>JAKWBJ010000483.1:0-1372916 GCA_023159175.1 Wohlfahrtia magnifica
GCTGAACTTGCCACACATCTCATGCCACAATCGATTTAGTGCGTCCAACGTTAAATGGCCGTTTAATTAGCCGAAATGGTGATGTCAATTGGCCGCAAAGAGGCTGCGATTTGACACCGTTGGACTATTTCCTGAAAGGCGACGTTAAAGACAAGTGTTATGCCGATAAACCAGGGATAATTGAGCATTTGAAGGCCAGCATTCGTGATGCCAATCCCGACATACGACCACATACACTCGACAAAGTTTTCAAAAATTGGCCCGATCGAATGGGGTAGTGCGAGGCCAGCCGTGGCAGCCATATGAATGAAATAATATTTCATTTCACAACAAGAAATTAAAAAATGAAAAAAAATCAATAAAAAAATTTTTTGCAAAATTTTAAACTGTTTTTGTTTTATTGCATTTTTAAATTTAAGCTTTGAAATGGCTCACCCTATATATTATATGTAATAGACTGTTATAATCATAATCATTCTGATCAGATGCTATTGTTTGAGAGTGGAACACATTTGCTCCATTGTGCCACTTCTGGTCTATAGTTTTTTAAGCAGATCTGCTGCCTTTCTGATCCGCACCAGCAGATCAGAAACCCTAATGGTGGATATGTCTCTCAGTGACATTATATGTCTGCCTTAACATTTCTACCTAAACCTATCAAGAACCCTACATTGCATGGCGCCGTTAAAGGCAAGTGTTATGCCGAAAAACCAGAGACAATTGAACATTTGAAAGCCAACATTCGTGCCAGCCGCATATGATTGAAATCATATTTCATTTCTAACCGAAAAAACTTTTCTTCACAACAACAAAAAAATAAAATTTCAAAATTTTTAACAGTTTTTTTATTGCATTTTTAAATTGAAGCTTTTAAATGGCCCACCCTATAGTTTAACTAATTTGAATTTATTTCTATAAATACGACTGTTATTTTGTCTTATATTTGAATGAACAAAATGCGTTAGGATTTTCGTAGGGGAAATCTTTTAAACGTGTAGGGAAAAATCTGATTTTTTTAAAGTATAGGGTCCGCCATCTAACGTTTTTTTTTCAACTAGTGCTTATTTCGTGAATGGTAACACTTAGCCCATGTCTGATTTGACAGATAATTAGTTTTATCCCTCCGCTAAAGGAATATTTAATGTTGTATACGCTTGAACAACGCTAAGAATCTGGGCCTGCGATCGACTACAGAAGATGCCGATTTAGCCCAAAAAAAATCATCTTTTCAGATGAAGCTGATTTTGATCATGGCGGGTATGTAAACAAGCAAAATTGTCGCATTTAGAGCACAGAAAACCCGCACGCATACACTGAAAAGCCGATACACCCCAGACGAGTCACTGTTTGGTGCGGATTTTGGTCCAGAAAAATAATTGGGCCATTTTTCTTTGAAAATGAGCAAGGAGTGGCCGTTACCGTCAATGGCGATCATTATCGGGCCATGTTGAACGATTTTTTGTTCACAAAAATTGAAGCGGAAGATATTAGCAACATTTGCTATCAACAGGACGGCGCTACGTGCCACACAGCAGAAGCTACACTCGATGTTTTGCGCCCTGTTTTTGAAGATCGCATTATCAGCCGCAGAGCTTATGTCGTTTGGCCACCTCGAAGCTGCGATTTGACACCGTTGGACTATTATTTGTGGGGTGCCGTCAAAGATAAGTGTTACGCCAACAAGCCAGAGACAATTGACGCTTTAAAGGACAATATTCGTGAAGCCATTAGTGAAATACAGCTGCACACAATCGATAATGTGCTTAAAATTTGGATTGATCGTGTAGGCTACTGCATGGCCCGCCGAGGCAGACATTTGAATGAAATTATTTTCCATTATTAACCGGAAGGATTGTACTTTCAAATAAAAAAAGAAATTTGAGAAAATATTCAGTGGTTTTTTTATACATTTAAACAAAAAAAATTATTTGGCGGAGCCTTTATATTGACAACACTAGCTACTGCTTGCATGTCTCAAGATATTCCAATAACAAAGTGTTGGAAAATAGACATCGTGCTGAAAAATACGTAAGATTTTATAAAATTTTTATTTATTAATTTATTTTTTTTTTAAATCGGAAATAAAAAACTTTTCTTGCCTTTTATTATTACCCTCGTATCCATTTGTATGTTTAAGTAACCTTTTGAAATTTAGTTAAAATAAAACAACAACATATTTGATTAATTTTAACAATTGTTATGTTTTTTTAATGAAATTTTCATGTTATTTTAATATTTAATTTTTTAATTTTTTTTTGTCAGAGTTTTTGTTTTTATTGTATTAAGTTTTACATTTAATTATAAACTATTTATAAGTTATAGTAATTATTGTAGTTCTTTGTTTTAGTTTTTTGTTTTTTGTTTTGTTTTATAAATTACATTTAGATTTCATTCTGTTTTTAATTTTTTATTTTTTTTTCTTCATAAAAATATAATTTTACTATCAAATATTTCAATATGTATTTTGATTAGAGCGTTTTTTCTTTGGTTTCCTTTGTTTTAAATATAATTTTTTTCTAAATTTGTTTATTATTTTGTTTTAATTATAGGCCTAATTACTAAATTTAAATTATATTTTGTTTAGAGCTCTGTTGTACACTAACGAAAACATAACATAGTTTTTTTTATTATTTTTATTATTAAAAATAAAAACAATTTTTTCTTGTTCCATATTTTTGGCAACAAATAAAAATTTGCATCAACATAATAAAAAAATCATAACAATTTATTAAGTTTTTTTTATATTTATATTTACTGACAAGACTAGCTTTGGATATTTTTTAATTAAAAATTTTTGTTATACAAAAAATTTATTTTTTTTATGGCCCTTAAACTAGATTTATTTTTACCTCCATAAACACAAAAATCTTTTCGATTCGTAAAGGGTTTATAAAACATAAGTATAAATTGAAAATAATTTTTGCGTCTAAGGGGGTTATTTTATTTATTTTTAATATCTTGTTTTTATTTTTAAAAATATTTGTTAGTTTGTCATTTATTAGTAGTTTTAATCTATTTTTTAAATATAAACTAATAATTTTTAAATTTTTATTTGATTTTTATATTGTTTTTTATAAAAAGTTTTTTTTTTATTTTTTTTAGAGTAGAAAAGAGTTTTCATTTACGTAGATTAAGGAAGTATTTCGTTTCATTTTTTTTTGTTTTCTCTATATTTATATAATATTTCTTAAATTTATAATTTAATTTATTATTATTTTTTTAACACATATACTTACACTGTAATTTAATTGGGTTATACAAGATTTAATTTACAATATTATACACCACGAAAATAAGCGGCTGGCGGAGAATTTCTTTTTTTTCTTATGGCGTTTATTTTTTGTTGGTTAGAGGTTATATACAAATTCTTTATTGGCATTTTTATATACGAAAATAGTTCAGAAAGATTAAGAAATTATTGGCATTTTTATATACGAAAAGAGTTCAGAAAGATTAAAAAATTATTACTCCATTAGCCTCTGTATCAGCAGCAAAAAAATTATACGTATGTATGTACATTAGGGCGGGTCGATTCGTAGGGACGCTAAAAATGCAGCCAAGTGACAAGGAAAGTCGTATTCTATGAACCAAAATAAGAAACATTGCCCAAGGAACCACACCTCTAAAATGAAAACTGAAATTTCAAAAAAACTCACTTTGGCCATTTAAAGTGCCCTAATCGAGTCTAAATATATGAGCGACCCCCACATTCAGGCAAAAAGGAATTTGGCAAACCCAATGCAGTTATACTGTGTTGTTGAGATTTTCGTCAGTATTTCAAGTGAAGTGCAAAAAAGCAAACAATAAAGAAAATGAAAGAATTTCAAAAGAAGAAAATCTAAAAAAAAGTTAAAAAAACATTAAAAATTTGTTTTAGACATACCCACACATATAAAATATATATTTAATATATTTTGTGACATCTTTTGTTGTGCTGTGCTGGGGTTTTGAATATTTTTCTTAGGTGAGTTCCAATTAAAAAAATTCTTAAAACTCTTGATCATGATCTTCGGTTTAAGCTTTTTTTAAGTTTTAATTTTTTTTTTTCTATTTTCAGCGAAATTAATCCACCATTCTCTACACCGCAAGATGAAGCAACAACAACATCAACAACTATCGAAAACCCAGGGAGTCATATAAACAAGGATAATGTTACTCTTTTTGGTATGTGCTTTGATTTGTCTGATCTTAGTTTACCAAACGAGCTGGATATCTTGAGATACGAGTTTTACTTGAGCTAAAAAAGAAAAAAAATTTTTTCCTATAAATCATTCACTACTCAAGTGGCAAATAAGTTGATTAGAATTTGAGAAAATCTTGGTATGGAAATAATACCGAAAAATATTGAACAGATTGCTCGACAAATATAACCCATTTGCAGAGTTTGCAAAATCTCTGAAAAAATTTATTTACGTTAGAAAATGAAAATGCGATTTGAAGGCATCTGTATGCATGTATATGCGAATTGGTTACAGATATTAAATCAATTTGACGTCTATGATTTTTATTAAGATTGGTGTGAAGTTACTTCAACATTTTTGACAGTTATTACCAAAAAAAAAAAAAAAAATCAAAAGAGACGAAAATTATTGTAAAATTTTTTTATTTAGCTTTTATTATTTGCTAATATAAAGGGTTCGCCATCTAACGTTTTTTTTTTCAACTAGTGCTTATTTCGTGAATAGTAACACTTAGCTCATGTCTGATTTGACAGATAATTAGTTTTATCCTTCCGATGAACGAATATGATTGTGTATACGCTTGAACTTCGCTTCGCTAAGTGGGCCTGCGATCGACTTACAGAAGATGCCGATTTTGCCAAAAAAAATCATTTTTTCAGATGAAGCTCATTTTGATCTTGGCGGGTATGTAAACAAGCAAATTTGTGGCACGCATACATTAGAAAGCCGATACAACCAAGACGAGTCACTGTTTAGTGCGGATTTTGGTCCAGAAGCATAATTGGGCCATTTTTCTTTGAAAATGAGCAAGGAGGGGCCGTTACAAATTTTTGTTCACAAAAATTGAAGGAGAGGATATTAGCAACATTTGGTTACAACAAGACGGCGCCACGATCCACAGAGCCGAAGCTACACTCGATGTTTTGTGCCCTGTTTTTGAAGATCGCACTATCAGCCGAAGAGCTGATGTTGTTTGGCCACTTCGGAGCTGCGATTTGACACCTTTGGACTATTATTTGTGGGGTGCCGTCATAGATAAGTGTTACGCCAACAAGCCAGAGACAATTGACGCTTTAAAGGACAATATTCCTGAAGTCATTGGTGAAATATAGCTGTACACAATCGATAATGTGCTTAAAAATTGGACCGGTCGTGTAGGCTACTGCATGGCCAGCCGAGGTAGCCATTTGAATGAAATTATTTTCCGTTATTAACCGGAAGGATTGTACTTTCAAATCAAAAAAAGAAATTTGAGAAAATATGCAGTAGTTTTTTTATAGCATTTTCAAAAAAAATAAAAAATTTATTTGGCGGACCCTTTACAATTCATAAAAGGTTATATTTTCATATCATATTTTTTATTGCTTTACCCTTTATATACACGTATATGTAAATTTGTAATTTAGTATTTGTTAAAAGTTATGGATGTATGTGTGTGAATTTTTGTGTGTTACGTGTGTATCCCACGTTGCTTGAGTATCAATCGCAATTGCTGGAATCAAGTTGCTGACTTTAAATGCTGAGCTGAAGCCATGCTTTAAAAAGGCTGCACAGTCAACTTAATTCCAGGTACTGCAATGGACAAGAATATTTATTAACTTTACTGCTATATAATTTTATAATCACTTGCACTGTATTTAGTTTACACTTAAATTATTTTTTATTCATTCACATTTTTAATTGAATTGCAATATTCGGTTTTATTATTATTATTTTTTTTTCATCTTGTTTTTGATGTTAATTTTTTTAATTTATTGTAAATTTTTAAATTTGTATTGCTTTCAATTGTGTATTTATTAAATTTTTCTATAGAAATCTCTAAACGAAAAAAAAATGTAATGATAGAATAGACTTCTTCAAAATACTTTTAAAGATTAATTTTAAAAAATTGCCAAGCACACCCATATTTTTCTAAGCAATTGCTGTAAAAATCAATTATTTATTTTGGCACTTTCGCACGCTTTTAACAACAACGATGTTTAGACATTAAACTCTATCTTGAGAAGCACAAAATTTGAAAAAAGAAACTATTTAACTCCAATGTAAAATCTGTCCCACTATTCAGATGCGAAATATTTATAAAGGGCAAGTTTTTATGAACAAATGCCAGATTAAAGGCCTGATAGACCTGCGAACGTGTATCAATATTTTGTTAGTGTCCGTTAAAGAATAAAACATTGTCATACACAACCTATGGGTATACCCGCTTGACCACGACACTCGATAATAATATCGAAAACGACTATTGGAAGCGAAACGACAAAGAACTCATTGAGTTCAAAACTTTTGATCTCGAACGCTTGCCTGTAGTATCAACAGCCAATCTTTAGCGAACCTTTATATAAAGCAAATTACTTTGCTTTACTCTCTTCTGTTTTTGCTTTTACTCTCTTTTGTGCGAAGACCGAGAGAAATTTACTTGTTTCTTAAAAAAAAACAAGAAAATAAAAACAAAAATAGCAAAATATCACCATATACTTGATACGCGTGTTCATTCTTCGCTGTTTAAGTGACGACTAAAAGCAAAAGCATTAGAATATATGGGAATTGCGAAAGAACAAAAGTCTTATGAAATGAATAGCAATGTTCTGTGCTCTTTTAAGCATGTTTACAAAAACAAATAGTTTTCTTCACTAATAGCGCATAATCACTTATTTCGTATCATAGGACAAGCGTGTAAGCATATTTTTATTTTTTATGCATACAAACAAAATGTTGGTCGAGCGTGTTTGCCTGTCTATCCGGTCTTTTACTAACAATCCGTGAACATTATTAAATACTTACTAACATGCCTTACTTTGATGGAATCAGAGGATAATATTGCAATTCAGCTATCGATTGGAAGCCGGAAGGTAGCCAATATGGGGAACGGTCATCACATACTTGGTAACAGCAGACGGGATAGGAGGCAGTTACTATTCTTAACTTTAGTTGAAATGAAATAAATTTTGTAATTTAAATGGAGTAAATTGGAACTTCGTTGTTACGAGAGAATGCCCTTTATAGCGGTAATAGGATTAATATACATATAACATAAGTTTAGAATTTTTCTAATAATTATAGTGAAAAAATTGTGTCTCTATGTGGTATTACTAGTATGTATACCAAAAATCAGCAATGAATATTTCTTCGCTACTCGTACTCACTTCTGAATTTATAAGGTTAGGTAAGTACACAATATTTAAATTTAACTACACATTCTCACTCATACTCCCAACAAAATTTGATTCATAAATATAAGTAACAATGAGTATGAATCAAAAGTAGTACTCATTTACTTGTAGCATACTCATGCTCATAGCATTCATCCATTCATCAGAAAATACTCATAATACTCATAAATGATTCGAGTCATTTAACTCATTCGCTTAGTACTCATCAAGTTAGCAAGCGAAATTGTTCAAAAGAGAAATTAAGAAAACATGACAGTACCGGAGCAAACACATAACCTCATATTCGAATCATAAGGCCCAACTATAATATACTATTGCTTACTTAAGTTACTGTTAAAAAATCTATGAATAGTCTATCAAATACTTAGTTAAGTTTTTGATGACTATAATGTACTTTTTGAACTTAAATACAACCTGTCCTAAATACATAATTTTTTAGCGCAATATGTTGAATTAATGTATATTGTAAAAAAAATATTTTACTATAAACAACTTAATTTTTATTTATTTTATTAACAAGAAAAAAGTAAATGATAAATAGTAAATAAATACAGCAATTGCCTTTGGCGTTCATTGCACAATGTATTTCTTTAATTTTTGTTTTACATATAACATACAAACAGCTTCGCTCTAAACTTAAGCACATTAAATTTAACGAAACTTGACGAAAAGTTTGTTAAGTACATTATAGTTATACATATTTGATTGTATGTATGGGCATAGTTGTTTAAGCTAGCCTACGCATATTATGTGATGTCCTATACTCATTTTGCATAGCCTATAGACAATGAGTTAAGATGAATATGAATCATGAAAGTCATAAACGTTGAAAAGTATGAGTATGATGAGTGCTTCAAACTTTAGAGTTTGAATGCGTGTACGTACTCATTGCTATGAGTATGTGTGCGTATGAGTATAAGAATTTATGAATCATGTTTACAGTATTCATTGCTGATTTCAACTGTATACTAGAAAAACGAACACTGTTGTAAAAAAAGATCTTAATAGTCACAGTAAGAATTCCGAAGAGACTTTCATATATGAATCAAATTATTTTGATCTCTTTATTATATTCCTTCCTGAATGTTATTACCCCAATAACAATGATTTCTGGAAAAATTTTAAAAATACTTAGTTTAGATGTCAAAACTAATTAAAATTGTAAGAGTAATTACACGTTTTAAAGTAAAAATTTTTGCTAATGTTTCAATGTCAATTGAGTTCTAGGTGTATAAATATTGTGTGTTTTAGTAGCAGCTATTATTGTAATTTTTAAATTTTTATTTTAATTTTTAATCTCATTGTCTATTTGCATATATTAACTGGCATTTATATTATGTATGTCGAGTAGTATGTGGCTTTCATTTGTTAATTTTATTTAAAACTAATATTTGTTTTTATGCTTCAATGTATGCAAATTGTTTTTAGTAAATTACTGTTTATTACTCGTATTTGAATTATTATTATTCTGTTATTTAATTATTTATAAATTTCAACTATTTTTTTTTTCAAGTCTTAACGTCAGTTATGCTTTGTTTTTTGATTATGTTTATAATGGAGTATATTTATAACGGTTTTAATTTCCATCTAATTGTTTTTTTATTGTTTATAATAATATTATGGGCTATTCTATTGTGTTGATTTAAATATTGAATGATTTTAATTTTTATTACTAAATGTTTTCTTTTTTTAATTTTTATTTAAGTTTTATTAAGTAATTATTTTTTTATACATATTTCTCTAATTAAATGTTTTTTTATAATAATTTTGTATTGCTTGCGATTGTCGTTAATGATTTACAAAAAAATTTTTTTATTTATTTTTTTTTATAACAATTATTTACATTTGTAAAAATAAAGTTATTTTAACAGTTTGTTTGCTTGTGAAGTTTATAATTGAATTAAAAGTGTTTTTAATAATATTTTTTTTTATATATAAAATTGGCACTAATCAATGAAGCATTAATATTTTTGTAATTATTTATAGGAAAACTTAAATGGCTGTTTTTTAAATGTCAATATTAACAATATTTTTAAAAAATATTTAAAAAATATATATATAAAATAAATTTATTTTATAACAACATTAGTATTTTGCATAATATATATATTTTCTTTTACTGTGGCTTTTTAAAATATATTTATATCACGCTGCTACAAAATAGAACGAACTAAAAAACTTGTGAAGTAATATTATTTCTCTAATAGCCGCTATCGAGTACAACATGAATCTGCTTTTAAAATTTTCAAAACACCATTAAAACCTTGAGTTACCGGTAAAATAATACGGGTTTTCGTACCTTCAAGCACTTACAAGCTGTTAAAATAGCTAAATATTAACGAATTTTAAGCTTCGAGCGGATTTGAAAAGAAAAAAAAAAAAAAAAACTGAATGATATTGTATCGAAAATCAGGTTTGCGAACCCATGTCGTTTATTATAGCGCAACAATAAATAGACAACAATGTACTTGTTTACAAATAATAAAACATACAACAACAGGGCAAACATAAAACTAAACAAATAACAAACAACAACAAAAACTGAAACAAACAAGTTGATATCAACGGATGTCTGCATAAGAACTGAATAGAAAGGCATGTAAATAAAAAGATTACATCCGAAACAATTAAAAGGTTGAGAGCTTACGAAATATCATTTACTCAGCCATTTAAAAAGCACACATATGCTGACAGCAGTCAGTTCCTTTAAGGTAAACTCAGAGAGTAGAGTTTATTGGATACTGACTCAGCGTGAAGATAGTTTAGTTGGGGTAAATTCGAAGAGAGAGTAGTGAATGTACTCAGATTGCGATAAAGTTTAGTGTGGAGAAACTTTGATTGAAAAAGTCAGTTAAGTTGTGACAACGATAGTGTTTAAAGACCTTTAAGTAGGCCGATCTGTGTAATAGTTGTTATTGGTTTACACAAAAAGTGTAAAGAGTGAGTAATTAAGATTTTTTGTTATTGCTTGTAAAAGGTTACTAACAATGAAACACATAACCGTGTTAATAAAGAATTATTTAACTAAAAAACATAAAATCATTTATAGTTTAACTGCAATCTACGAAGTCAATAATAAACGTTTCTTGATAAGGGAAAACGTAACAATAGGTATATCATATAAGCATTTCTCAAGCGAACAGAGTTTTCATAAAATTATATGCATTTTTACGCAGTAATTTGTATAGGAAGCGTGCTGTTTATGATTTAATTAAGAAACTGTGTTTAGTTCTGTATGAAATGGTTTTACATTTTAGAAATTGACGGCTTTGTTAAGCTTTTTAGATAAGAATTCTTACAAAATTTTATATTTTTTTTTAAAAAAATACTATTTTAAGGTACATAGTACAAAAATGACAAATTGCTAAAACAGATTTTTGCTGAACTCAATACCAGCTATCAGAAAAATAATATCATTTCTTATTTTATTTTATTTTATTTATTTTTTGTTGTCGCACAGTGTAATCGAAAATATTTTTTTTTTCTATAAAAAAAAATTTTTACTCTTTAAAAATGAATAAATTATTTTATGCACTCAAGTGCAATATTATAGCCGCACTAACTTTTGCCGTAGTTCTTCATTTATATCGGTGAATTAAAATTTTATAATGATAACACGTTTAAGGTTTTATATAAAACTTTGTTAGCTTTCACACAAATATCTCAATTTTATACAAATTTATGACAAAAAGTTAAATTTTTGCTTGCGACAAAACTATAGCCGCACTTTAACAAATGAATATAAAAAATAAAGTCAATTACTTTCTGATCAAAGTCTTTGCTCTCATAATGAGCTGACTTTCCATTGTTAAAAATAAGTGGAAAATTCGTTGTGGCCTACTGTGCACAAGATTTAAACGAACTTGTTCTGTGATTGACACCAAAAACGTATTTACCTTGGCTTTTAGTTGCGTTATAAAGTCATAGTGCTTGTTATCACCAAATATTTGTGAAAACTAAAGACCTGCATGAATGCCACTAAAAGGCAATATTGTGCATTAAATTTAAAGTGAATTATTGTTCTGAACTCATTCATTTTTTGAAGTATTTTGAAGTGTGTATATCTCTTTAAAAAATTATTACTGTTTCAGCTTTTCATTGTTTTCTATATTCAGTCATTTACATTTGAGTGAATCATGAGCACACTGAATCAAAACAACAGTGAATACTTTGCAATACACGGTATGCATTCATTGTGTTGTGACGATTTTTAATTATGTTTTATAAGAAAGCGATAAAAAAGAAAATACAAATACAATCCTAGAGTCTTAAAGATATGCAATAAAATTTTTTGTGGGGTTTTTTGAGAGGGTGATCTCTATCGTCTATGAATGTGTTTAATACTTGAAATGACGCAGGAAAGAAGAATGAATGCAGTAGTTTTTTAATGAATGCATGTTTTTGATTTACTGCACACTGCACACACTTTCTTGATGTTATTGTTATGCTGTGTAGTGAACAATGAGAGTGAGGTTTCATATTTAAGAGAATTAAATATTGTTGAATGATCTCATTGATTTCGTGTATTTGGTGTATGTTGGGCAGTAAATATAATGACAGTATTAAGCTTCATTCACTGTGGTTGAAAGAAATTAATGCAGTAATGCAGGCCTCTAGTGAAAATATGGTATTCCATTCAATGCTGATAATACTGTAACTATTGTGAACTGAAGCATTATCATGCTGAAAAATCATATTGTATACCCGTTATTTTTCAAAAACAGAGTTGATAAGATCATCCGGACAAATGTTTTGAACACTGTCGAACTCAATTTTCCAAAATAGCCCATCATCTTTTCGTAAATCTAACAAGCAGCAGTTATATCCATTCGGATCGTCTATGTTCATTTTTTTTTTTTTTGTACACAATTATTCTAAACGAAATTTCGGCTGAATATCTAAATAGCTGGGAAGCAGTTAGTGCCCACGAGTTCAAAAATGAATTCGACAGTGTACACAGCACTAGAGCAGGCGCAAGTTCTAAAATTGTAAAAAAATGATTAGAAAATGTATAATAACGAAAATATTTGATTCGATCGAATTCTATTTTTGGTGACAATCGTTATTATAGATAATCACATAGAATTCCAATAAAGTGCATATATGTATGCAAATGTAAATTAGCTCACGTTGAACAATAACTTGATTGATGTAGACCAGAATATGTTACAATACATATTACATAAGTTATTTCTTAAAACATAGTAGCTGGTAGGAAATAACAAATGAAGTCCCCTTTCGAATTGATGCAGTATGATTATATAAAATGTTTTTTCTAAAATATTATTTTATTGCAAAAACTAATGTGAAATATTTTTTGTTATTGACAAAAAAAAAAATCATTTTAAAAAACATTTTATTAGTTTTCAATTATTTTTCTTTTTTATAATAAAATATACTGAAATATATTCTAAAAAAAAACACAATTCATCAGCTTGTGTTAATTTTATATAAACAAATTTATTTATAATTTTTTTTTAATTATTTTCTATTACAATTAAATTATTATTTTAATTAAAATGAATATTTTATTAATTGAGTCTTAATTTATGTACATACAGACAAACAATATATCAGGATGTGTAAATGTATGTGTTTTTTTTGGTTTTGTAATTTTTTTGTATAAAATAAATAATAAATAAATATGTTACTGATTGTATTACATACACATAAAATTATAATTTTTTTTTTAGGTTTGTTTAACATGAACCGCATTATAGTACACAGTGAGTGACGTTATTAAAGAAAAAAATTAACTAAAATTGAAAATAAAAAAAGAATAAAAAAAAAATTTTGTACAATTTTTATATAAAAAAAAACAAAAAAGATATTAATACAAAATTCTGCATTATTTTTTGAACATATATAAAAAGCCTGCATGGATTTGCAGCAAGTCTAATAAATGAAAATAACATTATAAAAAAAAAAAAAAAAAAAAAAAAAAAAACTTTTAAAGTGTGAGAAAACGTAGGAAATAATTTTTCAAAACTGAGCATCAACTCTTGAGTATTTGCGTGAAAATTAGTTAAATATCTAAAGGCATACGCTCTGTGATGCCTTTTTAATATTGACTTTTTCGACAAAAATTCTGCTTCCGTACAGAGTCATTTTAAAGCAATATTTGAAATACCTGTGGTCAGTAATGAAAGCTTTGGCAATTGTTGCAAACATAAAATACTTCAAATCTACTATAAATATGATAAAAAATATATTTCGTAAAAATTTGGTTTCAGTTGACTAGCCACTTACATAATATGCCAATTCCAATGCATTGCCAAGCAAACTACCGCACTTGTCAATATCTCGACATTCGCAGCAACTTAGGCTATTCACAATGATCACATGGTGAAAAACAGCTGTTGTGCAGCCTTTGCATGAAGAGTAAGACCTCATATTCTGCCTGCTGCATAGCATTTGTTTGCTAAACACATCACTTTAGAGCAGTGGTGTTCAAAAGTAAAAATGTAGTTGTGTTAGTGAAAACATGAAAATTGCTCTCTGAGAATTAAGTTTAATGGATAATTAGCATTATCAATATCGGAGTGAATTTATTTTTATTAGAAAAGTAAAAATCTTAATATTTTATGAACAATTTTGGAATTATCAACAAACAAAATGTATAAATAATACATAAAAAAAAAATTAAAACATCAGCATACACCCATACGCATGTTCACTCGTCGCTGTTTCAATGATGACTAAAAGCAAAAGCGTAACGTGTAAGTGATGAATGATGTTGATTGTGGGAGCACAGTTGAGAGAGTAAGAAAAAACGCTGTTAAAATTAAATAGATTATATTTCACGACTGCTTTTGCCGATGATTTTTTATGTCATGTTATAAGTTAATAAGTCTCAAACATCTCTGGACTGGTGACCAAGATGAAAGTGTAAAACACCAAGCAGCAAACCGGAATACAGCAAACAATAAACAACAAACAAGAACAGCACGATGGGCAGAAGATGGAGACCAAAATTCGCAACAGGCTGAAGACCAACCAAACACGAAACCTGTAAAATGGCTTTATACCTATATTTACCCATGTCAGGATCAGAAGTACAAAAACCAGTCATTCGTTCAATGTGGCAGTCCTTTCCTGTTTCTATAGGCAAAACTTCGATGTATTACCTCCAAATAAAGTGGCGCTGCACCAACAAGGACCTACAAAGCGTCCGTAGAAACAGTTCGACACACCGGAACACATGCCACGAGCGCAATTCTCTGACAAGTGAGAATCTTACACTGTCCAAAAACAGACATGTCCGTCTCGTACCATACAAAAGAGCCATACACTACACAGGAAATGAACAACACATTATATATGATACGAATGGCACTGCTGCCGACACCCTAATCGTGTGATTTTCGTTTGTCGAAAGGGTACTTTATTCTTAAGCTGCTTGCTAAGACCAAACACATTTTTCAGCAAGGAGAATAAACGCCGCCAGATAGCATGTCAGTTTGCCAGATTTCAGTAAAGATGAATTTTAGAACGAATTATAAAGAATTAGAAAGAGCTACCAGTTAATAGGTAATAGACAAATTGAGGTATTCAATCCATCTTTATTTGCCGACAAATCACAAAATCATTTACAATGGAAACTATGAATTTTGGTTAAAAAATTTACAAAGGAAAGAAGTGAAAACTGAGAATACTTTTACACCTAAGTACTTCATTTTTGCCACCCACTGTATATACGTTCAGAGTATATTAAAAGCTTTCAATTGTAACAACAAACATTAAAAAATTAAAGCATTAAATTATAAAAATAAATAAATATAAAATGATTGCTTACGCCTGTATTGCATGAGTATATGTAGCTGTTTGTGTGTGTGTTTTTATTGTAACTCTTATACACATACTCTTATAATGGTCATTTTGGTTTATGTTCTCCTTTGGTTATTAATATTTTTTTTTATTGTTTTTTGATATTTTTTTGCCATTAATTGTTTTTAACTTTAGTTTTAAATTCTGCTTATTAAATAATATTTACATTTAATTTATATTCTTAGATTTTTGTTATTTTTCTTATAAAATAAATAAATAAAAACTTTATATTTTTATACACATACGAGTACAATTATTATGCATTTGAAAAATAGAAACTGAGAAAATCCGAAACAAAACTTAGTAAAACTACTACAACTGCGCATAGTGAGAGATAGTGGTGTAGCGAATTCAAGAGAGTCTTAGTTTATATTCCTTGTATAGCTTTTGTTTTGCTTATATTAATGTTGTTATTGCTTTTATTGCTGTGAAGTTTTTTTCTTTAGTTTGTTATTGTTGTTATTGAGCTTAACTTGAGTTGACTGTTGTTTACATTTTGTTACAATAATATTGCTCTTCACTTGTTGTTGTTGTTGTTTGATTTATTTGTTTACACTTTGGTTAGTGCAGAGAGAATAAAATGCATTACACACATAACAGACATGTATGGATATGCACGTTAGTCTTCTAAACATATGCTGGAGCAGTATGTGGTTTGTTAACCCCTTCATTGTTTAAACACTAAACCATTGTATGAGCAAATGTGGGTGTCTTTTCTTGTTGCTGTGTGGCAGTAGTAGCAGTAGTATTAGCTGTAGCGGTAGTAGTACTTGTAGTGACATTTGTTGTTGTCGATATATTGCTTTTATTATTATTCTTATGCCACTTGTTAACATAGGCCAGTGGAATTTCAATTTGTATTTCTTGTACATTATCATCATTATCTCCGTTATCCTCATCATTAGCACCACCACCACTAACCGTATTATCCTTTCCTACCGTGCTATCTCTCGTTTTTTTCTTATCTTTTTTACTGCTACTTGTCGACTTTTTTGTTGTTTTCTTTTCTTTGGCTTTTAAACTCTCACCACGCCACTGCTCCAGACGTATGGTATGCGAGGGTGTTGTTAACAGTGTCATAGTTTGCTGTGAACTACTATCGCCAGTCCCTAGCAAATGTAAATTTTGCATAGATGCTGATGTTGGTGTGGGTGTAGGCGCCAATAGCGCCTCATCCCTACATTATAAACTTTCGACTAATTGACTTGTCCGCCGTTGTGGATGATTTGCATTGAGGTAACTTTCGGAATAGACACTTTTCGCACGATTGTCATAACGTAAACTACTGCGCCGTATATCCATATCTAAGGCCATATGACGATCTTTCCACCAATTACAGAACAAACATTGTAATGTATTTCGGAAAGCCTCTCGGAAGTCTCGATTGAAATAAGCGTATATTAGAGGATTGAGTGTTGAATTGAAGTAACCAATCCAAAAGAGGATGGCCACAACAATATCGGGTACCGTACAGGCATCACACAGTGTGGTTATGGTGTACCTGTGGAATAAATTTAAAAGAAATATTTTATTAAAGAAAATAAAATAAAAATTGAAGCAATTTTTGTTTGAATTTATTTTTCGCTTTTCCCCCACTTACCACAAAAAGAATGGCAGCCAACAGAGTATGAATGTACCCATTATGATGCCTAAAGTTCTTGCAGCCTTGTGTTCTCGTTTCATTTTAATTAAATGTTTGTCTTTCGTTGGCGTATGATCTTGTTCGACCTCATGCAGTGTTAATGTCTTCGAAGAACCTGAACCACTTAATGCCTCACCTAAGCGGAATAAAAAAGTATAAAATTTATAAGAAATATGATTAGAAATTGAATACTAAAAAAAAATTTATTAAATCTTTAAGGAAGAAAAAATTGAAAAATGTTATTTTTGAACAAGAAGTGAGGTTTTCAACAAGAACTTTGCTTTTTAAAAAAACTGAAGCGAAGAATTTACCAACGTACATACATAAAAAACATTGAAATTTTACTGTAAAACTTGGCGATAATAAAATGTTGGCAGAAAGAAATATACCACGAACAGTAGACTTTTGTTCCAAAAAGTTTTCAATCACATTTGGCAAAACGTTTCGTTAATCAGTCTTAAAGTTTTTTTTTTTAGTCTTAAAGTTGTAATCGATTTGGTTTTCTTTACACATCACAAAAAATAATCCAGTGATGTTAAACGCAAGATTGTGGCTGCCATTTAACAGACGGCATGATTAGGTTTACAAGTTGATGAAGAAAATATAAGTATTGGTGCACTCAGCGGCTGACACAATCAGCCGCATTCTAGCATCTAACATTTATCTTAATTATATATGTATGTATGCATGTATATATTTTGGTGTTTTAAAATTAAAATTCAAAGTGATTTTTAAATGTAGTTCATTTCAAATTTTTTACATAAAATTTTCTTGAAAACGACTACAAATATCTTTCATTTTTTAATTTAACCTTAACAATATGCAATAAAAATTCTTTCCATAAAATGTCTCTTAAAAAAATGGAAGAAAAAACTGATTTCTATATGGCAAATTAAAAATTACACAGCCCGCATTATTTCAGTGTTAGGATTTGACAAAAAAGGTGGAAAACAGTCCTTTCTCTTTTATAATATAATGCAGCTGTTACATTGATGTTGTTAAAAAGGAGAGACACCAAATCTGCAGTGTACCGAGGCAACTGCCAGCAGACTAAGCACTAGCGCCTTTTCCAAACGTGTTTGTTGTCAATCAATATCATTTCACGTCTGCGCTGGGACAATTTGAGCAATTCGCCTTGGCACGATTCCAGCATACGTAAGGAGAAAGGTCACAAAATTCTTCAATGTGTGAATCTCATAAATGCTGTTATATTCTGCTCTCGACATTTCAGATTTAGTTCCAGTGAAGTACATACACCCGTTGCTTTGACTTTTACACTGATGAAGATATGAATTCCATGTAATAATGCGTTTGCAATTAAATCTTTATTTCAATGGTTGTATGACTTGTGGCACCGTCCTATTGACCGAAATAGCATTTCCAATTAAATTTTCGAATGTGGCCCAACCACCAAACCTGGCTATATAGCACACCAAACAGTAATGCTTTCAGCATAAAAAGCTGCTTAGCAACTGATTTTAGACATTTAGAAGCCAAAATGCGGCCATTTTTCTTGGCGATCTATCCAGATAAATGCAAAATGGCTTTTTCAGATAAAAAAATTTTTTCTAAGAATGCAACGGATTTTCATTAAAAAAAATTCAGAAAATCAATGGCGAAGTAGGCTCCTTGAGCCAATCTCTCCATGTCACCGATAACATTTTGGGACTTCTTCTCCGTCTCTAAAGGAATTTGGTACTTGGCTATACGCAAATTGGTTTTCTCTGAACACGTCAAGGATTTCACCGACTTCTAGTATTACGGTAATCACAGAAAAATTTAAGATGTTATCCGGTGTGGGATCGGGGATCTATGAATAGAAAAAAAAATTTTCTTTGATAGTAAGGCCGATATCTGGCGTTTCCCTATGATGTACAATTTTCCAAATATTTTACCCTGGAAAAGACTACTCTGACGTCTGCAGTCTTATGACTGTAGTGAAGGGAGAAATAAATAGTTTAATGAGCTTGCAGGGAAAGGTTTCGACGGCTGTGGAATCTATCGCCTCTTACTCTGACATCTGTTGTCCTGAGACTGTAGTCAAGAGTTTCTTCCTTGAGAGGGCACAGAATAAAAAGAGTTCCTATGAGAACTACGGAGAACCCCCCGCCACTCTATTTAGAAATTGAAGTTGGCTGTAATTTCCTGTTGCCTTGACTTAGCTTCAAAGCAGCGCTTTGTTGCTAATTGTATTTGTTCGTATATTGATTAACTAGCCAATTTGCCTGCCTATGTACTTACTGCAAATAGGGTTGGCAACCCACCGGGTAATCCTAATAAGCCCACCGATTTTATTGGATATTAGATTTAAAAAAACCCGTGAGGGATTTTTTATTTGAAGGTTTTCTTAGTTATTTACAACAAAAATACAAATTAATTCGGTCCGTTTTTTTAGCTCAGAAAAGATCCAATTGCAGCTTACATTTTTCCCCACCTCTAAGCCTATTTCCAAATACCTTCTTAGAAAAACTTCCCGTCCTCTGATTTGACTCAACTTCGAAGCCAATTTTATATTTCTTAATAGGAAGTGATTCCGTAACATACTAAAATATATTGTATCCGTCAAAAGAGCCAATAGTCAGAGGGACCAGTGTTCGAAGACAACGGCGGGTGTGGCAATTGATCATTTCTGATAAACGTTTGACAAATTTTTGGACGTAACGACGAGCATTGTCAATCAAATCATAATATCTTAAGCATGTTTGTACTTATATTCCGCTCGTTTTTCTCATAACGCTCGGTTTAAACCATGTAATTGCAGTCTAACACCGCTTTAATCCATAAAACAACTTGAGTTTAATACCGATTAAAAAATATAGTCTTATTGAACGAAATTAAAAAGCAGTTGTAAAGTCCAAAAAACCCATTAAAACCCAGGTCGGTTTTTTATTATTAAACCCGTGTTTTTGCCAACCCTGTTGCCAAGTGAATGATGGTTTGGCCTTAATTCTTGCACTATTTGCACTTTCTATGAGTTAGAAGACAAATTTTCACGCAAAAAATGGCAGCGATTGTTGAGGACTTCAAAGAACTGACAAACTCGAATCCAATTTAACATTGCGGCTCACGGCTGCAATGCTTTTACTTAAACAGCTCGTTGGAAAAGCAGCCAGCTAGTAGACTCAAATTTTTTTGGTTTCAGAAGAACGGTAATGGTTTAAAATCACGCGATACAAAATTAGGACGTTTAGTATTTTAATGTGATTTTCTAGGCAATAAAATAATTGTTAAAGCTTCTACCACTAATATGCCAACAAGTAAACAAAAAAAAATTTCAAAACTGTCATTGCAAACTGTCTACTTAAAGAAACCGATTATTTATTTAATACATTTTTTAATTTCCACAAAAAATTTATTAAAAATCTTATAAAGAACTCTTTTAGTAATAAATCATTATTTAATAAATTAATTTATGGCTTATTAGCACGCACACAGATACATATCATATAAAAGAGATACCTTTGTTATATTAACAACTGTAGGCGTATACTTAATATTTTATCGTTAAACATTTTAATTAATATTACGTATACGCTTAGTATGGCAGGTGTAAAAACTAAGCGTTTGTTAATGTTTCCTTAAAAAACAAGAAACGTTCATTTGTTGGTTTTTTAATATTAATTATAAAACTTTTAATATTTTTATTAGAATTTTCTGTGTTGTTTTTGCGAATAAAGTTTTGTATTAAAAAACGGCAACAACAAAAAAAGTTGTTTATTAACACTGTTTTATCTTTTAAAAGAACTTAACATTGCTTTCGTTCGTGTTTGTGTGTAAATGGGTGTCTAAATAATATTTATTGTTATGCCTGTATGTTGTTCGTTGGCTGGTAGATTGGTAGTTTGTTGTTGGTTGTTCGTTTGTTCTTATTTAATATTCAGTAGTTGTTCTATTAGCAGTATTTTACACCTTTATCTAAATGCCCATAAACATGCTAAGTACACCTGTAGGCAAAACGTAACTTTATTCCTATACTGAAACATAAATTACTTTGCACCTTTTGTAGGCTATACAGCACGTCTAAGGCATAGCGAGAATTTAACATTCTATGTCAGGTTTTCTGTTCATTTTCTTATCTGCACAATTTTAAGGCAATTTGTTTGTTTGAATTTAAGAAACTACTTTACGAAAATGAAGGTTTTAAGCCTTATAATGGCAAAACGATAATATTTAACATCTATTGTTTGTTGGTGTATAAAATGAATGTTTATTGTGGTCAAAATTTGGGTTAATGCTGTGTATTATTTAATATGTATTTGTTCACTAAAGAGGGTATTTCCACTGAACTATTATTAGCATTATGTTGAATATTAAATAAATTAAATTAAAAGCTTATAGTTGATATACCATATTTTAAGTCTATAAAAAATTGAATATTTTCACTGGATATTAAAAAAAAACTATTCAGAATGGAGAAACATAAGCTTATAATTACTGAAAAGTGAGAAAATTGAATATATGTCATAACATCTTATAACAGCCGAAAAACTCTACCACATTAGTTGAAGAACTCATGGGTTTGGTGCTGCAGTCATGTCTTGCAACAATGGCAGTGGGAATCTTGTAAGAGACATACATACAGATCCATGTCATAACAGACATATAACATTTGGATTAAAGATGATGGAATCGACTGGATAACATGCGATTTTAAGGAAACTAGAAACGTAATATCCATTTAAAAAAAAATCACTTTTAATAATAAGCTGAAGGCGCTAAAGACTTCAAGCAGAGCTTTTCAAGTATGACGGTAAAAACTGGTTAGATACTGGAATGCACGATATGGCAGAATGTGAACATGCTTAACAATTGGTGTATTGATATATTGTGTCCAATACACAAAACTTGATTTAAGCCTGATCACTGCCCATTAGTGTAACTTTGGACCTAGAAAATCTCAAAAAAAAACTCGTGAAAAGCAGACTGACACATACCATCTTTTATTTGATTATAAGGCTGAATGTGATAGTCCTATACGCAGCAACCTTTTTGAAGTAATGTCTGAATTTGGTGTATCAGCTAAACTGATTCGTCTTTGCAGAAGAACGCTGACTGATACAAAATCTTCAGTAAAATTCGTTAAGGATCTCACCTTTGACACGATGCCTCAGAAGAGGTGACAGACTTTCATATCCTCTAGTTAACACCATAATGGAAGGAATAATGAGAAAAGGCGCAGTAAACAACGTTGGCCTCTTATCTTAAGGAAGAATTATGCTTTCTAATAGATGCTATTACGAGTAAAACAAGCATTTCAGGAACAGAACTTTCACAACAGCGAACAACAAATCTCCTTCTTTATAAGGTACGGCGGAAAATTTTGGACTATTGCGCAGTTAGTTGAAGCAGTTTTTGAAGCAGCCATCGACGTAAAACGTATAAAAAAGAAAACACGTTGAAATTGGCTGTCACAAAATTCAGTAAATTATCTCCACTGAACGAAATGAGTCGATTTACGCTTGACCAACGTTGGGATTTATTGAAAATTTATTTCCACAACAAAGACAATTGCTCAGAAATTGCACAAAAATGTCGTACAAAATTTGGTCGCAGAGAAATACCAACAGTGCCCGGTATACGCAAGTTGATTGCTGCAGTTCGTGAAACTGGTTTCGTTGTTGATGCGTCAAGATGTAAGCACGCTCGTACAGTGCGAAAATATCGAAACTGTGGCTAGAGTGTGCATGAGAATCCATCAACAGCAACTCGTCACCATTATTAAGAATTGAACATTTTAGAAAACCCAAACATGGTCTTACAGAAGCCAGTGCACCTCCATTACGAGTGACTGTTTGGTACGGTTTGTCGAGCGGAAGTATCATTGGCCATAATTTCTTTGAAAATGAAAACGGTACAACTATTGCTATCAATGGAGGCATGATAACTGATTTTGTAGTGCCCGCTCTTCATGGTATTGATGTGAACGATGTTTGGTTTCAACAGGATGGCGTAACTTACCACACATCGATTTATTGCGTCAAACGTTTGATGGCCATTTATTTAGCCGAAATGGTGATGTCAGTTGGCCGCCTAGAAGCTGCAACTTGACACCGTTGGACTATTTTCTGTGTGGTGCCGTTAAAGACAAATGTTATGCCGACAAACCATTGACAATTGAGTATTTGAAGGTCAATATTCGTGATGCCATTGCTGAGATACGATCTCATACACTCGAATATGTTTTCGAAAATTGGTTCGATTGAATATGGTACTGTGGGGCTAGCCGCGTAAGACATATGAATGAGCAACGCAACAGTTGTACTTAACAACAACAAAATAAATTTTGCAGAATTTGAAACCGTTTTTGTCTTATTGCATTTATAAATTTAAAAATGATAGATACTATGCTTACTGCGATGTTTGGTCCATGAAAAGGAGAGACACCGAAATTTCGGTGAGGGACATTCTATATCCAAAAGACCAAAGTTCCTGGAACAAATTGTTAAACGAGGTCAACAATCGTGGCACATATTTAATTAGACGATATAAGAAGAATTCACTGGTACAACACATATTGAGCTATCCATGTATTGATTTCAAAACCGACGGTCTGACAAGGCTACTAGCTATTATATACGTATCATCCGCATTACAATTTTTTTAGGGAAAGGTTTGCTATTTATCATACGAATATGGATCGTTTAATAACCGAAGAACACATACAAATAATTAAAACTTACTGCAAATTAAATTTTCAAACATGGCCTCTTTTCGAGCAATACGGGGTGATTATGATCGACCTATGACGCAAAAGTTGTCAATTAATTATTATTTTAAAGAAATTTGATAATTTAAATACATGGTACGGCCTTTGCATTATAGCGGTGTACGTACCAACAAAAATATCGTTTTTGTTAATGAAAGTGCGGCGGATAATAGGCATATTATGGCGGTCCCATTAATATTAAGTTATCCTCACCATCCACAAAGTGCTACGAGACAGTCACGTCTGTTTGTGGTAGACGAAAGGCTACCCTTTTCCTGGACGTTGTCGAAGAATGCCGTCCCTATTACTTTCAATATTAAGGAAGTACTACCTCTTCTGAATACTGATTGGACTTCTGCTTCTGATCTGGTAAATAGGGGTTATTTCATCAATTCTTGATGAAATTCTCATTGAAAGGTGGCAGGCAGGAAAGAATAACATATAGTGTCGTGCCTGACGTTTAGGTTCATACGGAAGCGCCCTGACTTTGGCTTAGGCTTAAGTTTGGTTATTTTTTATTTCGCTCGGTTATTTTTTCACAAGAGGAGCCTTAGTTCGACTGCTGAAATATCAACTCCATGATTACGTAAGGAATTTGAGGGCTATGAGAGTCATCGTAACGGAGGACGTTAAGAGGGTGTTGATGACGCATAGTGTACAAAAGCTCGGCAAACTTGAACGCAGTGCCTATGGTGAAGACGCTTTGTTGGAGCAACGTGATGGTTGTAGTTTATATCCAAATCGCGTTGAGAGCTCTAGCTCGATGTGGAGTTACACTCTTAACCGGATGCCGTTACCCATACATCGGTTGTAGTTTAGACAGCCTTCGAAACTTTACCAACGTGTCAGGTGCAACTAACATGTCTTCGAATTTGGCACTCACTGGTGATTTTCATCATAGTTAGAAGGCTTGGGGCGTTGCTGGACGAATTGTATTCACTAGTACCTCGGGTACTGTGTGGTATACTAGCGTGACGATACTCACATAATATTGCGACTTACTGAACATTCACAATGCCGTAGATATGTTGACTGAGTGCTCGAGCAACAGAATTTCAATGCGGATTTTTCGAACGAAAGGTTCTTCGAAGATAAAGCTCATTCTTCTTTCGATGGTTACATCGAAGAATCAATGACTGAGTGTGGACTAGCCTTTGCATACGGAAATAGTGACTGTTAGAGTCTGTTATGGTTTTCAGGTGTCATTATGTCGTATCTTTTTCGAAAATGACGCTGAAAGAACCATTGTTCTCAAATTTTGAGTGTTACAGACGAACAATAACCGACTTTTATTGGCCTGTAATTGACGATTATGCACTGTACGATATGTGATTTCAACCAAAGTTCAACAATAAATTGCTTCTTTTACTATTCATACTCACTAATGAATTAATAAGTATAAGTGAGTATACTTCGTTCAAATTCAACTACTCATACTCATTAATAGTCACAATAACGTTAATTCATAAGTATTGTATAAATAACATCTGAGTCAAACGACGTACTCTTACTCAAAGCATTCATTGATTTCTCAGAAAATACTCATAAATGAATCAAATGCTTCCTGAATACTCAAGAGAGAATATAAGTAAGAGAATATAAATATTGGCTGTTCAAAAGAAAAAGAAAACACCCACACACACAACCTTAAAATGAGTATTCGAATATTCACATTCGAATCATACTCATTTTGCATAGTCTACGCACTAGGAGTGCAGATGAGTATGGATCAGTAACTTCATAAGTGTTGATAACTATGAATATGATGAGTACTTCAAGCTTTAGGGTATGAATGTCTATGAGTAGCCATTGCAATGAGTATGAATGAGTGTTTATGATTCGAGTATACTCATGTTTTCAGTATTCGTTGCTGATCTCTGATTTCAACAAGAAATTGTTCCGAACCACACAACAAGACCGACTGCCACCATATAAAAAAGAAAACAAACCAAAGTCAATGTGAAAATTAGTCTTGTCTGAACAAAGACCTAAAAAATTATGTCCAGTGAATGTATCTGAACGAAGGCGCAACTGCAAATGAATTCTATTTGTCATCAACAAACCGAAAAATATATGGCAAACAAACGAAATAACTTTAAAAAAATGTGACACACCGGTGATACATATGGCAGTCAACGTGCTAAGCAAAAATTAATTTTTAATGTCGCCGAAGTTAAACTCGAAATCCTAATACGTTGACTAATTCTTTAAATACCTAACATTTTGCAATTTAACTTTTCAGTATAATCGTTTATGCCATCAAAAATTTTGTGATGCTAATTCTCAAATGGCAAATCCCCACCATTAACAAGAATGTCTCTCTTTATTCGCATTTAGAAAATTTGCATTTTTTAATACTCCAGTCGAATTAATTATTCAGACAATTTGACTTGTTCACCTTATTTTTTCTTTTTTGGTGCATGCAACACTTGTGCCTTGTTAGCATATGCAACACCTTTTTGTTTTTCGTTCGTTTCGCCTGGACTATTTTGTCACAATTTTTAATTACAAATATACACACATCTCATTCACTCACTCACTCAATTCTCGCGGAAAAGTAGCAAAAGTCACACTTAACTGTTATACTTTTAGTTTTTGTTTTTTTTTTTGTTTTTTTTAAACTTACTTCCGGTTCCGGCTACCGTTGAATGACGATGCATTAGCATGGCATTACCATGGCGCATCATCATCTGTTTCTCCTGACGATTTGCCTCACGGAATATAGCCAAATAGGTGAAAATCATAATGGTGCAGGGTATCCAAAATGATATTGAACTGGAGATGACACAATAGGGTTTATTTACAATGAACTCACAACGGTCCGGATGTAATTTCACGAAATTCTTATGATCATCGGTGGTATACCAACCAATAAAGATGGGCAGGAAGGATAGCAGAGCTGGCGAAATCCATGTATTGAGTATCATAATGCCAACAACGCGTTTTGTCATGCTAATCGGATACTTTAGCGGCTTAACGATGGCATAGTATCTGAAAAGAAAAATAAAATAAAAGAGAAGAACGTGAGTAAGAAGGTGTAAAGAGAAACAGAAACGAAATGGTTTTTTTCAAAAGCCAATGAGAAATAAAAGCAATAAAATGCCAACAACGGCAGCTGCATCAACAGCAGCCAAGTTGAGGAGATTTAATTTGAAGCAGTGAAAAGGAAAAAAAAATTATGCCATAAACGTATTGTCATGTTTTAACACATAAACACATATACACACACACACACATAGATACACACACACCAACACGTTAGCAGTCATAGTCATTGCAAACAAATATTAAAATATTGTTGCATTAAGTGGCTTTATATGCATCTGTGTGTGGGTGTGTTTGTAGGGCTTATTACCACTCTTTTGTATTCCTCACAGGCTTTCTCGTTTTCCTGGTAGTTTCGTTTACCTTTTTCTTTTTGGGCATAACGATGGCCCATTTGTTGGCTGTAACCAATTTTCGTCTTTTTTTCCACTCTTTTTTCCATTTTCATTGCAATCCTTATAAACCGTAAAGTGATATTTGCAAGTATTTGCTGCACTTAACGTTTAAATTTGTTTTTTCTCTTTGTCCCCGTGAGTGTGTGTGCTAGTGTTAGTAAATTTGAATTGAAGATTGTATATGTGCGTATGTGTGTTAGTGTAAAGGTTTGTTTGCAAAGGCTTGTGCAAGAGTGTTTGTTTGCGCTGCATTTTATGCATTTATTCTTCGATGATGATGATGATGACGGTAATGCCTGCTCGCCTTTTTGTTTTGCAGTGAATCGCATTTTTTCTTCTTGCAGGCACTACTTACTTAAAGCACAATGGGTTGAAAATGGCAAAATATCAAATAAAGAATATTCATGTGAAATCAACATTTTAAAAACACTTTTCCACTTTGAAGAAAAAGATTTGATGTTTAAAGGGTCTTTCATTAAATTAAATTTGAATAATACAGTGTGTGTTTCAGATAGCAGGCAAATGTTTTACTCGTTCAAAAGGGCCTGTCAAGGCTATTGTATATGTAATAGCACATCGTGCAAATGTGTCTTTGCGGGATAGCTCACATCCGGAATGTCAAATTTAACATGACTTTAATCAGGTTGAATTTTAGAAATTTTTACAAGAAAAAGTCCAACGGAATGGACCATTGATTGTAACGTCATTCAGACGGTGGTATCAACCATAAGAGTCATCACCGCCACGAATAATGACCTGCCCTCAAATCGCTCGTGCGCATTAAACAGTCTGGCATGAACTATGTGGCAGTAGCCCTTTTTATTAAGCCACATGGCATTGATGTTTCTTTCAACTCAGTTGGGCCAAAAGAAGATTGTTATCATTGACCCATATAACACTCTCCGTTAACTTCGAGAGCTTGACTAACGTGTTTTTTAACGTCTGCTCTGGCCTTAGTTAAATTTTACAGGGGTAATGTCCCAAGTTATGACATAGTATTTCTCATGTTTTGATCCACAAAATCGACTCCGATTCTTGCTTACTTTCACAGGGAGTAGCAATGTTTTCAGCAGATCTTGCGTTTAGTCATGGTTTATCCAGCTATCGGTAAAACAGTTAAAAAAAACCAAAAATAGGCAAAGAAATGTTCTGTACGCCTTAGAATAAGAGAGAAGGAATGCATAGCCTCGTTGAATTAAGGCGCACTTAAGCACACATAGCGGCCAGTTGTGATGCCACATGCAATGATACGTCAGAACTAGCAATTAAGTTCAGAATAACCTGTTCTGAAAATCAGCACCTATACCTAGTCTAGAGAAGTACACTTTCCTTAATTAAGCAGGAAGCTAGCCCTTATGAGGCTGGCTGTTAACCTAATATCGAGAGTTGTTAGCTCCGATTAATTGTCGATAAAAGGCGAGCCAAATGTAAGAAATATTTGCTGAGAGAGAAACGCTCATGAAACAATTGAAGTGAGCCAAGCTTTCGTCTTCCTCAAGCGGTCGAATTACTCGCAGATACTAAATGACCAGTTTAAGCAGCGAATTGATAGATTCTTCCTCTGCCACCTCTAAACCTATCAGCGTTCAATAGATACTTCTACCCAATAGGCAGCTTAAGGGAGGTAAGAGATATAGTCAGCCACGTGTGTGAGTGGATGTCTGTAGAAGTGTGCCGGCCCTAGCAAGTTCAATAGCAAACCAATTACCCGGTATTTCCGAGTGATCAGGAGCTCATATGAGGTGAACACATAATTGCCGCGAGACTATTCCAAGGGAACCACGACAGCTGTCAATATCGCAGCTTTAAAAATAAGCGTTACTTCGGCCTGAAATAAACAACAGTAGTCCGGGAGGCCCTAACAGAATATCTATTTTTATAAAACAATTTAATTATTTGGACATATTGTTGAGAAATATGTTCTAGAATGGTGACGGTGATTTTTGGGTTTCTACGTCACTCGTCAAGGGAGCATATTGGCTTTTCATATTCAGCAATCATTGCATTGTTTCAGTTTCATTATGGAATTGATTTTTCAAGCTTATTAGATGATTAATTTACTGCAGCTCGCCTCCATATGATTGTGTAGTGGTGAAGATCCTTGCTAAGAGGTGGTGGTGATACTTGCTAGGAATTGTAACTATTTTCCAATAGGTGGCGTTTTCTCCTGATCATTTGTCTGATTGAATTATCAAATTTAGCAAGTCCTTGCTGGAAGACCGGTACTTTAATATTTTTGATTAATTTTTTTAAGGATGGTTATGCACATTGAAGAAAAAACTCATAGTGCACAACTGCTGCCTTATGTTCGTTCATGACTTATATCGCTCTATGCCTCTTCTGCATTGACATTCAAAAGCGAAATGATTTTTATTTTAATCCGAGTAAATGTCTGTGTGAGTATAAGAGCCTTTGTTGAAATCTCTTTCTCACACTCTCCTCCCACTTGCCATTATCTTGCAAAATTTCTCCAGTCATTTGTGTTTTAATCGTTATATGAACAATTGTTTCTTACTCTTACACAGCTAGGGGTGGGGTTGGTTGGCTGGCTGGCTGGCTGGTTGGTTGTTGGTTAGAAATCAGTAGTAGTAGTCCATCATTAATGTTTTCTTTCCTACATTGCAACAGACATTACAGGCAACCATTCGTTCATTCAGATTCATAATGATTTTTCAGTTTGTAAGCATATACGTGTGTGCATGTGTAAGTGTTTTTGTGAGAGAGAAAGTAAAAAAAGAATCGAAATTCAGGTATGGAAATTGAAAACAGCAGGCGTTTATAGTCAAGCAAAAAGCAAACGCAAAAAGGATGTAAATTTAATGGCAGCCTGTTTGAAAAAATTTACTTAAAAAAATAATATTTTTTTGCATTTCCTATTGTTTTTTTGTTTTGTTTTTCTGTTTAAATCAAAAAAATAAATTTTATACCGTAAAGGAGTAAAAATTGCAAAAGAAAATAAAATAAAAACATTAACTTTGCACATACAATGAGGTTAAGTGGAAACACTTTAAGAGCAGCTTTTATACTCTTATTTTTCTTTCTCTCTCCCTCTGATTTTGCTGTCTTTCTTTTACATACTGCATCATCTTACAGATGGAGAGATAAACTAAATATTTTCATTGCATTTGATAAATTGAATTCATTTAAACGAATGAATCTATGACAAGCAGTCAGGACATAGTACATAAAACATATGCTGCATTTTATACATACTGCTGCAGAAGCTTTCTATTCTATTTTTTTATTGACACAAGCACGTCTGTTTGTTTATCTGTTTTATTTGCTTTTTTAACTTTGAATTCTTTTTTTAAGAATAATGTCTGCTCTTTAAGAAAAAGTCTGCATAAAATTTTAATTTTATAAAAAAAAGCTTATTGGTTTTAAACTCCGGTATATCTATAAATGTTTGAAAAAATTAATTTGTTGTTAAATTAAGGCATAATTATGTATTAAGACAGAAAATCTGTTTTGCAAACTTCAAGCATAACGCCTTTAACATCAGTCATTTGGCAATGCTTTCACCTTTGCATCCAAATAATTTACTATAAGAGGTACTCGATTTGCAATTTGCTGTTAAACTGTTCTTAGTTAGTACTCCCTTTTGTCCCAGCGTAGCAGTGGTAAGCAGTGTATAAATATCTGTTGCAATGTTGGTAGCACTGGTATAATACAGCTCTAAATCAAGTCAATAAATTATTTAAGCGATTTTGGTGTAAACAAAAGCTAATGTGGGCATTTTCCGAAGAGCCCCTCTCTAAGCGATTCTCATTCAACTGCAGCTATTAAATGTACGTTTACAGGACTCTAATACCGAATTTGGTTCAAGCTACTGCTACTCTCCGAAGAGATTTATCTCTTTAATGGATAACATAAATTAGTTGGCCATACTTTGAGTTTCTGTTATACAAAGTTTGTGGACAATAGAGGTCGTTACAGTATAAATAATTTTTTTCTTTATCACTCCTCTAGGAAGCATATTGTCCTTCCACAGAGCATTCATTAGTTTGATTGATTTTCAAGCTAAGTAGATGATTAACCTACTGTAGTTCACCTCAATATAATTGTATGTAGTGGTGAAGATAGTGGCTAAATGGAGGTGTTGTGCTGAGCCTTACTTAGTATTGTAATCTTTTCGCAGTAGGTTTTCCTTATCATTCGCCTGATTGTTTATCATTATCGCCAGAGGTAAGCTTAAGGGGCTGGGGAGCGTGAAGCTTCGTTAGACGATCGTGCCTCGAGAGAGAGGTTTAAGTCTCTTTCTTAAGCACTCGAAATCGCAACTAAGTTTTTTCGTCATGTCCACTGCTGGGGATTCAAACGTGGGTCCCTTTTTTTATATGCCATCAAAAATAATAACCTATTAAATTATATCCAACGTTGAAGGATTGTTTGGTAATGTTCAGAAACTGATGAATAAAAGTTTTGTAACTATTGAATAAAAGCGAATTCATAACAATACACCAGAGAACTATAAACAATCAAAACTAAAGAACAATCTTTAGGTAAATATGCAACAAACACGGATTTGTTCGAAACAGACTAACCTAATATATTGTACACTTTTTACATCCTAACATCTTCACCACTACACACTATCATATGGAGGCAAACTACAGTAGATTAATCACCTATTGAGCTTGAAATCCATTTTGATTATTAAAACTGAAACAAAGTAATGGATGCCTTTTGGAAAGCCAATATACTTCCTGGAGGAGTGACGGAGAAAAAATATGCCAGACATAAATGACCCGCTGGCAAGGCGAAAATAAATGCATTGAAACAATAAACTATTTATTCGTTTTTCTGCACTACTGAGGACAGCGAAACGGTTGAGAACGTAATGAGTATAACAGTTTAAGAATACCGTGCAACCCTCACAATCTGAATGAGATAAAAGAGGCGATTGGTAAATTGAAAAGTAACAAGGCGGCAATTCTACTGGTTGACATCCAAACCACAGCTGAATTTCTACTGCCTCACATCATGGGAGGAGGAGAGGCTGCCTCTTACGTGGAAGAAGGGCATCATTGTAGTGTTACCGAAAAGTGGTGACTTGAAAGACTGTAATAATTGGAGAGCAATTACTCTACTTAACACCATATATAAGATACTTGCAGTCATAATACAGGAGAGGCTTCAGAGCAGAATAGACAACATACTGCGAGACGAACAAATTGGCTTCAGACCAAATAGAAGCTGCGTAGTACATTCAATCCCTGGATTTACTGTTCGTCGATTTCAAAAAAGCGTACCCCAAAAGAAGTACCCCAGAAAATGATTCGAATAAACAGAGCGATGTATGAGGATGCAGAACTTTCAGTTTTCTTCACAACCGGAACATTAGACAACCATTCCACACCAATGCTGGAGTTAAACAAGGATGCCCACTATCACCTCAGCTATTCACCATCATGCTCGATGACATAATGAGCAAAGTCTGTTCGAAAAGAAGAGGGATCACATGGAGTCTCTTACGCCAATTCGAAGACTTTCATTATGCAGATAACATTTGTCTACTCTTGCGTAAGAATTACAATATGCAGTCGAAACTGGAGGACCTGTAAAGATTGACTCGTAGTGTTGGACTTGAAATAAATATCAAGAAAACCAAGGCCATGAGAATCAACAATACGAGCACGGACAACATCATGCTACAGGGTCAACCAGTCGAGTATATAGATAGTTTCTGCTATCTAGGAAGTAAAATGACTAAAAATGGTGGCGCAGAAACAGACGTAGATAACAGGTTCAATAAAGCAAGAGCGGCATTTGGACAACTGTAGTCAGTATGGAGAAGCTCACATATAATCAGACAGACTAAGCTCTCAGTTCCTCAGATTCATATGAAGAATATTCTGGCCTAACATCATAACTGACACCGAACTGTGGAGCATGACTAATGAGGAACCCTTACTGAAACAGTTAAGGAAAAGAAAGTGGGGATGGATCAGATCCGAAAAAGTCTAGAGAGTATCACTAGAATGTCACTCGAATGGAATCCTCGAGGAGACGCACAATTATCCAAGAACTGAGGCAAAATCAACAGCAGTAAACCGTATTAGATGGGGATGCTTTGTGGAAGCCATATGCTTCCAAGAGGAATTCTAATTTCCTTTTAAGGAATTTGTAGAAAAATTCGAATCCTAGGTGCCTAATGAGCTTAACGAAAATAACAAAGAAAATCACCATCAAATCCCTTCTCAAAATCTTGCACGCCAGCAAAGCAAGAAGTAGTTCTCGAGGAATGAAGCCTAACCTTCTACTAAATAAGGATATGGTCCATATTTGGGAGAACTGGGAGGGCATGATGCATTTGAACCAGAAACTGCTCTGTGAGACCAATAGCGACAACATCAGACTACTTAAAAATTTAAAATTAAAACAAACATAATTTGAACAAATAAGGGGTGGCATTGTGTAGTGGTTAGAGCGCACACATAACAACACAAATGACCCAGGTTCGAGGCCCAGCAGAGGACATGACGAAGAAAAAATTTAATTGTGGTTTCGAACGTTTAATAATAAAAAAAGGCTTCAACTTCTGTCCTCCAAACAACTCCATCTAAAAAAAAAAGAAAAAAAGCCCCCCTGACCATTCTCGCATACCTCTGGCGATGATGACAAACATCAGACGAATGATCAGGAAAAACACGCCACCTACTGGGAAAAAATTACAATGCTAAAGTAAAGATCACCACCAATTAGCAAGGATCTTCACCACTACACAAAAAAGAAAATCATATGGAGGAAGCAACAGCGGATTAATCATCTACTTATCTTGAAATATCATATCAAATTGATTAAAGAAACTGAAACAAAGCAATAGACGCTTTGTGGAAAGCCAATATGCTCCCTAGAGGAGTGACGGAGAAAAAAAAAATTGAACAGAAATATTTCATTTACAATAAAAAAAGAAAATTTAATTTTTTAATTGGAACTTCAATTTACTTTTCATTTAAAATCAATGTTTCTCTACTTAATCACGTACATACGTTAATTTTTTTTTTTTTCATTAAAACCAAAAACACTGCACAAATTATTTTGCTCCTCTGTGGTACTTTTCCACTGACTACCACTTATAAATATTTGTATGGATCGGACTATTGTTCAAATTTTCCATTTTATAAACCAATTTAACATCAGTAATTTTCATTTTCTACTTTTTGTTTCCTATGAACTTCTAAATCATGCTCATTATGTTAAAACTCATTTTGCAAAATGTTTAGATTTATTGATTTTCTAAATCAAGAGATGAGAAATCAAATCAACATAAAAACAAATATATATTTGGGCTTTATATGCTGACTTTTGCAAACGTATGCTTTTGAATAAGATAAGCGTAGCAGAAAAAATTATGAAGAATAGGTACATATGTATGTATGTATGTGGATAATGATTTTTATTATTGAATTCCCTTTATGAATTGCATTGCTGTGTGTTTTGTAGAAACTACAGTGAATTTGAAAAGAACTTTTATCTGCAAATTCGATTTTCAATTACATTTCCACTCGCACATGATTAAATTATATACAAACAGGTTTTCATTGTGGAAAGAATGCGTAAAGGAAAATGTGTATGATTATTGGATAAAATTGGCAATTGAAAATATGCCAATTCACTTATCCATATGAGACGTTTAACATGAAAACAAAAAAATATTATTTTTTAACCCTTTCGCTGTGAAGGCTTTAGCAGAGTGTTAGGTATTAGCAAGGCGAGTAACGTCGAAGTAGGCCGAGTATATCCATGTTGGTAACTTCTAACATTCTGCATAAGACTAGTGTACTACCAATTTTCAAGTTATTATAATATGCAGGACTTTGAATAAAAAAAAATGTATGCCAAAGGCGTCTATATTCGTACTATGTAGTATGTGCTTGGACCAAGAAATAAGCGAGTTTTGATAAACAATATCATGCAAATTCAAAACATAAATGGTAATGAAAACAGATCTATGTAATCTAGACTTGGGATTATGAAAATATTTTTATTTCAAATTTTCGGAATCATTTTCGAAATGTACATTTATATGAAATTGTTCTTCCAAAGCTATTAGAAGAAAGCTTTTTTTATTACTAAAAATATATATTTTTTTCCAATAGTTACCTATCGACTGATATACAGCATAAATGCAAAATACTTGCTGTTGAAAAATAGACATCCAAACTATTCCACAAATCGCATAGGAATGGACTAAAATTCCAACTGCAAAGAGATTAAAAAAACGAAAAAATTATATTCAATTCAGTTGTTTGAAAAATTATGAATGCAATCAATCAATTTCATAAAATAGCATTTGAACAGATGATGATAATGATGATGGTAATGACAACGATAATGAAGAGAAAAAACAAAACAACTTGAAATAAATTATGTTTTTGATGTCTTCTAATGTGCTTTTCAATAGCTATTTCAGATCTTTGACAGTTAATAGCGGCCTTATTATTGCAGCGACATTTGTCGAATTAAGAGTCATTTATTTGGTTTATATTGTAAATTGTCGTGGGCGTATGTATCCGGTGGTGTATTTGAGCTAAGTTGTCACTATAATATTGACAAATTGATAAATCCTTGTGTCAGCGACATAGATAAAGGGAATTACTTATAAAAAATTTATTGTAATGTCACCATGCTACAGAAAGTTGAAATTTAGTGACACTGTCTCTTATGAGTCGACAACATGCTGAAATTTAGCGACATTGTCTCTTATGAGTCGACTATATGCTGAACAATGCAGAATTTTTTCTGCTACAACTCCCCGTTAACATATAAAGTACTAATGGCTCTTAATGATGTTGTCTGTTAGGACTCACTAATAAACGGACGCCTGCAAAACTAAATCAGCTTCGGTCATCTATGAAGATTTGGACTTTTTGTTTGAAACCAAAAAATTCTGCATAAGTCATCGATAATTCATAGTTGTCAGCATTCATTACAGTGATTCACTATGACGTTTGCCACTGGGTGTATATTATTCATCAAAGAACGAGTGTAATAAGTATTCTGTTCGACCAAGGTTTCACGAATATTACACATGTTACATCTTAACGGTAGGACGGACTATTAGCATAGTGCTGTATAAAGTTGAATTGACTGTTTCAATAAACAATAAACCAGTACTAGTACCATGAAAAAACGAAAAATCTGCTGAAAATATCGCCACTGTCTGTGTGAGTGTGCTGGATTATCTGAAGTAGTTTATTTCGCGTTCCTTTCGTAGTTCACAACATTGGTCAGGCCCATCAAGTCAAGGCACTGGGACCTAAAAGATCTATGGTGCTACAAATTCTGAACTCTGATCCCTAAATCACAAGCTACAATGAGTGGTATTGACCCAAAAGAATTCCCCTTCAATCCTACATAGAGCCAATATCCACGAAATATCTAATTTTAGTCTCCGTCATTCAGCCAAGGGGAAGTCGTGCCCAACTACATGGCTTCAAATTTGGTACTCATTGCTATATCACGTATATTTGTCATATGTGACATCGTTGGTAAATGCATTGCATCCACTCGTTCTCTAAGCACCGTGAGGTCGTGTTATAGGGGATATCATAAAGCTAATCATCCGATTCATTCCTAATGGGAAGCCGACTAAACTATTTAGGTTCAAAAAAGGACTTAATAAACGTTGGCCTATGAATGTTTTTCAAAGCAACACATGCCCAGCATACTCTAGCACTTCCTTCTCTTCTGTCCTACATAGGCGGCAGCCCTTATCAGATACCACAATGGACTTGAAGATATCCAGGACCATAGACATAGACTGTAATCCAAACGGAGTTCAGCGTAGAAGACGACTTAAAGGATCATGGTGCAGAAATCTGACTAATGAAATAAAGTTTGTGCACGAGGTTCTGAACTATATACAGATTAAGACGATAGCTCACAAATTTAACTAATTTTTGCGGTAATATGCGCATTTTAAGCGGCACTACAGCAATGAATAATAAAAGGATCATAGAAAACGAAATATATTTGTTCAATGGGTCCTGGAGCAGTACAAAACTAACCCCAATATTATTAAAAAATCAACTTCAGCTATAAGCGGTGTTGGCAACCCCCTGGGTAACCCAATTAAGCCCACCCGGGGCTTATTGCGTATTATATTTAAAAAAACTCTGGCTGCCCTTACACTTTTTGTTGAAAAACGGTGAGTCCACGGTTTTTTAGCCGTAAAGTGAATATGATCAAGCAGGCCGTTATAGCGAAATGTGTAAAGAGATAATGAATGTATTGTATCCATCGCAACGGTCAAAAGCAATGTTCGGAAAATAAGGCAAAAGAGGCATTTGATCGTTTCTAATAATTGTTTTGAAATTTCCGAGACGTGAGGCCAAGCGTTGTCATGCAAAAGAACAACCTAAACATGCTTTTCTTTATATTCCGGACGTTTTTCTCGTAATGCATGTTTCAAACGAAGTAAAAAACCATCAAAAAAAAAAAACCAATAAAACCTGGTGGGTTGGGTTTTTTCCAACGCTGGCTATAATCCATATATGTGGATGAATGGCTAATTGAGTTTTGGACTATACAAATCTACATGAGATCCAAGATCGTTTAATGCATTCCGAAAAAGTCACTGTTTGGCATGGATTTAGAGCTGGCAGAAATATTGGTTGAATATTAATTGAATTATTGGAGGTAACATAGTGTAGTGGTTAGAGCGCAGGCATATAAGATAAGCGCCCAGGTTCGAATCCCAGTAGAGGACATGAAAAAAAATTAACGGCGGTTTCGAGGCTTCTACCTTTCTCTAGACAATTCCATCTAAAGAAGCCTTTCTAGCTTACCTCCGGCAATGATGACAATGATCAAATGGTTGATCAGGAGAAAAACGCCATCTACTGGGAAAAAAAATTAAAATATTAAGTAAGAATCACCACCACTTAGCAAGGATCTTCACCAATCGACACACAATCATATGGAGACGAGCTACAGTTGATTAATCATCTACTTAGTTTGGTTATCAACTAGCACTACTGAAACAAAGCAATGGATGTTTTGTGGAATGCCAATATACTTTCTTGAGAAGGGACGGAGAAAATAAAATGAATTATATTGACACCAACGACATAACTCAAGCCACATTGCATATTCGGCACGAGTGATGTGAAATAATGATCATCTCGCGTGTGAAAGCTGTAAACTGGCCTCCAACTACAACTATTTGCCCCCGTTAGTAGCAGTGTTATTTTTAAATGTCTTCTAATCTAACATAATCCTGGCCATCGATCTTATTTAGACTAATTTGTGCGAAAGAGTCATGGTAAAATATACGTTCCTGATACATCCATCCAGCAAAGGCGTGGCGAAAATTTTGCACTTTGTCATGTTCTATGCTTAACCCTTCAATTTGAAATAGTATTTGCAACAAATATTGGAAATTGTGTGTTTGCTTATTGGCAAAATACATTGAAGAGATTTTCTTATTTGCGTTTGTATTCGATAGTAGTTTTGATTTAGAATTTCTAAGATTGTGTGGCCATTATTCGTTAAACAAAAGTCTATTGGAATACGAGCTTGAAAAGTGACTGCGAGTCATCTACACATTTTAATTCATAGGATTTTTTCTTTTCTTTATTAGCTTATTAATAAAGGGTTCGCCAAATAATTCTTTTTTTTTTGGAAAATAATTTCATTCAAATGGCTGCCTCGGATGGCCATGCAGTAGCCTACACCAGCGGCCCAATTTTCAAGCACATTATCGATTGTGTGCAGCTGTATTTCACCAATGGCTTCACGAAGATTGTCCTTTAAAGCGTCAATTGTCTCTGGCTTGTTGACGTAACACTTATCCTTGACGGCACCCCACAAATAATAATCCAACGGTGTCAAATCGCAGCTCCGAGGTGGCCAAACGACATCAGCTCTGCGGCTGATAATGCGATCTTCAAAAACAGGGCGCAAAACATCGAGTGTAGCTTCGGTTGTGTGGCACGTAGCGCCGTACTGTTGAAACCAAATGACTGTAACGGCCACTCCTTGCACATTTTCGAAGAAAAATAGCCCAATTATGCCTCTGGACCAAAATCCGCACCAAACGATGACTCGCCTTGGGTGTATCGGCTTTTCAATGTGTGCGTGCGGGTTTTCTGTGCCACAAATGCGATAATTTTGCTTGTTTACATACCCGCCAAGATCAAAATGAGCTTCATCTGAAAAGATGATTTTTTTGGCAAAATCGGCATCTTCTGTAAGTCGATGGCAGGTCCAGATTCCCAGCGTTGTTCAAGCGTATACACAACCATATTCGTTCAGCGAAAGGATAAAACTAATTATCTGTCAAATCAGACATGAGCTAAGTGTTGCCATTCACGAAATAAGCAGTAGTTGAAAAAAAAAACGTTAGATGGCGGACCCTATAAAATGTTAGTTCACATTAAACTCTCATCCTCATTATATTATAAAAGTAAATATTTTTTTTTTATTAATTTTTGTTTCAACAACGACAATGAGAAATTTTTTAGTTTTCATTGAAACTTAACTGCTGCCACTTTTGCTTGTGATGTTGTGCTGCTACAACTATATGAGCATGATGGATGGATGGATTTTCATTAGGATGATTAAGTTGCAATGAACTTTTTGTTGTCTAGCTTTTGAACAACTTTTTTATTTTAATTCACTTTTTCATTCAGGCTTTCATACAGTTTTGTTCGAGAAATTCTATTTGTATTTTATAGTTTATTTTTATGAAAGTTTGTGTAAAACCAAGAGAAACTTTTTCTTTTCATTTGCACGTATATTGTATAGCGTTTTTATTTTCTAAACAACATAATTAAACATTAATTATGAAGAGACTTGTAATAATAAAATATTATAATTTTTTAATAAGAAAAAAATAAATAAAATGAAATAAAAAGTGAGGGGTTCTCTTGTATAATTTATATTTAACCCTAACCATACTGATAGGACACGTAGACTCCTGATACCCGGGTAACGGCTCGGACTCAAAAGTATGTACTAGTTATAGTCACTGTTACACTTTCGAGAGCGGACTGTGTTTGAGTGCTCTAGGGCAGGTGAGAATTAGTTGTAAATAGTTTAGTCAAAATGCATTTTCATACTTTAAAAGACGTGGTATCGAACTAGCGCTATTATTCAGTCTCTTAACAAATGATCGAAAGCTCTTAGCTCCCCTAAGAAAAGATAGAATTTTAGCACGAAGACTTAATAGTAAAAAGCCTCTCATCTAAGTACTGCGGCACACAAATATCTCGCTTGTGTGCATAGCGAATCAGTGTAGTCGCATCTATTGTTGCACCAATTCCTGGAGACTACTTCCGTAGATCTGACTCTTACGGTGGAAATTATTCAGCCTTCTTTGCTTCCGCGATTGAACTTGATGAATGGGCGGGTAAAAAGAAAGAACTCTAAAGAGACTAAAGACACTGATTGGACTTAATTATTTCGGAACGTATGGTTGACCCACATGTGTTTTTGCAGCGAATATTGTACTTTTAAAGACGAAACCTTGATTTTTTTTTTGATTTCTGTGATACATTTATTGAAATTTTACTTGACATGGCTAAAAATGGTATCTACGATTCTCGTTTTAGATATTTTTGGAAATAACAGTTTTCTACCAGAGAAAGCATAGTTAAGTTGCTAATGATTTAAGGAAATACTGTACTACGCGTAATACGTTCTTATAGTGCACGTACACAAGCAGATAAAGCCGATTCAATCTCCAATATTTGACGCATGACGATAACACCTAATATGCTATTATTCAGAAAAAAAAACAAATTTACAGTTATTTCCATATAAAGGTCTAAAAAGTTTAACCGAATATTTCATTTACTGTTGTGTAACAAAGCCAACAGCTATCCTTCGAATGGAATATTTTACCGTCAGTCAGTGGCAGGAAAACGTAGAAGATAATGTTGTTTTTGGTCTGATTGACTTTCACAGGCAGTATGGAATAAATATGATACGGACACTAGGAGGAGGAGTGGCAGTCTAGCTAAACAAGTCACACTTGAGCACTCATAGCGGACTGTTATGACACCACATAACGTGTTGTATTCAACAAACTCCTGTGTAGGTTTGGAATCCAGCCCGAAAGTCCAATGAACCTGACTATTAAACTGATGTCAAGGATTGATAGCTCCTATAAGCCATCGAGAAAGAACCCAGTGTGAAAAGTGTCCGCCGTGTTAAAGTGCCTACCCATGACGTAACGGCCCATAAGGATGCCCAGGTGAGGCAGGCAATTAAGTCAACATACACATAGTTCAGATTGATCCGCTGTTTGACGGCGGTAAGTGGCAAGCACACCCATCTTCACGTAAAGATGAATATCCGAAAGAAGTGTGCACTTCGGTACTCTTCGACAAAACAAGGCATATATTTCAAGAGAGCTCCGACCAAAACCACCGTATGGTATAGGTACACTCCGATATGGTTTCAACAAAAATGGAAATCTTTTGCCTGCCGTACACAAGAAGATCAATAATGTGTACTTTTTGTCAACAGTGCTTTATATGCGAGGGGATCCAGTTCATAATATTTGACAGAAGGAGATAAATGACATTTAGAATAAAACAGAAGGCGAAGTTGAAGTTATAGACCAGATGGTGACCAAATGCAGTACCAAACGGTGTTTTTTTTAGGTTTTTTGACAATCGATTTAACAGCTAATAGTTGCCTTTTGTTTGATTTGGTTCGACGTTTCATTATGGGTCTATAGGTTTGCAACGCTTGCAAAGTGTTAAACAGTTTTATCAAAATAAGGGTTCCGTGCGTCAAACTTTAAAATTCAAAATTTTGTTGTCCGATGAAGTTCACTTTTGGTTAAATTTGAATTTATTAGAAACACATACCACACAACGCGCTCTACTATTGATATACTCAAAGATTCTAAAGCGTGTTTTTTATAGAGGTATAGAAATTTAAGTTGGCATTACTTTTCAAAATGGCGACCGATTTAACAGCTGTCAAGTGCAATTTTTATTTTTCATAAGTGAATTTTTTTTTTCAATTTTCAATTTTTTCAATTTTCATAAGCGAATTTTGTTTAGCGATGAAGCGCACTTCTGGTTAAATGGCTACATCAACAAACAAAATTGCCGTATTTGGAGTGAAGATAATCCTCAAGTATATGTGGAAACACCGTTACATCCAGAAAAACTGACTGTTTGGTGCGCTTTATGGGCTGGTGGAATCATTAGTCCGTACTTTTTCAATAACGATGGTTGCCAGAACCTTACAGTCAATGGTGATCGGTATAGAGCCATGATTACAAACTTTTTCATTCCTGAATTGAATAACCATGATGTCCAGGAGTTGTGGTTTCAACAAGACGACGCAATATGTCACAAAGCTCGTGCCATAATAGATTTATTGAAAGACACATTTGGTGACCGCCTAATTTCACGTTTTGGACCTGTGAATTGGCCTCCATGATCTTGTGATTTAACACCGCTAGACTACTTTCTGTGGGGCTATGTAAAGCCATTGGTCTATGCGCTAAAGCCACAAACGCTTAACCATTTGGAAGACAACATACGCCATGTTATTGTCGATATACGGTCACAAATGTTGGAAAAAGTCATCGAAATTGGACGTCTAGATTGGACTACATCCGCGCCAGCCGTGGCGGTCATATGCCAGAAATCATATTTAAAATGTAATGCCACAAGATTATCTTTCGGATAAATAAAATTCATGTCAATCGAATAATCCATCGTTGTTTTATTGCAACTTAAAGTTCTATACCTCTATAAAAAACACCCTTATTAATGAAAAATTGTAATTTCACGTAATGGTCCAATTAATTGGCCACCAAGATCGTGTGATTTAACCTCATGGGATTATTTTCTGTGAGGTTATATAAAGTCACTTGTCTATGTCGATAAAATAAACAATCGAAAAGTTATGGGCGAAATAAAGCTGCATATGATGCGAAACTCTTGTGAAAATTTCTACTCCAGATTACGCCTGCGCCAACCTTGGCGTGTATATGGCCGAAATCGAAATTTCATAACACTATCTATCCAATAAGGCTCGATTCGTTGATATTAAATATATGTTTCTTTGTTTTATTATTATTTAAACTTATATAACTCTAAAAAACACGCTATACTTGGCCATTGGTATTGACGTGGCTTCATTTGGCACATTTGGTGTATATTCTAACCTCATGCCAAGCTAAAAAAAAATCGATGCTGTTGCTGAGAATTGTTGTCATTACTTGGCGTGGAGTTGGCAACTAAAAAATTTAACGAAAGAAGCCAATCGCAATCGAATAACACTTACGCTAACGTCCGGGCAGCTCTAGAGCTGATGATAAAAAAGCAGCATTAAAGAAACTTGCTACAGGATCCTTCAGTCCCTCCATATACTTCTCAGCAAAATAAAACTGGTCGGTATTCACTAAAGAGTGAAAATCACGAAAATTATACGATGTTTGTAAGCAGCCAAGATGGAACATGCATAGCAAAATAATTGCTCCTCCAAAAAATACTATTATTTTTACTTTTTTCATACAAAACATAATTAGATCTTTACGGGCACCTGGATACCCTTTTCAGAAGGGTAAGGAGTATTTGATTTTAGGTGGCTATATTTCCAGCCCAAAGCAATCAGGACAGCTAAGGATGACAAAATAACTTCAAAATATTTGTAATTTTTGTTTAAGGAAAATTTATTTCTATAGGGATTTGGTACCGGAATACCCACTTCAGGAGGAATACACATTTTACAAAAGTACTAAAGTATTAAAATATTTGCAGTGTAAAGTGCCTGCAATTCTGTCATTTAACAATTTTTAAATTTATTTCAATTTCAACAAATTTTGAAAGCAGCTTCACTATTTTTTTAACAAAATTAAATTCATTAGCGTACTACACTAACTGCTTAGTAGAGAGTCATAGAGAATTTAATTCTTTTTTTCTTTTCTCTCTTGAACAGTTAAAATATGGCAATACATAGTTGTTACTTGCCTTGGTGTTAATTTATAATTATTTCACTTGTCCACTAATATTTACGGCCTTACACTCAACGAAATAATATGAAATGAAATTCAAAAAAGTAAATAATTGCCTAACCCAGTGCAAAAGGGTGTAAATCATATTAAAAAAACGAAAAAGTTAAATAAAAAGTATTATTAAGTTTGTCCTTTAGTCTTAAGCAAAAATTATGGTAATAAAATAACCTTTTCTTGTTCTTCTACCACTTTTGTTGTTGTTGTTATTTTTTTGTTCTAACCTTAAAACCTTCGTACTTCTTTTAGTTGGTCTACTTAAAGTTTTGCAAGTTTTTCTTTCTGTTTTTTTTTTTTTTTGTTTCCTTCAACTGCTGCAAATGAGTATATACTGCTGCTGTTGTTTATGCAGTTGCTGTTATTGCTGTTATTGTTGGTTTTATTCGGTTTTATGAAATTCAAGAATGTTTATAAAAAATAAAAATTGTTGTTGCTCTTGTGTTATTTACCCATAAAGTAGTTGAAATCCTTCACCCTGTTTTTTTTAGTTTTTTTTTGACTGCCGCAACAATATGCAACGAAATAAAAAAAAACTACCGAAACTGCACTGCCATAAATAGTTTAGATTTTGCTTTAACCTTTAGTATGTCTGAGTATATTTTGCCCTCTACCATATACCAACTGTGGATATAAATTTGAAAAAAATTAAAACCGAACCAAACCCAACAATAACTTTAAAACTTAACGAAAATTAATCCTGTAGCTTAACAATGTTTACATTTAGAAAATAAAATAAAACATTGAGAAAAAAAATCTAAGAAAGTTTTGATTATGTTACAGTGTAAGAGAGAAAACACTCCACAAATTTAAGCGTCAGAATATTTAAATTAGAAAAAAAAATACCAAAAATATTGGATGTTTGTACGAGGAATTATTGTGATACACTGCATGATTCAATGCAACACTGCTCTCATTAACTGTCATCAGTTAATGAACTAGTGTCTAGTGAGTGGTACCGCACAGTAAGGCTCCGAACCACGATAGAGTGTCCCGAATCCTTTCCAAGACAATCTATCCGCCGTTATGTTACCATTTATCCTACAGTGTCCAGGTACAACTGGAGCTTATCCTAAAGCCAAAGTTTCTGCAACGTGTCATAGCAATATGTGACCAGTCTAGATATCATACAATTCAAGCCATACATTTGGAGTCATCGATATACTAGTTTAGATTAAACTCATTCCGAACTAAGGCCCCATTAGATCACCAACCTCAGTATGAAAATGTAACCCTAAATTTTCTGCCAAAGCAGAGATCCAAAGGCATTACTTACAGAACCGGAGATGGTTCTCCAATTACTCTGCGTAAAATGGACAGAATTCCCGAGAGCCTTAACTTTTTTTTGTGTGTTGGCAATGACATTTGTCAAACATATTCAGTTTACCACCTTGATCAAAACGTTCCCGGAATTCACTCAGAAAATTAAAAATTCAAAGTAATCTCCATTGACTTCAACACACTTATGCCAGCGCTTGATCCACTCCTCGAATCATTATTGATATTCGGTTTTCGGTATGTCCATCAGCGTTTGCTGCAATTTTTCCATTATTTCCTCTAGACTGCTAAAACTCATTCCCCTTAATAGTTTTTTAACTCGATTGAAAAGAAAGAAGTCACAGGCAGCCAAATCAGGTGTAATCGATGGCTGTTTGATGATATTTGTTGCAGTTTTCGTCCAAAAATTTCGAATAATGATGCAATATCCACGAGTTTCTTGTCCATAATTCTGGTCTCTTTCTGCGAATTGCTTCACGCAAATGTCTCATAACGCCCAAATAATACTCTTTGTTTACTGTCTGACATTCTGGCAAAAATGGTGCACTTTTGTTCTCGACTCATTTGATGAACGCCATTCACTTGCCTGATGTGTGGATTGCATTTCGCACTCATAAACCCGCGTCCCGTTGCCAGTAATGATCCTTTTAATGAATATGGGATCTGATTCAGCCTCGAAAATCATGTCTTTTGCGACCTTAACACGATCTTTCTTTTGCATAAAATTGAGGTCTTTTGCCACAAACTTTCCGGCTCACTACGGAAACCCAAATCATTAACCAAAATATCTTGGACGGATCCATAGACAATGTTTCAGTTCTCTCTGATGATTAATTTGCGCTTATAGACCAACATTTCTTTTACCTTATCAATGTTTTCATCGGTTTTCGATGTCGATGGTCTGACACTGCGTTCATCATCTTCGAATGACGCACGATCACTTTTGAACCGCTTATGCCACTGGTAAACGACCGTTTTCTTTAGAGAACCGTTGCCGAAACATTTTTCCAACATTTTCAACGTTCGCGCACCTTTAAATCCGTTTTTTACGTAAAATTTAATACAAGTATGTTGTTGCAAATATAAATCGATTTCTTAAGTTGTAAAAAATCGCCAACACACATAAAGATAGATGTACTCTTGGCTACGTAGCTTTTGCAAATGTCATGCAATGATGCTAAGATATAGCGAGAATATCAACAACAGACGTACCAACTTAACAGAACAAAAAAAAAAAAAAAAAAAACTCAAATCGGAACGATGGGACCGCCGCACTGGGGTTATTCCGAGAACTTTTTGATCAAAGTACATCAAACCAGTGAACACAAAACATCATATGTTTTCATTCAGTTTAAAATGGTGATTTTCGTACCAGAAAATTATGATTTGCGTTGAGCATTAAAGGTGTGGTGTACTACGAGCTTCTAAAACCTGGCGAAACCAACCGACCGTTACCAACAGCAAATGATCAATTTGAAGCATGCATTGATTGAAAAACGACCAGAATTGGCCACAAGACACGACGAAGTAATTTTGTAACATGATAATGCATCTGTACACAAAGCAAAACCGGTTCAGGATACAGTCAGAGTATTGGGCTGGGAGCGGCTACCCCAACCGCTGAAGTCACCAGACTTGTTTCCTTTCGGCTACTATTTGTTTTCAACGACGGAAGACTAAAATTGGGTGAATAATTGGTTTGTTTCAAACGACTAACACTTTTATTGGCATGGAATTAAAAAATTGAACGAAAGATGGGAAACATTTATAGCCAGCAACGACCAATAATTCGTTTTACTTTCACGAAAAAACGCTCATTTCATACCGGTGTCCTTTATAGATGAGAAGCAGCGTCAAATCAGTCAAAGCCTACGCCGCTGTTGAACATGTTCTCAGAAGTTAGCTTTTGTAATATATTTTTCTCAATAAAACTATTCTGCATTAAATTATGAGACAATTACTACACAGAACACCTAATTATGCGTTTAATGGTTTCTTTTAAATAAAAGAATTTCAAAAACATTTCATGGTCAAATGATTTTTTTATTTTTTTCAAATTATTTTATTCCTACTTTTTGCTGTTTTTTTTGCATTTAATTTTACTGCTGCAACAAAAGCCAACACTTACTTTCAGTTGTTCAAAGAGAGACAAAAAAGCATTTTATATTCTCATTTAAACTACAACACATACATACACGCACACACACCTTCATAAAGAAACTTGACAGTTACTAGCACATCAACATCATCATCAGCGACAACTTAATCATCGCTCAGAGTAGCAGTGGACTACAACAGCTTAAAAACAACACTTTCCCTTTCTTATTTTTATTTCACTGTTTGTTGTTGTTCTCTTGAGAAACAAAGATGAAAAGAAGCAACAACAAAAACAATACAAAAAAATAAAGGACAAAGAAAACACAAACAGGAAAAAAACTAAATAAATAGAGGAACTAACTGAGACTAAAAGCAAGAGAGAGAGAGAGAGAGAGGGATAGAAAGAAAGAAATAGAAACAACCACTTTAAATGACGACTGCTTTTGTATGATTGAGTGTTTTGTGAATGAAATGTTGAATGAATGTTTAAGACTGAGTAAATGATTGTTGGTCTTGAGTGCGTTTGTAAGTGTATTTGTGTGTTTTTCTTTTATGCTTTGTTTGTGTGCGTTTCTCTTTTTCTTTTAGAATTTTACTAAAACAAAGATCTTTTTGTTGTTATGAGATATGAAATATAAAAATTTTTTATTGTTGTTTTTGTTGTTGTTGCTTTCATTTGACATAAAGAATATTCAACGTTTCGTTTGAAATGAAATCGAAATTTATAATCGGGTAAGTTTACAGTAAATTAAATATAAAATTATTGTCATAGTTCTAACGAATAACGAGGGAAGTTCGATAATTAGCGAAAAATCAGAAATGAAAACTTAAACCTAAAAAACCATCACTAAAGCCACAGATTCCTTTGAGAATTAGGGTGGGAAAGTTAAAAGTTTAAAATTAAAAATGCAACAACACAAAAATTGTTTGAAATTTTGCTTAACTAATTTTTTTGTTGTGGAGTACAATTGTTCCGATTAGAAATGAAATATTATTACAATCATATGGTTACCGCGGCTGTCCTTACAGTACCACATTCGACCGGACCAATTTTTGAATGTAGGGGATAGTGTCACGGCAATGGCATCATCAATGTTGGCTGTAAAATTTTCAATTGTTTCTGGTTTGTCAGCATAATACTTGTCTTTAACGGCGCCCTACACAAAATAGTCCAACAGTGCTAAATCGCAGCTTCTTGACGTCTAACTGACATCACCATTTCGGCTAATTAAACGGCCGTCAAACGTTTGACGCAATAAATCGATTGTGGCATGAGATATATGGTAAGCAAACATCGTTCACTTCAATACCATGAAGAGCGGGCACAAAAAAATGAGTTATGATTATGCGATTGGTGAAATATGGGCCAATGATGCCTGCGATTCACAATAAGCATCGAGCAGTCAATCGTAATGGGCGCATTGGCCTCTGTAAGACCACGTTTGGGTTTTATGAGTTTCCAACAAATTGTCCTTGTTTTGGAAATAAGTTTCCAATAAATCTCAACGTTGACATAAGTACTACCAGATTCGAAATAAGCGTTGGTTCAAATTTAAGCCGATAGGCGCTGAATGCTTTAATGTATAGAATACGAAAGGTAGGTTTACTTCTCACTTTTGTAAGTATCATACGCAGCGTGCGGACAAATTAACTACTTTTATTACCAAGGATGACATACGAGTACATATGTATATGTATAGAGAATTGGTGTAAATTGTTAATATTTTATCAACAAGCTTAAGTTTCTTTGCACAACAACGTTCCCTTGTAATTAACTTTCCGTAATTCATATTTCGACTCCCAATTATGAGCTGAGACCTGAGCATCGACGTAATGTACGTACTACTGAAAATATCGTTTCTAAAAGAGAAAGTTTGTCTATACCACGGCTTTCGCAGCAATTTGGCTTATCCTTTGGCTCATTATGGCTCGCCCGTCTATATAAAGTCCACTTAGATAGATAGGTAAGTTGGCTAGTTATCCAAACTATAATTAGCAACAAAATGGTGATTTATAGCCACCTTGAGCTGCTTATGTAGAAGTTCAAGGGGATCCAGATTTTCACACTTCGCACTATAGCAGTAAGTTACGTCAAAGTACCGCAGACGTCTAGTCGGCAGACCGGAATATTCATAGAGAACGTGAACGATTGCCTCCCTCTCAGAAGACCTTTTCCAGCATCTGCAGTGAAGATTGAAGAGCAAACACATTTGCTCCACGTGTGCTCTGATCATCCAATGACCCGTATACACCGCACTGAGTTTGGAAATAGAAGAGAATTTGGCGTAGTTTCAGTGTTCTTCAGTGTCACATCGAGTCCACAGCGTCCTCGAAAAAGCGTAAGTGGAGAGCGAACTTCACGAAAAAAGCTATAGATTTTCTCTCTGATAGGTGATAGATTCCACATCCATCGAGACCCTTCTAGCAAGCTCATTAGCCTTTTCATTATCGACGATGTTCCTGTGCACAGGAACCCAAATCAAGGAAAAGGTACATGTACCACCGAGGACCGAGTTGCTACTAGGCAACACCAGGGCCCTATTATTATCAGAGAAAGTTCTGATCTTTCCCACAGAACCCCGATCTCCCAGCATCTGAAACCCTGCAACAATTGAAGCCGGCTTACCATTAATAACGCCGTATATATGTTGATTGGATGCTAGATGAAGAAGCTTCGTTCATTTCTCAACCGTGGTTACGTCAATAAGCAAAATTGTCACACATGAGGATCGGAGAACATAAAAGTAAATGTGGAAAACAATTGCAGCCGGAAAAAGTGACTGTGTGGTGCTCGTTAAGACTCGAAGGTGTCATTACGCCGTATTTTTTCGAAAATTAAGTTGGCCTGCAATTAAAGATTATGAATTGGACTATATGTGGTTTCAACAAGACAGTACCACGAGCTACACGACACGATCGATTTCATCCTCAGTAGGCGAAAATTTCCCAGTGACGTAATATCTCGATTTGGCGACGGCAATTGGCCACCAGTTTTGGGTCTATGTCAAAGACTATGACTACACGGATAATCCCCTGACCTTGAAGCATTTGATAATGCGCTATGTGCCTCACAGCTTATGCCACATTGGACATTCTGCCCATGCAATTTGAGGGCATGCTCATCTTACGTCTAGGCAATCTGATCAGGCCACTGAGATTGTGCGACTTGTTCGCGGTAGACTTTTTTTAGTGGGTTTTTTTATATAATAGTTATATGCGAATAAGGTTGTGGCCGTGATGTAGTGGCTAGAGGTCACGCATAGCAATACGGCGAACACAAAAAATTAATTGTGGTATTAAGTGTTTAATAAAGAGGCTTCAATTTCCCTCCAGACAACTCCATTTAAAAAAATAAAGAAGAAGTTCCTTTGACTTCCCCGCATATCTCTGGCGATGATAACAAACATCAGACGAATGATTAGACGCCACCTATTGGGAAAAAATTACAATGCTAAAGTAAAGATCATGACAATTAGCAAAGATCTTCACCACTTAAAGCTCAAAATCAATGGAGGAAGCTTCAGTGGATTAATCGTCTACTTAGCTTGAAAGATAAAACTGATTAAAGAAACTGAAACAAAGCAATGGATGATGCTTGGTGGAAAGCCAATATGTTTCCTGGAGGAGTGACGGAGAAAAAAAGGCCACAACGGCCTTTAACAACATAACCCATGCAATTTGCCAAATTCAGCCTGATTTTGAAAACAGTTTCGGGCATTAACACAATGTTAAGTTCCATTCATATTGCCATCGATGGGGCTTTTATATGCTTTATTTAAATTCGAAAACCATTCGAAAATGAATTTCACGTTTCACATACATAGGAGTATGTAGGTAAATTAATAAAAATTTTTGTAATAGAATGTCAAAAAAAGCAGTTGAAATTGAAAGGGAATAGTTTGTTGTTAATCAGCAAATATTTAACATCAAACATATTTTTGTGTTTGCTCATAAACATGTACAAAGGAAGCTTAATATATAAAAAAATCAAATAAATGCAAATAACATATGAATAAGTACATGAATTTATGTATGTATGTGTTCATTTCTACATGCATTCTTTCATACATTTCATGTCATAAATATATGTATGCAGACTTTTGAATTATGCACGTGTATGGAATCCTTTTTATTTTTATTTTTATTTTTTTTAATGAAATTGTCAATGTACATACAAATGTGTATTAAATATGAGTGTGTGTATGTGTTTTACATATAAAAATGTCATCATTTATGTTTTATGTGAAATTTCCAACAGCAATAGCAATGTCAGCATCAGTACCAACATCAAATGCAAAAACAAGTGAATGCGGAATGGAACCATATTGCAAGTAAAATGAACAGAGGAACTAGTAGACAGGCATAGAAGAATTTATGTGATTGTAGCCAGAAACTATGCAGAATACATTTGAAATAAAAAACTAAGTTTTTATATGCATGGAATACTACTGCTGACAGCTAAAAACATTTATTTATATGCAGATTTTTAAATATGATATGAAAATAAAAAGAGAAACTATATTTTTAAAAATGTGAAATATAAACTTTTTTCAAGTTTATGAAAATATCGACAAAATTTACTATATTTGATGTATTGCTTGGTTAAAACAACATGTTTCGTCATACAAAATTTTGAGCGCAAAAATATAAGAGAACCACTAAGAAATTGTTATCGCCTCATATTTTGATAACACGTTGTCGATAGTTTATTTCAACCACCTGTCAAAACAAAATAAAGAAAAAACAAATTGTAAAATGAAGTAAAATAATATCTAAATATAGGGTCTGCCAAATAAATTTTTTTTTTCTGAAAACAATGCGCAAAACATCGAGTGTAGCTTCGGCTGTGTGACACGTAGCGCCATCCTGTTGGACCAAATTTCGCAAATATCCTCCTCTTCAACTTTTGTGAACAAAAATTCGTTCAACATGGTCCGATAACGATCATATTGACTGTAACGGCCACTCATTGCTCATTTTCGAAGAAAAATAGCCAAATTATGCTCTGTACCAAAATCCGCACCAAACAGTGACTCGTCTTGGTTGTATGGGCTTTTCAATGTATGCGTGCGGGTTTTCTGTGCCCCAAATACGACAATTTTGCTCGTTTACATACCCGCCAAGATCAAAATGAGCTTCATCTGCAACATTATCATGATTTTAAAAGTAATGTCGCAATATTTCCCAGCATTGTTCAAGGGTATACACAACCATATTCGTTCAGCGGAAGGATAAAACTAATTATCTGTCAAATCAGACATGAGCTAAGTGTTACCATTCACGAAATAAGCACTATTTGAAAAAAAAACGTTAGATGGTGGACCCGATATATAAAAGAGGACCATAAAATGCGTTGTAATTGAGGTTCCCTGACATGCGCCAACTGATTTTATTTTGTAAGGTTTTATTGTATATGCGTTTTTGTAGGTCCTTTAGTTTGTTAGTTATTAACGTAAAAGTCAACCCCTTTATATTGAGTAAGTTTTACTTGAAAACGCAATTTGTTACAGCATTTAAACTCTGTGTGAATTAGAAAATATTTGTAAAAATGTGTATGTATATCATATGTAGAAAACCTTCATTTGGTGTGTGGCTTCACTATTGTTCAACTGGGTGGTGCCACGCCCATATTCAATTTGTATTTATATGTTTATATTTTAAAAATGGTAATAATAAGAGTCTCTAAATTTGACACAAATAACTTTGTTTTCAATACAAATCATCAGTCAAACATTGAGACGAATTGAGTCAGTCGGAATAGCACGTTCCATACTAACTAAATATTGGTTTTTGTATATCATTAATAGTCAGAAAATGGGTGAAATTAAATTAGTGGGTGTGGCGTCTCCCAAACAAATTAATTAGTGATTGATCTAGAGAACAATTAGAATAGATAGTTCTGAATTTGGTCTAAATGACTTCTTAGAGAGTACAAACCATCAGTTGAAAAGTGGGAGTAATCGTGTAAGTGGGCATGGTACCTTCCATAGAAATTAAATAATGATTTTTGTATATCTTGAGAATAGTTAGAGTTGAAGTTTCTAAATTTGGTTTAAATAACTTGACAGTCAATACAAGACATCATCCAAAAAAAGGAAATATATATCAGTCACAAAGCAGGTACAACACATAGGTGCTCAACACTCTTTTAGTGAGATTTCTGAGAAATATCGATATTAATCGAGAGATGTAACTACCGACATACTGTGCCAAATTTTAAAGAATGCCATGGAAATATCCAGAGCCACAAACTTACTCTGAGCAAATCCATAAATGGACTTATTCTACCGCTGTTAGAGTATCTCCGGCAGATCACCAGTAGAGCGACCATAGCAAATTGTTTATCTTTAAATACTTCACAAGGTGGTAGCTAATCATACTCTCCATGACTTTGCTAAGTTCCCAACAAACTGCCATTGGGCGTTAGTTTTCAGCGTTGGTAGGCTTGCCTTTTAAGCTATTGCTGTGACATTGGCAACCATCCAGCAAGAGTGTACGTGCAAAGGTCGAAGAGCACTGCTCCACGATCAGTGCTGGAGTGCCATCCGGTCCAGATGACTTATTAACGTTGAGATTTTCAAGAACCCTTTTGACTGCACGGGACTTTAAAACGGAGCACAACGGAGCCAGTAAATTTCGAATATAATGAATTGAAGGCTTTAATTCCGTGACGATTGTTGTCAAGCTCAGAAAAACTTGCATTTGCTATACAAATAGCAAACTTAAAACGTTCTAAAGCAGTAAGTTTAATCGAAAAATAAGGATATTCCAATCGTTACGTTTTTACCTTTTTAAAAAAGTTTATTTATGAGTTCGTAGATTGCAGTTAAAATCTAATTAAAAATACTTTATTTAATACAGTTTTGTGCACCACTGCTTGTAATCTTTTTACAGGCAATAAAAATTTTTATTCTTAATTACTCTGTCTGTTTACAACCTTGTAAACAACAACAATTACCCGACAGATCTTCCAACTCGGTCGTAGTTATAACTTAGGTTCGTTCATAACCTTTTCACTTAACTCTCTTTACTGAGTTGGATCCAACGAAACTGGTTTTTACTTCACTACTAGCCTCACGAGTTTACTCCTTATAAACTCTCTTCACAACAATAACACATTCGCTGAGTTAACTTTACTTAACACTTGAATTAAAGCCGAGGGACATTAAAAGGAGCAGTCATTTTTGCATTGAATCAACCACCAAACACCTAAAGTAGTTTTTTTTTCTAAGTCATCCACTAGTGATCATATTGGCTTTCCACAAAGCATTCATTGCTTTGCTTCAGTTTCTGTAATCAATTTATTCCTTCAAGCTAAGTAGATGATTAATTCACTGTAGCTGCTCTCCATATGATTGTGTAGTGGTAAAGGTCCTCGCTAAGTGGTGGTGGTGATCTTTACTTAACATTGTTAATTTTTTTTGCCAGTAGGTGGCGTTTTTTTCTAATCATTTGTCTGATGTTTGTAATTATGGCAAGAAGTAATGCTGGAAGGTCAGGGGGCTGTCTGCAGGGAAGTGGGAGTCTCTTTGTTAAACATTCAAACCACAATTACATTTTTTGTTTCCTAACTGTCAAGTGATTGATGTTAAGTGCCTCTGATAACTTGACTAACACGCAAGTGTTGCCCCGTCAGTTAAAAAATTTCCGTAACTTCACAACTGGGCACAAGTGGATTAATAATTACATTTTCTATTGACTAATTTTGGTCGCTCATATTTACATACAGCGTCCAATGGGTTAAATTATGAAAGATAAAGTTATAAATTAATTGTCGCTAGGTTTTAGAGGCTTTTAATTAACAAATTTATATCAATCCTCCCATATCTATGACATTCAGAATCGCGAATGAAATCGTGTAAACCTTTTCTGCATTTGGCGTTTATTCTTAGCACTACACAACATTTGTAGCATCTTTTTGTAGCATTTCATTCTTTTTATAGCAAAAAAAGGGTATCAAGTAGCTCTCTTGCCTCAACATTTCATAAATTTAAAAAAAATTTAAAATTATGCAGGAGCAAAAAAATAAAGTATTGTCTTCACCAAAAAGTAACTTTGAATGTCATGCATTGAACGCAGGTTGAATTGTCAGAATTGTATTAACGTTGCCCGCCATATAGCCATCAACGCCAACTAATGAAAAAATGTAACGGCATAAGAGACTGTTTGAATACTTTTTACTCCTCTGTTACTAATTTTGTAAGTGTAAAAAGGGGTAGCATACCCTCTATACAGGTATTAATGCTAATGAATATTTGAATCATGATTTTGTTTTTTTGGTGTTTGTGACATCATCCCTTCTAACAACTGTATTTGTATGCAGAATTGTTTTTGTAATACGAGTATAGTGTATAATTTTGCACAATTTTTTTTTTTCATATTTTTGTTTTTATTTTTTTATTTTATTTTTTTGTTTTACCTCTTTCAGTGTCTCAATTTTGTATGACTGCAACTAAAAGCCCAATGGGTATATGTTCATGCATATATGGGAGCTCCGTACAGAGAAATATTCACATTATGTATGAAAATGAACATGAAAATGAATATGAATGAATGTGTATATGTATGTTCATTTTACCACGTTCATATTTATAAATTTTTTTGTTTAGTACTTACCGTCCTGTTACTTGTACACTAAAGTTAAATGTCATGGCCATTATGGCGACCATAATATCAGCCATGGCTAACGAGACTACAAAATAATTCGTTATGATTCTGTAAAGATAAAAAGCAAAAAAAAATATTAGAAAAAAAATAAATATAATATCTGTTGTGTATGTAGGCCATTTTAAAGAAAAACTAAGAAAAAAAGGTAACAAATCTTTATAGTCGTTGACAATAAAAGCAACGTTGTAACATTTACATGTTGTTTATGTCCCTTTTCCTTTATTATATCTATTCTTCAGTTTGTTCTATAGTTTTATAGGATTTATCTTTAATAGAATTTTTAGCAATTTTTCTTTTTCTATCTTTCTTTGGTTCAAATGTCAAATGCCTATCAAATATTCATGAAGTCACTTATGTTGGCAATATTTTATTTTCAGTTTTTTTTATTATATTTTATTTTAACTGCTGCTGCTGTCATATATCCTTTTCTTCTATTACTAGTTATGCTTGAGGTTAAAAAAATATATAAAAAATAAAAATGAGCGATAAAACGCCATTTTAATGGTAAAAGTTTGAGTATCCTTTTAATGGCCATTAATTTAAATAATAAATAAAAACTTTTACTTTATTAAGCCTTTGATATTTGAGAGATAGATTAACATTTAAAATGTTTAAAAGCAATTTGAGTGAATAAATTGGTCTAATTACCGCTAATTAAAGAATTAGTGTCGAAAGGGAAAGGGAGATTATAAAAATATTGAAAAAGTTGCAGTAAGTCAAGCTGGATTACATAGTAATCCATAATAACGAAATATTAATTTGATTTTGTATTAATTTCTCAAATTTCATTTGTGCTCTTATCAGGGTAGAAAGAGTGCTCAAATTGAATTCGTCTGTACGTATGAGTGATATTTTATTAGCGAATCAGATAATTACGTACTTTTTTACACAAGAAAAAAATTTTTTTTTTAAACGCACAGTCGAGATTAAAAAAATGTTTTAGCCTTTTTGAAAGCCAGTTTCGGTTTTTAGTTTACTCAATGTAATCAACAGTTTTTATGTGACTCATATACATGTTATGCAACATTCTCCATTTTCGGAATAATGCTATATCTCGAAAACAAGAGCTAATCTAAATAAACAGTTAGCAACATTGGAATCAGGTTGCTAGAATCCGCCTAACCGCCGGCTTCCTCGCTTGTCGGTTTAACCTGTTTGAATAAATAATACACTATGAATTGGTAACATAACTTATACCGTCTAAACTATTGCTGGGCAACAATGATAGAAAAAGTGTTGAGTCCTCTCTTAGACTATCCAAGACTAGTATTCATGTAGACGGAATGAACGTTTGAATAAAATGGGAAGAAATTTAAATTCAATGCGAGGAAAGAACTGAATCATTGAAGCACTTATCGAGTGTTTTTTACATTTACACCATTTTAAGTCGTAAAAAAAACAAAGAAATATATTTGTAATATCAATGAAACTGGCTCTGTTGGATGGAAAATTTGATGTAATTAATGTTTAAATATAATTTCGGCCATGTAGCTGACAATAGCTCTTTAAATGTTAATTTCCAGGCGTTTATTTGTTTCTGGCTTATCGACGTAGACAAATAACTTACTTAAGCCCAAAGAAAATAATCCAATGGGGCTAAATCACACGATTGAACTATTAAAAGAAATTACTTTTTAAATCAATTGTAGCGCCCGCTGTGTGACATGCAAGATTAAGGCCAGCAAATTAAGGTACAAACAAATTTATAATCATATCCTTATATTATATATTAATTCCCATAACATTCCATGAGCTGTACCCGACTCTATTATTAAGCTTATTGAAAGGGATCTAAAGTTTAACGCCGGCTCCGAATGGCAAATGCATTAGAGAAGGTTTCAATAGTAGTAATACTCATAACCAATTACTAGCTAATGTTATGAGGTGATACCGCTGTTGAAAAACTTTTCATTTTTTAGATGGCCTGGCCTGGTATTGAACGGTGGACCTTTTGGTTAGTAGGTTCACAATTGACAGTAACATTCTGGCCATCATCGCTTTTGAATATAAAGCGCACCAAAAAGTCATTTTCTGCTTATGTAATGGTCTGTCGATAAAAGCTTGTTGATTATAAACACTCCAAGTCTTATTTAAATGGGCTTAATCGGAGAACGAAATATTGAATGCAAATTCAGTTCAAAAATTTCAACAATTTGCAACCGTTGCTCTAGCGTAAGACTTTCCACAATGAAATGTTAAACAAAACTAAACAAAAAGCAATTATCAGCTGTTAAATGGGTTGCCACATAAAGCAGTCTTACCAACTCAAAGCTTCGAATCTCTATAAAAACGACCCAATACTTGGTACTTATACGACATTGATGAATTCTAGGAAGAGTCATTTGGGCAGGGAGTTAACACTACTTGCACAAAACGGCATCATGAAGTTTGTTACGGCAACAAAGTTTTGAGAAATGTAATAGGGAAACTTTACAAAGGCTGTGCACAGTACATTTTCATAATAAAAAAAATAATAGAATATTAAGTATTTTAGGCAGTGGATTGGAGTCAATACATCCAAAATCTCAAGAATCATTTTATTTATGGTTGCCGTGAAAGATTGAAAATTTTTCATTCCTATGGTATTATAAAAGGACTCTTATATTTCATGAAAAGAATGACCTAAGACAGGACAAATTTGGTTCAACGTTCAAATTGTAAATAAGGGTCTTTTTGTGGCTTTTAACCCTTTGTTGCCCGTCTGTACTTACAACTACATTTAGTTTTTTTCTGCTTTACTTATTATACAGGTATAATTGTGCGATGTCTAATCTTTAAAAAGAAATTTGCTTTTTTGTTGCTGTTGCTCATAACATCAGTTATCCTTCAACAGTTCTAGTGTTTAGAAGTGAATTAGAATTTTGAGTTTTCGTCAAATGGAAAAAGTGTAGACTCAAATTTTTTAGTTGAATACATATACAAACCGCAATAAAACACTCTTTGTTACTGAAAAAAGTTAAATAAAATTAAGATCTGTAGGTCCCCAATAGTTTTGAGTACCAGAACTGATTTATATTCTCCCCGGCTTGGCAAAACTATGAAACTTCTCTTATTTAGCTTAACTTATATCAAAAGCAAAGACTTTATAAAAAAATAATAGTTTTTCTATGATAAAGGGTCTTGGGCAATTAAGGGTTAATTTGATAGTACGCAATAATCAAGCATGATTCGTCCACACAGATCAAGAGTGGATCGCTAAGGTTGCATTTAATAATTTCATTCGGCCATTTAGAATGCATTGGCATGGAGGGAGACTCCTTGAAAAATTATTAATATAATTAAAGCAGGAATACGTGCTGTCATATCCTACAGAATGGCAAAGTCCGTCGACCACTTATTGTTAGTTACACTTGGAAAGGAAAAGATATTCATATATTTTTACTTAAAAATTTTATTATTCATCACAATAGAATTTAAGAACAATTTTACTTCCTTCTTGCTGTTAACGGAATAAAATCATAAAGGGTCCGCCTTCTAACGTTTTTTTTTTGTCAATTACTACTTAGCTCATGTCTGATTTGACAGACAATTAGTTTTATCCTTCCGCTGAACGAATATGGTTGTCTATACGCTTCGCTAAGTGGGCCTGCGATCTACTTACAGAAGATGCCGATTTTACCAAAAAAAAAAAAATCGTCTTTTCAGATTTAGCTCATTTTGATTTCGGTGGGTATGTAAACAAGCAAAATTGTCGCATTGGTGGCACAGAAAATCAGCGCGCATACATTGGAAAGCCGATATACCCAAGACGAGTCACTGCTGGGTGCGGATTTTGGTCCAGAGGCATAATTCGAAAATGAGCAAGGAGTGGCCGTTACAGTCAATGTGATCGTTATCGGACCATGTTGAACGAATTTTTGTTCACAAAAATTGAAGAGGAGGATATTAGCAACATTTGGTTTCAACAGGACGGCGCTACGTGCCACATAGCCGAAGCTACCCTGTTTTTGAAGATCGCATATTCAGCCGCAGAGCTGATGTCGTTTGGCCATCTCGAAGCTGCGATTTGACACCGTTGGACTATTATTTGTGGGTTGCCATCAAAGATAAGTGCTACGCCAACAAGCCAGAGACAATTGACGCTTTAAAGGATAATATTCGTGCAGCCATTGGTGAAATACAGCTGCACACAATGTGCTTAAAATTGGGCCAATCATGTAGGCTACTGCATGGCCAGCCAAGGCAGCCATTTGAATGAAATTAATTTCCATTATTAACCGAAAAGATTGTACTTTCAAATAAAAAAAGAAATTTGAGGAAATATTCAGTAGTTTTTTTTTATAGCATTTTCAAAAAGAAAAAGAAAAAAATTGGTGGACCCTATAGAAATTAATCTGCAGTTTATAGTGCGCTAGAGGCCATAAAAATAATTTATACGTAAATAAATTTGGTTTTGACTGGAGGTACGACTACTATAAAAAAATGTAATATATTTTATGGGTCTCTGCAACTACCTTTAACGAACAAATCCTTTGATATTGCTTGGAAAACATTAAAGGCAACATTTTAGGAAAACGGTTTAGCAGCACCAATGGAGACATAAAAAAGAAGTCGTAAGAAACCGTTTTCATACCGTTTTTGTATATGATTTATCTTCGTTTTAGATTGTCTACGCTGCTTAAACCAATATTTGTAAACATTGTGATAATATTTTACATAAGGCCTGATCTATGGGCTTTAAAATGCCTTTATGTTGACAAAACTTTTGTTTTGTTTAAAATAATAGGTGAATGAAAACAAAATTGGTGTAATTAAAGGTGATTATGGCGTTTTTTCAGCTGAAACTTGTTTATTGCCATTAAAATAAATTATTAAGTGAAACAGACAAAATTATGGCCATAAAGTGTTATTTTTTCTTTCTTTTCCTACGTTTTAAGTGGTTTTGATATTTCAAAAAATGGTTTTTTTGCTTTTTGCTGAAAATCTTAAATATTCGCAACATTTTTCATACTTATGAGGCTTATTAAGTAAAATTTATGCAGCAGTGATATACATAAGAAAAAACGAAAAATATAAAAACGTTTTTTGTCTGTTTGGTATTACAGGACTTCCATTACTGCTACCAAAAGAAACAGGAAACTTGTAAGAAGAAAAATATTTTATTTTCTCTTAACATCTTCTCAAATTGTAAACAAAAGAAAATGCCTTTTTACTTGAAGATGCTTCTTTTTTCATTACTACTACTGCAAAACATTATCTGTCATTATCTCGTTTGTTGGAAGAAATATAATGAAAAAAAAATGAAAAAAATCGTAAATTGTCAGAGAAAGAAGTGCCTCTTAAACGACACGTTAGCAAACAATAGACGTCGCTGAGTTTAAGTGTTTAAAAGGCTCATATTGTTTTTACCTTTTTACTGTGTTTTTCACTTTCTAACACCGTCAAAAGCAGAATACAAAATGAAGAACTATTGAATAAGCATTTAGGTTTCCATGCAAATTTTAAGGCTACTGTAAGGGGATTATGTTTAAAAAAATGTTGAAGAATATGGTACCCTACACCACTAAAAATTTACAAACTGAAAAGTTTTTGATCAAATATGAGTTGAATTAAAATGACTTTTTCCGTAAACTTGTGTGTGACAGTTAAGCTTATTTATGAAACGGTTTTTTGTCAATTTCTAGTTTGTATTAAGTGGTCGGTGGATCGTGTATTGAATTGGTGGCAAATAATACAAAAATAGTGTAAAACTTTGAAAATTAATTTTTAAGACTGAGTGAATTATTTATTCCTAGAATAGTAAAAGCCTATACTATAATACTCACTTTTCTACGAGGCTGAATCCATGAGTTCGTGGCTTTTTTAATATCCCGCCTCTTAACTAAAAGAACAATATTGATAACAGGCAACTGTGAATTAACTCCTGCTAGCGTTTGACAGCCATTGATAGCATTACTCAAATAAAAGCTAAGAAATTGATTTATTGAACACTGGTTGACTGAGTTTCGCTGTGGCCGTAAAAGTAGGAATGCAGAGGATGTATAAATGTTTAGAAAACATCGATGTATCTGCTCATAAGCAACAATATTTTTGTGGCCGATACCATAGACGTAACATCGACGTAAAATTTGAAGAACATCATCGACATCGTTCTTTGTAAACTTTTGTTTATTTAAATAACATTTTTTGCGTTGACTATGATATCTTCTTATCGATGTATCATCGCCACGAAATTAATATCGAGTGAAAATTTGTATGAATTTATCATAAATAAAGAAATTTATTTGTGTATCCTTGTGACAATGACACAAGCCAAATGAGTTATGCATGACAAAGTCAGCGATATTGTCTGCTATCAGCGCACTACATGTCGAAATTTAGCGACATTATCTTCCATAAGAATAAAGCACCAATGATTCTCAATAATATTGTCTGTTAGGACCAGCGTTGACAAACCACTGGGTATTATATTTAAAAAACAGCCGGGTGGGTTTTTTATATAAAGGTTTTCGTAGCTTATTTACAACAAAAGTGATTAAATTTTACGTATTGGAAGTAAAATTTAATTCGGTCCGTTTTTTTAGCTCAATAAGATGGTGAATTGACAAATTTTACAAAATAAAATTTATCAAATCACTGCTCACTTCTTTTTCTCCCCTCTGAGCCAATGTCCGAAAACTTCGATTTCTTCAAAAGAAGTGATTCGGTGACATGCCAACAGATATTGTATCTGTCGAAACAGACAATAATCATTCTGGCATTTGATCGTTTCTAACAATTGTTTGGCAACTTTGGCGACGTGAGACCGAGCGTTGTCATGCAAAAGGAAAACTTTATCTGTCTGTCTGTCTTTATATTACGGCCGCTTTCTCATAATGCACGGTTTAAGCGGAGTAACTACAGTCTGCTCAGATCACCGAGTTTTAGTAGCTCATAGTACAATGATGTCTTGATCGCACTAAGAGTGCAAAATTGTATTATAAAACAAAAAAAAATCTAAATGTACTAAGAACAACAAATATTGTCGACTTGAATGAAGTTCGAGAGTTGGTCTAAAGCCCAAAAAACCAAACAAAAAACTCAATAAAACCCGGTGGGTTGGGTTTTATTGAAAAAACCCGCGTTTTTGCCAAGCCTTTTTAGGACCCATTATTAAAAATTTGGAAAATTATTGTAAAACTGATGTTTTATGAACTACGTTACATCCCTATGTACAAGCACAATGTTCCGAACGCTTACTTGTGGCTTAAGCACACGAAACAATTGAAAAAACTCACGCTAAGGTATTTGACGATCAGAGATTAAAAGTGCGAGAGATTGCGGAAGCCATAGACATCTTATGTCGCTCAGTGGTCTTAACTTTTAATAATTATTTGGGCATTAAGAGCATTAATCATTAAGCATCGCAATATTCATTTCGTAACCGTAGATCCACCGTAATAAATCAGAGACCAAATGGTAATCAATAAATGATTTTCTGGGGGTGAATCGGTGCCAAGGTTGGTTTGTTAGCCATTTTTTGAGGTGCACGCTATAAAATCAACATTGCCTACCTTTAAAAGGGTAAGACAATCAATAGTGAATACTATGCTAATTTTTTGGATCGATTTAATGATTGAAAAAAATCACGAGGGCAATTCAAGTGCAGTTTCCTTGGTAAAAATTTATGAACTAATTCATTCCACAGGATAGCGTGGTGTAGTGGTTAGGTTTTAACTGTAATTGATTTCATTTTTATTTGTTAAAAAAATGCATAAATTTATACCAAATATCGGGTGGGCCATCTATCGGCTTAAATTTGAACCAGCGTTTATTTCGAATCTGGCAATACTAATGTCATTATATTCTGTCAAAAATTTTTGCATGTTATCTCCACTGTACGAAGTGAACTGATTTACGCCTGAGCAACGTTTGGATTTATTGGAAGTTTATTTTCAAAACAAAGACAATTGGTCGGAAAATGCACGAAAAAATGAAAAACGATTTTTCCAAAAAATTATCTTTTCAGATGATGGTCATTTTCATCTTAGTGGGTACGTAAATAAGCAAAAATTGCCGTATTTGGGTCTCAGGTAACCCAAACGTGATCTTACAAAAGCCAATGCACCCATTACGAGTAACTATTTGGTGCCGCTTGTAGAGCGAAGGCATTATTGACCCGTAATTGTTTGAGAATGAGGACGGCGCAACCATTACGGTCAATGGAGACTCTTATCGCATAATGGTAACCGATTTTTTGGGGCCACTCTTCTTGAATGTTTAGTTTCAACAGGGTGGTGCATTTTGCCAAATATCTCAAGCCATCATCGATTTATTGCGTCAAACCTTTGATGGCCGTTTAATTAGCCGACAAGAAGCTGCTATTTGACACCATTGGACTATTTCATATAGAGTGCCATTACACACAAGTGTAATGCTGACAAATCAGAGACAATTGAGCATTTGAAGCCTAACATTCGTGATGATATTGCCGAGATACGCCCCCATACACTCGAAAAAGTTATCGCAAATTGATTCGATCGAATGGGCTACTGTGAAGCCGGCCCTATGAATGAAATAATATTTCATTTCTAACCGAAACAATTGTACTTCACAACAAAAAAATAAATTTGGCAAAATTTCAAAGCGTTTTTGTTTTAAATTTAAACTTTTAAATTGCCCATCCTTTGTTATAATAGGGGTCTAAATGTAAAAATAATAATTATATTGATGGCATTCATATTTTATGACCATTCAAGGTTAGTGGAATTAAAACTAAATTTTATAAATAATTTGTTGTATTTTGAAGTTTGTACTTTGAAGGCGCGTTCTTCGTCAAACATAAAATAGTCAAAAAAAAAAATGCAGTTCAACTAAGAAAGTGTAAGCTATTAAATTTTTTCCAAAAATTTTTTCTGCCTCTGCCAAAAGGTGCACTGTGTCATGATAATTTGATGTATTAGATAAAGTATTTTTAATCAGAAATTAATAATGAAAAAATCACCTGAAGGTGTGCTTAAGTAGAAAACTATACTATTTTGATTCCCTTTTTAAGAGACAATTTTATTAAATATTCTCTCAGTTCCACAAATAAAAAGAAAATTTTTTAAATTTTTTGTCAAAATATTTGTTATACCAAGTTTTCATATTGAATAAGAAAATGTTAAATATCTCTGCTGTTTATTCAAAAAATTCTTTCTCTTTTACAGAAACCTAAACAGCATATTTTCCAGAAAAGAAGCTCAAAAAAATTATCAGACTAATGTTACAGAGAAGAGAAGAAAAAAATGCCATAAAATAGATGAAATATTTTATGGTTTTCAATAGATGACATTAACAACAGACAGACAGCATGACACCATACGAACTTTCGAAAACTGAAGGTCTTTCATTATTATTATTTTTTATTTTTTTGTAGAAAATGTATGCGTTATTGTTTTTGTCTCAGCGGGAGGCTTATTTGAGTTAAAGACGCGTTACTAGATAACGCGGTCTTTGTCACAAAAATTTTGTCTATGAAATAAGCCAACAAAAAATGAATATTGAATATAAATTTTCTCTTCTTGACATTTGGCTTTGCTTGAAATATGAATGTATGTACAGGGTGTCCGCCGGGAAGCTATACTAGTTTGTTTGTTTATAATTTTTGATTATATGAAAGAGAATGGATCTTATATTGGTAAATGTCTTATTACATGTCGGCAATTATGTATGGAATACAATATCAGATAAAGGCCCGCCTCTTTTTCATTACATTCTCACACATTTCAGGCGGTATTTCACTTATTTCATCACGAATATTTTGTTTGAGTTGCTCCTGCGTTTCTGGTTTATTTGCATAAACCTTGCTTTTCCGATATCCCCATAAAAAGTCAAATAAGGCGACCGTGGAGGGCAATCAACATCACCATTACTTGAAATAATTTGTTGTGGAAAGTGGTCTCGCAGTAATTCCATTGTAATCCTGGCTGTATGCGATGTGGCACCGTCTTGTTGAAACCATATATTAGTTAAGCCCAAAACATGCAGTTGTGGTGTTAAAAACTTTTCAATCATGTCACGATATCGCTCGCCGTTTTCAGTTTCAAAGAAGTAAGGCCCAATGATTCCTCCTGACCAAATTGCACACCAGACTGCCATTTCTAATGGATGCAAAGCTGACTGATGAATAATCTGAGGGTTTTTTATTGCCCAGAACCGGCTAATCTCTTTATCCACATAAGCATTCATGTGAAAATGTGCCTCGTCACTCATTATGATTATTTTCATTAAAATCGTTGACTGATTTTGATAAAATGTTTTAACGATTTAAAAAACGTTGGTTTATTGAATATTTTTGCATAATAAATTTGCCACGTCTCTACTTCACGACTGCCAAATACGAGCTGTCAAGACTAACCTTTACCAAAATAACGTCAAAGCAAAGTAGTATACCTTCCAGGCGGACACCCTGTATATACTTAATTGCTAAGAATGTATTTTTTGTTTATTATTCAAATGTAATTTAAGTTCATATAAAGCGTGTTTTTTATAGAGGTATAGAACTTTAAGTTGACATTACTTTTCAAGATGTCAACCGATTTAACAGCTGTCAAGTGATTTATTCTCAGTTTGCTTTGGCAATTCATCATGAATAGACTCACGCCCGGCGTAGATTCGTCGAATGGGCCCAAAACGAGATTACCGTTGTTCCCGATTTTCATAAGCGAATTTTGTTTAGCGATGAAGCGCACTTCTGGTTGAATGGCTACGTCAACAAACAAAACTGCTGCATTTGGAGTGAAGGTAATCCTCAAGTGTATGTGGAAACACCGTTATATCTAGAAAAACTGACTATTTGGTGCGCTTTATGGGCTGGTGGAATCATTGATCCGTACTTTTTCAAAAACGATGGTGGCCAGAACGTTACAGTCAATGGTGATCGGTATAGAGCCATGATTACTAACTTTTTCATGTCTGAATTGAATAACCATGATGTCCGGGAGATGTGGTTTCAACAAGACGGCCAACATGTCACACAGCACGTGCCACAATAGATTTACTGAAAGACACGTTTGGTGACTGCCTAATTTCACGTTTTGGACCTGTGAAATGTCCTCCAAGATCTTGTGATTTAACACCGCTAGACGACTTTCTGTAGGGCTATGTAAAGTCATTGGTCTGTGAGCTAAAGCTACAAACGTTTGACCATTTGGAAGACAAATGTTGGAAAAAGTCATCAAAAATTGGACATCCAGATTGGACTACATCCGCGCCAGCCGTGGCGGTCATATGACAGAAATCATATTTAAAATGTAATGCCACAAGATTACCTTTCGGATAAATCAAACTCATGTCAATCGAATAATCCATCGTTGTTTTATTGCAACTTAAAGTTCTATACCTCTATAAAAAACACCCCTTACAAGTATATACATTTCATTACATCTAGTCTTAGACTAACAAGTAATATTCTTTTGTTACACAAGATTCACTGTAAATCAACAATTACCAAATCCTGTGGTTTGGTTCTTTTCAGTCTTCTTGTGTAGATCCAATCGTTGCATAATATGGCAGCCTCGGAGTTTAAATGATTCTGTAGTCTGTGTTTGTGTTTTGATGCTAATAATTGTATAACTTCTGTGACCTTCATGACACCAAGATCTTTGTGTAAATCATTATTCCTGATATTCCTTAGTATTTTATTTTGACAATTCTGAACGTTAAATATTCTCAACTTGGTTCCTCGCAGCATAACCCCATATTTGTAGCCCATAAGCCCATACTGGTTTCAGAATTTGATTATAAATAAGAAGTTTATTTTCAATTGAAACTGGAGATCTTCTACCAAATGTCCATTTAAGTCTATGACATTCTACGTTCAGTTGTTTTACTTTCATTTTGATGTGTTCTCTCCATTTGAGCTTCGCATCTAGCGTCATACCAAGGTATTTAGCGTGGTTGGCATATGGAACCAATGTATAGATTTATGGGTGAAGTCAACACGTCCATGTTTTTTTTTGTCCATCCTGTTAACTTATCTTTCGTTATCGCTGATTGACAGAATATAAATATCATCAGCAAACGTCGCCATTTTGCTGTTGTCATATAAGGTTGGTATGTCTGCTGTATAGAACAGATACAAGTGAGGACCGAGTATACTGCCTTGTGGTACACCTGCACAAATTGTTCTCATATCGGAGTAGCCATTTCTCTGTTTAACAAGAATGTATGAAATTGTTTACATTCTATAGAGAGACATAAAGGTAAGTATCGAATTTTTGTTGGGATTTTTATTATTTTTTTTGCCAACAAACAGCTGTCAGTGGTAAAACATAACCTTGTCTATAGCAATTATGAGTTCAGTATATTAAAAATCTTAAATTACTGTGGTATTGTTTTAAAGCTGATTTTTTCTATGATTTTTGACGTTATTAAAAGTAAATGTTAAACAACAACTTTCACACTGAAAAGTGAAAAAGTTTACGCTTTTTTTTCGTAAAAATTTAATTTGAATAAATTTACCATAATTTCGTTTCAATAAAGACAACAAACAACTTTAGGGAGAACTTTTTTTTGATAGGTGGCAAGGTGTGTGTAAATTCAATTAACAATTTTAAATTTTAGAACAACACCTCTTGTTTGCATTGTGTATTTCGAAAAACGAAATTTTATTAAAAACAGTTTTTTTTCTCTCTTTCTTTTCGCTTTTTTCCGTGATTTCATTTGCATTTTTGTGTGTTTTCTTTTCTCAGTAATTACTGGTGCTGTTGCTGTCTGTAACGTAACTTTACATAATAATTTAAAGTAAACGATGTGAACAATGAACTACTTTTGTGTTATTTTTTCAGTTATCGACAAAAAAAAATCGGAATTTTTTTTTATATCAAAATTTTTTCTTCATGACGGCATGAACTATTGCTGGACAGTGGAATCGTGGCAATCAAAAATTAGAAATGAAAATATTTTGTTTTACTAATCACTAAATTTAGTTTCCCGGAAAGGACGAAAAATTTTAATCATGTTTTTTGAGTTGAATTGTTTGTAGAACTAATGGGCTTTAATTTTAAGGCCAGGCAAAGAAAATTATGATAAGAAGTTAATGATAAGTTGGCTGGTGGAACGATAACAATATAACGGCAGAGTCGGTCAGCAGTTTTTCATGGACTAGGGCTAGTATGCTACTGGGTATACAAGTTAATAATGTCGATTTTTTTATTTGAAAAACGTATTTATTATAAAAACAAAATGATATGATACGTTATTCAAAGTATTGCCAATCGTTAGCCATTACTTTTTTCAATCTTTCTGGTAGCATATGAATTCAGCGTCACAAGATTTTCTCTGGTTTTTAGGTAAAGAATAACTCATGCGGATTTCTGATACCCTGTTCTGAAGTAAGCTTATCCCAGTAAGGGCGCTTTGCATCCAAAACTTTCCACCCACTGTTTTCCAAATAGTTTCTGACCGCTCTTACAACATATGGCTGAGCGTTGTCATGATGAAGGAATAATCTGGTAGTTTTTCGTAGATTGCTCTCTTAAAACGAATCAGTTGAGTTTGGTGCAGATCCCCTGTGATAGTCTGACCCGATTCCAACAGCTCATAAAACACCATTCTGATCCCACCAAATATATTCGGCTTCGACGTTGATTTGTCTGGTTGGCCGGGCTTTACATATGACTTCTTTCACTTGAGGTTACCGTAATGTATTCATTTTTCATCACCATGTTAGTGGTGATACGATGCAAAAATTACTTCTTTTCGTAGCGTTTAAGCATCGTGTCCGATGTGCACAATTGCCTTTCAACGTTTCACGGCTTCAATTCACAAGGGACTTTAGAATGAATCCCAATGCTATAAACGTAGAGAAATGGCTTGTTGGGTGACATTGCAGGTTCTTCTAGCATTTGACAACAATCTTCGTCGAGTAATGCTTTTACGCATTTACTCATTTTCAAACTTTTTCGCCGAACTAGTCCTCTCCTTGTCTTTTGTGTCGAAATCATATCTTTTAAATCGCTCAAACCATCGTTCACTTTTTTTTTGCGTTCTACCAAATGAAAGAAGGCTATCAAACTTTCCCGCAAGACGTGTTTTTTAGGCACAAAATTCGACATATTTATAGTGATTGGAAAAAATACGTGCTTACACTTTGGAGTCTATCGATACTAAATTATAATAACAGATGTTTAACCTCCAAAATACCATATTTATTATTATTGACACAATCCATACGTGATAATTATGCCATATGTTGTCCAAATCGACATTATTAACTTGTATACCCAATACTATTCACATCCATTAACTTGTAGAGGATAATTGACGTATATTATTGATTAAAATAATAATAATAAGAAAAATAGAATGCCTATCCTACCAGGCTATTGTTACGAACTGCGATGCCATCCGTTTTATTTCCTATCAAAATTTAATCCCACTGATACTATTTTCTGTTTCTAAATTAGAGCACATCTAACTGAGAGGTTACTTTGACACCCGGGGGAAATGTGTGACGGACGGGCTAGCTGGGGAAGGTTCTCTTCTCGCAACGGGTTAAAAGTAATTAATAAAAGAGGTCACAGTATTATTGAACTGTTGTCCTAATTCTATGAAAAAGTTTAAATCCATTGATAACAGTGGTGTACAGCAATAAACGCCTTTAAAAAAAAATTAATTGAATATAATGGCTATGATGCCCTGAACCCGAAACCCGTTTTCAGGCTTTTTTCCATCGGGCTCAAATTTTTTTATGGAAGTGGCAAATTTTTCGCCCAAAATATGGTTGTCATGTCAATATATTTCGTCAAAACTTGAAAAAGACTTGACCGATTTTAGTCAATTTACCACAAAACGTTTAGGAACAAAATTTTCTATAAATTACCTGAACAATATTGTTTTGTAATTTCAACTAATTTTGCAAGAAAACCTATTTTCGCTAATTTTGGTCAATGTTAGGTACCAGTATTTAATAGAATAATAAAATCAGCAATAGCCAACTGATTTTCCTGATTTATAGTTTATTTCATTCTAAAAATTTAGGCTTTAATTTAAGTGCTTAATGTCAAAATTTTTCTTCTCGAAAATTTTGTTGACTTTGGAAAAAAAAATTGCTTTAATTATGCGCGAACTTTATTTATTTTTTATTTTTTTTTTCTCAGCTAAGTTGTGAATAACTCCGATACTGTTGATATTACACAACAGCTGATTTATAGGAAATTTTTTTACTAAACATTTGCTGGTACTTGCATTAAAATCGTTTAAGTTGTTTTCAAATTATGATGAAATATGTTAACATAACTATCATTTTTTGGGGCGAAAAGCTTGCCACGCCCATAAAAAAAATGAAATCGAATTTGAGTTCAGCGCATCAAAATCATTATATTCCATAGGGTTTTACTTAAAGACGAGAAAATTTGTTGTTTTTGTTTTTTGTTGACCAGTGTAACTTAGTACTTAAATTCTTAAATCTTCCACTATATCATTAATAAAAATACAATTGATCTTAGCATTCAGTTTAACCTGTGATACATTATTTATTCAATTAATCAGTTAATTAGAACCGCCTAGCACTCTTTTCCATTTGTAACATTTTAGCAGCAATTAAGAAAAATTTCAACGAATTAAAGTAAAAAAATAAAAAAAAAAATTATGCAAAATTGTTGAATTCAAATTTCCATATTAATTATTAAAATTGTTGACTTTCTGTTATTCCCTGTAATATTCAATTAAAAATTTTAGTAAAATATTTAGACTCTTTCCGAATGCACAAGCAACTCCCGGTATTGTAGACACTTGTTCATTTGGAACGTGCTTTGGCTATTTCAATTGTCACAACAACTGTTATTTTCGCATATTTCTTGTCTCGGTCTTTTTTATTTGTAGTCATGTATTAAGCATTGTCAGCATATTTTTTCTCAGCGTTTTTTTTTTCTTTTTTTCTTAATAATTTTATTATAATTTTTTTTTTGTTTTTATTTTAAAAAAAATGTAATTTTTTTATTCACATTTTTACCTTTTTCTGTTGTTTTTTATATTTTTTTGTAATTATCATTTTAATTGTCATGTCAGTACTTTTTGCACGTATTTGGGTTTTATTTGTCTGTCATTCATAATTTAATATTTTTTTTTTAATATTTAAATGCATTTTTAATTGGACACTAATGAATGAGTTAGGTATTAAATATTAGAATAATAAAAAAAAATTAATTGTTATTTTGCATTTTTTTTAAGCCGTAGTGTATTGGTCATATATTGAGTTTATGAAAACGTACGTAACATTTAAAATTTAAATTTCAGTACCTAAAAAAAAAATTATTAGAAAAACACGTGTCAACATTGTAAACTACAGGTGGAAATATATTATGAAATATATAAAAAAGAGGCGATTTTGGGCTCGCCGCATCACGCTCAAATGTGTCGACTAATTTCAACCAAACTTTTAAAAACATAATTATTGGAACCTATATGATTTATATGCTAAAGTTGGTTAATATAAAAAATCGTATAATAACTTGATCAAAAAGTTTACGAACTAACCCCCGTGTGGCGGTCCCATCGTTTCAATACACAAATGTCAAGCTATAACGCTAAGACTTAGCGGAAATATCCACAACAGATGTACCAAATGTACGGGGTCAAGAGCGCCACATTTTAATATACTATATATAGAGTCCGCCAAATAAATGCTATAAAAAAATCTACTGAATGTTTTCTCAAATTTTTTTTTTTTATTTGACAGTACAATCCTTACAGTTAATAATGGAAAATAATTTCATTCAAATGGCTGCCTCGGCTGGCCACGCAGTAGCCTACACGATCGATCCAATTTTTAAGCAGATTATCGATTCTGTGCAGCTGTATTTCACCAATGGCTTCACGAATATTGTCCTTTAAAGCGTCAATTGGCGTAACATTTATCCTTGATGGCACCCCACAAATAATAGAACAACGGTGTCAAATTGCAGCTCTGAGGTGGCCAAACGACTTTAGCTCTGCGGCTGATAATGCGATCTTTAAAAACAGGGCGCAAAACATCGAGTGTAGCTTCGGCTGTGTGGCACGTAGCGCCATCCTGTTGAAACCAAATGTTGCTAATATCCTCCGCTTAAAGTTTTGTGAACAAAAATTCGTTCAACATGGCTCGATAACTATCGCCATTGACTGTAACGGCCACTCCTTGCTCATTTTCGAAGAAAAATGGCCCAATTATGCCTCTGGACCAAAATCCGCACCAAACAGTGACTGGACTTGGGTGTATCGGCATTTCAATGTATCTGAGCCCCAAAATGCGACAATTTTGCTTGCTTACATACCTGCCTAGATCAAAATGAATTTCACCTGAAAAGATGATTTTTTTTGGCAAAATCGGCATCTTCTGTAAGTCGATCGCAGGCCCACTTAGCGAAGTGAAGTTCAAGCGTATACACAACCATATTCGTTCAGCGGAAGGATAAAACTAATTATCTGTCAAATCAGACACGAAATAAGCACTAGTTGAAAAAAAAGCGTTAGATGGCGGGCCCTTTATAAAAAAAAAACGATTTTTGGCTTCCACATCACGCTCACACGTGTCGTCTGATTTCAACCAAACTTCTGAAAACATAATTATTGTACCCTATATGGTTTTTATGCCAAGGTTGGTTAATATAAAAAATCGCCTACTAACTTGATGAAAAGGTTTACGAATTAACCCCCGTGTGGCGGTCTCATCGTTTCAACACACCTAGAGATATATAGATGTACACTTGGCTACGTAGTAGCTTCTGCAAATGTCAAGCTATGACGCTTAGACTTAGCGGAAACATCCACAAGAGATGTACCAACTTACCAAAAAGAAAGACTCAAATCAGAACAATGGGACCGCCACACGGGGTCAAGAGCGCCACATTATTATATACTATATAAAGGTAAGATGTTCTAGGTTTATCCTTTAATAACTCGAGAAAAACTCAATCAATCTACAAACCAATACATGTATTCGAAGGGTCAACTTTCACTGACGTTCATACAAATATTGATTTGTCAATAACTTTACAACTTTAAACTTTAAATTTCGTCTAAATAAGTTCGTAGGCAACCCAAATCATCAGTCAAAAAGTGGACGTAATTAGATAAATGGGCATGGTATCCTCCATATAAAGTAAATGTTGTTTATTGTATGTCTTGAAATTGGTAAAAGTAGTTTCTGACCTTAATCTTAATGACTTGACAGTTTAAAATTGGGCAAATATGGCATCTCTTATACAAAGTAAATATGGATTTTTGTATATACTGAGAGCGGTAATAGTAAAAGTTTCTAAATTTGGTTTAAGCAACTTTAAGACAAACATACAACATATTAACAGAGAAAAACTGGACGAGATTAGATATATGGATGTGGCACCTCCCATTTATACTCTATTTTACATATATGGAACGGAAACCGTTCAAGCTTCGTTATTTTTCTTAAAATGGGATAGGGAGACACATTAGGTAAAAGCTTTCTATGTATGAATAAACATGAATAAAAATATAAGTCTTTATGCAGCCTGAATTTTTAGCTTTGAGCCGGAACAAAATTAAATGCAGGAAAAAATTAAAAATTGTAATTAAGATAGTAATTAAGATAGGGCTAGCGAAGCACGCCGGGGATTAGTTACTATTTTATGAAATTTGTCTATAGGAAATTAGATTTTTTCCCTTAACACTAGATATTGGAGGTGTTTGTGAAATGAAGGAAAATAATTCTTCTTGTACTTGATAGCACCTATCAGAAGAATAGTATTACTTTCCATTAATATTTTGTTTTTGTGGTGCCACATGTTTGTTACACAACAACTCCAATAATAAATTTATTGCAAGCTAAACTTCTTAAGCCTTAACTTCAAAATACAGATACACTATGGCGTGGTAGCTACGACTCCCACCTACCAACCAAGACATCCACGGTTAAATACCAGATTATTTGGCAATTTTCAACAGCGTTGTCACCTCATTACATTGTTAGAGACTGGTTATGAGTATTTAAGCTATGAAAAGTTTCCCGAAAATTAGAATCGCGTGTAGTTCATTGATTAAGAGTAGTCGTTCGTATTCCACTTGGTATGTCGCGGGAATTATGTATGTGTGTGTGTGTGTATAAAGAACCACTGTGTTATATATAGAATCTACAAAAACCGCGTTTGATTAAAAAAATCATCATTTATATGTTCGTGATGCTGACATCTCTTTGATATCATTTTTCAGATATAACTGTCGAACCTTATTATTTTAAGTAGCGACTTCGGAACTTTGAGAGTTGATGTCGGTTATATTGTTTGACTTACATCTGTCGAATTGGCTGTCATTTATTCAGATTGCTTAGCCACATTGCCAGGGATGGTTATATTGTTCATATAACAATCTTTTTTATCAAAACAAAGGCCAAATCGTCATACTCGTGATCGTATAAGTTTTCGCATCGAAGAATATTATTCTAAATAACAAAATATCAAAATAGCGATCATAGTTATTTGATCACGAGTGTGATGATTTGGTTCCAGGTAAATATCCTGTACGGCAGTGAAGAAATCAAAAAATTATTTTCATTTACGGATTAATAGGTACGTCTACAAACAATATTGTCGAATATGAAATAATACCAATCCATACGGTCATAAAAAATTAGATATATCAGATACGCGTCAGCCGGTAAGGCCGCGGCGTAGCATTACTTATGTTATATTCCTTAAGCAACGGCATCGATAGGCATTTCAAACAACACATATGCTTTCTTTTAAATAATTTGTTTATAGGAAGGGCTTAATGAAAGCCCTTTAGAAATAAAATTAAAAAATTTCTATGATATCAACGATCAACACTAATCTAGTAGCTTCGAACTAAATCTATCACAGAAATCTAATGCCAAGCTACTGCTGAACACCATACAGGAGTTATCGCCATAGAATTATATGTCTGGAAAACCAAAAGAATGTGTGATCATAACGATTATATTTCTCAAAAGGCTGATCTTTGTACAAAAATAGGGGCAGAACATCACTAAAAAAGTAATGTGAACGATTTTCGGAAGCTTTAAGTTCTGTGCTATGCAACAATTCATTAGCGTTTTGTCACTTTATTGTTTTATTATTGATGGATGTTAGATGTTCTTGATAATAAGACTATGGTGTAAGGTATCAAATGGGCAGCTTTGCCAATTATAATTATTATTTAAATTTTTATTTTTTTTTTCGCAGAAATGTCTGCTGTAATAATTAATCACTATTTCAATGTCTACTGAGGTGTAATAATTGGGATAAATTTCTTTTTATATATTTTTTTAATTTTATTTCAGAATTTTATAAATACTACGTTACAGAAATATTTTGTCAGGCAATTAAAACTTTATTATGACAGCTGTTGGCAATTTTACGCTTATCAGACAAAAGACGTATTAATATAAATGTTTATGCTTTCAAATTGTATAGGGTTATCCTTTAGTAGGTTTCAAGAGTAAAGTTAAATAAAACACAAGCAAAGCTATGACTTCGATGACACTTTTATTGCATTATAATATTTAAACTGGGATCACACGATTGACTCAATTACACCACTCTGATACAAATTTTATTGTGACAAATTGGCGCACAATAATAAAATTGTCCCAATTAAAAATTCTGTATTCACACGTTTGGCTTATTTATTATTTTATACAAAATTTATTGTCACAAAATAGCGGGAAACGATTTATTGATAATAATTGTCCTAAAGTTGTCACACGATTGTTCTAGTTTACGACAACTCTGTGAATTAGCTCTTGTGCTAAATTAAAATTTTTTTTTTTTTTTTTGTGTTCAAAATGGTTCGTTAAAAAAAAAGAGAATATCATCCTCTTTATTTATATTGAGGTCATTTAGTGAACAAATAAATAAAAAGAAATACAAAAAAACAGAAAAAGAAGAAGTGTATAGGTCAGAGATTGGCTCACAAGAAGGGCCTTTGATGGTGCATATGAGAAAATATATCAATAAATTAAAAAAAATTAATTCACAAAAATATTTATTTATTTTAATTGGAATATAATTAAAAATTATAATTTATTCTCTCAAGTAAAATGATTTGTTCTCTCTATCAGGTATCCCCGCTGGATAAAAAAAGTAAAAGTAATGAAAAAAGAAATGGTGGAAGTTTGTGATGCAATTTACATATAAATAATTAAAAATGCATATTTTAAGGGATGCCAATTATAAATACCGTATAAACACGTGTTTTTACAGAAAAAATCAATTAAAAAATAAAAATTGGTGGGTATAGTCTTCTTCAATTGCCACACAAGAATACAATAATTATTGGTGTATTTTTGAAATTCGCATTGTTGCATGATTGCCGATAAAGCTTTCACACGATTGTCGCACCAGGGTTGCATTTGATTAGGATAAATAAGCGCAATAATATTGTGAGTTGCCGTATGAGCCAATAAATTGTATAAACACACGATTGGCATATAAAAAACACTAATTATTGGTGCATTACGACAATCGTGTGATTCTACCTTTAGGCTTTGCCATTATGTACGAAATACAGTAACATTTAAACGACCACATCTAAACATTAGACTGGTTCTTATTATCCAAAATCAAAATTTTTTAATGGGAAACGTCTTCAATTGTTCTTTTTAGCAAAAAAAAACTATTCTTTGAAAATTTGACCAGTCTAATGCAACGCACGTACATGGCACCTATAGGTATAAATTTCAACCTCAATGCCGCATGTGTTAAATTTCAAATTTTCACAAAATACTTTTTGTTTTACTTAAAAGAACAATTTAAGAGGTTTCCCATTAACAATTTTTTTTTTGGAAAATAAGGACCAGTCTAATGTCGAGATGCGTTCATTTAAATTGTTATTGTATTTCATACATAATGTCAAATTCTAGGCATTATAATGAAATAAAATTGCAAAAAAATGTGTGCCGTTTAAGGACCAGTCTACTGAACATGGCGCTCTGAATTGACGGTAACAATTCTCTCATCCCCATTTCGAAAAGTTACGGCCCAATGACACCTTAAGTCTATAATATGCACAAAACATTCACTTTTTTCCTAATGCAATGGCTTTTTCACAATCACTTTTAAGTTTTCCGAGCCACATTTATTTTGCTTTTTGACGTAATCATCGAGTGTGAACAGTTCGGCCACGCTTTATTTATTAAGTTTTAAATGGATAAGTTTTTACAGCATAAATGACACTTCAGATTATAGGTATTAAAGAGCCGGCATACTTGCTAGACTGCTGGTCTTAAAAATAATAAATATATATAAAAACAGGTGACAGTTGGCACTTCCATCTACTAAGTATGGCTGGCATATACTAACTTCATAGGCCACGATCATGTGATTTTACACCATTGAACTTCTTTGTGTGGAAATATTTAAAAGAAAAAGTGTACGTCAATAAGCCAAGTACAATTCAAGAGCTAAAGGGTGAGACAATTCGGCACATTAACGACATTTAACCTCAATTATGTCACAGAGCGTTTGAAAATATGAATCGACAAATAGAGGCATGCCACCGAAGCCGTGGCGAGATTTTGTTTCACACCCAACTGTCATAGATCATTATATCATAATGAAAAACAAAATATGAAGGTAATTAGCTGAAAACGTGTTGTGTTGTTTACAATTAACATAGTGCGTTTTGGTTGGTCCACCCTTTAGTTCGAGTCTTAATCTATATCTATTTATAGAAGAGGATTATCAAATGCATTGTAATTAATATTCTCTGAAATGCGCCAGCCGATTTTATTTTGTAAGCTCTTAAACGAAAGGTGAGATCAACACCAAGGTTTTTATGTATATGTATTTTGAATTTTGTGGGTCCATTGATTCACGAGTTATTAATGTTATAATGTATCCCCTTTATATTGCATAAGTTTTACTTGAAAACGAAATTTGTTACAGCATTTAAACTTTGTGGCAGTTCGAAAATATTTTTAAAACAGTGTATATAAAAAACATATGTAGAAAGTTTTCATTTTATGTTGTTCAACTGGGCGTTGCCACGCCCATATAAAATATATATGTCTATAGCTTTCAAACGGCCATAGTAGTAAGAGTCTCTAAATTCGGCTCAAATAACTTTGGGGTTAATACAAATCATCAGTCAAAAATTGGTCCGAATTGGATAAGTGGGTGTAGCACCTCCCATAAAAAGTAAAAAGAAATATGGGCTAAATTGAATAAGTGGGTGTGGCATCTTCCATATAAATTATATATTAATTTTTGTATATGTAGAGAGCGATTAGAATGGAAGGTTCTGAAATGGTACAAATGACTTTTTAGATAGCAACCATTAGTTAAAAAGTTAAAAAGTGGGCGAAATTGGATAAGTGGGCATGGTACCTTACATACGTCGAGAATAGTTAAAGTTGAAGTTTCTAAATTTGATTTAAATAACTTGGCAGTCAATATAAACCACCATTTAAAAAATATGGAATTTTGCATGTGTGGACAACGGTAACAGTTAATGCTTTCATTACCTATCCACATCGGTCAAAGAGCATGTTTGTCGTTTCATAACTCGAGAACCACTAAACCGATTAAGAAACCAATACATGCGTAGGAAAGTTGTACTTTCTCTGATGGTTTTTGATCAACAAGACGGTGTCACGCCCATATAAAATTTTTTTATTTATATGTCGATATCTTAAAAACTAACTTTTTGGTGGGCAGAATTGTTTAAGTGGGAATGGTACCTCCTATACCAAGAAAGTATTTTTTGTATATCGTTGGAACGGTAAGAGTGAAAGGTTCTAAATTTGGTCTAAGCAACTTCATAGTCAATCCACATCATCAGTCGAAATATGGACGGAACTGGATAAGTGGAAGTGGCAGCAGCATAGAAAGTAAAGTATCTAGAGAACAGTTAGAATGACAGTTTCCGAACTTGGTTTAAATGACTTGGTATTTAATACAAATTATTAGTTTTAATGCATTCCTTTAAAGCTTTCTTATGAGGAAAACATTTTATAGATATACAGCGCAAAGGCTCTCAGTAGCTTGGTTTTATATAAATATGTAGTTTTGTATAAATATGTACTTGTTGATAATAATAAAATGAAATCTCAAATTTATAGAATTTAAGGTTTGAAGATCAATTCTTTTGATTTAAATTTTATTTAAAAAAAGCAAAAAAACTCACCTTAACTTTCTAACACGCATCACAGAAATAATAACGAGTAAGTTTCCAAATATGGCGGCAATTATTATGAACAACATGACGAAAGCTTTTAAGGCTAAAATAGCATCATCAAACCAATCTCCACCATTCGAAGATGCATCTAAACCAGCACCAACGCTGCCGCCGCCGGTACCACCACCATCATTATCTAATAGTAGAGTTGTATTTGCAGTTGCTGCTGCAGCAGCAGCTAAAGCAGATGTGGCAGTGGATATGACTGCATTATGCAGTAAATTTGTTGTGGTTGCATTCGGTTCCATTTGGGCTAAAGAGCCATCCAACACCGCCATGGGATACTGTAAAGGATGTTTATCGATCGATAATGAGGGTGGTAGGTGTGCAACAGTGACGGCAGGTGATAATAACGTTGATGATGAAGAAGCTGCTTCATAGATATGTGAAGCGGTATGTGTTTGAAGGGAGGCAGCAGCGGCGGTGGCAGCATTAAGTGTAGCGGTGGTAGCATTTGTTGTATGCAATAGAGCTGCGGTTAAAGCAGCCGTTAATGATGAACTCGTTGTTGTAAATGTATTTGTAATTAGTGGTCTTCTTCTTCTTGTTGCTGTTGTTGCTCTCTCGTGTCGTGGTGGTGGTGGTGGTGGTGGTGATGGTAGTAGCAGTTGTTGTTGTTGTTGTTGTTGTTGTTCTTTCTGTTGCTGTTGTGGTCTTAGTGGTTGCTGTGTTGTTGGTTGTAATGTGGGTGTTGTAAATATCGTTGTTGATGTTCTTGATGTTGTTGTCGCAGGTAGTTTATTATCTGTAAGTGTTGATGATAATGATGATGCCGCTCCCGTCGTCACTAATGTTTGATCATATGGCCTTTGCCGTCTTGGTTTTCTTAAAACATTATGTTTTAATGACCTTTTTGTAAATAATAATGGTGATGTCGTTGTTTTTGGCTCATCACTACATAGTGCTGTAGCCGTCACTGCTGCTGTATTAAGTCTTGTATCCAGTATTGTTGGTAATATTGCTGAGGCCTCTGTAGCATTTGTGTGGGATGTTAATATTGCTGTTGCTTTATTAGTTGTTAATGGTTTTGCTGTGTTTTTTCTAGACATTACAACTAAATGTAGATTATTTTCTGAATTTAAAATATAATTTAATTTTTTTTATTTTTATTTTATTTTTATTTTAATTTTCTTCACTTTAATTAATTTTTTTTAATTAAATTTTTCCATACTAGTTTTTATTTTTATTTCTTTGGCTTTGTGTTTTACTTAATAGTTTTTTTTTTTAATCACAACTCATGGTTTTCGTTTTATTATTTTTATATAATTCTTTTTATATATATTTAGGAATTTTATTTATATATATTTTTAAAATTTTTATATTCTTTAATAAATAATATATATATTTTTTAATAATTTTACTTTTGTCACTTCACTTTCAAAAAATGGAAGCGCTCACTCGCGTTGATCTTTTTTTAATGCCGTTTAGACGACTGAGGACAAAATTTCGAAAATTTTTTATTCAAAGTTTTGATTTTCCATAATTTTTTTATTTATTATTTTTTTTTTTTTTTAAGAAAAAACATAAAAACGTAACAAATCACAAAATTTTTAACGTTTCTTTTATAGAAATCTTTCGGTTTGTGGGACTCTTCTGTTTTTTTTTTTTTTTTTTTTTTTTTTTCTAAACTGTTGTCGCTCCTCTTTGCTTTTGTTTTTATTTTACTAATTTTATTATATTTTTATTTTAATAATATTTAAATATTTTATTCTTTTCTATTTTTTTTCTTTTTTTTTTGGCTATAAATGTTGGAGTGAATTTTTCCTCATTTTTATGATGGTCGAGGTCTTGGTCATACACAACATCTCGTTTGTTTCGTGTTTTATTTTTTGATTTTTTTTTTTTTTCTTAAGAAAAGCAGAAAAAAAATGCCCACAAGTATGAAAAAAAATTTTTTTTTTAATTTTATTTCTATTTCAGATTCGTTGCGCTCTTTAACCAAAATAAAAAGAAAGACGAAAAGTATTAATATATTTGTTGTTTTATTTTTAATTTAGAAAAATATTTGATTTTCGTTTTTATTTAAAAATGAATTTTAGTTCTTTTCCTTAATTGCTGTAGTTGATGCTGATGATGATGTTGTTTTAGTCGCTTTTTTGTAGTTTCTGTCGTTGACGTTGCCATTATTTTCTGTAAAAAGAGAGGAAAGAAAGAGAAAAACATTTAAATCTTTTAAAAAAATCTTTCTAAAACGATATTTCTTAATACAGGGTGTTTAAGTTTAAGTTGACATATGTCACAAGAAAACAAATAAAAACCCTAATGTCGATTATGAACGGATTTGTAAAATTTTAAATCGCAAATTAAGTTTTACAATTTTTAAACGAATTTTTGTTTACAGCTGAGTTAACTATGGACTAAGAATTACTAGAATTATTATTATTGAAGAATTTTTTAAATCTATTAGTTTTCTTCCTCTAAGGCTTCTATTACTTGACCAGAAAATCATTATATTTTGGTGACACATTTCTTTTAATAGGTATAAAAAAAACTCAAATCCTTTTAAAAGCCCGTTTCGTAACCACTCCCAGCATTTCGATAAGAACTCAATCTAAATTTGATTTATTTGTAGCAGATGCTTTCTTTTCACTTTTTTCTTTAATTTCTTTTAAATTTATTTACACCCTACACATCATCTATAGGTGTGTCTAGTTATAAGCTCATGTTTATCAAATGTCAAGTTTGCCCTTGATGAGGAAACGAAATTTACCAGACATTTGTGGTATCGAGAAATATTATATATGGCAAAGCAAAATCCCTAGACAATGTTAATTGTACATCAAAAAATTTCAAATTTAAGTCCGTGACTGTTTGAATGGAGCATAGGTTTTTGAGTAATAAGTCATTTTATTTCTGAAAATTATCATCTTTAAGCTTTTTAAGTTCTCAAATTTCTCATTTTTTTTATTTCTTCCAAAAAATAAGATTGGTTGAGCTCCTCAAAGTATGTACGTATTTGTTTGTGTGCATTGTTGTAGTCAAATTTCTTTCCGCCCAGCCATTTCCACTGGTTTGGAAACAAAAAATAGTGACTACGGCTGTATTCGAATATTAGCCTAATTCACGGATTTTTTCTTATGGAAACTGCACATGTCTGCACATTTGCATTGTCCCGGTGAAAAGAAACTTTTAATTGATCGTTTCTTATATAGGGTCCGCCATCTAACGATTTTTTTTCAACTAGTGCTTATTTCGTGAATGGTAACACTTAGCTCATGTCTGATTTGACAGATAATTAGTTTTATACTTCCGCTAAACGAATATGGCTGTGTATACACTTGAACAACGTTGGGAATCTAGGCCTGCGATCGACATACAGAAGATGTCGATTTTGCCAAAAAAATCATCTTTTCAGATGAAGCTCATTTTGATCTTGGCGAGTATGTAAACAAGCAAAATTGTCGCATTTGGGGCACAGAAAACCCGCATGCATACATTGAAAAGCCGATACACCCAAGACGAGTCACTGTTTGGTGCGGATTATGTTCCAGAGGTATAGCGATCGTTATCGGGCCATGTTGAACGAATTTTTGTTCACAAAAATTTAAGAGGAGGATATTAGCAACATTTGGTTTCAACAGGACGGTGCTACGTGCCACACAGCCGAAGCTACACTAGATGTTTGCGCCCTGTTCTTGAAGATCGCATTATCAGCCGCAGAGCTGATGCCGTTTGGCCACATCGGAGCTGCGATTTGACACTGTTGGACTATTATTTGTGGGGTGGCTTTAAAGATAAGTGTTACGCCAACAAGTCAGAGATAATTGACGCTTTAAAGGACAATATTCGTGAAGCCATTGGTGAAATACAGCTGCACACAATCGATAATGTGCTTGAAAATTGGGCCGATCGAGTAGGCTGCTGCATGGCCAGCCGAGGCAACCACTTGAATGAAATTATTTTCCCTTATTAACCGGAAGGGTTGTACTTTCAAATAAAAAAAGAAATTTGAGAAAACATTCAGTATTTTTTTTTTTTTTTATAGCATTTTCAAAAAAAAATTATTTTGCGGACCCTTTAAATTCCCTTAAATCGACTCCAAAAGTTGGCATAACAAATTTCATCAATTGTGGTACTACAGTGAACCACCAATGAAGGAATAATAGTGAATTCTAGTGGAATAAAACTGTTGCCATATCTTTATTGGCTGGTAAACCGATTTAACCCGAGAAGCTAACTTTTTTATAGCTTTTTGGTTTTTGGTATGTTTCGGTGGATCCAAGTTTTTACGACGGTTACGAAGCGTCCCAAAAACTCATCTATATTGCGCCACATATTCTTGTGATATTTTCAAACGAGTATGTTATGTGTATGCCTTATAAAAACTCTTACACTGTCAATCTCTGGTATGCCAACACCATTTTTTTTTCTTCGTCTAGGGAGTATATTGGGTTTCCACATACATCATTGCCTTGTGTCAGTATCTTTAATAAATTTGGTCTTTCAAGTAGACGATTAATCCGCTGTAGCTTCCTCTATACGATTTTAACGTAGTGGTAAAAATCCTTGCTAATTGGTGGTGATCTTTACTTTAGCATTTTAATTCTTTCCCAGTAGGTGGCGCGTTTTCTTTATTTTAGATGGATGGAGTTGTCTGGAAGGAAGTTAGTCTTTTTTATTAAACATTCTAAAAAACCACAATTAACTTTTTTTTTGTTCGTCATGTCCTCTGCTGGGGTTCGAACCTAGGTCGTTTCTGTTGTTATGCGTGCGCTCTAACCACTAGACCATGCCACCACCATATCTTGATTGTTTTTTAATTCTTTCGGTGTAGAGACCTCAACAGGGTGTCCAGAGAGTTCGGCATCTTTCGTGCTTGCTTGGAATTTATTTATCAAGCCTAGATTTGGTTTGAGTGATGGATTTTTCAGCAACAAATTGCACACGCACTACAGTTTTTACCATTTTCTTCTCAAAGAAAAAGGCCAAAAAGTTGAACCCGCGCTAAACCTTAAAAACCTTCTAAATTAATTCTGAACTCATCGGATAACCACTCTAATATAACGAAAGCTCAATACGAATACATATATATGTGACAATCGACACCAAAAGCAATAAGTTTCGAAACGAGCGCCTGGTGTCAAACTGAATCAAGTGCCTACGACCAGACCAACAACTTTGCTCTCGCAAAACCTGGAATGAGTTATGATTAACTACACTATTCAGTCGCAATTTCGATGTTACTATATGTGATCGCATGAAGTGTGGCAATGGGGTTCCTAAAATCAACACCGTTTGTATACAGTGGTATAAGCATGGATCTAAAATGTATAATATTGTGGGAGCCGGCATTTTCGGGCCAAATACCAAAGTCTGGGAATCCATTGGCAAGTAGACCAGTATTTTTCAGGCACAAATCCAGGCTATTTCCATCTGTTCGTGGATTACTATAGAGCGTGGAATCAAGAACGCTTCTATTAATATATATTCCGATAGTTAAGCGGCACAAAGGCCCGTGGGGAAAATCGACGAATGGGCAGCATGGGCTAGGCATGCCCAGAGGCAGGTGAAGCGGCTAATAAGACCCGTCACCTATAGTAAAGAGTTACGCCACATGGGTGAGACAGCTATTAGAAGACTTATTGGCTTTTTGACAGCCCATTACTATCTTAGATATCGCCACTTCGGCCTCAATGTGCTAACTTATTCGGAAGAGGAGACGGCAGAGCGTATTCTTTGTTAACGTATTGCTTTGGCAAACATGCGGAGACGAGCTTTTATGGAGCCTTTGTTTGTGGCAGAACAGCTTCGTCGGCTACCCAATGGAGATATTGCTGACTGTGTATATAGTAGAAGGTAGAAGGTAGAAGACTGTTCAGGTTGGCGCTTCAAGACTCATTGGATACTCATCTTCTCAAGGGCATTGACTCTATGGGAACTCTACCGCCGTCGGCTATTGCGCTGGCGAGTCTTACCCTGGAATATTTGGAACAATAGATCTTTCTAGATCGCAGTGACATGGCCAGTTGTGTTTCTCCGACTCAATTTAATAATAAATAATAATTATAAGCACACCCTTCATATCTGAAAAGAAGAGCACACTCTTAGAACCAGTGCTGGTATATCATCCAGCAGAGAAGACTTCACTACAGTAGATGTTTTTTTACTCTGATTATATCTTGCTTTAAGGCCCACTTAGTCTAAAAGTAATGTAGACGGGGCTTAAAAGTAACGTGATCAAACGTCAGGTGTGGTTAGTTGCTGAAGTTAAGACGTGTAAGCTGTTTTCAACTGTGTATGTGTAAACATTAAAAGAAAAAAAGAAACAAAACAACTTTTGACCAACAATATAAATTTTTCATCATCCATTTTATTTAAGTTTATTATTCAATAATAAATAATGGCGTGGTGTAGTGGTTAGAGCGCACGCATAACAACACGAAGGATCCAGGTTCGAACCCAAGCAGAGGACATGACGAAGAAAAAATTTAATTGTGGTTTCAAATGTTTAATTATAAAAAAAGGCTTCAACTTCTTCCCTTCAGACAACTATAAGAAAAATAAAGAAAAATGCTGCCCCCCTGATGACCCCTTCACACATACCTCTGGCGATGATGACAAACATCAGACGGAATGATCAGGAAAAACACGACGCCACCTACTGGAAGAAAATTACAATGCTAAAGTAAAGATCACCACCAATTAGTAAGGATCCTCACCACTACACAAAAAAAAGAAAAAATCATATGGAGAAAGCTAAAGCGGGGGTTAATCAATAATATACTTTGCTTGATGAAATAATCATATCAAATTGATTAAAGAAACTGAAACAAAGCAATAGATGCTTTGTGAAAAGCAGCCAATATATGCTCCCTAGAGGAGTGACGAAAAAAAATAATTATAATTTAAAACATATGCTTTTAAATTCTTCTTTATTTATTTCATTAAAGTGCGCATTCTTTGTTTACACTTTTATGTCAGCTGATGTTGTGTGTGAAGTAAAAACGTAGAAAAATTCTGCTGAAAACAGAAACAGTATAACTAACCATTTGTATGTATTCTGCATTCAGTTATCGTATCAGCTGGCACGTCACGTCTACGTTACTTCTAGATCAAGGGTGACCAAGAAGAGGAATTAATAGTGTAGTAGTGCTATGTGCGTTAAAGAGAAAAACTAAACAGGAAAACAACCACACAAACAAACAATGTTCTAAATCTTTGTTGAACAGATAAACTCTTTTGAGCCTTATCTGGCTGAGACTTATCTGTGTATATGTATACAACCGAACGAAAATGAGTAGATAATAATAACAAGATAAAAAATAAAGCAAAGAATTTTATTTAGTTGTGAAATAGATGTCAAAGTGTATAGACGTATGTTGCTTTGCTTGTAAAAATTGTTTGTTTGTATAGTTGTTTACCTTTTTCGTTTTTCTCTTTTACAAGTAGAGTGTCGTATAGTCTATCTTGACTAACAATTTTATTTTTTGTTTTCTATTAGAATTTCTGTAGCCACTTTCTTTGCTTGTCATTTCCTTTTTCTTTCGTGATGCTGGTGACTGTCACTTGCACTTGTAAAAAGAAGCACCTCAAGAGGTGTGTGTGTGTTTGTTTTCAATGTAATTTTTCTAAATTTATTTCTAAAGTGCTAGCACTGCGTGTAGTAAGTCAGACAGTCGTTTGGCGGAAGCAGGTATTTTAAGACCAAATAATTGTTAGAAAATAAAATAAAATCGAAAAAAAAATACTTAAACGGAATATGATTGGTTAGCAAGTGTCAACAATGTGGTTAATTTGTAGACAATTTAATAGTTTAGTTTTTTTTTTATTAAAAAGGGGTTAATAATAAACCATGAGGTTTTGTTGGGTTTTTATGATTATTTTAAAAAGATTTATAAGTTTCTTAAATTTATTTTTAACATTTTTTAAGTATTTTCTTGTTTAATTTTTGTGTGACATTTTATTACAAATTGCTAATTAAAAATATATCTGCCACCATGGAGGAGGAATGTTTAAAAAAAATATTTTTTTGTTTGTGGCATAATTCAGCGGTTTTTGAGTTTTAGCAGTAATTAAACGTTTCGTTTTTATTTATTTATTTTTTATTTTTTATTAAATTTCGATTTATCTTTTGTAAGTAGAAATTGTCATATTTAAGTAAAATTGCTTGGTTGGTTTGCTCATTAATGGCAATGTTGATGGCATGTTGTCATTCTATTGATGTGTGATTATTGATGTTGCTTGTAGTGCTGTTGCTGTTGCTGCTGTTGTGTTGTATTAAAAAAAAAACTAAATTTTATTTAAATATTTTGTTACTGTCGCTGCTTGTTCATATTAACATTGATTTTGTTGTTTATTTTATTTAAAACATATTTTTTTGTCTTATATTTTATGTTTTTTTTTATTATTATAATGACTGTTGTTGTCGTACTGCCGTAACGTGATTATTATCTTGATTGTCACCGCCGACTCTGTTGTTATATTTTGTTCTTCAGCGCGTTATTAGTGTTTTCTCGCTCATCATTTAAATTATGATAAAGTTGGCTTCAGTCCAAGGTTTTTCTTAGATATTTGTCTGTTTGTTTCTGATGTTTTCTTTGCTGCTGTCTTTTTGGTAAAAATTTCTTGTTTTTAATTTATTTCTTTCCTCAGAAGTTGTGCTTGTTCTCATCTTTGTTTCTGTTTTTTTTTCGTCATATTTTTTTTTTGTTTTTTAATTTGTTTTCTTCACTTTTTCTTTTAATGAAATATTTTTGTTTTCAACATAAGTTTTTTTCATTGCACTTTTTTGTTGTGGCTTGTGTGCGTTTATATCTACAAAGAAACAAGAACAAAAAACACAATATATTTTTTATTTTAATGGCATACATAAATTTAAATTTTTAAATATCATAATTCAAAATCTCAATTTCAAATAAAATTTTTATTTTTTAACACCTAATATTTGGTTTTGACATCGTTCGGTGGTATAAATTTCAATGTTGACTCTATATTCCATAACCCAAGAGTGTTAGTAGTTGTACAGTGTTTTTGTTATGCATCTTGTTAAGCTAATGAAGACTCTGTGGGGTCTTATTCATTTAAAAAGTAGTAGAGCTTACACGTGTACCATTATGATAGTGCTTGATAACACTAGGCGACAAAAAACAACTTTTTGTTCAGCAAACACTTCAGATGTTTGTGTTTTTTCTTACTTATATAGCATATTGGAGGGTAAAAATCTGACCTTTTATTCAAGAACGATGATTATTCTATGGAGAGTATGATTAATAACCACCTTGTTGGGTACTTGGAGTCCAACGATTTGCCAGGCGTTCGTCAGTATGCTTTCCGCAAGGGCCGTTATACTGGTGACCTGCTGACTTTGCTCTCAGAGAACTGAATCGGGTCTATTCATGGTTTTGGAGAAAGTTAGGTTGTGGCTATAGATGTTCCCAAGGCATTTTATAGAGTTTTTGGTGTCAGTAGACACTTCCCTGGACATGTATCGAGCTTTGGATGGGATCTTATCTTATAAGATCAGAATAAACTCAGTGGTATCTGTTCTTTCTTCTAATTTATTTCTAATATTTCTTAACGGCTTTCTTCTTTCGCAGCTGAAAGAAATTGTTTGATCGTTGACCGAGCCGCTTGTAGATTGTGCCCGAAAGAATGAATATGAACAACACACTCACAAGCGACCTAGTGAACGTATTCGTTCGGGGGTCGTATCAACAGGGTCGAAGTTAATGTGCGCAAAATCCAGTGATGTTTTTTAATACACAGACGTGTTGGTGTGGTATCATCTGTGTCTATGATTAATGTAGATATTGAACAATCAGATGCTATTGATTATTTAAACATGAGAATTCACTATGACGTTCATTGAACCGTTCACAAGCATTCAAGTGCCTCGGTTTTTTAAGACGGTGTAAGAAATACTTCACTCCATCAAGAGCTATATTCAGACAAATTGGAATACAACTCTCATGTATATGTCGGAGCTTCAAAATCCGATGGTCATTGCAGCATCGTCACAAAGTGGCGTATGTTTCATTGCTCTATCGGTACTATAACGGAATGTAGTCTGACGGAATTAAGAAATTAATTCCCTACAATCTTCTTACGTAGTACTCGTATTTTTTGTAGAGCGCGTCAATTTGTATATAGTGCATTGTCAGGTGGTCGCACAAGGCATTATAGGGAGAATGCATTCTTTAGTTGTACTGTTTCTTTGTGGAGCACTCCTCATACGAAAGTCTTCCCTGCCACTGACGACATGAGTAAATTCAAATAGAATGTCTTTAAACACTACTCCCTCTATCCTCCAACAACTTCTTTCCTAATACCAGTACAGTGCACTGCCTGAGTGGGGGAAACAAAACAAACAAAAAATAAGAAAACTAAAGTACATTGACTCCACCAGACCATAAAGCGCACCAAACAATTATTGTCTCTGAGTGTAATGGAGTTTCGGCAATAGCTTGTGGATTATCATAGCACCAAATACGAAAATTCTACTTATTTACGTACCAATTCACCGAAAAATTGGCCTCATCGGAGAACAAAATTTTGGATGGAAATTCAATTTCAATATGTATCAGTTTGTGCTTTAGCCCATTCGACAATTTGATGGCGCATAGGATAGTAGTTTAACTTTAATTAGTGCTCAAGTTGAATTTTTAAAGCTTTTTCTTTCACAAAGTGGAAGGACACAACCTCAGTTGCTGAGAACTGTGGCGAGTTGTTTGATTTGGATCTTCTTCAGTCATGCCCTGTACAGCGGCTACTACTTCTTCGGTGAACACTGTTCGGTGTCGCAAGGTATACACATTATCAATAAGAGTTAAGGTGGTCCGGAAATGATCCCTTGTTATTGGAATTGGGTGCTCTGAAGGACGATAATGAAGAAGCTTATGATAAGATTGACGAACCATCATTTTGATAAAAAAATTTCAATTATTTGCAGGCGTTGTTGTACTGAAAGTCTATTCATAATGAAATGTCAAACAAAACTTAACAAAAAACAACTATCAGCTGTTAAGTCGGTTGTCAAATAAAGCAATGTTGCCAACTAAAAGTTATTAACCGCTCAAAAAACATCCGATATGTGGATTTTGAATATTTAATTAGAAAAGAATTTAGTTCACATCACTTTGCTATAAAGTTTAGGGATCACAAAACACTACGAGTATATGCTTTATTTCCAATAATAGTCATAAAAGATATTTATATTTTATTTAAGTTTATAGTTTTTAGAGAAAATATATTTCAACAAACCTGGAGCATTTTTGCAGCGCGTGTTTACGTTTTTTTTTTCTATTTTTCATCCGAAATGAATTATAATTTTAAATGAAATAATTTTGTTTTCTGTTTTATTTGGTGATTTAGTGTATGACTTAAAATTTTCCTTTTTTCTTATTTTTATTAAATTTTATTTATTTTTTTTTTGTATTATTTTTTAAAGCAAATAAATTTGTTGAATAGTTGCCATAATTTCTTAAATAAAATTTATTGTTTTATGTTCATTATTAGACATTCTTTTTTATAATTTATCACTCCATTAGAATTTTATAAGAACATTAAATTTAAAACAAAGAATATTGTTTTCAACACATCATAAAAACGTGCTTTTTTAAGATTAGAATTTCAAAAAAAAAATTTTTTTTGCCATAAAATTATGATTTAAGCATAAGACTTTAGATGGAAACATGTGCTTGTATTTATGCGACTTTTGATATTGAAATTGATGTTTTAACAAATATGTTTACCCCAAGGAAAAATTTACATGTCAAATTTCGTTTTAAGTTAAAATGTTATCTAGAAGTGTGTTTTGTCTTAATTAAAAAAAAAAAAAATATCAAACAAAATAATAAGTCAATTCGAAGACAAAATTATTGCAAACCAATGGATTCGTCAGATATTAATCCGGTAATGCCAAAAACATTTTTTGTCTTATATTTTGTTGAAAGTATTTATACTTATATATTTCGACCTTCTGAGCACATTTTGTACACACTTTTTTGAAAAACATGATAAACTAGCAATCGCCTATGGTATCTATGGGTCGCTTAGAGTAAAAGTTGATGAACTATGGTCGCCTAACTTCAAAAATCATCATCAGCATTTCAGATCCTATGGATAAGTTTTTTTTTTAGATATTTTTCTTCTAAAATGTGAGATTTTTAAAGAGGATGCTTCACACATCTTCTGATAACTTTGGAATTACTTATTCGATTACGTCGGACACAGATGAAAACATCGAAATGTACCATAACAGCCCTATACAAAATAAATTGAACATAACATATAGCCCTCCCAGTTTGGGTGAAATAAAAGAGAGAATAACGATCTTGAAGAATAATAAATCTGCAGGCAAAGATGGCAACGAGCAGATATCTTACAGGCAGACATGACAACTGCAGCTGAATTACTACGACCTTACTTCACATCAGAATGGGAGGCAGAGAGGCTACCATTAACTTGGAAGAAAGGCATTATTGAAAAACTACCTAAAAGTGGCGGCTTGAAAGATTGCAATAACTGGAGAGGAATTATTTTGCTTCACACCATATACAAGATAATAGCAGTCACAATAGAGGGAATGCTTCAGAACAAACTAGAAAACGTATTGCGAGACGAACAGCAAGAGCAAGCCAACACTCCACACATCATAGTAGAACAGTTTCTAGAATGGCGTACACCACTATGCCTACTGTTCGTCGACTTCAAGAAAGCCTTCGATACCATCAAAAGAACTACTAAATGGAAAGCATTGAGAAGAAAAGAAGTATCCCAGAAACTAAACCGAATAATACGGGCAATGTAGGAGAATGCAGAACTCTCGGTTCTTCACAACGAAAACGCAGCCAACCATTCCATACTAAATCTGGAGTAAAGCAAGGATGTCCACTCTCACCGTTATTCATAATCGAACTCGATGAAATCATGAGCGAAGTCTGTTCACAAAGGAGAGGAGTCTCGCACGACAACTCAAGGACCTTAATTATGCGGCTGATATTTGCCTACTCTCACACAAGATCTCCAACATGCAGTTAAAATTAGAAGACCTGCAAAGACTTAACAATGTTAGACTTGACATACATAAATATAAAGAAAACCTGAGTTCTGGGAATTAGCAACAAGAGCACAGAAAACATACATAATACTATAGGGCCAGCGAATAGAGTATGTAGATAGCTTCTGCTATCTTAGAAGCACAATGGCAACAAATAGCGGTGCAAAAATAGACGTTAACAACAGGCTCAATAAAGCAAGGTCGCCAATTGGACGATTACAGTTAGTATGCAGAAGCTCATACATATACAGGCGAATCAAGCTCAGAATATTCAGTGCATGTGTAAAGTCAATTCTGTTGTACGGCAGTGTAACCTGGCTTGTGTCTAACACCATCACGCAAAAGCTACAGGTATTCACCAACAAGTGCCTTAGAATCATATGCCAGATATTCACATAGTTCTATGGAATTTAACGAACGAATAGCCCATATAAGCAGATAAGGCAAAGAAAGTGGATATGGATCGGCCATACCTTAAGGAAAAATCATAGTAGTGTTACAAGGATGGCACTTGAATGGAATCCTCAAGGATCAAGGAACAGTAGTCAATCAACAAACACCTGGCGACGTACACTTATCCAAGAACTAAGGCAAAAAAATCTTACATAAAAAGAGGCAAAGACAGCAACAGCAAGTCGTGTAGGATGGAAATGCTTTGGGGTAGCCCTATGCTCATCCCCAAAAAAAAAAAAAAAAAAAAACGATTTCGTTAAGTCATATGTCCAAAAATTCTAAATTTTACCAGCTTTAAGTCATTCTAATATTATTTTGTAAAATAACCCGTATGTTTGGAGTTATTGAAAAAAAAAAAAAATCATTAACCTGATTTTTGAAGTTAGGCGACCATAGCGCATCAAAAAATATAGTGGCTGTCCAAGGTCAGAAAATTTTGTCCATTTGTTGCATAGTGTTATACTTAAAATTGATCGAAAAAGTAATTTTACCAGAGAAGAATATGCCATTATAATAAGAAGTAATATAAAACACCACAGCTACTGCAACTACGATAGAAAACGATAATTAAATATCACTTACTGCAGTTTATAGTCCCCCAATACATAAAATTATATGCGATAGATACGTGGAATTGATTACTGTCACAAAAATCGATTTATAATGGGTGGTGATTTTAACACAAAGTAAACCCATTGGGGTTCGAGGTTCACTACCACTTAATTATCAAAATTCTCCAAATAACTGCATGTTGCTCATTGTCTACTAGTTCACCAGCTTACTTCGTCTTAAAATACCCGACATTATTGATTATTTTGTCATCAGGAAAATTTTTTTCAATTATTTGAGTATAGAGGAGTATGTAGGACATGAGTTTGAACCATTCTTCAATACATCTAACGATTCACTAAAACATAAAGGGTCCGCCAAATAATATTTTTTTTATAAAAAAACTACTGAATATTTTCTCAAATTTCTTTTTTATTTGAAAGTACAATCCTTCCAGTTAATAATGGAAAATAATTTCATTCAAATGGCTGCCTCGGCTGGCCATGCAGTAGCCTACACGATCGGTCCAATTTTTAAGCACATTATCGATTGTGTGCAGCTGTATTTCACCAACGGCTTCACGAATATTGTCCTTTAAATGGCCAATTGTCTCTGGATTGTTGACATAACACTTATCTTGGACGGCACCACACGAATAATAGTCCAACGGTGTCAAATCGCAGATCCGAGGTGGCCAAACGACATCAGCTCTGCGGCTGATAACGCGATCTTCAAAAACCGGGCGCAAAACATCGAGTGTAGCTTCGGCTGTGTATCACGTAGCGCCATCCTGTTGAAACCAAATGTTGCTATATCTTCCTCTTCAATTTTTGTGAATAAAAATTCGTTCCACATGGCTCGATAACGATCGCCATTGACTGTAATGGCCACTCCTTGCTTACTTTCGAAGAAAAATGGCCCAATTATGCCTCTGGACCAAAATCCGCACCAAACAGTGACTCGTTTTGGGTGTATCGGCTTTTCAATGTATGCGTACTGGTTTTCTGTGCTCCAAATGCGACAATTTTGCTTGTTTATATACCCGCCAAGATCAATATGCGCTTCATCTGAAAAGATGATTTTTTTTGGCAAAATCGGCATCTTCTGTAAGTCGATCAATCAAAGTAATGTCGCAATATTTCCCAGCGTTGTTCAAGCGTATACACAACCATATTCCTTCAGCGGAAGAATAAAACTAATTATCTGTCAAGTCAGACATGAGCTAAGTGTTACCATTCACGAAATAAGCACTAGTTGAAAAAAAAACGTTAGATGGCGGATCCTTTAGTTACTAAGAATCCCAAATTTACATTAACTTGTAAGTACATTGATTAAGAAAATCCCTACCTTATATTAATCACCATTTGAAAATAAGATGCAAAAGCGGGTTAGAGGATGAAATTAATGAAATACTCCAACCAAAGTAAGTGGCATGGTAGGTTACAGGTACAAAAAATGATGAAGAAATTGGTAGCAGGAAAACGGCAACTGCGTAGACGATGGCAAGAGTTTACTATACAAATTATCAAAGAAACTAAGATATGAAATTAAAGAATATAAGAATTGTTCCCTTAGTTTTCACTTAAAGAATTGATAAACTCTGAGCGAGCACGTATTATTCACTTCAGCAATGTACAAAAAAAAAATGTTCTCAACGTGCAAAACAATATATTTCTAAAAAATATAAAACATCAACAACATTTTTTATACCACCATGATCAAAAAGTTCCGGGAATAACCCCCGTGAGCCGGTCTCATCTTTCCGATTTGAGTTTTTTTTTAAGTTCGTTCATCTGTTGTTGATATTCCGGTTAAATCTTAGTGCCATAGCTTGACATTTGCAAAGGCTACGTAGCCAAGAGTAGATTTATTTGTTGGCGATTTTGTACTATTTTAGAAATGGATTTAAATTTGCAACAACGTACTTGTTTTAACTTTTGCGTAAAAAAACAGATTTAATGGTGTGTGAACGTTGGAAATGTTGGAAAAGTGTTTCAGCAACAATTCGATAATTTACCAGTGGCACGAGCGGTTCAAAAGTGGTCGCGCGTGAATCGAATTGATGAACGCATTGGCAGATCATCGACATCGAAAATAACGAAAACATAGGTAAAGTAAAAGAAATGTTGGTCAGTAACCGCAAATTAAATGTCAGAGAGATAGCAAAGCACCTGAACATTGCTTATGAATCTGTCTAAGACATTTTGCTTAACGATTTGGGTTTCTGTCGTGTAGCAGCAAAGTTGGTGCAAAAAAGAGACCGTATTAAGGTCTGAGTCCGATCCCATATTCATCAAAAGCATCATTACTAGAGACGAGACGAGGGTTTATAAGTACGACACGCAATCCAGATATCAGGCAAGTGAATCGCGTTCACCAAATGAGCCGAAACCAAAAAACCACGTCGTTTTCCGTCATAAAAGAAAGAAATGCTCATGGTTTTCAAGGATTACAACGGTGTAGAGCATCATAAATTTTTGCCAGAAGGCAAGACAGTAAAGATAGGTTATTACTTATTAGTTTAGTTATGAGACATTTGCGTGAAGCAATTCGACGAAAGAGACCACAATTGTGGGTAGAAAACTCGTGGACGGTGCCATTATTACTGGAATTTTTTTTATGAAAAATGCGACAAATACCACTCAACAGCCACCGAATTCATATAATTTGGCTCCCTGTGACTTATTTGAACTTTTGTTTTTTAAAACAAAATAAAAATTTCATATACATCACGTTTAAAAGTTTGCAAACATACCAACAACCACAAGAAAAAAAAAACGAAAAAGAAAAATTTAAAATTATTCACCAGATTGAGATCAACAGCAACCGCGCCATTAGCTTCAGCCACGCCATCATTTTGCCAACATATATTCTAACCAATACAAACAAGAACAAAAACTCACACGTACACTTCTACATACGCACTTTTATTCATACCAACCAAAAAATGTTTAATATTGAGCTTTTAAGGCACAGGTGGTCAGCAGCTGTAAAATGAAACATTTTCATTATAGCCAACGCTTTTTTGATTAAAAGGGGGGGGGGGGGGGGGGGAAGGTAATGATTTGTAATGTGAAGAAAAAAGAATGTCCAAAACCATTTTTTAGTTATCATTTGTTGGATTATATAAGAGTATTAAAGGTTATTTGCCACTAGATGGCAATGATGCCTATAAACCAGATTTCGACAAAAATATGCTCTTCTCTTCTGTTTTCACATGTATGTCGTCATACACGCATAGGCAGAAACTAAGCCAAAAATAAACAAAAGATAAAAGTGTTTGGCCCTAGAAGGGAATATTCAAAACCTATGAGAAAACCCGCCAGTATATTGTAGGCGGAAGTGTATGCAATGGAGAAATGAGCTCAATTTAAACTGAAGAGGGAATATGGAGGACAGGACCTAGCCATACTATCTGGTAGTCAGGCCGCCATTCGAGCACTTGGCTTAAGGTTGAATCAAAGCTGAGTTAACTAAACCAGCTGAACAGGGTCAGCTTATGCTGAGACTTGGGTCATGTAAAAATTCCGGAACATAAAAGAGCCAATAAGCTGGCCAGAAAGGCGCATTCGACTCCACTGGTGGGATCAGAACTCTTTCGTTGGGACCTGGAATGCCATAATCAACAAAAATGGCGATAATGGGAAGCGTGTAACAAAGATGTCTGCTACCAATGGCTGTAAAACACAAACTAAGCGACAAATCAATGCCAAACTGCGAGAGTAGTGGTTTGACTGATGACAGTTGGTCAAGCAGTGTTGTATTAGATGCTACTATGATAGACATATAAATATCAGAAGTCAAGCTACCATCGAATACTATAAATAAAATTCAAGAAATCGAATAAAACTCATTTCTGCCATTAAAAAATTTAAAGAAAAAAACTGAAATTGTTATTAAATTTTCCAAACAAAAATAATAATTTTTTTTTTTGCAAAATTTAAATTAGAAAAAACAAAATCATTTAATAATAAGTCATTAAAAACAAATAATGTTTATTTTTACTTAATTTTAACACTTATGACTTTAATGTGTCATAAATTATGTAAACAAAACTAAAATTTCTTTCAATATATAAAATATGAAATAAACAAACAAACGTTCTCAATAAAGCGTTTGTATTTTTATTTAAATTTTCTTGAATTTAATTTGTTTAAGTGACATTAACATTGGCCTACACCAATGTCAGATATGGGGAAATTACACACGAAATATTCCACCTTCAACTATATATCAACCAACATATATACACACATACACGCACACAAAAATACAAAGCAGCGTATAGAAAAAAAAAATAATAAAAATTTTAGTCACCAATAGCACACCCACTCAATAATACATATACCGCTGAGCACATGTACAATACATGATAGGAAAATAACACACTTATACACAGGCAAACTTGAAACGTTTTAATTCGTTGTGTCTTTTTTATATGTTTCTATTTGTGCTCTCCCTCTATTTCCCTCTCTTTCTCTCTCTCTCTCTCCATAAACGTGAAAGTGTATGGAGAGTGAGACATATCAAAAAAGACTGTATTAAAAAATGATACACTACTATGTAGTACCATGTTACGTATACTTTATTAAGAATTTTATTTTGATTTGGATTTTTATTTTTCTTTGAGTGTTTGTTTATGTCATAGTTTTAGACCAAATACTCTACATTGTGCGTTATTGTTGAAAATAGTTTTTTGCTTAAACGAACACATGTTTTATAAATTTTTTCACTTTTTAAATGGAAGTTTATCACAAGAGAACGGAATTTACAATTAATTTTTTATTTATCTATTTAGTGATTTAATTTCAGTCTTAAGAACAGATATAAATTCTCTAATTTTCTAATTTCCAAATTTTTCAATGAAGAAATGGCCTTCGTGAAGGAATATGCAACACTAGCAGACCTAACCCTGCTCTCAACTACACCTAGGAAAGTCGCCTTCAGAGATTATGTATGAACTATAATGAGTTGGTGGAAATTTTTTCATCATTGCTTTTAATATCAAGTGTTATGTTACGTCATGTTATGTTATCACATATCATGTCATGTTATGGTATGTTATGTTATGTTATATTATGTTACATTATGTTATATTATGTTGATCAGGACTAAAACGTGCTGCGAATCGAAGAATCGTTTGTGCAGCCTTATGTATATGTTCACCACACTAAACCAAATACGTCAGTTATTCTACTTGCTGAAGAAAGAAATTCCCTGTTTTAAGTCACTATAGCATACCTCAGGAAACTGATTCTCTGGGCTGAAATAGCAAAGCACTCATAAAATACATGCTCAGATATCTAGATATGGTAGACCGAGCAGAATCTATACCGATGATCCTCAACATTCGCATAGATGTGCTAATACTATATCTGTTTGCTTCTTTTGAGCAATAACAGGGAGAAAGAAATTCAAACTTCTTTACCTGTTTCACATCTTCTTTACCCAGGATCTAATCCTCTCCCTTGAGTATCTCACGAGGACGCTGAAAAATAGACACCGTCATGTTTATTTGTTTGCCAAACAGTCAGTTTGCACACAGAAGAGTTCATAAAAACCTCCGATTTTACCTTTCACGACAACACAGCCTTCAAAGCCGCTTAGCTAACCGATATTACTTAGAAATTAGAAATGTTCGATTTTCTCCGTCAACACTTTTTAACTCAAGTGAAGATGACGTAAAATCCGCCTGGAAAGGTACTTTAAAATTGTGAACAACTTGTCCGGATTCAGTACTGCCGCTCTCTCGAGTGTAAGAACACTTAGTTTCTGCCCAACATTGAAGTGGCCGAGATCGCCATCAAGTCGTCAATAATTTTACGAAAATAAAAGTGTCTAAAAAGAAAATACCCCACATCAGTGTCTTTTGAACGGTATTGTGGAATTTTTGTCTATTGGTTTGTGTCAAGTTTTATAATGTGTTACCCTGGTATTGCCTTACTGATTTGTGTACTTGACGGCATTGCCAATACGACCATTTTTGAGTAACAAAATCTTACATGTTTAAAATTAACGGATATAAAATAGAGAATATAAGAGAGTTTAAAAAATTTCTGGAACTTCCTAAATTGTAGGAAATTAGTTATATAAGGAGGCTGCTTTGCCTACGTCGAGATAAAGTAAAGTCGTGTTTAGGCGTAAATAAAAGTGTTGTATAAACGAATATTAAGTGCAAGATAAATAAGTTGCTGTATTAAGATAAACTGTATAGAGATAAAGTGCGGAAATAAAAACCGTAAAAGAACAAGAATGTGGTGTTTATTTTATTTTGACGCAACTAAAAAGAACTCTAACTTTTTATAAAGGCTAAAGCGTTAAAAAATTAATACTTTCATGTGTCTCATCATGTCGGCAGCTGGTAATCTAAGACAACGTTTACAAGGCTTCTTCATCACTAGAATGTACAATAGGGGAATTTGCAGGATGGGCCTAATGGCAATTACGTGGCGGTTCTTCATTACACGCGCGATTAAGGTACAAGCAAAGCTATAGAACATATAGAATTATGATCTGTTCTGGACCACCACTCTAAAGCAATAGGTTGGAATTGTCCTTTTCATAACAAACTAGTAGATCCTTCTGGGGCTTAGACTCCACGTTATATCACAGAGGCGCTCTAAAGAATAAGGACAAGTGTGTCCTATCCAGAATGAATGTCCTCAGATATTTCACCTCAGCTGAGCATACAATAGTCGAAACCATTTAATTTTGGCTCAGTGCATCTCAGGCTTCTGCGTTTGGCAACTGTTATAATTACCAGTTTTGCAGGTTTTATAGTAAGCCCTCTTTCCCTGCACCAGTTGAAAGTTATGTAACTAGTATTTTGCTTTTTCTTCGATATGGTCACCAATCCAACCCATTAAATGGCATACCTTTCAAGACAAAAATAACACTTTAGACGGCAGATATTTAATAGCTGACAGCATTGCCAGAACGGAGGTCTTGAAACACCGCCACACAAAGGGTAAGGGACTACCAACTAAATGGATAACCCGACATAACTATCTAATAGTCACTCCATCGTTTTCAGACTTATGGATAAATATGATTTTGGCAATTGACTAGATTTGCCACCTACTGACAAGTGTTACAATGTTAATTATTTATGGCCAATTCCATCCTCATCTAGAGTCATTTGAGGCCATAAAAAAGCCTAAGAATTTGTGATCGATAAAGTAAGAGTCACCATGCCTAGGTTTGAGTTTTGTTTTTATGAAGTTGTGTTTTGTAAGTTCCTGATTCTGAAGCCCTTTTGATCTTTAAAATTAATTACGAAACTTTCAATTACAAAAGAAATATTTTCAAAATTTCAGATTGTTACGCATTTAAAATTGATCGGTATGCATCTAATTGTGCACATCGGCAATGCTACTTAGTTAAATGCGACCAATTGAAATCAAATAAAATAGTTTATTGCCCATCTTGTTTTCTCAATAGCGAACAGTTAAGTTCACTTATTTCTTTCTCGTTTTTTGGTATTTTCTTCAGATTTTGTCATTTTCTTTTTTATCGCATAAATGTCATATTTTATTTCATTAAAAAATAAAAAAATAAATATTGAAAATATTATATATTTATTTATATGAATATGTATAAATAAAAATTAACATTTTTTTTTTTTTTTTTTTGAATGTGCTCTCAGTCAAGGACTTTTTTATTTTACTTTTAATTTTGACAAAAAAAAAGAGAAAAAAAATCTTGAAATTAATTTTAATATTATTGTCAGTGTCACAATTTGAAAAAATATTTATTATTTTTTTAAATTTCATGATATCTTTTTAATGATTTATGGCAAACAGAAGTAAATTTCTTTTTAAATACTAAAAGCCATTAAATTCGTATGTTTTTATGCATCTGAAATAGAATTACTTATTGCTAAAAAAAATGATAAATTTTAATCAAAAATTATATCTATAAAAAGTGTGTGATTAATATGTCGTTTTTTTTTTTCAATTAAATAGCACTTGTACGTAATGAGTGAACAGTGTAGGGAATGTTTTGAAATACAAATAAAAATAATGTAAAGACATGTTTATATTAATTATTTGAAATTATATATTCAAAGTAAAATTAATAACCAAGTAAGACAAACATTTTTTTTTTGGCGAAATTTCGTTACCAACTAATGAAATATGAAAGGAAACAGTGTTAATTATTATTTGCGTTTTAACAGTTTGAGCTTATATTTCGATCAATTTTTTAAGCACTTCAAATGCAATAAATCACTGACCAACATCCAAACGAAAGATATAAGCAAACAACAACGTATAATGGTATAAAAAGCAAGAAGTGTCGTCAGAGAGGTCATATAGCGTGTTTTTTATAGAGGTATAGAGCTTTAAGTTGACATTACTTTTTAAGATGGCGACCGATGTCAAGTGATTGATTCTCAGTTTGGTTTGGCAATTCATCGTGAATAGACTCACGCCTGCAATTTTCATTTTTCATAAGTGAATTTTTTTTATTTTTTTAAATTTTCATAAGCGAATTTTGTTTAGCGATGAAGCACAATTCTGGTAAAACAAAACAAAACTGCCACATTTGGAGTGAAGGTAACCCCCAAGTGTATGTGGAAACACCGTTACATCCAGAAAAACTGACTGTTTGGTGCGCTTTATGGGCTGGTGGAATCATTGGTCCGTACTTTTTCAAAAACGATGGTGGCCAGAACGTTACAGTCCATAGTGATCGGTATAGAGCCATGATTACTAACTTTCTCATTCCTCAATTGAATAACCATGATGTTCAAGAGATGTGGTTTCAACAAGACGGCGCAACATGTCACACAGCTCGTGCCACAATAGATTTATTGAAAGAAACGTTTGGTGACCGCCTAATTTCACGTTTTGGACCTGTGAATTGGCCTCCAAGATCTTGTGATTTAACACCGCTAGACTACTTTCTGTGGGACTATATAAAGTCATTGGTCTATACGGTAAAGCCACATACGCTTGACCATTTGGGAGACAACATTCGCCCTGTTATTGCTGATATACGGCCACAAATGTTGGCAGAGTCATCGAAAATTGGACGTCCAGATTGGACTAAATTCGCGACAGCCGTAGCGGTCATATGCCAAAAATCATATTTAAAATATAATGCCGCAAGATTATCTTTCGGATAAATAAAATTCATGTCAATCGAATAATCCATCGTTGTTTTATTGCAACTTAAAGTTCTATACCTTTATAAAAAACACCCTAAAGAAAACCAGAAAGATATTGTCAAAGAATTTAAATTAAGAGACACTAAAACATGTAGACGAAAAAGTTTTCGAAATAACCCCCGTATGGCAGTCCCATCGCTACGATTTGGTTTTTTTTTTTTTGTTGGTTGATTGATATTCCTGCTAAATTTTAGTGTCATAGCTTGACATTTGCAAAAACTACGTAGCCTTGTGTTTGTGATTTTTTACAATTTTAGAAACGTCTGCTGAAATGCGTTGTCCGTAATGGTTTTCTAACTCGATTGAATTGTAAGAAGTCACAGGGAGCCATTTGTTGCATTTTTCGTTGAAAAAAATTCGAATAATGATGGCACTGTTCGACGGTACGTTATAATGGTGCAAAATCCACGATTTTTTTGCTCACAATTCTGGTCTCTTTCGGCAAATTGTTTCGCGCAAATGTCTCATAACTCCCAAATAATACTCTTTGTTTACTGTCTAGCCTTGAGGCAAAAATTTATGATGCACTACACCGTTGTAATCCATGAAAATCGTAAGCAGTGCCTTCTTTTTTGACTGGAAACGACGTGGTCATTTGGTGAACGCCATTTACTTGCCTGATATCTGGCAATATCGGCTTTAATAATGATCCATTTGATGATTGAGGTTGAGGTTGTTGCGACCTCAACAAATTTATTCCCACTTCGAAAATTGTAAGAAATCGCCAACACACATAGAAATAGATGTACTCTTGGCTACGTAGTTTTTGCAAATGTCAAGCTATAACCCTAAGATTTAGCGGGAATATCAACCAACCTACAACAACAACAAAAAAACTCAAATCGGAACGATAGGACTGCCACACGTGGGTAACTCAGAAAACTTTTTGATCAAGGTAGTATAAGGTGTGTTTCAAAATGATAAGGTCACCTTAATATTTGCTCAATTCATCCAAACTATAAAACGTTATGTATGGTCACCTTATTCAAAAAAATTCTACGTTCAAATAAGTGAATAATAAGCCGGTTTTGCTTTTAGAGATGTACCGTTATATTATGTTTATTTCAATTTATGTAAATAAGTGTAAAATTCAATGCGTCAAAATAATAAAGTCAGTGATTCATTTATCCAAACTTTTATTTAAACTAAGCAGTAATCAATTATTTTTAATTTATGCAGTTCCCATTTCCTTTTATTTTCTTAAAAATACGGGATGGCATCGCACTTACTAAGCTTTCCAGAACGTTGGAGTGGATTTTGCGCCATGAACATTTAGATCAGACAGATTTATAAAATGATGTTTTCTGGATGGCCATCTAACGTTTTTATTTTTCGACTAGTGCTTATTTCGTGAATGGTAACACTTAACTCATGTCTGATTTGACAGATAATTAGTTTTGTCCTACCGCTGAACGGATATGGTTGCGTACAAGCTTGAACTTCCCTTCGCTAAGTGGGCCTGCGATCGACTTACAGAAGATGCCAATTTTGCCCAAAAAATCATCTTTTCAAAAATTCACAAAAATTGAAGAGGAGGATATTAGCAATATTTGGTTTCAACAGGACAGCGCTACGTGCCACACAGCCGAAGCTATACTCGATGTTTTGCGCCCTGTTTTTGAAGATCGCATTATCAGCCGCAGAGCTGATGTCGTTTGGCCACATCGAAACTTCGATTTGACACCGTTGGACTATTATTTGTGAGGTGCCGTCAAAAACAAGTATTACGCCAACAAGCCAGAGACAATGGACGTTTAAAAGGACAATATTCGTGAAGCCATTGGTGAAATACAGCTGCACACAATCGATAATGTGCTTAAAAATTGAACCGATCGTGTGGGCTACTGAATGGCCAGCCGAGGCAGCCATTTGAACGAAATTATTCCATTATTAACCGGAAGGATTGTACTTTAGAATAAAAAAAGGAATTTGAGAAAATATTCAGTATTTTTTTTTATAGCATTTTCAAAAAAAAAAAAAATGTTGGCATAGGCTTTATATGCAGATGAAGAAGTACCTACAGACCCTTAACTGGTTTCACTCCGAATAGAAAAATCATCTTATACATTAAACATATCGTGACGTTTAGAAGGCATTGAAGGTAAAGAAACATTATTGTTTTGAAGAACTGGTCGTCGGGCAGATGAAATGTTCGGATATATGATTTTATGGGTTATTTTACTTTCAACATATCTGGCTTTCATTTAAATGCTTAAAATGTGAAATTTATATTCTAAGAATTTTTTTTATGACATTTTTGTAAGAAGAAATTTTTTCCGCTAATTTTGGTCAAAGCTAAGTATATGCGCTAAATTTTTTTAAATCAAATCAGTCATAGTCAACTGAAATGAACTGATGATTTATAGCTGATTTTATTCTCAACCTGAAATATTCAGTCTGAAAAATGTTTTCGGATTTTTTGAAAACGAAAAAATTGCTCTAATTTTGCATGTAAAAAATTTATATTTTGCGCAACTAAGTTATGAATAACTCCGAAATTGTTAAAATTACAAAAAAACAAAATGTTCAGGTGATTTATAGGAAATTTGATTCCTCAACATGTGCTGGTACTTGCATTAAAATCGGCCAAGTTCTTTTCAAGTTATAATGAAATATATTGACATAACTACCATAATTTGGACGACAAAATTTGCCACGCCCATAAAAAAAAAATTTGCCCGATGAAAAAAAAAACTGAAAAGGGATTTAAATTCAGGCCACCAAATTAACCTCGGAAAGATATTTACTTGATCCAGTTCAAAACCTTGTTGGACCCACGAGCTGACAAACTATCATATTACATATTAGCTTGTCGGGTCACTCAAAATTGAAATAAGTAAAGCTAATTATTTTAAAAAACACAGTAACCTCCATCACACATGATAGTGTAGGGTATCATAACATCTCTTTAAAAAATATTTACAGAAACATTTCGAAAGTATAGACAGGCATTTCTTAAACAAAAAGGGAAAACTAATTGGCGACAAAAAACCCCAATAAGATCTGTAAGTCATATTCAAATGTAATAAAAATTTATTATTTTTAGAAAAAAAAAAACGAAAATTTTTAAAAAGAAAATTGACTTAAAGATTTAACAGCACGCAATAAAATAAAAGAAAATGTTTTTTTTTTATTGGTTTCCACCCACTTTCAAAAACAAAAGAAATAAAAAAAAATCTGAAAATACATAAAATAAGAGCATCGATTTAATTTCGAAACTAAAACATAAAAATTTAATTTTAGATTATTTTTTAATTTTTTATTCTTAAATGTTAGTTTGCATTAGAAAAAACTTCATTGAAAAAAGTCTATTAAAAAATACAATTCAAATTCTGTTTTTTTTGTTTTTGTTTTTGTTTTTTAATTAAAATTTTGTTGCAAATTGTAGAGTCTTCGTGCTCTATCTTTAAGCTTTATATAGCGTGTTTTTTAAAGAGGTATAAAACTTTAAGTTGGCATTACTTTTCAAGATGGCGACTAATTTAACAGCTGTTAAGTGATTTATTCTCAGTTTGGCTTGGCAATTCATCATGAATAGACTTACGCCCGGCGTAGATTCGTCGAATGGGCCCAAAACGAGATTACCGTTGTTCCCGATTTTTATAAGCGAACTTTGTTTAGCGGTGAAGCGCACTTCTGGTTGAATGGCTACGTCAACATACAAAACTGCCGCATTTGGAGTGAAGCTAATCCTCAAGTGTATGTGGAAACACCGTTACATCCAGAAAAACTAACTGTTTGGTGCGCTTTATGGGCTGGTGGAATCATTGGTCCGTAGTTTTTCAAAAACCAGAACAGCACAGTCAATGGTGATCGGTATAGAGCCATGATTACTAACTTTTTCATTCCTGAATTGAATAACTATGATGTCCATGAGATGTGGTTTCAACAAGATGGCGCAACATGTCACACAGCTCGTGCCACAATAGATTTATTGAAAGACACGTTTGGTGACCGCCTAATTTCACGTTTTGGACCTGTGAATTGGCCTCCAAGATCTTGTGATTTAACACTGCTAGACTACTTTCTGTGGGGCTATGTAAAGTCATTGGTCTATGCGGTAAAGCCACAAACGTTTGACCATTTGGAAGACAACCTTCGCCGTGTTATTGCCGATATACGGCCACAAATGTTGGAAAAAGTCATTGAAAATTGGACGTCCAGATTGGACCACATCCGTGCCAGCTGTGGAGGTCATATGCCAGAAATCATATTTAAAATGTAATGCCACATGATTATATTTCGGATAAATAAAATTCATGTCAATCGCATAATCCATCGTTGTTTTATTTCAACTTAAAGTTCTATACCTGTATAAAAAACACCCCTTACTTTTAAACGATTTTATTATGTTTTGTTTTTTCAATAAAGAAATATTTATTGTTTTTAGGCCTTTACTTATTTCATTTTTATTGCCAATTGTTTTTTTTTTTTTTTTCTTTATTTTCGTTTATATTTTCTAAACAAATTCACAACGAATTACCAGAAGTACTTTTGAATTTGAATTGAATAGGATTGAATTGAAATGAACAGGTTGTTCTCTATGTTACTGACTGATGGATGTTGATATTTCTGTATTTGTTTAGTTTTAATAAAAATTCGAAATAAAAAAAAAAAAATAACAAGCACATGGAAATTGCTTTACTATAAAAAAAGAAAATAAAAATAAAAATAAAAATAAAAATAAAAATAAAAATAAAAATATGAAAAAAATCGATTTGAAGAAATTTTTAGATTTTATTTAGAGCAAATAATCCATTTAACGAAAATTCGATAATACGCTTAACACTGCCCCTCCAAACACGAGCTCCCCGGTATCCAAAAGTTCTTTAAAGCCAAATGTACTTAAACAAAACACAATACAAATTTTAAGTTTCTCAAGTTTTTTAATCTAAGCATTGTTCAAAGTTTTTTCTCAACTTTAGCTCTCCTGATTTGTGTGAGTAGGCTGTATAGCCACGCAAAGTCAAATACACCTTATATATATGGACTCCAGGTAATGGCACTTGGATGCCTATAACGTATTGGGTAGGAAGTTATGACAGTAGACAGCAACTGGCTTTCTAAAGTTGGTCAAGGTGACGAGGTAGAGGGAAATTTTGTAGGAAAATCATAGAATCGTAGTACTCTTAGAAGACAGTATACTCATTATTTTTAGTAATTTTCGCAATAATTTTTCAAACAGTAGTTGGGTATCATATCAAATGTTGCCTCTTTGACTGGAAATATGCTTTGATTAGCCTTTTTTATTATTAATAACTTCACAATTCGATATAATAATATTTATGCGAAATAAAACTATTAAATTACTTATTATCTCACTGTCATAACTAAAAATAATACTCTTTAGTTGATAATGCTATAAACACATAAATAACGGCAGGATACACGACAACATGGCTACAAACGCTGCTAACGGCAATGGTAGTCGTGTAGTCAGCTACGTAAATATCGGATCCGCCATCTAACGTTTTTTTTTTCAACTAGTACTTCGTGAATGTTAACACTTAGCACATGTCTGATTTGACAGATAATTAGTTTTATCCTTCCACTGAACGAATATGGTTGTGTATACGCTTGATCAACGCTGAGAAATATTGCGGCATAACTTTGAAAATCATGGTAATGTTGCAGAATGTGTACAAAAATTGCGTACGGATTTTGGAAGAAGAGAAGCACCGTCAGCTCCGTATGTAAACAAGCAAAATTGTCGCATTTGGGGCACAGAAAACCCGCACGAAAACATTGAAAAGCCGATACACCCAAGACGAGTCACTGTTTGGTGCGGATTTTGGTCCAGAGGCATAATTGGGCCATTTTTCTTCGAAAATGAGCAAGTAGTGGCCGTTACAGTCAATGGCGATCGTTATCGGGCCATGTTGAATGAATTTTTGTTCAAAAAATTGAAGAGGAGGATATTAGCAACATTTGGTTTCAACAGGACGGCGCTACGTGCCACACAGCCGAAGCTACAGTCGATGTTTTGCGTCCTGTTTTTGAAGATCGCATTATCAGCCGCAGAGCTGATGTCGTTTGGTCACTTCGGAGCTGCGATTTGACACCGTTGGACTATTATTTGTGGGGTGCTGTCTTAGATAAGTTTTACGCCAACAAGCCAGAGACAATTGACGCTTTAAAGGACAATATTCGTGAATATTGGTGAAATACAGCTGCACACGGTCGATAATGTGCTTAAAAATTGAACCGATCGTATAGGCTACTGCATGACCAGCCGAGTCAGCCATTTGAATGAAATTATTTTCCATTATTAACTGGAAGGATTGTACTTTCAAATAAAAAAAGAAATTTGAGAAAATATTCAGTAGTTTTTCTTTGTAGAATTAAAAAAAAAATTATTTGGCGGACTCCAAAATCTAATGCGTTTACATTAGACTTTTTTCAAGTTTAACGAGATTCGAGATTTAACGAGACTTGCATTTTCTGATTGTCTTTGACACTTACCTGTTGCAAGAATAATATTTTTAAATTCTTATGCCGAAAAACCATAGTTTTTTTCAATCTTGTAATTTTAAAAAATATTTTTTTATTTTTATTTTAAATGACAATTTTTCTTAAACAGCGATGTACTTCTTAGTATTTTTCTACAAAAAACAGAACTGCATTATTAAATTTACTAGATTTCGACAAAATCTCGTGACGAAGTAGATTTTGTTTTGTATGGGAAACAGCATTGCCGTTTTGGTTATTTTTAGCCAGAATTGTTTATTTTTTTCTTTGATGTGTAGATGTGTGTGTACTTTCTTCCATTTTGGTTACTTGTTCTCGAAGTAAAAATTAAAGATAATGGTTTCTTTTAACGTTTATTACTCAGGTCCTTACCAAGTGTATCTCTGTAAAAACTAGATTTTTTGGTAAACTTGGGTTTTTTGTTGTGAGTATACTATGACCTTTCACATCCTTCCGGTATCATATGGATTTCGTGCCAAAAGACTGCAATGTTTTTTGTTTTAAAGAAAAAGGCACTCCGATCGAGACAAATAGTAGTCTGACGGGCAACGTATGGATTATAAGGCAGCTGAAACTATTTTCTAAATAGTTTCATCTGATCTTGGAACATTTGGTCGAGCGTTGTCCGAATAGATCTATTTTTCATCGCCATTAATGATTGAATGCCGCCACAATTTTTTCCAGCTTGAATAGCTTTTTAAGTTAGAAAGTAATCTTCACAGAGTAATGCCTTCAATTCATCATCTCCGAACATTTTTGCCTAACCTGGGATGTCTTTCTTTTTCATTACGTCTGAAATGCATAAATGATATTGAGTACGTTGAGATCGATGTAACATATTCGAAATAAGCAATAAAAGCTTGTTGTTTTACTACTTTGTTTATTGGCAAAGTGAGAATATATATCAGATACATTTCACTTCACTTCAACGCTATTGTATGGTTCGGGTATTTAGCGATTTATTAAGATATTTGTTAGTAAAGGCTATTGAGCTAAAATTATCCACAAATAAATTTTAAAATCTCATTATAACTAAACTTTTGGGAAAACGATATTTTCTATTGTGCGGAGTTTGTTAATACATAATTAAACTGTTTAGAACGAATAGGAGAATAGGAGTTGATAAGGCAATTGTTGTAACAATTTTTTTTTTTTTAACCAGTCTATTTATATTCAGTCAATACTGCTACTATATAAAATTATATTTCAATGTTTTTTGTATTAAAATTATGATTCTAAATATTTGGTTATTTTTTTGTTACCTTTTTATTGAAATTTGGTTACAAAAAAATTAAAGTTGTGGCAACGCTGATGGGAAAATCTGGTTGAAATCTACTAGATTTTGATTGAAATCTCGTAAGTAGTGGATTTCATTCAGATGTAAATAGGCTATGAAATGCTTTTAATATTGCAAATTTTTTTGAATTTATAACGCGGAGAGATTTAGCTAATGACAGTGTATTTTTTTTAAATGCACTCAGGAGAGGTTAAAATCGGGGAAAATAAGGCTAACTAAGTGAGTTTTTTTCTAAAATGATATTTTTTTCTTTCCAAATTTGTCTGTAAAATTTGGAAGACAGAAGTTGCACTTTAGAAAGCTAATCCCATTATTAAAAGAACGCTTTTGGCTTCATAGTCCATTCCTACGAAATACATGGGCATCTTGGGTACTTACTATAAAAGGCAAAGTCTCCGAACTTTCCACTTACTATACTATTCTCAAGTTGCACATTAACATCAGTAATTAACTTCACAGAAGTGGTGGGACTGGCAGCTCCCATTAAAAAATAGTATTTATTGTGAAACATCTCAATAAATATACCGGCGGGTTACGCCAAATGTCGTCTTAGCATTTTCTTTACAAAAACAGATAAGTCGCGAAAAAAAACGGATTGGATCCTATTTCAAATATATGTATACTTATATATAAAGATTTCTGTGCAACGCCGTATAGGTAAAATTAGTTTTAAATTATATTTACAAATTAAAAATTATTATTTGTAATTAAAATAAATATTTAATTGTTTTATTTTTATTAACAAGTTTAAGCAAAAGTCCACTCAAGAATTTATTATTGATGAGCTATTTTGTACGTCCGAAATTTTTGGTACTGTTATTTGCTTTACATTTGAATTATATTTAACAAATTATTTAATTTTTTGTCTTAATTTTGCACAATTTTGTTCGAAGAGTTTATTTATATTAATTTTCTTTTTTAATTTTATTTTCAATGCATTTTTATACAGTTTGTTAATTACTTTAAACTTTAATCAGATTAAATCGAACAATTTTGTAAGTGCAGAAAATAGAAAAATAAATTAAAAAGAATTTAACTCCGTAGTTAAAAAACATTGACGAAAAAATAACGTTTAAATAAAATAATCACAATAATCCGTGTAAATTCCACAAATGCTGCAAATACTTATAATGCCTTAACAGCGCTGTAATCGTGTTTAAAGCAAATTTGGCTGAAAAACACACGAACTTGCACACCCAAAAACATTTAATAAAAAATAAAATATAGATACATATACATATGTATCGGGTGGACCATCTATCGGTTTAAATTTGAAACAGCGATTGTTTCGAATCTGGCAGTACGTATGCCATTTTATTCTGTCACAACATTCAGTATATTATCACAACTGAACGAAATGTTGGGGTTTATTGGAAATTTGTCATCATTTAAAACCATCTTTTCGGATGAAGCCCCTATTCATCTCGGCGAGTACGTTAATAAGCAAAATTAACATATTTGGGGCTCAGAACAGAAGCCAATGCACCCATTACGAGTGACTGTTTAGTACGGCTTGTGAAGCGTAAGCACCATTGGCTTATGTTTCATATTTCATATTTCGCAACGATTACGTTTAATGAAGACACCTATCACACCATGACAAACGATTTTTTTGTGCCCGCTCTTCACGATTTTGATATGAACGATGTTTGGTTTCAACAGGATGTTGCAAATTGCTACACATCTCCTGCCACAAACGATTTATTGCATCAAACGTTTGATGGCTACTTATTTCGCCGAAATGATAATGTAAGTTGGCTGCCAAGAAGATGCGATTTGACGCCGTTGTACTATTTTCTGTGGGACACCGTTAAAGACAAGTGTTATGACGACAAACCAAAGACCATTGAGCGTTTAAAGGCCAACATTCGTGATGCGATTTGCAAAATACGACCCATACCTTCAAAAATGTTCTCGAAAATTGGGCCGATCGAATGTGGTACTGTTAGGCCCACCGCGACAGCCATATGAATAAAATAATATTTCATTTCTAATCGGAACAATTGTACTTTACAACAGAAAATAAATTTTTATTTGTTTTATTGCATTTTTAAATTTAAGCTTTTAAATTGCCCACCCTATACATATATATTTTTGTAAAAAACTTGATAAGAGGAGTTGAAACATTTGATTGAATAGGTGTGTACTTTTACTAGAAAAAAAGAAATGTTTTTTATATCTCCCTTAGGTGTAACTAAAATTTGATGTTTTATTTCTATTAAAACAAATCACATAATATCGTTTGAAACAATTTGCCAGTAGTGGTGTCCATACCACTTATTAGTGTGCATAATTTAGGATTTTTTGTTTCGTTTCAGCTTAGAAGTTTTATGAAATTATATGTGGTAGTGTAAGCGCCATTTTGTATATTTTAAAATGAATTTACAAAAAATCACTGTCTTGTTGTTTACCCATTTGAGAAGATCAAACTATAAACTGTAATTTGTTTTCACATTTCTTATCAGTAAGCTGTGTTAGGTTACCATGTGAAGTAGAAACCGTGTGTTATCTTCCGGCCTGTTCCCAACAGCCACCCAGTCGATTAAATAAAGGTACGAGGCTTTGGTAAAGGTATGATGGATTGATATTGAAGCTACCTAAGTAGGAAAAAAAACATTTTTGTTTTTCAAAATCCATTCATTTCTCAACATAGTCTCCTTTGAGCTCAATACACTTAGTAAGACGATTTTTCAACTTTTTTATACCATCTGAATAATACGATTTTGGGAACTCTTTAAAATACGCATTAGGTTCGGTAATCACTTCTTCGTTTGAGATGAATCTTTTGCCTGCGAGCCATTTTCTCAAGTTTGGAAATAGGAAAAAGTCACTATAAGGTGGATGATCAACCAATCCGAAGTGGATTTCTCGTAGTTTTAGCATCGTATCTAATGCTGTGTGAACCGGTGCGCTGTCTTGAAGAAAGAGCACTTTTTTCTTGCTTAAATGTGGTCGTTTTTCCTTGAGTGCATCAACCAATTTATCCAATAATGCACGATAATGCTCTCTCAAAATACAGTGGCCATAACCTTGCCAGCCGATTTCGCTGTCTTCGCTTTCTTCGGAGCACTTCCACCAGCTTCCACCCATTGCTTTGATTGATTGTTGGTTTCAGGTGCGTATTGGTGGACCCACGTTTCATCAACAGTTATTAATCTATTAAGCGTTATCATGTCCAAACAGCGCTGTGAAGTTATCTGTCGAACTCGTTTTTGTTCAACACTGAGCAAACGCGGCACCCATCTTAACGATGCATATGCAAATGTTCATGCAAAATGTTGAACACACATTCATATGACATGTTTACCATTTCAGCAATCTCACGGATTTTGACCCGGCGATCATTCATAACGATATCCAGCATTTTCTTGATATTTTCTTCGGTAACCACCTCCTTTGGTCTTCCTGTTGATGGTATTGTTGCAGTGCTTGTTCGGCCACGTTTAAATTCAGCAATCCAATATTTTACCATATAATCTGGCGGAGCAGATTCGCCGTAATGTTTATCAAGCTTTTCTTTTGTCTCTTTCGCCGTTTTGCCTTTCAAATAATAGTGTTTAATTACTACACGAAATTCACTTTTTTCCATTTTCCAAGAAACACAAAAGTTGCTTACTTCAAACGACTACAACAAATAAACTAATCGATTAATTTGGCTAAAATTTTAACGGCTGACGTTTGACTGATCGTAATTTCTAAGAAAGGAAAAGTTTTTGTGTTTGTGCTGCCATCTACCGCTAGGTAGCTTCAATGTCAATCCGCCCTCGTATAGTCTTTGTCTAAATCACCCATTGCAAGACTGTTCTTGTCACAAAATATTTTTTGGTCAAGCAAGGAGAGCTTAACTCTCCAAATGCTGAGTAATGACAAAAAGTTGTTCTATAGATTTCTCTTACTCGTCACCATAGCGGCTTCTACAGGAATTATTATGTCTAAGGAATATATCAAGATTCAAATGGCCGTCTTTTTATCTCCTACTGGCTTTCCAGTAGGTGGCGTTTATTCCTGATCATTCGTCTAATGTTTACACTTTTTGCCATGTCCCCTGCAGAGGATTCGAATTTGTGCCTCAGGGGGGTTAACTTCACCAACGTTCATTAGCTCTAAAGCTGAGTTGTTGTGATTTGAGCTTAGCACCATATTCGAGATGAAAGTAGTACTTGGTTGTGCAGGTTCATCTGAAGTGCAATTGTCTCTAATGTCCACAAGACTAAAAATCCTAATGGTAGCCATCGTGCATATCTCAGAGACACTCGGCATTAACGGACAAATTTCGAGAGTGTACATACTCTACAGATTTTATAGCCGCTTTGCGCACAGTTAATATGAAGATATTCCGGTTGAATATCACCTAATACTAGATATGTCGCATGGCAATATTAAGGCTATAATTTCAGCGTGTATAACAGACAGTGCCATACCTAGCTGTCCGCAGTTCTTCGATCTATCAGTGTATATTTTAATGGCTTACTTAGGAAGAGTCAGATCAATCTCGCATAGCGATCTATCAGGCAGATATCGGTCAAAAAATTTCACATAATTTAATACATTTTTTGTTTTAAAATTAAAATTATAATTTGCACATCTGCTGAGTAATTCATCATTTAAGCAATCGAATATGTTAATCAATGCTGTACGAACTACCTCAATTTCATTCTTGATTTTTTGGCTCCGTCCTGTTGTAACCACATGTCAGCAAGATTAATGCCAGCTAATTGACATACGAAAATTTTATAATCATATCCCTATACCGTTAAATATTTACAGTAACATTCTGACCATCAGTGTTCTTTGAAACATATTGACCAATGACTCCGCCAGCCCATAAGCCGCACCAAATAGTAATTTACTGTTGATGTAATGGTATTTAGACAGAATCTTGTGGGTTATCTTCAACCAAAATGCGGCAATTTTGCTTATTTACGTAGCCGTTCAACCAAAAATTAGTTTCATTGGAGAACACAATTTTGATGGCAAAATTATTACCAATTTGTGCTTCAGCCCAATCACCTAAGTCGCTTGCCTTTAATTTCTGCATAAGTTGATACTTGAAGGCTTTTAGGTCAAAATTCTTTCGTAAAATCTTCCATAAAGTGAAGGACACAACCTTAGTTGCTGATAACGGCGACGAATTGATTAATTGATTTGGATCTTCTTAAATGCTTCTCTCTACAGCAGCTACAGCTTCTTCAGTGCGCATCGTTCGGCATCTCACTGGATGCACTTTATCAGTAAGAGTAAATATGATCTGAAAATGACCCATTAGTACTCCAATTAGCCGCTTTGAAGAACGATTATGTACAGAATAAAATTGAGGAACAGAACCATTACACTGATAAAAAAATGTCAACCATATGCAAGCGTTGCTCTGGTGTACATCTGTCTATAATGAAATGTGCAACTAAACCAAAAGCAAATATCAACTGTTAAATCAATTGTCAACTAAAACAGTGTTGGCAATGCTAAGCTATGGATCTCTTAAAAGCACATGATATTTAGTTTAACTCTTTTGATTCCTTGAAGGTTTTATATTGTTACGAAAATCAGGTGTGTCCAAACCTGTCGTTTGTTACATTACTAAAACGAATAAACAAAAGTCGCAAAACAAATATTCGTACTGCTTACAAATAACCAAATAGACAAGAACAACAACATTAGCAGAAATATAGTAAAAAAAATAATCGGCAACAACAGAAGCAGGCAGAAAAGAAAACAATTAGCAGACAACAACCAACAACAAATACTGAAAGAAGTAAATGTTTACATTCGCATGGCTTCATAAAAAATAAAAAAGGAAGTAAACGAAGGAAATAGAATTTATCTGAGAGCTTTCCAAGAATTGTTAACTCAGCCATGTAAAAGGGACATCGGTGCGGACAGCAATCAGTTTAGGTGTTGTAAACTCAGCGTGAACAGAGTTTGTTTGATTTATTTGTTGTAAACTCGACGAGCGAAATATTGGTTTGAACTCAGTGTAAAGAGAGTTTGAGTTGATTGAACCTAACCTGTAACATCGATCGGGTTGAAAAATCTTTTGATAGAAATAACTCTGGATTAATCGCTGTTATTTACAAGGTTGTAAACTGAGTAAATTATTAAGAAATAACAGAAATTATTATTGCTCCTGAAAAAGGTCACGAGCAGTGGTGCGAAAAACTGTTTTAATTGAAAAATTTGCAATTAAAACCCAAACACAAGATTTATTTTATTTTAACTGCAATCTACGAACTCATAAATAAACGTTTTTAAAGGGTAAAAATGTAACAATAGTAAGACTATAGGGAAACTAATATTATATTAAAATTATTCAAATAAAATCGCATGGACTTAATTCCTTATTCACTTTAACAAGCACCCATAACCTTATTAGTTATTACCTATAATTTTATCTCATACTTTTTGCATCATTTTAATAGTAAAGAACCAAACTTTTTATATCAGACACCTTTTTTTTAATTTTAAAGGTTGGTACGTATACGTATTACGAATTTTTTTATTATAATTAATTTAAAAATTTAATTTTATAACATTTTCTGAAATAACTCTGACCTTAACTTTTCTGATATACTGCATGGTTGTCGCCTATAAAACAGATTGAACGTTGACCAGCCAACCATTCATCCATCATGGTTTATTGACTATTGGTCTGTAAAGCAGGTCTAAGCACTGATAACCAATAATACTCAAATCAATAATACTCAGAGGATTTTATTCTGCCTTTTAAATGCTTAAAACACACACCAAAGAGACGGACAGACGGACAGACAGATTGACACACGAATAGTATTTCTTACATGCAAGCAAAAGAGTTGTAATAAAAATGATTTTTCCCCTTTTAATTTCCAGTGATATTTCCTTTATTTCCATGAACTGGACAATAAAATTTTATTTTATTCTTTTGCCACACAGATAAATACAAATACGAATACTGTTACAGTATTACGAATACGTACTTATACATAAATGTGTGTGACTGTGTGTATGTATAAGTTTTATAGATTCCCAATTGTAGTAAAACGTGAAACGTATTTGTATGTATTTTATAGGAAATCACGGTATTATGGTCAAGTCCTTTTTTGTGAAGACACTGGCATGGCATGAACGACGTATGGACGTGGAATTTATGGCCATAAAACAAATGTGTTGGTTTTTCTGCTGGCCATTGTTTGCTACAATTGCCAATTGTTGCAAGTGAATACGTTTACTCGTCCATTGCTCTAATGATTTTTAAATTGATTTTCCAAAGAAATAATGCTTGAAAAAATGTATTGGAAAAGTGGATTAAAGATAAATATTTTAAACACTTAACTGTGTGTGATTTTGTGGTTTCTGATATTTTAAGACCAATAAGTTATTTGAGAAGAGAAGAGTTAATTAATCTAAAATCAATACAAGTATATATGGGAAAAAATTATACATATTTTTTAAAATTCTTAATTTCTTTATAAAAAAAAATAATTTTGAGAAGTTAAGCCAATGAAAACAACTAATGATAAAATTTATATTGACGTGGGATTTCCATTTACTTTATTGCGGCCTCATGTCGTTTATAGAATTAAGTGGAATTTATATTGTAAAAAAAGTTAATCGGATCCGGTTCTGTCGAGATGAAAACGGACGGGATGAAATCTTTGGAAAGGTTCGGTGGCGGTCTCTTAATCCTGCATATGGTGTAAGAGTATCTTACCAATGCAATGTCTTTTAGGACCGATTGATGCAAGAGTATCTTACCAATGCAATGTCTTATGACCGATTGATGTGCGATAGGTTATTTGATGTTGATATCTGAACTGTACCGACAGTCAGGCTGCGATCAGGGTGCATCTCACAAGAATGGTTAATTGGATCCGCTTCTGCCGAGGTCAACACGGGTGGGTCGAAATCTTTAGAATAGTTCGGTGGCGGTCTCTTAATTCTATATATGATATAAGAGTATCTTTTAGCCTTCGAGATAATGCAGTGTCTTATAGGCTGGGTTGTCAAAAACTCGGGTTTTTTTTAATCCCAACCCACCGGGTTTTATTAGGTTTTTTGATGGTTCTTTTGGGCTTTGTAAATGCTTCCAAATTTCTTTCAAGTTGACAATATTTTTGTTTGCTAATACAATCACGTTGTTATAGTATTTATAATACAATTTTGCACTCCTGGTGGGATCAAGACTTCATTGTGTACTACAAGCTATTAAAACTGGGTGATCGAAGCAGACTGCAATTACTTTGTTTGAATCGTGCGTTATGAGAAAAAAGCCGAAATATAAAGACGTACATGATTAATTTATTCTTTTGTATGATAACACCCGACCTCAAATCGTAAAAATTTTAAAACAATTATTAGAAACGATCAAAAGCTGCATCCTTCGTATTCTTCAGCTGTTGCGATGGATACAATATACTCACACTTCTTTATACAGGCTTTCTTTACATGGCATTTCGCTACAACGACCTGTTTGTATTATGGAACACATTCGCTTTAAGCGCAGTTTACCTCGTTCTACGGTTAAAAAACATGAATTCTCCGTTTTTTTCTTAAGTTTAATGGAAGCAAAAGCAACACATATTTATCTCGTTTAAAGGTATTTCGATTTACGACCACATTTTCAGAAACTATATCGGGCGTATAAGGAGATATGAGATAATCTTTCAACTTGTCATCGAATCCTTTCCTGTGAAAAAATACAAAATCGGCTCCAAAGTTGGAGTGCCTTAAAAGACGAGAAGTTGTTCTGAGACGGAATTTGGAAATTGGGCCAGAATTGAGAAAAGACCTAAGCAGTGATTTGATAAATTTGTTATTAAATTATCTGTTTGAGATCAAAAATGGAACAAATAAATTTGTAGTCCCAATCCGTAAACTATACCTATTTTTGTTGTAAATAAACTACGAAAACCTTTCAATAAAAAGCCCACCTACTACTACTACCCAATAAAACCCGGGTGGGCTTAATTGGCTTACCCAGTGGGTTGCCAACCTTGCGTATAGTACCGATTGATGTACTATAGGTTAGTTGATGTTGATATTTGAACTGTACGGACAATCAGGCTTCGATCAGAGGATGCTCTCGACATCGCGAATAGTATGTAAATGTCGGATGTCTCTAAACGAGTTGGCGTAACATTCAGACCTATTGGTGGGGGTCACTTTGACACTTGAGTGAATCGTGGGGAGGAAGAACTAGTGAGGTAAGGCTCTCGCCTTGGCAACGAAGAGATTGGATATCTAATTGGGAAACCGGGATGACACTCTTCTTTTAATGATTTCTGGTTCTGCGATACGTGTTGGACAGGGCACAGACACGGTAGAAGAATTAACCCACATGCTCTGTATTATCTGGCCCCTGAACGATCGGGCTTGCTCGGAGACCATCATGGTCTACAATTAAATTACCAATATAGGAGTTGTCAAGATGAGGAACAGAAGAAGTCTGTTGAACATTTCCTATGTCAGTATCCGAATTGTTGGAATATTAGAAATGTTTCCCTTAGCAGTCCCCCTAGTTGGTGCATAGTTGGTTCATTTCGAATCTGGCTGTGGACAATTACATACGTTTAGACGCTTCGTTCCATGTGCATAAAAGTGGGATCAGTATTGGACCCAAGTAAGCTGGGCCAGTGTCTGGCTACACGTTGTAATTAACTAACTAAATACAACAGCAATCTCACTACTTCTATACAAATAGTGAGCTAAACACTTTGTTCATGAAATCAGGAACCAATTTTTCTAAACAAAGAAATTTTTTTTAATTTTTAAAAAATTTAAAATTTTGCGAAAATGGCACACGATAGAGTGCGTAGAGTAAGCGACAAAACTTGTAATTTATAACAAAAAGAAGAAAAATAAAAATTTCTTACGAATAAGTATATAATTTCATTGGCTTTTTATCTATGATTTAATAAATTTTACATTTACTAATAGAATTATTTCCATTTTCCATTTGCAATTTCAAAGAAATCCTTGAATTTTATTCCCTAAAAATTGTACTTTTACGTTTTAGATTCAAAATTTGAATGCGAATAGAATTATACACAATTTTCCCTGGTTACGAAAATTAAGTAATAATAACCCTGACCATTCCCCTTTTAAGTGCTTCATTAAGTTTGCTTCTTATTGAGTTTTTTCTCTTTGTCTTACACAAAAATTTATCCTTTTTTTCAAACGAAAATTGTTCATAAATTCCAACTCCTATTGTATTTCAAACTGCAATCCCTTATGATTTGAAATTATTATTGATTTTATTTTATTTTTTTTATAAATATTTAGTTGCCAGAGCCTTTTTCTCTTTTTTCTCTTTTTTTCCTTAAAAATCCTGTTTACCCTTTTGAGAGCGACCCTTGAGAAGCATTAAATATGTTTCCCTGGTTTTATATGCCTTTCTTGCTGTTTATTTGGTTTGACAACAAAAGCGAATGTTGACAATAAAATATGGAAAACATATTTATTTGTTATCCTTTTGTAAAAGGTTTACATATATATTGGTCATGTGATTGTGTGTGTGTGATGGCTTTTAAAGAAAGTCAAGGCAACCTGCCTGTAGGTATCATTGGCCTTGCAAAAGCAGTAATTTTAAAATCAAGTAACAAATAAATGGTAAACGAAACACATTTAAAAAAAAAAAGTCCATAATTGATATCCTATACCATAGTGTATAATTAAAGTATAAGCTTAGATTATAAATTGATTTCTTCTTTATGTTCCATGTGCATTTTATAAATCATAGAAAACGAACATGATTTCTCAGCAGACACACTCGACCATCTAATCTCGCAATCGCGTCGACCAATTACTAAAAAACATCACTCATGGAAAAATATCACAGCAAGATATATCGGGTCCGCCATCTTACGTTGTTTTTTTTCAACAGGTGCTTATTTCGTGAATGGTAACACTTCGCTCATGTCTGATTTGACAGATAATTAGTTTTATCCTTCCGCTGAACGAATATGGTTGTGTATGTGCTTCAACAACGCTGGGAAATATTGTGACATTACTTTGATCGATCGACTTACAGAAGATGCCGATTTTGCCAAAAAAAAAATCATCTTTTGATCATTTTGATCTTGGCGGGTATGTAAACAAGCAAAATAGTCGCATTTGGGGCACAGAAAACCCGCACGCATACATTGAAAAGCCGATACACCCAAGACGAGTCACTGTTTGGTGCGGATTTTGGTCCAGAGGCATAATTGGGCCATTTTTCTTCGAAAATGAGCAAGGAGTAGCCGTTACAGTCAATGCCGATCGTTATCGGGCCATGTTGAACGAATTTTTGAAGAGGAGGATATTAGCAACATTTGGTGTCAACAGGACGGCGCTACGTTCCACACAGCCGAAGCTACACTCGATGTTTTGCGCCTGTTTTTGAAGATCGCATTATCAGCCGCAGAGCTGATGTCGTTTGGCCACCTCGGATCTGCGATTTGACACCGTTGGACTATTATTTGTGGGCTGCCGTCAAAGATAGGTGTTACGCCAACAAGCCGGAGACAATTAACGCTTTAAAGGACAATATTCGTGAAGTCATTGGTGAAATACAGCTGCACACAATCGATAATGTGCTTAAAAATTGGACCGATCATGTAGGCTACTGCATAGCCAACCGAGGCAGCCATTTGAATGAAATTATTTTCCATTATTAACCGGAAGGATTGTACTTTCAAATAAAAAAAGAAATTTGAGAAAATATTCAGTAGTTTTTTTTTTTATAGCATTTAAAAAAATAAAAAATTATTTGGCGGACCCTTTAATTAAGAAGTAGAAGAAATACTGCGCGTAGTGCAACTACACAGAAAATCTTGAATATTAAATTTCTCAATGAAGAGAAATGAAACCGCAGCGAAACAGCAACGATACTACAAGGAAACCAAGCCTACAATTGGCGAACAAGTAAAGAAAACAGCAAAAAGATTTGAAAGAAAGTTCTTAGAAAGACCAACAACAACAGGAACAGAAAAACAGAAAACTCCACCAGACTATCGACCGTCCCACAAAGAGACAACCAGTTACTGATTATAATGGTATACTACTAACAGTCCCACAGATAGAGAAAACATTTCAATTAATAAGACTACCGTGCAACACTCGCAAACTGCTAATCATTTGAAAACAAAAAAATTATAAATCACCAAGTGAACATGGGTTACGGGCGGAAATTCTACAGTTAAACATCAAAGCTACGACGGAACTTCTACGACCTCACATAGGTATTAAATAAGAATGGCATCATTGTAAAGTTACCGAAAAATACTGACTTGAAGGACTACAGCAATTGGAGAGAATAATAATACTGAGTAATCTTAAAAGAAAAATAAACCATATATTGTGAGAATCTACTTATCATTACGGTATAATCTCTAGAATGGCGTACCATTAGTGCTTACTGTCTGCGATTTAAAAAAAGGCAATCAGTCGGAAAACATTGGCAGGAAAGGAGAGAGAGAGAGAGAGAGCGAGATAGATAAAGAGGAGTACTTCAAAAATAATTCGAATAGAGCAATAAACGAGTTTTTCACAACAATACAATATCAATGCTGGAGTAAAGCAAGAATGCTCAGTATCAGCTCAGCCATTCAACATCGTTCTGAATGACATAATGAACAAAATCTCTTATAAGTGTAATAAAATAACAATTCGCAAAGGTTTTTAATATTCATCAATAAGCGACTAAGAACCACGTGAAAAATATTCTGGCCTAACACTATAAGTTACACGATACTGTGGAATATGTCCAATAAAGGGAAAAATAAAGAATGGGCAATGGAAGTGGATTGGTCAAGTCATTAGAGATAATTCTGGAATTATCACAAAAATGATGCTTGAATGGAACTAAGGGCTCAAAAATCGTAGTCGACCAAAAAAGAACACCTGGAGACACGAAGAAACTAGGCCGAAATAATCTAACATAGGACGAACCGGGTAAGTGGAGATGCTTCGTGAAAGCCTTGTGCTCCCAAGATGAGTATTAGACAAAAATTTATTTTTTCTCTAATCAAACAAATATATTATTTGAATACTGTAAATAAAGAATTACTACTACTACTATTACCACTGCTACTATTACTACAACTGCTACTGTTAATACTACTATAACTGCTACTACTACTGTTAACAATACTACTGCTACAACTACTTTTTTAATACTATTATTACTACTACTGGTACTACTACTGTTAATACTACTCTGACTACTACTACTATTAATACCACTTCTCTGCTACTACTTCTACTACTGCTGTTAATATTATTATTACTAGTACTAGTATTGTTAATATTACTACTATTAATACTATTACTATTATTAATACTATTACAACTTGTTAACACTATTACTACTTGTTAACACTACTACTACTATTGTTAATACTACTACTACTTGTTAACACTACTACCACAACGTGATAACTATTACCATTACTACTGCCACTATTGTTAATACTACTACTGCTACTAGTACAACTATTTCCACTACTACTATTAATAGTACTCCTTAATACTACTACTGCCACTAGTACAAGTATTTCCACTACTACTACTAATAGAACTTGTTAATACTACTACTGCTACTACTACTACTACTACTACTACTACTACTACTACTACTACTACTACTACTACTACTTGTTAATATTACTACTGCGACTACTATTAATGCTACTACAACTACTATAAATGCTACTTTTTTATACTATTACTACCATTACTAGTACTACTTGTTAATACCACTATTGCTACTACTGCTACTAGTGCTACTATAACTGCTACTTGTTTATACTATTACTACCACTACAAGTACCACTACTACTTGTTTATGCTACTCCTACTACTTCTACTACTACTAATACTAGCACTACAAGTACTACTACTACTAATTAATACTCTTCCTACTACTTCTACTACTACTACCACTACAAGTAATACTACTACTTGCTAATACTACTTCTACTACTTCTACTACTACTACTACTACTACTACTACTACTACTACTACTACTACTACTACTACTACTACTACTACTACTACTACTACTACTACTACTGCTACTACTACTGCTACTTCTACTACCACTACAAGTAATACTACTACTAGTTAATACTACTTCTACTACTTCTAATACTACTACTACTACTATACTACTACTACTACCACTACAAGTAATACTACTACTTGTTAATACTACTTCTACTACTTCTATTACTACTACTACTACTACCACTACTACTACCACTAGTACTACTACTATTTGTTAATACGACTTCTACTACTTCTACTACTACTACTACTACAACTACTAGTAATACTATTACTTTTACTACTACTACTACTACTACTGCTACCACTACCACTACTGCTACTACTACTACTACTACTACTACTACTACTACTACTACTACTACTACTACTACTACTAATGCTACTACTAGTATTATTACTACTAAATACTAGTACTTTTATTAACTTAAGCTACTACTTACTTAGGGACAATTTTTGATTCTAAAATTTTTTTTCAATTTTCTTAAAGCGCTTTCGTGGCACCTATTTTTTGAATAAGACAACAACAATTAATAGGTTTTTATTAATTTCAAATACCACCTAATAAGCATTATAAATTTAAGTGTGAAATTAATTAAAATTTTTCTACTCCTTCCTCTCTCTCTATTTCTCATGAACATGAATCATAATATATTTTAAATACAAAACTGTATAGTAAGCAGGGCACAATTCAGAAACTCTGTCTATGTATAAGTTTATTTTTATAATTGTGTGTGTGTATGTCTTTAAAATTTTTACTTTCTTGTTTCTCTGTTTTATTTACAAGACATTTGAATAATGCTCCTCTTTATGCTGTCAAAGCAAATGATGTCAGATCAAATGATAAATGATGTGGAAGGCAGGCAGTCATGATTATCATGATTTTCAACGTCATCATTATCTTATAACGATTCTTAGCAATGCAAAGAGTAAAACTATTTACAGAAAAAGAAACAAAAAAAAAAAAAAAAAAAACTACAACGAACTATGTAAACTTTCTATTTTTTTCCTATTTTGCTTGTGTTTAAATTTTTATGTTTTTCCTCTTCCTTTTGATTTCATTGTTATCCGACTATTTTTAGTCTTAAACTCTAGCACAACAACATTAAATGCTGAGAAGGAAAAGTTTTTTTTTTATTTTTGCTGGCTATTCTGTAGCGATGGATGTTGCTGATGTTGCTCTTTTGGTTACTTCTTTTGTAGCTGTAATCAGTTTTTGTATTCATTGTGTTAAAATTAAGAAGGATGACTTTACATAATGTTGCTGTGATTATTAATTGTGTTTATATGATATACCCACCTATGCCTTCTCTTACTTTCAAGAGAATATGTTGAAATTAATTACTTTTAGAAATACAAATATTTTTAGTTATTTCTGTGAGGGAGAAAAATCTTTCGAGAAGAAAACAGCACAAGCTTTAGTCGGCTTTGTTTGTTTTTTTTAACTATTTTTTGTTTTCGCATTTTCTTCTCTTCTTTTCATTTTTTTCTTAAGTTTTCTTGCTTGCTCAGTCAACCTTATTGTACATTCAACTTCTATGTTAAGTATTGTAAGTGGTACACCAACCATTTCTTAATGTTAAAATCAATTAATCTTATGCCAACTCTAGCTAACTTATCGCCGGCCATAATCCCACCAAAAACCTTTATAGTCGAATACGATTATGATATTTCAGCTGAGATGCTCCTATGCGCTGTAGGAGAATCGCCGATATTGTAGCACTCATTTGTGGGTGTGATATGGGAATGGTAGCATGGCCACCCACTTGGGATTAAAGTATACTGGCGGACATATCGAAAGAGGGTGACTCTAAGGACTACCACAGGTACTTGCTATTTGAACTACCTAGCAAGATACTGAGTCGTGTAATATTGTGTAGAATATTCCACGCAGATTGCTACTTTTTCCAACACACCTCTAGGGAGCATCCATTAATTGTTTCCGTTTCAGTAATCAAGTCGATTTTCAAGGTAAGCAGATGATTAATCTACTCTAGCTCACCTCTATATGACTGTGTGTAGTGGTGCAGATCCTTATTAAGTAGTGGTGAGCATTGTAATTTTTTTCCCAGTAGATGGCGTTTTCCAGGGGAGCTTCTTTAAATGGAATTGCCTTAAACTTGGTTGAATTCTCTTTATTAAGCCCTCGAAACTGCAATTAAATTTCTTTTCGTCATGTTCTCTGCTGGCATTCGAACCTAGGCCGCTTGTGTTGGATGCCTGCGCTTTAACCACTATACCGCGCCATTACGCAGTTATTGCTATACCCGACAGAATCACCTGGGGTTCAGATACATTCGTTCCTGTGTTGATTTCGTCCAGAGAGTGTGAAAAGTTTTAGAGCAGGGCTAGAAGTTCTTGCCATTTGTATATTTTGTTAAGGTCTTAAACAGTGTCGACAGGCTTTCTCTGTGGAGAATAATGGTGGTACCTAGAGTGATATTGAAGATCCTTGATTTAGACCGGTCCAGGTACGCAAATTTCAAATGTCGAATCCAGCTTAATGATATATTTTCAGATTTATTTGAGGTTACAACTGGTATAAGCCTACATCCACGGCTTGTAGTCAATGCTTTTTATTTTCCAAATGGCAAACGCGGTATCTATTGTAATAGATACTCCAGATGACTTGGAGTATGCTGATATCTAACGTTTTATGAGCCAAGCTCCAAGACATTTACATGATAATATTGACACCATTGGGCTTGAGTTAAGTGCAGCTGGACTAGAAGTAAATATTTTCAAATTAGTGGCGCAAATTCTTCACCACAAATCTCTGTGGCATAATAAAGTGGTTGAATATGTAAGTACCTTTAGTAACTTGGGTGATGTTAACGAGGACATTTAACAGTGTACGATGAACAAGACGAAAGCCGCATGCGACATGATCAAATCGATTTGGCAAATATCAACAACTACGAAGCTGCGCATATACAATTCGAATATCAAGCCTCTGTTGTTTTACGGCTACGAAAGCGCAATCGACAAATGCTTAAAAACTTTTACAGACATATGTCTGCCTCAGATTCTGACTTGCTAACGGAATGTCGATGAACGGAAATTGCGGAGTCACATAGTTCGAAAGGTCACTTATAACATTGTTCGACGGTCGTTTCGTTTGATTCCGCAGGGAAAAGGGCGGGATGTTAATTCACAACTGAACGATATGTTTGTTTAGATATTAGTTAGACTAAAACTAAATGATTAACTTAATAAATAAGTTTTTACTGATTTATAAACAGACAACCTTCTCCAAATACTGTAACTTTCCCCGGCTTAGTTTCAGCAGATAGTATTTCATGATGCTTCTTTTCAGATTTTCGCCCACAACTAAATTAAATCAATAGTGACCATGATAGTAAAATAGCCTTAAAAAAATCTCTCGTCTAATACCTTCATTAGCGGAAATACAAGCAAAAGCAACATAAATGTTTGCATAAAAATTCAACTCAAAGTTATTGCTTTTTTTGTTTTCGGTTTTCTTGTTACTGACATTTCCAAATGATTAATGACCACAACACACACACATTCAGTGGTAAGGATGACCAAAAAATTCGCTACAAAAAAGTTAAAATATAGGGCGGAAAAGAATCCAAATGTTTGCTTGAAGCAGTGAAAGGGATTAAACGATACAGAGATTTCGACTACGAATACAATATTGATTGTTACATCGTTAAAATTGATTACTTCAGAGAGGAGAGAGAAAATTAATGTATCTACGAGAGTATTTATAGGAATAATATTTATTTAGGATTATACATTATGGAGATAATGTCGTTGTTGTTTTTGTTTATTTTACCATGATAATAAAGTGAAGGATTAAAATAAATTACTGTCTGACAATTGACAAACAGACCATAAAAGAGTGTATTTTGATTCAGCAGACTGGTTGATGGATTAATAAAAATGCTTAGATGACCTAAATGGGTTACAAGAAATTTCGAAAAACATATGAGGAAAACGTTAGTTTCTTTGTAGAATACCCTCTAAAAGTTTGTTATTTAAAATTGAATTTATTATTGCATAAGAGATATATATTTCTCAAAATCCAACTTCATATATAGATGGCGGTATTAATAAGACAAAATTACTTTGTTTAAAAGTGTTAAGCCGTTGTTAAGGCTTTTTTCTTACCAATCACAAATTGTAATTTCTTCCCTATGTAGGTTCCAAAGCAATGCGAACAAATTTTGAATCTAGTTAGTAACTGTGGAGCTCAATTGAGAAAATTGTGGATTCCTGAGGCTGAGAAAGCAGGGGCTTTGCTGGGTGTGCAAACAAAAAAATTAATGATTCCGTTGTAAATGGTTAATGAATGCAGGGAAGTATTATTATGTACTTCTATAAACCAATTATTATTAGCCATGGATATCATTATATTGTTTCACTTTTACCTCTCAAAAAACGTGTTTTTATGAGTAGATTGTAGATTGTAAAGGGTCTGCTAAATATTTTTTTTAATGTTTTTAAAAAAAACTACTGAATATTTTATCAAATTTCTTTTTTTTTTTACAGTACAATCCTTCCGTTTAATAATGGAAAATAATTTCATTCAAATGGCTGCCTCGGCTGGCCATGCAGTAGCCTACACGATCGGTCCAATTTTTAAGCACATTATTGATTGTGTGCAGCTGTATATCACCAATGGCTTCACGAATATTGTCCTTTAAAGCGTCAATTGTCTCTGGCTTGTTGGCGTAACACTTATCTTTGACGGCGCCCCACAAATAATAGTCCAACGGTGTCAAATCGCAGCCCCGATGTGGCCAAATGACATTAACTCTGCGATCTTCAAAAACAGGGCGCAAAACATCGAGTGTGGTTTCGGCTGTGTGGCACGTAGCGCCGTCCTGCGCAAATATCCTCCTCTTCAATTTTTGTGAACAAAAATTCATTCAACATGGCCCGATAATGATCGCCATTGACTGTAACGGTCACTCCTTGCTCATTTTCGGAGAAAAATGGCACAATTATGCCTGTAGACCAAAATCCGCACCAAACAGTAATTCGTCTTGGGTGTATCGGCTTTTCAATGTATGCGTGCGGGTTTTCTGTGCCCCAAATGCGACAATTTTGCTTGTTTACATACCCGCCAAGATCAAAATGAGCTTCATTTGAAAAGATGATTTTTTTTTGGCAAAAGGGGCATCTTCTGTAAGTCGATCGCAGGCCCAGATTCCCAGCGTGATTCAAGCATATACACAACCATGTTCGTTCAGCGGAAGGATAAAACTAATTTTCTGTCAAATCAGACACGAGCTAAGTGTTACCATTCACGAAATAAGCACTAGTTGAAAAAAAAACGTAAATGGCGGACCCTTTATTTGAAATAAAATAAATTTTGTGTTTGGTTTTAATTAAAAATCTTTTATTCAACGCAGTTATGTGCATCACTGCTTGAAATCTTTTTACAGGCAATACCAATTTTTATTCTTCATTATTCTGTCTGTTTACAATCTTTTAAACAACAGCAATTTCTCGATAGACCTTTCGACTTAATGATCTTCCAACCCGATCGTAGTAATAACTTAGGTTCGATCACAACCTCTTCGACCAGAGGTTATCCACACTTAACTCTCTTATCTCCAGCTAAACTGGTTTTTATTTCACTACTAGTTTCACGAGTTTACTCCTTATAAACTCTCTTCGCACCATTAACACCTTCGGTGAGTTAACTTTATTTAAACTGCACTCGCTGAGTTTACGATACATAAACTGATTCCTGAGTAAACCTCTCGATATTTCAGGTAGATTCCATTTCTTTCTTTTAATTTCGTTTTAGTTCTTTTTTAACAGATGCGTATGTAAACATCTACCTCTTTCAGCTTTTAGTATTTGTTGTTGCTTGTTTGTTGTTTGTTACTTGTTTGCTTTGCTGCTTAATGATTGTTGTTGCCGTGTTATTTTTATTTACTTTATCTCTGCTAATGTTTGGTTATTTGTAAACAGCACATATAGTTGTTCTTGCAGCTTTTGTTTATTTATTTTAGCGAAGAATAAACGCTGTTGTGTCCAACCTTATTTTCGTAACAATATTATTATCAATGGTTGGTTTGTTGTCTTGAATGCGGTAACAAGGCCACAGTAACTGAAGAGTATGTGAGACGACTGTCCCAGAAATGTGAATTCCTTGCTTAATTGAAACACGAAACGGACAACGCTTGCAGATTATTGAATTTTAATAATTCATGCTCAAAATTCGTGCTCAAAATTCACGCTTTTTTATCGAACAATTAACCAACGAAGCCCATTTCAGGTTGAATGCATACGCGAAAAAGCAAAATTGACAAATTAAGTGTGAAGAGGTGCCAAAAGCATTGCCAAAACTGCCAAGGAATCTCCAAAATTGCTCTCTTTGGTGTGGATTATGGGGCGGTGACATCATTGGACCGTACTTTTTCAAAGACGGCAAAGGCAGGAACCTTACTTTGAATAGTGAGTGCTACAGTGCAATGATTACATTTTAATTTTATGCCCAAAATGGGAGAGCTGGATTTGGCTGACATGTGGTTTCAACAAGACGGTGCCACATGCCACATAGCCAGGGCTGGAAACCCACCCGGGTTTTATTGGATTTTATATTAAAAAAAAAAATCCAGTGGATTTTTTTATTTAGAGGTATTCATAGTTTATTTACAACAAAAATTATTAAAATTAACGTATTGTGAAGTAAAAATTAATGCGGACAGTTTTTTTTTTTTAGCTCACTTAAGAAAATGAGTTAAAAAATTTATTAAATCACTGTTTACATCTTTACCCTATTACAGAGCTAATGTACGAATGCCGTCTCAGAATAACTTACCGCCTTTTGAGGCGATCCACTTTGAAGCTGATATTATATTCCATCCTTTTTTCTTATAATGCACTGTTCAAACGAAGTAGCTGAAGCCTGCTCCGATCACCGAGTCATAGCAACTAATAGTACGCATTGCCGCCTTAATTCCACTGAGAGTGCAAAATTTCATTGTAAGTACCGAAACGGAACGAAACTTGGAAGCTGCTATAAACCCAATAAAACTCAGAGGGTTGGTTTTTTTTTTTAAATCTGGGTTTTGGCCAATTCTGCACACAGCACGCAAAACATTGACCCAATTGAGAAGCGAGTTCGGTAAATAGATTATTTCACGTTTGAGTCCGTTTAATTGAGCGCCCGTATCGTGTGATTTAATGCCTTAAGACTACTATTTGTGGGGTATGTTAAGGCTCATGCCTACCTATAGGGAAAAGCTTGTAACGTGTGGCGTACTGAAAGCCAAGATTGAATAATTTATTAATGAAATATCGGCCGATATATTGGAGACATTATGCCAAAGTTCGAGCCAGCTTATGAAACATTTGAGGTGTAGCCGCGGTACAGTTGGAATCAACTTTATATCTCGAATTGTATAGATCGTTCTATCGACTCAAGTAAATATTTCATACATTTCTTTAAATTTTGTGTTTTTTTAAATAAAATCCGAAAGCTCATAAAAAATCGTCTGGAAAGTATATCCGGGTGGGGGGCACTGTAGGGTGTATGGGTCAATTTTCGTGACTAAAATAGGACAGAAAGATTTTTACGTTGGCTGATAATAATAAAGCAAAAACTATGAATAGAGCTACAAAATATCACTCTATCAAGCAGACTCTCCAGAACTATATTCGGTTCTTAAAGGCCCATGAAGTAGGATTTGAACAGTTAAGATGTTTGGTTTACCTCAGTAACCCACAGACCAGAAATATCTTTAATGAAAAGTCAAAAGTTGAACCATGATGTCATAATTGAAACAAAGGCCTATTTTGAGGTCCTCGCAATATTATTATTTTTTTTTTTTTTTTTGGGGGGGGGTATTTAACAAAACTGGAATGAAAGCCACAAAGTCTTACATTTTAGTTGAACGCAAAATCTATTTTGTTTTTATTTTTTAAAGCTTTAAAGTATTTCTAAAACCTTTTACGATTTGCTTATTTAATTAAATCTATGTCCTCTCCACAGACACTACAACGTATACGCAATGTACTGTAACAGAAATCAATATCACTTATACGCCCATCAGTCCTAAAACAGAAAATATTTAAATTTATTGCCGATAAACAATACAAATAAAAAATTCATTGAAAGACCAGTGTAAATAATATTTTCGAAGGCAACAAATTCAATTTTTGAAATTTAAAGCTAAAAAATAAAAAATACTCTCGCTCTTAAAATCTAAACTAAAAATTACTGAATTGGGTATAATTTTTATAAATGGCCAGATACAGACATTACATTGCTTTTATTCGTTTCTTTTACATTCAATTTATATGGACTTTTCTTTGATTATCGATATGCTTGCCTTAAATGTTAATTTTATTTCGGTACGCATTTGTGTTTTTTTATTGCTTGTCAAGCATCAAATTTTATTGTTATTGACACATAGAATACGAAACAAAATACATAAACGTATACATATTGAAAGAAATGAATTTATACAAGAATTTCTTAATATTTAGATATTTGTTTGCAATTGATGGATAGAGTTAATATCGAAGGCTAGACGCCGGCATAAAAGTAACACAGTGTAGTAAAGCACAATCTTAATGCTTTTTGCTAATCGCAGAATTATTTTTAATTTTTATTGGGTATACAAGTTAATAATGTCGATTTAGACAACATATGGCATAACTATCACATATGTTTTGTGTCAATAATAGCAAATATGGTATTTTGGAAGTAAGCATCTATCGTTTATAATTCAGTATTCGATAGACGCCAAGATATTAACACACATTTTTTTCAATCGCTATAATAATGTCGAATTTTGTGCCTAAAGAAGATGTTTTGCGGGGAAGTCAGATAACTTTCTTTCATTTGAAGAAAATGGCTGCTATACGCTACCGATTGTCGGTAGAAGCTTATGGTCCAAGTCAAAGAACTTGCGAACGATAGCTTGCACGATTCAAAAGAACACAAAGAGAGGCCTGGTCAGACGAAGAAGTTTGAAAATAAGGAATTGGAAACAGTACTTGACGAAGATTGTTGTCAAACGCAAGAAGAACTTGCATTATCATTGGAAGTCACACAACAAGCCATTTTCTTACGTTTTAAAGCATTAGAATTCGTTCCAACGCAAGGAAATTGTGTTTAAAGGCGTTTTGCACGTCGGAAATGATGCTTGAACGCTATCAAAAGAAGTCAATTTTGCATCGTACTGTTACTGGTGAAAAAAGTCATATGTAAAGCCCGGATGAACAGCCAAATCAATGCCGAAGCCGAATATCCATGACGCCAAGGTAATGTTCTGTATTTGATGGGATCAGAAGGGTGTTTCGTATTATGAGCTGTTGAAATCGGGTGCTCGTACTGAACAAAACTAATTCGCTTGAGGAGAGCCATCAACGAAAAACGACCAGAATATTCGACCAGACACAAGACCCTATGTTGCAGGACCGGTCAAAAATTATTCGAAAAACAGTGAATGGAAAGTTTTGGCTCACCCGCCTTATAGGTCAGACCTTGCCTCTGCTGACCACCATTTGTTTCAATCGATGCAGAACGATCTTACTGGAATAGGCTTCTTTTCAGAACAGGATAACAGAAATTGGATTGTGTCATTCTTAACTTCAAAACCGGAGCAGTACTTTTCGAATCCATACTCTACCAGAAAGATGGGAAAAGTAGTGGCTTTTAATACTTTGATTAAAATATCGGGAGGGACATCTATCGGTTTAAATTAAAACCAGCAGTTATTTCGAATCTGGCATACTTATGTCATTTTATTCTGTCACAAAATTCAGTATATTATCACCACTGAACGCAATGAATCGATTTACGCTTGAGCGTTTTGGAAATTTATTCCAAAACAAAGACAATTGGTCGGAAATTGCACGAATGTATCGTACAAAATTTGGTCGAAGAAGAGGACCAACAGCGCCCGGTATATCCAAGTTCATTGTTAAGTTCATAAAACTGGTTTCGCGCTTGATGAACCAACACGTCAGCATGCTCGTACAGTGCGTATGCACGACAAGTATCAAAGCTGTGGCTGAGAGTGTGAGTGAGAACCCATAAGCATCAATTAGTCATCGTTCTCAAGAATTGGATATTTCACGCAAGAGTTTACGTTGAATTTTGCGAAGAGATCTCGGTATGACGTCTTACAAAGTTGAATTGGTTGAAGAGTTGAAGCCACATTCACTTCGTTTTCGCCTCGCTAGATGGACCAACGAGAAACTGCACAATTATGATGCCAAAAAAAAAACTCATTTTTTTGGGATGAAGTCATTTTCATATTGGTGGGTACGTTAAAAAGCAAAATTTCTGAAAACCCAAACGTGGTTTTACAGAAGCCAATGAACCCATTACGAGTGTCTGTTTGGTGCGTCTTGTGGAGCGGAAGTACCATTGGCCCAAATTTCTTTAAAAATAAGGACGGAGCAACCATTGCGGTCAATGGAGACACCTACCGTACCATGATAACTGATTTTTTTGCGCCCGCTCTTCTTGATGTCAACGATGTTTAGTTTCGATAAGATAATGCCATTTGCCACGCGTCAAACATTTAATGGCCGTTTAATTAGCCGTAATAGTGATGTCAGTTGGCCTCCAAGAAGTTGCGATTTAACACCATTAGACTATTTTCTGTAGGACGCCGTTAAGGACAAGTGATATGCCAACAAACCTGAGACCATTGAGCATTTGAAGGCCTACAGGCATGATGCTATTGCCGAGGTACGACTATATACACTCGAAAAAGTTCTATAGAATTGGTCCGATTGAATGTGAGGCCAGTAAATTAGAACAAAGGGAAATCTTTAAATTAAATTTGCATTTAATTTCTGTTTTTTAATATTTTTTTTTCATCTGAAGCTTACCTTCAGAAACTAAAACTATTTCCTTTTTCACTTTTTCAAACTCTTATTTTCTCAAATTTCTTCACATTTTATTTAATTTGTCATCCATATGAATGTGTATCAGTATGCGAACGTGCGATAGTTTTGTCGAATTCTTCCAAAACATTTTGAACTTCTATGCTGCTGTGTATGAAACCATTTCTAAGTTAGGTGAAGCACATGTTGCTTTTCAATAGCTTTCTGTTCGAGAATTGTTACAAATTGTTTCTGTCAGAAATAGTAATTCGAATGTAAATTTCGCATGAATTGGAAAAGACAACAGCAAAATGTAACAACAATAAACTGCCTTAAAAAACATGTATTTATTTTTCTCTCACACCACCTCTCCCTCTCTCTCTCCGCACCCCCTCTTTCTTATTCTTAATTTCTACGATGTTAAGATGGTAAAAACAAAAATCTCAAACAAGTTTTTGTTGCTTTTGGCAAAATTTCATGCGTAAAGTGTTACAACAACACCTGAATAATACACACGCACAAACACAAAATTCTCTTAGATGAGAACACATACGCACACATGTGTATACACATATTTACCTGACGACACGTACACACGATAAAAAAAATGTTTTTTAAACTCCGCAAGCAATACGAACAAAAGCGAACACAGAAAAAAATATTACAAAATACTTACATATGTATGACTTTAGATTTCTTTTGGTGTGTGTATGTGTAGGTGTGTGTGAGTGTGTGTCATGTACACAAAAGTGTTTCAATTAAAAACAATACACACAAATGATGACAATGACAACCAACAACATCAACTAATAGCAACAACAATTTACATGCAACATTCATGTTTTACAAATACAAATACAACAACTACAACACAACAACAACAAGACACAATTACTTAATCGTACAGGATTTTTGCAAAACAAAAAGAAAATGTGTGTTAAACAACAACAGAAACAACAATAAATTAAATGTATTCCCTTTTGTCTTAGGAAATTTTGTTGAAATTTTCAATTAAAAGCGTTGTTAATGGAGGTGATATATGAGAGTACTCGTTCATTGTTGATTAGAAGAAAAAGAAGAAGAGTAATGTTTGAAATTAAAAAAATCTAAAATGATAACTAAAACGTTAGAAATGCCAAAACTATAGCTAGTAGGGTGACCAGACTGCAATGATAGTTGAAAAAATTCATTTCTAGTTCAAGGACTATTACAACAAGCAAATCATTGGACCTAAAGGTGGCCAAATAAAAAGAAATAGATCTTCGCGGTGGGAGTAGAGTCAGAATTCTTGTGATGTTTGCGTTGCTGTAGTATCATTCTTCAGTCTATAATATGGTAGGGCCTAAGTATAAATTTGCCGTGGAGTTACATTACCACCAGTGTTTGTAGTGGCACTACAAGGGATACCATTTATTTCTGGAATAGAAAATAATTCTCTTCAGATTCCCACATGGCTCGGAAACCTTACAGTTTAAAGAACTATTCGCAGAATAGTAAACAAATTTTTGTCAATTGGTTCAGTAAACCATGAACCGCTAAAAGTGTAACGACAAAATTTAAAATCTTCCGAAAGTATCGCCTCTGTCCTTGAGAATGCGAAGGAGAATCCTGGGCTATCGAGTTTGCGTCGTAACAAAGAACTGATCTTTCGCAGGCCATAACTTCACCAAAACTAAGCTGACTTGAGACATAATAGCTTGTGTTTGTGGAATGAACCTTGAATCCGTTAGAAACTGAAACGAACTTTCACCAAAAAGTCATCTTTAGCGATTAAGCAAACTTGTGTATGATTGGGTAGGTCGACAAGTAAAATTGTCAACTTTCGGACACAACATCAATTCATTGCATCTCGAAAAAGTCAGTGCTTGGTATTGCTTTTTGGGTGATGACGTCTTTATTTGCTTGGGAATGGCTTTGGCCAGAACATCACCGTTAGCGGTAAGCGAAATGATGTGATATGTGTTTTCAATAGGAAGGTGTTACCTACCACACAGCCTTATTTGGAAATAAATCTTTAAGAGCATGATTATCTCATAAGTCTTTACAGTGATAGGTGATCAATCCAAATCGTGACAATTTGCCCCGTTAGGTTATTTATGGGTTTTTATGGGTTTTTTTAAAGTCGCAAATCTATGTAAATACGATACAACCGTCAGGGAAAATATAGGTCAAACTCCGCCCTAGATTAATTCAACTATAGGTATAACTCAGCTTGATATATGCGCTATCATCCTTAAAAATAAAATATTTCAACACCGAGCAAAACCGCAGGGAACATCTAAACGATTTACTAAGCTTTCCATTTACTGGTTTAAAAACCATCGGTCTGGCAAGATTGTCGGCTATTATTTATCCAGCATAAAAGGTGCCATTTATTTAGTGATAACTTTGTTATTTACGAATACGGATCTTTTACTAAACAAAGTACGCATAAAACGGTTAAAACTTACCATAAATTGGTGCATTAAACATGGCCACTTTTCGAGTATTAAGAGGTAATTGTGGTCGCCATAATCGACGTTCTGTGCATGGAAGAAAGAGACTGAAATCGTTACAGCTGTAGTCAGACCAGTTCATCATGGCAATGATGAAACCACACTGTCGAAAATACCGCTTTTGTTAGTGAAAGTGTGGCGGATAATCCGTATTTGTTGCTGCCACGTCATTATCAGCAATTAGGCCTATCTTACGGCTCATTATGGCGTAGTTTGCACTTCAGTTTGCAACCCTATCCCTACAAAGTCCATTATGCGCAACAATTAAAGCCGTCTGATCATTCGAAACCTAGATATGCTAGAACAACTGGCTTTCAAAGCTGATTTTTCAAATAAAATATTCTTCGGCGTTGAAGCTCATTTCTTACTCGGCAATTACAATAACAAAATACTTGCTTATAGGTCTCGGAGAATGCAAAAGAGCAAAGGGAAAAGTAACTGTTTGGTAAGCATTTTGGCTCGGAAGTGCCATTGTGTCGTATATTTTCGTAAATGATACTGCAGGAATGGTTATTATCAATTCAAAGCTTTGTGGCCGTATGATTACTTACTTCTTTTGACCTGCAATTGAATATAATGAACTGGACAATAAATGGTTTCAACAAAACGGTGCATGAGAAATATGGCGACATCAAATCGCCGCCAAGAATATAAGATTTGATGCCGTTAGACTCTTTTTGCAAGGCTACGTAAAAGACCATGTCTACACGGATAATGCTGGAACATAAGAACATTTCAAAGCGAACATTAATTACGACCGAGACACCACCCGAAATGTGTGCAAAAGTAGTCGAAAACTATCTCAAAAGGATCCTCTGTTGCAACCAATCTAGAGGTGGATATTTGAATGATATTGTAACATATTTCGAACAAAGTCAAAGGATTATAATGAATCAAAAGTTTCATAGAAATCAAAGTTGTATGTGTGTTTTATTTAAATTTTTTTTTTGAAACATACATACATACACATTAGTTTTCTTTAAATACAACTAAAATCCTATAGAAAATTTACTAAAAAAAATTCTCCTAAATTCTCTCTTTAAATTAATCAATCAAATATTAAATATTCATGAGAAAACTAAACCAAAAGTCTTGCTCTAATCAATTCAAACCCATTGACCTTTTGTCTCCTTAAGCCAACTTTGAATAAAATTTTCTTTTGTTTTGCTTTTAAAAGTTCTACTGAAAATATTCGTAATTAATTTTTGTAGGCCTGAAATAAGAAACCATCTTTTGATGTCATCAAATAGAAAAGTTTATTGGTATGTGTTAACATATTTATACTTGATGTGTCACTCTCTCTCTCTCTCTCTCTCTCTCTCTTTCTCTCTCTGCCGGTGTGCCTGGAAGTGTGTGTGTCAACTTTAGTGGAAAGATATCAAAGGAAATTCCTCATCATCTTCTTGTCTGTGTGGTAATTGCGTGTACATGAGTACTTATTTTAACATGTCTCAGCATGTTTGCCATTATTGTTTTTGTTTTTGTTTTTGTTTTTGTATCTCTTTTATCTTCTCATATTCATGTCTGAATATCAAACTTCTACGAACGTGTGCTTGTTTTCTATGATTCTCTTACGCTTGAATAGTTTCTTTCTTTCAGCTCTTTTGTTATTTCTTAGAAGAAATTTATTATATATAAACAAATAATAATCGTAACAACAACAATAACAACACTGATATAATATTTATTGTATAAATATATTATATCGGATATTTGCTGTTCCTATTGTTATTGTAGTTTTACAAATAACATCTTCTCCATATCGCTTATCAATAAAATGTTTTTGACGCACTATTAACCTGTTTAATGTTATTTTTCTTGCACATTTTTCCCTTTTTTTTTTTTTGAAAACAATTTATTGACTTTGAAAAGAAAATCTTACACATTTCGTGGTAACATGTGAGACATTTATTTTGAAAGTTGCTTAAGTCACAGTAATTTTTTAAATAAAAAAATGTCATCACTTTTTTTTAAATATTCTTTTGAATAAAACCTCTTCTTGCTTTAAAACAAAATTTAAAGTATTTAGTCGGCACGATAAGCCTTAGTTCAATCGGGTTATAAAGCAGACTATTAATTGAAGGGACCACTTATATGCCCGGTGGAAACGTTTTAGAACCACAGACTATACAAGGAGTACCGAGCATCACGTAGAACAACCAATGGACTTATCAAGAAGACTACTATTACTAATCAGACTACTATGCTTCGAAATTTTCTACTGCCATAGGTACAAAGCAAACTTGGAGGACAATTCGTGAGATTGGCAATTCGTGATATCTAACATCGAGGAACTCTGTGCAGTAGATGCTAACGCTCTAAATGAGCGCTTCTTGAATACATCTAACGTACACCTAATATCTGATTACTATGATTTTTGTGACAATGTTCCGAACAATAATTTTCGCTTTGTACGTGTGGCGCAGTGTGATGTATTATCTTGACAAGGTTGATAAAATCCAATGTTATTTGCGTGGATGGTATTGATCCCAGATTTTTAAAACTTTTCGCCCCACAAGGTATTACTTTTATTTTTAACAGAAACTTGGGTAAGTTATTCCTATTCCCAAATCAAACTCTGAATAAAGGCCGATAGCGATATTGCCATATTTATCAAGTTACACTGTTCCTAACAGTTTGCTAATCGGCAATCTGGTTTCCGTAAAAATAATAGTTGTATTATGGCCCCGGTAGATGTTACAGACGACATAAGACAGCAGATTGATGGTGGTGACATCATATTTTTGATTCTTTTGGATCATTCCAGAGCGTTTAATACTGTTGATCACAGGGATTTATAAGTAAACTTAAATATATGTTTGGATTTAAATATGATCAGACATCTACAGCAGAGTCATGGTGTTTGCCATTTAGTCAAAGTGTTCCACAGGGCTCGATCTTAGGTCCTCTTTATATGTTAATGATATTCAGACTGGACTTCAATACTGTAAGTTCAGATTGTATGCAGACAATGTTCAGTTTTATATGAGCTGTAGCACTAATGCTGCTGAGGAGTGTGTGAGAAACTTGAATCAGGTGCTAAATCGAGTTTATGAGTGGGCCACTGCTAAGGGATTGAAAATTAATCCCACAAAGTCCAAGTGTCTAATTATAAGGAAGAGGTTTTTGAGACTTTACTACCATCCAATTTTGAAATTGAACGGTCAGCCGATCCACATTGTACAATCTACTAAGAATCTTGACATATTCTTTAATAACACTGTTATTTGGTCAAACCATATTAATATAGTTTGTGGTCGGACGTTATCGATGCTAAGAAAACTCTGACAGACAAAGTACTGTACTCCAATTAGGATTAGAACCCTAATTGCTAAATCGTATTTAATACCGGTCTTATTGTATGACTGCGAACTTTTTGCCAGCTGTGATGGTGAAAGTAGAACGAATCTTAATTTGGTCTTTAATAATACTGTGCGCTGGGTTTATGGTCTACGTAAGTCTGATCACATTTCTAACGGGTTCGCCATCTAACGTTTTTTCCAACAAGTGCTTATTTCGTGAATGGTAACATTTAGCTCATGTGTGATTTGACAGGTAATTAGTTTTATACTTCCGCTTGAACAACGCTGGGAAATATTGCGACATTACTTTGAAAATCATGGTAATTTTGCAGAATGTGTGCGAAAATTGCGTACGGATTTTGGAAGAAGAGAAGCACCGTCAGAAAGAAACTGGCATCCTCATCGATAAACCAAATCGTGAAAAGCTAAAAACAGTGCGTACACCCGAGAATATTGCAGGTGTGGCAGAAAGTGTGCGTGAAGCGCCATCAATATCAATTCACCGTCGTTCTCAACAATTGAACATTTCGGAGACATCATTGAGACGAATTTTGCATAAAGACCTTGGTATGACGCCATACAAAGTCCAATTCGTTCAAGAGTTGAAGCCAACTGACCATCCAATGCGTTTTCGCTTCGCGAAGTGGGCCTGCGATCGACTTACAGAAGATGTCGATTTTGCAAAAAAATAATCTTTTCAGGTGAAGCTCATTTTGATCTTGGCGGCTATGTAAACAAGCAAAATTGTCGCATTTGGGGCACAGAAAACACGCACGCATACATTGAGAAGCCGGTACACCCAAGACGAGTCACTGTTTGGTGCGGATTTTGGTCCAGAGGCATAATTGGGCCATTTTTCTTCGAAAATGAGCAAGGAGTGGCCGTTACAGTCAATGGCTATCGTTATTGGGCCATGTTGAACGAATATTTGTTCACAAAAATTGAATAGGAGGATATTAGCAACATTTGGTTTCAACAGGACGGCGCTACGTGCCACACAGCCGAAGCTACACTCGATGTTTTGCGCCCTGTTTTTGAAGATCGCATTATCAGCCGCAGAGCTGATGTCGTTTGGCCACCTCGGAGGTGCGATTTGACACCGTTGGACTGTTATTTGTGGTGCCGTCAAAGATAAGTGTTACGTCGACAAGCCAGAGACAACTGACGCTTTAAAGGACAATATTCTTGAAGCCATTGGTGAAATACAGCTGCACACAATCGATAATGCGCTTAAAAATTGGACCGATCGTGTAGGCTACTGCATGACCAGCCGAGGCAGCCATTTTAATTGAACTATTTTCCATTATTAACAAGAAAGATTGTGCTTTCAAATAAAAAAGTAATATCAGAAAATATTCAGTAGTTTTTTTTTATAGTATTTTCAAAAATAAAAACTTTAAATTTTTAGTTATCAATGTCATTGTTTTCTTGATATTGTCATTTTCTTGATATTGTTAAATACTGCAATATAAGACTCAGATCTTGTGTATAAAACATTGAAATAAATGAATAAATAAATAATATAAAATCCTAGTTCTCGATATTTTATAGTAAATTTTTGTTAAAGATATTGGCTGCCACCATATTAAACAGAAAACAATGAAAAATTAAATCAAAATTCGACTTGTTTGACCAAAGACACAAAAAATTGTATTCAGTTAAAATAACGGCTATGTAACAGCCGGCACTGTCAGTGAAAATTTTTTTCTATCATGACAGTCAGCATGTTAAAAAATTAATGTACCGCTTATCAATCAAAATGGCACATGTTTGATTTAACCCTCGAAAGTTAACGGTATTTTTTGTGAGGATAGCGATAAATCTGTCTTTTATATACATTTTTTTTCTCCGTCACTCCTCTAGGAAACATATTGACTTTCCACAAAGCATCTATTGCTTTGTTTCTGTTTATTTAATCAATTTGATATGATATTTCAAGCTAAGAAGATGATTAATCCACTGTAGCTTCCTCCATATGATTTTTTTTTGTGTAGTGGTGAAGATCCTTGCTAATTGGTGGTGATCTTTACTTTGGCATTGTAATTTTTTCCCAGTAGGTGGCGTGTTTTTTCTGAACATTCGTCTGATGTTTGTCACCATCGCCAGAGGTATGCGAGAAGGGTCAGGGGGGGTTTTTTCTTTATTTTTTTTTTAGATGGAGTTACCTGGAGGGCAGAAGTTGAAGCCTTTTTTATTATTAAACATTCGAAATCACAATTAAATTTTGTCTTCGTCATGTCCTCTGCTGGGGCACGAACCTAAGTCGTTTGTATTGTTATGCGCGCGTTCTTGCCACTACACCACGCCACCCCGCTTTTATATACATAGAAACTCATTAATGTGCTACATTTCGGGTGGTTTTGTAGCAAGTTTTTCTTTGGCAATGCATTCTGAAAAATACGCTATTTAGCGTGGATCACACTATTACAAAAATACCTTGGATAACCACTATATTTTTTTGACACGCTATGGTCGCCTTACTTCAAAAATTATCAGCATTTCGGATTCTGTGGATAAGTTTATTTTTTTTTATTTTTTTATTTATTTTTTCTAAAATGTGAAGTTTTTGAAGAGGCTCTTCATATATCTTATGATAACTTCGAAATGACTTATTCGATTTCGTTAAGCCATATGTTAGAAAATTACAAATTACATCAGCTTGATGTCATTCGAATATAATTTTTTAATTCAACCAATATTTTCTGAGATATTGAGAAACAGATTATAAACAAAAAAAAATAAAAAGTAGGAACTATTTATCAGTTTCACTATTTATTATTAATAGAAATAAAAAAAAAAAACATAATTCATGAAAATCGATGGGTAAATATATATTTTATTAAAAAAAAACATCGTTTTCAGTCAAAAAAGAAGGCTTTCAAGGTTTTTACGGTTTTCATGGATTACGACGGTGTAGTGCATTCTGAATTTTTGCCAGAGAGACAGAGAGTAAACAAAGAGCATTATTTGGGCGTTATAAGGCGAAGCGTGAAGCTAATCGTCGGAAGAGACTAGAATTGTGAACAGAAAAGTCTTGGATTTTGCACCATGATAACGCACTGTCGAAAACTGCAACAAATACCAGTCACCGAATTCACTTGATTTGGCTCCCTTTCTGATCAATCGAGTTAGAAAATCATTATGGGAAACGCGTTTCAGCAGCCGAGAGGAAATAATGGAAAAATCGTAGGAAGCACTGATGGACATACAGTAAACCGAATATATAAAACTTGAAAATGTAGAGCTATGGCACTAAGATTTAGCGATAATATTAACAACAGAGGTACCAACTTAACAAAAAAAGAAAAAAAAACTCATATCGAAATGGTGGGACCGCCACGCGGGTGTTAATTGGGGAACTTTTTCATTGATCAAAGTAGTATTCCATTATCTAATTCACTTAGAGTTTCAGATAAAATACAGTCGTTAAAATAATCTGCCAAAAGACAACAATTTGCCTAACATGCCATTATTACAACAAATTTTTGAAATAAATATTCGAACAATAATTAAGGACTACAAGGAAAATGATAACAAAATAAACTTAAAACATTACACAAAAGATAACAATACGTCTTCAAGACGTACAGTTCTGTTACTTCTCAGAAATAAAATCGATTGCTTTTGGTTGATTGATAATGGCTGAGAATACTGATCATAACAACTCTTTCTCATAACAAACGACAAAAAATTTAGAACAAAATTTAATAAATATTATGCCGATAATCGTACTTACCTATGCAGGTTAAATAAAGCTCATGTTAGATATGTTATAAGACAAAGTTGTTTCATTTTTGGTTAAATTATTAACCGAACTTTTCCGAACACCCAAGATTTTCCAAAAACTTTACAGTTCTTTTAGGGAAAAAGTAAAAAGAAAAAATTAATACTAAGCCACGCCATAATAATAATTCAAACATAATTACAAAACGCATTTAACACGTAACGTATCACATTATATCACAGAACACCAGAAGTATGTTTCAAAAATTTGTAATAAATAAACTACACAACACTCTGAATAATAATTATCTTTGCATGTGTTAGTGTCTTAATTTATCTCATTTCTTTAAATTTTTTTTTTATGTCTCTAATGTATGTGTGCGTTTCTGGTTTTAGGGCAACACTGATAAATATTCGTCTTGTCTGTGCCTGTTAATATTTTGTTTTTTAATGGTAGTGGTGGTAGTGCCATGTGCATGTGTTCTGCTAAAACAAAAAATATTAAGGCGATATGACAAGTAATGGTAATTAAATGCCATTTTATTTTATTATTCTGCATAAATAAAAATACTTTCTCTCTCACTCTCTCTCCTTCTCTAGATATTTAACACGGTTTCGTGCACACAAATACATTTATTGTTTCAGCATAGCAAATAGCAAATGTGTGGTGTTGTTCGCAAAACAAAACAACACTATTGTGTTGATTATTTATAAATATTGTTTTGTATCATGAATAAAATAAATAGAACAGGTTACGTCTTCCGAGATACCGTTAGTTTATTTTCTTTCTCACTGAGGGTATGCGTGACGTTATATTTGCCCTTTTCGTTTTGTGTTTAAAGGAAAATATTAGTTTTTAATACTCAAAATGAAATCCCCTCCATTTGATTGCGTAGTGGTGAAGATCCTTGCTAAGTGGTGGTGGGGGTGAGTTTTTCACAGTAGGTGCCATTTTCTGCTGATCATTCGCATGATATTTGTCATCATTGCCAGAGGTAAGCTGGAAGGTCTGCCTTTGATGTATGCATGCGCTCCACGTCACCCCGGTGGCTTATTACTGCCACTAGGATCTAAGACCTAAGGTTGTACTCTGGATGAAAAATACAGAGATCGATCTATGTTAGTGTTCATAGGGCGATTCGTACCAATACTTCAGCGAATTTTGAAGTGTTGTGCACCTACTGCCGATTGACTGTGACTGCTTGTAGAGTGGTGAGATTCCGTTATTATGAGTACGGAAGATCGATAGAAGCTTCGGCAGGAGAATTTTTTCCCTTCCTGAATCGAATATGAGCGATCCATTCTATTGCTCTGGCAGCACGGTCTACTCTGAGGGCTCAAAGATGAGGTGTGATGTTGGATGCAGAGTTTTCTTGATTGAGGCTAAACCTAAATCACCACTACAGTCTTCCAGGTGGCTCAAGGATATTTCAAGCTTCAATATTGGCCATTAAGGAAATTTGTCGACTATTATTTTGGAGAGAGACATGAGGGTGCTTCGATTAAGTTGCGAGTATAACGTCAGTAGCGGCACGCTAGTATATCCCACGATGCTCAAGACACGAGTTTCTACAATGCATCCACCAATGCCCCCACAATGTATATACCATTTGTCCACGACTTCCACCTTGGTAAAGTATCGGAAACTATCTTAACTTTTATCGATCTGTGGGTCAAGGCACCCAGTTAAGAATGCAACACCGTGACTATCTAGCGTTCTTTCCCACGTAGTGACTGTGGTCTATACCCACAAGGGAATCTCTAAATAAAATAAAAAAGTCAACAAAAGTAATGGTGATTGAAGTCCGACTTTTAGATATTTTATAGGAAAATATTATTTTTAAAGTAAAAGTTCTTTTATTAATAGCTAACGGCCATTATTGACAGTAATTTAGAGTTTGACTTTAAGTATTAGAATGATATTTGAATCGGCCTTTTAAAAAAAAAATTATATTTTGGTTAAAATTGCAGAGTTAAGTAAGCTAAGTTACTTATGAACTGATTCTTACATGATTATAGACTGTAGTAGAGAGCTTCTTAATATCTATCAATATTGAATTTCTTGTAGTTGCATTTCACCCAGCTACCGACTGCGATGATTGACACAATTAAAAATTTTTAAATTTTAGGTTAGGTTAGGTTAAATGAAGTTATGATTTCAGGATCCACCCGTTTTGTCTCAAGTCCGGAAGACTTACATATAAGCCACAATAGGTTTGTTGAGCACTCTCATGCTAGAAATGAACCAAAAAGAAGCAGTGTTTAACGAGAAAAAGGCTTAGCTGCCATAGTTTGTTATTAAGGAACTCAGTCCTAAAATTTAAGTAAAGTAAGTGATTGTAACATAAATCATTCATAAATATTGGTGTAGTAGTTAGAGCGCACGCATAACAACACAAGCGACATAGAAACGAGTCCTAGCAGAGGACATGACGAAAAAACTGTAATTGTTGTTTTGAAGTTTTTAATAAAAAGACTGCAATTTCCCTTCGAACAACTGCATATAAAAAAAAATAAAAAAGAAGCCCCTGACCTTTGCCCTAGCGATGACGACAAACATCAGACGAATGATCAGGAAAAAACGTCACCTTCTGGGAACAAATTACAAAGCAAGGATCTTCACCACTACACACAATAAAATGAAGGGGAGCTGCAGTAGATTAATCATCTACTTAGCCGGAAAACTATGTTGATTAATGAAACTGAAACAAAACAATGGATGATTTGTGGAAAGACAATAGGCTCCCTAGAGGAGTGACGAAGAAAAAATGTAATGGTTAAACGGTGACCAGTCATCATTTATTGTTAAGCAACTGAGTTCCTACAATTCAAATAAACTTTTACAGAGATTTGTAATCGTGGATAAAACATAGATTTTTATAACGCATTAGAGATCAAAGAGCAGTAGAATTTATGGACTTCTATGGGTGAACGTGCAGCACTGGTGATAGATATCGCTACTGCTTGCGCTCGATAATGTTCAGGAACAATAGGCGTTAACTTTTATGCGTTTTGTGGTCGTGGATGAAACATGAATCCATCACAATGCGCCTGAGACCAAAGCACAATCGAAATCGAAAGATTTTACGGGTGAATGTGAATTACTCGCTATAGATGTCGAGATGGCTTACACTCGAAAGTGTTTGGGCTGAATTTAAGTAAATTTTTATTCGATTTGGTAACTATTGACGTAAGATTCGTAACCATGGAAGAAACACAGATACTTTATTATGCACTAGAGATCAAAACACAATCGAAATAATAAGCTTCTATGGGTGGCGCTCAAGGTACCTGAATCAAGGCCGAAATGACTCCACACTGGTGGCCAATGTATTTTCTGCTCGGCAATCCTTGCCTTGTGTCATACACTAACACCTCTTATCTTTTAAGAAAGTGCAGGGACTCATTAAACACCCTCAGCCTATCCTCTGAGACCTCCCTCTTGTATATTCACTGTAGCTTCTACAGAAATTATAGTGGGTGCGATTTAGCTTGCACGGACGAAAGCTGGCTTCAGTGCCAGGGCCCGTAATATCCTGCATCAGACCAGATAATTTCACTAGACATCTCTACCTAACCGAGTAAGAGTAAGGTATTTCAACGTCGTCCAGTTTCCAAGTATTTGTGGGGAATCTTAAAACGGTGTCCGTAGCCGCCACGTTAACCAAACAAATTATTAAAAAAAACAGATGCAACTTTAACGACAGTGCTTACTGAGTAACTTTATCCGCTCGAACATGTTTCTAAAGTATGAGCAGGCTCAAAAACTTTATTTCCAACTTGTCTTAAAGCATTTAATTTTGCTTAAGACAAATTTCTTAATCATCTTCAAAGTTTTGCTACCTTTTCTAATAATATAACTTTTGAACTATAATAACTCACAATAATCCCTTATTATAATAATTATTACCCTTTTACTTATAAAGAGAAAATTAAAACTTTTCCCGGCCGCAATTTATTTTATTTTTCTTTAAAATTCTTACAAAAAAAATTTTAAAAAATAGTTCAACTTACTTGAGCTTAATGGCAATGGGATAAGTAATTCTGTAAAGAAAAAATAATTAAAGGCAGAGACATTAATTTTATTTTGTTATATAAAAAAAAAAGAAAATAAAAATTATTAAACTTATTTTTTATTTTGTTTTTCATAAAATTCCGCCCGAGTTTAAAATGGAATCAAAAGTCTTAAAGAATTTCTCAACAAACTTTTCAACGTAATTTTCTTTAAATTTTTTCATTTTGCTTTTTTTTTACTAAAGAAAACGGTAACATTCGTACACGTCTTTTAATAACAAGTTACATGAATTATATGTATAAATATAGGGTCCGGAAAAAAAAATATTTTTTTTTGAAAATGTTAAAAAAAAAATACTGAATATTTTCGCAAATTTATTTTCTTATTTGAAAGTACAATCCTTCTTTTTAATAATGGAAAATAATTTCATTCAAATGGCTGCCTCGGCTGGCCATGCAGTAGCATACACAATCGGTCCAATTTTTAAGCACATTATCGATTGTGTGCAGCTGTATTTCAACAGTGGCTTCACGAATATTGCCCTTTAAAGCGTCAATTGTCTCTGCTTTGTTGGCGTAACACTTATCTTTGACGGCATCCTACAAATAATAGTCCAGCGGTGTCAAATCGTAGCTCCGAGGTGGCTAAATGATATTAGCTCTGCGGCTGATAATGCGATCTTCAAAAACAGGGCGCAAAACAACGAGTGTAGCTTCGGCTGTGTGGCACGTAGCTCCATCCTGTTGGAAGCAAATGTTGCTAATAACCTCCTCTTCAATTTTGGTGAACAAAAATTCGTTCAACATGGCCCGATAACGATCGCCATTGACTGTAATGGCCACTCCTTACTCATTTTCGAAGGAAAATGGCCCAATTATGCCTCTGGACCAAAAGTCGCACTAAACAGTGATTCGTCTTGGGTGTATCGGCTTTTCTGTGCGCCAAATGCGACAATTTTGCTTGTTTAGATACCCGCCAAAATCCAAATCAGCTTCATCTGAAAAGAAGTTTTCTGTGCCTCAAATGCGACAATTTTGCTTGTTTAGATACCCGCCAAGATCAAAATCAGCTTCAACTGAAAAAATGATTTTTTTGGCAAAATCGGCATCTTCTGTAAGTCGATCGCAGGCCCACTTAGCGAAGCGAAGTTCAAGCGTATACACAACCATATTCGTTCAGCGGAAGGATAAAACTAATTATCAGTCAAATCGGACATGAGCTAAGTGTTACCATTCACGAAATAACCACTATTTGAAAAAAAAACGTTAGATGGCGGACCCGCTATATATAAAATTATATACACACACATACACACATATACATAAACATACGTTTACATGTACATTTCCAAGGCATTGCTCTACATACATACAGATTCGTTAACATTAAATGTCTAGAATCATAGAGAAAAGATATTTACAAAAAAATAATTCATGTAGAAAATCGTACTTGTATATATGCTTTATGTATCTATAGATAAGCATGTTTGTGTGTATGTATAAATAAATGTAAAGCAATTATGCGTACTTGTATGTATTCGTGTGTGTGTGTACGTGTATGTGTGAGTAATTGCATTAGCATACATTCCAGCACATACTCTTACTATACAGCTAAGAAATTTTCATTTTGTAGGAATAATATGGAGAGAAATTTAGAACAAGACAAGAGACTAAAGGAAGGAACTGTGAGAGGAACAAATAGAAAAAGAAAAAAAACAAAATAGAAAAGCTGAATGTGATTATGACTGAATTTTTGTGAAGAGGCATTAACCCATAAGGAACTGCAGTAAGGCAAATAAATTAAGCTTAATCTTAAAATATTTTAATATTCACTCATATAAAAGTTGTATAATTTTAGTTTTATACTCTTCCTAAGAAGAGTTGAATTAAATTTGTTATATGATTATTGCGTATATTCCGGTGCTACACAAGGAATAACATAAACAGCCTTCGAATTATTACTGTGCAGTCCATTGATTAGAGCCCGCACTTTACCTTGCGTTAGTAGATCTCGAAAAGGCACCCTTGACAACATTGAATATTCGGTTGTTTTAGAAACATTGGCTCGCAGTCAAACTTCTGGAAGAATTATCGGCATTTGTTATTAAAATACTGTGCACAAATGTGACTGATTGTAAGTAAAGCTGGTGTTATCCTGGCTTCAGGTGGTCCTGTCTATGTCTGCGATAAGGTTGAAGATGACAGGAGTATGGTCTGATAAAATTTATGGGCATACGACCTTCTTGCGGTATTTGGATACGATTTCTGACGGGGTAGATTACTGTACACCCGAACCCTTCCTCCGTGTGTATCTCCGGTTCCGTTAAAGTATACACAGAAGGATCTAAGTACTCGGAAGGGGTTGGGGACAGTGTCTTTATTCTTACATAAGGGGTGAGAGTATCCTTGAAACTGTCGGACCACTGTAATGTCATACAGACAGAGGTCTCAGCGATAAAGAAGGCAGAGGACTAGTTGACGTTGATATCCAGATCTGTACGAAGGGGCTGATTGACATTGAAGCTACCTGGCGCTAGAGGGCAGCACAAACACAAAAACTTTTTCTTTCTTAGAAATTGCGATCTGTCAAACGTCAGCTGTTAAAATTTTAGCCAAATTCATCGATTAGTTTGTTTGCTGTAGTCGTTTGAAGTAAGTAACTTTTGTGTTTCTTGTAAAATGGAAAAAAAATGAATTTCGTGTAGTGATTAACACTATTATTTGAAAGGCAAGACGGCGAAAGAGACAAAAGAAAAGCTTGATAAACATTACGGTTAATCTGCTCCGTCAGATTATATGGTAAAATATTGAACTGCTGAATTTAAACAGGGCCGAACAAGCACTGCAACAATACCATCAACAGGAAGGCCAAAAGAGTTGGTTACTGAAGAAAATATCAAGAAAATCCTCGATATCGCTGTGAATGATCGCCGGATCAAAATACGTGAGATTGCTGAAATGGTAAACATATCATATGAACGTGTGTGTAACATTTTGCATGAACATTTGCATATGAAAAAACTATCGGCAATGTGGGTGACGCGTTTGCTCAGTGTTGAACAAAAACGAGTTCGACAGATCACTTCACAGCGGTGTTTTGACATGACAAAGCATAATCCTGCTGATTTTTGGCGTAGATTAATAACTGTTGATGAAACCTGGGTCCACCACTACACACCTGAAACCAAAAATCAATCGAAGCAATGGGTGGAAGCTGGTGGAAGTGCTCCGAAGAAGGCGAAGACAGCGAAATCGGCTGGCAGGGTTATGGCCACGGAATATTGCTCATGGATTATCTTGAAAAGGGTTGCACAATCAGAGGAGAGTATTATCGTGAATATTGGATCAATTGGTTGCTGCAATCAAGGAAAAACGACCACATTATACAAGAAAAAAGTGCTCTTTCTTCCAGACAACGCACCGGTTCATACAGCATTAGATACGATGCTAAAACTACGAGAAATCCATTACGAATTGGTTGATCATCCACTTTATAGTCCAGATTTAGCGCCAGTGACTTTTTCCTGTTTCCAAACTTGCAAAAATGGCTCGCAGGAAAAAGATTCATCTCAAACGAAGAAGTGATTACCGAAACTAATGCGTATTGTGAGGAGTTCCCAAAATTGTATTATTCAGATGGTATGAAAAAGTTGGAAAATCGTCTTACTAAGTGTATTGAACTAAAAGGAGACTATGTTGAGAAATGAATGCTTTTTGAAAAAAAAAAAAATTTTTTTCTACTTCGGTATCAATTCGCCCTCGCATGTGAATGCCGGGCATCTCTAAATAATTGAAAGAGCAAATAACGAAAAATAGATAAAAAATTGCCGTATTTATATGGCAAAAATTGGTCGGCTTTACCTTTTTTTACAAAATAATTTTCCAAATCTCTAGCGACTAAAAAAATTCGTTTTTATATGTTTTTCACATACAAAGTTTTTCTTTCTTCTATTTGTAACCATGAGGAATATGCGTATCCTATCGAAACTAAAATCTAATCTAATTAATTGAAATTTGTCGTTTTCTGCAATTCAAATACCAAACCTTTCACCCCAAATCGATTAAACATTCTCTACATAACACCAATAACTGTTAATCGAATACTCGTACAATCATAAATATTGCTTTATTAAGAGTTTGTTAACGACTCAGTAGAAACACTTTTTTTGCAGAAATTGAATATAAAAAAAATAAAATTTGCATTTATCGATTGGTTTGGGGAAATGGATTCATTCCAATACGGGAGCCTCAGAATTGCATATGTTGTTACTCACAGATATACGGAAACATGAAAAAAAAACCTCTAAAGATGTAATTTAGTAACATAAGAAGATTAGTGTGTTAATTAAAATTCATTTGGTATGATATTTACATTACAATGCTCCCACTCCTCCTGCTTTAGCGCTACCATAACGTTACATGGAAATAAGCAAATAATTTTTGCTATTTTTTTCTCGGTTTCTAATTTTCCTGCCGCAACACATACGAAAATTTTTCTTTTTTTGCGGTGGAATGAAAATTAAAGATAGAAAAGGAATGATTGTAATAAAAGCAAAATAAAGTACAAATTACATTCTTGGTGGTTAAAGATAAAGTTTTGAAATGCGGAGTAAAAGACTTATGAGGACAAAAAATATATATTTTTAATGAAATATTATAAAATTTATATTAAAATGTAATTATGACACAACTTCATACATATTTTGAAAATATTTTGAAAAAATTTTCGGAAATTAAAAATGTTTAATGAGCAACTAATACACATACATAATTTCCGCAACAATCTAAGTGCAATAAGAGGGGCTACACTGGATTCTAACTTAAATAGGGTTGGCAAAAACCCTGTTTTTTAAAAAAACCAAACCCACCGGGTATTATCAGGTTTTTTGATGGGTTTTTTCGGAATTTATTGGGTTTTATAAATGCTTTCAAATATCTTTCAATTCGATAATATTTTTTGTTTGTTTATACAATCACGTTGTAGTAGTATTTATAATGCAATTTTGCACTCTTGGTGGGATCAAGGTGTCATTGTGCAGTATGAGCTGCTAATACTGTCTGGTCGAAGCAGACTACAATTACTTCGTATGAGTCGTGCTTTACGAGAAAAACGGCAGGACTATAAGGACAGATGACAGCCGACCTCATGTCTTAAATGTTTCAAAACAATCATTAGAAACCATCAAATGCGATTGTTGCGATGGATACAATATACTCACATCACTTTATATAGGCATGCTTTACATGGCATTTCGCTATAACGACCTGTTTGTATTATGGAACACATTCGCTTTAAACGCAGTTTAACTCGCTCTACGGTTACAACAAAGTGGATTCACCGTTTCCGAAAAAAAGTGTAAGGGAAGCAAACGCAACACATATTCATCTCGTTTTATGGCCTATATTTTCGGACACTCTCTAGGGCATAAAAGGAAATCTGAGTTTATCTTTCAACATGTCACCGAATCATTTCCTTTGAAGAGCGGCTTAAAAAACGAGAAGTTTTTCTAAGACGGGATTTGGAAATTGGCTCAGAAGTGGAGAAAAGATGTAGGCAGTGATTTGATAAATTTGCTATTTCATGATATGTTTGAGGTCAAGAAACCTACCAGAGCTTTTTTTAATACAAAACCCGATAAAACCCGGATGGGTTTAAACTTTTTGAAGTAACAACTCTTTGACAAAAAGAAGTCTAACGACATGAAATCGCACGATTTTGGTGGTCAATTAACGTGGCCAAGCGAAGCAATTACGCAACCGGGACATCTCTTATGCAATAAAGCCAAAATTGGTGGTGTTGTGTGGCTCATAGCACCGTATGGTTGAAACCACATACCGTCAATTGCAAGCTAAAAAAGTCAGTTATCACACATCTACAGCGCTCTGAATTGACTGTAACGGCTCTTGCAGCATTACTTTCGAAAAAATAGGGGCAAATGACATCTCATTACTAATGAGTGAACCAATAAATCACTTTTTCCGATGCAAGGCCTTTCCGCAATACCTTCCAGTATAACAGTATAGAGTGAGCGTCAAGATATAGATATTATCATAGGAAACATTTATTGTAAACGAGCTCAAAAATCTGTTAAACACTTTGAGTGAACAAACAACATCATATTTTTTCATGGTGTAAAGATGGCGAACTTTGTACCAGAAAATGATGATTTGCGTAAAAGCATTAATTATTTGTTTTCATTTGAAGAAAAGTGCTGCAAAGTCACTTCAAATATTTGTCGAGGCATATGGTGATCATGCTCTAAACGGAAACCGGGACAATCATCAACTTCGGCTACAAAACTAGATCGATTAGGCAGGAAGACAATGTTGTGTGTCTAGTGGGACTAGCTAGGTGTGGTGTACCAAGAGCTTTTAAAGCCTGGTGAAATCGTTAACACAGATCGCTACTGATAACAAATGAATAATTTGAACAATGCATTGGTCGAACAACGACCAACAAGGTGATTTTGCAACATGACAATGCACCTGCACATAAAACCGGTTCAGTATACAATCAAAGTATTAGGTCGGGAGCTGCTACTACACCCGCTGTACTCTCTAGACTAGGCTCCTTCCGACTACTATTTGTTTTCAACCATGGGAAACGCATTGTCTGAGCAGCATTTAGATTTCTACGAGGAAGTCGAAAATTGGATGACTGATTGGTTTGCTTAAAACGGCGACGTGGAACCCACAAATTGCCAGAGATATGGGAAAAATGTGTAGCCAGCAATGTCAATACTTTAGATACATTTTTCTTTACTTTCCCGTTAAAAAAAGTGTTTTATTTAATACCGGTTCATATGCAAATATTATACTTGTTGACGTAACCACCGAGTGAGAAATGAGCTTCATTGCTAATAAAAATTTTGCTCTAAGGTTCGGCAAGTGTTGAATCATCAATTTTGTAGTGATTTTAACTATTTTTACTTGTTTTTCGTTTGTTAAACAATCATTAAATAAATGACATTTTTGATGACATATATTTAACAGTTTACAGCCTTGCTAACCCGATTTCTGGATAATCCGATAATTTAATCAAATTTCTTTGTTTTGAATCATGTTTCAAGCAAATATCGTACTTCAATAAATGGCCAATTTTCTCTATATGATTCCAGATAATTACTCGTATGTTCTTGCAAATCTCGTAACACCTGATTGATGCGTTTACTGGTTGACAGGTTCAACAGATACACTAAATTTGTGTTTTCCAGGTTAGAAGCAGCATAACTAGTCTGGCATCATGGTTTGCAGCTTCAGACCAAACCGGATTCTTTAATTAAAAATGTGTCATGATGAACAAAACCATATGGAACTTGGAGATAACAACATATTATTGGGTTGAAGAATAAGTTCGGTGCAAAAACAAGTCATTTTTGAAGAAAAATGATCATTCCTATAATTGAATTGGTCAAAAGAACTAACTGTTATCATAACTCGATCCTAAATCATATTCAAATATTGGGTTTGGTATCCTGAGTGCTTTACAAGCTTGGCAAAAAACATTAAGGAAAATCAACATCAAATTACTTTCCAACAGCTCGATCGCCATCGGTCATGAACAAAGCTTTTTGTAGCGAATCGTTACAGGGTATAAAAAATGAGTCATATACACAAATATATACCAAAAAAAGAAGTAAAGGGTCCGCCATCTAACGTTTTTTTTCAACTAGTGCTTATTTCGTGAATGGTAACACTTAGCTCATGTCTGGTTTGACAGATAATTAGTTTTATCCTTCCGCTGAACGAATATGGTTGTGTATACGCTTGAACAACGCTAGGAAATATTGCGACATCAATTTGCAAATCATGGTAATGTTGAAGAATGTGTGCAAAAATTGCGAACGGATTTTGGAAGAATAGAAGCACCGTCAGCTTCGTATGTTCATTATCTTGTGAAAAAAGTGAAAAAAACTGGCATCCCCATCGATAAATCAAAGCGTGAAAAGCCAAAAACAGTGCGTACACGAAAATATTACAGGTGTGGCAGAAAGTGTGCGCCATCTACATCAATTCACCGTCGTTCTCTACAATTGAATATTTCGGAGACATCATTGAGACGAATTTTGCATAAAGACCTTGGTATGATGCCATACAAAGTCCTACTGGTTCAGGAGTTGAAGCAAACTGACCATCCAATGTGTTTTCGCTTCGCTAAATGGGCCTGCGATCGACTTACAGAAGATGCCAAACAAATCATCTTTTCAGATGAAGCTCATTTTGATCTGGGGGGGTATGTAAACAAGCAAAATTGTCGCATTTGAGGCATAGAAAACTCACACGCATACATTAAAAAGCTGATATACCAAAGACGAGTCACTTTTTGGTGCGGATTTTGGGCCAGAGGCATAATTAGGCCATTTTTCTTCGAAAATGAGCAAGGAGTGGGGCCGTTATAGTCAATGGCGATCGTTATCGGACCATGTTGAACGAATTTTTTCACAAAAATCGAAGAGGAGGATATTAGCAATATTTGGTTTCAACAGGACGGCGCTACGTGCCACACAGCTGAAGCTACACTCGATGTTTTGCGCCCTGTTTATGAAGATCGCATTATCAGCCGCGGAGCTGGTGTCGTTTAGCTACCTCAGAGCTACGATTTGACACCGTTGGTCTATTATTTTGGGGGTGTCGTCAAAGATAAATGTTACGCCAACAAGCCAGAGACAATTGACGGTTTAAAGGATAATATACGTGAAGCTATTGGTGAAATACAGCTGCACACAATTGATAGTGTGCTTAAAAATTTGACCGATTGTGTAGGATACTGCATGTCTAGCCGAGGCAGCCATTTGAGTGAAATTATTTTCTATTATTAACCGGAAGGATTATGCTTTGAAATAAAAAAATAAATTTGAGAAAATATTCAGTCGTTTTCTTTTTATAGCATTTTCAAAAAAAAAAAAAATAAAATATTTGGCGGACCCTTCAGATAGGTTCCTAAGATACGCCAAAGTCTAGATTTAAGACTGAACTCTTTTTAAAAAGGCCATTATCTGCGTTTAGAGAGGACATCACGTATTACTAATTACTCATGTACATCGCTATTCGACTGGAGACACTCCATCGACAAGACCAAACTATATTGCTTCATAACAAGTCCAAGCTGCATGTTCCATAAGTCATCAAATCTGCAATCCAAGAGCTTTCCAAGAGATCGCATTTGCTGTATTCTCCGTACCTTGAACCGACAAAAACCATCATTTCCACTTTAGTGCTACACTTAGTAGTTTTTTTTTTTAATTCTCAAGCCCCTCAAACATATATTTTTTTTTTAATAATGAATTTTTAATCTGGGCCAACCAATAAAATTTCGCTTTGATTTTAAAAGCAGGCAATTTTTTTGAAGGAGAGTATGCCAGTAGGAAAAGCAGTCTACAGCTAATTTCTCTGACCTTCACCATACAATTTCTAGTTTGAAATTTTTTCTTTATTAAAATTTAATGTTTTTTTTTAATTTTTAAAAAAGATCTTTTAAATGCTAAAAATATTTGTTAACAATTAATTCTTAACAATCTTTGTTATTTTTGCTGTTAAAAAATCCTGGTAATTAATGGCAATTTGTTTTTCTTATTTTATCCTTTTAATTTTTAATTAAAAATGTGTCATATACTCGTATATCAGGAAAAATAATTTCATAAAAATTTATTTCCTTTTAATCATCAATTATTTTAATATTCATTTGAAAAACAAAATAAATGTGCTTTCATAACAAAAATATTATTTTAAATGAATCATTTATCCTCTTATTTTTTAAATTAATTAATTAATATTGTGAATTTTACTAGTTTTTGTTTATTTTTCAATTAAAATTATTTTTCAATAAAATTGAAAATATACGTTTGCGGTTGATATTAAAAACATAAAAATGAGAAAAACAAAGTCTTTGTCACCTGCTGCGTATGAGTGTGATGAATGAAATTTTTAAATAAAAATTATTAATAATCATACGCCATAGGGTACTTAAAAGATGCAAAAAAATTTAATAGAAATAAAAAAAAATACTTTTAAATACTTTTTTAAAGCAACATTCATTTCTTATTTGTTGAACCAGAAACTTTCTTGAATAGCTTTTGATTTCACTTCTACTACTGACAGCTATCAAATTTCATAAAAACCGGCTGCAAAGAAACAATATAACATTGTTTAGCTGGCTGTTTATTCAAACTTTGCTGTGTAAATTTTTGACAAGGAATTTTAAAACTTTTAGGCTGATATCTGATATATGATATAAATTTTCAACTTTTTTGCTTTATAAACCTAAAACATGTAATAAAAGTACTACGATGTTGCTTGCACAGCAACTTTTGTTACTGCTTTCAAGCTATGTGAGGCTTCATGAAGTAGAAAAAATGATTTCCTGTTTTTATTTGAAGCCAATAGCGTAGGAAGCTATCAAAAAATGAGTGAAGTGCTCATGTTTCTCAAATCTTTGTGACATTAAAAGAAGAGGCGTTTCGAAAAATTTATCTTTAATGATAAGCAAAAGAGGCTGGTATTGGCATTTAGTCATTAAATATTGTGTAAGATATTAGAATTCAACATAATTTAGCTTTAAATCGTATATTCATATCTAAGCTAAGAATTTTAAAAACGAAATAGAAATTTTTTAGAGAATTTTTTTAAAGAAAATTTTTTATGAGAATTTCCTAATAATACGAGGGATGCTATTCATATTTTTCGAATAGCAAATAACAAATAATATTTTTAAATGAAAAGCGATTTATTGTTTTTCAGAAATTTTCCCTTGATGATCAATATACTTTAGCATTCGTTCAAACCATTTCTCAAAGAGACATCTCTGTAACTATTTTGATGCGAAAATTCAAAGACGAAAACGTTTTGATGGCACCCATTCCAATAATAGCAGCGGATGTGCCGTTTGAATTCAAACATGTACAGTTACCAGTGCATATGGCATTTGCAATAACCACTGATAAGGGCGCAAGGCCAATCTTTGTAAATTTGTAGTATAAACTTACAATTTTCAGTATTCTCTCACGGATAATTGTACGTTGCCTCTTCACGTGTCGGCAAGCTATCTGTACTATTAATTTATTGTCCAGAAAATAGAAAAACAAAAAAATATTGTTTATCGTACAACTGTTTTGGGCAATAAATAAATCAATATTGAGCAGAGCGAAGTTCGCCGGGTCAGCTAATGCAATATAAAAAAATAACAAAAAGTAAACAAAGCATATTCACTGATCAAAACTATTTATTATCCTCTTTCGCGGAGTTAGACAGCTACTGCACACAACACACTCACATTTTAAGCATTTGCTCTTTGTGAAGACCACTGGCCTAGTTAGTGTTAATGAAATCGAGTGGTGAATAATAAATATCAAAATTCAAAATTCCATTTATTATGCTCGATGTCATATCTGGTGTTTAGATCCAAGAACTATTTTTTTCAGTATTTAAGAAAGTGGTAGCTGGCCTTAATAATAAGAGTACTTAAGAACCGAGGAAGACAGATTTTTTATATTTGATTTAATTTTTTGAAAAATTTGTTTTGTAGAGCCTTTTTCAAAAATAAGTGACAGAAAAATTATTTCTCAATATATTGAAAGATTTTGGCCTTCAAAACATAATGATTTTATTGCTTAAAAGATTTATTATATAAAAAATAAAAATCTGCTGAATGCAATAAAACAAGACACAACATTCATTCATTTCATTTCTATTTGGTCTACAAAATACATTCATACATAACAGTGTATACGCACTAGCATTGGGCTCCAAACACACAGAATGGCAGCAGTAGGATATAAAGAATTTTATGGAATTTTATTATTAAGTCTTGTATTTGGTTTCTTATTTTTGTTCCCCATTTAACGAAAAAGAATTTCTGTTTAAATTCATGTAGATATGCCAGAGTATTTTGCTCTACTTTCTGCTTCGGCTCAAGTACAACATGAAATTAAGTCTTTTACTTAAACACAGTATTGCTGAAGAACAGTATGTATAACAAAGCGGAAGGAGAGCTCTTATGCTTAAGAGACAAACAACAAAATGTCATTTGTTTGTTATTACAGGATTAGTTGTTGTTTATAGCTAATGCTCTTCATTTGTATTTTACATCGATGCTATTTTCTTTCTCCGCCTACAATCTATATGGTGTGTCCTCAGCAACATTTGCAAATATCCTTTGGCAACAACTATTCTTTAGTTTTTCTTCTTCATTTTTTTTTTGCTGTACTCAACACAATAGCAATTAAATGCGTTATTATGATGATGTAATTCTAATTGAATTTAGTTGTATTCTTAACTTGGCTCTAATAAAGTTAAATGAAAGGAAATCATAAATTACAACAAAAGCAAACTTCTCATACTTTGAGATACAAAACCAGTTTATTATTGATGTGATGATTGTGAGGGGACATTTAAAAGGAGTCTTATACATACAAAAGAAATACAAGAGAATAAATACAGGCTGTTTTGTTGCAGAGGAAAAGGGTTCTTGCAAATGGATTTCATTTGATTATATCAATTGGATCAAATTAAGTTTAACTCGTTATTGATTTGTGCCATTAAGTGGCAAAAATTATGTTCATTAATGGTAATTATCACCGCAGGATCAATTAATGTGTAACCTTTAACAATACTTTGTACACGTTTTGGTATTAAACAAGTAAAATGGCATGTGGTCCACTGAGACCCTTAAAACAATTATCTATACAATGGAAAAACTATAGAATGAGTCTTGTGTTGGTACTCTTGCACGGAATATGATACACGTTTCTAATACCTTTTCTATTGGCTCATTTACAAGGTATACACATAGTTTGTAGAATAATTTGATTATTAAAAACCAATTTTAATCAATCACATATTTGCCATTATAATCACTGACCTTGTTTTTTTTAACGCATTACTTTATAACTCCCTCACTGTGAAACATCTGAGGTTAATCAGCCGATGTACCGAAACAAGTGGTGCAAGTTTTAAGCTTTACCGTAAGTACATCAAAACTTTCTAACCAATTGCAGTTGGCTATGTCCGATCTTGGTCTTTTTCAGTTAAACTGAACTCTATGGGTAGGATTTTAGATCTTATTTTTATTGATGACCCAAGTAATTCTTGTTTATTTCTGTCCCTGATACTACCCATTGATTTTGATTTTTGTTTATCTAGGGACTTGATGAGTTAATTTGATACGAGAGATTATTTGATTTTGATCGTACTGATATTTGCCGTTTGAATTCATTGCTATCTTCTATTGATTGGCCGTCTTTACTTAGTTCATCCCAATATGACTCGTTTGCAATTGATAGAATAACAGATGACTTTTATAGGGTACTGTTCCAATGCTTTGATGAGTGTGTTCCATTTGTGTGGGTCCTCCATGGAATTCGGCTAGACCGGCAAGATTGAGGAATAGAAAATCGAGGTTTGCGAAATCAGTATCTGGTATTGATTATATTCTCTACTCGAGAGCTCGTGCTGATTGTGGTTGGATGAATCATTGTTGTTATATGGAGTATTTGAACATGGTTAAGTCTAAGTCTAATATTAGTAGTAACCCGAGATCATTTTGTCATCTGTGTTTCCCACTGAAATATTCCATTTTAATGAGTCATCTTTCGATTATCTTAATATTTCGAATATGCTTGACGACTTCTTTCTAGCGAAATATAGGCAATTGGACACAATCATCGATTCGGTAATGGATTTTCCATACCCGTATTCTGTAAAAAGTGTGTCGATTTCTAATATTCATAAATTTGGTGTTGAGTCTGTTCTTGAGTCTTTGTCTGGGCTAAAATTTACATACCTTCCAGGGCCTAAAGGGGCTGCTGCTTGTGTCTTCAGATGCTGTGCTGGTGATTTGAGTGGTCCCCTGACGTTTATCTTCAAGAAACTGGAAGGGGTCCTTTATTGCTCCTTTTTATAGATCTGGCAGTAGATCAAATATATCAAATTATAGAGGTATTGCTAAGCTTAGTGCTATTTCTAAACTAATGGAGAAGTTGGTGCCTGATTATCTCTGTTTTTAGACGAAGTCTCTAATGTCACCTTACAGCATGGTTTTTTAAAGGGTAAGTCGACAGTAACTAACGTTTTTGAAATTTTTACAATGGTCTTTAGGGGCTTTGTTACGTGTGCTCAAACTGATGTTATTTATAATGGCTTTAGTAAGGTCTTTGTGAAGTATCATAAGATTTTGCTTTGCAAACTTGCACTGATTGGTTTTCCCGATAGTCTTCTCCGTTGGATATACTCTTACCTTCCCTTTAAGGCTCAGAAAGTTTTGTTTTGAAATTATCTAAGACTATGTATGTCTCTGCCGGAGTTGCATTTGTTATTTCTTAATGACCTTCTTCCTTTATTTTCTGACTCTAGAGCCCTTATGTATGCTGATGATGTTAAATTATTTTATACTTCTAATGATATTTAGGGGCAGATTGCTTTGCAGCAAGGTGTTGATGTCTTTGTGAATTGGTTTCGAATTAATTTGTTGGATCTGGACCTATGGAAATCTAGCAATAGGGTCTTCTCACGTAGCTATCATATACTGTTCGAGCTTACAATTGATTCTTGCCCATTGTAAACCGTTTCGACTTTTCTTCTTATTGCGGGTGATATTGATTCTAAGTTTTTATTTCCGAACCTGAATTTTAGCATCCCCGCTAGATTTTCCCGGCATTATTTTCCTCTGGCACTGTACTTCTACAGGAAGAATTATGTAAATTCGATTCCTTTGCGTAGATTGTGTAATGATTACAATTTACATTCTGAGTTTATTGATTTTGACTGTGACGTCAGTAGTATTACATAAGTTTGTTTTGTATATTTCTGTTGGCTTTAAGTATAAATGTATATCGATTGTTTTTAGGTTCAACTTGTGATTAACTTCTGTAGCTGATTCATGTTCGCGTTGCCACAACTTATATACTTGTATCCGCTATAGTGCGGACTGTAGTGTGTACGTGTCTCTACGCCATAAACGAGCTATACGCGGTCGAATGACGGCGGGTAAGTTAGTGGTGAGACCGTTCGTATGGTCATGATGGGAACCGTTATGATGGAACATAACACCTTTTCTCTTTTCTGTTGCTAATCATACTTTCTTATGGAATCGAACGGTTGAGTTGTGAGCAGTAAAGATAAGAATAAAGATTGTTTGCCTGCATTATAGTATTGAGCTCAACGTATTACATCTCAACGAGTTGTTAAGACAATTATTGTTTCACAACTTATCACTTCATTTAAATATTAAGAACAAGGCATATACTATTTTGTAAACTGACCTTGTGAACAATTTAACTTAAAAACTTTGCACAATGACATTAAAAAGATAAAAATTAAGTTGCCATAACACTCTTGTTAACTTTAAAAACCAAACTCACCGCGAAAGTGGTAGTTTTCCACATGACAACGGAAGCATGAACGTGCTTAAGTAGAATTTTTTATTGCAGTTTCAGTTGTATTCCCTTAGATTTCACTTTTTAGCTTCAAATAATAAATGTCAATGGAAGTAGACTATTATTATAAAGGGCAACTAAAGCATTAGGTTTTCCCTGTTTTCTGTTTTCTGTTTTTGTTTTTTAAATGTCAAAAGTTATTTTAGTCATTTTTAATAATTTAAAGTGTTAGTTGTTTTTGTTTTTATTTTGGCACAAAGCATATTTAAAGGTCAATAGTAAAAAAGAAGATCGAATTTGTTGCCAAAACATACTAAAACTGAGTAACAAATATTGAGGTATGAACCACTAAAAATTATTAAGGAATAAGATGGCTTTTTCAGGCAATATTTGTATATAAAAGCAAAAGAGCAATAGGTAAAGGGATGCCAGCCAACATTCGATGGTAATAAGAAATATTGAAATCAGACCAAATTCTAAATTTTGTCTATAGATATTTAAAAACTTAGAAACGATATTGGGGTGCTGGGAACATAATAATTTTATCATTTCTGTCTAAGTTGCAGCATAACTGGTACAATTCTTATAAAATGAAAAAATCTTAACTTCGATGTCTGAAGACACTGAAGCGATCATTCAGCTGGGATACACTTAGACGGTTAAATGTTTAGGTAAAGTAAGCTAATTACTGCTAGTGAGAGTACATCAAAAATTTAGGACAAATTCAAATTGAGATTCGGGGAGGATGGAATAAAAAAGATGACATGATATCATTCTTTAGAAATGTTTTCACCCTTGTAGACGAGATAAGCTAATAGTACTAATTAATACGGTTTTATTGGGTTGGTTGGGTTGGGTTTAAGGACGAGCTTCCACCTATCTAAGACCAGTGAGCACAACACACTCGGACAACAAATGATTCGTTGTGATCGTCCTAAGCAAAGTCATAACCTACAAAAGAAAAGACAAGACAAAAGACTAAAAGAACTAAATAACAAAGGTAGAGAAAAGATGTAAGAAGTGAATTGTTAAATTTGGTTTTTCATTATCTTTTTGAGCTCAAAAACGGAAGAAATAAATTTTTAGTTTCAATACGTAAATTACACTTATTTCTGTTGTATAGAAACTAAGAAAAGCTTTAAATAAAATAACCCACTCGGGTTTTTTAAATATAATCTCAACTAAACTCACCCGCGTTGCCAACCCTGATCTAAATGTACTTCACGAATAACGAAGTACTCAATTAAAAGTCTCTGTACAACGAAGTCAGAAAAACGTAAAATGGGTAAGTCCTGGTTTCAAAACAATGAAATAATAATTTTTTTGTAAGTGCATATGCTACGCCTCTATATAGCGAAGTATTCATTAAAAAGCCTCTATACAACGAAGTCAGAATAAAGAAAAATTAAATTTTAAGCAAAAAAGGACAGCACGGTAATATAGTATAAATGATTGCATCGAAACTTGGTAAATAATCTAATATTACATATTATTTAATTAAATCCAACAAAATAATTAAAAAAAAAAAACATAAAAGTGTTTCATTCATTATTTACTTTTTATATGGAAAATTTTTATTGGTATTTTCATGTATAAAAAACCTTAGTAAAGCGTGTATTTTATAGACGTATAGAACTTTAAGTTGGCATTACTTTTCAAGATTGATTTACTCTCAATTTGGTCTGCCAATTCTTCATGATTAGAGTCACGCCCGGCGTAAATTCGTCGAATGGGCCCAAAACGAGATTACCGTTGTTCCCGATTTTCGTAAGCGAATTTTGTTTAGCGATGAAGCTCAATTCTGGTTGAATGACCACGTCAACAAACAAAACTGCCGCATTTGGAGTGAAGGTAATCCTCAAGTGTATGTGGAAACACCGTTACGTTCAGAAAAACTGACTGTTTGGTGCGCTTTATGGGCTGGAGGAATCATTGGTCCATTCTTTTTCAAAAACAATGGTGGCCAGGACGTTACAGTCAATGGTGATCGGTATAGAGCCATGATTATTAACTTTTTTATTCCTGAATTGAATAACTATGATGTCCAGGAGATGTAGTTGCAACAAGACGGCACAACATGTCACACAGCTCGTGCCACAATAGATTTATTGAAAGACACGTTTGATGACCGCCTAATTCCATGTTTTGGACCTGTGAATTGACCTCCAAGATCTTGTGATTTAACTCCGCTAGACTACTTTCTGTGGGGCTATGTAAAGTCATTGGTCTATTCGGTAAAGCCACAAACGCTTGAAGACATTCGGAAGACAACATTCGCCGTGTTATTGCCTATATACGGCCACAAGTGTTGGAAAAAGTCATCAAAAATTGGACGCCCAAATTGGACTACATTCGCGCCAGCCGTGGCGGTCATATGCCAGAAATCTTATTTCAAATGTAATGCCACAATATTACCTTTCGAATAAATAAAATTCATGTCAATCGAATAATCCAAAGTTGTTTTATTGCAACTTAAAATTCTATACCTCTATAAAAAACAACTCTTATAACGAATTTTTTTGTATTTTTCTTCTTAATTTCGTTATTATAACGTTTCACTGATACACAGGTCTAACAAATAAATAGCTAAAGCGCAAAGCTTTTCGATCCTTCACTGTAATAATAATAACAAAATAAGCAAGTACAAGTAACTACAAACTGACTAGAAGACTCCCTACATTAAAATATATTTTTTATATATTTTTTTGTAAAGATCAGTATTGTTTAGATTTTTTATTTGGTAAAAATTGGAAAACCAGCCAAGACCAAAGGCCAACAAATTTGGTTAAGTCAACAAAGCAATTTTATATGCAAATAATTTAACCCAAAATCATTATGTTCATGTTCGTGGAACATAAAAAGCTAAATTTGCTAAATTTTTTCAAAACTTTCAACTATACTTGCATAAAAGTTTTAACACAGACAACCGGTTATAAATTCGAATAAGCTTGGTATAGCAAATCTTTAGCTTCCAACCATTTGGCTGTAAACGATACAAACTTTACAACAATTTCTGTACACCAACTCACCTCACTTTTAATGGTAAAGGTTTTCATAAAAAAGGGCAACCATAATCCGTAACAAATCGCCGTAGTTAATGGCTTATGTGGCTGTTAATATAACATCATTGTGTTTGATTTTTCTTTTTATATCGTTTATTACTTTTGCTGCCATTCTTTTCTATTTTTGCCTGTATTAACTGCTATTTTTGCTGCCACTGTATAACACCTTTGGAGACTGTAGAAAAACTGACAAAAAACATCGTTTTTTTGTTGATAAAAAAAGGTCATATTTTAAGGTCTAAACAAAATTACAAAATTGAATAAAAAGGCCACTGTGGCAGCAGATTTGCTCTTTAATTTTTTTCTTCTCTTTTTTCTACAGAAAGGTTTTTATAGCAATTTGTTTAGCTGTAAGTAGAAGTATTATAACAAAACAGCTTAAATCTATTTTGATTAAAAGTTTGGTAATCACAACAGAATTAAACGATTAAAAAAGTATATTATTTTATACTTTTTGAAAAAGGGTTTTCTAACAAGAACTTTTATGTGATAAGATCTTTAATAAATTGGCAAATAAATTTAATTTTTTCGAATGACTTTGTCTTTGACTATTTGAATTACTGCGAGTTTTTTTCTATAGTTTCATAACTTTCAAAATCGATTTAACAGCTGTTAGTTGCCTTTTTCTAGTTTGGTTTGACGTTTCATTATGGATAGACTTAAACCAGGGCGGTGGTGTGGCGTAGTGGTTAGAGCGCACATATAACAACACAAATGATCCAGGTTCGAGATCTAGCAGAGGACATGACGAACAAAAATTTAATTGTAGTTTCGAATGCTTAACAAAGAGGCTTCAGTTTCCCTCCAGACAACTCCATCTAAATAACATAGAAGAAGCCCAGTTGACCTTCCTGCATAGCTCTGGCGATGATGACAAACATTAGACGAATTATCAGAAAACACGCTACCTACTGCGAAAAAAATAAAATGCTTAAGTTAAGCTCATCACCAATTAGCAAGGATCATCACCACTACACAAAATCATATGGAGGAAGCTACAGCGAAGAAAAAAAAAGAGACAACGCTTGCAAATTGTTGAAACTTTTTATCAAATTAATGGTTCTGTCAGTCAAATTTTTAGTTATGCTTTTAGTTAGCTTTTGTTGAAAACTATTACATCCAAAAAAATTACAGTTTGGTGCGCTTTATGGGCTCGCGGAGTCATTGGTCCATATGACTTCTAAAACGATGACGGCCAGTATGTTACTGTCAATAGTGAACGGTATTGGTACCTCAATCAGATGGCATTAATCTTGCTGACATGTGATTCCAACGGGTTGAAGCCACATTCCACATAGCACGTGCTACACAATTGATTTACCCGTAGAAATAGAAAATATAAATATACCACTTGAGCTAAGGTTTTAAGTTGAAAATATATTGAATCGTTGCATTATTAAAACAAATAGAAGAACAAAATTGACTAATATGGTCCATACATAACATCAGGGTTAATAAAAAACTCTAAAAACGCATTTCAATTTTTTCTTCATGTTCTCTACTGGCGACTTGAGCCTGGGCCTTATTACTGTATTATTAATCAATTGATTTCAATCTCAGTACTCTGTCTACTGTAGCTCGACTTCGTTTGATTGTGTAGTGCTGATGATGATTCTTACTTAGCATTGCTATTATTCGTCTGATGTTTGTCATCAGATGTAAGCTGGATTGACAGTGGGGCTCCTTTTAACCTAAACTGTTTGTGTTGTATGCGGGCACTCTAACCACTACACTAACTATTATTCTTAATCCAATAAGGGATTGGTGAATGCTTGGAACATTAAAAAGTTCACACGGGTCTGAGATAAGCTTAATCAGCGATCAGTTTTTTCTTAAGAGTCATTTTAGTTAGAAAGCACATGCATGCAGGCATGTGTGGTTCTTGTATTTATTTATTTTTTTTCTTTTTCTCTACTCATGCAGTGCATTCCGCTGGAACTTAAAAAATGGGTTGTGGGAAGGAGGATAGATAGAGTAGTGTCGGTGGATGTTCGATTAAAGTGGCAAGGAAGACATTCGCAGAAAAATTGTTATACAAACGAACAGTCTCCCTATAATGCGTTGCACGATTTACGGGACAATCAACTAAAGGGTCCGCCATCTAACGTTTTTTTTTCAACTAGTGTTTATTTCGTGAATAGTAAAACTTGGTTCATGTCTGATTTGATAGATAATTAGTTTTATCCTTCCGATGAACGAATATGGTTGTGTATACGCTTGAGCAATGCTGGGAAATATTGCGACATTACTTTGAAAATCATGGTAATGTTGCAGAATGAAAAGAAAGAAAAAAAAGCCGATACACCCAAAACGAGTCACTGTTTGGTGCGGATCTTGGTCCAGAGGCATAATTAGGCCATTTTTCTTCGAAAATGAGCAAGGAGTGGCCATCACAGTCAATGGCGATCGTTATCGGGCCATGTTGAATGAATTTTTGTTCACAAACATTGAAGAGGAGGATATTAGCAACATTTGGTTTCAACAGGACGGCGCTACGTGTCACACTGCCGAAGCTAAACTCGATGTTTTGTCCCCTGTTTTTGAAGATCGCATTATCAGCCGCAGAGCTGATGTCGTTTGGCCACCTCGTAGCTAGGATTTGACACCGTTGGGCTATTATTTGTGGGGTGCCGTCAAAGATAAGTGTTACGCCAACAAGTCAGAGACAATTGATGCTTTAAAGGACAATATTGGTGAAGCCATTGGTGAAATACAGCTACACAAAATCGATAATGTGCTTAAAAATTGGACCGATAGTGTAGGCTACTGCATGGCCAGCCGAGGCAGCCATTTGAATGGAATTATTTTCCATTATTAACCGGAAGGAGAAAATATTCAGTAGGGTTTTTTTAAGCATTTTCAAAAAAAAAATTGTTTTTTGGACCCTTTACAAAGGGACGTGCTCTACGAGAAATACGAGTACTACATAAAACTATATGATTTCTGGGAATTAGTTCCTTAATTTCACCAGAACACATTCCGTTATAGTACCGATTGAACAATAAAACAGACGCCACATTGCGTTCGCTACCCTACCATCATTAATAAGAACCTTCGCCCTCTCCTGTACGTGGTCGAGAAGCTCCAAAATGGACTTTGAAGCAACGACCCATACATGAGAGTTTTATTCGGATTAAGTCTAGTAATTCTTAAATGCTTCTCGAAACATATGATCGTTCCAATGAACATCACAGTGAATTCTCATGCCCAAAACATCAAGAGCATCTGATTCTTCAATATCTACATTATCCATAGATACAGATGACAACACACCACCAGGTCTGTGCATTAAATTAAAATGGATGTATTTAGGTTCAGACTATAGCCTCAAGTAGAGACATATCCAGCACTAAACTTCCAAGAGGCTACTAGTGTCTCGAAGATCTTGTAGGTTTTAGTGTTTTGTGCTCCGTCTGAAACCATAATAAAAGTAGACTTGGAACAAAAGAAACAACGTATAATGTGATGCAATCATTTTAAAAATATGATAAAATTCAATAAAAAAAATATTTTGAAAAATGTATTACTCGTAGTTCTTAATATTTCTAATTGAAATGTTTTGAAATATTGAACAATTTTGTATCTCTTCTTAGCTATCGTGAAGTAATAAAAACTAATCTAAAAATAATTATTTACGCCTTGAAAGCAATTAGGGAAACAATTAATATTCATTAAAATTAAACATTGACTTTGAAAAAGTATTTTTGAAAATTGTTTCTACGCAATGATAAAAGAGCACACACATACTCCAAAAACTTACAAAAAAAAAATCTTGTTTTATTTGAAATTCTGTTAAAATCTCACTCATCAATGGAACTGGATTTCATTCACTAAAGATTCTAAATGCTATTGCTGTTGCTGCTGCTGCTGCTGCTGCTGCTGCTGCTGTTGCTGCCACTGTTACAACATCTCATTACCAACTAAAATAAAACTAAATGGCCAACATTAAGACAATGAAGGAGAAAATGGTCATCAACTGAAATAATAACCCAAAACAGGCTACAATCGTAATACTGGCAGCAACAGCAGTTGTTAAGTAGCCATACTCGTTACAGTAAAATATTAACTTAATATTTCTTCTTCTTTTTATTTCTTTGTTTTCTCGTAACAACATTCTCAGCTTTACGACGAGAAATGCATTAAATGTTAGAGTTCATTAGTTTTATCATTTACACCATTAAAGCTTATATTGAAAAATAAAATAAAAAAAATAAAATAAAAGAAAAAAGAACAGAAAAATGGCTGACATTGACTAAGAATATGATAAAGACAGACTGGCTGTTAGAAAGACAAACGCATTTGCAAAATAAATGTCAATTTTTATTTTCCTTCTTTTGCTATTGCAAAGCTATTGTCTATTTTCAATTTTAACTACTGTCAGTAGTCAGTACTGACGTTATAAATGATTTTTACAAAATATGTTCTTTTTGTCTCTTTTTTTTACAAAAAATAAAGTTTCTTTTCAATTATTGATGAAACAATTTCGGGAGAAAAAACATTTGCTCATCGACAGCTATATTCTTGAAATTGTTTGAAACAAAAGATGAATGATTTATTGTAAGAAATACTTTTCAAAAAAAGTTATATTTAAATTGCAAAGAAAAAACTCGCTCACTTATGCTTATCTTTAGAGATTAACGACAACCATTGTACTCTAGCAAGGTTAAGCTGAAGAAGAATTTTCACTCACAATAAATCATAGATATCTTTTGAAAAACTTTTCATATTTTAAGAATTAAGTGTTATATAGTAAAATCAATCTAATTTTCTTGGAGATTCCAGTCGATAGCAATCCAGTTTATGTTGGACTGTGGTCTACGGAAAGCATGCCTGATTTATCTCCACTTCTGTCTTAGTACTTTGGTCTCAATTTGGTGATTGGCCAGATAATGCCTTGTATTCGTCTCAGGCAACAGTTGACAGGTCACAACCAGCTGCCTTCTACGATTCTCAACCGAAAAAGGCCAATGACTTTACTCAGGTGTTGCAAATCTTCAACACTTGGAATGAAACTATAATGCTATAATGGGCATCGTTGTATCTTCACTCACAATGCGACAGCTTATGGCAGGGAAACAATTCTACGATTCTCAACCGAAAAAGGCCAATGACTTTACTCAGGTGTTGAAAATCTTCAACACTTGGAATGAAACTATAAGGCTATAATGGGCATCATTGTATCTTCACTCACAATGCGACAGCTTATGGCAGGGAAACAATAAGCGCATTCCACATATGAAAGTCGACAAATATATGATCGCTTGTTCACCCGTTGCTCCGTGATTACGCATAGACTGTGAATGTGATCAATTTTAGATTTGTCAGGACAGAAAAAAGTCCATTTTGGTGACAGCATCTACCAGTAGTTTATTCAGTACATTTGCAATCACCTTGTTCACCATGCAAGGGAAAGTAATACCTCTCCAGTTTCTGTCCCTCTTTTAATTCATATGAAAACCGCAACTATCGACTTTGTTAACTTAAGACTTTTTTATTAACCGACACAGATTTATATAATAAAAGGCAACATACGAAGAAGGGAATATGTTATACGACCAGAGTTTTTTCAATAGAAGTGTATTCTGCTAGATTTTTTCCGAGATTGCCTCTAGATACGTTAAATCTGTATCAATAACTAAGAATGCCTAAAGTCGGCTTAAGCTACTCTTCCACATCGACAGAGATATAAAAATAAATTTTTATGCTTAAAACTAAAAAACGACGGGACCAAATTGGATATTTTCTTTAGCGACCTTATTCGAGGAAAAAAGAACATTGGAATTCTCAATAGTTGCCACTGTAGGCGGTAATTTCTGCGCTCCTCCTAAATGTATTTGAATAAAATTTGGTACGTAGACTTACTGCACATTTTCTAAGCTCTGCAGCAAATGTGAATGAGATTGGATAAGTAGGCATGTTACATCCCACACAAAACAAATATTGGTTTTTGTATATCTAGAGAATGGCAAAAGTGGGCCGGATTCCATGAGTGGGCGTGCAGCTCTCATTCATACTAAATATGCAATTTTGCATGTGCGGAGAATGGTATCTATACACTTTAGCCAAAAAGAAGGAAAGATTGTACAAGTGGGTATTGCACAAATCACACCGGATAAAAGTTATTTATAGGGTGGGCCATCTATCAGCTTAAATTAAAACCAGCGATTATATCGAATCTGTAAATACTTCTGTTTCTTATGTGACAAAATTCAGAATATTATCTTCACTGAACGAAATGATTCGAAGTATGCTGAGCAACGTTGGGATTTTATTTTTTTTTTTTTTTTTTTGGGTGGTTCATAACAACACAAACGACCCAGTTTCGAGCCCCAGCAGAGGACAAGGCGAAGAGAAAATTTAACTGTGGTTTCGAATGTTTAATAGTTAAAAAAAAATTTAAGAAAAGCCCCCCAATTTAAGAAAAGCTTCCCACATTCCTCTGGCGATGATGACAAACATCAGACGAATGATTAGCAAAAACACCCCACCTACTGAGGAAAAAGTTACAATGCTAAAGTGAAGTTCAGCACCAATTAGCAAGGATCAGCACCACTACACACACAAAAATCATATGGAGGAAGCTACAGCGAATTAATCATCTACTTAGCTTGGAAATATCATATAGATTAAAGAAACTAAAACAAAGCAATAGATGCTTTATGGAAAGCCAATATGCTCCCTAGAGGAGTGACGGAGAAGAAAAAAAACAAACCAAAACAAAAAAAAAACGTTTGGATTTATTGGAAATTTATTTCCAAAACAAAGACGATTTTTTAGAAATTGCAAAAAAATAAAAAATAAAAAATAAAAATAATATACGTTAATAAGTAAAATTGCCATATTTGAGGCTCAGAAAACCAGCCTGTGGAACGGAGGCATCACTGTTCTATATTTCTTTGAAAATGAGGACGGTGCAACGATTACGGTCAATGTAGATACCTATCGCACCACGATGACCGATTTCTTGTGCCCGCTCTTTATAGTATTGATGTGAATTATATTTGGCTTCAACAGGATCGATTTATTGCATCAAGCGTTTGATTATCGTTTAATTAGCCGAAATGGTGATGTCAGTTGCCCGCCAAGAAGCTATTCTGTGATTCGCCGTTAAAGACAAGTGTTATGCCGACAAACCAGAAACAATTGTGCATTTGAAGGCGAACTTTCGTGATGCCATTGCCGAGATACAACCCTATACACTCGAAAAAGTTGTCGAAAATGGGTCCGATCGAATGGGGCCGCGGTAGTAATATAATATAATACAGTAACTAAAAACTTCGAAATACATTAACTTTAACACCAAACATGATCAAAGGCAGTGTATTTTAAAGTTCAATTTAAATTACTGAATATGTTTGAAAATTTTAGAAAATTCTGTTTCATAATATTCTAACCTTGTAAATTATCGCAAGTAATCATATAATATTTCATTTCCAATCGCAACAATTGTACTTCAGAACAAAAAAATAAATTTGACAAAATTTTACCCCTTTTTGTTTTATTTCATTTTTAAATTTAAACTTTTAAGTGGCCCGTCCACCTGATATATAAGTATTCTTATCTATATAAAGGGTCCGCCAAATAATTTTTTTTTTAAATGCTATAAAAAAAACTACTGAATATTTTCTCAAATTTCTTTTCCTTCCGGTTAATAATGGAAAATAATTTCATTCAAATGGCTGCCTCGGCTGGCCATGCAGTAGCATACACCATCAGTCCAATTTTTAAGCACATTATCGATTGTGTGCAGCTGTATTTCACCAATGGCTTTACGAATATTGTACTTTAAAGCGTCAATTAACTCTGGCTTGTTGGCGTAACACTTATCTTTGACGGCACACCACAAATAATAGTCCAACGGTGTCAAATCGCAGATCCGAGGTGGTCAAACGACATCAGCTCTGCTGCTGATAATGCGATCTTCAAAAACAGGGCGCTAAATATCGAGTGTAGCTTCGGCTGTGTGGCACGTAGCGCCGTCCTGTTGAAACCAAATGTTGCTAATATCCTCCTCTTCAATTTTTGTGAACAAAAATTCGTTCAACATGGCCCGATAACGATCGCCATTGATTGTAACGGCCACTCCTTGCTCAATTTCGAAGAAAAATGGCCCAATTATGCCTCTGGACCAAAATCCGCACCAATCAGTGAGTGACTCGTCTTGGGTATATCGGCTTTTCAATATATGCGTGCGGGTTTTCTGTGCCCCAAATGCGACAATTTTACTTGTTTACATACCCGCCATGATCAAAATGAGCTTCAGCTGAAAAGATGATTTTTTTGGCAAAATCGGCAAAGTAATGTCGCAATATTTCCCACCGTTGTTCAAGCGTATACACAACCATATTCGTTCAGCGGAAGAATAAAACTAATTATCTGTCAAATCAGACATGAGCTAAGTGTTACCATTCACGAAAAAAAATGTTAGATGGCGGATCCGATATAAAGTTGTTCTTTTGTGATTGTGGTTTTGTCATATACAATGTATGCATTCCTTTAAATTATTGTTATGCAAAATGCACTTTACAGATATACAGCACAAAGGCTCCCAGCAACGCGGAAAGGGTTACTCTAGTACTCTATATAGTGCACTTGTACCGCTTAGGTGGGCCAACTGAAAATTTCAGTTTAATATGAAATTATATAATAAAAAGGGGTGACAAGATTATTTTTTAATTTTTTTCCTTGTGAAAGATTAGAGAAAACGAAGTAAGATTTTTACGGTGGCTAGATATGGCCACTGTATATCGTTTTCTTGCAAAAGTGAAAATTGACAAATTGAGTTGACTCGCTTCAGCGCTACAAGAGTGATATGTCGAATTCTAATCATTTTTAAAATATTAAGGCCATAGAATTTCTTTAAAAACAGTGTCAAAATTTTTGTTTAACTAATTTCTTCTAATTATTTTGACATAAATATCTTTTTTAATTCATCTTGTACCAAAGTTCTCTACAACTACTTATTAATATTACTTCACTACCTTCTTTGAAATATTTAATTACTCATCAATCAATATTGACACGAAATTGTATAAAAAACGATTTTTAATTAAAACAAAAATGTTATACAAGAACGTTAAATAACAACATCAAACCAGTCTATAATAACCCATAAAAAATAAAAAAATAAAAAATAAAAATAAAAATAAAATATCCAGTTTAATAACACTTCAAACCATTAGTTCGTTAAACTGCTCAGCACTTATTAAGCTGAAGAAAAAAAAAAAAAAAAAAAAAAAACATTTGATTTCCCTACAATTTTTATTCAATTTCTTTTTCTTTTCAATATTTTTAGAATTGAATTAAGTGTAAAAATAAAAAATAAAAAACGTACATCATTTAATTTAATTTACAACTCTGACAATTTGCAACAAATAAGTTGTCAGATTCACTTTTATTTGCTTCTTCTCACACCACTCATAGCATTTAATTTTATTGAAATAGAAAAAATAATTTTTTTTTACTATAACGATGTGTGCGTGTGTGTGTATGTCTATTTATAGGGAGCAGTGTTGCTTTTAGCAATAACATTTGAACTGATGAATGTTGACAACAACACAAACTGCACAAAACAAGAGAAAAAACACAACGAAAAATCAATGCAATGTCAGCAGCGTCATAGTCATCGTCATCACCAGCCAGCATCATCAGCAGTAGTTGTAAAAATAGTAACTAAAATTGCTACAACAACAGCTTTAATATATGACACTACCCACCCAGATTATATACATCAAATATTGACATTTTTTACAGAATTGTAAAAGAATGAAAACGATAACGTTTGTAAAGTAGCCATAGTAGTACATCAAATGGTTTATAATTTTGAAATGATAATAGAATATCGCTAAATATCAAAATGCTTTAGGCATAAAGTTGTTGTTTTTTTTAGCTTGAGACCAGCACTCTGGGGTTGACCCCTACTTATGCAGTGCATTGTGCTGGCACTAGGAAAATAGGTTATGGGGAGAGGATAGAAGGAATAGTGTTTATGGACGTTTAGTTTGAATTTACCCATATCGTGAGTAACAGGAAAAACTTTCGCTGGAAGACTATTCCACAAACGAACTGTGTTACTGAAGATCGAATTCGATCGTTGTGCGATTCATTGGGCAATCAACTACAAAGTGATTAGCGCTACGGGAAAATAAGTGACTATCAGGAATTAAATCCCTTATTTCGTCAGAACGCATTCCGTTATAGTACCGATAGAACAATGAAACACACGCCACATTGCAACGATGCGCTAACGAATCAATAGTGTTGGCTACCCTACCGTCACGTTCGAGAAGCTCCAAAATAGACTTTAAAGCACCGGTCCATACATGAGAGTTGTATTCCATCTTGGGTCGGATATAGGTCTTGTAAATATTGAGAATGTCAGATGGAGTGAAGTATATTTTGCACGGTCTTAAAAAACCGTGGCACTTGACTGCTTCTTTCGACACTCGGAAAATGTGATCGTTCTATCGGACATCACAGTGAATCCTCATGCTCAGAACATCAAGAGCATCGGACTCCTCAATATCTACATTACCCATACTTACAGACGACACCACACCACCACGTCTTTGTGTTAGAAAACAACATTGTGTCATGCGCGTGTTAAAATCGACCCGATTCGCACGAGTAGGAGGTTTTCGCTAAGTCGCTTGTGAGTGTGTCATTCATATTCCGCCTTTCCGCCCCAATCTCCAGAACGCTCGGCCTACAATCAAAAGAATACGACTGACAAATGTTGCTGTCGTCTGTGAAGGCATAAAGTTAAACTCGTTAATGCGCAAAAAGTCTTATACGAGAGCAGTTAAATAATTTCTTTGCTTTTTGAATTTTTGAAATAGTGACTTTTAGTGTTAGCTTAGTTCTATCCAGGGTTAGCAACTCTCTGGATAAACCAATTAAATCCACTTGGGTTTTATATGGTATTATATAGGCAGATCGATTATTCGACTTTTTTAATAACCGATTTTCGAATAATTGAAAAAATTACAACTTTAAAAAACCGGTTTTCGGTTAAAAATAAACAAGTAACCGGTTAACCGGTTCGTTTTTTCAAATAAATTTTTTTTAAATTTTTGCTGCTTAATTCAGTATAATTGATATATTTCCCTCATATACATTGTTGATTCCGCCGACACATTGTAGTTTCTAGTAAGTAAGTCTGTTAGAACAACGTTTAGGATTTTTAGGGTCTTAAAAGCCATTTCTTCCTCGACATCAATATCCTAATATTTCACCCAGGGATGCATTTTTTACAGAGAAAGAGAGAGAGAGACTACTTGATATAGAATCAAGTTTTTCTTGCCGCACAATAACGACAATCTTATAAACTAATATAAGGTGGTTAATAAAGCCTGGTGTAGAAAAGCCTTTTCAGTTAATATTGAATGACACTCAAAATATATCGACTTATCCTTTCCATCCGATTTCCCGTTTCCAAATACTTTTACACTTCAGAGGACATCTGTAGAAACATAAATCACGTATTTTAATAATGTGTGATAATGTAGTATGTTAGGGAAGAACCCGCCTACCCACCAAAAAGTTGTCGGCTCAATCCCAGGCCACAAAATCTGACAGTTTTTTTCAGGGGTATCAGCTCACAACATTGCTAGCTGTGAATTGTTCGCTGTGAAAAACTTCACTAACTATTACATCTGCCGTTCGGAGCCAGCGTTTGTAGGTCCCTTTCACTGAGTCTGATTGATCTTCATTCGCAATATGTAAATTAACTATTTATTAACAGAAAATGAGAAAAAGTTATTGCTGCTCAAGTGTGCACATCTTTGTTGATCCACCATGGTTTTCACGTTCTTTGTAAGACGTTTCAGGTTGTCATATATATAAAAATATTACTTAAACGATGACCAAATTAGCAAAAAAATAAATAAATAAATAAATAAATAAATAAAAACGTGTAAAAATTATAAATATTTAAATTAACCGGTTATTTTAACACGAAATTATTCGGTATTCAAAAAATGGACATTTAGAAAAAACCGTCCTCAACAAAACCAAAAAAAAAACCGTTTAAAACCAGTCGAATAATAACCATTCAATCTCCCCAGTATGGGTTTTTAATTTTAAGCCTTCGTAGCTTATTTATCACAAAAATGAGTATAATTTACTCAGTGGGAATACGAGTTAAATCGATCAGTTTTTTTTAGCTAAAAAAAAGAAAATGAATAAGGAAATTTGTCAAAATAAGAACTTATCAAAACACTGCTTATATCTTTTCCCCGCTTCTGAGTCAATTTTCAAATCCCGTCTCAGAAACATTTCTCGTCTTTTAAGGTGCTCCAACTTTGAAGCCGATTTTATATTTCAAAGGAAGTGATTCGATGACATGTTAAAATATAAACTCATACCTCTTTATACGGCCTAAATAGATTCTCTAAATGTAGGCCGTAAGTCGAAATGTCATAAACTGAGAAGAACAAGCATTGCGTTTGCTTCCCTTACACTTTTTATTGAAAAACACGTTTTTTTAGCCATAAAACGAGGTGATTCAAACAGGCCTTTATATGGAAATGCCATACAAAGGAAGGCCGTCACAATACGCAACAGTCAGACGGAGCAGTGTTCGGAAAATACTGTGAAAACAGTAATCGTTTTTAAGAATTGTTTTAAAACTTTTGCGACGTGAATAACTTAATCATATCTTTCTTTATACTCCGGGAGTTTTTTTTTTTTTCCAATGCATGATTCAAAGGAAGTAATTGTAGTTTGTTACGATCACAGAGTGTTAGCAGCTCATAGCTGCCACCATGAGCAAAAAATTGCATTAAAAATAGAAAAACAACGTAATTGTATTAACAAACAAAAAATATTTTCGACTTGAACAATATTTTGGAGCTGCTATAAAACCCAAAAAAACCCATCAAAATACCCAATAAAACTCAGTGGATTGGCTTTGAAAAAACCCCAGTTTTTTGCCAACACCTGTTCTATCATTAAACTCTTTTCAAATTCTCTATTCTATTTAAAAGAATATTTTTTATTAAAAAAAAAAACACCACAGGAACTAAAGAAAGCCTTGATAAATATTACTGAAATTAAGCACCATAAATCGTAATGTTTCAAAAGTGCTTTACTGGTCATAACCATACAAATTATGTTAAATGCTTTAAACACATAAACTACAACAGGAGTTTAATGCTTTTGGCTGCATTGGCTGCCGTTTTGCCGGCTTTATAATTATTTTAAAAACATTGGTAGCAAAGCAGAAAATTGATGAACAGCCGTTTGTTGGAGAAATATATTGCTTTTCAGTGGTGTCACATTCAATGTTTTCTGATTCACAAAAATAAAATCGTTTGTTTAGAGAATACCTTTGGGTACTTTTTAAGAGCCTAAGAACTTAAAATGATAATACAAAACAAATATATTGTTGGGTGCATAAACCAATGACTTAACAAAGCCAGTAATCCAGACGCGTTCAAACTCACGAACGAGGTGCCAATGAACAGAACCACTTCTGAAAATAATGTCCTCACCAAATTAATTTTGCAATAAATCGATTTTTAAGCGTGCTGTATCGCAATTTGCGTCGTATTGTCAGAACTAAGAGTCGTTGTTATTTAGCTGATTAATTTTTGAAACAAAAATTCAGTCAGCATGGCTCGATAACCAACACGGCATTCACTGTAAGTGCAGCTTCTTTCTCATTTCAAAAGAAATTTTGCTTATCCACGTAGCCACTTAACCAGAAATGAGCTTCACCAAAGTAAATTTTCATAATTTGGAAGCACTGTTCTGGCATTAAACGATACATGATGTCTTGCCAAACCTTACTGAACTGAAATGTGTACACAGTTTGACATTCTCAACTCACAAACCATAGTTATCGAAATCGATAGTTCTCACGCAGCTAAAAAAAAAAACATCCTATCATGGGTTCAAAATTTGTTTATTAAAAATACACTGTGATATTCTGTTAAATAAATAAAAAAATTGATTCATATTTATTTACCATTTCGCATTGTATTGACATTACGAATCTGCTTATGTCTGCCTCCAAAAAAAAAAAAAATAAATAAATAAAAATTTGCCCAGTCTCCACCACACTTTTTTGCTTTAACATAAAAACATTTACACGCTTTTCAGAATTATTTGCATGAGCGCAGCCGTGTAACCAATACGAAAGAGTGTTTGACGATATTTAATCAATTTTTTAACTGTTAAAACTGGTATCACACAACTGTCTCAAATACACCAAAATTCTAATTTTTATTGTTATTAGCGCACAATATTAAAATTGTCCCAATTAAAAATTTTGTATTCACACGGTTCTCTCATTTCATACAAAATTTATTGTCACAAGATGGCGCGAAACGATGCATTGACAATAATTTTCCAAACGCTGTCACACGATTTATATAATTTGCGGTAACTCTGTCAATCAGCTGTTGTGGTAAATTAAATTTATTTTGTGCTCAAAATGGTTCGTTCTTTAAAAAAAGAAAATAGCGTCCTCTTAATTTATATTGAGGTCATTTAATGAACAAATAATAAAAAAAAACACACACAAACAACGAAAAGAAGAAGTGTATGGGTCAGAGATTGGCTCACAAGAAGAGCCATATGAGAAAACATTACAATAAATTTAAGAAAAAATTAATTCACTAAGATATGTATTTATTTAAACTGGAATATAATTATTAAATATAGTTAATCCCCTAGAGTAAAGATGATTTGTTCTCTAAAAAAATTAAAATTGTATCGGTTTTGATTATCGTGTGTCCGCTTTATAAAAAAATTAAAAATAATGAAAAAAATGGTAGAAGTTTTTGAAGCAATTTACATACAAATAATTAAAAAATGCACATTTTAAAGGATGACAATTATAAATATCGTACAAGCACGTGTTTTTCCAGAAAGAAATCAATTAAAAAATAAAAATTGGTGAGTATTGTCTTCTTCAATTGCAATACAATAATACAGTAAATATTAGTGTATTTTTGGCATTTATATTGGTGAATGATTGCCTTTAATGCTTTCACACTATTGTTGCTCCAGGGTTGCATTTTATTGGGATAAATAAGCACAATAGTATTGTGAGTTGCAGTATGCGCCAATAAATTGTATAATCACACGATCGGCATATAAAATAGACTAATTATTGGTGCATTACGACAATCGTATGATCATACCTTAACAAAGCATAACAACAACAGAGAACAATCAAAGCACAGTGTTTCTTCGGCTGAAGTAAGATTAGGTTAGTTTACTACTAACGCTAGTATAGATAATCAAAAAATAACATATTTAATGAAAAAACGGTGTTCCGTCATCGTTCATTATTAAAAAATGAGAAGGAGCACTCTAAGGAACAACGTTGTAGTGTAATATATAAAGAATGTTTGCCGATTATCAGGCGTAACTTATTTTGTAATTGTAAACGAAAAATGAATCTATCAGAGACCAAAGAATAATTCAAGCGGTGGGCCAGTTATAGCGATTACCTTAATAAGAGTACATCTTATGAATAGTATATTCAGTATGAATTTAAAGCAAAACTTACCCCAACTTATGCTGAAAGATATACTTTTCCATCAAAACAATAAATAACCTCGAAGGTAAGTTCACGCCATTAAAAGATATGGACATTTCAACTTGGACAAGAGGTACAAAAGTCAAGAAATTCAAAGAGGAAGAAGAGTTTGAAGAGTCTTGCATAGTGAAAGGGAGGAGTACGAAAGGTTTGAGATAGTCCACACTTTTGCTGGTCAACCATAACAGGAAAATATTTCAGTCGTGTATCAGATTATTTAAGAATAGACTGAGAATGATTTTTAAATTCAATTTGCAGATTTCATAAAGAGGGAAACGAATCACCAGAATACGTACAGAACTAATGCATTCTAGAAAGAAGCGCCTGACGAGTAGGTGTTACGGAGCTACTGCTACTGACATCAACCGATACCCTAAATCAACAAGATTTGGGCGGGATGTTTTAGGGAAATCCTATACAAAATGAACAATGTCTGAACAATAGGTCCAAGGTTCGCCGTACTGAAATTCCTTTTAACAATAATAATAATCTTATACAGATAAAATAGTATATGAACCTAACTTCCTTATAGTTCTTTAGTTACGTACAAGGCATCTATGGTACCTGGGACCATTACTGTAAGACACAGTTTTATTGTTATTTCGAGCTTTACTATCAGGCTGTTGTACAATTGCTTTGAACACAAATAACTTTGGTTCAAACCACAATGTGTATTGTTATTGCTTGCAACCAATTGCTAAGCTGAATATTTTGTTGCCAAGTTTCCCATGGATCTCAGTATATGATTTTCTAAAATAATGTTTTTGGTAAAAAATTTAAAATTCATTCCCTCTCAAGGTGTGTTTTATTACAAAATAATCTATTTAAACTACAAAAAGCTCAGTATTTGTTGCAGTTGAATGGTGATACATTTATTTACTTCCCTGGCTATCACATAAATTCAAACTTTTTTCATTTGATTTTTATTTTTTTTATTTATTAGTTGCGCACAACGTTGACTACAATTTATAAGTAAAGGGAGATAGAGGTACACTTGCATACTACCATACAAAAGAGTGTGAATTTAAGTGTGTTTTTAAATTTGTTAGCGAGCGATAAGTGAATGACATTAAATCAAATACACGAGTAATTTCAAATTTAATAGTTGTCATCGTTTTTTTTTCCATTTTTACTTTTGCTTTTTTTCTACTCTGCTACTCTTTTTCTTGAAAAGAGAAATATAAGAACGTTAAATAGAAAACTAGGAAAAGTAATGAAATGTTAAAATACTAAACGACAAATTTAAAAACATACATACATATACACTTAAAAACACATATAATATGTATATACAATATGTATGTGTTTTTTTAGAATATAAAAATTTTGTAATTTTTACGATGTGCTGTCATATAAAATGCGATAAAGAAACAATTTATTTCTATACTTGTACTTAAAAAAAAGAAGAGAAAATTTAAAGACACCCATAGCAGTGCCAGTAGTTAGTTAGATTTAAAAAAAACGTCTAGATTTTGTCGTATATGTAAGCAGTATGACTTGCTTTACTTTAGATCATATCATATAGAAACAGAAAACAAAGGATATACTGACTTACATACGTGAAAGCAAACAGTTAGTTTAACTCTTACCGAAACACACACACACACACACACTCATATACACATTTACATTTATTAGATACTTGTACTCCAATTTAGTGCTGCACTAACACCAACAAATATTAATGATGACATATACTATAAAACACACATAAAGCTATTAAGGGCACCGACGACAACGACAAAGACTAGAAAGGAAGGAAGCAAGGATGTGGCAAGACAGTATGGCAGGGTGACAAAGAAAAAGAAAAACAATTTAAACAAGACAAAATGGTAACGTTTAGTTTTGTCATAAAAATGAAGAACGAAAATCTAGTTCAAGTGTTTCATTTATTATGGTTAAAGTAGAATAAATGCACACAAATACACCGGCATGTCAGAAACGAAGGAAATAAGGAGTTTGGTAAGCACAGACAGTGATCACTATATTATGATCCCTTTTAAAAAGGTTAGGAAATTAAATAAACACACTTAGCGTGGACGAAAACCCGATATAAATTGTATTTTTTAGTAGTCCGCAGGGTAAATCATTAAACACATAACCGACAGCAAGCAGCTAGTTGTTGTTAGCAGAATTTGCCGCTGTACTATCGACTATCGTCTTCATAGATATTTTGAAAGCAGCAGCAGCAATAAAGTTATGTTTCATTGTCATCTGAAAATACTTGTTATAGAAAAATGTTCTTCAGTTGTGACCGCTCAAGCTTTCTAAATCCACTAAAAAAATTCCTTTTTAAAATATTACTTAAAAATAAAAAAAATAATGAAAATATGTGTTTAATACTTTTTAATTATTAACAAAAATAAAAAAACAATATTTTTAGGTTTTTTATTTAAAATAGAAATTTTTTATGTTTAGCAGCAGCAGCAAAGGTTGTTTGTTGTCTAGGCATTTGCTGAGCTGCCTTTAAGGTAATTGTTTTCATATAAACGTATGTATTCGAGTTTTGACATTTTGCTGTCTGCTGCTTTCTGTTGGTTATGTGTTTAATGCCTAAATAAACAGAATTGCTTACAATCTAGATGACTAGCTCTTAAAATTTTGTAAGGAGTTATATTACTCGACTTATAATTGGGGGTTGAATTGAATGAATAAAAGAGCAAAATTCCAATAACCATTGTCGCGTAAACATGACATAAGAAATCATTATTTGTCTTTCAAACTTCGAACCAAAAATCCTCTAAAGCCCACAATTAAGTGTAGTTTACACAATAATACTTAAGAGCTTTTAAAAACAAATTTCAAAAATTTATTCCGAGAAATCTCTTTTCGACATTAACATTTGCAAGCTAAATGCAGATGCTTTTTAGCACTGCAAGTTTTCTTATTACCTTACACTCCCGTTTTCGTTTTACTGTGAAAAAAAAAAAAATTAGCAAACACACGTAAAGTCATACTGTTTTTACAACAGTGTTTCTACTCTTTTCACAAATTATTTAAAAGAGTGATTTTATACTAAAAAGCTTACAGTAATAAAAGACATTTAAAGGTATACAAAATGATTACATTCTTTTTTTATAATGCTTTTCTAACAGCGCTCGAAGTATAGAATATTTCATTATGCATTATTGCAACACTTACATATACTTGTGTAAGTGTGTATGAGAGTAAATGTGTAGATGACTAAGGGGTGCATAACAAGTTTAACTATTTATTACGCGCTTAAGGTCCTTAACTGAAAGCAATTCATTTTTTGGTTCAAAATTTTTATTGCTAGTTTCCCTTTTACACTTCCCCCACTACCTACACAGCATTAATTAGAATTTAACACTCACAAAGCAAAAGATACAACTGCTTTTATATTGCTTTGAAAAATCTTAACAAGTGTGATGGCATGATTAGGGTTAATAAGCGCCGTTTTGTGAATTATTCCCACGCACCATGCAGCAGCATTTCATAAAAATGAAATAAATGAGATATAAAATTGTGTTGCACTTTAGCAGGTGATTAAAGTACGTTTAACACACAGATCATCAGCCAATTCGATTTAATGACGTTTTTAGCAGTTAACCTACCTATACAGCATGATCCATGCCGGGTTATCAAGTGGCGAAAATTTAAGTTTTTTTTTTCCTTTTTCATTTTTGATATTTTGTTGTATGAAAAGGTCATTTCATTTAATTTTACTGCATGAATGAATATTAAGCGTTTTAGTGTGTGCTCTCTCTCTTTCCCGTGTATTAAGGTTAATGGTATTGAATTCTGGTGCTCTACAACAACTTTTTTGTATTGCATTTTAAATTGCTTTTTTGTCGGTTTTATATATACATACTCGTATATATTTTTAACACTATTGTTGCTATTTTATTGCTGCCACAAATGTTTAAGGTTATGACCCTTGTTATTTTGTTGTATTAAAATTGGCCTGCGTGTTAATACAGAATTCTTCAATGAGAATAACACTTTCGTGGAAATATTAAAATAATTTTTAATGGAATTTTTGTTCCTCTTTTGTTGTGAGTGTTCACCATTGCCATTTTATTAAAAATACATGTGATTATTTAAATATTTCAAATTTTAATTTAGTTATTTCAAAGGCTGCACAATTCAATAGAAAAGTTTTGTAGTTTTGCTTTTAATAAATAAATTTGTTAATTAATGCTTTCAACAACAACAAGGCTATATAGTAGTTAAACAAAAGCAATTGGTTTGCGCAAACAAAAGTGTGTGGTTTAACTACTCCGCATAAGAAATAACAGCATCTCTATCTGCCATATTACATACACTCTTACTACTGTATTCATATGCAATTCATTAATTACGGGGGTTTTCAATTTCGCTTGATAAAGGAAGATTCATGTCTGTACTAACGCTTTACTTCGAATTACCGCTTTCACTGCTTACTTAACTTATAAAGGGTGGACAAATTTGAGGTTAGGAAGTAAGTTGGCTTAAAAACGCATTTATTTTTAAAAAAATTCAATTTTTTAATTTTATTTAATTATTCGCTTTGAGATCAATGTTAATTTTCTTTTATATGAATAAAAATTCCTTTTTATCCAATGATTTTCATCTTAGAGAATTTACAAGCATGAAGCTACAGACAACATTTCTGGCGGGAGTTACGACGCAAAAAAAAAAATCGCCGATACTTAAAGCAGCACCTGTTAAAAATTAAATATCGCATTGATTCTAAAGTAATCGACAGGCTTATTAAAACTGAACGATTTAGAATTTGGGTGATTTGTTCTTAGAAATTTGTATGCGAAAAACAATTGTTTCCACAGTACACATATTCCTCTGTATTTAATGGTTCTTGGCTTAATTTCATGTTGTAATTACACTATGCAACATGTAGAAAAAATACTATGACCTTAGTTAACCACTTTATTTTTTTGATGCGCTTATTGGTTATATTAAAAAATGATATAAGAATGATTGAAAGCTGGTGTAATTCGGAATTTTGTAGCATATGGTTCAACATAATCCAATTACTCATTTCAAAGTTATCACAATATAAGTATATGAAGCATCCTCTTCAAAGATCTTACATTTAAGGAAAAATATTATAAAAAAAAAATTATCTATGGAATCTGAAATGCTGATGATTTTTGAATTTAGGCGACCATAGCGCATCAAAAAAATATAGCGGCTATCCAAGATATTTTATTTATTAATTTCTTTTAAAATCCACGGGGGATTAATATGCCATCACATTCGACTAAAGTTTATGTTATACTTTGACACCAAGTGCTTCTTTTTTCTCCGCCTATTTTCTTTAAATATGGGCTTGTTTCCCAATTCTTTGGTTTCCATAAGAGCTACGTTCTGTGTCATCAGGTTTTCACATGATTTGCTTAATAAATTTCCATTTTCTTGCCATAATTTACTTTATTACTTAAACATGGCTTAGAAAGCGGTGGTAATTACTGTGTTCTACGACTTGCTGACATATAAAAGAGCTGACTTTACACACGAGTTCTTGCTTTGTGTTACTCTTCTTGGGAGCACACGGCTTCAACAATGAATATTTACCATTTTCCAGCTTTTGTGATAACATTCGTCCTGAAGCTTGTCTTGCACCTAATGTTACTGTCATCTGTCTTTGCCTAAACACAACACCCTTTGTGTATTTGGTGTAGCGTTGAGGTATCTTTTCAGCTTATCATAGACACATACTTTCCTCTTTTTTTTTTTAACTGAGATGTGACATGACCTCCCTCGCATGATATTTTTTTCTTTAAGGGGGGTCCGTGGCCTTCTTACATAGATCATCTGGTGGGAATCAAAGGATCTAAATTATTTCAAATTCAAAGCTATGGTGATTGTTTTCTTTGTCATTGCCTAGGCTGCTATGTTTTATAGGCAGGCATTTAACTCAGAATTATTTAGCACGAGTTTTTTTGCCATCACCTTTCTTGATAATATAAGTATGGCTTTCAATAATGCATTCACTCTCTAGTTTTTTTCATTAATTAGTTGATTTTTAAGCTAATTAGATGGTTAATCTATTGTAGCTCATCTTCATGTGATTGTGCAGTGGTGAAGATCCCTGCTTAGTGGTATAGTGATCCTTACTTTACATTGCCCTTATTTTCACAATAGGTGGCGTTTTCTCCTGATTATTCGTGTGCTGTTTGACAACATTACCGAAGGGAAGCTGGAATCCCTTTTAATTAAACACTTGTGGATTTAAACCTAATCGCTTGTATTGTAAAAAAAAAGCGAATCAATAATAAAAGATAAGATAATAAATAAACAAAAACTTCATTCAATTATGTAATAGATATTGATGAAAGCGAATGTATGTCGCTTTGAACATTAAAATTGTTTATTTTCATTGTTGTTTACCATCTTAGTTTTCTTCTTCAAAGCACATAGCAAAAATTCACCAAAAAAAAAAAAAATTTTGCACTTTGTTGCCCTTACTTTTTATGTTTCTTTTCTAAAAAATTTACTAAAGGGTCCGCCATCTAACGTTTTTTTTTTTCAACTAGTGCTTATTTCGTGAATGGTAACACCTAGCTCATGTCTGATTTGACAGATAATTAGTTTTATCCTTCCGCTGAACGAATATGGTTGTGTATACGCTTGAACAACGCTGGGAAATATTGCGCCATTACTTTGCCGATTTTGCCAAAAAAATCATCTTTTCAGATGAAGCTCATTTTGATCTTGGCGGGTATGTAAACAAGCAAAATTGTCGCATTATGGGCAGAGAAAAACCGCACGCATACATCGAAAAGCCGATACACCCAAGACGAGTCACTGTTTGGTGCGGATTTTGATCCAGAGGCATAATTGGGCCTTTTTTCTTCGAAAATGAGCAAGGAGTGGCCGTTACAATCAATGGCGATCGTTATCGGGCCATGTTGAACGATTTTTTGTTCACAAAAATTGAAGAGGAGGATATTAGCAACATTTGGCTTCAACAGGACGGCGCTACGTGCCTGTTTTTGAAGATCGTATTATCAGCCGCAGAGCTGATGTCGTTTGCCCACCTCGGAGCTGTGATTTGACACCGTTGGACTATTATTTGTGGGGTGCCGTCAAAGATAAGTGTTACGCCAACAAACCAGAGACAATTGACGCTTTAAAGGACAATATTCGTGAAGCCATTGGTGAAATACAGCTGCACACAATCGATAAAGTGCTTAAAAATTGGACCGATTTGAGTGAAATTATTTTCCATTATTAACCGGAAGGATTGTACTTTCAAATTAAATAAGAAATTTGAGAAAATATTCAGTAGTTTTTTTTTATAGCATTTTCAAAAAAATATATATTTGGCGGACCCTTTATAAGAGAAGGTGCTGTTGTCTTTAAAAATCCTTCATATTTCTTAATACCTGACGATTTTTTATGACCTAGAACAAGTGAAGTGCAGCATTTTTTGTCAGAAAAGGAAACACCATAATACTACTACACAAATTCACTTCACTTTTTGATCACCCTTGGTTTGATGAAATGCGGTTCAGTCAGTCAAAAGATTGCCTGCTCAATTTCAATCTAATTCGGATGTCAGCACAAGATCATTCGAATGTCGTAACGATGCTGCCAAAAAAGTTGTTTATATTGATTTGCCAAAACTACAGAAATTCAATAGAAAGACATTTTTCTTAATTCGTAAGACTTACGCATACAATGCTTATTGATTTTGCTTGAAATTAATAACTTAATTATAGATTGGCTCGATCGATTATTAAATTGAAACCAACATTTACGTTTATCGCTATAACTTAAGCTGAAATATAATTTGTAGATTATAATTGCCAATAAAGCGAGTATTACTATTATTTCCTTTTACAAAATTTAATTTCCACAAACAACAAAATTAATTACAATTTAACCTGTAGGGCAACACATAATAACGGAGGTCAAATTGAAATGAAATTTCAATAAAACACAGAAGAGAGAGGCGTACAAACAAGAATTTCAAAAGCGTTTCACTGTTGGCGTTTCATGTTTATATTACACTTTTGAAGTGGATAACTTACTAATTACCTTTATCGTTATACATACATACATACATACATATAAACATACGTACATACATGCTCATATTCAATTACAAGGATACGCAACCAAACATTTATAATAAAAAATTTGTTCGTATATTTGTAATGAACTACTACTATAGGTAATAAAGTTCTGTAAGTTACTGAGTAAGTGTTAAGTTAAAAATAAGCATACAATTGGCAAAGAAATTTGGTAAAAATAGGCCCAAAATAAAATCGACCCATTTGAAAATAAAAATTGGATCTAAAAATCTATAAAATTTTACAAAAATAAAAGTGACATTTAGCTGTGCCTTCTTTGCTTTGGGTATAACCCTGATGGTGTAGAGTATCCTATAGAGACGGTCTATGTTTTATTTATTTCATTTTAAAAGCAAAAAAGTTAAAATAAACACAAACAAATATGAAAAACCCTTGAAATCCAAAGGATGCCAACATACAACAACTAAAGGCTTTTGAAATGTTTTGCTTTTCATTTATTTTTGTTTTAAATCAAGGCTTTATTTCTTTTAAGGACAAACAAATTTTTGCCTTAAATTGTTTTGCGTTTGAATGTGTAAAAGTCTGAAGGGCAACGACACAAAAGAGAAATTTATTTCTGAAACAACAATTCAGTCAAAGCAAAAAATCGATAAGCTTTTGAAATATTAAATTGGCTGTCAATGCAAAAATGACTAACAAACACACATGATTACATATTAAAAAAATCATTTAAGTCATTTAGAATACCTGGTAAAATAAGTAAATTGGGTAAAAATGGGTAAATAACAAGATATTTATCTAAAAGGTGAGTATAAACTATGCTGTAGAAGACTTAGTGCAGAACAATGGATCAAACACAAGTTTGTGTTTTAATTCGTGTTCTAATTCTTAATGGGGAAATATACTGTTCAAGCTAAGCAATGGCTTGAAAAGTGTTATGTGGACTCCGCTCCAACAGACTCAACAATAAAACGTTGTTTTGGTAACTTAAAACGTAGTCGTAGAGGATGTCCAAATGAGGCCTTACATCATAAAACATCAAAAAAATCCACAAAATCGTTTTGAATAATTAAAAAGTGAAGTCATGTGACTTAGCTGAGATCGTACAGATATCAAAAGAATGTGTTGTCTTTATATTGCATGAGCATTTGACTATGAGAAAACTCTGTTCAAAGTGTGGCTGCGTTTGTTCACTATTGACCAAAGATCAAATCAATCAAAACGCTGCCAAAACTACATGAATTGAACTTCGAATTGCTGCCACATCTACCGTATTCGTCAGATTTGGCTCTCAGCTACTACTGGCTGTTCGCAGGCCTCAAAAAATGCTCGCTGGTAAGAAATTTTGCACGAATGAAGAGGTTATCGCTGAAACTGAGGCCTATTTTGAGGCAAAAGATAAATCGTTCTACAAAAGTGGTATCGATATGTTAAGCCGATGGGGATTACGTTCATGAATTAAGCTGATTTGGAAAAAAAATAATTTTTTTTTGTCATTTGTCAAGCAGTTACAGTTTGACTCATTACGTAACCCAACTAATTGCGTTTGTCATTATTTATTTAAAAATTAAGCAAATTTATTAGCAAATGTTTTTCTACAATTAAATTTCCATTCAAGCTGTTTACTCTACTATATGATGGTACGATGGTACAAATGGTCCTTCTTTAAATGTCAGCCTTTTTAATTTAGGTCGTCTTTATGGTATTAAATATAATAATACAGCTTAAGACAAATATTACTCAGTATGTTTAATACCAAAGATTTATAGTTTTTTTTCAAGTTGAAAAAGAAAGGAAAAGCAAGCAACAGAGCCTTCGAATTACTTCTTTTAAATAAATTCTTAAAAACATCGAATGCTTGCCAAGCATTTTCAAGTTTTTTCATATGATTCATCAGCGATCTTTTTTTAATTTTTTTTTAATTTTCAAATAGTTTTATAAGCCATAAATATTTTTTAATTTTTTTCCTTGTTGTCCTTAGAAGTTTATCAAACTTTCGAAATATTTTTTTTTTAGATTTTTTGCCTGTTTGTTTGTGGCCTCTTTTAGGGGTTTTGTTTTTTTGCTCGGTTGGAGAAAAAAGTTTTTCTTCAATTTCATTTGTTTAAAATTTATAAGGCTTTTTGGTACTCATTGTTGTTGCTGTTGTTATTGTTGTTTTTCTATTTTAGTTTTTATTACGAATTATATTTTCGAAAAAGTTTTCAATTGTTTTTTTAACAGTCGGTTGAGTGAATGAGTGAAAGTAAATTTATTTATGACTGACTGAATCAAGTCAAAGAGAAAATGGCCTAATTTTTCTTTAAACTTTGATTGAAGCGCTGGATAAGTGGACAAAAAAAAAGAAAAGAAATAATTGTTTGCAAAACATTTGAAAATATTTCGAAATCATTTTTTAGTTGGTGTTTTGCCCTCATGGCTGTATAGATAAAAATTCAAACTTTTCTAAAAAATGCCAATAAAAAGGCAAAGAAAACTACTTAAAATTGCTTTTTTTAATATAAACATTAGCTGGCGTCAATAGTCAGCATATTTTTAAGTCAAAATTAAATTAACAAACAAATAGTTTTTTTTATTTATATGGAGTATACAGTGCTGGATATTGGATTAGCACATTGAGTAAAGTATTTACGTACAAGTGTTGTCTATGTTGTGCTCAGTATGCACCGTAACTTCATTTTATTTTCTTTGGCGGTTTTTATTTTTATGTTTAATTTATTTAAAAAATATTTGTAACCTGCACTGCACAGTAGTTTATTGCATTTTAATTTTACTTCTTTTTTTTATAATATTTTGTTTCAAATCTTTTATGGGTAAATTGTGTGAATATTTAGTTTTAAAACTTTTAATAAAAACCATAAAACAATAAATATAAATGGGTCGAAGGCATAGCTTGAAGCTATTCATCAAATAAACTCTAAAGGGATTATCGTTTATAACATTGCTTGCTTATTAAACTGCTACATTAGTTTATATTGAAGCCCATGGGACATGTATTGAATAGTGCTCTTGGCCTAGAAAACAATTTGTATAGAGAGCACAGATACAGCGGGGGAGCAACACCAATAGATCTTCTGAAGATGAACTGAAAAGTTCCTATAAAAACTTAAATACTCATTCAAAATAAAACAAAACTTAACACAAAAATTCATTTTAAGTCCTTTCAAAAAACAAAAAGTAGATATCGCAATACTGCATTTAATTCTCAACCGATATTCAAAAAAAGTTTTCAGCCAACTTTGTTATAGAAATCTCCTCGCAAACCATTAGAAAGAAGAGAAATGAAAAAATGGATTGCTTGGATGCATTTTAAAATATAAGGCATATGTATCAAAAAAGAACTTGATGTCCCAAATTTTATTATGCTGTGAGTACTCAGAAAAGTCTAAAAATTTTAGTGACTTATGGACACAGTCCAAGACGCATGGTAGAAAAGCCAAAGTAATGTTGTGTGGCAGCTATGGGCGGTATGCCGAGAAGACTTGCAGCTGTTATTTCAATAAATAAGAAGTTTTTTTTTTCTAAAAATATTTTCTTTTTTTTTTTAATTTGTACTGAATTACTGCCCAGTCATTATTTTGGGGTTTGCTTTGTTTTAATACAAAAAAAAAAAACGAATTGAAACGAAAAAAAAATAAATTAAACTTATGCTACGTATGCCTTGGACCACGAGTGATAGATTTGGACTTAGAAATGATTAGAATAATAAAAATGAAGAGAAAATTTTTGTTCCAAAAAGTACACATAGGTAATGTGCTAAAATCATTTCCACTACTGTATATGGGGTATTTTGATATATAAAATTCCTCAACTTTGATTCAAAATTTAAATTAAAAAAGGAAGTAGTGCGCTAATATAATTAGTGCGCAGGTTGTGATATACTCATTGGTTTTAGGAAACAGAAATTAACCATGACAACGTCTCATATATTATTTCAAAAGATACTAGGGCTGATGGCGCCACTACCTTAAAATCCACTTCAAATATTTGTTTATCTATTTATCTTGCCTTCATGCACTTAGAAGCCAGTAACATAGCTGAATATTACACGATTTATATGGAAAGCAACAGATATATGGTCGCGTGGTTCGTTCGATATAACGAGACCTTCAATCTCCCTATTTACATAAAATCCCTGGAGAGTGTGCATAACATGCCGGGAGTTGTTCATGAATGCTGGTTGTCTCTGGATGGCATAGTTAGACATCCAACGGTTACCCTTACTTGAGTTCATGAACATAAGGACATTGAAAATAACTGCAGGGTGAATAAACTTGAGATTGCGAACATCGGTGACCATCTTAGGCACGGAAATATTGCCAAATAGTGATCGAACGATGGGGATGAACCCAACTGCTATGAGACCAGAAGAACCTGGCCACATTTGGGTTACTGGGTAGCTGTTGAGACTGCCTATAACACATGTGAGGAAGTTTATATGTATTATTACTGACCGTTAGGCTGTTGGCAGACGTGCTCATATGATGGAAATACCATATAATTATCTTTGACGAAGTTGCAATGATGAAGAGGAGGAAGAGTCTACGGAACATAATTTTTGAATCTTTCACTGCTAGTAAGGAAAAAATTCGACAATAAGGATTTTCTCTCAACGTACGATCTGTACAAAATTCTTGGCTTCATTAGGGCAGCTAAATGGCTAACTGTTTACAAACTGGAGCGGCGAAGACCATGTTGTGCTAATGGCGACATGGTAATAAAATATGACCTACAATTTCGATCCAAGTAAGCATATTAATCTTACGTTACCTATGTTTAGTTTAAATGTAAAAATGAAAGTGTGTTTGAATATTTGCTGGTTTGCTTGCTTGTGCTTTATGGACAGCTAAATGACTGAACCAATTTTCTTGAATTTTTTACAGCATCTCTCTGAAAGTCTAGCAGGAACTATAGGCTATCGAAATTTTAAAACTTACAACTGTGCAGTGCCACTGCCATACAAAGTGTATATTTATTTACCTATGTTTTGAAAATACTAATAGGAGGGAGAATCTAAATTTTGTCTAAATATATTTATAGTCAAGTGGGCGTTATTAGACAAGTGGGCGTGGTAGCACCCATATAAAGTAAATATTGATTTTTATATATATCTTGAGAACGATTAAAGCTAAAGTTCCTGTATTTAGTCTGAATGACTTTATAGTTAATAAATATCATCATACAGAGAGTAGGCAGAAATGGGCAAGTGGCCGTGGTATCATCCGTACAAACTAAATGTTAATTTCTGTATATCTTGAGAACGGTTCAATCAAAAGCTTCTAAGCTTGGTCTGCATAACTTCATAGACTATACAAATTATAAGAAAAAAATGGACGGAATTGAGCAATATAAAGCAAATATAAATTTTTCTATATCTTTAGTGCGGCAATAGTAGAGATTACGAAATAAGGTTCAAACAACGTCGTGAACAATCCATCAGTCAGTAACTGGGCGCGGTACTTTCCATACTAAATATTGGATTTTGTAAATATATGTGGAGAACGAGAACTGTTAAAGCTTCGTTGTCTATCACATCAGCCAAAAAGCGGGAGTTGGAGAAATCAATCTTCATAAAAGCTGTCTACTATATAAAAATGAATGTGTGCTTGTTTGAAAACTGTATGCAGCTAAAAAGCACAAACTATAGTGTCTTTCTTAAGGGAACAAATGATTGTATTTTGACTGGAAGGGGACGAAATGGAGAAAAAGGGTAAAAAATGTAGCTAAGATAGCATTTAAAATAACAATATATAGGTTTTCAAATTGAGAATTTGAAATTGACAGATTAGGTTCTTTAGTAAAGCAACTCATGAAAAAATCTTTTTGTTTTATAAAATTTGTTACTCTAATTGTTAACAAAGTACTTTCAAAAATTATTTACTTATTTTTTTTTTTTTATACCAAACGAAAATTCCATTTCCCATCACTACTCTACAGTACTTGGTAACTAATTTTTTCAAAAAAATTAAAACAAATTTTTTATTGTTCATTAAATGAGCTTTTCATTAAAAATAAATTTTTTTGTTGTACTTTCATTGGAGTTATTGTGTCATTCTTTAGCAAGAGCAGTCTCTAAACCCAGTTTGGTTTTAATTTTGCTTTTTTTTTTCTCTATGGTTCAATATATCAAAAGAATTGTCTGTGGGGACTATGCCAGGTGACGAATAAGTAGAATGAAACTGCTTTGAAACGTTATAAAAGACGCTCTCCTTAACAATGCTTGCTGTATGCTTTTGATTATTGCCATGTTGGAATTTCCAGCCTTGAATCATCTTCTGCAACTCTGCATATGTATAGAAGTAATTTCTTTCTTTGAAAACAAGTTTATTTTTGCTTTCAAAAAAAAAAATAAAAAAATCCTATAAAACGCGATATTTTTAATCTTAAAATGGCCTTTTCTACCATGAAAATGTTGTTTTTACTAGCAACTCTTTGCATTGTTTTACGATTCTATTTGCTGTTTTTGTTGCTCTCGTTTTTCTTTTTTGTTTTTGTTTTTTTTTTTTTTGTAAGGTTGTTCGCCTTGTATTTTTTAGTTCATTTCCCGTTTATCGAATATTGGTATTCTTTTAAGGCAATATCCGTTTGAAACAAAGAAAAATTACAAAAAAATCCCAAAAAATGGACAAGTTTTTCGGCATATTTTCTTGTTGAAATTCTCTCTTTTATTTTACCGATTTGCAGTTGTTGTTACTGCTGGTGTTACATTTCAGTTCATGTTACACATTTGATTGGCTTGGAAATACATACTCGAACATACTCAGTAAACCAGAAGTATACACAGCAAGTTTTTTGTTGAAACGAACAGCAATAAAAGGAAAAAAATCATTTTTAAAAAATTGCCTTTAAAAGGAATTTTTATGTGAAATATTTGTTTGTTTGTTTGTTTGTTTGTTTTATAATCCATTCATATATTTACAAAATTTATTATACAAAATGAATGTTATTACAAAAAAAAAAAATAAAATGTTTTATTGTACATTTGTTGTGTCACTGAGGTCGTTATTTATTTTAGACGCTTTTGTTGCTGTTATTTTAAATTTATATTTATTTACATGGTCTAAGAGTGCCTAAACCAAGAGCAGACAATAAAAATAAAAAAAATGAAAATAAAAAATAAATATAAATGGCCTGACCCATTCATATTTTAAAGCAGACCCCATAAGTATTACAAATTTATAGAATTTTCGAATAAGGAAAAGCCAGCATGAATCAGCAGTTTGAAGAATTTAAATAATTGTTTCGGGTGTAGTGTATTATGTATATGGAAGCAATATTATTATATCCATAGTCCATGTTTTGGAGCTTAAAGTTTCTGTAACAGATTTCCATTTAAAATGTGATTTTTAGCCATTTGGGTTTTGAAACTTTAAAAAAACTCAGAAAATTTTTAAAAGTGAGTCAAATATTTATTAAGGGCGATAAATGAATGCCTACCAATTACTTTTTTAAGATTTTATTTTTCTGTCGCGCCTCTAGCAAAGCTGCCCCGCTTTTCAAAAGACAAGCTTTGTTTTGGTTTCATAAATCAAATTAATTTTCAAGCTCAGTAGATGATTAATCTACTAAAGCTCGCCTCCAGATGATAGTGTAGTGGTGAGGATCCTTGTTAGGTGGTGTTGGTGATCTTCACACAACACCAAGTAGATGAAGTTTGATGTTTGCCATCATCGCCAGAGGTAGGCTGGAAAGTCAAGGGGCTTCTTATAGGTGATTTTGTCTCTTCATTAAACACTCGAAATCACAATTACTTTCTTGGCATGTCTTCTGCTGAGGATTCGAACCTAGACCGCTTGTGTTGTATGCATGCGCTCTAACCACTCTACACCATGCCACCCACATTTTTTTAGGTTATTTCTTGTAAATGTTGCCAGCGGCTACATCGTAAGTGGTCAATACGTGAAGTCTGGTTTTGGCATTTTTTCAAGCATTTCGACCGATATCTTATAAGTGGCAGCTGTACTGTTGCCCTGTTTACTAAAGACCTCATATATTTCCACAAAAATAGTCCTGTGGAGTCAAGTCACATGACATGGTAGCCAATGAACTACTCCAAAACGAGAGATTAATTGCACTTAGACTTAGTGGACTAAGCACATCTGCACGGGAGACTGTACTATTCCACGGAAAGTGGGCGGACCGATTTTATTGCACTGAACAGATTGGGCGATACATACTTTGAACTTCGGTAGAGCTTACAGGGGGTACGTTACCTTCTATGGATGATTGGGGTGCTGAGCTTGTATCGCGTTTATTACTGATGGCTTGCAAACGGGAATGGGTACAGGGTCGGCATTTTATTCTGATGATCTGAACCTCAGGGTCTCTCTCATAGTACTCGATAATGCACTGTTTTTTAAGCGGAGGTCTACGCTATAGATAAGGTCGTTACGCGTATTCGGGAACTATATCACGAGGTCTGGAGGCCTATTGGGGTCTATGTAGACAGTATCGCAGTAATTAGTGCTCTCGACTCGTATGTGTTAGATCGAAATGTCTCCTTACTGGCCCATCTGGAACGATACCATATCGAACTAATATGGGTGCCGAGTAAAACGGGTATTTGAGGGTCATACATGTGTCTCGTACAGAAGGATGTGCATGCCCCTCTATGTAAGTCGTCGATTTGCTTTGATAAATGGCCACTGAGCAGGATGGAAGACAGGTGGATCAATATCACCACTTGTAGAATATCCAGAATGCTTTGGCTTTCTCTATCTATCCAAAGGACTAGATCTCTTCTTAGGTAGGTAAGGTGAGAAAGGTGGTATCGAAGTATCCCACCAGAGACCACAGTGGTCGATTGTAGAAGGTCTCTTCTAGGGTTCGAAAGGAAGTTGATCGAGCTTCTTTCGGGCATAATTACCGGGCATTGTATGATAGGCCACATGTTAGAGCGCCCTGGCCATAGTTAGTGTAGAAGCTGTCAGGATGATGAGGAAGAGGAATGGTGCAACACCTTCTCAGCGAATGTTCTACTCTATGGGAGCTTAGATTTAAGCAGTCCATGATCTGGACTGTCCTAGAGATGTGTCGTTTTCGAAGTTTATTAACTTCGTGAAGGGTACCAGTAGGCTCAACTGATATTGTTGCGTCTTAAGGTGGGGATTATTTTTCTGGGACTCCCCCATGTCCGCCCTTTCGGTCTCTTCAATGGGTCTGTCCTTTTTGCTGGTATCACAATGGGCCACAGGTCCTCAGAATGAACTTGCGAAATCCTAACCTAAGCTAGCTTCTTAATCACTACAAATCAATAGTCAATAAGTGGGCGAAATTTATTAAGTGGGTACGGTACCTCCCATACAAAGTAAATATTATTTTTAGAATATCTTGTTAGCGTTTAAAGTGGAGGTATCTGAATTTGGTCTCAATGACTTAATACAATACAAATTAGTTAATATAGATTATTAGTTAAAAAATTGATGGGATTAGACAAGTGGGCGTGACTCCGCCCATACATAGTAAATATTAATTGTTATTTATTTTGAGAATAAAAATGATAGCAGTTTCTACATAAGTTTGGTTCAAACAAATTCTTGGGCATTACACTTTATAAGTCTGTAGTCAGTCCCGATTGGACAAGTGGGCGTGGCACATTCAACAAATATATATGTAATTTAATAATTCTTACAGTGTCTATAGGCTACATTAAGTGTTTGTATTGGAATATTAATTAGCTTAGAAGGCATTTCGCAGCATTCAACATATGCCTTATATTGAGTAGAAACCTAAAATCATCTGATATCTTATTTTCTTTATACTTAAGACTTAAAGCCAATTAATAATATTTATTCACATTAATTTTTTTCATTTTGCCATAAAAGCAATTTCTTAAAAAAAACAACCAGAAAATAAAAAACACACATTCAAATGAGCCGCTACGCTCAAAAAACCGCCAATAGTTGTAAATCATGAATTGGAACAGGCAGCAATTGCTTTATTAGCATTTAAATATCTGAATAAAATTTATTCTCAATTTCATTTTATTTTATTTTATTTTTTTCTTCATTTTTGTTGCTTGTTTGACTTGCCTATGCTGGTGGGCATAGAGAAATAAAATTTATTGCTATGGGTCAGTTCGTTCAGTTCGTTCAGTTCGTTCATTGATATAATTGCTGTACTTGATATACATGAAGTTTTTATGTGGCAATAAAATATATAGAAACAGAATTCATATGACATTCATGTTTCCAAAGTAATGTAAAGATGATGATGAGGAAGAAGAAAGGGTTTAATCGAACATAAAAATCTTTACGAAATAATGCTGATGGCAATGTCAATAATTACAGCACCCAGTCAGCCAGCCAGCCAGAAGCACTGTTGGTCACTTCATGTATGTGAATTCTTTATCCACACTCATGCCATGTGGATGATGATGATTTTAATTACCTATTATTGCTCTTTAACAACAATAAATGGCTATAAAAACCATATGGTCGAAAAAGCTATTAAATAATATTTACATGAACTCGTATGCGTATAACAGTGTCATTGATTTTATATGGAAAATGAAAAGAGTATTTGTTCTTTGTTTGGAAATTAAATTTAATAAACTGTGTCCCCAAATTAACGCAAGATTGAGAATTTCTCGCCATTTGTTTAGTAAAGTGTTGGCAACCGTAAAAAAACAATTTGACAGCTGACAGTTAAGGGTTAGTAAAAATAAAGCGTTACACGATAGAACAACGTGTCTTCATATTGAACAATATTTCAAAAATTATGAAAGTTTGGCGGCCGTAGCTTAAAAATTTCATACAAAAATATGGTCGGATAAGTGTTTTAACTTAGACAACTGCGAAGAATTAATAGAAAAAATTCTGGGAGACGCCGAACACACTGGTTGTCCAAAACAAGCCGTTCAAATTTCAATATCGAAGCAGTGTGTGAGAGTGTCGGTGACAATCCAGGAAACTCAATTCGGTGTCGTGGACTAGAATTGCAAATATCAAAAAGCCCTCTACAACGTAAATGCACTAAAGGTCTGTGTTTCTATGTTTAAAAAATTCAATTAACACAACAACTGAAGCCTAATAACCATGCACAGCGAAGACTGTTCATTATATGGATCATTGAACATCAACAAAATCATCCTAAGCGATGAAACACATTTTCGCCTTAGTGGCTTCGTTAATCGCTAAATTTGCTGCTCTTCAGATTCTGAGAACCGACATGTGATTGTCGAAAAACAAATGCATCCACAACGTTTCACTCTCTGGTATGGATTTTGAGCTGGAGGCATAATTCGGCCATACTTTTCTGAAAATGAGACTGCTCAAGCAGTGGCTGTTACTGGTGCACAATATCGCGACTCAATTCTTTCCGCAGAAATTAGATGATAGTGATGTGGCCAATATTTGTTTTCAACAAGACGGTGCCACATGCCATACATCTCGTGAAACAATTCAATTCGAGTACTCTCTCGTTTCGGTGATCAGAACTGGTACCCTAGATCGGGTGATTTAATACCCTTAGAATTCTTTTTATGGGGTTTCATTTAAATATACAAGCTCACAAGCACCAGTGCACATTTATGTAAAATAGTCATGTAAAATTTCGACAAGCGAGTGCGTATTGGCATGCACAGCTGTGGAGGTCATTTTCCCAATGTGTGTTTCCATCAAAAAGCCTATGCTATGTTATTTATTATTCAATAAAAATAACGATCAAAGCACTAAAAACTTGTGTTTTCTAAAGCGTGTTTTTTATAGAGATAGTGACCGATTTAACAGCTGTCAGTTTGGTTTGGCAATTCATCAAGAATGGATTCACGCCTGAACAACGCTTGCAATAGTGCAATTTTCATTTTTCATAAGTGAATTTTTTTTTCAATTTTCAATTTTTCAATTTTCATAAGCGAATTTTGTTTAGCGATGAAGCGCACTTCTGGTTGAATGGCTACGTCAACAAACAAAACTGCCGCATTTGGAGTGAAGGTAATCCTCAAGTGTATGTGGAAACACCGTTACGTTCAGAAAAACTGACTGTTTGGTGCGCTTTATGGGCTGGAGGAATCATTGGTCCGTTCTTTTACAAAAACGATGGTGGCCAGAACGTTACAGTCAATGGTGATCGGTATAGAGCCATGATTACTAACTTTTTCATTACTGAATTGAATAACCATGACGTCCAGGAGATGTGGTTACAACAAGACGGCGCAACATGTCACACAGCTCGTGCCACAATAGATTTATTGAAAGACACGTTTGGTGACCGCCTAATTTCACGTTTTAGACCAGTGAATTGACCTTCAAGATCTTGTGATTTAACACCGCTAGACTACTTTCTGAGGTGCTGTGTAAAGTCATTGGTCTATGCGGTAAAGCCACAAACGCTTGACCATTTGGAAGACAACATTCGTCGTGTTATTGCCGATATACGGCCACAAGTGTTGGAAAAAGTCATCGAAAATTGGACGTTCAGATTGGACTTCATCCACGCCAGCTGTGGCGGTCATATGCCAGAATACATATTTAAAATGTAATGCCACAAGATTATCTTTCGAATAAATAAAATTCATGTCAATCGAATAATCCATCGTTGTTTTATTGCAACTTAAAGTTCTATACCTCTATAAAAAACACCCCTTATTTAAACCCTTTATTTCTTATTAAATAATTGTGGAGAAAAATAAGCAAATATTTTGGTGATTGACTTTCTTAAATATAATTGTATGGGAATTTTATGAAATTCTATTAAAAAATTATTCTCTTTACTAGTTACTAAAACAAAACTTACGAATTAATTTTATAAAACTTAGCTGCTTACCCTGAAAATAAATTAAAAAAAGAAACATATTAATTACATGCTGGTAGAAGTGCTTAAAAAATAAAAAAAAATAAAATTATTTTTAATTTTGTGCGAATTTTAAGTTAAATTTAAAATAAATTTAAACATAATTGAACATGGCGATTATACAACAGCATTTTAGTTTATTTTGGCAAAAAATTAAAATTAAAATTTAAGTATATTTTCTATATACGAGTACATGTTGAACAAATTTTATGACGTTGTTAGAAATCGTTGCATTTTGTCTAATTATTTATTATGTGTATTTTTGTTTTTCTTATTTTTCTTAGAAAATTGATAGACAATTGGAAGCAAGAAAAAAAAATAAATAAAAAATAAAAACATTTTAGGATAAAATGTTTGATATTTTTCTTAAATAGAAATTTATCTTTAATACAAATTTTACACTCAAAGAAAAACCTGAAAATTAAATCCGAAAACCTAGTCAGTTAAACTCAACTATAAAAAAACCCTTATCGTAATCGACTATATCAAACTGTTAATAAAAATAAAAGTAATGAAATAGTAATAAATAAAAGTAATAAATTAATTTATTAAAAATTAAAATAATTAATCATTGGAGCATCGTGACAATGTGGTGTGTGTTTCATTTAGAGTTGGCAAAAACTTGGGCTTTAAATAAAAACTTAACACACCAAGTTTTATATGAAGTTTTTCGTTTCTAAAGGGTCCGCCATCTAACGCTTTTTTTTAACTACTGCTTATTTCGTGAATGCTAACACTTAGCTCATGTCTGATTTGACAGATAATTTGTTTTATTCTTCCGCTGAACGAATATGGTTGTGTGCAGTGCGTTTTCGCTTCGCTAAGTGGGCCTGGGATCGACTTACAGAAGATGCCGATTTTGAAAAAAAAAATCATTTTTTCAGGTGAAGCCCATTTTTATCTTGGCGGGTATGTAAACAAGCAAAATGTCGCATGTGGGGCACAGAAAACCCGCACGCATACATTGAAAAGCCGATACACCCAAGACGAGTCACTGTTTGGTGCGAATTTTGGTCCAGAAGCATAACTGGGCCATTTTTCTACGAAAATGAGCAAGGAGTCAGTCAGGCGATCGTGATCGGGCCATGTTGAAGGAATTTTTGTTCACAAAAATTGAAGAGGAGGATATTAGCAACATTTGGTTTGAACAGGACGGCGCTACGTGTCACACAGCCGAAGCTACACTCGATGTTCTGCGCCCTGTTTTTGAAGATCGCATTATCAGCGCAGAGCTGAGGTCGTTTGACCACCTCCGAGCTGCGATTTGACACCGTTGGACTATTATTTGTGGGGTGCCGTCAAAGATAAATGTTACGCCAACAAGCCAGAGACAATTGACGCTTTAAAGGACAATATTCGTGAAGCCATTGGTGAAATACGGCTGCACACAATCGATAATGTGCTTAAAAATTGGACCGATCGTGTAGGCTACTGCATGGCCAGCCGAGGCAGCCATTTGAATAAAATTATTTTCAATTATTAACCGGAAGGATTGTACTTTCAAATAAAAAAAGAAATTTGAGAAAATATTCAATAGTTTTTTTTACAGCATTTTCAAAATAAAAATAAAAATTATTTGGTGGACCCTTTATTTGGTTTTTAACTGCTCCCAAATTTTGTTCATTTCGACAATATTTTTTGGTTTATTAGTACAAATACGTTGTGTTAGTATTTTAATAAGGCTGGGGATGGATATGTTTATTCCATCCAAACAGATTTCGATTAAATCAAGAAATAAATCTTGGTTCAATCAGGCATGCAGACTGGCTGTCAGATCTAGAGAGGAAGCATTCAGGAATTGGCGCGTTAATAAATATGACCTTACTGATTCGCTACGCAAACAGGTGAGTTCTTTGTGTGCCACAATACTTAGGCGTGAAAAGTTTCTTCACGATCAGCGCCTTCGTGCTAAGGTTCTTTCATTTCCTAGTGGAAGTAAAAGCTTTTGGTTATTCGTTAGAAGACTTAGGAATAGCGCTACTTCAACTCCAATTCTTATAAAGAATGACCGAGCATTCACAAATCCGGTTGAAAAAGTAAACCTTTTGGCTGAATGATTTGAAAGTAATTCTCGCTTGCCGCAGAGCCTCTAAACACTGCTTGCACTCGGAAGCATATCAGTGACTATGCCCAGTATATACTTGCGAGCCTGTGCTGTAAAAAGGGTTCTTGCAAATCTCAGCGTTAACAAATCTTCTTGGCCGGATGGCATACCAGCATTGGTCCTGAAGCAGTGCCTTTCGACGCTTGCTCGTCCATTAGCCAACCTTTTCAGTGCGTCATATCGCGCCTGTATTTTTCCATCTTGCTGGAAGGTTGCTAATGTAACGCCAATCCCTAAAAAGGGTGAGGCTTCCAACCCTGAAAACTACCGCCGAATTGCAGTCTTTTCTGCTCTTTCCAAGGTTATGGAGAGTATGGTGAATCATCACCTTGTGAAATATTTAGAATCCAACAATTTGCTAAGCGATCGTCAATACGGCTTCCATAAGAGCAACTCAACTGGCGACCTGCTGGCGGTACTTTCCGAGAGGTGGAACAAGTCCATTCATGGTTTTGGTGAGAGCAAAGTTGTGGCTCTAGATATTTCAAGGTGCTTGATAGAGTTTGGCATGAGGCGCTAGTATCGAAACTTACTGCCTTTGGTGTTGGTAGTCATTTCTCTCGATTTATATCGAGCTTTCTCAGAGATCGCTCTATAATAATAGTTATAGATGGGATCTCATCCGACGAGTTCAGGATAAATTCAAGGGTACCGCAAGGCTCTGTTTTTTCTCCAACTCCATTTCTAATATTTCTTAACGCTTTTCTTCTTCTCACTTCCAATCCTATCTATTCTTTCGCAGACGGCAGCAACATTTGTCATTCATATTCTTTTGATCGTAGACCAAGCCTTTTGGAGATGGTGGCGAAAAGGTGAAATATGAATGGCACACTCACAAGTGACTTGGCGAAAATCTCTGAGTGGGGTCGGACGAATCGGGTCTATTTTAATACACGCAAGTCTCAATGTTGTCTTCTGATCTATGGGTAATGTAGATATTGAGGAGTCGGATACTCTTGATGTTCTGGGTATGATCACATTTTCAACGTGTCGACAGAAGCATTCAAGTGCCTCGGCTTTTTAAGATGGTGCACTAAATACTTCACTCCATCTGACCTTCTCAATATTTACAAGACCTATATCCGACCCAAAATGGAATACAACTCTCATGTATAGGCCGGTGCCTCAAAACTATTTTGGTTCTTCTCGATCGCGTACAGGAGAGGGCGAAGATGCTTATTAATGACGGTAGTGTAGCCAACTTTATCCATTCCTTGGAACATCGTCGCAACGTAGCGTGTGTTTCATTGTTCTATCGGTACTATAACGGAATGTGTTCTAACGAAATAAAAGATTTGATTCCGCATAATCATATATTTTCACGCAGTACTCGTTTTTCCCGTAGAGCACATCCCTTTGTAGTTTATTGTTCGATGAATCGCACAACGCATTATGGAGAGAATTCGTTTTTTAGCCGCACCGTTCGTTTGTGGAACGATCTTCCTGAGAAAGTTTTTCCTGTCACTTACGATATGGATCGGTTCAAATCAAACGTCCATAAACACTACTCCCTCTGTCCTCCTCCCCATAACCTATTTTCCTAGTAACAGCACAATGCACTGCATAAGTAGGGGTCATCCTGAAAGCTGTTCTTAAGATAAAAAAAAATAATAATACAATTTTGCATTCTTACTGCGATCAAGGTGGTATTGCTCGAAGTAGACTGCAATTACTTCGTTTGAACCGTGCATTATGAGAAAAACGGCCGGCATATAAAATCAGGCAGACAAAAGTCAAAAAGTCAGTCAAAATTGTAAAAAATCGCCAACACACACAGAGATAGATGTTTGGCTACGATTTAGCGGGAATATCAACAACGGATGCTCCAATATAACAAAAAAAAATAAAGAAAATACTAATCGGAATGAAGGGACCGCCAAACGAAGATTATTCCGGAAACTTTTTAATCCAGGTAGTATGTTCTGACGCAGTAAAGAATTTGAGTATAATAATCACATATTTCCACGCAGTGCTTGTTTTTATGGTAGAGCATCCGGGAGAATGCGTTTTTTGGCTGCATCGTCCGTTTACGCCATTAGTAAATTCAAATCGAACTTCCTCCTTCGTCCTTCCCACAACCTATTTTCATACTACCAGTACAATCCTCTGCATGAGTTGGGGTCATCCCCTGAGTGCTGGTCTGAAGTAAAAAAAAAATAGGCCTCTAGTGTCCTACAGTAGGTATAGGTAGATAATTCGATCACCTTTATTGGTAAAAAAAAAAACGCTAAGTTGTTGTTGCTGTTAAGTAGGTTTCTTTTTTTAAAGATGCCTTAATATTTACACCAAACTACCATTAAATCATAGAAACTTTTTTCTAAGACTTCCAGACAAATGACGATTTATGGCGATAAGTGTACACTTTCTCCACAAAGTTCTCAATAAACCTTTTCTATCATAAAATTGACTTTTATTATGATCATGTTGTATTTGTAATATACCGATATGATCTAGTGGAGAAATTTTGTACAAGATGTGACCCTCATAACAATTAAGTCTTGGTAATCTTCGTAATCAAATTTGTAACAAAACACTTCATAAAACATCATTTGCGCCATACAATATTAAATAGAGATCCAAACGCTCACTTTTGTTGAGTAAGTTTCTGTTGCGATCAGACAAAATTTGATACAAATAAAACAAAAAAAAAATCGTATCATACTTTATGCTGAATTTTGGCCTTTAATTTTTTTCAGTGTAGTACGAAACTATCGGCAATATTTCATTTATAATTTGCATAATTACAAAATTCAAATCAAATGCATTAATGCATTTCTTTTCAAGTTGAAACAAAAATATTTACTTTTTTTTTTAATCTAAAATTTTTTGTTTGAATTTTAAATGTACATACATACATACATATCGCACCTGATCAACAAGAGGGTATTAATTAAAAATTTTTAAATTTTCACTTTTTGCAAGGAATCAACTAAGAACATCAATATTTATCTACTGTTCGAATTTCAATGTATTTCGATTAATCTTTCATCTCGACAACCACATTTGAGACCATTTCCGTGATAATGTAGTGTGACTACGTTTATATCACCAAAAAGGTAATTAAATGTATCCTATATTTTCATATAAAAGGTATTATTTTTTGTTTACTATGATGTATTCGGATTTTCAAACTCTGTTAAAATGTAATCACAAACAGTTTATCACCTTTGGTGAAAATTTAAAAATTTTGAGTTAATACCCTCTTGTTGATCAAGGGCGATATGTATATTTTTAATAATATTTTCTTTATTATTTTTTATTTTTAATTATGTATTTCAAAAAATTATTTGAATGATTTAGTTTATGGTTCTTAAAATGAATGTTCAACAGCCAACAAGCCAACCAGACATTAAAATTTTTCAGATAATTTTTTTATATTTTCCTGCATTTTAAGTGACATTTACGTTCTGTTTTAAATGTGTTTGAGAGATGAAATGTAATGATTTTCTAATAATTTTATTACCTTCTATGGCTGTTAATTGTTTCGGACATTGATTTCTGGGTATGCACTATAGGCAACAGTAAGCAGTTGTGGCGTGAATTGTATGTCATTTTTATTTAATTTTGTTTTTTTTTCAAAATTTATGTTGGCAACTCTAACTCATGCTAAAATGTTTTCTAATAAAATGGCGTTACCAAAAAATGTTCCCTTAAAAAAAAAATTAAACTGAGTTATTTCCTCTACATTACTATGTATGTATATAAAGACTACTTTTATAAGGAAGAATCTAGAATTAACCGGCATTTAATTTTCATATTAAAAATTTTTTTCATGTCTTACATGCTTGTTGTACTCAAGTCAATAACAATAATACCAGTGATGAGTCTATTCAATTGAAGCATTTAAAAATCATAGTTTAGTTTATATGGTTTGCTATGCATACGAGTATCATCTATTGTGTGTCTCCTAGTATGAGTGTATTACTGTCAGTTTTACTTGGTTATGTATGGTTCAATGGCTGTTTGGTTTCCATCAACAGAATATCAGACAGACTTAATTTTAGACAGACAGTCGGTTATTTTCATTTTCTTTTTTTGTTTTCTATTTTTTGCGGTTTGTTTTAAATGTCAAGTGCAATTTTATACTTCCTCTTACTTAAACTGCAGCTGCAAACATGCTGTTTGTTTCTAAAAAAAAAAATTGTGGAAACTAAGTTTATATTTTATTATTGCTGTTGTGCAAATAAAAAAATAAAATAAAAATAAGAATAAAAATATATTGTGTTTATTTATAGTCGTGACTTACGAAGCTTATGCTGTTTTCTATTTTGTGTGTATTAAACATTAAACACATAATCGACAGCAAGCAGCAGACAACAAAATGTCGAAATTCGATTACATACGTTTACACGAAAATAATTATTTTAAATGCAACACAACAAAAGCCTAGACAACAACCTTTGTTACTGTTGCTAAACATAACGATTTTTTATGCTATAAAAATAGTCAAGGCTACCGACTATCGGTCATACGAAAACGAAAACCCTGGCTGCACAAGTAGCCAAGTAACCAGCTACTTAAGTCCTTTAACGACTGCAGCTACAAAAAAATTTAAACATACTACCTTGATCAAAAAGTTTTTGGAATAACCCCCTGTGGCAGTCCCATCGTCCCGATTTAAGTTTTTTTTTTTTTTTGTTAAGTTGGTTGTGTGTATACCGCAACACAGCTACCGACTACACGACTACCGTTGTAGCTCGTAGCCAACTCAGGCTAATTTGTGTTTTTCTTGGCGACAACAAACAGTTAAGTGCTATTAATACAAAAATATACATTAATAGGCGTTTTATAAAGGCATATCATGAAATATATACAAAAAAACGTGAAAAAATTTAAGGTGGCACCACTGAAAAAGGCCAACCATACTACCTTGATCAAAAATTTTTCGTAATAACCCCCGTGTGGCGGTGCTATCTATTATTTGGGCGCATCAATTCGACGAAATAACGCACCATCACACAGTGCCATCATTATTTTAATTTTTTTGACGCAAAATGCAACAAATCCCATCCAACAGATATCGAATTCAACTGACTCCCTTCCTATGACATCTTTCTGTTCAATCGAGTTAAAAAAGTATTACGGGGAACGCGTTTCAGCAGCCTTTTCTAAAATTGTAAAAAATTGCCAACACACACAGAGATAGATGTACTCTTGACTACGAAGCCTTTGCAAATGTCAAGATATGACGTTAAGATTTAACGGGAATATCAATGAGACCGCCACACGGGGGTTTTCTGGGAACTTTTATCTTTTGCGAAGACATGTGTTTCTCTTTAACCTTATCGTTAACGAGTTAATGCAGAAGCAACATAGAAATCAAGAAGAATAATGTGGTGTTTGAACAACAGACATCAGAATCTCTACTGTATGGACGACATTTGCCTGCGATATGCACTACACAGTGGATGATATTGCAAATGGGGCAGCTAAATTCAGACTCAGAATGAATATTTTTAAAATAAAATCCCTTTAGACTGCATCAACTGAATATTGAGGAGTTCGAAACATTTCGCTAACTAGGTAACATCATAACACCAATTGATCGCTCAAAAGAAGAAGAGAAAAATAGCATTGATAGGGCTAGGCAGTCCTTCGGGCATTTGAGAAATATTTGAAGATCAGTTTACAAGTCCAAGCGCATAAAATTGAAACGCACTTTGGCACATGTATGAAGTCTGTTGCCCTCTATGGCATAATGCCACATCAAAATCCTACAGGTCTTCCTAAACCGATAACTGCGTGATATACTAAAAATTTTTTCGCCACGAACAATAAGCAACGAACGACCTTGGCATGAAACTGGATAAATGCTTGTGGCAAAGAGGATAGTAAAGAGAAAATGAACGCAGATTGCATCTGCTCTCCACAAAGATATTCAAAACATCAGCAAAAACTCTTTTTGAAACTCACACAGCTCAGAAAACTATTTGCCTTACAGGAACAACAGGTGTCTATAATGGGTCTATAGTACTGTTAGCAATCTTAATAGTGAACCAGCATATTTTTATATTTTGCCGCTATGGTAGATTCAATACCAAAAACGGTATCACCTCATAACATTGCAAACGACTGGATATGAATAACTACGCTATGAAATATTTCTCTGACTAATGCATTCGTTAAACTGTAGGTCACTTTCAATGAGTACGAGAATAGAATCGGGTGTAGCTTATTAATTAGGATGTCGCGTGAATTATGTTACATACACACATGAATGAATGACGTTTTCATCAAATTTAGTCATAAAACGATGCAGTTTGATAGATCAGTGACGTTGATTTTCTTATTTAAAACTCAATACACTTAAACTAGTCTTTTCCTAGTTTCTTTGTTAATTTTTCCAAATTATTACGATTCTTCAATCTTCAATCTTCTTAAAGATTGGTGCTGGTATTCACACAGAATTATCAATTAGAACAAAATTAACTCCATTAATTGTAAATAAACTATTTGCGTTACGAATAATATTCGAAAGAAAAACCCACCACAATATCGACTGGAAAATTCCCAAATCAATTTTAAAAACAGCGCACGTTTATAACGCTGAAATGGAATTTTAAGCATTTAATATGGAAATAAATTCTATGATAATGATGACATAAACCTCCACTAATATTCACACCCACCTATAAGCGACAATTGTTTTAGGGCACAAGGAAATAATAAAATCTAACGCAAGATGATGATAATGGTGACCCATTTACTAAAGAAATATTCTCGTGGTAATAAAAAGTACATGAACCCCAAAGCATTTTAAAGAGGAAGACATCATTTCACTGCAAGTAGAATTAAAAGTAAGCTTAGTGTGATTACTGGGTTCATAAGTAAGTGTGAATGATGGTGGTGTTGTCCTTAGTATTTCTTATAATTGGTCTTGTTAATGCCAAAACCACTCTGCTATAGCTGTTGCCGTTGTTGTTTTATGAGTTCAAACTTTTTTTTCGTTTAGTGCGTATTATTCATTTTAATAAAATAAAAGATAAAAAAAATTATTACGAATATAAAAAATATATAATTATTAATGATTATTTCATTGTATTTGCATACAAATAATAAAAATAATCATTAAATAACAGAACAAGGATGAGTAAATAATGTACATTTTAAATCTATAAATTAATGTGTATTGTGTTTAAATGTGAAAAGAGAATTAGTTTATGAATAAGAAATAATTGAACAGGTAGTATTAGGGAAGGGAAGCATTTCAATATGCAATAACAAAGTACCTGATGAAAATGATACTATTTTTTCTGATAGTAGTTTACTCGATAGTAGTAAAACAAGACCCTGGCTTTTAAATTTTTCCATCATCTCAAAAATCTTGAGTTACGGGCTGTTTTTCTTCTTCACTCCTCTAGGGAGCATATTGGCTTTCCACAAAGCATCCATTGCTTTGTTTCAGTTTCTTTAACTGATTTGATCTTTCAAGCTAAGTAGATGATTAATCCACTGTAGCTTCCTCCATATGATTTTGCGTAGTAGTGAGAATCCTTGCTAATTGGTGGTGATCTTTACTATAGCATTGTAATTTTTTTCCCAGTAGATGGCGTGTTTTCGTAATCATTCGTCTGATGTTTGTCATCATCGTCAAAGGTATGCGGAAAGTTCAGGGGGCTTCTTCTTTATTTTTTAAATGGAGTTGTAGTAGCGAGGGAAGTTGAAACCTATTTATCAAACATTCGAAACCACAACTAAATTTTTTTTCGTCATGTCTTCTGCTGTGGCTCGAACTTGGGTCGTATGCGTGCGCTCTAACCACTACACCACGCTACCCCCACTGAGTTATGTGTAAAAACTGTTCTTTTTATTTAAAATTTTTTATTTTTTTTTTATTCAAGTTTCCAGCCGGAAGATATGACCACAACAATAGTTTTACCAACACTTCTTAATGCGAACAATTTTTTTTTTTTTATTTACCGCCATATCATGAATGTCAGCTTTAGTATAGGCTATCCTATGGATTTAATTCAACGAGTTATTTGACAATACTTTCCTCAGAATTTCTCCTATCCATAACCAATTTCTGCTTGTAATGCCTAATGTACCTTTCGTATAGATACTGTTTCGTTATTATGTGTGGGAAATGAAATCGCAAGCCATATACGTGTCTACGAATACTTGATATCTGCCAATAGCTCTTGTATATGTATTTTATACTTCTTACTCACAGACTTTGCGTTCGAGCGATGACACGTATGAAGATTACGTTACGTTTAATCTGTAATAAATTGCAAACACATTTGAAGACTCCAAAGCTTGTCTTTTGCTATCTACTTTCTGTTATATTTCGGAGCCTCAAGTTAGCTACCAAGATAATTAAATTCCATTGTTATGTATAACATAACATTTGGGCTGAAAAGTCCCGGGCCTAACAACGATCTCACTTTTCTTTATTCATTGGCGTAATCTCCATCAAGAGCAATACAATCATTCCAGTGCCGCTCTAACAATGCCAATATTACTTTTGTTGAACGATTTATATTTTGTCTAAAATAGGCCACAATATCAGCGAGCATTTTTTTGAGGTATGAGAACAGCCAGTTGTCGCTGGAAGCCAAATCTGGCCAACACAGTGAATGTGGAAGCAATTCTAAGTTCATTTTATGTAGTTTTGCCATTGTTTTGATTGATTTGATTTTTGGTCAACAGTGAGTAAACGTGGCACCAACTTTGAACAGAGCTTCTCATAATCAAATGCTCTTTTAATATAAAGCCAGCACGTTCCTTTGATATCTTTACGAAGTCAACTAACTTACGCAACTTTACTTCTCGATCATTCAAAACGATTTTGTGGATTTTTTTATGTTATCTGGTGTAAGCGCTTTATTTGGACGTGCACTGCGTCAGCAAACCAAAGTTTTATTTCAAAGATCTATGGTTCCAAACTCACAAACCATCCGACAACAAATCAGAGCAGTCTCGACGAAAATTCTCTGAATTTTCTGTATGAAGTCCATTCTCTACCTAATGGGTACGCTACAAACGTGTTCAAGCCCAATAAAGAGTTCCATAAACGTTCGGTTTCCAAAGCTTGCCAAAGTAACACATTTAAAGAATATATGCACCGTCATCTCCTCCTCCCTGCACAGGCCTTCAGGTATAACATTCAATTGAAGAGATGATATGTTAGATAATAATAGTCCATCAGGAAGCCAGAATTTTCTCATAGTCGCCCATGTGACCCATTTTCCTATTATTAATAAAGGGTCTCATCAATCGCTTAGCCTGCCGCAGACCTGGGCACTGTGCCAAAAATGACTACACTTAGACTTGCTTGAGTGCGAGTTGCATGTTCGACTACTGATGACGTAAAATACATCTGTGATAAAAGCACAAAAGATCCTTCATCCGTTACTTAAAGCCACAAATAATGCCTTAAAACTATACTAACTTTCTTATCCCCATAAGAATTTTGATTTTCTGGCAGGTGAGGTGATCGTGTAAGGTGCTACAGTAAGAATCAACGTGCTTGGTTTTAATAAGATTATTGATTTATGTAGGTACCTTTTTACACCGCGTTGTGGGATATAGCATAGATTGCCTTTTGTTTGTTCCAACACACATAATTGGTTCTCAAGGCATTCTGTTTTTTTCCGATTTCGGTTGGGAGAGCAAATGAAAACCTGTCCATCAAAATATGGGCTACGACATACTCAGTAGATTCATACCCCTACATTTGAAGCTAATCAGAAGAGTTGCTCTTTTTAGACATACTGAGATAAAAAGTTAGATCGTCCATATTGCAAAAGTTGTCAATGATGGACAAGACGAGTGATGATGGGCAACGCCCAGGCATGGATTTATACTGAGCATTTCTAGGAAAACATCATTAAATCCTCTACATTTGTTGTTTTTCAGAGAGGGTAATGCGAAATACTAATGCCATCTTTACCTCTATGAGATTAAACCTTGCAAATATTAAAATCTTGTATTGACGGGTATATTGATGCAATCCAGTACCAGTGCCTCAAGCTGAGCTTAGCTGTCGATATAAAATATACCAACTGGATGCCGTGACTCCGAAAGAGAAATTTCTTCCCTCGTCAAATGGAATTACTGACTTTATTCGTACACTCAAGTTGGTGTGGTGAACGTATCCACAACATAACATAGTGTCCCATAACAATACACTTATGTAGTAATATTTTCTGCCCAATGTCGCTCATCACATATTGAACTGTTAATATTAAACAATATTCCTCCTTTTAAGAACTAAATCAATTACAAGCAATCGAAAGGAAGAAAAATAATTGCTTTCTAGAGCAACAAATGTTCAGAGTTGACCAATAATAATTTACTGGTTTTATCAATTATGTATCAACACACAATGTAAACAAGTTATGAACTCTACACCTAGACTTCAACGAATTATATTTTTTCTCTTACCCACTAATCCATCAATGATTTATTTTTGTTTCATAAATCAATACAAAAATATAAAATTTCTATTTTACATATAAATATTCTTATTGAAGTGTTCCTATCTTTTATTTTATTTATTTTATTTATATAGTATTTGTTTAAACAAATATGTGTGTTTCACATGTAAAAAAAAAATTAAGAACAAAAAAGAAAACATTTTTCATTATTGTTTGACTTAATTGAGCTTTTAATTAAAGCAATTTAACGAAATAAATCTCTGCACTTCTATGGTTACTGTATGCGAATAAATAATATATAAACGAGTATTAAATCAGAGTGAATAACATTTTACAATGGAAATGAAAATTTCAAATCCAGTATAAAATATAACATTTGCATACATTTCAAATTAATTACAATAAAAAAAATGTATATGAAAACAAATAAGAAAGAATTAAAATTGTAAAGACCTTTTATAATATACCCTACGCCTGAATATATCACACAGAATGACTAATTGCTTTAGTACAAGGGTGGCCAAAGAGAAAACTGCTCTTGTAGCAGTAGTATTGAAAAATTTTTGTAGTATGCGTTAAAAAATTCAGCAAAAAAAAAAACAAATAAACCATTTTAACTCGCAAAGCGACATACTTGTGCTTTCATCAAAAGCTATCCAACAACTGAATGAAATTATTGTTTATTTGTTATTCTCTGCTGAATATTTTCGTTTCCGTTATGGGGTGTATACATTTACGGAGTAGATTAAACTTGTACACGTCAGTGCTATTGTGTGCTTTAGTATAATGCATATATACTATACCTCCATCGAGTCCAATATCCATGGGCAGATGACTGTCGGCTCTGTTCAGAAGTATAAACCGGAATAGTCTTCAGAAGAATACCTTTCTCAATAAAGACTATTATATTTTCAATTGATAGCCGATGAACCTCATCTCTTTAAGATAGTACAAGTTTCCCAGCCCATGTGGTGCAGATCCGTATTATAGAAAAAATGTCTCAACAGGCGCTTCGCCTGCCTCAGACCCTGGCAGTGTGCACAAATAACAAGCGGAGCTCATGTTCCCAATCATCGACTTTCCTACTGTCAGTGGATCAGTTAATAATAATTTACCGAGAGCGCATTCGATGAGCGATCGTGTTTTCCACTGTATTTGTTCAGGGGCCCAAAAAAGGCTCACTTTGTTCCCCAATGCCAGGATGTTGACATTTGTGTTTTCAAATTTAATCTGAAAGCCATTAGCGTGGCTATTTTCCTCCTCTAAATATCAGATGGCAACCAATTTTTAAAAATAAAGAAAACCATTGCAATCGCAATGTATTTTCTCCTCCAATACCGGCCACTATGCAGACGCAATATAGAATTGATTTTGTGGAATATTTGCAGAGCCGGACATACCAATTGCCCTCTTGCAGAAATAAAATGCCACCGACGATGAAGTAAAGTTAAGTTTCTATTCAATATAACATGAGGTTATTCCAACCTGGAAACCGTATAAAGCGTGTTTTTTATAGAGGTATAGAACTTTCAGTTGGTTGTTAAGTGATTTAGTCTCAGTTTGGTTTAGCAATTCATCATAAATAGCCTCACGCCTGAACAACGGTTGCCAATAGTGCAATTTTCATTTTTCATAAGTAAATTTTTTTTTTTTCAATTTTCAATTTTCATAAGCGAATTTTGTTTAGCGATGATGCGCACTTCTGGTCGAATGGCTACGTCAACAAACAAAATTGCCGCATTTGGAGTGAAGGTAATCCTCAAGTGTATGTGAAAACACCGTTACATCTAGAAAAACTGACTGTTTGGTGCGCTTTATGAGCTGGTGGAGTCGTTGGTCCGTACTTTTTCAAAAACGATGGTGGCTAGAACGTTACAGTCAATGGTGATCGGTATAGAGCCATGATTACTAACTTTTTCATTCCTGAATTGAATAATCATGATGTCCAGGAGATTTGGTTTCAACAAGACGGCGCAACGTGTCACACAGCTCGTGCTACAATAGATTTATTGAAAGACACATTTGGTGACCGCCTAATTTCACGTGAATTTCATCTGTGAATTGGCCTCCAAGATCTTGTGATTTAACACCGCTAGACTACTTTCTGTGTGGCTATGTAAAGTCATTGGTCTATGCGATAAAGCCACAAACGCTTGACCATTTGGAAGACAATGTTCGCCGTGTTATTGCCGATATACGGCCAGATTGGACTACATCCACGCCAGCCGTGGCGGTCACATGCCAGAAATCATATTTAAAATCTAATGCCACAATATTACCTTTCGGATAAATAAAATTCATGTCAATCGAATAATCCATTGTTGTTTTATTGCAACTTAAAGTTCTATACCTCTATAAAAAACACCCTATATCTCTTTTTAAACAATACCAATTCAGGTAATCATTGCTGAGCCCATCTGCCATTTAAATAACGAGCAATATGTAAGTTATAATTGTAAGAATGGGAAACCTCCCCCATGTAAGTAAAGCGGACAACTTTAACTACAGACAGAAGAGAAGAAAAAACATCATAGAAAGATTGTGCAAGTTAGCATCACCGAAAAAAACAAAGAAAACAAGGTAGGAGTCTATGATAAGTTAAGATTCCTCATCATTATGCAAAATACACATAAGGTGTTGCTTTTAGGCAACGACAGGAAAGCACCAGATCTGCTGGACAGACTATAGACCGGGATGGGCACACTAGTGTCCACAATAGATAATAGCCAACGACAAATGGCAGCACAGTCATCCACCATAGACTTGCTTAGATTTCCCTAAAGTATGTAAAGTTTAATTTGGTATATGACAAGTAAGTTTTGTATCACGTATAAACGTATTAAAAAAATGCAGTGTGAATGAGGGTGATTTGATTAAGTAATTCAAACAGTGAACAACGTAATTCAGAGTATCATATGAACATGCTATTACAAATTCGTCCTTTGTTTTATAAAACTACAGAGTAAAACTATTCTTTTTAAAGTGTTTCAAACTTGATCAAAAGCTCAGTATACATCCACTACTCATGGTGAGGTATAAATCGTAGAGATAAACATAATATTTATTATAAAAATAAGAGCAAAAACATAAAGAATTATTCAAGTGTTAAGCAATGTATTAAAAACAGAAACAAAAAAAAGATGCTTTTCAACCATTATATTACACAAAAATTGTATTCAATTTAAAACAAATATTTTTATTTTTTTTTATTATTTTTTTTTTTTTTTTGAGTGAAAATTCTTGCATATTTTAAAAATATTATAAATTTATTAATAAACTGTCATAAGATATTTTTAAAATAAAATTGAACAGTAATTTTAATTTAATTGAGAGAAGAATTTTTTTTTTTCACTTTATTAATTTTAATTAATTTAAAAAGTTGTGATTTTAAAAATTAAAGCAATAAATCAATTGATGCATTTGCAATGTGAATTCATTCATTAGACACCACAGCTGGTGAGAAACAATGGCATGCCTGTTTCGAATATTTTATTGTCATTTAACAAATTGCACAATTGGTGGTGGATCAGACAGGTGTAGCATGGAAACGTGCCTGAGATTGTCTAACCACGATACGGATTTTTCTATGACATAATGGTGTTCATTTTGAAATAGAATCACTGCTGACAGACAGACTTATAGATCTTACCGCAGATGCGGATGACATTCATAACACACATACATACTTGAATTGTAATAAATTATTAAAGATATGAATAGAATACTTATTTGGTCACTAATGGAATGAATAATTATTGCTTTGTTTTGGGGGAAATTTATTACTTCACTGGTGTTGTTTAGTTTGTATAGGCTGTAATAATTTTTAAGTCCATAGGCGCTGGAAGTTACTTATGTCAAAACATATGTAATATCATACGTTTTTAATGAGATTTAAAAGACTTATACAACTGCTTTTTTCATAAGATGTTTGTTATTCTAAGAAATATAAGACCAGGCCTTCGTATAGTATGGATATCGTTTAACTTTGTATTGCACCGGATATAGTAAGGGCTGGCAATTATAAATAAAATATATTATATCACATATAACACTACAACGCATATGGATGACGATTTCCTCATTAAAATATTCCATCACGTTTTTACAAAATCGGGAGTATATTTCGCTAAGTGTCGGATTTTAAGTTTTACAGCAGAAAAAATAGCAAAAAAACAAAATAGACCCGGAGGGGATGAATAATTTTCATTATGATTTTCGAACTTAATTAATTTGAAAATTAATATGCTTCAATCTCCCCAGGCGATTATACATCTCTTTCCACTGAACTTATACTGGTTGGGCTCACTGGTTAATATGAATTTTTTCATTCAAAGAAACTGACAAAGATGTGGACTTTTTAAAACATTGATTACAGCACACCGCTACATTTGTTTTCATCATTATTTTAGAAACCAATTAATTGAAAAAATAATTTCAATCCCTTTCCACGCGATTCTACTTCTCTTTACGTGGACGTATATTGTAGAGGCTCAGCGGATAGTACGATTCAGAGTCATTGGACGACTGAGCAATGGCACAAATCGAACAAGGCTCCTTCGAAGAGTCTGAAAACATTTAATATCATTGAGTGATAGCAATACAAGCAGGCAAGACGAATAAAATTTATTTGTAATTTTGAGTGTTTAATAAAGAGATTTCCATTTCCCACCAGGCAACACCATCTAAAAAATAAAGAAGAAACCCATATAATCTTCCACCTTACCTCTGGCGATAATGACAAACATCAGACGTACAATCGGGAGAATAATGCCACCTACTGAAGAAAAATATAATGCTAAGTAAGAATCAGCACCACCACCATTTAGCAAGGATCTCCACCCCTTCACAATATAATGGAGGCGAGCTACAGTGGATTAATCATCCACTTAGCCTTAAAATTAACTTGATTAATGAAACTGAAACGGAGTAATGTATGCTGTGTGGAGAGCCAATATGCTCCCTCAAAGAGTGACGGTGAAAAAAAAAATATCATTGTCTGATTCCGGGCAGGAAATAAAGCACAGATGCACCTCACCTCAGTGACGACTCTGAACAGATCAATACGAACGGTTTCAAGCTGTATTAGCTACTGGTAGAGTTATCTTTTCGGAGACGATAAATAAGGCTACCGTCTCTCAGGCTGAAGTGTCGGCCATAAGAACTGCTTTGGTAATCATTTGAAAAAGCTACGTTTCCAAGATAGATATTAGCATGCTTTCGGTGGTGATAACTCTAAGTACTCACAGGTTGAAACTGCCGCAGATCTTTCAACTAAATGACTAGCTTGTAATCTTCAATTAACAGTGAAGCATCACACTCCTTCAACTCGACATAGTCAGCAAGATATAGCGTAAATCTGACCAAAACTGGATCAGTGTACACGAAAGGGCTACTCAACCTAAAAAGAAGTACTGGGCCTTCTCACAGGTATCTGGGACTGGATCACCATCTCTGATTTAGGCGGAATTTGCAAAGATGATAAAGAGAAAGAAACGTTCTTCACTTGCAAGATATTTATCCAGCGTTATGTGGTAGAAGAAAGAGACACCTGGGCTTCTACCATGTGAATGAGTTTACAGAACTGTTGATGGCAGATATTGTGAAGATAACAATTTTATAATGAGCAAAGTACTGTTCCACGTTTAGAGACGATGATGCTTCATTGTGGTATCACGACGGGCTACACTGCCCTAGACAGCTCCCTCTACCTCAAAAAGGAAAAGAAGGAAAAATGTGCAAATATACGAAGAGAACTGTTCTAATCAACTACAGACCATAATTTTAAGCTGCTTACTCCTACTGTTTCTATTGATGTTTTGGCATAAAATTATTGTAGTCCCGTCCTCAGTCTCATACAAAGTTCGTATGATTCAGCGGCTTTTCTTTATCCAGATTTGACTCAAAAAGCGAGCTTTTTAGTTCATCTATTACCCACTATCCCAGAGTTCTTCGGATCTTTAAGAGGATCTTCAATAACCTCAAACGATCCCCAAATATCTACAGTGGGATCTGCCTCAGGAAGTACATTCCAAGGCCCTCATATCCAGGAATTATACTAACCGTCTAAAGTCGCACTATCTCAACCAGAGACACCCGTCATTCATGAATAATTTTTGATGTCTTATGTACACTCTCTAGGGATCTTATTGTCGCCTTGCTATCATCATCGGTAATAATGTCAATAATTGACATTAATATGTTTGGCCATAATTTAAACTTATAGAGTACTGTAGTAGTCTGAAAGTCTACTAGACATTTCGCTGTCCCTAGCTGCAGTAAGAAAATTAAACAGTCCGTTTCGTATGCTCTTCCACCCATCAGTGCATATATTATTATGTCATACCGTTATTATTATGTGACCTATTCAATATATCGGTAGCGAAACCCCGATCTAAGTAGGATTATGGTAACCTATAGTCGTTGTCAAAATTCAAAAAAATCAAAGTTTAAGCGTGTTCGTGGCGGATTTTTTTTTAAGTTGACAAACGCTGACAATGATAAAGCATCGATAACTGATGTTGAATTTTCTTTGGTGTCATACATGATGACAGAAGTTAATTTTGTCTTGCAGGCGTCTGTTTATTAGTGATTTCTAACATACGATATCATCAAAAGCCATTGATGCTTTCTTCGTTAACGGAAAGGTTAAGCAGACCAAATATTGCAAATCATGCAGCATTTAGTATTCACAACAGACAATATTGCTAAATTTCAGCATTTAGGCGACTCATAGTAGACAAAGTCGCTAAATTTCAGCTTTGTTTGGTATAGGGACATTATAATGAGGTTGTCACATGCAACATAAATGAATGAAATTTTTCATTAACGATAATCTCACACAAATTTCGATTTGATACTGATATTGTGACGATAATTCATCGATGAAAATACGCAAAATTGGATACTGCTTCATATCGTCAACTTTGTTTTTTTTATTTCAACTTCATATCATGTCAGATTCAATTAAAAAGTACTTAGAAGAAGTAAAACAAAAATAAAATTAACATCTTTTGTAAAAAAAAAAATTAAGAAGAAAAAAATAAGCAAAAACAACAGTCAAGTCATGTGATTAACGACTGGATAATATTACTTATACTCTGGTCTTCGTTTAAGTGTCACTTGTAATTTAATGACATTTTAACTGAGAGAGTAATTTACGAAAACTTAAAAAGTGGCGATACAATTTTAAGACACCGACACGAATAAATGATTTCCATCAAACAGAATATCATTAAATGACAATCATGAGGGGGAAAAATAAAAATGAAATAAAATAAAATAAAAACTACATGACGGAAGGAAATTAAAAAAAAAAAACGGTTTTTTTGTAAATTGAACATGATGTTGAAATTTTTCTTAAAAACACACACACACAGAGAGAATATAACAAAAATTCATGCAATTATTATAAATATTTAAATTAAATAAAAGACACACACAGAGAGAGAGAGATAGAGAGAGGTATAGAGCAGAATAAAAGAGGGAGGCTACGATAACAACAATGTATGTTGTATGTCTGAATATAATTTACAAACGTATTTGTTACTTTTTCCTTTTGTCTGAAAAATAATTGTTACAAATCTGTTCATACAAAAAGTACAAGTATTTGTAGTTAAATTTACATTTTTAATGAGCTCATTTTAAAATGAAAATGCTGTTGAATTAAAAAAAAAATAAACGAATACAATTGAATTTACAACAGTACAGCTTCCTGTTTTACAATTTAATTTTGCAATAATTGATGAGACAATAATAATAATGATGGCGGTGATTAATATTTTTTATTTTTTTTTTTTTGTTTGGTGTTATATACTACATATCATTGAAAATAATTTTTATTTACGCCTTCACTCATAAGACATTGCTGGCTTAGAACAAAAGGTTGTGCTTTTCACACCCTCTATGGCTGCATTATTTTATTACAATTTATTTAGCTGGAGGGTTATAAAAAATTGGAGAGAGAAAAAAAAGAAGAAATCGTGTAAGGGATATTGTAACCTACGGCCAAGTACACCCAAGCTGTGATATGTAATTTTTTTTTACAAGTTTTACAACTAGTGAGACCAATATCATTTAAAAACAATATAATTTTTATGTGTATATTTACTGCAAATTAGTAAACTCTTTACCCTTTACAGCCTTTGCATAATTAAATATTTAAAAAAAAAAAATCTCTGCAATTCTAAGTAATTTGAAATAAATCAGAAAATAAAAGCTATAAATAAAATGAAATTTTTAATCTAAAGGGTCCGCCAAATAATTTTATTTTTTTTGAAATGGTTTTAAAAAAAAATACTGAACATTTTCTCAAATTTCTTCTTTTATTTGAAAGTGCAATTCTTCCGCTTAATAATGGAAAATAACTTCATTCAAAAGGCTGCCTTGGCTGGCCATGCAGTAGCCTACACGATCGGTCCAGTTTTTAAGCACATTATCGACTGCGTGTAGCTGTATTTCACCAATGGCTTCACGAATAATGTCCTTTAAACCGTCAATTGTCTCTGGCTTGTTGGCGTAACACTTATCTTTGACGGCACCACACAAATAATAGTCCAACGGTGTCAAATCGCAGCTTCTCCTCTTCAATTTTTGTGAACAAAACTTCGTTCAAAATGGTCCGATAACGATCGCCATTGACCGTAACGGCCATTTCTTGCTCATTTTCGAAAAAAAATGGCCCAATTATGCCTCTGGACCAAAACCCGCACCATACATTGACTCGTCTTGGGTGTATCGGCTTTTCAATGTATGCGTGCGGGTTTTCTGTGCCCCAAATGCGACAATTTTGCTCGTTTACATACCCGCGAATATCAAAATGAGCTTCATCTGAAAAAATGATTTTTTTGGCAAAATCGGCGTCTTATATTAGTCGATCGCAGGCCCAGATTCCCAGTGTTGTTCAAGCGTATACACAACCATATTCGTTCAGCGGAAGGATAAAACTAATTATCTGTCCAATCAAACATGAGCTAAGTGTTACAATTAACGAAATAAGCACTAGTTGAAAAAAAACGTTAGATGGCGGACCCTTTATTTGAAGAAACAAATCGCATTTATTTTTTAAATTATATCTCATAATTATTGTTCTACAAAAGTGGTATTGAAATGTTAGAGCGACGCACACTGGTTGTGTATTTCTTATTTCATGGGGCACTTTTTTAAAATTACTGACATTCACTTGTTAAAAAAATTGTTGTTATAATATATAACGACACTTTTATTCGAAAAAGTTTTATCCCAAGTGTATGCAACAAAATTTATTACAAATCTGCACTGCAGTTTTCCCGATACTTTTGAGAAATTTCAGAAGTTTGTTTAGCGATCGCCGAAAGTCGGTGGATTTTTTTGGGTAAATTCAAAGAATGGACTCTCAGAGTTCATACGGTTCTAGTAAGATGGAGGAGCTAAATCGAGCAACCTTCCTTTTTTCCAATGTAAACTGCATACCTAGTAAACTACATAATCAATCGCAGTAACTTCTTCTTCCAATTTAAAAGGAGGTGCTCTACTTCAATAAAAGCAGCACTAAAATGTTACCAATTAAAATATCAAAAGCCATTAAGTTGCATGAAAATTTTCGCTAGTTTTCGTTTTACAATATTTAAGCTGCCTCAACAGACTTTTTCCAAGACAATATATTATTCCTCTTCAATAAAAAAATATGAATTTTATTTAGTGAAACACTTCTCTGTAGAACAGCACCAGTAGATTTTTTTCAAAGCAATATTCAAAATATTGCGTTTTTGCCAACATATTACTACGGCGGCGCTAGCGTGATTGCACTGCTCTTGATGGAGTTCACGTTGATGAATAAAGTCAATTTTGAACAAATAAAGTGTTTTCTTTGTTAAACCCGGGACTCTTCAGCCCGAACGAATTGGTTTCGATATAGTACTATCAAGGTTTCGATATAACACGGTACACATTACTTCCTAGTTTCATGAAACACGGCTTTGATACAACGCGGTAGTTGTATAACACGGTACGAATTAATGGTGCTATACGAGGAACAACTGTGTACTCCTTTCTCGCAAAATCAAATATTACAAAAAATAAAAATTTAATTCCCTATTAAGTGGATTTGTGTTTTATATGATAAAGGTTTCAATGAAATTTTTCCTAAATCAGCTCTACAAACATTCTTTAAATCGATTTTTTTTGCTTGTTTTTGTTTGTTTTCCTTTTACTACAAAAGTTTATTTCTTTTTTGATATTTTTTTAAAGACTCCTGCTGTTTGATGTATCTGTTGATGGAATGAAAAACTGACTCAAAATCAACGAATCAACAGACCAACGTAATGGACGTCTTTATGTCTCTGTGGGTAATTAATTTGGCATTGAAATGTATCTGCGCGTGGTGATACGATACGACGATACGTTGTAATTACATTCCCAGCTAGAGAGCGTGAGAGTATAAAACTGAGTCCATATGTTTATATTTTTATGGACTCTGGTTAAATTTTAAATGATGCTGTATTTTATGTGAAATGTTTACTGTAAATTGAAATATTTAATGTATTTGGTGAAAAGCAACAGCAAATGAACACTGAAAGTTTATCAATGAAACACCCATTAAAACAATAAATTTTAAAATAAAATTATTTTCTTTTATAAAAAATATTTTATTTCAAAACAAATTTATTTAAACTTTTGTTTAATATTTTCAATTAAAAATGTTCCATTAATGCTTGTCTTCCTATTTGTTTTCAACACATGCTGTTTTGATATTCTCGACCGATTGTTGAAAAATCTATTTTTTCTTTTATTTAAGTCTTTCAAGCTAATGCGCTGATAGAATTGAAACGGAAGCTATAAAAAGAACAGTAATGGCGATTATTGTACTGATTAATTGTTTTCTGAGTTTATAAAAAAAAGTATTTGAATATGCATTTAAAGGTATTTTATAATCGTTGTAATAATAATAATTTACATCATATTTACAACATTTTAGAAAAATTATTTGAATTTTATTAAAATTAAAAAAACACTGCAAAAATAGCAATAAAGGGTCCGCCATCTAACGCTTTTTTTTAAACTACTGCTTATTTCGTGAACGGTAACACTTAGCTCGCGTCTGCTTTGACATAATTAGTTTTAACCTTTCGCTGAACGAATATGGTTGTGTATACGCTTGAACAACGCTGGGAATCTGGGCCTGCGATCGATTTACAGAAGATGCCGATTTTGCCAAAAAAAATCATCTTTTCAGCTGAAGCTCATTTTGATCATGGTGGGTATGTAAACAAGCAAAATTGTCGCATTTGGGGCACAGAAAACCGGCACGCATACATTGAAAAGCCGATACACCCAAGACGAGTAACTGTTTGGTGCGGATTTTGGTCCAGAGGCGTAATTGGGCCAGTTTACTTCGAAAATGAACAAGGAGTGGCCGTTACAGTCAATGGAGATCGTTATCGGGCCATGTTGAATGAATTTTTGTTCTCGAAAATTGAAGAGGAGGATATTAACAACATTTGGTTTCAACAGGACGGCGCTACGTGCCACACAGCCGAAGCTACACTCGATGTTTTACGCCCTGTTTTTGAAGATCGCATTATCAGCCGCAGAGCTGACACCGTTGACACCGTTGGACTATTATTTGTGGGGTGCCGTCAAAGATAAGTGTTACGCCAACAAGCCAAAGACAATTGACGCTTTAAAGGACAATATTCATGAGGCCACTGGTGAAATTCAGCTGCAGATAATCGATAATGTGCTTAAAAATTGGACCAATCGTGTAGGCTACTGCATGGCCAGCCGAGGCAGCCATTTGCATGAAATTATTTTTCAACATTAACCGGAAGGATTGTAATTTCAGATAAGAAAAGAAATTTGAGAAAATATTCAGTAGTTCTTTTTTATAGCATTTTCAAAAAAAAAAATATTATTTGGCGGACCCTTTAGAAACTTTTACAGTGTAATATTATACAGGGCGTCAGCCGGGAAAGTATAGTACTTTGTTTGTCTATAATTTTTGATTATATGAAGTAGAATGGATCTTATATTGGTAAATGTTTTATTTAATATCGGCAATTATGTATGGAATACAATATCAGATAACTGCCCGCTTGTGTTAGCCTCACAAATGCGAGCCCGCGGTATTTCATTAAATGCATCACGAATATTTTGTTTGAGTTACTCCAGCGTTTCTGGTTTGTTTGCATAAACCTTGCTATTCAGAACCCCCACAAAAAGAAGTCCGTAGCAGTCAAACCAGGCGACCGTGGAGGCCAATCAACATCACCATTCCTTGAAATAATTTGTTGCGGAAAGAGGTATCGCAGTAATTCCATTGTAATCCTGGCTGTATGCGATGTGGCACCGTGTTGTTGAAAACACATGTTAGTCAAACTCAAAGCATGCAGTTGTGGCGTTAAAAAGTTTTCAATCATATCACAATATTACTCCCCAGTGACAGTTACCGTTACGCCGTTTTCAGTTTCAAAGACCAAACCAAGTGACCAAATTAGATATCAGACTGTCACTTTTAATGGATGCAAAGGTGACTGATGAATAATTTGAGAGATTTCCATTGCCCAGAACCGGCTATTCTGTTTATTCACATAACCATTCAAATGAAAATGTGCTTCGTCACTAATTATGATTTTTTCTTGAAAATCGGGGTTGTCATGAGGGAGCTGTAATATCCCATTGGCATATGTACGGCGGCATAAATGGTCTTCTGGAAGAAGCTGTTTTATCAACTGAATCTTAAATGGAAACAAATGCAAATTTTTGAGCTAAATTATGACCAAAAATGTTTTTTGAAGGCCAAGCTCCTGAGCGCGGCGTCAAATTGAGGTTGATGGATTGTTTTGAACTCTTTCTTGAACAGCAGTAATGTTTTCAGCCGATCTTAAAGTACATTGTGGTCCATGCTTGGGCCTATCAGCTGCAGTCCCTCTTTCTTCGAAATCATTCACTACATGATAAATGGTGCGTCTTGTTGATTTTAATAAAATGTTTTAACGATTAAAACCCGGTCGTTTACAGAATATTTTTCCATAACAAATTTGCTACGTCTCTACTTCACGACTGCCAAATATGAACTGTCAAGACTAATGTTTACCAAAACGGCTGTAGAAAAAGGTAGTATACTTTCCTGGCATACGCCCTGTAGGAGTAGCAATAAAATTCAATGCAACACCCTGAAATCGATTGTTTGCAACATTTACAACCAATCGAACATACTGGAGATTTCTGGGGTAAAAGCTAGCGAAATAGACTCACTGGTATATAAGTATATATTAATTCTCATAACATGCCATGAACGAACACGGGGATTTCTCTCAATCAATGAGCTGCATTCAATTCTATTTTTAGACTCATTGAAAGGGGCCTACTGTTTAACGCCGGCTCCGAACAGCAAATGTTTTAGAGAAGTTTTCAATAGTAATACTCATAACCAATTACTGTAGCTAATGTTATAAAGTTTTTTTCTTTTTTCAGATGGCCAGGTCTCGTATTAAGCCGAGGACTTTCTGTTTGGTAGGCTGGTACCTTACCTACAATACCATAGCGGCACACAGCGGAAACGTAAAACTTGTATTTTATGTAATAAAAAAACATTTTGGAATAAAATCAGCATCAAACCCCCAAATACGTAAAAGACAAGGACAAGATTAAGTGAGCACTTTCAGAAAATTATACAGAAGACAAAAGCGAAATACACGAGCTCGGGATACGAACCTAACGGAGTTGAAATCTTAACTGCTATCAATTAGCTCAAAAACAGCAGATAGGGATAATCTTTCCACTGAACTATGCAAACTCGACATACCAAAAACCGTATTTTTCTTTCACAGACTCTCTACAAGAATATAGAAGGGAAACTAAGAGTATAGCAATTGATTTAAAAGAAAGCCGAATTATGAAAATTTTAAAGAAGGCAGAAATAAAATATGTCGAAACTTTAAAGGAATAGCCCTTACACTAGCCGTAAGCAGTATTGTTTTAAACCACAGATTATACCATCTGGATCAACAGCTACGAAAGGAACAAACCGAATTCCGACCCAACCGCCTTTGTATCGGCCAAATACATAGTCTACTTCAAATAATTGAGCAGAGCAATAATTGTAATTAAACGCTTTATCTGAAAAGGCTTTTGATGCCATCGACCAAAAGAGAATATGACAAGCTCTTAAAAAAAGAACATACCAGAGAACAGCAATGAGACTCCAAAATGTGCCTATTGCATGCTGAAAAGTTGAGCAAAACATATAACAGAATCAACCACATGCAGCGGGGTGCATAATACTGCATTCGATATCGAACAAAATTTTTATGTAAATTGTTTTATAATGATATGAGATTTCATTCGATATTGACTGATGTAGTTTTTTCCCAGGTTCATTACAACGTTAGATGAGATAATGTCGGCAGTCGAAGGGATTAAGAAGTTCAGTTGAGACTAAATGAACCACTTGAAGCCTAAAATATGCTAACGAGCTGGTTATGATAGCATATACGAATGGTGACATGTATAAAAAGACAGACGATTTACCTACCACGGCCGATATGTCTTCGCGAGAAGTGGAAATTACATCTGACTTTTGGATAGACTGTAGTTCTCTATCTGGATGTAGTGGACAGCTGCTTAAGTTGCAAAATAAGCAGCACAGCGATAGGATCACTTAGTATAGACACTGCATGAAGAGACTACGTACGCTACACGTTCTCTTGAAATGTATGGCGTTGGATAGACTGAAAATTAGAATAATCTTTGGATATATAGTTAGCGCTGAGGGCCTACAAGAAATTTTTTTAGGGCTGATCAATAGATTCAAATTAGATATGAAAATGAGCTCTATTGAGCCTAAGAAAGTTGTCCGGAAGACACGGCAAAAAGACCAAAAGCATGTTTATGAAATCTAATCACTGTCCAACATTTAAGCTAAGCAGTAATACTTTCCAGATGGTTGACAAATTCAGCTATCTGGGGAGCATTATATACAAGGCCAAAACATGGTACTACAAGCTACGTAATATATGAACTTCAACTGCTCTTTCTGCCAAAACCAAAATTCACATATACAGCGCATGAGTAAAAAGTATCCTTCTCTACTACCCTGAAACACAAAGTTAAAGCTCTCACGATGATATTTAAGAAATATTTTAAAGATATGGTGTCCTATAGTCGTCAACAATGTGAACTCCCAGATGAAGAAGAAGAAATATATGCAGTTGAACACACATTAAATAAGCCATACTGTGAAATATGATATGAAAAACTACAGTATAATTCTCAAGCCTTAAGGAAGATGGGACAACTAAAAACAACAAGAAGGCGTACAATTTTCAAATAACCAGAAATTCGTTTAGTCCACTCAAAAATGTTAAAATTTACTGAATAATAATGTTACGTTTATACCTTTTGACAACGCTTATGAAAAGAGTTCGTAGATTGCAGTTAAAATAAATGTTGTGTTTGGTTTTGATTTAATAATTCTTTTTTAACACAGTTTTGTGTTAGACTGTTTGTAATCATTTTACAAACAATAAAAATTTCTATTGTTTGTTACTCTCCCTCTCTCTCTCTCTCTCGGTTTACAACTGTGTAATCAACAACAACTAGATCTTTCCATCTAATCCGATCGTAGTCACAACTTAGGTTCGATTAAAACCTCTTCAACAAGTGTTTAACCACACTAAACTCTCTTTACACTAAGTTCAAACGAATAACGGAGTTTACACTAAATACACTGAATGGCGTACGCCTCAATGGCTAAGTAAACAATACTTCGAAAACTCTAGAGCATCTGGAGATTTCAGATAGACTTCATTTCCTTTCTATTTATTTCTTATTAAGCCATGCAAATGTAAACATCTACTTCTTTCAGTTGTTTTTGTTTGTTATTTGTTTTCTTTTCTGTCTGTTTTGTTGTTGCCGTTTAGTTTTTGTTTATAAATAAGCATCTGTAGTTCTTTTTGTGGCTTTTGTTTATTTTGTAACTAATTAGTAAGCGACAGTGGTTCGCAAATTTGATTTTAACAACAATAATAATTTATCTTTCTCTGTATTAAGTGCATTTCATCTCATGGCAATATAAAACTTGTCATGCCTATTATTAATAATAGATTTATAAAAATTCATTTTTCATGCTGTCAAAATTATTTATTTTTCTTATATCGAATATTTCAATAAATATTTTCCTCTGCAGTCAGCTCAGAAGGCAACAAAATATATCAAAAGTGTTAAAGAACTTGACCACCGATACTTTGTAGTCAATGATTAATTGCTCATCATTTCATCAATAGCAAATTAATTAAGTTCTTCGAATATTTTCCTTAAATTCAATGAAGGTGATGATGACTGCAAATAACTTGCGATATCAAAAATACAAGAAATTGATAAAAAGAGAAAGAATTTAAAACAAGAATTTCAAATGATCATATGGTATGTCAAGTATTCTGTTGGCAATTCAATTAATTTTAATTAATTTACTGAAATTATTTTCGCAAAAAAATATTTCTTAAAGAATTTCAATGACCGAATAAGAAGTAAGTGCTATGCAATGTTTATATATACCTGACGTACATATGTATGTGCAAGTGAGTAGTTTAAGAGCAAGAAATAATTGAAATTCAACAAATGGTGATGTGTCAGTTAAATTCTCTAGATACATGGCTTTAGCAGCTTTCTTTTTTATATTTTTTACACATGACTGCCTGCTTACAACTCAATCTCTTATACTGTCTTATATCAGTATGTCCTTTCATACGTTAGCCTTAAACATATAAATGTCTTTCTGTGATAAATACATCAAAAACTATTTGCAGGTGTGAATAAATCATGAGAAATCTTCATTAACTCATTTACATTCATTCAGTCATTTAGTCATTCAGTCATTAATTCATTTTAATTTAAAGAAGACATTTACATTTTGGCTCATTTTATATAACCTAACTGTATTGTGCTGACACTTAGATAAATTACGAGAGATTTAGATACATGATAATAAAATAAAATACATAAATATTGTTACGAAAATTAAAATTCTGAAGACAAAATTTACCACATCAGTGACTTATTATGAGCTTTTAGCTATAAAATATATTGGCTTGTGTCAAGGCTTAATAACTACTAAAATTACCTCTACTAATTAAGAGTGCTACCATTCGCATGGAGTTGCCAGTTAGATTACTTTTTGGGTTTATAATGTTATTCTAGACCACTTGAATTAACGAAGATAAATCGAAGATTCGTGTCTGTACTAGAACATTCGAAACTAATGATGAAATGCTATAAAACGATAGCATATTGCGGCTGTTGTGTTTAGTGATCATTTGGCTGTCAATAAGAAAAGTCGCGTTCAGGCGTAAATAAAAGGTGTTGTGATAGCGAATTTGCTGTATTAAGACATAGTGTATCAAAGTTACAGTAGAATTAGTAAAGAATGTAAAAACAACAACAAGGTAAAATTCAAATTTATTTTAGCGCAATATAAATGAACTCAAACGTTTTAAAGAGGTTAAAAACGTAACGATATTTTAAAGCATAATTATAAAGAATATTTAACTGCTAATAACTGTTCGAAGTGCTTGATAATTTTATGCTGTAAAGAAAAGGGATAACCATGATAAAATATACTGCTTTAAAATCTTGGTGTAGTTCCCCAACGGTTCAGTATAAGCAGAATCCGTGCTGTATTATTAATAGAATCGAAAGCGCGATCCAAATAACTTTTCTCAGCTATATAGTCCTAAACTTTAACCATCAAAATTACTGAAGAATTAACAACACAAAGTACAAATAAAATTATGCTGCAAGGCCAACCAGTCTAATACGTAACCAGCTTTTGCTATCTGGGCAGCAGAGTGACAATGAATGGCAGCGCTGAAGCGAAAGCGTAATTCCGATAATTACAAACAGTATGGAGAAGTGGCGAACCAAGCTTAAAATATTACATTATAGTGTAAAGATAAATCTGTTGTATGTAAGTGTAACCGGCCTAGTATCGAACACCAATGCAAAATAGTTTCAAGTGTATATTAAGAAGTATGTCAGAATAGTATGGTATGTTCCATATTCCCGTTTGAAAACATCAGCAAGACAGATCTCTGGGATCTAATTAACTAGTTAACTATATTTTAATAAATTAAACGTATAAAAAATAAGGTGGATCGTCCATTTGTTACTATAACTACCAGCAACCCGCTGTGCTGAGCTACTCCCATCTTAATTATTATTTTAAATGCTATCTTAGTTACATGTTTTACCCTTTTTCCGCATTTTATCCCTTTCAGTCAAAATACAATTACTTGTTCCTTCCAGAAAGACACTGTAGGTTGTGCTTTTTAGCTGTATACAGTCTTCAAACCAACACACATTCATTTTATATAGTATCCGTGTATAGACAGCTTTTATCCAGAGTGATTTCTGGAAGTCCCATTTCTTGGCTAATGTGGATAGATAACGCAGCTTTACTTTTACTGTTATACAAAATCCAATATATAGTATGAATGGATGGTGCCACGCCAAATTATACCACTTAACCCGGTTACTGTCTGATGATGTGTATGGTTCACGCCGTTGCTTGAACTAATTTCGAAAATTCTACATATTGTCGTTTTTAAAATATACAACAAATTAATATTTACTTTATATTGGAGGTCCCACGACATTTATCCAATTCAGTAAATTTTATTGCCTAATGATTTGTATTGCCTATGAAGTCATTCAGACCAAATTAAGAAGCTCTTGTTTTAACCGTTCTCAAGATTTACAGAAATAAACATTTAGTTTTCATGGCAGGTATTACGCTCACCTATTCAATTCCGCCCACTTTTTAACTGATGACTTGCATTGACTCCGACGTCTTTCAGACTAAATAACGAAACTTTGACTTTAATCGTTCCCAATATACATTAAAATCAATTTTTACATTGTATGGGAGGTACCACGCTTATGTACGCTTTGTTTCAAACTGCAACTATAATTCCAACAAAAAATATGTGTGTGAGATACAAAATTTATTCAGTAGCTTGTTAGCCGTCAACGCTAACAAGCGCATGTTCTTGTTTTTATTTTATTTTTTTTTTTTAATTTCAAAGAGATCTTGAAAGGAGCAAAAATTTATGCATGTTTATACTGTGTATGAATAGCTATTTCTTTACAGCATTTTAACTTCAGTATATGGTATTTATCATTTTGAGTGTTTCGCTCTTTGTGTGCATCCCTGTTATTAAGCCTCTCGAAAGTCCTGCTCATGATCAGGAGAATTTATAAGAATTTATGCTCGCCAATGAAATGACGAGAACATATGTATGTTTGTATGTATATCAATAAAGCGTGTTTTTTATAGAGGTATAGAACTTTAAGTTGACATTATTTTTCAAGATGGCGACCGATTTAACAACTGTCAAGTGATTTATTCTCATTTTGGTTTGGCAATTCATCGTGAATAGACTCACGCCCGGCGTAGATTCTTCGAATGGGCCCAAAACGAGATTACCGTTGATCCCGATTTTAATAAGCGAATTTTGTTTAGCAATGAAGTGAATTTCTGGTTGAATGGCTACGTCCACAAACAAAACTGCCGCATTTTGAGTGAATGTAATCCTCAAGTGTATGTGGAAAAACTGACTGTTTGGTGCGCTTTATGGGCTGGTGGAATCATTGGTCCGTACTTTTTCAAAATGATGGTGGCCAGAACGTTACAGTCAATGGTGATCGGTATAGAGCCATGATGACTAACTTTTTCATTCCTGAATTGAATAACCATGATGTCCAGGAGATGTGGTTTCAACAAGACGGCGCAACATATCACACAGCTCGTGCCACAATAGATTTATTGAAAGACACGTTTGGTGACCGCCTAATTTCACGTTTTGGACCTGTGAATTGGCCTCCAAGATCTTGTGATTTAACACCGCTAGACTACTTTCTGTGGGGCTAGGTAAAGTCATTGGTCTATGCGGTAAAGCCACATACGCTTGAACATTTGGAAGACAACATTCGCCGTGTTATTGCTGATATACGGCCACAAATGTTGGTAAAAGTCATCGAAAATTGGACGCCCAAATTGGACTACATCCGCGCCAGCCGTGGCGGTCATATGCCAGAAATCATATTTAAAATGAAATGCCACAAGATTATCTTTCGGATAATAAAATTCATGTCAATCGAATAATCCATCGTGGTTTTATTGCAACTTAAAGTTCTATACCTCTATAAAAAACACCTCTTATAGCATATTCGAGTTGATTATTTTTATTAATCGTAAACAAATAAATTTACATATAAAATGTAGTCTTGACTTCTTTAGTTCTTTGTGCTTAAACAAAAAATTCCCTTAATGATTCAAATCAAATTGCAAATAAATAACGGAACGACTGACTGGTTGTATAAATAAAAATGCAAAAATCAGAAAATAATTAATATGTTTGATTGACTACAAGATTTGTCCGTTGAGTATTTGGAAAACTAACATCCTCTTGCATATGAATATTGCATGAAAATACTAAAGAAGTGAGTAAATGACGTTCTTTTTTAGCATGATTTTGCATTGTTGTTTATGCAAATGCATATCAATCTGTACTCATATGTGGAAGCATAAAACAGTAATACAACAGGAACAACAACAAAAACTATAAAACATTTGAAAAATATTTTTACATTGTCAAGTGTACAACCATTACGTATTTGTTTCTCTGTTGAAAATAGTTTTTTTTGTGTTTTTTCTTTTTTATTTTATTTTACATTTTTTAAATTTATTTATAGCAACAACAACAGAAACAATAAATATATATTTTTTGTTATTTCTGGCGTCTTCTTTAATTCGCAAAAAAAAAAATAAAAGCATTTACACATGTGCTAAAACAACAATAAACAATTTAAGAGTTTATAGTTGGGCAAGTAGGCTTAATGTTACCCTATACTTTAACGCAAAAAATTTCTTTAAGTCAAGAGAAAATTTTCAATTTTTTTTTTTAAGATTTCAAATAATGAATAAATGCCAGCCATGAAAGAACAGACAATAACACCAGCGGTGATTTTCAAACGAAGTCATCATCATTGTACTTTCATTTATACATATTCATGTTAAATATCTACTATTTAAGTCACTTTTTCTACAAATTGCATATTAGACTTTCTTATTTTTCTATATTTTTTAGCAAGTTAGTCAAAGTACTCTCATCACGCTTTCAATGTAATTCTCTATCTGAGTTACTGTTTGCGCAACTATCATACATCGTATAAAAATAATACAACTTTAAGTATAAGCGGCCAGAGAGAGTGTGCCTTTGAAGAAACAAGTTTCATTGTTTAGCTTGCTTTCGTCAAAAACTATAACACAACTTAATAAAGGGTCCGCCAAATAAACTTTTTTTTTTTGAAAATGCTATACAAAAAAAAAAAAAAAAAAAAAATACTGAATATTTTCTAAATTTTTTTTTTTTTTTTTTTTAAAGTACAATCCTTCCGGTTAATAATGGAAAATAATTTCATTCAAATGGCTGCCTCGGCTGACCATGCAGTAGCCTACACATTATCGATTGTATGCAGCTGTATTTCATCAATGGTTTCACGAATATTGTCCTTTAAAGCGTCAATTGTTTTTGACTTGTTGGCGCAACAATTAATTTTGACGGTACCCCACAAATAATAGTCCAACGGTGTCAAATCGCAGCTCCGAGGTGGCCAAATGACATCAGCACTGCGGCTGATAATGCGATCTTCAAGAACAGGGCGCAAGACATTGGATGTAGCTTCGGCTGTGTGGCACGCAGCGCCGTCCTCTTGAAACCAAACGTTGCTAATATCCTTCTCTTCAATTTTTGTGAACAAAAATTCGTTCAACATGGCGCGATAACGATCGTCCTTGACTGTAACGGCCACTCCTTGCTCATTTTCGAAGAAAAACGGAAGGATAAAACTAATTATCTGTGAAATCAGACATGAGCTAAGTGTTACCATTCACGAAATAAGCACTAGTTGAAAAAAAACGTTAGATAGTGGACCCTTTACAATTGTTGTTTATCTGTTATTCCCTACTGCTCAGATAATTTGCAGATAAAATAATTGCCAGCAATCAAGTGTACATCTGTTGTTAAGCCCTCTATCAACTTCATCTAGAGCTTTCTGCAGAGGACCACCAAATCAAGTAATTCTTTTATTTTTATTTCTTTTTTCAGACATAAAGTGAGTCTTCAAGTATAACTATTTGGTTTTTCAATATTACACATACATAACGATACACTTACTACCTATGCTGGTGTATAGTGTACAATTTAAATGATAATTTTTGTTGTTGTCAACGTTAGTGTAATCTAAAACAGCACTAACGTTGCCAAATTTTTTTGCCTCCGTATCGGCTTTATTGTTGTGACTATTGCTGTTGTTAGTGGCGACTATCAGCTGTTACTGTTTGTTGATTACATTTTTACTCAATTTATACATTTTACCTTTCAGCCGGTACTACTGTTGCTTTGTGGTTTAAATTTAATTTTAATTTAATTTAAATTTAATTTAAATTTTTTAAAATAATGGGAAAAAGAAAAAATCAAATAAAACCACAATTGATAGAAAAATATGGAAAAATTGAATAATCGGTGAGGTAATACTATGGTGTACCTTACAATATAATATATTTTTTTTTATTTTTAATATTGGCTGTTTCGTTAGAAATTACGGGCAGATGGCTCGAAAATGTAATATTAACTGCATCAGGCAATCCTTTAACTTGTCTTTTTTTTTAGGCCAGCAGAAGCTGGTAATAGAAAAATAGGTTGTGTGAAGGAGGATAGAGACTATAGTGTTTGTGGACACTTGATTTGAATTTATTTATATGGTAAGTGGCACGAAATTGGACAATAAACTACAAATGGATACGCTCTATGAGAGAACCCAGTACTACTTGTGATTATTAAGAATTGATTCTTTTATTTCGTCAAATCACATTCCGTTATAGTATAAAAGTAGCAGTTAACCACATATTGTGATGATGCTCCATCTAATCAGTAGAGCTGTCTACCCTATTGTTATTTATGTATAAGCATCCTATCCTGATCTCTACTGTTTGAAAGATGTCAAGATGTCATTTTGAGCTTCACTTTGTTGAAAGACATTATTAAAATCGCATTATTCTGTGAAAAGAGATCTACGTTTAAAAATGGGTGAATATTCGTAACAGCACTGTCATTGTGTGAATATGGAAAGAAGTAAGAATGCGTGGGAAGAGGCTGTTGAAAAATGTTTGAAGTTTATGGAGACGATTTAGTAGCCAGAAAAGCAGATGTGATGTTAAAGAAGCACGTCGAACGGGTCGACTAATCACTAAAAAGTTGATTAAATCACGGAAAAAATTGAGAAAGAGCGGTTCCCAGAATAACCCCCAATTTGAGGTTTTTTAAGTTGTTTATACTCCTGCTAAGTCTTAGCGTCATAGCTTGATATTTACACAATCTACGTAGCCAAGAGTACATCTATCTCTATGTGTGTTAGCAATTTATTACAATTTTAGAAATGGATTTATATTTGCAACAACGAACTTGTATTAAATTTTGCTTAAAAAAATGCATTTAATGGTGCGCAAATGTTGTAAGTATTGGAAAAGTATTTCGGCAACGATTCTCTAAAGAAAACGGTCATTTATCAGTGGCACGAGCGGCTGAAAAGTGGTCGTAAGTTAATCGAAGATGATGAAAGTAGTGGCAGGCTCTCAAAATTTTGGTCAATAAACGCAAATCAACCATCAGAGACATAACGGAGAACTTTAATATGGTTTCTGGATCCGTCCTAGAGATTTTGGTTAATGATTTGGGTTTCCGTCGTGTAGCTGCAAAGTTGGTGCCGAAAGACCTTAATTTCATGCAAAAAAGAGACCGTTTTGAGATCGCAAAAGACATGATATGCGAGGTTGAATCCGATCCCACATTTATCAAAAGGATCATTACTGGAGGCGAGACATGGGTTTATGAGCACTACACGCAATCCCAACATTAGGCAAGTGGTGTTCACCAAATGAGCCAAGACCAAAAAAACCACGCCGTTTTCAGTCAAAAAAGAAGGTAATACTCACGGTTTTCATGGATTACAATGGTGTAGTGCATCATAAATTTTTGCCAAAAGGCCAGACAGTAAACCAAAAGTATGAGACATTTGCGTGAAGTATTTTGCCGAAAGAGACCCGAATTGTGGACAGAAAACTAATGGACTTCACACCATGATAAAGCACCGTCGCAGCATCATTATTCAAAATTTTTTATTTCTTATTTCTGTTCAACTGAGCTAAGAAAAAAACATTACAGAGAACGCGTTTCAGCAGCCGAGAGGAAATAATGGAAAAATCGCACGAAGCACTGATGGACATACCAAAAACTGAATATAAAATATGCTTCGAGGATTGGATCAAACGCTGGCATTTATTATTCGTTGCTTGGGACGAATACTTGATATATGATTTTCTTCGAGAACAACAAACAGTGCGATATGTGGCATAGAGCAAATCAAGGCACAGTTGTACAGGTTGAACATTAAGCTGAGGAAGTACAAATAGACGAGCCTAAGTATATCATTATATATTTAATATTCAAAGATTTCTAAAAACTTACTATTGTGAAAGAAGAATTTTTGGTACTTGTTGACGCACCCAGACAAAGAAAAACAATTTCCAGAAAAATTAGCAGATTTTTCTTGAAGGAATTCAATGAGTTCAAAAGCAAGTAAATAATCGGCTGACTTTAATTCATGCAGCAATTGTGGATATTATGTTGAGCTTTAAAGTCAAAATTTGCATGCCGTTGTAATAAAGAGGTACAGATATAAAAACACTACGACTTTCGGTTGGAATATTTTCGAAAGTATTAACACATTCTCTAGTGAATTTTGCATTTGTCTTTCCATAAAGCATCCATTGCCTTGTTATTCACTTCATTTCAAACTAAGTAGATGATATATGGTATACTATATACCATATATGCAACATTTATACATACATTGCATTTAAAGTTGTAACGTTCAACCTTAATGAAGTATACACTGGAGCATATTCCTATAAACGCACACTACTTTTTTTTGTTAAAAAAGGTAAAAATTAAACAAGAAAATATTTAGGGGGCTATAAATTTGTGTATTAAATTAGTTAAGACTTCACTTAAAATATTGTTTACAAAAAAAAATTAATTTGTACTTTAATTATTTTTTTTTACATAATTTTCGGTATTAACAGCCATTTTTAAGGGTATTTTCCTATAAACGCACTTTAATGTTTGGGCCATTGTAGCATTGTTAATAATGTGTGGATGATCCTTTGTTATGGATTGTTTCAAAAATACGGTCTGGCATTGATTCCACTAATTTGTAAAGCAGATCGGAATCAATTTCCTCCCAGACTTGTTTAATTCTTAGTTTCAGCTCTGTCACAGTCTTTATGCTTTCATTCTGGGCATTATTTGCATAAACTTTACGGGCCATGTATCCCCACAAGTTTTCCATTGGGTTTAAGTCCGGACTACAAGCTGGCCAGTCCAACAAAGGTATGCCATGTTCATTGAACCAAGATTTCGACTGCTTAGAAACATGGATTGCAGCATTATCTTGTTGGAAAATGCAATCTTCATCCATTTTTTCGTCCATAAAAGAGAGAAGAGCATCTTCGAACAGTTCGTTATAAATCGAACTATTCATTTTTGTCGGAACAAAACAAATTTTCGACTTGCCAACTGCAGAAAACGCTGCCCAAACCATAACACTGCCACCACCGAAATTACGTTTTGACATCCGAACATCTTTAGATCTCAAATCGTGCCAATAGCATGAGTATGAGTCTTAAATTTTTTTTCGTCAGAGAAAATTACTTTTTTCCACTCATCTGTCCATTTCATATATTTTCTTGCGAATTTTAGACGATTTTCTTTATGTGTTTTTTTTAGCATTGGTTTACATTTCGGCTTTTTCCATTTTATGTTTTCATCGTTTCGTAAAATGTGTGCAACGTGTTTGGAAGTCACAGGAAGATTTAATTTATTCCTTATTTGTGTGGAATTCAATTTGTTGCGGGTTGCTTCTTGATTTATTAGATTAAGTTGTCTTCTTGTTAGTTTTGTATTACCCTTTGTTGATTTGCGAACTCCATAATTTTGACCGATTTTACGTCCAATTTCTCTATTAGAGCATCCTTGGTTGTGAAAAAATTTAATTTGAATCTTTTCTTGATCGGACAAAAAAGTTCCCTTAGGCATCTAAAAATGAAACGAAATTTATTGATTAAAATAGGAAAAGTTACAGTAAATTGAGATATTACTATTAGAAACGTACTTTTGGTTGAAAAAAAAACTAAAGTTGATAATATTTTATTTTTGGTCACTTTTTTAAAAACAAATTTCGAGTGTGCGTTTATACGAATCTTCCACTTAAAATAGCACCAAGAACATTTGATCGCATAATTAAGGAAAACAAAAAAAAAAAAATAAGAAAAAATAATTGTTTACTTTTAAAAAGGACCGTTAAGTTGTCTCTCATTAAAATAGTTAAATTTTGCTTTTGGATGAGAACAACAAAGATATAACAAAAATACAGAAAAAAATTAAGTGCGCTTATAGGAATATTCACCAGTGTATTTTAAAATTAAGATAACAATTTCAAAGTTTCACAGAATACTTTTCTTGCCAAAGGACACATTTTAAAGGATAAGGACCAGTCTAATGAAGTACCCAATTCTTACGCCATATTCACAATTGAGTATTCACAATATATGAATGTAGCTTAATAGATCCTCTTTTTCTGATGGAAATTGAATTTTTTGTATTAATTGCTACTGATGTGTACACCAGCAAAAACTCCAAACTCTCATGTTATTCCAATATGCCCATGTTCGAAAACCTGATAAAAAATTTTTTATCCATCAATTTGTTTAATTGTCTTTTATTTTGACTTCAGCGGATTGAGGAATCAAATTTCTTACTATTTTACTTTCCAAGAAATATGGACAATTGTTGCTGTCACATACTCTTATGAATTTTGCTAGTGAACCATTTCATTCAAATAAATTTTTTGTACTTTTTCTTGTTATCGCTTGCATTTTTTAAGCTCATTTTCATTCATTCATTCAGTTCCGTTGTTGTGCTCGATTTCATTTTTAGACACTACATGACTACACTGTTGAAGCAATGGAATTCACTCTATTATTGCTATTGTTTTATAGCAATTGCTGTAACTAATATTGCTGTTGTTATAATAAAAAATCATAAAACAGGGTTAATGATGCAATGCGGAAAAATATTTTTTTTCTCTTTGCAATTGTGGTTTGTATAGAAATAACCGAGTATTTGATAGACAAATTGGTAATTTTATCACTTTACGTTTTTAATTTCAAAATTAATTTTTATAAAAAATAAATTTCAAAATTAATTTTTATAAAAAAGAAATTTTGTTAAATTTCTTTTATTTTCTTATAATTCTTGTTGATATTTCAGATCATGGAAAGCTGAAATAATTTTCGTAATTATATTTCTTAATAGAAAATGTATTTCATTTAGCTTAAAAGCTTTAAGGCTTACAGTTTTTGAAAAGTTTATTTTTGTATTTATTTTGGGATACTCTTCTAAGTCAACAAAAATGTTTTAAATACAGAAATTAAAAGGATTTTTTTAATATCAATTTAGGAATTAATTTTGCATGAATTTTCTAAATTTATTAAAAACGAAAAGATAACATTTAATAACAAAATAATAATCAAATTCAAAGTATTGGTTAATACTTACAAAAGTTCATTTTAATTGGGAAAAATATCTGAAAGAAAAAGAAAAATTATTTTTTAAGTGTTACAATACAATAAAGGGTCCGCCATCTAACGTCTTTTTTTCAACAATTGCTTATTTCGTGAATGGTAACACTTAGCTTATGTCTGATTTGACAGATAATTAGTTTTATCCTTCCGCTGAACGAATATGGTTGTGTACACTGGGAAATATTGCGACATTACTTTGAAAATCATGGTAATGTTGTAGAATCAAAAATCATCTTTTCAGATGAAACTCATTTTGATCTTGGCGGGTATGTAAACAAGCAAAATTGTCGCATTTGGGGCACAGAAAACCCGCGCGCATACATTGAAAAGCCGATACACCTAATACGAGTCACTGTTTGGTGCGGATTTTGGTCCAGAGGCATAATTGGACCATTTTTCTTCGAAAATGGTCAAGGAGTAGCCGTCACAGTCAATGGTGATCGTTATCGGGCCATGTTGAACGAATTCTTGTTCACAAAAATTGAAGAGGAGGATATTAGCAACATTTGGTTTCAACAGGATGGCGTTATGTGCCACACAGCCGAAGCTACACTCGATGTTTTGCACCCTGTTTTTGAAGATCGCATTGTCAGCCGCAGAGCTGATGTCGTTTGGCCACCTAGGAGCTGCGATTTGACACCGTTGGACTATTATTTGTGGGGTGCCGTCAAAGATAAGTGTAACGCCTACAAGCCAGAGACAATTGACGCTTTAAAAAACAATATTCGTGAAGCCATTGGTGAAATACAGCTGCACACAATCGATAATGTGCTTAAAAATTGGACCGAACGTGTAGGCTACTGCATGGCCAGCCGAGGCAGCCATTTTAATGAAATTGTTTGCCATTACTATCCGGAATGATAGTACTTTCAAATAAAAAAAGAAATTAGAGAATATATACAGTAGTTTTTTTTTAGCATTTTCAAAAAAAGAAAAAAATTATTTGGCGGACCCTATACAACACAATATAAAATTTATTTAATTAAAATTACAAAATCACTCGTCTTATCGTATCTCTTATATACACACATCAGCACATTCAATAGAGTAGCAAGTTACCCGAATATTTATGTATATAAAAGCATTGTAGAAAAGAAGATTCATGCAACACTTATCGTACATAAAATGTTAAAAAAAGTATGAAAGGTAGCTTAAAGCAGAGGTTAAGTGCTTGCTTACAAAATCTGTGGCAGCCTAGGCTCGAATCCCAGCGACAACAAAGTAATTTTTGTTTTGTAGAAAACTTAACTTTTTGATGTATTATGGTTTAGAATTTTAATTAATGTAAGAAACTTCGATCCATTAAAGAATACCTCTGACCATTCTGTAAAGGAAATAAAGAAACGTATTAAAAAACATCATAGAAAGAGGTCAGGCAACGACAGCTTTTGGAATAAAAAAGTTTGGAGTCTATGATAAGCAAAGGGTCCTTACCACTAGACAAAATATAGTTAGGGCAGTAACAGATAGAAACATCATCATTCTTTCTAGACAGTGGACTAAATTATTACCCGAAAACTAAAATATGGCAAAGATTCCGTGAAAGCCATATGCTTTTAAGAGGAGTAGCCAGAAATTTATTATTGTTACGAAAATGAAAATGCTAAAGGCAAAATTCACCATGTCAGAGTAGAGCTGCAAAACTATCGATAGTCGGCCAATTCGATAGTAAAAATCGATAGTGAATTGTGTAAACGGTATAGATATTTGCCTCGTATATTTGATTTTTGGTTCTACATTAAAGTTACCAGCATAGATGTATTTCTTGTTAGCTTGCGAAAGGTTCATTTTTCTTGTCAATAAAAGCGCCCATATTCGTTTTGGTAACAACAATTTCTTCCCTGTTTCCCTATTAACATCTAATATATGGAGAATGATGATTAAGTAGACTCATTGAAAAGGATCTGCAAACGCCGTCTCCTAGCCGCAGATGTACTAGTTAGTGAAGTTTTTCGCAGCCTAAGTACTCATAACGAGTCGTTAGTAATGTTGTGAGGTGATACCGCTGTGGAAAATTGCTAGATAGTATGGCCTGGGATAGAACCGAGGGCTTCTTGGTTGGTAGGCGGGTGTCTTCCATTTATGATTATATAGATATCCTATGAAGTATGAAAATATTTGGAAACCGTTGGAAAGGAAGGTTAGGTTAGTTCGCTCGCATTTCGGGAGTTCTGTCGGTGGCGAGTTCATTGTGGCCCATTCACAGGACAGACCCATTAAAGAGGCCAAAAGGTCGAGCATGAGAGAGTCCCAGAGGAAAGATCCCCACATAAAGACCAAAAAAAAAATTATATCAGTCACCTCATTTGAGCCAACCGGTACCCTTAACGAAGTTAATCAACTTCGAAAGTGACACATCCATAAAATAGTCCAGATCATGAAAGCGACATGAATCCAAATGCGTAAGTCTAAGCTCCCATAGAGCAGGACAGTCGCAGAGAAAGTGTTGTACCGATTCCTCCTCCTTTTTATCCTGCCAGCTCCCAGAATAGCCATGACCGACATGCGACCCATTATACAATGCCCGGTAATTATGTTCGAAAAAGCCCGATCAACCCCCTTCTAAACCTAAAAAAAGCCCTTCGTTTTTCCATGAAAAAAGAAGGCCAAAGTATTCTGGTTATTTCACAAGTGGTGATATTAGTCCACTTGTGCTCCATACTGCTCAGTGCCCATTTATCCAACAAAACCGACGACGCACTTAGAGGGGCATGCACGTTCCCCTGTACGAGAGACAGAGAGGACCCTATAGTAGCGCACTCATCAGCAATTTCATTCCCTCGGATGCCCGCGTGACTCGGAAACCATATCAGTTCGACATGATATCGTTAAAGATGGGCCAGTAGGCATCGGGTAGTCTGAGAGAGACCCTGAGGTCTAGATCCTCAAAATAAAACAACTGGAAATGCAACTATGCTGCAAAAAATTAATCACTGGATGAAATATTAAAACGTTGTGGAAGAAATGTTTAAGGCTCTAAAAAAGCCGAAGGTTGTTCCAGCATACTTACTTGCTAGACGCTACGACATAGTGCAAAAATTTAAAAAACTTTATTTTATTTGAATAAAAGAACCGGTTACCCGGTTATTGGATTAATTTGTAAGCGAAGACCGATTATTTTAAAATTGCATATTTTCGAATTATTCGAAAACCGGTTTTTGAAATAAGTCGAATAATTGATCTCCCTAATCAATACACGATCTGCTAGCCTGCTGCTTACGAATAGTGCGATCAAGAGTGGTGTTGAAGCAACTGAGAAGAATGTTAGAATCTTAGAGGAAATTGAGAGCAGAGTAAAGAAAGAATGACCACCATTTCTAGGTATTTTAATCCAAACAGTTGGCAGGCAATTGATTCACCTTTAGAAGCTATCAAAAATTTTCAGTAGTAAAGATTATCAACATTTACGACAAAACGTTTGTTAAAAACGCTAAAGTCACCCAAGTAAATTGGTGTTGGCATAAGGATTGAAATAACACACCTGCTATATTTAAAATGATTTATTAAAAACTGGCACTTTTTAAATTAAAGCCAATCAAATCTGTAATTAAAACAACCATAATTATTAATAAAAATTTTCCCTAAACAAACAATCTTCTTTTTTGCCATAAACATTTTTATTCATTTTATTATTATTAACAGCAGCTAAGCAGCTGATGAAAATATAATAAAATCTTTTCTTTTGTAAACAACTAAACTGTACATAAATCGTTGTAACAGACCATACCAGACAATTTAATACATATTTCCCCACTTTTTATTATAAACATCTAAGTGGCTCATCTTTTCACTAAATTCGTGTGTTTATTTGTTATTATTAAAAAGAATATTACGAAATAAAAGGTAATAAATTTATTAATAAACATTTTAAAAGCACTTAGCGAAAAACCAACAATAACAACAACAGCACTTAATAAAAACAAAATTTTATTAGACGGGGTTTTGAAAGGGGTTTGATTTTTAGAAAAATTAAAAATTTACATAAAAACATTAATAACAACCACAGTTGAGTAGAAAAGGTCATATATTCTATACGAAAAATTAAAACAAAATTTATGTAAAATTAAAATTATTGGTTGTAAAAAATGAATTTTTAAATTTTTCACTCGTCTAAATGCAATAAATTCAAATACAAAATTGGGTTGGCTGGTTACCCACAGTACAATTTGTATGAAATTCTATAAAATTGTATGAGCAAGTTTACAGCACTTGCAAGTGATTCATATTCGATTGTAAACTATAAATTGCTAGCAGCTTAACCCTTCTCACTCCTTGGGTCAATTTGAACCAACTTTGGTTTTCAGATGCAACATTTTTCCCTTTTATTATAAGATATGAACGTTAAACTTGAATTAATCCATTATAGGGACAAAAATGATGCTTATAAAAGAAAATAATAAAACTTGGTTTTTTTCTTTCTCCTCCACATTTCAAAATACGATTTACAAACAAAGGATCATAGGAAGGCCACATATCCAAGTGATGCAAAAGGATTAAGGAAGCATGGACGCATTGTTAATTAATCCAGTAAGATATGTACGAAAAAATAAAATGGTTTCTTCATCAGTATTGAGTAGAGTTCACCTCATCTGTCGGCTTATAATTTTCTACATTATTTTAGATAAAAAGGGTAAGATCGCAATAGACTTTAATTCTTTGTTCCGTTTTAGGGCAGGAATGATTTAAGGTATTTCCATTTATCAGGAAACACAAAGCAAGCAAAAATTTTGGTAATAATATTCGAAAAAATGTAAGATTTCAGGTGCTCTTCGCTATTATCACAAACAACTTTCCCAGGTCTCATATAGGCTTACGCAATGAGAACCAAACTACTTATCAATGGCTACTACAGAAAGCTCCTCATATATATTGTTACGTTTCAACCATTTTAAAACGTTTGAGTTTTTTTTATTGCGTCAAAATAAAATGAATACCACGTTGTTATTGTTTAACAGTTTTTAAATTCTTACTTTTACTTACTACACTTTATCTTAATACAGCAACTTATTTATCTTGCACTTAATATTCGCTTATACAACAATTCTATTCATGTTTTAGCACGACTTTACTTTATGAGTGAAAAAGATAACTATATCGACGTAGTAACTGCCTAAAGTTTGAAAACTTAGGGAATGTCTCAAACGCCTTCAAATCCTTTAATTTATATCCGTTAATTTTAAACATGTAAGATAGGCAATGCCGTCAAATACACAAATCAGTACAGCATTACCAGGGTAACACATTAACAACCTTGACACAAACCAATCGACCAAACTCCCACAATACAGTCCCAAAAACACTAATGAGGTGTATTCATTTTTAAGCATTTTTATTTCCGTAAAATTATTGCACTTGGGTTGAGGAATATTCAAATTTATAGAGTAATTCATCAATTTTAATATTTGCATCAGAAGAAGTGTTTTGCTGTCCAATTACAGTCTTAACTTAATTAGAATTGCAATAGTTTTCTTGGCATTCATAAAACACTTCTTAAATACTCGTACATACATAGTTCCAGCAATATCAAAACTGTAACAAACAGGACTTTCATAATTCATTGAGCTGCACCCCGTCGTTTTAATACCGGCTCCGAATGACAGAAAAACTTAATTTGGCGCCGTTGTGTATTATAAGTCGACTAAACTCGATAAACTATGCATAATTTTGTCTGCTACACCTTTCTGTTAACGAATAAAGTACTAATCATTCTAGATGATATTATCTATTAGGACTCACTGATAAACGGTCACCTTCAAGACAAAACTAACTTATGTCATCTATAAAACAAAATTTTCTTTCTCCGCCACCGATCTTGGTAGCCAACTGGCTTTCCACACAGCATCCATTGCTTTGTTTCAGAGTTACTAATCAAGTTAATTTGCAAGCTGAGTAGATAATTAATCTACTATAGCTCCCCTTTATATGATTTTGTAGTGGTGAAGATCCTTGCTAAGTAAAGGTGGTGGTGATCTTTTACTCAAGATTGTAATTATTTTTTTCCAGTCGGTGGCATTTTTCCTAATCATCCGGAAGAAGCACAATTAATTTTTTTTTTTCTTCAAGTCCTCTGCAAGGGTTCGAACCTGGCCCGCTTGTATTGTTATGCAAGCTCTCTAACCAATACAAAAGTCATGTATGAAAATTATCGTCAGACATCGATGCTTTACCACTGTCAGCGTTTGTCACTATGATTCATTATGATGTTTGCCACCGGAATTGCACTACAAAATAAAAATCCCAACAATTCATGGCAGTTGTGTGCCTACCTACATGCTCGAACTTTGAACTTGGTTGGTTTGAATTTTTAAAGCGACTAAAGGGTACCAGAATCTTAATTTGATCTTGGTTTCGCGATCGATATACCGTATAAGTCATGTGACCTATGCCATCATAGTGGCTTGATCCTCCCTAGATAGGACACTGATATATGTATGCTTTGATGGGTGAGAAAAATATGGGGTACCAACTGTACAATTTTCTCACAGCAGCTGGAGATCAAGGTGTTTAGTAGACTTTCAGACTATTGCAGTGCTCTACACGCCGAAATTATGACCATATATATCGACGGCAATGAAATCCAATATTACGGATGATCAACTGATAGCAAAGCGGCAATAAAATCTCTACAGAGTGTTCATAACAATCGAAAATTATTCATAAGTGCCAGGTGTCTCTAAATGAGATAGCAAGACGTTCGACGACATAAGTGTTGAAATTGTAAAATCTGCATGTAAGGATTCTTTTGGAGGCTACAACTAGCCATTGGAATTTTATTAAACATATCCAATGCCTGGTAGTCTTATATAATGAATTCTGTCAAAGCTTCAATGATAAAGAGGAAAAGTAGTCTACGGAACATTTTCTTTCCATTGCCCGACATTTGACGACTAAAGCATGTGTGTGGTTGATCGAAAAAGATTCTTTCATATGAATAGCCGGTGATTTAAAAAAAATTCGAGCCTTTATAAGTGTAACTTGATGACTAAAAGAAACTGTATAGGCGATCTGAGTACTGTGATAGAATAGTGACTATATGGTATACAATACGACCTACACTTTGGTCTCTAGCGTTTCATATCATAACACAGACCATAACGCAGACACAGATTATTACGCTAACCAAGAAAACTTTTTGTCTACCAAAATGCTGTCGATTAATGGGTCTAAAGACTATATTTTTATGATTTGGTAAAAGAAAAACTAAAACAGTGGTCACTTTGCTTATAAAGCCGCCCATATAAAGCCGTTGAGCGTACAATAAAGTTTTGTCTATAAAAATGCATAGAAGATGGCATATAATCTTTTTATTTTATTGATTTTTTTTTTTGTGTAAAACATTTTCTCTTTTTTGTATGAAATGACCCATATATAGTATTTGTGCATATCTTTGCATTCCTATGCCCGGAATGTAAAATAATTTTTAGCGGTTCAATTATCGGCACATTCGTACAAACACGGTGCAAATTAATGAATGTAAAATATTTTAATTAATTTACATAAAATAGAAAATAAAAAACATAAATAATATTTAATTTGAGTGCTTCTGATAATATGACATCACAAGAAATAAAATTATTTGTTTTTTTTTAACTGAAAATGATTTCCAACTTAGCGCATACAAATTACGTTTTAAATTTAATAATGATTTTCGTTTGCGAAAATGAAATGAAATTTAAGTTATATTTTTATATAAATTTTCATAAACAGTTGTACATTATTTTTTTCTTCGTATTTGTGCCAGCAACAAAATCAGCAACTTAAGCTCATGTGCATGTGTGTCTATACTTTGTCTGATTTTGAGTCTTGACAAAACACAGCTAAGTGTGTATATTACATTCAGTCATATAAATATCAAATGCTGCTTAGAACTTAATCTGAAAACAGTATCTAAGCAAACTAAAAACAATATCCAACCTTTCCGCATGGCAAAAGGGATTTGTTATGTACCTCTGCATTATGGTAAGTAGGACACACGTCTACCAAACAAGAGGACATCAATCCCAGACATTAACATTAGCTAGTAACTGGTTATGTGTATTACTACTATTGAAAACTTCTCTAATGTATTTGCCATAAGGAGCCGGCATTTAACTGTAGGTGACTTTCAATAAGTCTAAAAATAGAATTGGATGCAGCTCAATGACTGAGAGAAGTCCCCATGTTCCTCCATTTGGCGTGATGGGAATTATTATTAAATGGATTCTTTTGAGCAGAAAGTCCTTTTGAAGTAGTTTTTGACCGCTTTTTTTGCATATATATCGGGTGATATACAGGCGAAAACCCGACGGCTGTTGGTTTTTAAATGCTCTAACGTTAGTAGATTATCGGCCTGGAATTTCTAATGCAAGTCGTGTTGTGTGGCTCTTGGTACTTGGTCTGGCTGAAACCACATATCATCTATTTCAATCGAAGGCAAATAAAGTCGATTATCACAAGGCCACAGCGTTCTGAATTGATGGTAGCGCTTATTTCAGCGTCATTTTCTTAAAAATACAGCCAAAAGATACCTCCAGACTATAATGTGCACCAAACAGCTACTTTTCTGCATGCAATAACTTTTCCGCAATCACTTCTGGTTTCTCCGAGTCACATATGCGACAATTTTGCTTGTTAACGTAACCACCGAGTGAGAAATAAGCTTCTTTGCTTGTACGCAAAATTATAGTTATTTTTAACGATTTTTACAGGCTCTTCGGTTGTTAAGCGATATTCATAAATGGCAAACATTTCACTAAATAACAGACAAACTGAAATTAGAGCGTTAGGCGCTGCGTTGATATTTGTCTAGGATGTACGCTGAGGTGACATACATACCTAAATGAAAGCGGTAAATTGTATCAAGAACAGTAATGTTAACTTAACTTTTCAACAATAAATCACTCAATTGAAATTAAAATATTACTAAAATGTTAGAAAACAGCTAAAATTACACTCTTTTTTCCTTTCTTTTTTCTTCTATTATTTTCTTCGCAGCCAATTTCATTTTCTAGCGCGTTGTCAAAGGTGAATTTCTAATTGCAAAGCGTTGACGCCCCGCTATTTTGATTTGCTTCATGCAATTTGTATGGGCATAAACATGTTTGACAGCTAGATAACGCTTAGCGCTCTGACTTGGGTTTGACTGTTAATGACACTTCAGATAACAGATGTTGAACAGCTGACATCCTTGCCAGACCGGCGGTTTTGAAACCACTAAATGAATAACCCAAATATGAAATTATGCGAAATAAATGGGGACAGAATGAGCACTCCCTCTTTTTATTTTTTAAATGACTCAGACTGACAGAAAAAATTAATCAAATTCGGTTACTATATCGGTTGCTTCTATTCTATTTCTAGCCATAGCTGAGAGCATATTTTTTTCTCACTACTTTATAGTATTTTACCATTAAATCACAAAATTTGTTTTTTAATTATTATTTAATATTCGCTTTCAATTATTTCCAATAACTTTTTCACTTCAATGTTTTATAATTTAAAGAAAATATCTTCCGTCTGTTTCAGCTGTGCATTGTATATGGCTTCGTTCATTCAACCTTTGGTTTGAAATGAATTCCCTTGACTCTTGATAAGTTTAATGGTTTTATTGTGACATTTTTCATCGTCATCATCATCATCATCATCATCATCAGCATGTAAATGCTCTCGTTGTTGGATAGTTGGTGTTAAACATTTAAATTATTATGGTTTCTTTTATAATTGCTTATCGCTTTTGTCTCGCACAGTTCTGTCTATCTCTTCTCTTCTAAACATCGATTATCGTTCAATTAATTAATGCTCTGATTAAATGTTCTATTTAATGCTTAAATGTCCTTAACCCACACACCCACAGCTTGTGAAAGACAATTTAATTGTGGGTTTTTAGCTTAAACTATGCAGTGGTTTTTGTGGTAATCAAATGGGCAAGTATTTTAAAGTAAACGTTCATTTCAATAAATAAATTATTTATTGATTTATTATAAAAATAATTACTATGATTTTATTTTTGTTCATGATTTATAACAATAAAAATTCATGCCATAAATATATTTGATTTAATTAATGTTTTCGTTTATACTTTATACCACTTAAGGTGGTGAGTAATTATCATTAAATTAATATTGTTTTTAGACATGAATGGGAGAGCACACCCACTTCAAAAAGCATTGTTGCCTACTCAACAGTATTAAATAGCATTGTGGTGGGTGTCATTTTCACACGGTATTATTCTTTTTTAATTAATAATTTCATTTTCACAATAATTTTTGATATTTAATTAATATAACCAACTTGTGGTATTTTTCACACAATGAAAGTTCTATTTCAAATAGAATTCGCTTTGATAAATTCACATTTATAATAAAATAAAACAATGTTTCTAATAATAATTTAATCAAATAAATTTTAATTGATTTTTTAGGTATTAGAGGTTCTCCTATTGAAATTGTAAGAATTTTAACAAAAAAAATATATTTTTCTTGTATTTTTTTATATCAAATTATAAAAAAGAAACAAAAAATCAAAAGCTAAAATATTTATTTGAAAACTATTATCTGTAAGGAATTTCACTTGTTCGGAAAACCCATCAGATTGAATTCGTACATATTTTTGCGAAAATAAAAATGCCTAAAAAGAAAATACACCACATCAGGTACTGTATTGTGGTTTTTATTCTATTGGTTTGTTTCTAGGTTGTTAATTTGTTACCCTCGTAATTCTGTACTGATTTATGTCTTTGGCAATGCAATTCGACCATCTTTGGGTAACACAATCTTATATGTTTAAATTTAACGGACATAAAAAAATGATTTCAAAGCATATGAAACATTTCCGGAACTTTCCAAACTATAGGAATTTTGGTGTATAAGGAGGCTGCTTTGCCTACGTCGATATGGTTATCGTTTTGCAGATATAAAGTAAAGTCGTGTTTGGGCGTAAATAAAAGTGTTTTATAAAGGAATATTAAGCGCAAGATAAATAAGTTGCTGTATTAAGATAAAGTGTATAAAGTAAAAGTGAGGAAATAAAAACTGTATAACAGCGTGATGTTAATTTTATTCCGACGCAATTAAAAAGAACTCAAACGTTTTAAAAAGATTAGAACGTTACAGTATTATGAGACCGATGGCGATTAATATAGCTGGAATACTAAGGACTATCCTAAGGATTTTAAACTGCATATCAAATGATATTCAGTCCAAGACATTATAGGATACAAAACTCTTTATTAAAAGGGGTTTTCTGACTGATACATCGGATAGATCATTTTGTAAAAAAAGTCCCCTCATTTCTGAGAGAAATGTATGCACTAACGGATCATAGTAATGGATTGGCGGTGGCATGATGTAGTGGTTAGGGCACTCGTATAAAAACACAAGCGGCCCAGGTTCGAGCCCCAGCAAAGTATAAGACAAAATTATGTAATTGTGGTTTCAAGTGTTTTATAAAGGGACTTCCTCTTCCCTCCAGAAAACTCCATCCAAAAAACAAAGAAGTAGCCCCTAGTACTTTCAGTTTACCTCTGGCGATGTTGGCAAACATCAGACGAATGATCGATCAGCAGAAAACACCACCTAGTGTGGGAAAAGTCAAACAAGCAATCAATGCTATGTAAAGACCACCACCCCCACTTAGCAAGGATCTTCACCACTGCAGAATCTCATGGAGGGTGAAAGGGAGCTACAGTGGATTAATCATCCACTTAAATTGCTTAATGAAACTAAAACAAAGCAATGGATGTTCTGTGCAAAGTCAATATGTTCCCTAGAGTAGTGACGGAGAAAAAATGGATCAATGGATTAAGAGACTGTCTAATAGATTTCTTGAATGTGTTCTTCAGCCAAATTAATAAATTAAAATCTAAGTGCAAGAAATTCGATGCCGCAAATGTATTTCTGTACTTCCTAAGTTGATCAGCTAAGAAGTGCAAGTGTACACTGGTTTGTCTAAATATAGAGTCATAACAAAATCATTCAAATTATTTTTTCTATTTCACCTCATTTGCATTCTATCTCTGTAACTTCTGTGTCTAACAGTCATCTCCACGTATTTACCCGTTTTACTCTTCTGTGGATTTTCTGTGGGTTTCAATTTAGGGCAAGGCGCGCTATATATTCTTTCTTGTGGCTTTCTGAGTGTGCGGCTAATCGACTTCTATTTGAGGCGTCGAATTTCTTGAATCACTGTGGTAACACATATGTTTTTATTAGTGATTTTGTTGAGCCAATATACGCCCATGATTCTACTTAAGAGAGACTTTTTTAAGTTTGAGGTGTCTGCAGCTCTTTTCTTGGTGAGTTTCATGTCAAGCATCACTGATTTGAAGCTTGCATTAAATATTAGGATTTTGGTGTCCCCAGAAATTTGCATTAACAGTGAATGGGGTGAACTGCACGACCTTTATTCAAACGAAATCGTATATCTTCAGTTGAACTGCCAGTAGTTGTAATCGTGCTACCAAGATAGCAGAATAATTCTACGGTGTCAGTCGTCTTTCCGGCTATATTAAGTGATTGGTAGTTGTTGGTGTTAATGAGCATAATTTAATCCAACTTGCTCTGTGAACATTACTGCATCATTTAACAATTCAGTTACGGCTGAGTGTCTATGGGCAAGGAGTTAAATGTCGTCTGCGCAGTCGAGATCGCCGAGTCTGACATTTATTCCATATCTAATTTCTGTAATGAATGCATCTGCCGTTCAGAGCCGGTGTTAAACTGTATGTCCCTTTAATTGAGTTTAAGAATACAAGCGAGTGCAGCTCATTGATTTGACGAAGTGCCCCTTTTCCCATTTGGTATGCCGCTGGAATTATATACATACATATATATATATGACGATCGGTGTGCCGAAATCTGGCTTGTTCATTCACCATACTGAGTGAAACGTGTTTTATTTACCATGCTCAGCAGCGTGATGCTTCTCCAGTTTCTGCACTCTGAAAGATTACGTTTCTTAGACAATATAGCAATCGTTTCTTCAACAACGTTCTGCAGTGTTTTATCAGACCACAACTCTAATATAAAAAGGTGTCTATTGTCAGGCCCTGTGACCGTTTGCTATTTCTGTGTTGCTATAGCAAACATAATCTCGGGTCTAGTTGCTGAGTGTCTCTGGACGAGTTAACTAGATTAGGCTTAGGTGAGTTCCAGTACATGAAGACATTGGAGGCAATTGAATGGCAGACGAAGTTGCATGAGCGTGCGCTCCTTTGGATCTTTTGAATCGATCAGAGATATGGCTATTTCTCTTCAAGTAAGCAGACAGCTCATATAACGGGAGCTACGCCTCAAGGCTAATGAGCATTAGATAAATGAACCCACCTGCCCTAAGGCAAAGAAAATTTCGGCGTATACGAACGACGAACGAAGAACGAGGCGGAAAACAAAATTCAGACAGGTTAACAAATTCTCCAAAAGCTGTAAAGACGATGAGGAGGAGGAGCTACAGAATATCTTTTATGTCATTGCCATGCCTTTGACGACATAAAGTTACTCTTTCTTGATCGGAGAAGATTTGACGTCAAGAATTGTCTTGCTGCTAGTGATTTAAACAAAGACCGCGCCTTTGCCTTTATAAAACGACTTAGTGGGTGGCCAAGTTTTGATTGCGATTTGAATTGGGCTTAATCATCTCTGAAACTATTTTCGTTTAATCGGCACTCGCAAATTGATTTTTCTTATTTTTGTTGAAAGTTTGTTGAAATTAGGCGCACAATGCGGAAACCCTACGTAATATATCACAAAACAATCCCTTAATCAGTTCTAAGCTTTTCATGGGACTTTTGTCCCCGAACAACTCTCGCACGTATTCTTACGCTCTTGCTTTTAGTTGTCAAAGAGACAGTGACTAATGCACACGTATGGTAAATATACGCAAATTTTTTTAAGGCGCAGACAAATAATAAAAAAGTTTCTTTCGCTTTTGCTTTTAGTTGTCACTGAAACAGCGACAAGCGCAATGCAATGTGCAGCGGATGTATGTTGATTTATTTTTAAACATCAATTTTATTCTCTCTCTCTCTCTCTGTGAGAGTAATTTCCATACTCTCACTAACACAACTTCAGTTTTACTTTTGCACAACACTGTCCTTAACTTAAATCTGCATGGTAAGCGAAATCATGGTCGATCAAGAACAGTGTTGCCGTATTGGTTATTTCTAACAAAAATTGTTTTTTTTTTCTTCGATGTGTAAATGTGGATATTTTTTCCATTTTGGCAACATTTTTCACGATTTAAAAAAAGTAATTATTTCCTTTAATGTTTATTATATTGTGGAAAATTGGCTAAAAAAAAATTTATTCAAAATATTGACTAGCGTTACCTATAACTTTTTTCATCTTTTTGGACTTCGCGGCTTATGTTTTTGAGGCTAAGAGCGAATCAAGCCAATTTCATATACTCAGTTTTTAAATAAAGTGTATTGCGATCGAAACAAAAATCAGTCAAACGAACAAAGTATGGATTATAAGACGGGTGAGAAAAACTTAATTAGTTTTAGCTGGTCTTGTAATATCTGTCATGATGAAATAAAATGTCTTCAAGTCTGGCCAAATGTTATGGGTATTTTTGCGTAGCTTCGCGTTATCGTAATTAATACATTTTTCGTCGCCAGTAATAACTGAATAGAGTAATAATGGATTTTTGTACTAAAATTTTGGTTAAACTGATCAGGATGCACTTTGCCTAGAAGCTTGTTACATAAGATAAAATCTATGGATGAAGAACTCAGCTGGGAGCAGATAAAAACTATTGCCATTTAAAGATAACTTTGTAGGGCACTAGGCACCACTTTAGTTCGTTTTAGTTTTTCTTTATTACACAATCCTCTTCTATAAAAGACTTCCATAAAAGATGCGGACTCTTAGACAATTTAGTTTGGCTTACAATTTTACAAATTGTTGTATATTAAACACAATCACTTTTATTCATCTCTTCTTCACCGTGTTTCCTTAATTTTGCGACTATACGAGTACCATCTCTATACACCACCGGTGGTATCGTTGTCATCGTTAAAATCAGCAGCAGCAGCATCAACATCAACGTCAACATCATTTTAAACGAATTTCATGCCAATTTACTTTCTTCTATACTTTGCTGGTATATTTTCGTAATATATACACACAAACACATACATACATACAAATAAATTTATTTCTATATTACATCCGATTTTTTTTTACACTTATGCCTTGTTGTTGTTATTGTTGAATGGTAAGTCCTAGAATCGATTCGTTGCTTATGAAAGTATTTTACAAACAAATTACATTCCTTCAAGTAATAGAGTAAAAGAGAGAGAGAGAGAGAGAGGGAGAAAGAGTACAAGGAGAAAAGAGAAGAAGAAGTGAATGAAGAAGAAAAAGGAAAGTCAGTCAAACACGACCTTTTGATTGTATTAAAGGCACATCATTTGATTGGAATTTGTGTGAATGCTTTTCTCTTTTAAAATTTTTTCTTTTGCTGTTTCTACTCTGGTTGCCTTTGAAGCAAACGTATGTACATGTATTTGATCATAGTCAACGAAATGAAATTATAAAAAAAGAAAATAAAAAATAGAAAATGAAATTGTCGAAAAAACCACAAAAAATTACTAAAAGAAAATTGGTGGGTGGTTTTACTGACACAGTCACAACACGAAATGAAGTTTAAATAATTATAGACGACGAGCGTCTAAGAAAGAAAAAGCTGAATATCTTAATAAATTTAATTTTTTTTTTTTTTTGGCAAAATACCAAATACCTCTACTGATTACAAAGCTATATTAGTGACATTACACCATCAGGAGGTCATGGTTTAAATATTTAAATATTCGTTTTATTGCGTGAAATTGCCTTCAAAGATAATTTTAAATGGAATTTATTATTGAATTATTTTGAAAGAACAAAATAACATAAGAAATTTTTGTACAAAAGAGGCAACTATTCTGCGAAGGACTAAGCATTGCACAATCATAGAAGTTTTCATATTTTACCATTGCTTTTCAAGCGAATGCCATCGCGATAGAAAAAGTTGCAGGGAAACTGCATAGAAACTGCATCTACCGAGCACCTGTTTACTATGCAAGTGTCCAATTTTGACTTGAAAGAAGTCCAGACCACTTTTGACATTAAGAAGCATCGCAAGCATCACAACAGAAACGATCATTGGCTTTGTAAACGCTTCGCGTTCGCTTTAGTGGTTCTTAGACTAAGGACAGCGTAATATACATCATTCGACATAATGAATTGTGACAAGTTTTGTGGTACCACAACGGCAAAACGAGTCTTTTACTAATGAGTCAGAGTTGAACGTGGGTATTCACCGCGCTGGCATACCCCATGGTGCCCAAGGCACGGATGGATATAACGTCCACCAACGCTACCCACCCATGATATTCACAAGTGAGTACCAAATTCAAGGACACTAACCTTCACACCTTGGTGAAGTGTTGGAGACCATCTAAGCTCCCACCGTGATATGAGTCACAGCAACCGGTTGAGGAGATGCAACACCACACCAAGCTCACACTCTTCCTGTTATTTAGGTTTAAAACCACAACCACCACGAAGCTACCACAACAGGGCCTACCCAAAGTCAGACAGAGACTGACCCGTGGTACACGAATACCTCTAGTCAGGCTTACTAGCACGGAGTATTCGCCCATGTGCTACCTACAGTTTCGGCTTCATAACTGCCCCGGACTGATCGCCGATAAAATACCACTGGGCAGTATGGCATACCAGCACTGATCCTGACACAATGCTCTTCGACTCTTTTCAGTGCGTCATATCGCGCCGGAATTGTTCCATCCCGCTGAAGGGTTGCTAATGTAACGCCAATCATTATAAAGTATGAGGATATCAACCCTGAAAACTACCGTCCAATAGCTGTTTGTTCGGCACGCTCCAAATTTTAATGATTTTCTAAGTGATCAGTAAGGATTTCGTAAAGGCCATTTTACTGGTGACCTGTTGGCGGTACTTTTCGAGAGGTGAAGCAAATCTATTCAAGGTGGTAGCAAAGTTGTGGTTTTTGATAGAGTTTGGTATGAGACGCTCGTGACGAAACTTACAATTTTTGTCGTCAGTAGTTACTTCTTTCAATTAATAATGAACTTTCTCAGAAATCGCTCTATAAGAGTAGTAAAAGATGGTATTTTTTCTGGTGAGTTCAGTGGCTCTGTTCTTTCTCTCACTCTATTTATAATATTCTTTTTATGCCTTTCTTCTTCTCACTTTTAGGTCCATCTACTCTTTCGCAGATGATAGAAATATTTGTCATTTATACTCTTTTTATCGTAGGCCAAGCCTTTTGGAGATTATGATGAAAAAAAGGAGTATGAGTGACACACTCACAAGCGGCTTAGTGAAAATCTCCGAGTAGGCATACGAACAGCGTTGATTTTAATGCACGCAAGACCCAATAATGTTTTCTATCATACAGACGTGATGGCGAAATGTCATCAGTAACCCTGATGTTCGGTTTTTGAAACGGTGTAGAAAATACTTCACTCACGTTGCCTTAGGATGAAATACAACTCGGATACATGGGCTGGTATTTAAATTGCGTCTCTACTGCATATAGCATAGGACTAAAGTGCTTATTTATGACGGTGGTGTTTCCAACTCTATCGATTAGTTAGAGCATCGTCGCAATGTAAAGTGTGTTTCATTGATTTATCGATACTATAATGGAATGCGTTCTGACAAAAAAAAAAAATTAATTCTTAGTGATCACATATTTTCAAATGGGTGTGGCGTAGGGTAGTGGTTAAAGGACACGCATACAGCACAAGCGTCTCGAGCTCTAATCCCCAGCGGAGGATATGATGAAAAGAAGAAATTTAATTGCGGTTTCGAGTGTTTAGTAAAGAGAAAAATCCACCTTCAATCGAACCGTCTAGCGGTCATGACAAACATAAGACGAATGATCAAGAGATATGACCACCTATTGGAAAAAATTACAATGCTAAGTAATGATCATAATAATCCACATAGCAAGGATTTTCACCTCTACACAATCATATGGAAGCGAGCTACAGCAGATTATTAATTTCTTTAGCTTGAAAACATATTTTCATATCCATATCCTATTACTTAAGATATGGATAAGTTCACTACTCGCTCTAGCCTCCTTTCCACAACCTATCTTTCTAATACGAGCAGTGAATTGCATGAGTATTGGTCATTCTCTAAGTGCTGACCTCAAGTTAAAAAAAAGTAGCAGGTCACTTACAAATTAAGTATTTATCGTAAGTATTTAACGGGGTCTGAGACCCGACTATTCAGTTTACTGTAGATTCTATAAATTTATACAAGAACAACAAGCTATGGTGAGTTATGGAGTCTGGAAAAGTGATCGGACCTATATGCCTCTTTTTTTGACTATTGTTTTACAAAACAAAGTCTTTGATGGAAACCCTTTAAGAGAGACATTCCAGCGGCAATTTACCACTACTGGGTGTCGTAATTTCTTCTGGAGTGGAATTTGAAAACTATTCAAACCAGTGCTTGGCTGCTGCTGCTCACAGGAGAACACCCCCAAGAGAGCAAATATACAACTTTTATGCCATCCATGTGCGAACCACTGGTTTAAATCTTTGTTGTATTGTTAGCAGCATTGGTTGGATTGCCATTAAAAACCATGATCATGATTAAATTTTTTTTTTTTCAACTTTGACAATTTTCCAAAAAGGCGACATTTTTTCATTAACATTAACAAAATTTTCATCAGCTCTTCTTATAGAAAAAATATGTCAATATCTCGTGACACTCACAAAATTAAATAGTTTCCGTTTAATTTAAAAAGAAAAAAAAAAAAAAGAAAAATAAAAACAAAAGAAAATTTCAGCAAAAGTGAATAAAATACACGTTTTTTTCGTTTTTAATTAATTCTAAAAATTGTTATAAAAAAAAATCTATAGAAATCAACCGAATCAAAATCACGGTCATGTGAATTCAACGTACGATGAACATGAAAATAAAAAAAGGAAATAAATCAACACAAAAATAGAAATAGAAACTATATGTAGATGTAGATATAAAATGAAATGTATTTTCTTCTTTTGCAGACACTTCAAACAGATGACTTATATGTGTATTTGTAAGGGAAAATATTTTTATTGAAAAATTTTGAAAAAACAAAAATAATCTTGACCATCATTAGAGTGAACGCAAGCACTAAATAATTTTAAAAGCTTTCAATTAAAACGTGCAATTGAACATCTTTTTAAAAAATTATTTGGCGGCTGTATTACAAATTAATTTTAAAATAAACGAAAAAATAAAATAATGATTGGTTATCAGTTTAAGAATATTTTACGAAAACTAAAGCCTTCAAACATACATTCATTAATGTTCAATGCCACACACAGTATCATTAACTTTCTTAATGTTAATCTTGGCTTTGTCATCGTCTGCGAAGCTTCACCTTGCTCCGTCTGTGATCATTTTCGTTTATATTATTATTGTTATTGTTATACCTGATCCACGTTTTTTTCCGCCCACAATCATTCGGACCTACTAAACAAGCTATAATACTGTATGATATAATTGACATTACCAGACCTAATAAATTTGAGAGCCATCTATCGACAATTTGTAACTAAACTTTTACGAACACCTAATATTTTTGATTATCAAGAATTTTGTAATATTAAATCTGACAACCCTAAGCCCACTTTTTAATTATGTTAATTCCCATAACATGCTATTAAGGAACATGGGGACTTCTCTCAGTCAATGAGCTGCACCCGATCCTAATTTTTGAATTCATTGAAAGGGACCTGCAGTTGTTTAACGCCGGCTGAGAACGGCAAATGCATATAATGCTCATAACCAATAGCTAATGTTATGAGATGATACGGCTGTTGAAAAAACGTTTTCTCCTTTAAGATGATCTGGCCTGGTATTGAACGGAGCACCCTCTGGTTGGTAAGCGGGTGTCTTAACTACCATACTACAGCGGCACACTAAAAAACTTTTTAATTATAAAAAGTAAATACAGGTTGTCGGCCGGGAAGTTATACTATATCGTTCTGCCGCCATTTTGGTAAATATTAGTCTTAACATTTCATATTTGGCAGTCGTGAAATAGAGGCGTGGCATATTTATTATGAATAAATATTCTCTAAACCAACGTGCTTTAATCGTTAAATATTTTATTAAAATCAACAAGGCGCACTATTTATCGTGTAGTGAATGATTTCGAAGAAAAAGGAACTGTAGCTGATAGGCGCCCAAGCATGGACTACAACGTATTGCAAGATCGGCTGAAAACACTACTGCTGTTTAAGAAAGTGTTCAAAACAATCTATCAACCGCAATTTGGTGACGTGTTTGGGAGCTTGGTCTTCAAAGAACAACTTTAGTCACAATTTTGCACAAAGATTTGCATTCGTTTTCATTTAAGATTCAGTTGACACAAGAGCTTCTTCCAGAAGACCATTCACGCCGCCGTACATATGCCAATAGGATGTTACAGCTTGCCCATGACAACCCCGATTTTCACGAAAAAATCATAATGAGTGACGGGGCACATTTTCATTTGAATGGTTATGTGAATAAACAGAATGGTCGGTTCTGGGCAATGGAATACCCTCAAATTATGCATTAGTCAGCTTTGCATCCATTAAAAGTGACAGTCTGGTGTGCAATTTGGTCGGTAGGAATCATTGGATTTTACTTCTTTGAAACTGAAAACAGCGTAACGGTAAATGTCATTGAGGCGATATCGTGATATGACTGTAAAATTTATAGCGCGACAACTGCCTGCTTTGGGCTTGACTAAAATGTGGTTTCAAGAAGACGGTGCCACATCGCATACAGCCAGGATTACAACGAAATTATTGCGAGACCTCTTTCCACAACAAATTATTTCAAGGAATGGTAATGTTGATTGGCCTCCACGATCCCCTGATTTGACTGCTGCGGATTTCTTTTTGTGGGGATATGTTAAAAGCAAGGTTTATGCAAACAAACCAGTAACGTTGGAGCAACTCAAACAAAATATTCGTGATGAAATTAATGAAATATGGCGTGAAATGTGTGAGAATGTAATAAAAAATGTGCTCAAAATGTGCTCATAATTGCGAGGCTAACAGAGACGGGCATTTGTCTGATATTGTATTCCATACATAATTGCCGACATTAAATAAAACATTCCATTCCCTTTCATATAATCAAGAAATTTTAAACAAACAACGTAGCATACCATCCAGGCGGCCACCCTGTACTTATGAAAATTTGGCATACATTTACTTTTTTTTATCAAAGATTTTATTATTGAATACATACTCGAATTACAATTTATTTTTTTTTTAATTTATATATATATAGGGTCCGCCATCTAACATTTTTTTTCAACTAGTGCTTATTTCGTGAATGGTAACACTTAGCTCATGTCTGATTTGACAGATAATTAGTTTTATCCTTCCGCTGAACGAATATGGTTGTGTATACGCTTCGCTAAGTAGGCCTGCGATCGACTTACAAAAGATGCCGATTTTGCCAAAAAAATCATCTTTTCAGATGAAGCTCATTTTGATCTTGGCGAGTCTGTAAACAAGCAAAATTGTCGCATTTGAGGCACAGAAAACCCGCACGCATACAAACGGATACACCAAAGATGAGTCACTGTTTGGTGCGGATTTTGGTCCAGAGGCATAATTGGACCATTTTTCTTCGAAAATGAGCAAGTAGTGGCCGTTACAGTCAATGGCGATCGTTATCGGGCCATGTTGAACGAATTTTTGTTCACAAAAATTGAAGTGGAGGATATTAGCAACATTTGGTTTCAACAGGACGGCGCTACCTGCCACACAGCCGAAGCTACACTCGATGTTTTGCGCCCTGTTTGAAGAACGCATTATCAGCCGCAGAACTGATGTCGTTTGGCCACCTCGGAGCTGCAGTTTGACCCCGTTGGACTATTATTTGTGGGGTGCCGTCAAAGATAGGTGTTACGCCAACAAGCCAAAGACAATTGACGCTTTAAAGGACAATATTCGTGCAGCCATTGGTGAAATACAGCTGTACACACTCGATAATGGGCTTAAAAATTGGACCGATCGTGTAGGCTACTGCATGGCCAGCCGAGGCAGCCATTTGAATGATTTTATTTTCCATTATTGTCCGAAAGGTTTGTACTTTCAAATAAAAAAAGAAATTTGAGAAAATATTCAGTAGTTATTTTTATAGCATTTTCAAAAAAAAAAGAATTTATTTGGCGGACCCTTTAGATTTAATTAAGTCTAACAACCTTCGATTAAAATTTAGGCGCCACATTCAGGCCACTTAATTAACACAAGCAGACGGTATAGATTTCTAAAAATTTATTTTCATGCAAAAGTTTAAATTGTTTATACTTTTTTTTATCTGTTTTGTGCTAATTTATTAATTTCGTTTTATGTTGTTGTGTTTTTCTTTTTATTTGTGTTTTATTCGAATTCCCTACTCGAAGCAATTTTTTTTTAAGAAATTTCGTAATAAAAACAGAAACTAAATTAATTTCGAAAAATTAAAAAAATAGAATGAAAACTCGTCGGTAAAAGAAAAACTTATTTAATTTTTTGTTTCATATGTATTGCTGTTGTTGCTGTTGTTGCTAATTCTAATATTTAGTATATAATACATACGTACATATACACACATGTGCCTTCTCAGACATCACTAAAGTGTTTTATTTTTTTGTTTTCTTTGTTTTTTTAAAAACGTGATGGTATTTCATTTAAATTTTTTTTCAGTTCTCTCTTCACCTTCTGTGCTTTAAATATTGTTTTTCTTTTTGTTTATTTGTTTTATTAAATTATTTTTTTTAAGTACATACTGGGTATTTGAGCAGTTTCATTTTACACAGACACAAACTCTTTTACATTAAAGGTAAACATACTTGTAAAAGCAGTCGGACTTATTGAATATCTTTAGAGATTTACATGGGAGACAGTAGCATATTGATTGACAGGAAATATTAATTTCCTGAAAAAAGGGTATCACAAAAATACTGTACAGATTACCACAATACTTATACGAGGTTAATTTACTTGTATTTCTAGCACAACTTCTCTTATTATTATAGCCTGCAAACAACCTGACCAAATATTCTGTTGGGCCATTTATTTTATATTTAATTCCCATAACATTCCATAAAGAAACGTGGGGACTTCTCTTAGTCAGTGAGCTGCATGCGAATCTATTTTTAAACTCATTGAAAGGAACCTACAGTTTATAATGCCGACTTCGTACGGTAAATGCATTAAGAGAAGTTTTCAATAGCAAGAATACTCATAACCAATTGCTATAGCTAATGTTATGAGGTGATACCGCTATCGAAAAACTTATTCTTTTTTAAGATGGTTTAGCCTGGTATTGAACCGAGGACCTTCTGTTTGGTAGGCGGCTGTCTTACCTACCATACCACAGCGGCACACGTAAAGCGTATAAATTCTACCTATAATGCTAAGACCACATCCAAACCTACCGACCATGGACTATACGCTGTCAAAAATAGAATACATGTGTGCGTATAGGAATAATTATTTTAGCGGCAACACGGCTACCGACCACACGACTACCGTTGTAGCCCATAGCCAACTTAGGCAAATATCTATTTTTGTAAGCGACAACAAACAGATGCATGAAATAGGCGATGTAAAAATGCTATACATGAAATATATGTATGGCATCACTGAAAAATATTAATCATATGTCCATTGGTTTACATTTATTTTGTAGCTGCAGTCGTTAAAATAATTAAGTAACTGGTTACTTGGCTACTTTTTTAGCCAGCGTCTTTTGTAGACGTGCGGCCAATGGTCGGTGGTCTTGAATGTGATAAAAACATAGCACGAACTTTTTTATGAATGTAGAAGACCTAGAAAATGTTTTCACTATCAGCTTCTGGTGGTATGTGTTCAAAAACTGGTTGAGTTATTGAGCTGCTCTCATACATCTATTAAGTAAAACAAGAGACTACAAAAATGAACGAAGTTAAAATACATGAGAATGGCACTGTCGAGCAGAACAAGGTTCTGTTTTTGGAATTTTCAAAACACCTCGAAAATCTCGAGTGACGGGTAAGAAACCGGTTTTTAAGACCATCATGCACTTGTAAGCTAATAACTAAGCTGATTATTAGCCGATTTTAAGTTTCTTAAGGGATTTTTCGCAATGCAATTCATGAAAAAATTATAAAATTTTCGGAAAAAATTGCCAACACACATAGAGATAGATGAACTCTTGACAACGAACTTTTGCAAATGATTTTTTCGTGAGTTGCTTTACTAAAATATTCATTAATGCCGTCAACTCCCAACTGATTTCCAAGCCGTCAGTCTTATTTTATTCATAACTTAATATAACTCCTGAATTAATTCATTAAGAGTACGGTTCCTATATAAAATAGTGCGCAAAAACGCATCTAAATTTGAAAAATTTGGAAAAAGTTGGATAAAAAATATATTTGCTTGAGGAATACATGCAGATCTTTTAAGGCTTCGACATATATATCGTATAAAAGGCCTTCATCTATCTTCTTTCCAAGTCCGTTAAGAAAGTTGTTGGCTTATAACTACATGAAGGTCCGAAAAACCAGTTTTTTACCCGTAACTCTAGATTTTTGAGTTGTTTCGAAAATTTCAAAAACAGATCCTTGCTCTGCTCGGCAGCGCCTATCAGAAAAATAGTATCACTTGCCTCTCACTTTTTAATATACTTTTTTTTAATTTTTAATTTCTTCAACTGGACGTATTTTAATTAATTCTTTATGGTTTAATCGACATTTCACTGTTAAGATCAATTATAATACTTTGTTTGCAAATATTATTTAATAATTGATGCCTTATATTGAAAAATATTATTAATTGTAGTGTAGTGAGTACATTTTATTTTATTTTTTATTACATCCCATTACTTTTTTATTTTTATTTTTAAGAAATAAATTAAATCATTACAAGCTTGCACGTTTTTAAAAAAATAATTGCTATTGCTGCTGATATATTTCTGTGAAGAGAAAAACAAATCTTTTTATTTGTTATTTAATTTTCTTATGAAGTGTGCGAACAAAACAAAGTAATTTAAAAAAGAAAACAGAGAAGAAAATATTCAAAATGAATAGTACTCACAATAGGTACTAAAGAACTTAATTAATTTTTATATCATGTGCTCCTCTGTTTAAAGTGGTCGAAGTCCGAAGTACTTTTTTCTCTCAAAAACTTTAATTACCCTTTCAAGTGAACCCAGTATTACATTCATTTTATTTTTTGTTTTTTTTTATTTTTATTTTATTTTTTTATTTTTATTTTTTTTAATTAAAATCAAAAGCTTCACAACTACCTTAAAATAAGAGTGAGTAGCTGTTTAAAATTGGTTTTATTTATTATTATTATTTTTTTAATTTAAAAATGCCCCTTTTATGACATGAGCTTGTCATTGAAATGATTGTTTTTTTAATCGAGGTTTTGGCTTTTGAAAACAAGCAGGAGCGTATGAAAATTGAGATTATGACAGTAAAAGTTTTTAAAAATTAAAAAATTATAATTTAAAGTTATTAATAACCGGAAAGATTTGTATAAAATTTTGTCGTCCCAATACAGCATAAATTTGAGATTTAAATTTTTGGTAATCTAGTCACGAAATAAAAGAAACTGATTTTCGGGTTCTAATCAGAGTCTTTCTAGCCTTGAAGATCTGGAAGAGCGTGGAATTTACTTTTATAACCTGTGTGTGGCACTTTTATTGAAAGACATGGTCACAATCAGAGAATAAGCTATTGACTAAATGGAAAGACATTGACATTGGTCTGCGTTATTGGCTAGATCATCAGTGGGGACAGATTGTCGTTAGCTATACACAGTTTTTGGCCATATAAATCTCCGCGATTGGAACGCATTAATTCGAAGATGACTTTTCTGGGCTACGTACCGGTGAGCTGGAGAAGCGTATATGTGGTGCTCATTTTCAAGACGAGGAAAAGCAGCCATGAAAGGGCAAAGGTCTACAGGCCTATATAGTGTCTCCTCGTTCATGCTGAAGAGCCTGAAGAGACTGCTAGATTATCATATACGGAGCATGTTGGAGGGTATGCCTCGTAACTCGACTAACCAACAAGCCTACCGTCAGCGTTGCTCAACATCAAATGTTTGGTTTCATTGAATAATCCTTTTAGCACAGAAAATATACTTTCGCTGCTTTTCTTGACATAAATAGATGGCACCCTTAACAACGTTTGTAGCATGGCGTGCTTGCCGGGCACTGGGAGTAGAGGAATTCATTAGCAGCTGACTAACCGAAATGCTAATGTGCTGGACGGCTATTTCATTTATGAGCACCTGTAAAAAATAGTGAGAGGTACCACTCAGGGTAGGGCCATCTCACCTCTTTTCCGGCTTCTCGTTGTTAACTCCATCCTGCAGGTCGCCAGTCGCCGATGATGTCGTTAATCTTATCTCGGTCATATTTCCAGCCGCACTGAGTTAGGTGACAAACGGAGCTCTGGATAGGCTGACCTCCGGATGCAGGCTGGGCATATATCCAAAACAGACCGAACTGGTGCTGTTTATCAGAAGGAAAAAGATACCTACCTTCCGGCTCTCTAGAATATTGGATACGAATGGCATCTGTTTGTTCATGCTACATTTTTGGGCATTATTCTGGACTCGAGATCAACCTGGAAGTGCAGCATAGAATTCAGAAAGCTACGGCGGCTTACTATACCTACAAAATTTTTGGCAGCCACTAGGGTCTGAGACCTCGGATTATATTCTGGATGTAGAGATCTATAGTTAGAAGTATACTTACTTACTTAGTGTGACGAGCATTGCAACGACCGTCAGAAGGAGAAAAGGTGCAGAGCTCGTCCCATGTTAGTGTTACTGGGGCAATGCGTAACTGCCATTCTGCGGCTCTTGATGTATTGTGTTACATCTACTGCCGATTGACTTGTATATACAAGCTGCGGCTGCCAGTAGCACGATAAGGTTATTGTCCTCTAGAGTGAGAAAGGCTGGGGCTTCTGGTCATGCCAGAATTCAGGATAAGCTTCCGGTCAGACTACATACCACTACTGATTTCTACACTCCGGAGCTCAACTTTGACAGGAGTTTCGAAGTGAAAATTTCTTCTCGTTTTGCACGGAATCGTGGCTGCAGTGGCTTCGACATTAAGGGGTACACTGATGGCTCAAATATGAGCTGTGGTATTGGATCCAAAGTTTTCTCTGTTTAAGCCAATCTAAATCACTACTACAGTCTTCCGTATAGCTCAAGTAGCTTTCAGGTTTAGGTGGTATGCGAGATCTCGTTTGTATTTGCGTGAACTATCAGACAATCATCCTTGACCTCAAATCAAACACTAGCACCTCTCGATTGATAAGGCTGTGCAGATGCTCATTGAACATTCTCAACTTCTGTTCTGCGACATATTGGATTAGATTGCGGGTCACAGTGACTTGTGTGCGCTATATTTGACATACCTGGAACAGCAGGTGCAAGATGCTGACTAGATCTGAGCAAGATGTGAGGCGCACTTCATGAAGGGTTTCCATATGATAGCTACGCGATATCCTGCGTTATAATAGGTGATCTTCTCAGATATTTCAAACTGATGGAGTTGGCGTAGAGTAAGACAGGGCGCTATGGCTAGGATTTTTACGGCGGCGGAAGGATTTGGTATACCGTTCTCTATCTGCCGTCTACGTATAGGCCGATGGTGTATTTGATGAGAGGTGGAGACGAGCTCCAACTTGTAGACAGGCTAGAACTCTCTGCCCGAAGGTGGTGGAAGAGGTTTAGGCAACTGTCGAACTTGTAGAGAGGCAGGATATCCGCGGTAATAGGAGAAATTACGGGTCGCTGTTTAGTGGGGAGACATGCTCTAAGGCTGGGCCAGAGTGCCCAGTAGGTGTTGTTTAGAGGAAGAGCTTAATACTACGACGGGACTTAGGTGCAGGATATTCGGTGGGCATTTTGTTGGCATTGGGGCTCTATTGGAGCGGGCGAACTGATGGGGCTTTCAGAGGGAATTTTATGGGTATCACAATGGGCTCTATCGAGCGGCCAATTTCAACCTAATCTTACCTAATCTACACCGTTCTTAATACACCCATTCGTAAAAAATGGGCTGTATTTTTTATTTCTAGATTACGTTTAGGGCTGGCTAACAAATAATAAAATAAAAGCATCAATAGAAGAGTGTATTTTGCTAGTGAAACGCGCCTAGCGAATTTAAATTCAAAACTTTTACAAAACTCCTTATAAAAAATGTTCTTCGGATGAGTTTACAATTTGAAACAATAGCTTTTCGTTTTATTTTATTTATTCATTCGAAATCTGAGCCTTAAAATGAAATTAATTTTTTTTATTTGATGCTTGGAATCAACGTCCATGACTTATTGTATTTCATTATAATATTACAGGCAATCGTAACCGGGTATGTACATACATATATGTAATCCTTTTTTTATATTGTTAATAAATAATAACTTTTTTAACACTTTTTCCTTTTCTACCTCGTCATACATATTTCATATTTTTTATCTTTTGTGTACTTAAAATACAATACGAGCATATATTGTAATACTAACATACATACATACGTACATATAAAGTGGCAGAGACATACAATATGCATTTAAAAATTGGATTTCAGAATTTTGTAGTTTTTAAAGCCTTTAAGGATATCCTATATAAACTTTTTTGAGACTCTCACTCACACACTATTTCTGTGGCATGCTATATAAGATAGAAATTGGTTGTGTACATCTGTGCATGTGTGTCTTTTATAATACAAATTTATATAAAGGGTCCGCCAAATAATTTTTTTTTTTCTTGAAAATGCTATAAAAAAAACTACTGAATTTCTTTTTTTATTTGAAAGTACAATCCTTCCGGTTAATAATGTACAATAATTTTATTCAAATGGCTGCCTCGGCTGGCCATGCAGTAGCCTACACGATCGGTCCAATTTTTAAGCACATTATCGCACACTGTATTTCACCAATGGCTTCACGAATGTTGTCCTTCAAAGCGTCAATTGTCTCTGGCTTGTTGGCGTAACACTTATCTTTGACGGCACTCCACAAATAATAGTCCAACGGTGTCAAATCGCAACTCCGAGGTGGCCAAACGACATCACATTATCGATCTTCAAAAACAGAGCGCAAAACATCGAGTGTAGCTTCGGCTGTGTGGCACGTAGCGCCGTCCTGTTGAAACCAAATGTTGCTAATATCCTGGTCTTCAATTTTTGTGAACAAAAATTCGTTCAACATGGCCCCATAACGATCGCCATTGACTATAACGGCCACTCCATGCTCATTTTCGAAGAAAAATTGCCCAATTATGCCTCTGGTTCAAAATCCGCACCAAATAGTGACTCGTTTTGGGTGTATCAGCTTATCAATGTATGCGTGCGTGTTTTCTGTGCCCCAAATGCGACAATTTTGCTTGTTTACATACCCGCCAAGATCAAAATGAGCTTCATCTGAAAACATGATTTTTTGTTTGACAAAATCGGCATCTTCTGTAAGTTGATCGCAGGCGCAGATTCCCAGCGTTGATCAAGCGTATACACAACCATATTCATTCAGCGGAAGTATAAACTAATTATCTGTCAAATCAGACATGGGCTAAGTGTTACCATTCACGAAATAAGCACTAGTTGAAAGAAAACGTTAGATGACGGACCCTTTAGATTGTATTTATGTAGGTTATGCATTACAAGGCAAGTATTCTTTGAACATAGCAATATGAACAGTGAAATACATACTGAATTCGTATTCTCTAACAGTTTTTACGATTTTAGAAACAATTTTCATTTACTATGTTCATGTTCATCGTTTAACGATTTTGCCAGATCTTAATGCAAAAATATTCTAGATTTTTGAAGTTTTTATTTTTTAAATAAATTATTTCTTCAACTTTTGTCCTCCACTTTTAATATTTTCTTCTTTTATTTTAAATATATTTACACATGTGCACATACATACATATACCCTCCACATGCACACATGTCCTTTCCTCATATGTGAACATTAAAGTTGTTTGTGAACCATATTTTCTGTGTGCAATTTCCGCAAAAGTTATAACATCTGTATGACATTTTATCTCAACATATTCATGCCCAGAGAACCAGGCAAACAGACGGTCATTTATTGGTCAATAAACTCCATAGTAGTGACATGTAAAGGAATATTTATAAAATAAAAATTTATTTTTAATTTTTATATGCATATACGAGTACATACCTATGTACGTATATAGGAATATAATAACAAAGAGGACTATCCTATAGTTTAGTGTCTATGTATGCAAGTATTTTTGCATGGAACCATAAAACTTTAATATTCGAATTTTGGTTTGTTACTTTTATTTGTTAGTTCAATCCTTTTTCCGGTTGCCAGAGTATTACACATTATTTGCTCTGTTTTTATGACCCATAAAGTAACAAAATAAACAAAATTTATGTTTAAATGTATGTGAGTAAACAAACATTAGTTGCTTAAAATTTATTTGAAATACATATTTTTCAAATTTTTTAACTTAAATATTTTTATTATATATAAACTAAAAGTACTATTGTTACAAAAATAAAAATACAATACATCAGCGCCTTAAACTTTAATGTGGGATTTTGCTATATTTTGTGTCACCTATCAATTTGGCAGCATTCTCAAATCGACCATCTTTACGTTACGTTTCAATTAACGGATATGAAAATAGAAGATGGTCGATATTACTGGAACCTTCCAAACTGTAGGCAATTAGGTATATTAAAGGGTCTGCTTTACCTACAAGTTAGTTGAGTTATCGTTTGGCTGTCAATAAACAAAGTTGTGTAAAAGCGGAAATAAAAGTGTTGTATAAACGAATAAAAAGTGTTGTATTAAGAAAAACAGTACACAAGTTATAGTGAAGTATATAAAGAAACTGTAAAACATTAAAAATAGCATCTCATTTTATCTTAACGCAATTTAAACGAACTCAAACGTTTTAAAAAGGTCAAAACGTAACAGAATCAAACGGGAATTAAATAAATTAAAGCTGTTAACAACAGGTAATAAAGCCGAACTACAAAAACGTCCGTTAGAGGAATTTCAGAGACATGGTATAGACATAGAGACTTACGAATTTGATGATGAGAATGATCCTGTGATAAGTGCCGCTGCAACCACAAGCAGTTTGGACATCAATACAATGCTTGCAGCCGTGATGAAACAGATGCAAATTCAAAACCAGTACTTTCTAGCCAGTATTGAAAAGAAACTCGAAGAAACTTCCAACGAGGTGCGAGAAACATTTAGAACTGATAATAAAAAGCTGTTGGCGCAAGTAAAAGAATCTTCTAGAGCTGATAATTAAAAACTCATTGAATAAATTAATGCCGTGGCGAATACACAAGAAATTTCTAAAGCTGATAATAAAAAGCTGTTGGCTCAAACAAAGGAAATCTCTAGAGCGGAAAACCAGATTGACTGTCTGTATCGGTTGGCAAAAATGGCTTAACACGACATCAAATCGACACAGATTTAAATTTGATTTTAACAGCGACGGTAGGATATGAATAGGGAATAATACATCATCAGGCATAATACGACTCCGAGCAAATTTTCTCTTTTTCTCCCACACGTACGTACTCACACACATAGGCAAAAAATAAACAGAGAGGAATAAAGAGGAAATAAACAGAAAAATACAGTGCGAGAAAAAATATTTAGTCATGATGTTTTCGTTGTCTTTAATTTCTTCTTAATTTGATGTTTTCTGAATTTTATTTCTTGTTGTTTTTCTTAATTTTTTCTTCAAAATTGCCTTTTGTTGTTTTCTATTATTATTGTCTTATTTTTTCTTTTGAATTCTTCTTCGTTGTTTTGTTGTTGTTGTTTTTTATTTTATTATTTTTTTGTTACAGCTTTTATCGTTGATTACCTTTTTTATTTAAATTTTTATTTTAGTAAAATATGTAAACTTATGATTTGAGAGCACAGTGTACACAAAAATTTGTGTAAGAAAAAAATGAAACTTTTTCTTGCAGTGTGGTATTTTACGATTGTAAAATGCACTGGTATGAGTTTGCCTGACACTGGAATGCCAGCATTATGTCGATAAATGTCAGTAATGTTTTGTTTGTCGTTTTCATTTCGTTTTTAAATAAGAACACTAAGGGGAATATACTCGCGTTTTAATTGTTGCATTCAAAACTTGTATGAGAAAAATTGTTAAAAAATGACTAAAAATTGAACTGGAGGAATGCTCTACATTAGCTACTCGTGGCAGTCCGTTATAAGATCTCACTTTTAAAACATAAGCGCTATGTTCAAATACAGTAAAAATTTCATTAAATACATGAGTCGTTTTGCGTTTTTTGTGTTTCATTTAAAGCTTAAGTTTGGATGCTCTTATAAAAAGAGCATTTAGATGCTTGATCCGATTCCCAAATCGCTAATGGTCATGTGCCAGGCAATTTATTTGTGTATAAATGCAATATATTTCAAATATTTTTATTTTATTTTTATATTTTTAGTGTTAAGCACCTGCTCGTATTTATTTTTATTTATTTTTATATCAATTGTTGCTCCTGCTGGGTTTCCATTTATTGCAGTACACACACGCGGGCATTCAGAGGATACAGCAATAATTGCAAAATGCAATTAACCACTTGAATAATATCCAAACAAACACTTCTATATAACGATGCTTTTTTTAATTCTAAAGTGAATTCTAAAACTTTTTGCAAAAAATAAAACCAATAAAATAAGACAAATAGATATAATGGGCAGTACGGAATTTTAAAGAGGCGCTACTTGGAATTCTATTTTTAATTTTGATGTTTCACAATTTGAAATTCAATTTTTTCTTTGTGAAATTGAGTCCATGTATATACTTTTTTATTTTAGTGAAAAATTACATGTGAAAATATATCAGTTATTTCACTATAACCATTTGTAGCACTAAATGTTAACAAATTATAAAAAAAGAAAAATATTTGAAAAATAAATTCTTGCCACATCAATAACCATAAGTCCATATAAATGCTATAAATGCTCTCGCATCTATAAATGACCATCAGTGGAAATCAACGGACAGACAGATAGATAGACAGGCAGACGAATAGATAGACTCGCTCGCAACCAAATAAAGTCCGCAAATAGTACATGTTAAAGTAATTTAATAAATGAAAACGGATATAATGGCAATAAAAATCATTCAATATTTGTTATTAAAATATTTTTCAAATATTCCAACAGTGCGTCATAAAATTAAACGGATCATTTCGATACAAATATAAAAAAACAAAAAAGATAATTTTTGTTTCTATAGTTAAAGCTTGTGGTATGGTAGGTAAGACACACGCCTACCAACCAGAAGGTCGTCGGTTCAATGCCAGGTCAGAACATCTTAAAAAAAGAAAACCGTTTTTCGACAGCGGTATCACCTCGTTACATTAGCTAGTAACCTGTTATGAGGATCACTACTATCGAAAACTTCAATAAGTTTCAAAATGAATCGGGTGCAGCTCATTGACTGAGAGAAGTCCCCATGTTCCTTCATGGAATGTTATGGGAATTAATAATAAATAAATAAATTAAAGCTTAGAACGTTAATAGAGTCAGCAAGTAAATTACCGTAATAAGAGTTACGAGGGCTGCTGTGACCAATTGGGATCATCTTGTAGAAAGAAGAGGAAATATAGGACAAATATAAAACGTAAAAAGATAGAAATAGAGGCCAAAAAATTGGAGAATAGTAGTAAGGTCTTTGCCTGAGAAGTAGGCCTTTGATCATCTCAGTGAGAGTCAACAAAGATAGTTATTAGACTCCGAATGTTGCCTCTCATGCCTTGGATTAATAACACTGTCTTTCCAATTACAAATACATCTGGAAGAGCATAAAGTCGAGTTGTTCACAGCAGACGACAGCTCCATCAGTTCTGCCCATCTTAAAATCGTGTGAGTAGAAGGTCAGGCAGCTAAGACATGTATCACTAAATATCAATAACTTAGTGATCTTAATATTCATATGTAGTTGGCAAGATATAATCATTATCACATCTATAAAGTCCAAGATTAACCTAATTGTGTAATCTGCAAAAAACGCTCTCATGCCCATAATAAGCGTCGCACCATAGTCCCAGTTTCCTAAGCTTTAAGGCATTCAAAGCCGGCTGTGGAGTGCTCCTAGTCTACTCTGTTATAAGAACCGATATGGTACATTGCATCCTACTCAGATTTAGAAAACTTAACTTTTTGCCTAAAGAGTGCCACCAATTTTCGGTGTCCCTATGAGAAACACAGAGGGGAGAATTGACTACTGGGCTTAGGGGGAACTCACTCAGCTTTAAAGGAATAAGACAGTTATAAGAGAGGCGAGGTGGTTTGTCTCGCTGTCAGTAGATCCATAATGTAGATTCCTGCTCAATAATAGTGATCTCAGGGTACTAACGGGTTTTTTTACTGGACACTGTTTATTTAGGGAGCATATTAGCTCTCCGCAAAGCATCCATTGGTTTGTTTCAGTTTCATTAATCCAGTTGATTTTTCAAGCTAAGTAGCTTCCCTCCATATGATTATGTAGTGATGAAGATTTCTGCTAATTGGTGGTGTTGATTTTTACTTTATCATTGTAATTTTTTTCCAGTAGGTGGCACTTCTTCCTGATCATTCGTCTGATGTTGGTCATCATCACCAGCGGTAAACTAGAAGGTCAGGGGGCTTCTTCTTTTTATTTTTTTTTAGATGGAGTTGTCTTTATTAAACATTCGAAACCACAAGTAAATTTTTTTCTCATGGGGCTCGAACATGGGTCACTAGTGTTGTTATGCATGCGCTTTAACCACTACACCGCACCATCAGTGTACTCTGGGAAATGTTGATGATGATCGGTGCAGGTTTTGCATTAAAGCATCTAAACATATACTGTTTGAGTGTCCAGCTACTGTGCTGACGCCGAAAGAGGTATATCTTCACCAAATATGATTACCGGCTTTATTTGCAGTCTTAATCTAATGGACTTATGTGACTGCTTAAAATATTCTCTGTGTCGAGCGGTATTTTGAGCGTAATGAATATAACATAACAGGTCTGCCACTAGCCAAGACCACCATAGGTATAGCATGTGCTTTTACTTCCAGCTTCTCTCAATTGAGTTCGTATAGGATTTAAGTATCATCAGATCCCCCCTTGCATGCTGCCTGTTGTGCGTTTGCCATCTTAATTGATAGTCCAGAATAAAGTCGATATTTTTTTTCCTCCAAAGAGTGTAAGGCGAAGGGAACAAGGGATTATATATTATAAAACTCTATACATATATCAACTACGACTTTTCTATATAAAATTTTTTAAATATATATTCTTTATTTGTTAGTTTACTTTTGCCACTTACTATCCCACCACTCAGTGCAACTAGATATTATATTTAAATAGCAAAAGGCACTCACTTACTAATAAAGCAAATATTTAATTGTATTTAAATTAAATTTAATACTTCACTGTTATCGTTAGTTAGTCGACGTATGTATGTATGTATGTACGCGTGTGTGTGTGATTTAAAAAATTAAGTGTAAAACTAAATTTAAAATAGAATAGAAAGTCGTATACAATGTATGCATTCAAATAATTTAAATTCCAATTTAATTAAACTAAAATGCAAAAATCATGTGCAACACATGCAACAGATAATGTGAATATAATTCGCTTAAAAGGAAATACAGAATTTTTTTTTTATTTTTTTTATATAAAATTTGCCATGCTAGAGATACAAATAAATAATTCCATAAAATTTAATTTAATTTTGTTAATGGAAATCACCAAACTTTTCTAGTGAATTGAGAGAAATTTAGAAAAAATAAATAATTGTTAGGAAACTTAATCTATTCCGGTTTAAAGATTTCTGAGTAATTTATGAGACTAAATAAACTAAAATTTAACATTAAATTTGTTAAAAAGATACGAAAAGTGTATAAACAATTTGTTTTTCCAATGAAAAGTATAAGAAATACATTTTAAAAGTTTTCATTTAAAAATCAAAAGTATAATTCAATTAATACAGCATTCATAAGTTTCTAATCTGAATTTTCTATCGAGAAAAAAATTTATCTTAAAATTGTGAAGGTTTTAAATTTTGTTAAATCCTTCAATATACAGTTTTCACTTGAGAGTAGCGCTGAGGGGTTGACCTCAAGTCTTGCAATTTTTTATTTTTATTTATTTATTTAAATGAGGTCTACGGATTGCATTTCCTTACAGACTAAAGTAAAAAAAGCAAGTATCGAAAATTCAAAAACATTAATTCATATATAAAATAATTTTTCTCTTTACAACATCAATAGAATCACAGAAATCAATTACGTGATAAAAATTATTAAATTTCAAGCATATCTGACGAAAGGAGTCGTTGTTCGTATAGACTGATCGATAATACTTCAAGGTTAATAGTTGAAAGTTGCGGGTTGGTCTAGTAGGAACATTGTGCAATATACGACTTAATAGGAACTCCGAATCAATGTTACCTTGAATTAAACTCCACAGAAAGGAAATACTCAGCATAGTTCGTCGGCTTTTCAAAGTGCGAGTCCTCACAAGCAAAATAGAAGAAACTGTTTTTGCACCGATTCAATTTTGTTACTGTAAGTATTGAAGTAGAGGTCCCATATAATAGATCCGTATTCAAGGACTGAGCGAACTAAAGATGTAAATAGAAGTTTCGTTATATAAGGATCGGAAAATTCTTTCGACCATCGCTTCATAAATCCGAGTACACCATTAGTTTTATTCACCATCATTGAAATATGATCATAAAATATTAATTTATGATCCAACAAAATTCCAAGATCCATAATCTTAACTACTTTATTCAGAACATTTTCATTAAAATAATAGTTGGTATCAAGTTTCAAAGAACGGAAAAAACCATTCAGTGAAATAATTAATATCAGTTTGTATAGATGATTGACCAGTAAAATCATTAAAGGAATTAAATATTTTAACATCATCAGCATACATCAGCATATTAAAATGACGAATAACGCTTGCAAGATCGTTTATAAATAATGTAAATAATACCGGACCAAGATGACTGCCTTGAAGCAGTCCAGAGGGAACATTAATAGATTTAGGTATAGCATTTTTGAATTTTACTTTTTGGGTTCTGCATGAAAGGTACGATTTAAGCCAGCGAATTGCATTATCACTGAATCACGTGCGTGATAACTTGTAAAGTAGAATATCATGATTGACTCTATCAAACGCTTTACTAAAATCAGTATAGATTACATCAGTTTGATTGTTATCAATAAAACCATCATTAATTTTAGTTGTTAGTTCCAAAATGTTAGTAGCCGTTGAACGTAATTTCCGGAAACCATGTTGGAATGGAGATAAAAGTGATGAGATTTGATGATATAAATTGTCAGTTAAAATCTTTTCAAAAAGTTTAGGGATTGCATTCAGTTTAGCAATTCCTCTATAGTTCGACACATCAAGTTTACTTTCGGATTTAAACAATGGAATAATGAATGATTGTTTCCAAATGGGTGGCAAATAACCCAATTCAATAGATTTGTTGAAAATAATAGTCATTGGTTCATAAAGATGACCAGAGCAATTTTTAAGAATACAATTTGGTATGCCATCAGGACCAGGAACAGATGAATTCTGAAGGGACTTTAAGCTTGATAATACGGTTTCTGCAGAAATAAACGAAAAACATGTTCCCGCTGAATGAGATATATTATAAGGATATGTGGTTCGATTATCAAATATTTTATTAATATATTGTGCTTATGTGGCTTATATCAGACTATCAAGACCTAACCTTAGAATGATAACCGATCTTTTTTGACATGGCATTGAGATGAAAGCAAATAAAACAGATTTGGTTAGACAAACGCTATTAAAAAGGCATTTTTATATTGGATTCCGAACTTTAATTTTAAATAAAGCAAAAACAAAATATGAATCAAATTAAATTAATTAGTTAGCTTAGCACGTGGCAGGAAAACGATAGACGTGAACTCTGCTCAAGCCAACTTTTATTTTATTTTAATCATAACAAATTTAACAACTTACCTGAATTATTCAAATCAGTATTATTGATGAGCCCATACATGAAAGTAAAGTAGAAAGAGAAATACAAATTTAGTTTAAAGTTTTTCAATATATTTTCTATTTTATAGAAATTTGTTTTTTTTTCATAAAACAAATAAAGGGTCCGCCAAAAAAAAATTTTTTTTTTTAAATGCTATAAAAAAAAAACTACTGAATATTTTCCCAAATTTATTTTTTATTTGAAAGTACAATCCTTCCGATTAATAATGGAAAATAATTTCATTCAAATGGCTGCCTCGGCTGGCCATGCAGTAGCCTAAACGATCGGTCCAATTTTTAAGCACATTATCGATTTTGTGCAGCTGTCTTTCACCAATGGCTTCACGAATATTGTCCTTTAAAGCGTCAATTGTTTATGGCTTGTAGGCGTAACACTTATCTTTAACGGCGCCCCACAAATAATAGTCCAACGGTGTCAAATCGCAGCTCCGAGGTGGCCAAACGACATCAGCTCTGCGGCTGATAATGCGAGCTTCCAAAACAGGGCGTAAAACATCAAGTGTAGCTTCAGCTGTGTGGCACGTAGCGCCGTCCTGTTGAAACCAAATGTTGCTAATATCCTCCTCTTCAATTTTTGTGAACAAATGATCGCCATTGACTGTAACGGCCACTCCTTGCTCATTTTCGAAGAACAATGGCCAAATTATGCCTCTAGACCAAAATCCGCACCAAACAGTGACTCGTCTTGGGTTTATCGGCTTTTCAATGTATGCGTGTGGGTTTTCTGTGCCCCAAATGCAACAATTTTGCTTGTTTACATACCCGCCAAGAGCAAAATGAGCTTCATGTGAAAAGATGACTTTTTTTTTTGGCAAAAGCGGCATCTTCTGTAAGCGAAGCGTATACACAACCATATTCGTTCAGCGGAAGGATACAACTAATTATCTGACAAATCAGACATGAGCTAAGTGTTACATTCACGAAATAAGCACTAGTTAAAAAAAAACTTTAGATGGCGGACCCTATATATTTTCAACAAACTACCAAAAGTAGCACAACAAAAGTAAAGGAAACCACCTAAAACATCCTTAAAAAAAAAAACAAAAAAACAAAAAACAAAAAAAAACTAAACCTTGTTTCTAAAACTACTTAAAATGTAAAAGAAAAGAATGAAATTTTTTTTTTTTTTTACTAAAAACGAAAAGACTCGTAAAACTATTGTTAAATCCAGATTAGCATAATGCGGAAACAACTTTTGAGTGCGTTTGTTAAGAAAACATGTTCGTTCAGTAGCAGTAACAGCAGTTGCAGTAGCAGCATAAGCACATTTTTACATATTTTATCAATTTAAAAAGTCTGTAAAATATTGAAGAGACTTAAGTGAGAGAGGAGAGGATTTGAGAGAATATAAAATTTAGTTTTTGTTTAAACTGTAGAAAATAGAGCAAATTTTGACATACTTGAGATACGAGTAGAAGTAGAATATTTGAAAAAAATAAAATAGAAAAATTTGTGGATTATTTTGTAATATTTTTCTATTGTAAAATTGATAAGATTTTATTAGAGAGATATGTATAACAACAAAAGTAATAACTTGAGCTATGCATTAAAACACTAGTTCGTATAATTTTATCTGCAATGAAAGGGAAAAGAAAAAATTGCATTTCTATTAAAAAAAAATGTAATCTTTCGTTGTTGCCTGTTTTCTTAGAAAGATTAACACACTTTTTTAAATGCAAATATTGAGCAGAGTGGGAGAGATGCAGTTATGTGTTTCTAAACAAAATAAACAGCCATACAGATCATAGTGGTTGAAGAGTTCATCTTAAGTTCAAGCAGAGGTGGCTATGACAGTCAAGTAAAACGTATAGAAATACAATTGCAAACAGAAGTAGGAAGTAGGGAGATCAATTATTCGACTTTTTCAGAAACTGGCTTTCAAATAACTCGAGAAGTTACAATATTTGAAAAACCGGTTTTTGGTTAAAAATTAAACAAATAACCGGTTAAACGGTTCTTTTATTGAAATAATGTTATTCTCAATTCTTGTTGCATTAGCAAATAAAGTTGATAAGTTTTTGTCCCATGTTGGTGGTTCAAGCAAGTAAGTATGCTAGTACATATGCCTCCCCGACAGTACAATATCCTAATATTTCACCCAATGATTCACTTTTTAGAGTGTATTTTGTAAGAGGCTTATTTGTCAGCACCTAGAGACTACTTGGCATAGAATCGGGTTTTCCTTGCTGCACAATAACTTCAACTTTATAGACATATTTAAGATGGTTAATAATTTCTCATCTCGACCAGCCTTTTCAGCTTAGTCTTTAGGGGCACTCAACACACATATGTAGACTTATCCCTTTCATGGATTTCCAAATATTTTCGCATCTCAGAGGAAATCTGTAGGAGCATTAATGCATGCGCGATGTATTTAATAGTGTGTGCCAACTGTGGTATGACAACCGCTTACAAACCAAGAGATCATCGGTTCAAACCGAGGTCAGAGCATCTGAGAACTTTCAACAGCGGTATCACCTCACAACATTGCTAGCGACTTGTTATAAATATTTACACTGTGTGTGTTAATAAAAAAATTCACCGACTAATAAAGGTTGGTCCAACCAAAACAAGGTTTTCGGAGATTTATTTTATTATTTTCTATTATGATAGAAAAATCTATGATAATTATGTTTGAAACAAAATATCGGCTTCGGTGGCATACCTCAACCAGTCCGTGCATATTTTCAAAGACCCTGAGACATAATTGAGTTTTAATGTCGTTAATGTGCCGAGCTATCTCACCCCTTAGCTCACAAATTTTTCTTGCCTTACTGACGTAGAGTTTTTCTATTAAATATCCCCAAAGAAAAATGTCCAACGGTGTCAAATCACATGATCATGGAGAGCAATTAACATCGCCATGACATGAGATAACATGGCCATTGAATTTCTCGCACAAAACAGCCCTTGTTTCGTTGGCTGTGTGGCAAGTGGCACCATCCAGGTCTATATCCTCAATTTCTGGGCACAAGAAGTCCGTTATTATCTATCGTTAGCGGACACCATTTACGGTAACAGCTTGGGCGACATCATTTTCGAAGAAGTACGGCCGACGACACCGCCAGTCACTGGGCGAGCATGCACAAGTGTTTCCACATTTCCTACAGACCCAATATGCTGAAATGGTTGAATTTATCAAACACTGGAACAAAGAAATGTCAAATAAAAAACTTGACGTTGAGGTGTGACTCATAATTAACATCGTGCATTTGTAGGTCACTTTCATTAAGTCTATTCAATCATGATTCTTCATATATAAAAATCAATATTTATTTACAGAAAACAAGAAAAAACTATTGTTGCGATCTACCTTAGTTTTCACGTTCTTTGTGACACGTATACTTTTAGAGAAATAAAAAAAAGAAAATGAAAATTTGAACTGTGATCCTAATCATATCAGCAGCAGTGAAACACCCTACTTGTGTTATTCTGTGTCTTTTCTTTCTAACAACTACTAGGCACTCTTAGCAGAAACCTCAATGCCACTTCAGCATAATCATCATTATCGGCAGTAGCACCTTTAATATTGGCAGATGACTTTGTTTGCCCTCAGATAGTTATACTCCTACTTGAAATGTTATCATTGCACTGGATACGATTAAAAGCTTCATATGCAAAGTAAACCCTGAAAGCATTAAGTTGAACTTTTTTTTTCTTTACTTTGCCTTCCACATTCACAAAGTTATACCAGCTAAAGTCAATATGACTTAAAGTGTGTGGTTTGAGAGTTGAAATAATATATTTTTTAATGAATTAAAATTAAAATACATTTTATTTTATTTTTTTTTTTTAAGGATACCATTGCATATACATATGCACATGACTGATAGTAGAAAAGTTTAACAAGTGGAAAAATTATGCACGTAAATAAGTAATTTTTTAGTCTTGTTTGGTCCTTTGATGGAAACAACTATTATATGTAAAAATCTAACATATATTTCTGAGGAAATGGAGTAAAAGATGCTGTTGCAATAGGTAGTTAACATTTTTGTGTACAAATATCATTGAGACAAACATCAAGAACTTAGCATGGTACGTCCTATTCATTTTGCGAAATGAACTTGTTTCTTGGCTTTCAAAATCGAGTAAATTTACATCTTCTGCTAGACTTTTTGGGGGGCTGTGAGTTATATATAACATCAGCTATTAATGCAAAATCTTATTTTAAAATCTAGCGGGCATAGCTATCGGGTCCGCCATCTAACGTTTTTTTTTTTCAACTAGTTGTGTATACGCTTCGCTAAGTGGGCCTGCAATAGACTCACAGAAGATGCCGATTTTGCTAAAAAAAAAAAATCAGCTCAGTTTGATCTTACCGGGTATGTAAACAAGCAAAATTATCGTATTTGGAGCACAGAAAACCCGCACGCATACATTGAAAAGCCAATATACCCAAGACGAGTCATTATTTGTTGCGGATTTTGTCCAGAGGCATAATTGGAAATTTTTCTTCTAAAATAAGCAAGGAGTGGCCGTTACACTCAATGGCGGTCGTTATCGGGCCGTGTTGAACGAATTTTTGTTCAAAATAATTGAAGACAAGGATATTAGCAACATCTGGTTTCAACAGGACAGCGCTACGTGCCACACAGCCGAAGCTACACTGGATTTTTTGCGCCCTGTCTTGGAAGATCGCATTATCGCGGAGCTGCGATTTGACACCGTTGGACTATTATTTGTGGGGTGCCGTCAAAGATAAGTATTACGCCAACAAGCCAGAGGCAATTGACGCTTTAAAGGACAATATTCGCGAAGCCATTGGTGAAATACAGCTGCACAAAATCGATAATGTGCTTAAAAATTGGACCGATCGTGTAGGCTACTGCATGGGCAGCCGAGGCAGCCATTTGAATGAAATTATTTTCCATTATTAACCGGAAGGACTGTACTTTCAAATAAAAAAAGAAATTTGAGAAAATATTCAGTAGTTTTTCTTTATAGCAGTTTCAAAAAAAAAAAACAATTATTTAGCGGACCCTTTATATGTGCTTGCATATCCTCGTCAATGTCCTTTCTTGAGATTCGTTTGCATCGATAGATCAGATAATATTATTTCATAAAATTTTATTTCTGATGTCACGTTTTTTTTTTTTTTTTTTTTTTGAACGCACTGAACGCTTGGTGTCACTTGTATTGATGCTATCACCACGGTACTTAGTAAATCATCTCTTATTGATTGATATTAATGGCTTAAAGTCCCCATGGTATCGGGTTTTTTCTTTTTTTAGAGGTTCATAGCTGGGTTGGCAACACTGCTTGATTTGGCAAACGATTTAATAGCTGATAGTTTATTTTTAGTTAGTTTCTTAGTTTAAATTGATAGACTTATGGATAGACTTACACAGCCGATAATTCAGCGAATGGGCCGAAGCACAAATTAATATTGATATCGAATTTCAATTTTGTTCTCCGGTGAAGCCCATTTTCGGCTGGCTGAAGATAATCGACAATATTTTATCGACAAACCATTACATTCATATAAAATGATTGTTTGGTGCGTTTTATGGGCTGCAGTGTCATTCGACCATATGTCTTCAAAAGCAATTATGCTCAGCAACATGATTAAAAATTTTTGCGTACCTTAATTGGCTGGCATTAATCTCGCTGATATGTGGTTTCAACAGGATGCAGCCATCTGACACAGCGCATGTGCTACAATCCATTTACTCAAACAATTTTTTGACGAAATAGTATTTTCACGTAATAATTCAATTAATTGGCCACCAAGCTCGTGTGATTCAACTACATTGTATTATTTTCTTTCGGGTTATGTACGGTCAGAAGACAATTGAACACCTGAAAATGAACATTCGAAGAGTTTCTGACGAAATACGGCCGCATATGCTGCGAAAAGTTTGTGAAAATTGATTTTCCAGAATGCGATTTGTATATGCCAGCCGTGGCGTTCACATGGCTGAAATCATATTAAAAATTTATGCCAAAAAATTTTCTATAGAAAAAAAAAACAAAAAAAAAGGCAACCATTACATATTTAGTCAACTCATATTCGAAATTTAAGATCCAGCTTACTCTAGTAACAGACAACAATTTGTAGGAGCATTTTTGTAATAAAAAACTATTGCTTTTGTAAGTGAAAAAATTCCCAAAACGGTCACACATCTCTCTCTCTCTCTCTCTCATCATTCTAGTTAAGTTTACAATAAAAGAAGTAAATAAAAAACAACTAACAATCAATATAAGGTATAGTGCATTCTTTCTCTGGCCGCTACTGTTCTTACTTGTCACAAAACAAACTTTGATCGACGGCAATATAATTTTAATTGCCTGCTTTACAAGCCGTCATTTTGCCGGCAGACAAATTTTATTTTCCGATCATTTTTAGCTCATTTTAAGAAGATTTTTTATTATGTCCGCCCAGTGATTATTATCACTTGTCCCCCGGCTTTAATTACAAAATTTCTGTAAAAGAAAACAAACCAACCTTCAGAAAAAAAACGAAACAAGACACTTAAATAGAAAAACAAAAATATATAAAAATCTCTCTTCCTGTTATAAAAGTTTTAATTGGTTTTTTTTTTCTTTAAATGGGAAGAAAAAATTTAAAAAAAAAGTCTTTAAAAATCTTTGCTTTTTCATTTTCTAATTTCCTCATAATCTTTTGCTATAGAAAACAAAGTATAATTAAAAAAGGTTGCCATGTTGTGTGTGTTGATGAGTATCGGTTTATTGGTTTACTTAGAAACTCATTATGACCCAAATGCTAATAACGTTTTATTTATGGCTCAAGAATTTTTTATTTATTTTTTTTTTTTGTCAACTTATTTAAAATTTAAAAATTTCTACTTTCGTCTACTGCAGGGCAGCCCCTGTAAATGATAATAATCAGTGTTGACAATTACCATAAATGGCAAAAGAAATCTTTTAATTTAAGAATTAAGAAAAAGAAAAATTACCAAACAGTTTTTCTTTTAAGCTTAATCATCTTATTTAATGAAATTATTTTAAATTTATGGTAATTTATCAAAATGAAAAAGACACTGGGCTAGAAAATTATATACCACACATACAGACTAACAATTGTTAACAAATAGGCGAGCAGATTAGACGTCAGATAGACAGAATGAAACAGACAGTCAAATGTGAAAATGAGCAATGAGAATTAATGATTAAGCAAAGTGAATGAAACGAAACGAATGAATGAGTGACTGAAGGAGGAAATACACAATTGAACAAATGATAAAAGTTAATTAATAGTCTTCTTGTCTTCATTTGTATGCATAACAAGCGAAAGATTTTTTTTTTTTTCTTTAAAAACTCAAAACAATGTAGAAGACAGAATAGAATCATTATATAAAAATTTAAACTTGAAAAGCTGAATAGCAATGATGTTCTTGAAGAGTTTTAATTACTCGTATTTTAAGGAGTTTGTTACTACTGCTTAGGTAGCAAGTTGAGATAATGCAATACAAGACAGAAGTCAGTCAGTAATCGATCAAGCTCAAGAACTAGAAGGCTTTATAAAAACTGAAGGACCAGGGAGAAGAGACTAACTTACAAGCTGTCAGGAGATAGCAGAAGTATGGAATATTAAACATAAGATGAAAGGCTGAAATTTAATTTAAAAAAAGGAAGAAGTTGTAAAAATTTGGTTAAGTTTTTGCCATTTTTGACCGCCGAAGCACCGGAACCCATATTCTTCAACTTCCCTGAATTTATTTGAATTAAAATAAATTCGGTTGTTTTTTAAAATTTTTTAAATTTGAGTTGGCGACTCTGCCTTATTTGACAAACGATTTAACAGCTGATAGTTGCTTTCTTTTAAGTTTGGTTTGACGTTTCATTATGGATAGACTTAGACCAGAGCATTGCTTGCAAACTGTTGATATTCTTGAATTAAATTTCCATTAAAAATTTTGTTCTCTGATGAAGTTTATTTTTGACTTAATTGGTATGTCGATAAGCTGAATTGTTACAATTGAAGTGAGAATAGTTCACAAGCTTTTGTCGAAACACCACTACAGCCGCACAAAATTACTGTTTGATGCGCTTAATGAGCTAGCGGTGTCATTAGTTCATATTTCTTCGAAAACGCTGATGATCAGGGTATTACTGTCAATGGTGAAAGGTATAGGGACATGATTAGAAATTATTTTGTACCTCAATTTGCTGGCATTAGTCTTGCTGACATGTGGTCTAACAGACAGAACCACATGCCATGCAGCCTGCAGTACAATTAACTTACTCAGGGAAACTTTTGATGAAGGAGTAATTTTACGTAATGGTCCAATTAATTGGCCACCAGGATTGTATGATTTAACCCCACTAGATTATTTTCTTTGGGGTAATGTACAGACACTTCTCTACGTCGATAATACGGAGACAATTGAACACCTGATAATCAAATCAAATCAAATTAGTGCTCCAGATTGCGACTTGTACGCGCCAGCTGTAGCATACAATTTTCTATGCAACGAAGACCGTTTCATTGATATAAAAAATACATTTCGTTGTTTTATTATGACTTAGACTGTAAGAAAAACACCTGATATTACATATTACATATTGGTTTTATACAAATTTAAAATATTTTATATGATAAAAAAATTATTTTCAAATTCATTTACAAGCTTTTTAAGCTTTAAAACAAATAATAAATGAATACTTGATACAAATTTATTTTTATTAATCCATCTTATAGATAAAACGCTCATATACTTAGTTATGTACTTACTTGGGCTTTCAATAAGAAGATTTAAAAACAAATATTTGCACTTAATGATTGATTTGTGTAATAAAAATTAACGAAAAGCCCTACTGGCGCTCTTATAAATATTTTAAAATTGCAGAAAAATCTGTGAAATTGTGAATTTCTTTTAGATTGTATAGTACGTATGTATGTACATATAGATAATACGTATTCGAATATATAAATGTTATCTATACAAACATATTTTATTCTACTGATAGAGAGAAAAGCCATATTTTACGTTCATAGTTTGGTTTCATTACATTCTTATACTGGTGAAACATTGGCAAACATTTGTTTGCAAACATCGCAAATAGCCAATCGTATTCATAGAGAAGTAAGGTATCCGTGTATGCGATTGGCTACTTGCGATGTTTGCAAACAAATGTTTGCCAATGTATCACCCACTTTACACTACTTCACAAGAATTTTCATTTATTGTGAGTGTGTAAATGTTTACGTAAAAAATATATTAAATTTAAATTGAGTTCCATTAAAATATATTCCTTTTAATTTACTTTCTAGTTAATTAATTGTATTTATTTGAAAATTTTAATATTTACAAACACATTTCGTTTGTAATACCAATTTAAGCATAAGCTTTAGAATTACGAATGTTGGCTTTTGAACTTTAAAACTCCTCATTCTTGACTAATAACACAACAATTTTTTTTAAGCTGCAAAAGAAAGTTGGGGTTTTGTTTTAAAGAATGTATGATTTCAGAAATATATAAAAGGGCTTGAAATTTAAATCAATACTTGGGTATTCATGGCTGTAAAATTTTGACCCGGACGGAAATTTAAACATCAACTATAAACATTATATGAACGGTTAGGCAACGCCATCTCTTAAAAAAAAGAAGGGCGAGAAAAATTTTGAAATATATAAGCAGAAGTGAAGATCTCCACTATAATACCAACTAAACAGAGGGAGTCGTTTCTAGATTACGACAGGTGGCAGCAACATCAGCTATCCTAGACCTCTTACAGTAGACCGAAAAAAAAATATTTTGAAATAATAGGTATTAACGGTTTTTTTTTTTTAAGCTTTTAAACCCAAATTTTATGTATAAGAAAAAATTATTTATCCAATAAATATTTGCCATTAATATTTATGACTAAGGTCAGCGAATATAGCTCTTTCAATAAGGCACCAGTTCACTATAGCAACTTTCGGATGGACGTATAGGCAATAAGAGGTGCTTTGATACTTATTTAAAAGGATAGCGTCTCTAAGACAGATATTTATATAAGTTAAGATGTAATATTAAAGCCGCTTTCCAACACTACAACTAATGTGGAACCCAAAGCTGAGCTTATGCGAGTAATCCAACATCAACGAGTTGCGAGCTTATAATTGTACTCAACACTCACAACATCGACGAGTTATGAGTTTATCATAACGTATTCAGCTCTACAACAATACTGTACCAGCATAAAAACAACTTCGACGCTGAGAACCACCGTTGTCGAAGTAAAGGCAACAACACCTCACACCAGCTAAGCAACGTTTAATGTTGGCGCCAAAATTTATAGCTTGAAAAACCAACAACATTTGAAACAATGATGAATGACGAAAACCTCCACTTATCCCCACATACCTACTCAAGTATGAGTATGCCGGTCTCTTGTAACGAAATCGAGTAATAGAAAGTCATTAAGAAATTTGCAATAAAGCCACATCTGTGTAAAATAAAAATAAAATCATAATTGCATTTTTTATTAATTTATACTTTTGGATAGTCAAGCCTCACAACCGCTAGGATCTCCGAAGATGACATCAAAAACGGTCATAGACTGTTGCAAATCTCTCAACGCAATAGTTGGACAGTACATCATTCATATAATTTAGGTACCGGGTCACTGGCCAGGCAGAACGAAACCAGTGGACCCACGGGCAAAATTTCACATTGAGAATCTCATTGGAAACTCGACAAATGGGGATTTGCAATGAGGTTATACTGAATAAAGAGTCGGGCTATAGAATAGACACATCGAAGCTGTATGTGGCCTGTCATTGTCATGATGGAACAAAATTCTGGCCGATTTTTTTATAGATTCATTGTTCAAATTTCTCTGACAGCCAAACTGCCTTAAGAACACTTGGCTTTAATCGTGTAATATCTAAACTGGTCAATTGTTGCTACAATACATTGTAGAGCCTTTCGCTTAGAAATAAAATAAAGTTGTTTTGGTTACCTAAACACTGTGAAATAAACGGTAATGAAACAGCAGATGCATTGACTATAAAAGGTTCAATGAACCTTACTGTGCAGCATCACCTACAACAATCCTTATAACCGTTATCAATGATTGCGAAATTGCCAGATGCTTAAAGCACTGGAATGCTCAAAGAGGACTGTGTTACTCTAAGGCGGCAATTAGCCCGCAACTTGGGCGTCGGTTTAAGGTTCACAAAAATGCCGGGTCGTACTTGAAACTCCTAACGAAGTTTGTTACGGGCCACTGTAGACTAAGAGCGCACTAGAAGATGGCGGTCACAGATATAGATATTTGTAGACTGTGCTCACAGGCATCAGAGACAGTGGAACACATATTGTGTAAATGTGACGAGTTCCATCTTTGACGTACAGCGGTATATAGCGAACTTCTTTAAAAGCCGTCATATATGACAATACAAGTGATGTGATTTTATCAAAACGGAGTCCTTTCGACTCTAGTTGACTGTATGCACGCACTAAACTACCGCGTTAACCAACTAATCAAACAGTAACAGAGTACTAAGCTGTAACTTCCGAGTACATTCAAGGAGGTGGTGGAAAAGAATCGACAATAGAAACAACAGTGCGGAAATCAAGTTTTGTATAGACGGTTCAAAAACAGGCCCTAAATATGCGAATGTTTTTCAGGCGGTAGCTCATGCGACACAAATAGCCACGGCGCATGCGATAGGGCTTAATATAAGCACGGACATCAATTTTTCTTGACAACTAGGCAACATTACGAGTCCTGACATTGAAAGTGATGACCTAAAGGCTGGTGGAAATGTGCAGATGGAACCCTAAAATGCACAAACGGTCGTGTTACTCTGCTTTGTGATCGTGAACTCTATGATATTGAGGGAAACGGGGAAACTGGCATATTAATTTGAGAAGGGACTGCTTTATGCCACCTGCAATATGTTTATATGTGTTTATGTCTGTCGTTTCTTTGAAAAGCCGAATGTTGATGGTGATAAGCCTCTATTTTCTCCATTTCGAATAAAAGGTCACTGCATTATCATAGACAAAAGACCGACACTCTGATGCAACTTTTAAGAGAACATATTTCCCGGATTTTGACAGTCATCATTGAACACTGGCTATTAGAAAAATATTCTAGTTAAGCAGAAAGATCGATATAAACTTCCATGTTTCTCGTCATCAATTGCTACTAGATCGACGCTAAACGCTCGCGAAATTTCCTGAAGCTGGTCTTTTATCTGAACATGGTGGTAGTTGACAGACTGTTTCTCTTTTAAAGAGTGCATATACTCTTTTTTACAAAATGTACTTTAAAAATATGAAAAAAAGCTCCAAAGTACTCTTTTTTACATACTTACTCGTAAACACATTCAAAGCTACTGACCATCGACCACACGACTACAAAAGACGCTGGCTATAAATATAGCCAAGTAAGCAGCTTTTTTATTATTTTAACGACTACAGCTATAAAAAAAATATCTGCTTTGATACATGGAACCTAATTTCAGTGGTGCTACATTAATTTTTTCGCGTTTTTAATGTATATATTTCATGTATTGCGTTTTTAAGACGCTTATTTCATGCATCCTACTGTATTGGCAGAACAAACTGTTTGTTGTCGCTAAGAGAAATAAATATTAGCATAAGTTGGCTACGGGCTACTACGCTAGTCGTGTAGTCGGTAGCCGTATAGTCGTTAGCCGTTTTGCCGCTAGAATAATTATTCTCATATGCACACATGTTCTCTTTTTTTGACAGCTTGTAGTCGATGGCCGCTAGCCTTGAATGTTTTTATAACATAATGCTTAATTTCTTCAACTGGATGTAAAATTAATATGAAGCTATTTGTTCTAATGCGCACAGTGGAATATTAAACGCTTGTGAAATTTTGCTGGATTCTGATATTGCAGAAATTGAAAATTTCTCAAAAATGTATTCTTTTTTTCTTTCGAATGTAATCTTTTTTCCTCTCTAGAATCTGACATCTCTAGTGAAGAGAGTAGCTTCCAAACACACCAACTTGATACTGAGCTGGCTTAATGAAACCAAAACTCTGTTCTAATACATCAAAAGCATACCTAAGTTTCTATTTTAATGAAGATCTTAATCAGCCACAATTTTCGTATTTATTTGAAATTTCCTTCAAAGATTTCTCACATAAAATAATAACAAAATTTCTAATTATAATTAAAGAATATTTACAATTATAATTGAAAGATTTACGGCACAAATTTGTTGTCGAAAATCTTAATGAAACTTTTGTTATTCCATTCCATTCATTACAAATGAAATTAAAGCTCATTAGGTTTGTAAATAATTTTGGAACTTAGAATAATTCGAATGCTTAACAAACTTAAGCAACCTCTAATAGAAACAAAAAAAAAGTTACTAAACTGAGGTTGTGTTTTGTAAAATGATTTCCGTTTGTGTTTTAAATTAAAATATGCCCATGATTGCACTTAATTTGACGGTATTTTTTGAAAGAAGCAAATAAATTCGTTAAATACAATTTCAATTGTAATTCATTTTCTTTATTTTTCTTTTTCTCTATATAATTTCAAGCAGTTGTAAGCAATTAAAATAAAAAATAAAAATTGCAAATCCAACGACAATTGATAACCGACAATTGTAAGAATTATAAAGAAATAAATTTTTTTTTTTTAATCAACGTACATATACAATTTATTATTAAAGAATATAAGAAAACTAAAAATAAACTTCGAATACTTTTTACCATAACAACAATAGTTTAGAAAGATTAAAACAAAACAAAAACAATAATAATAATACAACAAAAAAACAATAATTTTTTTAATAGAATTTTCATATACATCTGTAATTAAAACAGCCAGTCAGGCAGACATTAAGTCTAATAGACACTCAAACAGTAATGGTACAATTAATATAAATTATTTATAAATTAAAAAAAGTATCCTCCATATTATAATACTCGTATATGTGTACTTCATATGGTTTACCAAATAATTTTAATCGCCTTTTTGTTGCAATTTTAGTTTATTGTTGTTGTTTAGCTTGAATTTTATTCAATTTATATTTGTTGTTTTTGTTATTTATTAATTATATCATATTAATATTTAATTATTTGCAAATTATTTTAAAATTAATCAACACAATAACACTTAATGTCATTGTACATATAGACAAACATAAGTCTGACATGTACTTCTGAGCTGGAAAGACAGTACCCTAAAGGAGTGGAATTATTAAAATTTAAAAATTATTATAAAAAATTAATAATAAAAAAAAGTTCATCATCAAACACTTAATACAAACTACTTATGTGGGCTGCGCACTAACAATTTGAATTGTTAAAAGGTGGCGGTCTTCTCATACTCACACAAGTATCGTCGAAAATGCAGTTCGTCTAAATAAAATACAGAAATACATAAGCTCAGTGCACAATCTTGGGCAAAAAGTTTGGCATTATGGCACTTGCAAATGGTTGGGTATTTTTTTTTTTTTTCACAAATAACAAAATACACAGAAATACCTTTGTCATGGTTTGGAAAATATCCCACACTCAAGACCGTAGCTTATATTTAACCAACACATTGCCATATTTAAGCAAATGAACAGCTGATCATAGAAATAAAAACATTGAAAAATAAAGTCGAACGAATGCAAACGCACTACATAAAAAAATGGAAAAACTGCACTTTTTAAGGACTAAAGTAGAAGCAATTTTTATGATAATCAGTTATGTGTTGAGTAGTTTGCAAAAGGTGTTGCAAAATTAAACAACAAAAAAAAAACGCTCACAATTTACGGCAAATATGTACCATCTAAATGCCCAAGATTGTGAACTGAGCTATACTTAGTTCACAACGAAATTGTTGAAATAGTATTGAACAATCATATCGAGGGTAAAACTTCGTGAAATTGTTGAGGCTGTAGACATCTCAACTGACATTTTACTATAATATTTGTATAGGGTTATCCATTTAGTGATTTCAAACTCACCGGTCTTGCAAAGCTGTACGCTTTTAAATATATGTCATCTGAAGTTTCATTAATTTTGTAAAAGGCTTACCATTTACGAATGTGGATTGCTTAACAACCGAACAACTAGAACAAATATTTAAAATTGCTGAAAATTGGTTATTCATATGTGGCAACTGGTTTTCAATTTTTCGAAAAAAAATTGTTTTCTTTTGGACTTGGTGGCTTGAGAAAACCCCTAATATCCGGATTGCGGAAAAGCCATAATATTCGAAAAAAATTACTGTTTGATAAACATTATGGTCTGGAAGTGTCATTTGGCTGCGTATTTTTCTAAAATGCCGCTTGAAAAACCGTTACCGTCAATTCAGAGCGCTATGACCGCATGATAACCGAATTTTTTCGGCCTGCAATTGAAAATTGTGAACTGGACAATATGTGACACTATTGCATTAGAATATTTCTGAAGATTTGCACCATAATTTTTCAATTTAGCGACGTCAATTTGCCCACAAGATCCATATTATAGCTTTATGTGCGTTGCATTTAACTTTACTTTTGAAGAATGGATAACCCAATTTGTTATTTTCATGACTGCATCATATCAATGCATTTTTAAAGTGGAGCTGGTTTTAAATAAGGCTGCGTGTTCTTCCTCATATTATTTCTAATTTTTCCGAATACGGAAAAGCAGCAAACGAAAATTAATGATATACGCGGTTCTCAGTGATACTTAAAAGAACAACAATGCGATATAGGTTATGCTGATGATGCCTGCTATTTAGCATAAAATTTTGCTAGAGAAACTTTAGAAAAATACTGATGATGCTGCTCTTAATATCGCGTAAACTAAAAATGCATTACAAATGCGTATAAGCTTAATGATCAGTCTTGCTGTTATTTCCTGTAGGTCATCAGTGTTAACTATATGGTTCCCATGTTTTTAGTCTAGCCACTGCTGGCCAATCCAAGAGAAGGTTTTCAGTAGTTTCGTTATCCACTTCCATGCAGCATATACGGAGTGTGAAGTTCCTATGGCCCAATCCAAAACCTTGTTTTCCTACAAGACAATCTTATTTAAGTGCTTAGTCTTCTTCATGTTTATCTGCTGACAGAGAGCCATAGCTGGACTAAGTATTCATTTATTGTTAAGCATATTTTTACGAAAATAAAAATGCCTAAAAAAACACACATCAGTGCCTTTAAAATTGCATTGTTTGATTTTGGTATATTTGGTAAATATGTGTTACCCTGTCAATACCGTACATATTCTGGCTAACAGACAGCACTACCAATTGACCAACTTTACGTTACATTTGAATTAACGGATATAAGATAGAGGATGTGAGACATTTCCGGAGCTTTCCGAACATGCTGCTTTGCCTACACGTCAGTAGTTATCGTTTGGCTGTCATAAAATAAAGTCGTGTTTAAGGGGAAATAAAAGTGTTGTATAAACAAATATTAAGCTGTTGTATTAAGATAAACTGTGTAAAAGATAAGTGAGAAAAAAAAAATGGAAACAATAACAAAGTTGAGTTCATTTTATTTCAACACAATATTAACGAACTCAAGCTTTTAAAAAAGGTTAAAAATGTAACGGTATTATTAGCCATTACTTAATGTGCTGAACGGCATACCAACTCTTTCTTTTGCTGGGAGAATCTGAACCGTAGTACCCTGCCAGTCAGCTCATCTACTACGGCTCAAAATGTTCAGACATTGCTGTCATGGATTTAGCCAACATAACTGCCAAGTATTTAAAGAAATCTAGCTGTCAGTGTACATTCAGAACTTCCGGAGTGTTATGAAACATTTTTTTAGTATTTTAGCAACCTCAAGTATAACGGTGATTTCTAACTAAAACACACTGCAATAGTCTGGCAGCTTGTATAAGCTATTTATGTGGTGTACTTGTATGATGTGAGCTACAAGATACAAATGTATCCACAGAGAACATAGAAAATGGCATCTGTCAAACATATTAAGTATACATCAAATCAGTGAACAAACAACATCATATTTTTCCATTATGGTTTGAGCGAAAGCATTAATTTTTTGTTTTAATTTGAAGAAAAGTGCTGTGATCATGCTCTATCAGAAGCAACACGAAAAATATAGTTTCAGCAGTTCAGATTTCGACCGCAAAACCAGATTGATTCGGCAGGAAGACAATGTTGTGTATCTGGTGAGACCAGAAGGGTGTGGTGTACCACGAGCTGCTAAAACCTAGTGAAACCATTAATACAGATCGCTAACAACAATAAATTATCAATTCAACCATGTATTGATCGAAAAACGATGAGAATGTGCCACAAGATACGCAAGGTTGGGAGCTGCCACCCCACCCACCGTATTCACCAGACTTGGTTCTTTCAGATTACTATTCGCTTTTATCGATGGGACACGCATTGGTTGAGTAGCACTTCGAATCCTACGAGGAAGTCGAAAATTGGGTGACTAATTGGTTTGCTTCAAAAGGCGAACGGTTTTATTGGCGTGAAATCCTTTGAATAATTTTTTTTTTTTTTACTTTCCCATTAAAAATCAATGATTTTATTTTCACAGAAAAACGCTAATTTCATATCGGTACATCTGGTATATTGAGATCTGGTAAATGGATGCCAACGTCTACCCTCCCGTATAACATTGATCCATCCGTGAAAAATCGGATACTACTTACATCCAGTTCCAGTAACTTCGTGTAAGTATTTCTATGCGAAATAAAAGCCCTTAGATCGGTGGTGATAGACACTGATACAGTCCAGGGGAGTCCAGATGCTTAGAATCTGACTAAGTTATGTTTATTTTCTTACTAACACTTATCGGTCTTAACATCTTAATCTGATTAAGGAATTCAGATTGTTCCTTTTCCCGTAAAGGGACATTCACCAAACTACGATAAATTGGAAAGTATTTGTCCAACTACTGCTGCATAAATACAATATAGTAGCATTTGTCTCCCCGCATTTGCCTATCGCCCCTTAAAAACAGTACAGAGTTACAGATGGCCTTCTGACCATTTCTTCTACAGTAGCTTTTCAAGTCAATTTTCGGTCAAGCATTCTTCGATACCAAACTAGATCCGAATAATTTAAGTAAAAAATGATACTAAAACAACAAGGAAAATTTAAAAAAGTAATTCATAGATATGGTCGGATATGTTACAAATACGACGAGTGGAATAAAAATTTCTGGTAGGTCTCCTCTATATCCTTTCCAGGACTTCCGGTACATTCATTTAAAATTGAAAGAACTCTGAACAGGCTCACGTTCTGCAGTTAAACTATTAAAAAGCACTAAATGCTTTAACCTTGAAGGTGACTATGTTGATAAATATGTATGTCAAATAAATTTTTGCAGCAAAAAAATATCTTATGTCCAAAATATTATGAAATTTTCAATCTTCATTTTTAAAATCATACTGTTCTATAAAATAACAAAACGTTTTCCTAAAAACTTGCCAATACTATACACATGTAAACTAGAAAGTATTTATATTTACATTTCATTACCAGATATTATTCAATGATTTAATACCTTTACAACGCTTTCCAAAACAAGCAAAAAAGCAACTTAAACAATTTTAATTATTATTACAAGTTCGTACATTCATTCATTTGTTTTCATTTCAACTATCAGTCAATTTCAATCAGTCATTCATCTCTTAATCATCATGACCATCATCAACTACACCAGCAGCAGTGAGTAGTGAGTGGTTGGCAACAAATAGCAACGTTCTCTCTTATCAATTTCAAACAGAAGAAAACAAAAGTAAAAAAACACGAAAATAAAAACATGCAACATTAATTTGTTATTTTTATTTTATTTTATTTTTTTTTAATTCACGGTATTAAAGTGAAGTTCATTTGATGGTTTTTAGCTGGTTTTATCATTACATTTTTGGATTTCTTAAGGTAATTAACAGACTTGTTTGCTTTCATTCTGCTTATTTTCAACAAACAGTTAGCCAGCCTGTACAGGTTCAACGCCGCGCATTTTAAGATAAGGTATAAGTCTCTACACAGTATCTATCAGGGCATGTTATCCAACCTGACAATGCCACGTCACCAATCTCTATCCCTAGCCAAGTTAGGCAGCTGCCTTCTCTTGTTTACCCTTGTCCAGAAAATTCTACCCTGTCTACAAGCGGAGTTAGTCTCCAATTCTTGCTGAAGATATTATCGGCCCATGCGCCTTTACGCTGATGGCAGATAAAAGTCTGCATTCCAACACTCTCTCTCACCGACACAATCTCAGCCGCAGTGCCCTGTCTAGCCAGCTCATCCGCTATGGATTTCTCTGGAATGTAGCTGTATCCTCGGTACCCAAATAAGGTGATATCGAAATACTCTGCCATCACCATTAGTGATCCGGTTAAAATTTATCAAAAAAAAAAAATGTGTTCCACCATGACAACGTCAGACTACATACTCAAATTTGATGACCCGACAGAAGCTGAGACAGAACCATAACTGACATTAGCCCGGACCTTGCACCTCCAAATTATTATTTGCTTCAATCTTTGCAGTACCCTCTTTATGGTTAAAATCCGTAGTGCTCTGCATAATACATTTGGTTTAGTATTTCGTACAGAAAACACAGAAGTTCTACACTGATGGAATAATTGCTTTTCATTAAAAATGGCAAAAAATTCTTGGTCAGAACGGCACATACTTGATTTAATCCATTAACGCCTGACCCCAGAATCTATGGTCCGTTTTTGTTGAAATCTGACACAAACAGTCTTTGGAGGATTTTTATTGAAATGAATATTATTTTTTAAGTGTTGTAAGAATCTCTGCAGAGAATAGGTATTTTTCCACCCACTTTTTCTATCCACTTCCGCTTAAGTATGTTGTGATCTTTGATCTCTTTGTTGTCTTCTCAAATGTATATTCACACATTTACTCGCCCTTAATTAAGCTTTTGAGCAGAGTAGGGAGAGTGCTCGAATTGAATTCGTTTGTAAAAAACGATGAGAGCCGAATTTTAAGATGAATCAAAAACAAAAGAATTTAAAAATAAAATTCGAAACGCAAACCGAGTTGAAAAGCATCAAAACGAGTTGAAAACGAGCAATTCATATTAGTAAAAGTTGATCGCTGCGCACAAAATATACATACATATACACATACGTATGCACTGTTATTATGCATTTCATCTTACGCAAACAACATGCACTGAAATAAATTGCTCGTTTTCGATTTAGTTCATTTTTAATACGTTAGCAGTATAAAATTCGTGCTCGCGAGTTATGTTAAAAATTTTAAATTTGTACTCGCAAGTCGAGCAAAATTATTTTGAGAAAAAAATATGATTCCTGCACACGAATTATAAATTAAACTTACAAGCACGAGTCATAAAACGAGCGAACCAAACAAAATTCTGCTTACGAATCGAGTTTTTACCTTTATTAGTTTTATCATCATCATGACCAGGCACTATTTTATTCCAGAACACTTCAACCCATGGGATCTGTTGTGGCCCTTTCGATTTATAGTTTATTCCGCAGATCTACTGCCTTTCTAATGAACGCCAGATGATATCTAACCATAATGGTTGATATGTCACCCAGTGGGGCCCTCTTTTTTCTCCGTCACTCCTCTAGGGAGCATATTGGCTTTCCGCAAAGCATCTATTGCTTGGTTTCAGTTTTTTTAATCAATTTGATATTCCCAGCTAAGTAGATGATTAATCCGCTGTAGCTTTCTCCATATGATTTTTTCCGTAGTGGAGAAAATCCTTGCTAATTGGTGCTGATCTTTACTTTAGCATTATAATTTTTCCCCAGTAGGTGGCGTGTTTTTCCTGATCATTCGTCTGATGTTTGTTATCATCGCCAGAGGTATGCGAGAAGGGTTAGAGGGCTTTTCTTTTTTTTTTTAGTTGTCTGGAGGGAAGAAGTTGAAGCCTTTTTTATTTTTAAACATTCGAAACCACAATAAAATTTTTTCTTCGTCATGTCCTCTGCTGGGGCTCGAACCTGGGTCGTTTGTGTTTTTATACGTGCGCTCTAACCACTACACCACGCCATCTATGTCTACCCAAACATTTCCACCTAAGCCTATCAAGAACACCACATTCACACAGTATGTGTTCCGGTGTCTCTGATGCGTCTGGACACAGTCAACAAACATTCATTTCTGTAACCGCCATCGTTTTGCGCTCTCAGTTCACAATGACCCGTAAGAAATTCTGCTGAGGGTTTCAAGTTCAGCCTGTCATACTTAAGAACTTTAAAGCGACGCCCTAGAATGGCGAAGTCATCTTTGAGCATTCCAGCGTTCCAACCATTTGACAATTTTGCAATCCTTGATCAGCTTAAGAATGGTATTAAGTGGTTGTGCACAATAAGGTTTCGGTTCAATGTAAGGTGTCTTCGTTTTGTTTGATCAGAATATAATTTTTTTCTACCCATTCGGCGTTAAGTAAAAATGTTTAATTTTTGGCCAATTTTACAAACTAACTTAACCATATTTTGCTACAAATGAGTTTAAAAAAAGATATATTATTTGATCTAAAATTAACCCATTTGGTTACGAAATAAATAAAACGGCCACACTGAGCAAAAGTGTTTAAGTAATTATCAATTTATTTTTTACTTAAACAAAAGGTGTATTAGTCAGTCAAAGTGTCTGCTGTCCGTCATATTATATCATAAGCAATAATACTTTAAATAATTCATTTTATTGATAATAATACTGACCAGTGTTATAAATTTTATTTAAGTTGTTGTTGTTTTATTTAATTTACTTCGTAATTTTTTCATACTTTTTAGTGCTGCCATTACATTGTTTGTTGTTGTTTTTCATTTTTACGTTTTGTTTACAATTGCTTTTGGCATTTACGACAATTTAAATGTAAGACTTTTAATGGGAATTTTTGTTTTTTTATGGTTCATTGCAGTGAATGGCACGTGCTGTAGTATTTGTTGCTTTCGATTTACTTTTTGTTTTATTATTAAGACTCGTAAACACATACATACACAAGAGTAAGAATGTAAAAATTTAATCACGTTTAACCGTTAAATATTTGCATTGATTTTCATAATTGCAGTTATTAAATGTGAGTGTGTGCATATGTAAATATATGTGAGAGTAAGTTTCCAAAGAGAATAAAACAGAGAGTAAGAAAGATAGATATAGTCATTAGAGCTGCAAAACAATCGATGGTACAATCGATAGTACAATCGATAGTACAATCGATAGTATCGTTAGCTTTGTTTGTGGCTGACCATCGATAGTTTTTTTCACTATCGATACTATCGTCGAATTCTAAGAGTAAATACGGAAGCCACTAATGTAATCAAAGTCACATTTGCAAAAATTTATTCGACGCAGGTTGTTAGCCGTCTGTAAACTTTTATAGTTACTTAAGAACACAGCTTAACAGTTTCATAAATTTCTATTTAATAAACTCACATAAAGTATGAATTGTTATTAAATTATGTTCATACATATGATTTTGCATTTGACCAAAAAAAAAAAAAAATAAGTCTTCATTTCGTCAGACCATAGCATGTTGTTCTAAATATTACGGTGCAGGTTTTGCTTCCGTTTGCTGAGAAATGATAAATTTCGAGGACCCTTACCCATAAGTCTAGCTTTCACAAAAGTTCTTTTTTCTGATTATGCGACTTGAAACAGGAGAATAGGTTAATGTTTGAGGGTCTTTGATGACTTGATGGATTAATCTTTGAAGTACGAATTAAAGTTTATCAAAACTGACAGTTGTTCCACGCTTACTTCCCATAAGCTCTGCAGTTTTCCTGCACTATATCTTATTAATTACTTTAGTTTTGTAGCACTTCACGGTCTGAACAATTTACATCATATACGTATAAGCATTACTCTTCCATCAAAAAATTTCCACACTTTAAGCTTTATGACATACTGGAAAATATATAGTGTCCCTATTATTTGTTTCAAAACTGTATATTTATTATTAGTCTTCCTCTTTCACTTAAATTCTAATTTAGTAGCCGATAGTGTCGATAGTTTTTTTTGCAAACTATCGAAACAATCGAACTGGCCGACTATCGATAGTTTTGCAGCTCTAATAGCCAGGTAAATATAATTACCTTTAATTATATTTATTATATGATTGCCCTGGTATTGCTGTTTATATTGTTTTCTCGTTTGTATATTCATTTAAAGTTCAAGTTTAATTGGCTTTATTTTCGTTCAATATTTTTGTTTTTCGAAATTTATTACCCACTAAAAAACAAACATTAAAAAATAAAATTTATAGGAACGAGTTTTCTTCTTTTTTTTTTTTTTTGCTGCAAATAAATGATTAATTTGTATAATTTTTTTCGAGGTAGAAGATTTTCTGAAGTGTTTTATTTCATAAAGGGTCCGCCATCTAACGTTTTTTTTCAACTAGTGCTTATTTCGTGAAAGGTAACACTTAGCTCATGTCTGATTTGACAGATAATTAGTTTTATCCTTCCGCTGAACGAATATGATTGTGTATATGCTTGAACAACGCTGGGAAACTGGGCCTGCGATCGACTTACAGAAGATGCCGATTTTGCCAAACAAAAAATCATCTCTTCAGACGAAGCTCATTGTGATCTTGGCGGGTATATAAACAAGCAAAATTGTTGAATTTGGGGCACAGAAAACCCGCACGCATACATTGAAAAGCCGATACACCCAAGACGACTCACTGTTTGGTGCGGATTTTGGTCCAAAGGCATAATTGGGCCATTTTTCTTTGAGAATGAATAAGGAGTGGCCGTTACAGTCAATGGCGATCGTTATCGAGCCATGTTGAACGAATTTTTGTTCACCAAAATTGAAGACAACATTTGGTTTCAACAGGACGGCGCCACGAGCCACACAACCGAAGCTACACTCGATATTTTGCGCCCTGTTTTGGAAGATGGCATTATCAGCCGCAGAGCTGATGTCGTTTAGCCACAAAGGAGCTGCGATTTGACACCGTTGGACTATTATTTATGGAGTGCCGTCAAAGATAAGTATTACGCCAACAAGCCAGAGACAATTAACGCTTTAAAGGACAATATTCGTGAAGCCACTGTTAAAATACAGCTGCACACAATCGATTATGTGCTTAAAAGTTGGACCGATCGTGTAGGCTATTGCATGGCCAGCAGAGGCAGCCATTTGAATGAAATTATTTTCCATTATTTACCGGAAGGGTTGTGCTTTCAAATAAAAAAAGAAATTTGAGAGAATATTCAGTAGTTTTTTTATAGCATTTTCACAAAAAAAAAAAATTTATTTGGCGGACCCTCTATTTCATATTTCATATATTTTTTTTTTTTTTTTTAACAAAAAAAAAATTTAATTTTGTTATCCATAATCCATTAATTGCTATACATGTTTTGATGTTTATCATCAATCATGTTCATGAACTGATTTGAAGAGAAAAATACGAAACCAGTATTAAAAGAGAAAAGTTTCTTTTAAATGCACAAAATACCCGTAATTGCATAATTGTTCTAAGTTTTCTTTGGCATTTAGATTGTTCATTCACAAAAACAAAATTTGTTTAAAATTCTAGAAAACACATGCAAATGTGAATAGTGAAACAGACTCAAGTATTACGAGAAGAATCTGTATTTGAAATGCCAACAGTAATAATAACAACAGTGTGTTGATTTTCTTTATAACAAGGTTTTTAAGAAGAAAAACTCAAAAAGCAAGAGTAGAAGAGCCTTTAATGAACAGAGAAAATCTATATTTTTTTTTGTTTTTTTCAAAAATCTTTAATCTTTTAAGAAAGAAATGTCTTACTTTCAGTAAAAGAGTGTTCATTAGTGTTTTATGCCACTTTAGTTTGTTTGTGTCTTTTTTTACTATCTTTTTCCGTATTTATTTTTTTCTTTATATAAAGGGTCCGCCTAATAGTTTTTTTTTTTTTTTTTTTTGAAAATGCTATAAAAAAATACTACTGAATATTTTCTCAAATTTCTTTTTTTATTTGAAAGTATAATCCTTCCGGTTAATAATGGAAAATAATTTCATTCAAATGGCTGCCTCGGCTGGCCATGCAGTAGCCTACACGATCTGTCCAATTTTTAAGCACATTATCGATTGTGTGCAGCTGTATTTCACCAATGGCTTCACGAATATTATACTTTAAAGCATCTGTTGTCTCTGGCTTGCTGGCGTAACACTTATCTCTGACGGCACCCCACAAATAATAGTCCAACGGTGTCAAATCGCAGCTCCGAGGTGGCCAAACGCCATCAGCTCTGCGGCTGATAATGCGATCTTCAAAAACAGGGCGCAAAACATCGGTTGTGTGGCACGTAGCGCCAGCCTGTTGAAACCAAATGTTGCTAATATCCTCCTCTTCAATTTTTGTGAACAAAAATTCGTTCAACTTGGCCCGATAACGATCACCATTGACTGTAACGGCCACTCCTTGCTCATTATCGAAGAAAATTGACCCAATTATGCCACTGGACCAAAATCCGCACCAAACAGTGACTCGACTTGGGTGTATCGGCTTTTCAATGTATGCGTGCGGGTTTTCTGTGCCCCAAATGCGACAATTTTGCTTGTTTACATACCCGCGAAGATCAAAATGAGCTTCATCTGAAAAGATAATTTTTTTGGCAAATCGGCATCTTCTACAAGTCGATCACAGGCCCACTTAGCGAAGCGAAAACGCATTAAACACAACCATATTCGTTCAACGGAAGGATAAAACTAATTATCTGTCAAATCAGACATGAGCTAAGTGTTACCATTCAGGAAATAAGCGCTAGTTGAAAAAAAACGTTAGATGGCGGATCCTATACTCGTTTATCTTATTATTTATTTTAGATTTTAAGCCGCTTACTTATATCAAACCAAAAATTTTGTTGTTTTTTGTTTCATTGCATGGTAAGATCCTTTTTTTCCACTTGATTTTTTACTCTTTTCTTTTGCTTTTTACTTTACAAAAAACAATTCGAAAAACAGGCCATAAAGAACATAAGCAGTTGAAGCAACAAATTACGTTTTAAATGACTTCCGTTAATTTTGTATTTTATTTTGTACCTTTTTCACAGTTAAAAGCGAAAAAAAAGGATTCGTTACGCTTTTTATTTCTTAAGCATAAAAAGCCACTTGAAAAACATTGACCTTAAAATCAAGGAGTAAGAAGAATTTGCATGAAACTCATATTCTTTGAAGAAATACGTGCGGAACTTTTCATACATAATTTAAGCGTTTTGGGTAAAGAAAAATGGCAGTGCCATTAAACATACGTACATAGGTAAGTTGTAAAGGTGGAAACATTTTTTTTTCGCTAATTTAATATATTTAACATTTGAAAATCAAACTCCTTTTAAGAAAGATACTAATTGGCGGTTTGGGTTTTGTTTTTATATAAGAAGGGTTAAAGCAGGCTTAGCATTGCATAAAAAGTCATGTATTTATAGATTTATCCGCGTTATGGTAGGTTTTATCCTAATTAGGACGACATCAAAGTTATTTTCCGTAATAAGAAAACTGTCATGTATTAGGAACTGATATCGAAAGCTTTAGATTTGTGTAAAACAAAACTTATACAAAACACTTGGAGAATATTCTTTAAGAAACTACATATCATTTATTTTAATGATAGAAATGCTTGAAATCATATTTTGCGATCAGTTAAAACTAGTTTGCAAAAATGGATAAAAAGTTTCCTACTTTTTATTCAGTGCTAATAATCATGCTCATAATTTTCCCATTTTAACTGCGAGTTTATTTGGTTTTATGCAAAAAGCCTTAGCTTTAACACTTTTAGAGCCATTATTACAACTTATCCTTAACTAAAAGGCAGAATTTTAATGGGCAGATAATTTATTTTTCATTTTTATAAGTAAACAATAAGTTAAAAGTGAGCGTTAAGCTAAAGGGAAGATTATTCTACCTGTAACTTTTAAAGTTAAGTTTAAGTTTGAACTTGAAATATGTATATTTATTATATTCAATATGGCAACTTCATATATAAGCAAAAAAAAAAACAATCATATATTAATAGATTTTCAAATCAAACGGAAAACAGACCACAAAAAAAAACACACAAAAAAATAATAAAATTTTTAAGCAGAATGAACAAACTAACAAAAAAATGCACGTCGTTGCCACTGCGAACTTCTTTAATTTGGCAAAATTTATCGATATTGCTCTGACACTGCCATATTTTTAAAAAAGTTAACTTTATTTTACAATAAGTTGTAAAAACCAAAAAAAAAGTTAAAGGTGACCTTAAAGTTAACTTTAGCTAAAGTTATCTTTAGCTAAAGTTATCTTTAGCTAAAGCTATCTTTAACTAAATCCAATTTTAAAAGCAAGTTGTAATAATGGCTCTTACTGTTCTTGTAGCACATCTCTAATACTACAACGGTTATAGTTTTTGATTTGTTCATAAACTTTTTTTTACACTTTAGCAAAATGGCGAGTCTAATTCGTTATTTCACAGATTTTATGTTTTAACAGGTTCCCAGCCACCATATAAAACTGCATTTTCCACGGTACACGTCCCATATATCGGCATTTTTTAACAGCTTTTTTTCGGCAATACTGTTTTTGGCAGCTCGGCTGTTTTCGTATAACTTATTACTACCAAATATGTTCAGTTCGATTTACAATTTAACTATGAAACGACTTACAAACGTTGCTTGCAGATTATTGAACGTGGACAAACCAAATTGACGTATTTGATGTGAAGAATAGCCAGAAGCATTGCAAAAAAATGCACTGTTTGGTGTGGATTATGTGCCGCTGGCATTATTGGATCGTACTTTTTCAAAGAAGAAGAATGCAGGAACGTTACTGTGAATGGTGAGCTCAAGATTTTTTAAAGTTCTCCTTACTGACAATTCTTTAAGAAGCTATTAAACACTTTAGTGAATAGCGAAAGTTTAGTTTATTTTATCTAAATTGATAATTGAATTTATATATTAGATCTCAGCAAAAGTTCGTTTTAAAATTGGACTAAAAATTAAATTTGATATGAGATTTATTAAACTAAATATGCGTCAAGCTCTCTCAGCTTATGTTTCTCTCTTTAGTTTCCATTGTTGTTTTGATGGAACACAAAACTTTTCTGTTGATAAATTCTGTTGACAGAAGAGAACAAATTCAATCATTTGATCATGTTTTAGAATCTCGTACAGGTTTGACAACCCACTGGGTAAACTCATTAACCCACCCAGGGTTCTAATTGTATTATGAATACAAAAACAACGTAATTGTACCAACAAACAAAAAATATTTTCGAATTAAAGAAAATTTGGAAGCAGTTGTAAAACCCAATAAAACTCGGTGGGTTTGGTTTTTTTTAAACTCGAGTTTTGCCAACTCTGATGACCGTTCTTGGTTTCAGTCCAGGCTTTGCAATCGGCTACGAAGCCGTCACCTTGTTACGTCCATGATCATTTTCACATATTACTGTCTTACCACTTTTAATCGCCTGTCAAATAAGCTAAAGTGTTGCCTGATGCAATCAATGTTAGCAGAAATATTAAATTTTAGAGCCATTTACCGACAATTTATAAATGAAGTTTTTCGAATATCCAATTTTTTCACTCAAGATTTTTTCTATCTGAAAACCTAAATAATATGTTTACTTCACAAAATAAAGTGCAAATGCAACATCTTGGATGATAGCCGCAGAAATATGAAATGATATTAAAATAATCAGTATATAGTCCCTTAATAAATACGAGCTCACAAAGACTTTTAGGTATACTTGAGGTCAAGTATTTTAAGATTTTTTATAGGAAAATCTCTATTCGGCTTGCATTTCATTTTAAAATGTTTAATGTTAGATTGGAATATTGTTATTCAATTTGGTCCATAGGTCTTTTACGGCCTTCAGATTGGTGCTCTGAGCCGGTCATTTGTTTCGGTATAGTTTTGTAGAAAGTCGTTCTTTGCCACCTTGCTCGTATGTTTGCGGTGATTGTCTTGCTGGAATATAAAGTACCACAAGTCCATGACCACATCTCTACTCTTAAGACTATGCTCACCAGTAATTGTTGTTCCAATTCTTACTATTCGACCCACTCCTAAGAAAGAAAACCAGCCCTACCCTATGAGACTTCCTCCAACAGGTTTGGCTGTAGATTCAATGTGTTTAGATTTAAGTTTCTGAGGGCTAATACCGTTCTCCTTTTACATGATTTGAATTTTTTAGTATATATTTCGACTCATCTGGACAAATCACTCAAATCAAATATGACTCTGGCACAGTTGCATACATTTGGCAAAAGCCAAAGGCTTTCTTATATTTGCGTATGGTATTAATTGTTTTTTTTTTTTTGTGTAACAACTTTTTATACTGCTCTGGCTAAGCCATCTCCGTATTGTACATGAAGGAACACTTAAACTTAGTTATTTCGAAATCTCCCTAGAAGAAGAAAATAGTTATTATTTTTGGCTTATCGTATGATCATCTTTACGCTTTGTAGTCTTGAGCTTTCTCTCAGACATTTGTAAAACTTCACTTGAATTTCGAATCTTGTAGAGCTGAAGTGCTTTTTTTGATTCTGTTATTGAATATGTTTTTTTTTGGGGCAATTCTCTGTACTTTAATACCAACAGATTCCTAATAGTTTTCGACAACGGCTTCAGTTTGATGTCCTGTGGAGATGTCTGAGAAAATGGTAATATTTTTTTGGTAATTTCGTCGAAGACTAAAAGACTAAAACATTTTTTGAGGTCGTATTTAATTACTGTTTATTTTAATATTTGACATATTTCTTCGGTAATCATCCAAGATTTTGCATTTGCACTTTATTTTATCCAACTGGTGGCACTGAGTATATTAATTTGTGTTGCTTTACTGAAAAAGTTTAATTAAAATATTTAAGTTTTTATGTTTTTTACACTGAAATATGAACACAAATAAAAAATTCAATTAATTAATATTTTAACAATTAAATTGATTTTGATGAAATATAAAAAATTTCATTTGCACTTGATTTTGTCCAATAGTATAGATTTGGCAATCCCCTTAGCATTTTTCACTTTTTTTTTCGATAATTGATATTTGGTGGAAGACCAAACAGAAATATTTTATTCTTTTTATAATAAAATCGTTCGGATCGGCAGCAAAACCAAAGACTAATCTCTGGTCCCATGCTTAATGCGTATAAAGAAAAATGATGCTTCTCCTACATTGTTAAGCGGCGAACAGATTGCTGAAGTGACAAAATGCTGCTATCTTGGTTGCATGATCATTACAGATGCAGAAACAGATGAGGATGTGTTGAACCGGATAAACACGGCGAGACACACATTTGCTTTCTTAGGTAAAGTCTGACGATCTGCTCGTATGTAAAGGGACCGCCAAATAATTTTTTTTTTGAAAATGATATAAAAAAAACTACTGAATATTTTCTTAAATTTCTTTTTTATTTGAAAGTACAATCCTTCCGGTTAATAATGGAATAGAATTTCATTCGAATGGCTGCCTCGGCTGGCCATGCAGTAGCCTATACGATCGGTCCAATTTTTAAGCACATTATCGATTGTGTGCAGCTGTATTTCACCAATGGCTTCACAAATATTGGACTTTGAAGCGTCATTTGTCTCTGGTTTGTTGGTGTAACACTTATCTTTGACGGCACCCCACAAATAATAGTCCAACGGTGTCAAATCGTAGCTCCGAGGTGGCCAAACGACATCAGCTCTGCGGCTGATAATGCGATCTTCAAAAACAGAGCGCAAAACATCGAGTGTAGCTTCGGCTTCAATTTTTGTGAACAAAAATTCGTTCAACATGGCCCGATAACGATCGCCATTGACTGTAACGGCCACTCCTTACTCATTTTCAAACTAAAATGGCCCAATTATGCCTCTGGACCAAAATCCGCACCAAACAGTGACTCGTCTTGGGTGTATCGGCTTTTCAATGTATGCGTGCGGTTTTTCTGTGCCCCTAATGCGACAATTTTGCTTGAGCTTCATCTGAAAAGATAATTTTTTTTGGCAAAATCGGCATCTTGTGTAAGTCGATCGCAGGCCCAGATTCCAGCATTGTTCAAGCGTTCAGCGGAATGATAAAACTAATTATCTGTCGTATCAGACATGAACTAAATGTTATCATTCACGAAATAAGCACTTGTTGAAAAAAAAAAAAAAAACGTTAGATGGCGGACTCTACAAAAGAAGGTTATTCTCTCATGAACTAGAAAAAGATTATAGTCCTAACCACTCAGTTGTAAAATTGTTTTTTTTTTCTCAGAGTTGCCAACTATTTACTACAAAAATTATGATGTATTCAAATTTTGCATTAATTTTCGGATACCCTTTTCTGTTTAAAACAAAAAGCGGAGATTTTCTCCTAAATCTTCTTATAAAAATGATATCGATTAACAAGAAAACAAAAATTTTTTGCAGGAAAAGCATTTTTTATTAATAAATTTTATGTGTTTTGGTCTACAATTATTGATGACAACAACTACCATTTTGCTTTTTCAATCCCATTACAATAAATCATAAATGAAAAGAAAAATTTGAAGTCAACAGCCAACAATGACAACGAAACGAAAAAAATTATTTCGTTTTCCTCTACATCCGCACAAAATAAAACGAAAGTGAACAACAACAACAACAAATTCATTTACTATTGATTTTGTATTTATTTTTTTTTTTTCTCAATTTTAATACTTCTCACTGTAAACAACATAGATTGTGGGAAAAAAGAGGAAAATAATCAAGAAAAAGCAAAAACAATAAGAAAAAATTTTAGAAAAACTGTAAAAAAGTCATAAAACCCATAAATCTTTTTCAGTTGACGTCGTTTATTTTTTTATTTTTATTTTCTTTTTATTAAAACGACAACTTGTGCATTTAATTTGAAGAAAATAAAACAAAATTACGCTGAGTGTGTGTGGGAGTGTAAAAGGATAACAGCGTGAGTTGGTTAGTGATAGTAGGAGCCAAGAGAGAGGGAGAGGGGTTGGTTACCCAGTGTTGTGCTAAATGAGATTAAAAATAAAGAGCAAAAGGAAAAAAAACTACAAACAAAATCTAAAAGATTTTGCAGCGACTGTAAAGTGACTGAAACAGAGGTGACTGTAAATCAAGGCTGAGATTGAATAAGTCATGATATTGAAGATTTCAAAAAGAGAGGTATGAAATAAAACTTTTGCTATAATTGTTTTGCTACCAATACAATGACAAAAAGTCATACACTCACAAACTCACACACACACAGATAGAGAGAGAGAGAGAGAGAGAGAGAGAGAGAAAATCAGCAAGAACTGCTGCTTTATATTCTAACAGTAAAACGGATATGATTGTGTACAACAAATGCATGTAAAGATTCAAGGCTTTATATTGTCATTGTTGCTGTTCTGTGAGTTGTTGTTGTTGTCTTTATGCTGTACCTCAAATAATTTTATGGCAAATTGAGCTCTTAAGGTAATAACGTCAAAAAGATTTTTTTTTTTATTATTGAATTCCAACACTTTTTGTGATTTTTTTAACCAAAAATGTATAAATTCACCAGTTTTCGATAGAGCACCGTAAACAACAATAAAGGAAAAACGAGAAAAAAGGAAACATAGAAAGCAAATACTATACAAACAGTTGAGTGTTTAGGAAATAAGTTGAAAAGAGTATAGACCTCATTAAAACCAAAATGAGTTCTCGTTTGATGAGTAGCAGTGGCTTATACAAGGTCAGGCAATAAGTTCAGTTTTACACCCAATTAAATTATATTTTTGATTTTTGATTTGAGAAGCATTTTTACCAAAACATAAATTGCAAAAACGTCAATAATTTTTCAGTTATTTTTCTTAAAAATACAAATGGATTTTTTCTAAATGCAATCCAATTATATGAGCAGTTTTCAATAAAACACATGTCTCATCAGAACTACTGCTTTACTTTTTACACCCAGTCTTCTTTCAATTTATCCCTGCGGTATAAGTTCAAGTAAATGGTACGTTTTATTCCATATTATATGACTTAAGTATACTGTTTTGCTGTATTAAACCCGTTTTCTATGTTTGTCACTAATTCAGTTCAGAATTGTTTTTAATAATTTTCTAAATATCCGCATTTCAAAAGCTTCCAATCTATTTATATCAGTCATCTTTAATGTCCATATACTAGAGCTGCAAAACTATCGATAGTCGGCCCACTCGATAGTATCGATAGTTTGCAAAAAAAAAACTATCGATTGCAAAAAAATTATCCACACTATCGATACTATCGGATTCTTTTAAGTGCTATTGCTGGCAACAATATTAGAATTTAAGTGAAAGGGAAAGAATAAGAAGAAATATACAGTGTTGAAACAAATAATAGGGACACTTTATTTTTTTCCAGTTTATCATAAAATTTTATGTATTAAAGTTTTTTGATGGAAGATTAATCCTTATATGTAGTGAAAATTGGAGAGACCATTAAGTGCTCCAAAACTAAAGTAATTAATAAGATCCAGTGAAAGAAAGCTGCAGAGACTATGGGAAGAAAACGTAGAACATCTGTCAAATTTTAATTCGTACTGCAAAGATTAATCTCTTCAAGTCATCAAAAAGCCTCAAAAATGAACTTATTCTCCTTCGATGGTCTGACGAAATGAATATTACTACCTTGATCAAAAAGTTCCCTGAGTAACACCCGTTGGCGGGACTTAGACTTTCAAGCTTTTCAGAATATGCTACCAGGAATTGCACCTCTCGGATCATGGTAGCTACTTGCCTTTGGGGGCTAGTATTTAACTCTTAATGTACAGATCCCTAACCAGACCTATACTAACTTACGGTGCGGAAGCCTGTCACAGGGATGGCAACAGCTGCCAGATGGCAGGAGATCGTTATTGTTACTTTGACATTGCGTACCGCCTGTAGCATGGTAAGAAGGAAGGCTGGGGAATATTGGAATCGGATTGCATTATACTTTCGAGTACTGAACTCCGGAACTCAACTTCGACAAGAGATTCAGGCTGAGAATCTTTTCCTCTCAGTAGCTTTGACATCAGGTTCTGACATTTTTAACATCTGATTTTTCAAAGATGAGGTGTGTTGTTGGCTACAAAGCCCTATCAGTGGATGCTAACCTGAATCATCACTACAGTCTTTCTGATGGACCAAGTATTTTTTAGGCTGAGACATTTGCGTGGACAGCCGGAAGGCAGTTTAATTCACGGTTGGTGAGAGAGTGCAGGTACTCATTGTATAGATTTCGGTATACCGTGACTTTTATGGGAATAAGCGGACGGACGAGTTGGAAAGCGTGGAAACGGTATATAATGTACGAAAGCCGACCGCGGCGGCATCGGCAAAGGGTCACTGAAGAAGTTTTTTTTACTTGGATGAGTTGGACTGCAGGTGTAAGGCAAAAGTCAGGCGTCATGCAAAATTACGTAGCTGACTTGACCTAAATATTATGTGAGGCTCATTCGATCGTTCATTGCTCATGGTAAAAGGGATGTGTCCAGACTGGCAACTGTGCTTACCGGGTACTGGCCTGTTGGAAACTTGCCCACATTATTATATTACGGTATAAAGACTACTGTTGAGCAGGAGGAAAAGACTGTTCAACACTTTCTAAGTGAATGTCATCATTATAAATTGTCGCCGTAAGACCTCCAGGAAAAGTTTCTCCATGACATCCAGTTAATCTCTTCAGATGTCTCAACTTGACGGAATAGGTGTAAGGTATTCCCGACATCGTGCGGTTTTTTGGCCACGTTATCCAACCAACCAACCAGGAACCTATAATATAGTCGGCGCAAAAGGAAAATCTAGAAGATCGTGGCGTAGAAGACAGACGAATAAAATTTAGTAAAGTTCAGTCCAGAGTTGACTATTGTTTTAACGTAAATTTTCACCCTGGAACACAGTTTCATACTTACCGCAATAATTGAATTAAATACAATTTTTTCCTCCTTTCTGTTTCCAATATCCAAAGAAAAAAAAAACAAATTAAATAAAATAAAAAATGTTGCCCGTACTAAGGGCAAAATAATTGTATATATATGTTCTCTGTGAAATCACACGTAAAATATCACTTGTGACCAAAACTAAAACAAAAACAAAAATAATGTGATATTCGAAAAGGATATCATTTTCGTTTTTAAGAATATTGACCTTATCAACTAGAAAAATGTTGAATTTTTTGCCCAGTAATAAATCTCAGAGTGAAATGTAATTACTCAACTTATTTATGTTAAGAAAAAGAGCAATATTCTGATTGTCCGAGGGCGTTACTTTTAAACTCCTTCATTATTAAGTGGGAAAATTCTTATAATTTTTTTTTTTTTTTTCAGAAAACAAAACCTAGTTGTTAATGAAACTGAAACCAATTTTTTTTGGATGGGCGAGTGCTGAGTAAGTTTATGGGTAACAAACGTATGCTTTTAAAAGTTATACATATCAGAGGTCAACTAAGATTCGCTTTTTTGCTACTCGTACTCACTCATGAATTTATAAATATAAGTGAGTACATACTCACAGTTACGTTGATTCAAAATTGCATAGCATAGCCTAGCATTCACTCATTTCGCAGAAAGTACTATATAATACTCATATTCGATTCATTCATGAGTACTCATGAGTATTCATAAATATAAAAGAAAAAGAAAACACACAAACGTACAACTTCATAATGAGTATTCAAATGTTCATTTTCGAATCATATTCGATGCGTATGACTCAATAAATGTTAATAAGTATGATTGCCTATGAGTAGGCATTGCAACGAGTATGAATTAGTTTGTATATAAATCATAATTGGAGTATACTCATGCCGTCAGTATTCAGTGCTTATCTTTGATACATATGTGTACCACTTAGTCTGCTTTAGTTGACTTTTAATTTGACATAAATTGGATTAGATTTTCCTCTCTTCTGTTTTTTCAAAGCCAACATGCTTTCAAAAATTCCTTTTATAAGCATCAGAACTCATGTGTTAAAGTATCTCTTCAAAAAATTTCACATGAAACTTAAAGAATTTTGCGTTAAGCTGCTGTACAAAAGGAAATTTAATTTAAAATAAATTCCAAAATATAACTTACCCCAGTTTTTGTGCTATTGTTGTTGTTGGTTCTTCGTTGTCTTCTGCGTGTACTTGTTGACAATGTATTTTGGAGATTAAAATTGTTGTAATTTCATGTTAATGAAGTTGTTGTTCAACTTGCTCGTAAAAAGAATTCCTGTAGTTCTTTATTTTCTACAATTTTGCTTGACAGCCGGATTTTTTGCTTTGTTTTTAACATCCTGTTATCACTTTACTGGCCGTCAGAACAAAGCACTGCAACACTGCAGCAGTATTAAAGAAAATATTTAAATTTCAAAAACAGCCCGCTCGTAAAATTCCAATTCAAATGAAGAAGAGACCCAAATCCGAACACCAGCAACAGATTTTTAAAAACAGCAGTAGCAGAGCAACATCAATGTTATAGCCATCAACCAGCCATCTGGCCATTTCTAACCAAACAACCATCCAACCAACTTTGATTCCAGCAAGCAAAGTTTTAAACAATTTTTATCTTGTTGTTGCTATTATTGTTTTGTATTTTCTAATTTTACACCAGAAATTTTCTTTTAATTTTTTTGTTATGTCTTTAGCAATTTCAGTATATTTTTATTGTTTTTGTTTTTTTTTTTTAAGTGAAAAGTTGTTCAATTTAATTGTTTTAGAGAAAATTGCTTGCACAGGTCTAAATATTTCTATGAATTTCTTATACCTCAAGTTTGGGTCATATTTTATTACAAAATGTTGTTGTTTTTGTAGTTGTTATTATTATCTGTTTTTTATTATTTTTATTTTTTGTTCTTTTTTTCTATTTTATAGATGTTTACCGCCCAGAAGGCAGTTACAATAGGAGTTTCTAATACATGCATGACATTGGATATATAAACAACAAAAACATTGTTGTTGTTGTTGTTGTTGTATATCTTCTTCTTCGTTATTTTTATCAAAACAAAAACACTCTAGGGTCCAAATCTATATAATGAAGTTTTTAACAAGTTTACCACCAGCTCACAAAAGAATAAATTGCAAAAATCTCTGGAATAACTTGAGTTAGACTGTTTCTTCCCCTTTCTCTTCCATTGTATACTGTTCTCTTTATACACAATATCTTTGACAATAAGTTACTAAACAAGTATATCTAAGATATACAAATTGTTGTACTTGTACATACTTGTACTCAATATGATGGCAAATTACTATTTGCATTGAGAAAAAAATTCTTCCATTCTTTTGCCATCAACTATTAGAAAATAAAAGAAATGATTTTTGTGGGTGTAACTGCATCAGTCGAAGCGAAATTAGGATTTTCTCTAATTTTTCAATTTGTTTACTGGTTAATATGGTTATGGTGTTATGGTATACAAATTAAACCTTATACGAGTATGCACACTAAGCCACAAAAGATTTACTTTCGCCGTTTAAGCAAAAAATTTTGTTATAGAAGTTAATAATCTGAATATAAAATAAACCTCAATTTATAGCGGCCTTTTTGCTAAGAATTTTCCTTCAATAAGCCTGTTGAGAGGTCAATTAACCCTTAAGAGCCGTAAAAATACACTCGGATACCTGGAAACCTTTTTTTCTTACTGAAAAATTAAAAACCAACAAGTAGAACAGAAGAAAACAAAAATCACAAGCTAACAATACAGCGATAACCATAGACATACACCGAACTTATAAAACCAATTCAGTCCTATAATGCTTTAGACGCATTTGTCTTAAGCCGTTTGGGAGAAAGAAGAAGAGAACGACTTAGAAAACGATGGCTAGATGATGTAGAAGCTGATTTAAGGAAGATGAAATTAAAAAAATGGAAGAAAATTTCTTTTGTAAGAGCAAGATAAAGGAAATTTGTTGTTAATCTATGGCCTAACAAGGTCTATATTGCTGAGAAGTAAAAGGGAATGATGTCATTGTCTTTTAAAAAGCACTGAAGGGAAAATAAAAGGAAACATGGCCTATTTTTACTGTCTTAGACAATATTACTTCTCAAATTAGTCTCTCACGGCTATGTTATACATACTGTTACGTTTTAACCTTTTTAAAACGTCTAAGTTCTTTTAAATTGCGTTAAAATAATATTAAGTACCGCTATTGTTATTGCTTTACGGGTTTCTTTTTACTATACTATAACTTTTATACAATTTGTCTTAACTTTTCTATAACTTTTATACAATTTGTCAAAATAAGATTCGTTTGTATAACACTTTTTATTTACGCCTAAACAGACTTTACTTTACGACAGGCAAACGATAACTACCAACGTGTAGCTAAAGCAGCTTTTTCGGAAAGTTCCGGAAATATATCCTCTATTTTTTGTACGTTAATTTAAATGTGACGAAAAGATGATCGAATTAAAAGTGCTGCGAGTTAACGCAATCAAGTACGGCATTGACAGGGTGACACGTAACTATCAAATATACCAAAATTTAGACATTTTTATTTTCATAACAATGCGTTAAAGCCTCTCTGCTTTCTTTTTCTCCGTCACTACTCTTGGAAGCATATTGCTTTGTGTCAGTTTAGTTAAACAGTTGATTCCATCTAATTGTGTAGTGGTGATGATCCTTGCTAAGTGAAGGTGGTTTTCCCTACTTAGGATTGCATTTTCCTCTGATTATTCGTGTAAATATTTTTTGGATTTTGTCGTCATCGCCAGAGGTAAGCTGTAATGTCAGTGGGCTTTCTTTAGATGCATTTATCTGGAGTAGGTGGAAGTATCTTAATTTAACAGTGAAACTACAGCCACATTTCTTTTCATATCCCCTGCTGGGGTTTTGAACCTGGGTCGCTTGTGGTGTGGGCATACCCTCTCTAAGCATAGCTGCTTACTTTTTTCTAAGACTGAATTAATCTGCCTAACTGAGGCATAAACTTACTGATCATGCACTAACCACACTCAAAATTAGCAGATAATATAAGATAAGATTAGATTTAGAAGATTGGGGCGAAAATTATGCCTCCAGTCGTAGAGCGATTGGTTAATTATGAGTGTCTTCATAAAAGAATGAAAAGAAAACACGAAAAATAATAAAATAAACATTAATGGTTGACTACTATCAAAAGTGATTACTTCTAGGACAAGTTATATTTACCCATGGTGAGTTCCTTCATAGCAGAAAGAAAATAAAACATAAAAAAATAAAAATAAATGAGCACCATTGTAGAAGCCAGGGAATTCACTTTATGATCTGTAACAGATTATCAAGCACTTTGTTGGAAATATCATCTCAGCCTTCAGCGCTTAAACTGAAGCAAAAATCCAATGTTTAGTTGTCCCATTTAGCCATCATTTTCCACAGCAGTAATGACGAATGACCACTATGACTTTCTTACTTTCCCGATTCATAAATAGAAAATACTTTGAATCTGCAAGTCTCAGACTATGCTACAATGTCCCACATACCCTGCAGCTTAGTTTATTCTGTCCAAAGTCCATTTCCTAATCGCCTTAAAATACAAAGCTATTAGATTGGTAATAACGGACTTCTACATTTAAAATTTATCCAGCTGTGCATCTCTGCGAGCTAGACCGTCAGCTATTTCATTCTTAAGCTCTTCGGATTAAAATAGAAACTATAAGTCCACAAAATCTAACCTACGCGTCGATGCAATTTTTACTGACGCAAAATGGTACGGTTCTTTACACCCAAGAATTTGACCCATGGTTTTTCTTAGACTCATTAGCAGCTAAAACATTTTCCAGGCAGTTGTTCGAAATATGACTCAAAAGTTCTTCCAAAATGTCAAGTGACAGACTGAGGGTTTCAGGACTAGCGCCGGTTTCTGTAGGCATGAAGACGGTAATCTGATGACAGGTTTTCCAGCCATGCTTGGATTATGGGAGAATTACTTTTCTCAGCTACTTAATGGTGCAAACAATAGTTTGATCACAGAAGGCCCCAATGGAATGTTTGTACCATAATGAGGTATAAATAACCATATTGCGTTTAAAGATCAACAATGCCGCTGTAGTTGACGGACAGCTGGCAGGCAGCTATCCACAGTCAGTGGTGAGGAGTTTGAAAATATGATCGGATGAATGCATGTCAAGCAACTGAAATCTGAGCGTCCTCTGTCCAGTTCATAAAAAGGCCGATCCCACCATCTGCGAAAATTAACGCAGGGTTAACCTAATTAATATCATACACAAGGTCCTAACAGCTGATCAGGTCTTATTAGTGCGGCTTTAGGCCTGAAAATTCACCATAATTTAGATGTTCACAATACGTTAATCTCTAGAGAATTCTCATGAGAAAAACATCGACAAACACCATCTATTCGGTGATATTAATGCCGACATCGAAACTACTGATAGGAATTGCCTCTACGCCATCGTGTCCGAATTTGATACCGCCTCTAAGCTTATACAGCTTTGCAGTAAGACACTGAGAGCCACCGACATCTCCGAGCCGTGCCATCATTTTGAATCGCCAATGCAGCATTTACTACAAGAGCGGCATGGTGCTTGCATTCGCCGACGATATTGAAGTTGTAGGCCTATCCGAGAAAAAATGGCCAAAGTCGGTCTTGTGGTAAATCAGAGCAACACCATGTATCTTCTGTCAACAAATACAAAATATCTGCGTCCTGAACCAGACGTTGTGTTGGCGACCCCAGTTTAATACCGTGAACGTCGGCTTGCGAACAGTTGCTGTTTTCTGTTCAGTAGGCAATTGAAAAGCGGAGCTTTCTCTCGACGAGTCAAACTTCTGCTATATGACGCAAAGGCCAGGATACTGTTGAACAACAACAAAAGTGTGTTTGGAGCAATGAAGATGAAAACACTTCGTAAATTTTTCGACTACAGGGACGTGAATACAAATAATTTGATTAAACTTTTTAAGGGTAAAATTACTGGCCAGTGTATGAAAGCAATAAAGTTCTCTTCGCTACTTTTACAGCGACAAGTACACACCCAAATGATGTTCTGTGTTTTGATTATTTATTTAATTTTTTGTTTTCTGTTTTGTCTTTATACAGAATTATTGCCCTCATTTAGAGAGTAAATAAATAAACTTAATTTCGAGTCTATAATTTTCCGCTCTTTTGACTAATTTTTCAATTTCGTAATTCTATTCAAAAGTGTCTACTTTGTTTTCTAAAAATTTGACAAATACTCGTTAAATGGAACGATTTTAAATTGTCCATATTTTTATACTCGAATAACTTTAATGCTGATGCTCTTCTGCTCGTTTGTTTTATGAACTGAATTTTTCGATTTGGGTGACTAATTAAATAATTAAAAATGAGAATTTTTTTGTTTGGTGTTCGTTAATCACAAACATATTTTTTTTTGTAATTTTGTGTACTCGTGTATGTGCATATAAAATTCAAACATTTGCTTGGTAATAAAATTTTATGACTATTTGCTCTCTGTTTTTTTTTTCACAAACGAAATTTTATAAAAAAATTACTAATTTCAATATATAAGTTAAAGTGGTTTAAAATTGTACATATAATTTAAAATTTTCTTATATTAAAAACTGCCGAAATATATACAAAAATAATTTGTTACATATTTATAAACCTTCGGATTTTAATGAAACTTTTAAATTCAAAATTTACTTCTAGATGTTTATCAACATGACTTTGAAAAGTTATCCTTCTTTAAGTCTTCTTTTAAATGCAGGAAAACAACTGGAAAAAAAGATGGAACGTTCAGATGATATATGAATACTGATATTATCGGAAATATATCTTTCGAGCTAAGAACGTGAACGAACAGGTTTGCATGTCTGGCGACAGATATATTGGCATTGCGGGTCACACAATTTCTGAATATGAATGAAAAACGGCAGACTATATAGTGAATATGACAATAAATGGAAGGGAATACAGAAAAAAGATGGCAAAATACGCTGAGAATATCCGTAAAATGGAAAACTAGAACTGAATAATCAGTTAGGATGTCTCTCCTGCGAGCAAAAAAAAAAGTATTTTCAATACATATTTAAAAAATTTTAAAAATTTTAAAATAATCACCAAATAAATGAAATTTGTATGCTTTTAAGTATATATTTGATGTAAACGTACACTGTATAATTGGCATTCATATGGTTTATTAGTATTACCAGAACGTTTCGAAATAAATGAATGACTTGCTTTGTTAAAGATTGGCAATTGCTACGAATTGTCGCTTAATAGTGCAATCTGTTCACTTCCGAATGATCTTACATAGTTCAGTAGTTCATTTGCAACAGCTGGATGATATAGTAGTTGCCACAATGGTTTCAATCACTTTTTTGTCGAAACCGATACATAAAGTTTCAATGCAATTTTTTATATTATATTATATTTATTTATAAACAATATCTACCACCGCTTTTTGAATCATACAGCAATTCTGTAGTCAGTGAAGGCGTTCTCATGTACATCCACTCATATAACAGGTACTTTTTATAGAGGTATAAAATTTTAAGTTGGCAATACTTTTCCAACTGGCGGCCATTTTGTCAGTTTTCAAGTTATATGTTTAGTTTGGTTCGGCATTCCAACATGAAAAGATTGACGCCTAAACATCGTTTCAAAATTGTGCAAATTTATTTTGAAAATTATGATTCTGTTCGAAATACGTAAGGTGCACTTTTTGTTTAGGGATGAAACTAACTTTTGTTTGAATAGATACGTCAGTGAACAAAACTGCCGTATTTGGAGTGACAATAAATCTCAAGTATATGTTAAGACACCATTACATCTAAAAAAACTGATGGTTTGGTGGAATCACTGGCCCGTACTTCTTTAAAAACGATGCTGGTCATAACGTTACAGTTAATGATGACTGCTATAGAACCATGATTATACACAGCTCGTGACTAGCTCGCTAGACTATATTCTGTGGGGATATATGAAGTTGCTAGTCTAGCCGATAAGACCGAAACAATTGACCACTTGGAGGACAACATTCGCCGCGGTATTGCCGATATACGGCCACATATGTTGCAGAAAGTCATAGAAAATTTGACCTCCAGATAAGACTACATGCGAGCTAGCCCTGGCATTCATATGCCAGAAGTCATATTTAAATTATAATGCCAAGTGATTTTACTGTGCGACAAAAAAAATACCTGGCAAGTAATACTATTTTGATAGGCGCTGCCGAACAGAACAAGTATATATTTTTCAAATTTTTGAAACACTTCCAAAATCTCAAGTTACGGGTAAAAAAATGGTTTTCCGGACCTTCATGCACACCGATTTTAAGTTTCTTTTCGGATTTCGAATGAAGAGATACAGGCCTTTTAAACAATATAAATGTTGTTTAAGTAGCTTTGAAGAATCTGGGTGTATTTCTCATTCAAACACATTTTTAATCCAATTTTCCCACATTTTTTAAATTTAGATATGTTTTTGTGCACTATTTTATATAGGAACCATACTATTTGTGAACTAATTAACGAATTATATTAAGTTATGAATAAAATGAGACTAATAGCTTAGAAATCAGTTGGAAATTGACGGAGTTATTAAATTTTGTAGTAAAGCAACTCATGAAAAAATCAAACTTTTATTACAAAATTTTAAACTTTTTTAAAACTACAGTTTCAAAGTAATAAAAAAATATAATTTTGCTGAAAATTTAATGATCTTTTCATGAGATACATTACGAAAAAGCTCAATTTTTTACGCGTCAAAATAAAGTGTACCTGAAAAAAGAAATAGAAGTGATATTATTTGCTTTATAGGTGCTGTCGAGTAGAACAAGAATCACGTTTTGTAATTTTCAAAACAGTTGCAAAATCTTGAATTACGGGTAAAGAACCGGTTTTTCAAACCTTCATGTACTTATAAGCTAATAACTTAGCTAATTGCTAAACGAGGATTTTGAAAGAAGTGTAACGTCTATATAATTAACAGGCGAAGACATTCTTTCCTTTACGCCTTTTTTACTACACCGATTTTGAAATAATAAACATGGGCTTAAAGTCTTTTCTGTGCAGATGTGCACAATATCAATTTTATTTAAATCGGTCCAGTACTTTGGTAGTAAAACGGCTAAAGAATTCTTACTAACACACAGAAAAAAAAACATTTTGTTGCGTAGCTACAAATAACCAAACAGACCATTTCACAAGCAAAATGTAATTGAGTTGTAGAAGAAGCTTATCATAAGAGATTTCCTAAAACTTTTTGAAAGCATGTTTATTATAAGATTATTTAGATACAAAAAGTGAACAATTTCTAAATACTATTTTAAAAATGCTTAACATGACCACATCTTTTATAATAATACTTGCTATACGCTTAGTTTAAATAACAATTTAACAAATATGGTTTCGTATGGACTTATTCTCGCTATAGTTTTGTAAGTGTTGTTGAAAAATAACTTTTTTTGACAATGTTTAAAAAATAAATTTATTACATAATTATTTTTTTTTTTAGAAATTTGGTTCCATTCGTAATTAATTTGTAGCCATAGTTCAAACATATTCCGCAAAGAGTAATGTAATTTTTTCCAGGCCACAAAGTTCTCAATCGGAACGGGATTAGGACTTATGCCATCCAATCAATTGCGAAAATTTGTTGTTATGACAGCCATTCTTTACATACATATATTAAGATATATTATAAGGTTTACAAAAATATTACGAATTTATGCTTCTTATAAGCATGATTAGAAAACTATTTTTTTTTTTAGTAAACTTAAGCCACAATTAGACTTCTAAGCTTTCTGAATATTTTATACAAGCAATACTATCGCAAGGGTTCAAATTTCATTATTAAACATTTTTTAATAAGCCTTTTACAGTAATATTCACAACACTTTTCTAAGCTTAAGGCTTATGTTAGTAAGCTTGTTACAAGTTATTTCCAAATCGTTTTGGTTTTTTGGGAAAAAACAAAAAAAAAAAAATATGTATGTGTGTATGTATATTTTTCTACTTGTCATATAAAAATAATATATATTTTTTTTTTAATCTTTTAAAAGAGAATTTTTTGGGAAAAATTATTTTAAGTTTTTAAGCTTAGTTTTGTATGAAAAATTTAAAGTTAAATGCATTTAAAACCTATTTTAAATTTTATACATATTGTACATACACACATAATTAAAATTAATGTTAAATGCTAGAAAGCGGCTGATTGTGTCAGCCGCTACGTACACAGGTATCTATTAAATGGCGCAGAGCTTACTTAAGTAAACTCTTGGAATCTGTGTATATTTCTTAAGCAAACACATTTTTGTTCAATTCAGTCTACATTTTTCGTGTTTAGAGACGTTTTCACATGCGTTTGTATATGAGAACCGTATGTTTAGTTGTAAATAAAAAAACGTACTTCATTGGATGGAAATGGACGGAGCTGTAGCATCTATTTGGTAAAGCGCTTCATTAAAAAATCGTATAATTATTAGGAAAATATAAAAAAGTTTACAACAACTAAATTTGTGCAAACAAAACAACAAATAAACTCTATATTTTATGGGTCAAAATAAGTAAAATAGTTAATGAAAAGGTCAAGCAAATGTAAAAATATATTTCAGAAAATGTGGGTGTTTACTTAACAGTGACGCTCATGTATTTATTTTTACGGTCCATACTAGTTCCTACAGACTATATTTTTAATGTTTTTCAAAGTTAATTTAGTGAACTTAGTTTAGTTTTAGGACAAAAAAAATTTTATTTAATTTTTTATTTCAAACAAATACATTTGTATTCACACGTACCAAGCACCAAAAACGGTCATAAAATCTTCTGTCTAAAAGAACATACTGAGCTAATGGTAACAATTAAAAGAATGATGAAGAGTAAAATACACAAAATTTTAATATTAAAATATATTTTAAAGGGGTTTCTAATAAGCCGAAATAATAAGACGAAAGTTTGAGCAATCTCTTCTGATAATACGGAATTTTAAACTTTCTTTTAAAGTTGAATTTCAAACTAAAAATAAAACCATTAAAATGTATTTGACCTCTAGCATTTCGGTTTTTATTGGCAATATTATTTTTATTTTTAAATATTTTTTTTTTAATTTTTTATACACATGTTGGTGTCAAATTTGTCATAACTGTGTTATAATTTTAGTTGATTTTTATTGAAAAATTAGTTTGAACTTTTTTATTTAAATCACTTAATATATTTTGTTGTTGTTTTGGTTTTATTTTTATATGTTTTATTTTAGTTTCACAAGTATTTTTTATAGGTATGTTTCTTTTTTCTCAATTAAATTTTTATGGACTTTTTTTCACACATATTGAAATTGGAAAAAACAGCAACAGTAAAAAACACACGCGTAATAATTGAAATATTTTTAATATTCTCACGTTAAAGCCATTATTGTTAACAAAAACAATAAGTAATAAAAATTAAATTTTTTTAATTAACGCTTTCAGCAACAATGTGTTGTTATGGATTATAAATAATTTTTAAATACAAATTATTTTTTTATTTTACTTTTATGTTTGTCTCTATGTGTAAATTTGTCTCAAATTAATTAATTTTTTTATTACCATTTATTTGTTTTTATTTGTAAATTGCTAACACTTTTGACTTTTTCTTTTCTTTTATTTTACTGGCAATAATTCAATAGGTAATTAAATACTTTGTTATAAATCAGCACCACCTCATGGCTCATCGTTACCTTTTAAATGAGTTAAACAAATCGCCTTAAAGCATCTGCACACACAAACGCCTTGTGGGTCATCATTATCATTAATCCTGACGCATTTGACTTCCTACATGGCTTTAAACACAATTTTACCAACACTTTGCTTTACTAAATATTTCAAGTGGCTTAAGCCTTAGCAGCATGCTCAAGCAATTAGCAACTAAATAAAGGAAATTAAACGTAGACACACACACACACACTCACACTTATACGTTTTACTAATAAAACTAACACCCGTCGTTTTTACTGCTTGCACATTTACATTTACACCCGCTAAACGCACACACGTCAGGTAATGCGTTTTAAAAAGAGCGAATTCAAACAGACTTGCACAGTGTAACTCTAAAGCATTAATTTAAACACTTTATCTCTTTCCTTGTATTGACTTTAACACAAATATTGAACACACTTACACATACAGAAGTCGTATTAAAATAGACAGCGTCAGTATGTCTAACAAGCGTTGTTTTACTGCAAATGTAGTTATAATGCGTTCATATGTATATTTTGTAGTTGTTTTTAAATGCAGCCAGGAAAACGGAAGTATTTGAATACATGCATGCATGCGTCGTATGTGTAACGAGCGTTTTACAACAAGAACAGGAAGTACTACACATATATATGTTAAATGTAACGGTTATATTTTGAGCATAAACATGTTGGAAGAATTTTTTTTTTGTTGATTTAAAAATTTTTATTTTCTTTTAATTGATTTTTTTTTTCTTTTAAAATTATTTAAATACAATTTTAATTAAATTTGTTTATTCTTTTTTACTCTTTAAACTTTTCTTCTGTGTAAACACGTCCGCTATTTGTTTTAATAAAAGTGGCCGCACATTAGCCAGTTTTAATAACGAATGATTTCCCTCTCGTTGATAGTGGTTCTATGAGGCGCTTCTATTTCATATTCTGCTTCTGTTTCGTTCTGTTCAAATTCTGTTCTATTCGATTCTGTTTGCTTGTTTGACATTAAAGCTTAACAGCACCAGTAGCAGCAGCAGCAATAACAGCAACAACAACAATAAAAATAGAATGTAATACTACTGTTATATGTTACTCATCAATCTGGTTACGAAATGTATGAGAACGATAGTGATGCCAGATTTTTTTATGTGCACATGTTATAAATGTAAATAAAAAAGAATGTGTGGCATGTCATTTTCGCAATGTCGAATTACATAATTTCCTATACAACATTTTAAGAGCGAATCACTCAAATTGTAAGTAATTATCTTTCAAACAACAAAAAAATCAACGAGATTCTTTCGGGTGGTTTATTAAATTTTCAGACCTTTTTTCTTATTTTAAAAATAAAATTAACGGACGTACTCGTATAACAAAACAATAAATAAAACTTTCAATAAAGACAAAAGGAGCTGTAATTACCAATTACGAGTTACAAATATGTCATGTGAACGGGGTAGTTTGTATAAATAATTCAAACAGTGATCAAATAAGGTAGGTTATGGTTATTGGGTACAAATTTGGAAAGCAGCATTAAGTATAAAAATCAAAAGGTTAACGTTTTCTTTTACAGAAGTTGTTTTTTTAAGAGTTTTTAAGAACCATTTTAATGTGATTTAGCTTATCAGACTAACCGCTAGAGAATGAACTAGTCAGTTAGCTAAGAAACTCCGAAGAAACATCTAAAAATGTACGCCGTATTTAAAAATCATACTGCAGGTGCGGGTGCAGTGGTTAGATCACAGGCATACAATATAAACGGCCCAGGTAAAAAAAATTCGATAGGTAGACTTCAACCTCCTTCCAGACAAATCCATCTAAAGAAACTCTCTGACCTTCTGGCGATGATGACAAACATAAACACCGTCTACTGGGAAGGATCACCACCACCACCACCACCACCACCACCACCACACAATCATATGGAGGTTAACTGCAGATGATTAATCTCTACTAAGCTTGAAAATCAACTTGTTATTGAAATTGAACTAAAGAAATGGATGCTTAGTGTAAAGCCAATATGCTCCCTGGAGGAGAGAGGGAGGAAAAAAAAATTAAGTAAAAGACGAGATAATTCACCGAAAATTAGTAAAATTTTAGACTGATTCCCAATACAATGATGAGATAAAGTGTAATTTGACACAATTCCTTAAAGAAGTATTGTTTTGGTTTCAAGAAGAAGCCCTTAATGATACAAGAGAGAACTGTCGAAAAAGTTACATATCCATACTCGAGATTTTCTGGAGAGTTTAGCGGAGCCACAATTAATATGAGAGAAAATTTTCAGTCCAGTGGAAATTAATTAAATCGAATTCGCAAAGAAATACATGGCTTGATACTAAGAGAATTGGATTATAAAAAGAGCTGAGTAGATGTGAAACCATAACGATATCATGTCAAATTTATTATAAGAAATAATTCGTTAAGCCTTAAAAGGTGCTTCTGGTGGTTAAGTGCTTGCATACAAAATCTAGCAGCTTAGGTTTGAATGCCGGTGAATGCAGGAACAATTTTCGTGATGGCTTAGTATTTGAAAATAATTAAGAAGCTTCAATCCCCTCTAGCGATCCAAAAAATGCAAAGATGAATTATGAAAGCCAAACAGGAAATCAAATCGGTAGATGATCCGAAATCATTCATGAACAATGCTCTAGTTACTCTTTTAAGACGAAAATTATATTTGCTTGGATAAATAAACAGGCATTATCGCTTTAAGATCTAAGATTAATTGTTGAGAAGCCTTCTAAACGTGACTGGGCAATTTTTGTTTTTCGAAAATTCAGCTGGAAGTGCTATTACGCGGAAAGGATCAAACTACCGACTAAATTTTGATCTTTTATTGATGCAAAATAAACTCAACTGAGTCCAAAAGTATGCGGAAACAGCTGGCCGGCCGTTCACTACCTCCAAAACCAAACACTAAATAATATAGGAGTAGAGGTGGCGTGGTCTGAGTTCTGGAAACAAAATTTAGCAGCCGGATTCATATCCCAAAGATTACAGAAGAAAAAATTTTTATCAGGGTTTGATATACGGACAGCACACCACTGGAAAAAGTAGTGATACTTAACTGTCTCTGTAGCATATGAACAACAACTGAAATTGATATTATTGCGGAATTGAGTTGTGCACCCTGTAATTTATTAAAATGCTAAAGAGCTATATAAACTCTAAGCTAACAACGACCATCTACAACCCAATGCTTCCAGTAAAATAAATAAGCAAATGCTACAAAAACAGCCATGTGCTTGTTTACAAATAAAAATAAGCTACAACAACAAAGCAAGCAGACAACAAAACAAATAAGAAACAACAACACTGTAAGCACTGACACAAACAAATTGTTTATCATTAAACTGCTTTCAAGAACTAAAAAGAAAGAAATGGAATCTACCTGAAATGCCGAGATGTTCAAGAGCATTTGAAGTGTTGTCCACTCAGCCATATAAAAAGCACATCGGTGCGAACAACAATCAGTTTATGTGTTGTAAACTCAGCGTGAAGAGAGTTAATTGGTTTGAACTCAGTGTGAAGAGAGTTAAGTGTGGATAAACTCTGGTTGAAAAAGGTCAAGATGGAACCTAAATGGTAACAATGACCGGGTTGGAAGATCTTTGGGTTGAAAGATCTGTCGAGTAACTGTTGTTGTTTACAAAGTTGTTAACGGAGAGAGTAACAATGTATAGAAATTGTTATTGCTTGTGAAATAGTTACAAGCAGTGGAACACAAAACAGAGTTAATATTGGATTATTTAGTTAAAACCAAACACAAAATTATTATTTTTTTTTTAATTGCAATCTACGAACTCTTTTAATAATCGTTTCTAAAATCATTATCAACTCGTACGTAAAATCTAAGGTATTGCATAAAGACGAAACATGGAATAGATATATATGCGATATGTTATTGGCTAAGTCCAGGCATGCGTAAATATATATCCTAGGAGATTATGGCGCATCCACTGGCCAAACATAATTGCGAAACAACATCTATGCTAACATCTATGATAACTAGATAGAACCATAAAATCTTTATAATGAGACCCAAAAGGCAGCCGACGCAGAGGCTTATCCACCCAAAAATTAAGACGACAACTTCTGTATGAATTGAGATGTGCGAATATAACGCAAAATAAGATTAAATTGTTAGTATTAAGGAGAGATAGTTGGAAGACTTTAGTTGTGACCTTACGTTCCAACTAAGAATTTTAATGAGAATAATACATAAATTGATTAAATGGATAGTTATCACTGACATGTGGTTTCAACAAGATGATGCCATAATGCACACAGCTATCGGAACGTATAATTTCACGAAATTCAGCTGGATGTTCTTCTGTGTGGCTATGGTTAAGACAGATACTATACAGACTCAATGGGCTTTGTTCCCTAACCCTTACTTTTGGTCATATGACTTCTACAAAACTTACCAACTACTTTGTCGTTTTTATATTTCTCAATTAGTTTTCGTTTTTCAGCTAAGCTCTACTGTAGTAAGTCCTAGGAAGATAATGATGGTACCGCCATCTGCAGTTATCTAGAAACAACGGGTGAATTAGGTGTAGTGGTGGCATTGCGTGATATTTCTGTAGATTGAAGCTTCTTAGTTATACAAATTATTCAATTTGAAAACCGTAATAAACATTATTTGTACTCTCTGATATTTGAATCTGGTATAACTGATTTTAACTTGATTTGGCTCTTTAACCATTTCATGACGCCGCCACCGATTATTATTATTTAATTGGGTCGAATAGGCCCAACCAAATACTACAGTGTCAGAGCCGACTTCGCATTAGCCGTAAAAGGTAGTAAATATCTCATATTGAAACAATACCTCTGAACGATTGAATGCGTGCTGGATCACAAAGTACCAGTCGAAACAGTCTTCAGAATAATACCGCTGCCATTTCGTAAAAAGACTGCATTGTCCTCAATAGCCGAAGAACCTATTCAGGCGCAATAAACGGCTCTGTAGAGGTTCGTTTTTTAATGTTTGCCAAAGCAACACATTCACGTAGGATATCATATGTCATCTCTTCTTCCTTTTTACACAGGCAACACTCCGATTCAGATACCACGTTGGGGTCACTGCCACCGATTATCGATATGGAATTACATTTTCGCCAAAGTGGAAAAACTAAATTTTGCGTTGGATAGGGTGAACATTTAACCAATAATTGTCATTTATAATCAACAAGTCTTACTCTTTCAATTGCAATAAATATTTTAATGATTTTCTCAAAAAAAAATTGTTTTCTTTTATTCTGAAAAACAGCTTAAAAAGTCTTAAGAGACTTGAGAAAGTAAAACTTAAAATCACCCCTAGTTTTTTTAGTTACGAACCTTTAATATGCATTTCTTACTTTAAAATTACACTTGCATTTGCGACACAATCTGGCATTACTCTTCACCCACTACAATCAGTAGATGAATAGCGGCACTGGTGCACAACAAGTAAGCGAGCATCCTCATTCAGTTCAATTCATTTCATTATCAACGATAAACTGAATTGAAATACTTTTTTAGAATTGCATTCACTGCCTGCACTTGCTTAGTATTATACGTTTCACATACAAAAACAAGAGCAACAAAATGGAAATCATTAACGCAATTACGAGTATCATTATCATCATCAAGCAACAATAACAAACACAAACGAATACTGCTGCTATTGTTATCAATGAGAACGAGGTAGAAATGAGAACAATTATTGATGCTGGCAGGGTGTTGTTGTTAACTTACACACACACACACATACAAACAGTGTTTTTATACTTTTCTAGGAACGACATGCGCAAAATGTATGCCAAACGGTTAACAGACGACTGTAAATAAAATGTAAATGTAAGAGACAGAAAATTATTACAAACAAATGAAAGCAAGTGCAATCACGAGTGTACTTGAATTGTTTACAAACGGTTAAGACTGAGTACTAGAAATAAAGTGTGCAGAGGTTTCTCTCTGAGAGAGCTTTTAATGTTTAACGTTCTATTCAATTGTATCACATGTAAGCAGCTCAGTACTGCTGTTAATCGATTATCACTGAGCTCTTTTATGTAGAGCAATAACAAGTGCGTTTATTTCAAGGTCGCTTCTTGACACAATTACTCCCTCAGTGTGAATGTTAAAGAATTTTATAGAGGGAAACATATACAACACCAACACACGCACACACACAACAGAGGTTAACAGTGGCAGCAGCAATTGAACAAAGAAATAATAAAAAGTATCAAAAAAGTAAAGGAACTGCTGCATTAATATTTCCATGTGGGAGTTGGTTGACAGCATAGTAAAGGAATATCAATTATTTATAATGGTTATCCTTTAAATACAGACTCAGTTGCACTACTCACAATAAAAGTATATTTTTTTTTTGGAAAAATAAATAAATTGCAGATATTGGGGATTTTGTCATGATTGGCTTTGTTTTAGGAAGTAAACAGCTATCAAGTAATTTCATGAAGGCATCTATAGAAAATACTTTAAATAAAATCATACGCTGTTTTCACATAACATTTAACAGAATTTGTCATAAGTTTAAGCTTAACTTTATTAGAAGAAATTATTAAAGTCGCTCACATTACCGTCATATATAGCTTTTCTTTTATAGAAATAGTAAAAAGTGTGTAACAGGCTGTGAAATATACAGAGACGTTTACTTGTTCATTTGTAATGAAAAAGTGAATGCGTTGAGAGAAAAGGTTTCATGACACCCCACATCGGTGCAGAACCTTGCTGTGCAGATGGTAAATTGCCAGATGATTGGACCACTGGAATGCTCAGAGACGACTTTGCCACTTTAGGGCGGCGAACAGTGGCAGAAAATTGGATTTTACTGACCAAAAGTCCACCAAGATGAAAATAAGCTTCATACGACCAGATGATTTTTTGTTCCATTGGCCCATCTAGCAAAGCGAAAACGAAGCGGATGATCATGCGGGTTCAACTCTTGAACCAATTGAACTTTTGAAGGCGTCATACCGAGATCTTTTCGTAAAATTCAAAATAAACTGGTGAGTGAAATGTTTAATTCCTGAGAATGATGACGAATTGATGTTGTTGGTTTCTCACGCCCACTCTCAGCCACAGCTTCGATATTTTCAGGTATACAGACTGCACGTTCTCGCTCACGTATTGGTGCATCAACCATGAAACCAGTTTCATGAACTTTAGCAATTATCTTACGTATACCGGCCACTATTGGTCCTTTTATGCGACCAAATTTTGTATGAAATTCTCTCGCAATTTCCGACTTTGTTGTGGAAATAAATTTCCTATAAATACCAACGTTACTCAAGCGAAAATCGATAATTGACTGAATTTTGTGACAGAATAGAATGGTAAAAGTATTCTCAGATTCTCAAATAACCGTTAGTTCAAATTTATACCGATACATGGACCAACCGATATATAGCTCGCACTGTCTGTGCGTCTGGCATCAGATGTCTAACATCAACTTTGATAAGGATTATAAAACAGACTGGTCGTCGCTCTAAAGTTCTCAAGTATGACAGGCCGGATTTGAAATTCCGTTAATTACACGGTGAACTGAGAGAGCGCATCTGAAGAGGATTGTGGTCACAGATGCGAAGGTTTGTACTCTGTACACTCACAGGCATCAGAAGCGACGGTGCACATATTGGCTGAATGTCGAATTCTTGATAGGCGTAGATGGATATGTTTAGGCAGACATAATGTCTCATTGGTAAACATATTTCAGATCTGCTGGTAGGTAGGCAGCAGATCTGCTAAACGAACTAGAGATTAGAGTGTCTGAATTTCAGGCAAAGATTTACACCAAAGGGCCCTAGCATGCGTCGAAGAGTCTATCTTTTCTATGCAGGGTGATTGGAAATCTATTTTAGGTGCTGAATTTCATACCTTTGTGTCTGTTCTTTGATAAGATTTTTAGGGTTGAAGTCCCGGACAGAGGGGGTTTAGTTCGGGATCTGAGCTGGTATACCGATGACTACAAAATGGAAAATTTTGTCGGTGCTGGTGTATATTGACCTAACTAGGAGTTGTTTGATCCCACTAGGGAGATTGTTGAGCGTTTTCTAAGCTGAAATCATGAATACAACGATATGTGCTGAAATCGAACTCTATAGTAGGTAATACCATTACCTTTATGTCAAGCAGCAAAGCTGTCGTAAGGTGACTTGCCAAATATTGCTACGATATATTGCATAGGCTGGCGCGTAGGCATAAGCACCTATTGTTTAGCGTACATCGACGGTAGGATAAATGGCAACTAAGCTGCTAATTTGGTTGTACCTAGAAAAAGTACGCTAAAGCAGTAATCAGGCGGCAATTTGATGTTTTCAAGTAGGGCAGGCCAGTCCAAAAACTCCTGACAGATTGCTTTTAGGCTCATTGTGGATGTGAAGATGTTTGTAGACTATGATTACAGGCATCAGAGATAACGAAACGTGTATATTAAGTGAATGTGGGGTTCGTAATACATTAAGATGAAAATTTATGCGAAGGCACAGGGTCTTATTGGAAGGCATATCCGTCACTAGGGTTTCAAATCCCCTGAAGATCTGCTATAACCTAAAGATGTCACAATAGATGCCATGGCATAAGCGTACCCGGTCAGGGTAATAGTCAGGTAACAGTAAATATTTAGAAAATGATTGGAGAATCTTAAACCTGATCTCAAATTTCTTGTGTTAAAATGTGACAAACATCGACACAAACACAACATACTCAACATATCATCAATAATAGCGTATGTTATACAAATACTATATGGATATTGAAGGTTTATATCACAGCAAAATGACTTGGCTGCGTTTGCAGAGAAATAAAAAAATCATGCAACACTTTCTTCTTAAAAGTCAGAATATGAGAACGAAGTAACGTGGCATGTAAGCAAGTGCAACTATATTTAATAATAAATGTAAATGTGTGAGTATATATATACGTAGCAACGAAAGAGAGAGATAGAGATAAGGAGGATATTTGTATTTATAAGTATTTGTAAAATTTATGAAAAAAAAGAATAAAAAAAATAAAATAAAACAAAAAACTGTCATATGTATGCATATATGTATGTGTGTGATTTTATTATTAAACAGTCATCTCATTTAAATGGAAAATAGCGATTAGACGATCCAGCGCGGCTTGATGGTAAGCCAACCAGTTCGCGTAATAGCATATTTGTCGTGTTTGTCAAATTCGCAAACACGTATTCATTGGCTGGTTGGCTTGCCATCAAGTCGTGCTGACAAGCCGCGCTGGATTGTCTAATCGCCTGTTTACACAATAACACACACACACACATACCAACACTCTCTCACACATATCTTTGCACCATCTCATGCATTTATGCATAGATGGTGTTTAGTTATACGGGTTGTTCGGTCGGTTAGTTACTGGTTCTTACAAATATTTCATGCTATTTTCCCATATAGCCATTGTTGTTGTTGTTGCTGTTATTTTTATTGTTATTGCCGTTATTATTTGTAGTTTGTAGTATCAGTAGTAAGTAGTTGCTTTCATTATTGTTTAAAATTGAAAAATAAAAAAATAAAATTTTTTTGGTTTCTTTAGGAAACACGAAATACTGCGGTAGTCCTTTAAATATGCATGAACACACACTCTTCTACTAACATTCTCATGCATAAATACATGCATACATATGTGTTTAGTAAATGCATACGAATTTGTATATAAGCAAGTAGTTGTTGTTGCGTAGTATAAGCAAAACTACTTAACCAGCAATAACTAGAGACTTTTAAGCGGTTTGTTGTTATTTTACATATTTTTTTCTTCCTATCTCTCGCTCTTAGTCTTTTTTGTTGTTGTTCTTGTTTCACTTTTATAACAAATATGTATAGAGAGACATACGAAATTATAACAGATTCATGATTGTGCATGGCTTTGCTGTGACCGTTAACAAGCAATTGCATGCTTTAATACATATGTAAACAATAGCAGCAGCAACAGCAACAATAATAATAATAAAAGTGTAAATGAAGAAACGCAAACAGCATTTTCAACAAATTTTTTATTTTGTTTTTTGGAGCTGCAAAAATTTTGTGGTTTTATTGTAAAATTTTCTTTCAACGCTTTTATGTGTTTGAGGCGGCAAGGCAGGCTGCGGTTTAAAAGGCAATAAATGTTTGCAATGGCATTTTACCATACAATACAGAGTTTTTTTTTAATTTTTAATTTTTAATGCATAAAGATAGTGAATTAGTGTATAGAAGCACTTAGTAAGGCATTTCTTCATGTAACATAGTCCTACTGGTGGCAATGAGTAGCTGCTCCAAGTTGAAATCATAATAAAACAAAGAATTACAATTTTAATATCAATGAAACGTGCTGTGTTGAATCGAAAATTTTATGATATTGATTTTAAATATGATTATCCCTATACGGTCGCTACAGCTGTCGCGTACAAGGCGCAATCTGGAACACCAATTGTCACAAACTTTTCGCAGCATCTGCGACTGTATTTTGGCAATAATTTTTCGAACGTTTATTTCCAGGTGTCCAATTGTCTCAAGTTTATCGACGTAGACAACTGACTTTACGTAACCCCAAAGAAATCCAATGCGGTTAAATTACACGATTTTTCAATAAAAGTTTCTTTGAGTAAATCATTTATAGCGTGCTGTGAGGCATGTGGCTCCGTCTGCTAGACTAATGCCAGCTAAATTAGGTACGAAAAAATTTATAATCGTGTTCCTATGACCATTATCGTTTTTGAAGATATATGGATCAATGACTCCGCCAGCCCGTTAATCGCACCAAACAATAATTTTCTGTACATGTAAGGGTGTTTCTATAAAAGCTTGTAGATTAGCCTCATTCCAAATCTGACAATTCTGCTTATTTACGTACCCATTCAAACAAAAATGGGCTTCGCCACAGAAAAAAATTTTGAATTTTAAAGTTGAACGTACAGAAGCATTATTAAAAATAAAAAATTTGACAATTTGCAGGTGTTGCTGTGATGTAAGTCAATTAATAATGAAATGTCACACTAAACAAAGAAAAAATCAGTTATCAGCTGTTGAATTAGCTGTCAAACAAAACAGTGTTGTCAACTTAAAAATATGAACCTCTAAAAAACACCCGATATTATAAATGCCTATGTAAGTTTATTTGCCCGTTAATCACGCGTAAACGACTGAAGCGATTTCGTTCATATAGGAAACACAGGAAGATATAGTTAACCAAAGTGTCGGAGGGAATGCTTTTGGAGCTGGAATAGATTAAACAAAGGAATAATGGGTCAAATTTTAGTCAGTTTTTTTTTGAGTCTATTACTCGTAACCGTCTAAATCAATCTTCCTGAAATCTGCATCGCAGATATATAGTAGTAACGAAGGTGCAAGAAGCCGACCAACGTAACAGAAATACGATATGTATTCTACATCCAGCTATCGGGGATGTTAAAATCTAGTAAAAGGGTCAAAATTAATGACTTTTCTATCGCAATAACAGGCATTTTTTCTTCATAGAGCAAAATTTAATACATTACATTACATTACATTACATTACATTACATTACATTACATTACATACATTTAAAAAAGTTGCACTTTACAGCCACTCCTACGGAACTATAATAGACAGAGTCCTTATACCTTCCACATGCTATTCATTATCAAGTTGCACATTTAGAAAAAAATTATCATCACAGTAAGATTGGGCGTGGCACCTCCTATAAAAAATAATATATATTTATTATCGTACATCTCAATAATTATATCAGTCGGTGCCAAAAGCCGTCTTAAAATTTTCTATATAAAAACAGACTGGTGGCAAAAAAAAAAACAAAAAATGGATAAGATCGGGAGAATAGGAATTTATCGCTTATTTATACTACACATGCATATATTGTATATATAACTTTCCGGGCTACATTGGATGGGTCATACTCAGAAAACAACGTATGTCTGTCACGTTTCTCGGCTTCTTAAAATTTCGTAATGCGGCTTTTTTCTATTCTCCCGGTTTTATTCCGTCGCGCTTAATAATATGACCAAAATAAAAAATTCAGCCGCAGCTTTTTATTTGCACGCCATGTCATTGGCAAATATCTGAGCTACGTCTGTACAGATATATCAGTTCTTCACAATGGGATCATCAGTCAATAAACGCTGTAGTAAAGCTAGAATGTTCTCAACTTATATTTTTTATGGTTTGGATAATATTTTTTGCGCCAACTTGGAAATTGGGATTTTGCAGATAATATTTGTTTACTCTCGAGCAAGATCTCAGCTATGTAAGCCAAATTAGAAGGTCTGTAGGATAAAGGCAAATTATAGAACTTGAGATAAAAAGACAGCCAAAGTTTAAAGATTTATCAACCTAAGCACAGAGAACTTTATTTAGAAAATGGATGTGGTTCGGCCATGTGATCAGAAAGAAACCGAACAACATTTCAAGAATGGCTTGGAGACAAACGATGCTTACAGAACTAGGACAATGCAAACTTACATATGCATTTAGGTGCGGTAATGAGATAAAATCATTAAAAACTTTCGTACCGATTCTGTGTTGATTTGAAATGAACGAGATCATATTTTGCAAAGCCATACATAGTGTACACATATATAAGCATGTAATCTCCAAGGAAAAAATCATTAATCGGTCTGCCGATAACTACCCCATTCAGCACAATCTTAAAATTATGTCCCTAGCGATTATTTCTTGCTTTAAATTCAACAAACTTAACTTTGGCATAAATTACTATTTAGCGGATTTTTTGGTGAGAAAAAACGATTAAAAATAATTTTTTCAAATTGTTGTCAAATTATTACGAACTGAGTGTAGAGTAACAAAACCAAATCTTAGAGAAGAATAAAACCCATCTAAATCCGCTATGTATGTATTGTTATGAAAATTAATACGCCTAAAAAGATACACCAACATTTGTACAGTTAATGCCATAAACTTTATTATGGAAGTTATTCTATTGGTTTGTGTCCAGGCTACGATCACTCGGCCAAGACTGTATTTATTTGAACAGTTTTCTTAAGAATTAACACATCATTTGAATTAACGTAGCTGAATAGTAGGTTGTGGAATATACTAGAACATTCGAAACTAATATTAATTTACTATAAAAGGCTGACACATTCTGCTTAGTCAGTCAGTTATAATTTAGCAGTCATAGAATAAAGACGTACTAAGAGTTGAGTATTGAAAAATTTTAAATTTCTGTATTTAGCGGAAGTTAAACAAGTTGGACAGTGTACAAAGTTAAATTATGGTTATAAAAACACTGTATAAAGTGAAACAACATATTCGAATCACTTATTTAATTTAACGCATTTTAAAATTACTCAAGCGTATTAAAAAGGTTAAAACGTAACAATATTTTTCGAAACTTTTGCTAAATTATCCAACAGCTTTCGTCATAATTATAGTTTTGAACTCGAAAATGTAATTGCACCAGTTTACTTTAAAAATCTAATTCCCTTTTAAATAACCCTTCCTTCTGTTAAACATACACCCAAAATCACAAAATTTTCTTAATTTCAGGCAAAATTTGAGTGAATTTATGTTTCAATTCGAAAATTTTAAAATATCTGTCAATATACTTATATATGTATGTATGTAACAAGCACACATGCACACACATATTAGTACATTTGTAAGGCTATAGATTGTACACATTGTAGTCACTTCGTCTCTATATGACTTTTCAATAGAGTTGATGTCAACATATATAGCGGGTGTTTTTTTAGAGTCTCATAATAGAGACCTGCATGAATGACAATAAAAGGCAAAATTGTGCAATCACTTTAAAATGAATCATTGCTGTGATCTCATTCACCTATTTATGTGAGCTGAAGTGTGTAGTATATCTGTTTGATAAATTATGATTGCTTCAGCTATTCATTGTTCTCTAAATTCAGTCAATAGCGTTTATGTGAATCATCAGCACACTGAGTCAAGACAACAATGAATGCTTCGCAATACACAGTATGCATTCATGGTGTTGTAACGATTTATTATTAAAAAAATAAAAATAAAAAAAAAAAAACAGAAAGAAAAAATTTAAGAAAGCGATACAAGAAATATGCAATACAATTTTTCTCCATGGTTTTTTAAGAGGATTTTTCTATCATCTCTATCTTTAATGACAAAGAAAAGAAAAATGAGTGCAGTTGTTTTTAATGAATGCATGGTTTTGATTTACTATACACTGTCTTGGGTTTATTGCTATGCTGAGTAGTGAACAGTGTGAGTGAGCATTCAAATTTAAGAAAATGAAATATTGTTAAATAAAGTTTTTCTCTCTCTCATTGAGAGTTGTACAGTAAACATTATCACAATATTAATCTGCATTCACTGTGGTTAAAAGAAATGAATATAGTTCATAAATTTGAGTTGGCAACACTGCCTTATTTGACAACCGACTTAACAGCTGATATTGTTTTTTGCTTAGTTTGGTTTGACATTTCATTATTGGCAGACCTACACCAGAGCAACGCTTTAAAATTGTTGAAATTTATTTTTTTTTTGTGCCAAATGGTAATGGTTTTATTCGTCAATTTTTAAAACTCAAGCTTTTGTTCTCCGCTTGTTGGGTTAATCCACACGCTTTTGTCTAAACACCATTACAGCCATAGAAAGTTACTGTTTGATGGTTAGAATGTTACTGTCAATGGTGAACGGTATAGGAACATGATTAAAAATTTGTTTGTACCTCAATTAGCTGGCATTAGTCTTGCTGACATGTAGTTTGAAGAGAACGGTGTCACATGTCACTCTGCACGCGCTACAATTGATTTACTCTAAGAAACACTTGATGAAAGAGGACAATTGAAGACTTATTGGCGAAATACGGCCGCATATACTGTAAAAGATTGTTAAAATTAGTGTTCAAAATCGCGACCTGTACGCGCCAATCGTAGCGGCCACATGGCCAAAGTCATATTTAAATATTAATGTCATCAAATTTTCTATCTAAAATAGTCCGTTTCATTGATACTAAAAATATATTTCTTTGTTTTATTATGATTTAAGCTTTTGTAACTGTAGAAAAATACACCCGATACAATAAATCTTTAAGGATATTAAGTTTTGCTAAAAGCAAAATTTAAATTGAAATAATTCGATCAAATTTTGTGATTGTTTTGTTGTTGTCTGTTTGTTTTGCCTGCTAATAACCCAAACTGATGCAGTCCACATTGTTGTACTCAGGCAGAGATGAAGAAAAGGAGCTTAAACAAAAGCAGTTCTATTAACAATTGTATTAAAATCATATTATTTAGTATCATATGCCATTTGAATGAATGAGTGAATGAGTGAGTGGGTGTAGCAAAGTTTGCATTTGCATGAATGATTTAAATGTTTTCAAAATTTTCGTAGAATGAGAACAACAATGTCTTCATAAGGAATTCAGTTTCTAAAGTTTAAAATCTCTTGTGTTTTAGCAACAGCTACTGTACCCGTTAGGCGCTCAATTAGAAAAGGAATTAATTTGCCTTCTACTGTAAGATTGTTGTTAAGAAACACTGTAAGATGACTTTGTTAAATGAAAATCGTATTAAAGGCAATTGTTTTAGCATTTTACTTAAAAATGAAGTTTAATTGCTTGGAATAAAATTTTGAGGGGAGAAGTAATATACAAACCACCTACGAGTACATAAATTTTCGTAAAATATTTGACAAAATACATTACACAAGATTTTATGTGGTATTTCAACAGAATAAATGAATAAATTTAAAGCTCTTACTTTATATTTTACAAATATTTTATGATCATTGTAGAATTCTCTGGATTTAAGATATTTTCCTTTTCTTTGTTCCTTCTATTTGTTAATAAAAAGTAAGATTAAGACAGAAATTAATAAAATTTTCTAATAAAATTATTTTTATTGTCTTAACATCTGTTATTACCCAAAAAGTTGCAAGAATTTATAACGCATATTGGATTAAATATGCGTGGGTAGTGTCCATGTCATAAAACTTGCCAAGCAATTGTGGAATTCATTCATTGAAGACACTCTCACCAAACAACAATGACGAGTGGTTTTGCATTAAAATTGTCGTTTTATATTTACAACTCAAACAGAATTTTAGTAACATTTTTAAATAATTTTTACATATTTGCCGAACTCAAAACTCTGACTAATAAAACATGCCTTTAGCACATCTGTTTACCGTTTATACTCTGGTCAAAAACAACACCATGACCATGCTCGTATATTTATTTTATTTTGCCCTGGTCGTTAGTAACGAACTGATAATTTGCAAGTATTAAACATATAATTACAGCTTCGGCGAAGCATATGGAAAAGCTTAAAGACTTCCACCTAAAAAGCTGAATTTAAAGTCCTCTGACGAAGTTGATTAAATTCGACAGTGCTAAGTCCCGAATATAGTGATATGCACCGTAGTGTCTTAGTCTAGGCTACCAAAGAGCTAAGCTGCCACAGAGAAGGTGCTGTAACAACTCATACTGGCAGCTTCTGCAGTAGCCATGCACTCCCAGCATGCGACCTAACATACAGTGTCCGGTATTTATGCCCGAAAGAAGTCCAAACCTAAGAAGAGATTAGGTCTTCTCCAAAGAAAAATAAGGCTATAGCACACTGGATATTCTAAAAGTAGTGATATTGGTTCACTTGTGTCACTTTTTACTCAGTGGCCATATGTCTATCAATACCGACAGCGCAACCAGAGAAGCACGTACTACTCCCTGCGTAGAAGCCAAAGAGAATCTCCAGGTAGTGCACTCACCAGCAACTCGAAACCCATATCAATTCAGCATGTCAGGTCAGTGAGCAAATGCAGCTGAGAAGACATTTCGATTTTACTACTTAGGAGTTGAGAGTACTGATTGCAACGTGACTGTCACCCTAGACCCTAATAGGCCTCGATACCCTGATATTGGATTCTCGGATAAGCCTAGTGGTCTTATATATAGCGTAAACCTCCTCCTGGAAAACAATGCAATCATCGAACTGTCTTAGAGCGAAACCGTTCAATACTATTAAGTGAGGCAGCATTGTAACCAAAGAAAATTTATTACTTAAAATGGACTCACAGTCATCGGTTTATTTTTTGCTAGGAGCTACTGTTACAGTGAATGGTGTGCATTTTGTCTCATTATATCTTTTGGAATACTATGGTTTCAGTGTGCAGCTATTGTTTTTGCACCTTTCCATGTAATATTACAATGAAGTATAGTGCTTAAGAATAATATAGTAGTTAATCCTTAAAAATTTCACTCTAGGAAAGTTATTTGGCTCTTTTTTTTCGTGTAGACGATTCACATCAGAAATCCGTGTAGCATGTTGTTAGACCTGCATATGATTTTGTGGCACTTGTTAATAAGTATCTGTAGCTTTTGCCTATACTTCGTACGACAGAGTTGCCTTTACACATGTTTTTAACTTTATAAGCTTTGCTGGTTTGAATATTTCTGAGCTACTTCTTACTGATTTTAATCGTCCGAATACCATTCTCGCTATACAAGCCTATAGTTATGTCTGTTTCTGCACCGCTATACAGTATCACTGTACTACCTAGACAGCAGAAGTCACCTACATATATTACTGAATATATTGTTAATTATCATAGCACTGATTTTCTTAATATTTTTCTCAAGTCCATTATTGCACGCCTGTCTCTCCAGGTTTTCTTATTTTGTTGTATGCGCATAATCCAAATTCTCAAGTTGGCGTGTAATGTAATTCCTCTTTTCTCTGAAAAGATTTCAAACGTAGATGAACAGTTGAGATGATAAAGAGCATCCTTGGTTTATACCAACTTTGAAAATATTTTCTGCAACACTTGCTTTATTTTCAATGCTTCCCATGTGACAGTCCATCTAATGATATCAAAAGCCTCCTTGAAATCCGTCAATAGTAGATACAAAGAAGTACGCCATTCTAGGATGGAGTGTGGAGTATTGGCTAGATCTACGTAGCTCCTGTTTACTCAGAAACCTGTTTGTTCATTTCGCAGATTGTTCTTTATTTTCCTATGGATTCTACCCTATATAGTAAGAACTAAAATATGGTATGTGGTGTGGTAAACGGAAAGATATAATTTCACAAAGAAAGCCTCTACGAGGGCGGATTGATACTGAAGCTACCTAAGTGGAAAAAAACATTTTATTTTTTTTTTCTAAAAACATTCATTTCTCAACATAGTCTCCTTTTAGCTCAATACACTTTGTAAGACGATTTTCCAACTTTTTTATACCATCGAAATAATAAGACGATTTTGGGAACTCCTCAAAATACGCATTAGTTTCAGTAATTGCTTCTTCGTTTGAGATGAATCTTTTTCCTGCGAGCCATTTTTTCAAGTTTGGAAGCAGGAAAAAGTCACTACGGGCTAAATCTGGACTATAAGGTGGATGGTCAACCAATTCGAAGTGGATTTCTCGTAGTTTTGACATCGTATCTAATGCTGTGTGAACCGGTGCGTTGTCTTGAAGAAAGAACAATTTTTTCTTTTTTAAATGTGGTCGTTTTTCCTTGATTGCATCAACCAATTGATCCAATAATGCACGATAATACTCTCCTGTGATTGTGGATCCCTTTTCAAGATAAGCGATGAGCAAGATTCCGTGTGCATCCCAAAATACAGTGGCCATAACCTTGCCAGCCGATTTCGCTGTCTTCGCCTTCTTCGGAGCACTTGCACCAGCTTCCACCCATTGCTTCGATTGATTTTTGGTTTCAGGTGTGTAGTGATAGACCCACGTTTCATCATCAGTTATTAATGTACGCCAAAAATCAGCAGGATTATGCTTTATCATGTCCAAACACCGCTGTGAAGTGATCTGTCGAACTCGTTTTTGTTCAACACTGAGCAAACGCGGCACCCATCTTGCCGATAATTTTTTCATATGCAAATGTTCATATAAAATGTTGAACACACGTTCATATGATATGTTTACCATTTCAGCAATCTCACGTATTTTGACCCGGCGATTATTCATAACGATATCGAAGATTTTCTTGATATTTTCTTCAGTAACCACCTCTTTTGGCCTTCCTGTTTAAATTCAGCAATCCAATATTTTACCATATAATCGGACGGAGCAGATTCGCCGTCAAGCTTTTCTTTTGTCTCTTTCGCCATTTTATCTTTCAAATAATAGTGATTAATCACTACACGAAATTCACTTTTTTCCATTTTCCAAGAAACACAAAAGTTGCTTACTTCAAACGACTACAACAAATAAACTAATCGATGAATTTGGCTAAAATTTTGACAGCTGACGTTTGACAGATCGAAATTTCTAAAAAAAAAAGTTTTAGTGTTTGTGCTGCCATCTAGCGCTAGATATCTTCAATGTCAATCCGCCCTCGTATACGAAATTTGTAAAGAATTTCATTTAACGAAATTAAAAAAATATATGAAAAATCTACCAACAGAAGAGTACTCTCTAAGATACAAATTCCTTATTATGACAACCCTCCTCTAGTTAAAAAACAATGTGTCCATCGTTTTATTTACAAAAGGAACATTTATTTTACCTTAACTTTTATTGTTTCTCTTATTTACTTACAAATTATCGGGTATAAAATTTGTTTTTTTATTTGTAAATTTAAATTTATGTAACAAAGTATTCTTTACAGCTTTTTCTTGAAAGTAAAAAAAAAAATTCAGGATGGCGTGGTGTAGTGGTTATAGCGCACGCATAACAACACAAACGACACAGGTTCGAGCTCCAGCGGAGGACATGACTAAGAAAAAAATTAATTGAGATTTCGAATGTTTAATAGTAATAAAAAAAGAAAACAAGGGCTTCAACCTCCCTCCAGATAACTCAATCTAAAAAAAAAAAATAAAAAATAAGGAAAAAAGCTCCCCGACCCTTTTCATCACATACCTCTGGCGTTGATGACAAACATCGGATGAATGATCAGGCAAAACACGCCACCTACTGGAAAAGAATTACAATGCTAAAGTAAAGATCACCACCAATTAGCAAGCATCTCTTCACCACTACACAAACAAACAAACAAAATTATATGGAGGAAGCTACAGCGGATTAATCATCTACTTAGCTTGAGCTATCAAACTGAAACAAAGCAATAGCTTCTATGTGGGAAGACAATATGCTCCCCAGAGGTGTGACGGAGAAAAAAAATTAAACTCTTGCGTCATTTGCCTTTAATAGTTGTCGAAAGTAAACATACTCATAATTTGGCTGTTTTCTAGCGTATTGTAGTTTTGCTGAGCTGAAAATATAAAACTCATGCAATTATAAAACAACCTACGTATGGTTAAAACATTTTATTAACCACCATTATTCAAGCCCATAAATTCAAATCCGTTAAATAAACTATCTCGTGTGTTTTTATATCTTTTCCACAATCAGGGCTGCCAGATAAAATTTTCAGAAGATCATCATTTTTCCGTTAAATTCTATTTTTAAAACTTAACGGATAGTTCATTTCGTAGAGAGATCGGACGGCTATTATCCGACCGGTTGTAACCGGCTTTTTTGGTTTTGCCGAATACGGTTTTTTCAATGGGCCCCAGAGAAAATTCTCCAGCGGCATTAAATCAGAAGAACGAAGCAATTGGCATTGCCAAATCGAAAAATTACGCGAGCGAGACATTTCTTATGCAATAACTGAATTGTTTGACACTCTGTGTGGCTTGTTCCGCTGTCCTGCTGAAACCAAAGGTCGCTGATGTCAACATTAGCCAATTGTGGCCGCAAAGAATTGGTTATCATGGTTCGGTAGCGCAGAGTATTTACGCTAACGGCGTTTTTGACTCATTTTCGAAAAAATAAGGGCCTATGAGGCCGCCTAACCACGAACCGCACCATACGGGTAATTTCTTTGGATGCAATGCTTTTCCGAGGTCTGTTTGTGGATTTTGTGAGCCCCATATGCGATAATTTTGTTTGTTAACATAACCGCCTAATTGAAAATGGGCCTCATCACTAAAGATGATCGTTTCTAGAGTGAACGTTCCATAGTTAAATTTTCCCAATTTTTGACTAAATAAGTGTCAGAAGTTGACAGCACAATTCTTGATATTTATCATTTGATAGCCAATTTAATTCCTAACCTCAAATTTTTCCACCCTGTGTATATGATAAACTTGAACGTCTCACAAAGAAAGTGAAACCAGGGTAAATCGAAAAAGATATGCACTCTTGAGCAACAAAAACTTTAACTCATCTTCTGGAAATAAATATTGATTTTTATATATTAAGAATTATCAACTAAACGCAATGAAAGCGACCCACATAAGCCGCCTACGAACGGCAGATATAATAGTTAGTGAAGTTTTTCACAACCTAAAAACACATAACCAGTCGCTAGTAATATTGTGAGGTAATGTCGCTAATGGAAATTGTCAAATGGTGTGACCTGGGATTGAACCGACGACATTTTGGTTGGAAGGTGGGTGTCTTACCTAACATACCACATTGACACACACACTTTTAAATACGTAGTGCATGAATTGACATACAATGCTGTTCGAAACCTTTACAGCTTTTCTTGTCGAGGCAATTAAGGACACGTACATTACAAATAGATTTATTCAAGATAAAACATTAAATCTTAGACACCTAAATTATAACTATAATAGCACACCTGTAATTCCATTCTTTACCAAGTAATACAACAAAACGAGTAGCTGTTCGAAACTTGAGCATTTGTCAGTACTTTGTGTAATAAATTTTGTTTTTTATGGTCTCCACACCGTTTTGGCATATTTTTTATGAGATTTGTTTGAATTATCGTCAGTGTTAATTGCCACTTTCATTTTAAGCTCTCCGTGGTCCAGCTCTGCGGTTAACCAGTTATTTGAATAATTATTAACTAAAAACCGGTTTTTTAAAAATTGCTACTTTTCAAATTATTCGAAAACCGATTTAAAAAAAAAGTCGACTAATCGATGTCCCTAGTATATCGGCATTAACATTCAGCTCAAACAAAAATTAGAAGAAGTTCGGTACAAAGAATTAGTAGTACTTATAGAGCTGCCAATTGTCCATAAATATAGCAAAAATCGTCATTTTGGAGGCAAAAAACGTTAATCGTCATTTTGCCAAAATTTCGTTAAAAAATCGTCAAAATGACGATTAATCATCACATCTGGCAGCTATGTATGTCCACAATGCTTAATAATTTATGTGTAATTACTTGGAATTGCTGTTCCTGCTTACATTTTTTCAAAAAAAAAAAAAAAAAAAAAAAAAAAAAAAAAAAAAAAAACTCTTCACTATTTATTAGCACTTAATACCCTTTTAACTGCTATTTAATTACAAAACGTGACATTAAGGGTCACTCGTTTAAGTTATAAAAAATTGTTGAAAAGTACGATTACATGAGCTAAACCACTTGAGAAAGGCAGCTAATAATTATCCAAAGCTGTTGTTAATTACTTGTGTTGAATAAAGAGAATAAAAAAATTATAAAACGTTTGGCAATAAAGTAAAAAACAAAATAAAACCTTTTAATGGTTTTGAAAAAAAAAACTGTTAAAATGTTTTAAACTAATCATTAAAAATGTAAATGCAAATTATTCATTTACTGCAAATTTTCCCCTTAATTACTAAGAGTCTAGTTTATAAATTATTCAATTAATTAAGTCTTCGATATACGTTTTATTAAAATAAAAAAATGATTCAAGAAATTAAAAAATTATAATATTCTTTGAAAAAAATATGTGTTATATGTATAGAGGGTAAATACAGAGCTGATTCATAAACCACCGTTTTTTATGCCTTGAAACACTGTTCTACTCCAAGGATTTCGATTTAAGAAAATACACTAAGTACTACGGCCCCGAAAGAAATACTTCTATACTCGATAGCTATTGTTGAACAGTCGGTAATGGTTTTGGCATCATTCATCGGAAACTGTAGGTCCTAACCTGTAATGCAGTAACAGAATGATAGACAATTATGGCCTAACCAGTAGGGGGGTCAATTTAGCCAATAGATTTAATCATTACAGACTAATTACAAAATATGTGTAATATGAGAAGTAAAAAGGGAGAAAAAGTAAAAATTTATCAAATATTAAAAAAAATAATAATAATCTTGTACTTTATATATATTAATACTTAATGAAAAATCAACAAACTCGGACAAAAATTATACTGACGACATAATCTCATAAATGGATCAACTATAGCATAATTTGATCTACATAAAGTTTTATAATGACGTGAATATCGACAAGGGACATTAAATTTAACGGATTCTAAAAGAAACTCACAACAAATATTCACATTGATAGGGTTCATCAAAAACGATGTATTTAGCACATGGTGCGACGACTTTTAAGAGTAGGCTGTTTAATAAAAGATAGTCTACAAATATAAGAAGGCAGTTTCAAATAATACGAACCCAGGTGACGCAAACAGAACAATAAAAATTGTTTCTGAACAGATTTAATGCGTGTGATATGAATATTATAATAAGGATCCCTTGCGGCTGATCCGTATTTCAAAATAGGTCTCACAAGTGAAACATAGAGCTGTTTCGTAATGTAAGGATCAGAAAACTTCTTAGACCACCACTTTATAAACGCAAGAACACCTCTAGCTTTGTTCACATTAGTATGATCAATAAATTTTAATTTACCGTCGAGTAAAATACCGCGATCAACAAATGAATCCACACTTACTCCTAGAGAAACTCATGAATTTAGGTTTTTTTTTAATTCAGTTCCTACACGTTGTGTTTACACCATTAAAGAAAGGTATTTAGACGCGATCAATATAATTTTTGAGCGAAAGAAATATTTTTACGTCTACAGCATATATCAATATATTGGCAAAGTTGATAACATTGGGAAGATCATTAATTAGAAGAGAAAAGAGGATATTCTCAAGATGACTGCCCTGGAGAACACCTGCAGGGATTTTTTTTAACGCTATAAGAAATAACTACTAAATATATTTTCTCAAATTTCTTTTTTTATTTGAAAGTACAATCCTTCCGGTTAATAATGGAAAATAATTTCATTCAAATGGCTGCCTCGGCTGGCCATGCAGTAGCCTACATAATCGGTCCAATTTTTAAGCACATTATCGAATGTGTGCAGCTGTATTTCACCAATGGCTTCACGAATATTGTTCTTAAAAGCATCAATTGTCTCTGGCTTGTTGGCGTAACACATATTTTTGACGGCACCTCACAAATAATAGTCCAACGGTGTCGAATCGCAGCTCTGAGGTGGCCAAACGACATCAGCTCTGCGGCTGATAATGCGATCTTCAAAATAGAGTGCAAAACATCGAGTGTAGCTTCGGCTATGTGGCACGTAGCGCCGTCCTGTTGAAACCAAATGTTGCTAATGTCCTCCTCTTCAATTTTTGTGAACAAGAATTCGTTCAACATGGCCCGATAACGATCGCCATTGACTGTAACGGAAGAAAAATGGCTCAATTATACCTCTGGACCAAAATCCGCACCAAACAGTGACTCGTCTTGGGTGTATCGGATTTTCAATGTATGCATGCGGGTTTTCTGTGCCACAAATGCGACAATTTTGCTTGTTTACGTACCCGCCAAGTTCAAAATGAGTTTCATCTGAAAATATGATTTTTGATTCAGAAAAATTACCATGATTTTCAAAGTAATGTCGCAATATTTCCCAGCATTGTTCAAGCGTATACACAACCATATTCGTTCAGCGGAAGGATAAAACTAATTATCTGTCAAATCAGAAATAAGCACTAATTAAAAAAAAAACGTTAGATGGCGGACCCTTTACATATGGATGTACTATTGTAAACTCGTACTGTCTGCTTCCTTCCTGTCAAATACGATTCAAGCTTAAGCTAAGCTAATCTTATCAACACCCAACAAATCCAATTTAGTCAGCAGAAGTCTATGATACACTTTATCAAAAGCCTTGCTAAAATGCGTATAAATAACATCATTTTGTTTTCCTTTAGTAAATGCAGCGTTAAGTGCAGAACATTAGTTGTTTTTGAGCAATCTTTTTTGAAACCGTGTTGATAAGATTAAATTATTAATTATGTTATGGCAGAGCAGGAATTAATTTTTCAAACATTTTCGGAATAGTACTCAATTTAGCAATGTCTCTATTATTTGTTACGTCGGACTTATTACCAGACTTAAAAAGCGGTAAGATATATGAATCCTTAAAAAACTTAGGAAAATAGCCATACTTAACCGAAACATTAAACAATAAAGTAAGCGGTGTATCGCATAATTTCGCACATCGATATAAAATGCAACTCGAAATCGCATCAGGACTGGGACTATAGGATACCTTCAGCTTTCTTAAGTGTTCCAAAATGTCACTCTCATTCAAAGTAGGAAAGGATATTAATTGGTTCGGTGTAAGCGTATAAAGGTAAATATTTTCATCATTATAAACATCAACAGAAGAAGTATCTGCAAAAAATCGGCAAATATATCACATATGACATCAACATTACAGGATTCCTTATTATTAAATTTCATAACAGATGGATATCCACTGGTTTTTCTCTTCGAATTGAACCGGAACCTATTTGTAATAAATTGCAATAAAAAGTCTTGTTTTTATTAAAATTAAAATGATACCTCAATTTTGGACACCCTTTAGATTGTTCGAAAGGTGACATTTTTAGCTTCACTTTGTTAGGGAGTATATTAGCATTCCACACTGCGTCCATTGCTTTCTTTCAGTTTAATTAATCAGGTTAATTTTTAAGCTAAGTAGATATTAGTCTATGGTAGTTCACCTCCATATAATTATGTAGTGGTGAAGATCCGTGCTAAGTGATGGTGCTGATCCTTACTTAGCATTGTAATTGTTTTTTCCGGTAGGTGGTGTTTGTCATCATCTTCCGAGTTAAGTTAACTTGATCATCCAAGTGGCTTCTTTAAATTAAATTTTTTTTTTCTTCATTTCCCCTACTGGGGATTCAAATCTGGGCAGCTTATATTGTATGCGCGCACTCTAACCACTACACCACGCCACCCCCATCACTAAAAACTCTTTATTCTACGGACAGTTATCTACATTACATTCATATTTTCCTATTCGACTATAGAAAAGCAAGAATGAGTAGCAGGCTGCTGAAAAAAATTGTGATTCTTACAGAGATCGGATACATAAGCAGCGTGGACTAGAAATTCATCACTAAACAGGTATTAACCATTTGAAGAAAGCTGGATAGACAAAGGAGTTCTATGAAAAATGTAAAGGACAGAATATCATTTCTAATTTACTGCTAAAATGGAGAGAAATAGTACAATTTCACAAGGCGTTTACCAATGATTAAGGGCGATGAAAAGAGGATCACGTACTAGAATTATCTTTGAAAATATTGTGCGCAAAGCAAGGTGAAGTTTTACAGATGGCGGCAAAGTCAGGATTGAAACCATGAAATGTAATGCTGCATGTATGGACATCAAATAGGGAGATCGATTATTCAACTTTTTTCAGAAACCGGTTTTCGAATATTTCAAAAAATAGCAATTTAATAAAAACCGCTTTTCGGTTAATCAAATTTCTGACAATTTTCAATAGCGATATCACCTCACAACATTACTGGCGACTGGATATGTGTATTTACGCTGTGAAAAACTTTACTAACTAATATATCTGCCGATCGGAGACGGCGTTTGTGGGTCGCTTTCAATGCGTTTAGTTGATTATTCTTCACATATAAAAATCAACATTTATTTATTGAAGATGAGAAAAAGTTATTGTTGTTCAAATGTGCATATCTTTTTCGATATTTGCAATAAAAAAACTATACAATCGTATGAAAATTATACTTATTTAAGTTAATCGGTTATTCGTGTTAAATCAACCAGTTTATTCGGTAATGGAAAAATGAAGATTTTGAAAAAACCTTATTCGACTAAACCGTATTCGTTAAAACCGGTCAAATAATAATTTAATCTGATATCTACTGTCAAAAATTAACGAAAGTGATGCCAGTAATTCAAATAAAATGGACAGAATTAATCAACAGAAAAATGTCGGGTGTCAGCTTAACAACATCAGTCCACCCACACATCTCTGATGAAACTGAAAGTACTTGACTGAAAGTGCTTTATGCATCCACCATTTAACCCTGACTTTGCACCTTCGGATTATCAGTTGTTTCGAGTTTTGCTGAATTATCTTAATGATGTAAATTTAAATACCGTAGGCTTTAATCCCAAAGTGTCAAATAGATATCGATTAAAAGGGTAAGTATTTGATATAATAAAGTTCGTTTTAAATATTAAAAAATTTATTTCATTTTTGGCCATATTTGTAAACGAACTTAACCAAGCACCCAATATTAATGAAGGACATTACCTTTCCCTTCACCATAAGATTTATATACCACAGGGTAGTCATTTGATTCCGCTATTGTCTTTCTTGTTTCTTAATGACCTTACTAACATGATCGTGAGCTTGGGCTGACTGTTCTGTAACGTAATATTGATGATTTTATTGATTGGTGCAGAACTCAGATGATGAATCTTAACCTGAAAAAAGTAAGCATGTGGTTTTTGTTCGCAGGAATATAATTCCGTTCTGATACTACCTTTTTTGATCTGAGCGTGTTGCTGAATAGGAAGCTTTCATTTGTTGATCATATTATTATAATGACTAGTTAGGCTTCAACCCTCTGCGGTCGTGTCTCTCGAGGATCGTTCGAATATTAAAATTAAATTAATAATTTCTCAAGCTAGTATTATAAACAGTTCTTGACACCAGTTTCTTCTTGTGATTATGTAGTCGTGTCCCTGTGGTAGAATGAGGTGAGGTCAGTCATTTTGAATGATTTTAATTTCTTTACTTTTAAACAATTAAATTATAATTTTTTTTAATGAAACTCATACATAAAAAACGTTTGCAAATTTCATTTGATTTTAAGAATTTTATACCCAAGTAGTTTACGTTTTGTGTTTATTTAAAATTTAATATCTTTCGTATTTTCTGAAAATATTTTTAAATATTTTCTTTTCTATCTTAGTTTTTAATTTGATTTTTATTTCTTTTCTTCTTTTACATACCATTCAAATGAGTATCTCTTTAGTATTTAATCGATTCTTATCTCACTTTTCCATAATATTCTAAATATTTTTCATTTCATTCTTATCCTAACATTCATTTTTATGTTCGTTATTTAAATTTGACATTTAAGACAGATTATGTTTGTCGAAAATCATGTTTTGAATATTTAATTTTTCCCAAACTTCTTCCAGGATATCAGATATTTTTATTATTATTTTCTTTTTTTTTCTTTTTTTTTTTTGGTAAAAATAAAATGAAAATTTTCATCGTTTAAAACCTCATTTAGCCAACTTTGGCTTTTATGTGTATTTTGTTCAGTGAGACACTTTATGAAAAGAATCGTTATTCCGTATAAGCTTTTGTATTATAGTAACGGGTTATGGAATATTTTACCTTAAAATTAAAAATAGAATATAATTTTTTTTATAGATGAGGTTATACAGGGTGTCCGCCGAGAAGGTATACTACTTTGTTTTGCCCCCATTTTGGTAAACATTAGTCTTGACAGTTCATGTTTGGCAGTCGTGAAGTAGAGACGTGGCAAATTTATTATAAAAAATATTCAGTAAACCGAAGTGTTTTAATCGTTAAAACACTTTATCAAAATCAATCATCGATTACTGTGACGATGAGAAAGTTACATGAATTTTTGGGGACTGCAAGATCGGCTGAAAACATTACTGCTGTTCAAGAAAGTATTCAAAACAATCAATCAACCTCTATTCGACGCCGTTCTCAGGAGCTTGGTCTTCAAAGAACAACTTTGGTCATAATTTTGCACAAAGATTTGAATTTGTCTCCATTTAAGTTCAGTTGACACAATAGCTTCTTCCAGAAGACCATTTACGCCGCAGTACATATGCCAATAGGACAACCCCGATTTTCATGAAAAAATCATAATGAGAAACGCGGCACATTTTCATTTGAATGGTTATGTGAATAAACAGATTGGTCAGTGGGCAATGGAAAACCCTCAAATTATTCATCAGTCACCTTTGCATTCATTAAAAGTAACATTCTGGTGTGCAATTTGGTCAGGAGGAATCATTGGACCTTCTGTGAAATCGAAAACGGCATAACGGTAACTGTCAATGGGGAGCGATATTGTGATATGATTGAAAATTGCATTCTTTGGGCTTGACTAACATGTATTTCGACAAGACGGTGCCATATCGCATATAGCCAGGCTTACAATGGAATTACTGCGAGACTTCCTCCACAAAAAAATATTTCAAGGAATGGTGATGTTGATTGGCCTCCACGGTCGCTTGATTTGACTGCTCCGGACTCTTTTTGTGGGGATATCTGAAAAGCAAGGTTTATGCAAACAAACCAGAAACGCTGGAGCAACTCAAACAAAATATTCGTAATGAAATTAATGAAATGCCGTGTGAAATGTGTGAGCATGTAATGAAAAATGTGCTCAAAAGGGCTCGCATTTGTGAGGCTAACAGAGGCAGGCATTTGTCAGATATTGTATTCCATACATACTTGCTGACATTAAATAAAACATCTTTCATATAATCAAAAATTATAAACAAACAGAATAGTATACCTACCCGGCGGACACCCTGTACTTGTATGATGGATTCATATACGAAAATAATGCTTTTATTTAAATTTAGTTTTTAGTTCCTATTGAAAGAAGAATTATTAAGCAAAAGTAAAGCATAGTTATACTAATCATTTCAATTTAATTTGAAACATCAAATCAACAAATAAAATAAAAATTTTACAAAATTGTTACGAAAATAAAAATGCCTAAAAAGAAAATACATCGAATCAGGGACTGTATTGTGGGATTTTAGTCTATTGGTTCGTGTCAAGGTGGTGAATGTGTTACCCCGGTAACGCCGTACTGATTTGTGTATTTGATGGCATTGCCAATTCGACCATCTTTAGGTTTAAAATTGAAGGACAAAAAATAAAGGATTTAAGAGCATTTGATCATATCCGCAACTTTCCTATCAATAGGCAATTAGGTGTACAAGGCGGCGGCTTTGCCTACGTCGATATAGTTATCGTGCTGCAGTCATCAAGTAAAGTCGTGTTTAGGCGTAAATAAAAGTGTTGTGTAAGCGAATATTAAGTGTAAGATAAATAAGCTGCTGTATTAAGATAAACTGTGTAAAGATAAAGTGAGGAAGTAAAAACTGTAAAGCAAGAACAACGTGGTCTTTATTTTATTTTGGTGCAATTAAAAAAAGAACTAAAACGTTTTAAAAAGGTATAAATAAATTGAGTTTAGTTAAGGAAATATCTTTCTGCGTAGTTCTAAAAATTAACATCAGGAAGATCAAAACTTAACCTGTCATAGCTAAAAACCTTAGATCGACGCCCAAGTTGTTGACTAATCGGCTCGCTAGAGTGGCGAAGACTCCTTTGAGCATTTCAATGTTCCAAGCATTCGGCGATTTCCCACTCCTTGACAAAATTGAGAATGAATATATGGTATCATGGAGTCTTTCCTATGCAATGTATCTGCTGTTTCATTACCACCTTTGCAACGTATCGTTACAATATTTGACCAGTCATACGCTTCGTGCCAAATGCTTCTAAGGCAACTTGGCTGCCCAGATTGATCGCCGCACATATAGCAATGACCATGGCCTCAGCTGGGAAGACACTAAGCGATCTTCCCAGTGGGATGGATAAGTCTCGGTTGTATCCATGAACACCAGCACCGACACAGCCATTCATTTTGGAGCCATTGGTATATCAGTTTAGATCAAACTTACTCTGAACTAAGGCCCTATTTTACCAACAGAATCTGGAATTCAACCCTGAATTTTCTGCCAAAGTACAGATAAAAACGCATGACATCCAGGAGCAGAGATGGTTCTCCGACCACCCTTTGTAGAATGGATAGACTTCGTGATACATTCTCTATAACTGCGTAATTTTTTAATGGTGGTAGCTTATCTAACCTTTCTCCACAAAGCTATCACCGCATAAGTGACAGTGAGCCGAATAATGGCGGTATATATCTATAGTGATGTGATGTAAATACCAATATAGTGTGATTCTCGGCCAAAGACTCCATAACCCAAATAGTGTGGAACTAAAAATTATATCCTCGAACGAATGGACAAAGCCAAGGTGGAATTTAGGCTTTTAAACTCTGTCCGGTGATTAGACTCTGTTTCGTGAACAACAAAATTAAAAATATTTAAATCCAAAGTGAAATCCATCCTATTATATTCACGCAAACCATGGAATGCTGCATTATGAGATCTTCAGAATATGCTTTAAGCATGGGATGTGTAATAATTAGTCTACTGTATCTCAGTCTAAATATGAGGCTGCTAACTATGCTCCCAGACTGAATATTTGTAATTCACATTCCTGACTTAAAATAAGTACAGTTGATATCTTGTAACTTCAACCAACTAAGTAAAAAAACACAGCACGTATGTATGTATGGTACAGTGGTGCCGGTTGAGGGCGGTATTCACTTATCTTGTCAATATTTTCCAAGCTGATATCATCATTCACCTATTGTGCTGGAAAATTTATTTTTGGAGAACCGCTTATGTACAGTAATAAAACAAGTACCTAAAAGTCGTTCATTATCTGTATTACAGTTCGGTTGGTTACCTTCAGCTGGTACCTTTTGACTTTTAATTCGAAGGTTTTATTATTATCGTAAATAGTTATTGGAGTAACGCAACTTTTTGTCATATTGAAAAACCTTCGACAAGTATCGAAATTCCTTGTTATATCTCAGCCTTCTTCAACGTCTTGACGAACTTTATGATGCCGGTTGGTACCTTTAGTGTCAGCTAACTACTCTCTACTTGCTAAGCACCTACCTTGCCTTTCTCTTGAAAGCCGCACAAATAACAAGTACATATGTACTCTGCTTAGCTTACTCCATACAGAATCGGGTTATTGGATTTGAAACTACTCTTATTGTATTCAAATCTTCGGTCTGCAATGCCTACTCCTGCTATCATTCAAAGGCTATTCTTAAATAGCCTGATATAAGATTGTAATATTTTCCCATTATAGTTGTTAAGCAAAAGTTTCGACTGTCCTCAACCTTGTTCCTTTTGCCTTGTGAAGAGTATACGCCACGGTATTTAAAAAAAAAAAAAATCAGCCCACCGGGTTTTATTAGGTTCCTTAATGTTTATTTTTAGCTTTTATAGGGTGGTTTTATATCTGCTTTTAAATTCCGTTTAATTCGACAATATTTTTTCTTTGTATACAATTACGTTGGTTTAGTATTAATAATGCCATTATGAGCTCTTGGTGTAATTGTATACTTACTTCGTTTGAAACGTGCATTATGAAAAAATGGCTGAAATATGAAGACACACATGATTAAGTTATTCTTCTGCATGATAACGCTCGGCTGCATGTCGCAAATATCCGAACGGTTGTTAGAAACGATCAAATGCCACACACACCGAATTCGCGCAACATTGACTATTAGGTGTTTCAAAGAATACAATATCTTCTGTCATGTCATCGAATTACTTTTTTTTAAAGAAATATCAAATCGGCTACAGAGTTTTTCTGAAATGGGATACAGAAATTGTCTGAGAGATGGAGTTATTTCTTAAGTTTGATAAAGTGGTTAATTTATTATCTTTTTTGAGCTTAAAAAACGGACCGAATTAATTTGCGCTCCCAATAGGTAAATTATACTTATTTTTGATAGAAATAAACTGCGAAAACCTTTAAATAAGAAGCCCAACCAGGTTTTTAAATATAATACCAAATAAAATCCTGTTGGGTTTAATTGGGTTACCCTATCTAGTAATCCTCCCTTTTACTAAAAAAGCCACAGAAAGGTTCTGGCCTTATTAGTAACATGAAAGCTTCATTTCTGTTGAGTTCAATTGCCTGTTCATTCCTTGGTTTATCCGAAAGTCAATGTCACAGTTTATTGACATACAAGAGATGTCATTTTGGTCAGTTGCACTGAAAAAATTATAAGTGGATAGTATTCAGAGAATTTGCTGCAATCTGGTGAAAAAAAGTACTGCCTGGTACACACCTTTACAGTCAGTATGAGAAAAAACAATGAATTGTTCTATGATCATCTATCACATATTTTTGAGATTTATGCCCTGCAACTATAGCTTGTCTTCACGTTCAAAGATATACGAGGGCGGATTGACATTGAAGCTACCTAGCGCTAGATGGCAGTACAAACACAAAAACTTTTTCTTTTTTAGAAATTACGATCTGTAAAATGTTAGCGGTTAAAATTTTAGCCAAATTCATCGATTAGTTCATTTGTTGTAGTCGTTTTAAATAAGCAACTTTTGTGTTTCTTGGAAAATGGAAAAAAGTGAATTTCGTGTAGTGATTAAACACTATTATTTGAAAGGCAAAACGGCGAAGGAGACAAAAGAAAAGCGTGATAAACATTACGGCGAATCTGCTCCGTCAGATTATATGGTAAAATATTGGATTGCTGAATTTAACCGGGGCCGAAAAAGCACTGCAACAATATCATCAACAGGAAGGCCAAAAGAGGTGGTTAACATTTGCACATGCAAAAGCTATCGGCAAGATGGTTGCCGCGTTTGATCAGTGTTGAACAAAAACGTGTTCGATAGATCACTTCATAGCGGTGTTTGGACATGATAAAGCATAATCCTGCTGATTTTTGGCGTAGATTAATAACTGTTGATGAAACGTGGGCTCGCCACTACACACCTGAAACCGAAAATCAATCGAAGCAATGGGTGGAAGCTGGTGGAAGTGCTCCGAAGAAGGCGAAGACAGCAAGATCGGCTGGCAAGGTATTTTAGTACGCACACGAAATATTGCTCATCGATTATCTTGAAAAGGGGTTCACAATCACAGGAGAGTATTATCGTGCATTATTGGATCAATTGGTTAATGCAATCAAGGAAAAACGACCACATTTAAACAAAAAAAAGTGCTCTGTCTTCAAGATAGTGCACCGGTTCACACAGCATTAGATACGAGAAACTACGAGAAATCCATTTCGAATTGATTGATCATCCACCTTTTTCCTGTTTCCAAACTTGAATAAATGGCTCGCAGGAAAAAGATTCATCTCAAACGAAGAAGTGATTACCGAAACTAATGCGTAGTTTGAGGAGTTCCCAAAATCGTATTATTCAGATGGTATAAAAAAAATGGAAAATCGCCTTACTAAGTGTATTGTGCTAAAAGCAGACTATGTTGAGAAATGAATGGTTTTTAAAAAAAAAGAATTTTTTCCTACTTAGGTAGCTTCAATATCAATCCGCCCTCGTAGTTGGTTAGAGTTTTAGTGTTTCTTATTATTTGGAGGAAACAAAAAAGTGTTAAATGAAAGATATGTTGAGATATTAAATGCGTTTCAGCAGAGAAACAAACACTCAACCTACTCTTTATCCAAAAAGTCACAGATTTATCAAGTTGGCCTCATTTGTATCAGTAATTTAATATAAATTTACAAGACAATTTTTTTCTTCTTTTCTATTTCCCTTCAAGCTACTAATTATTAGGTTTGAAGATAACAAAAATCTTTTAAAACCAAAGAAAATTTCTCTTTTTATCTCTGACATAGAAATTTGTTGACGGCACTTTTCAAATTTATCACACACTCTGTAAAAATTAAAAAAAAAAAAAATAAATTCCCATTTACAAAATTAAATTTTTCTTTCTAACTTCTTAGGCTTATCTTTAAAAAAAGAAAAAAAATCATTACAAAATAGAAAAGAAAATTTTTATGTTGCAGAGAAATGATAGTAAGAAAAGTTTTTATTTTTGCAAATTTTTTTGTCTTAACTTTTACAAGAAAAGCTATTTTTGCATTAACCGACTTGCTGTTTAATAGTTTCTATAGCTTTCACTCATCTACGCCTTTACGCCTTACAGTTTCTCCAACTCCGCATTTTGGCATTTTTCACTTAAAATGAAATGAACGAAGAATTTTTGCAGTTTTTTTTTTTTTTTTTTTTTTTTTGTTTTTGCCCCGGTATGTAGTTTGTGTTGCAAATAATTTTGTGCTTCAACTTGTTTATCCTTTTATGGCATTTTTTTCACAAAATTTGTGTTCGTTTTTCTTAAGCTGATGTTGATTCTGCTGCTGCTATTGTAAGCAAAAATTTTTTTTTGAAAACAAAAAAATATATTTTTTTGTTCTGTTTCTTTTTTGCACTTTATTACAAAAGTGCTTAAGGTGGAAGATATTTTTAGTGTTTTTCGTTTTCAACTTTTATTTCGCACATTTTCACTTATTTTTTCTGTTGCTCATCATAATTTTGAAGAAATAAAATATATGTATTTGTATAGACATATGTACTGGCTACAATCCGGCGTGCTTCGCTACCTACATTACATTTTTACCTTTTTTTCACCTTCTGTCCCTCTCCGGGCCAAATCCAGAAATACATACACTGTAGAATCATTCGTTTGGCTGTATACAGTCTTCAAACAAGCACTCATTCATTTTTGTACATCATATAAGTACACAAATATGTATGTAAATAGCTTTTATCGAATGTGATTTATGCAATTACCGCTTTTTGGCTGATGTGGATACGAGTAGATAACGAAGCATTAATAGTTGTAGTTCTCCACATATACAAAATGCAATATCTATTTCTTATCTAATTCACCCAGTTACTGGCTGATGATATTGTTAGGAAAATGAAAATGCTGAAGACAAAATTCACCACATCAGGGACTTAATATGAGATTTTAGCTATAAAATTTATTGGCTTGTGTCAAGGCTTAATAATTGCCATAATTACCAGTACTGCTGTGGTATTGTTATTTTTATTGTTATAATTAATTAAGAGTGTTACACTTTCGCCATTAATTGCTGCAGGTAACTTGTGCAAACCTTGACTTTTAATACGTGTTTACACGAAAAAACTTCTGGAAGTTACATCTGGAAGCAACTTCTGCAAGAAAACTCGGTAGTGTATGCACGCCTTAAGAACTTAGTCAACCCAGTGTAGAAATATTATTGTCTGGACTGGAATGATAATAAGATACTATTTCAGACATACCCTTGAAAATATTTCACCGTAGAACACTCTCTTTTGGCGACTAACTGCTACTCGGTAGTGGACGTTATATTTGAAAAAAAAATTTTTTTTGGTTTTCCCGTTACTCCTCTTGGGAGCATATGGCTTCCACAAAGCATCTTCATCTAATACGGTGTACAGTTGTTTTGCCTCTTTCCAAGTAAGGTTGTTCTGTCTCAGTTCTTGGATAATTGTGCGTCTCCAGGCGTTTTTTGATCGACGACGATTTCTTGAGCCTTGAGGATTCCACTCGAGTGACATTCTAGTGATACTTTCTGGACTTTTTCGGATGGTGTAACCGATCCATCCCCACTTTCTTTTCCTTATCTGTTTCAGTATGGCTTCCTCATTTGTCATGCTCCACAGTTCTATGTTACTAATGATGTTAGGCCAGAATATTCGGCTTATGATTCTGAGGCACTTATTAATGAATACCTGGAGCTTCAGTGTGATGTTATTCGATACAAGCCAGGTTTCACTGCCATGGAGCAGTACCGATTTAACACATGAGTTGAATATTCTGAGCTTAGGTCGTTTGAATATATGTGAGCTTCTCCATACTGACTGCAGTTGTCCAAATGCCGCTCTCGCTTTGTTGAGCCTGTTATCTACATCTGTTTCTGTGCCACCGTTTGTAGTCATTTTACTTCCTAGAGAGCAGAAGCTATCTAAAGGGTCGGCCAAATAATTTTTTTTTTTTTGAAAACAGGGCGCAAAACGTCGAGAAAGAAAGATGATTTTATTAGCAAAATCGGCATCTCCTGTAAGTCGATCGCAGGCCAACTTAGCGAAGCGGAAAAAGCGTATGCACAACCATATTCGTTCAGCGGAAGGATAAAACTAATTATTTGTCAAATCAGACATGAGCTAAGTGTTACCATTCACGAAATAAGCACTAGTTGAAAAAAAAACGTTAGATGGCGGACCCTAATACTCGACTGGCTGACCCTGTAACATGATGTTTTCCGTGCACGTATTGTTTATTCTCATGGGCTTGGTTTTCTTGATGTTTATCTCAAGCCCAACATTACGAGCCAATCTTTCCAGGTCCCCCAGTTTCGAGTGCATATTGGAAGCCTTATGCGAGAGTAGACAAATGTCATCCGCATAGTCCAAGTCTTCGAGTTGGCGTGAGAGACTCTATGCGATCCATCTTATTTTTGAACAGACTTTGCTCATTATGTCATCCAGCGCGATGGTAAATAGCTGAGGTGATAGTGCGCATCCTTATTTAACTCCAGCATTGGTGTAGAATGGTTGGCTGATGTTTCCCTTTGTGAAGAACTGAAAGTTCTGCATCCTCATACATCGCTCTAATTATTCGAATTATCTTCTGTGGTACTCCTTTGGTTCTTAGTGCTATCCATATAGCCGTTCGCCTGATGGTATCAAACGCTTTCTTGAAATCGACGAATAGTAGATACGGCGGGGTACGCCATTCTATGGACTGTTCAATCATAATTCGTAAAGTGTTGGCCTGATCTATGCAGCTTCTATTCGGTCTAAAGCCAGCTTGTTCGTCTCGCAGTATGTTGTCTATTCTGCTCTGAAGGCTCCCTTGTATTATGACTGCAAGTATCTTATATATGGTGTTAAGTAGAGTAATTCCTCTCCAATTATTATCTTTTATGTCGCCACTTTTTGGTAACCTTACAACGTAGAAGGCAGCCTTTTCTCCTTCCATACTGATGTGATGTGAGGCAGTAGAAGTTCAGCTGTGGTTTGGATATCAAGCCGGAGAATTTCCACTGGTAGCCCATCTTCGGCTGCCGCCTTATTATTTTTCAATTTACCAATCGCCTCTTTTATCTCATTCAGATTGGGAGGGTTGCATGATATTCTTAAACTGTTTTCCTCATCTATGTTCTCAACTGTTTCGCTGTACATTTGCCAATTACTCATCCCCATTTGTTCTCGAAAACACGCTCTTATTTGATCATTTCTTCTCATCTTGATAATTATTTCAGTGTTAGAATAGATTTAATGAATTATACGTTTTTTGTCTTTTATTTTGTTTATTTTTTTCTTAAATAAAGTTTAATGTAAAAAAGTTCATTACATTTAAGTTTAAGTTTTTTTGCTTTCATCGGTATAACGAAAAACATTTATGTAATTCATGAGTAATTGCATTTTGATTTAATGCACTCGTTTATTATGGAATCAAAATGAATGCAATTAAATTAAAAATTAAAATGAAAATTAAAATCACATGCAATTCTTTTTTTTTTGTAGTATCGTTTACAAAGAAATTTCAATCTTTTCAATTGATGGTGATTTAAATACCTTTTACCGGTAATTATAAAAGCATGTCGATAATAAATATTGTATTCAGACTGCATGTACATTTATGTACAATAAATTGTTAGTTTTTACTGCGCTTATTTGAAGTAATCATTGCACATCATTGTAAAAAATATTAAATTACAGAAACGATTTCGAATTGTAAGAAATTATTTTTGAACTAAAAGTTCTGTCCAACGAATTTGTAGGGCACATTTAATAAATTTTGGGAAGGGTACTCCTATCATATGTATTATTTTTGTTGCCGCCAATTATTTCTCTAGGCTTATATAGAGTTTTCTTAAATATCGCACTATATGAGTGGCTTTCGGGTGATATTTCTGATGATGAGTTAAGCAATACTCTGTTCTATACACTATTTCATTTCTAATATTTCTTCATGTCCATTGTGTCGTAGACTGACAATAACAGTTTTCCTTGTGGGAATCTTCAAGTGGTGTTATGTGAACCGCGTCGATTTTTATGTACGTAATACACAATGTTGTTTATTGACAGACTGATGTGGTGGGGGTCACGGTGTAGTACCATATAATCTGTGACTTTGCGTAAGATGAATATTAAATAAACAGACGCACTTTATGTTCTGAGCATGTGAAGTGAAGGGACTTTATAAACACTATCATAGGTCTACAAGCCTCTGTTAACGTAAAGTGTTATGTTTTAATTCAATACGTCACTTTACCAGAATATACGCAGGCAAGTAATTCTGTTTAGCATCACTACTGCACATAAAAAATGAGATTCAGTCAGCTCAGTCGCCTTGGCTTAGGTGTTTTTTCAACTGCCACATAACGTCGGGCATGTACCTAGCAGGAGAAGAATTGTTTTGTTTTCTTCTTCATCCCTGTAACTTCTGTAGAGATCATTGACCTGGTGACCAAGTCTGGCATGAGTGCCTAGGCTGGCATGAGTGCACAGTAAACATTGCACTGTAATGTCTCCAACAAAGACGCTCAGTGTGCATCTTTAGAGGTAGAGCAGACCTTTCATGTGCCCTTGATTCAGCTTAGGTTAGATTTGAAGCACCATCTTGTCCATCTCAGAAGCTGCCCATGTGGCACTGACGAAGTTCATTATACATCCAAGGCTTGCAAGTTTTCAATGAAAATACCAATGCAGAAATTTCGACTGTACGTTCGGTGGTTGTGCCATGTCTGTCCACAGTTGAACAACCCTATGAGAGGCAAATCCTTTATTTCCAATGACGGCCTAGCATCGACAAGGCACTGAAGCTATAAAATTGCCAATAAAATTTGCGGAAGTAGGGTTCGAAGCATTTACCAATCTTTGGAACATAATATCGGAATTACTGCAATTTTCGCTATCGATTCTTTGACTTATGATTTTCCAAATATTCTCAATACGGTTGAGATCTGGTATTGTGGTGGCTATTCCAATCTTTCTTGTGCTAACCACGATTTGCCAATTTTTGAAGAATGCTTGGGATCGTTATGCAGCGGCATATTATTCCCTATGAGAGGGTGCAAGTACTATAGTCCGCTTTTCAGATTGCCACATATAAGTAGGATAAGACTAATATCCGTTACGCAAATTGTCGCATAAAAGCGTGGCAAATATTAGTAATCGTTTAAAATAACCACTTTTAGGTGACACAAGGGAAAAATAATGTTTATTAATGCCTATAGCAGACAATCTTCAAAACGGGTACTAGCACCCATACCCGCTCATAGTGTGTTAATAAGGTAATTACACTGCAACAAGTCAATAACTTTTGGCAGAACGAAGTCTTTGGGGACAGCTAGTCCCCAAAAAAAATATTTGAATATTTTGAGAATGAAGCCTAAAAAACAGTCGATAAATGAATGTGTGAATGATATGTGTAGCTGTTTACGTTCAATCTGTTTCGGGTTTCAGTACTATATTCGCCAACTGAGGTAAGAATGCTGTCGAGATATCAAAAGAATGAAATTTAGCATTTTAGAAACTTAAAACTTGATATCAAAAAAAATTTTTTTTTATTGTAAATTTAAATAAGGACGCTGTTATAAAAACGTTTTTACATTAACATGTGTTTAATGTAATACCACCGCAATTTATTCTAAAAATTCATGGGTCAGTATAATTATGAAATTCTGCTGTAATATTATAATTTCTTTACTTAAGATTTTAAAAAAGTTAAAAAAAAAATTTTATCATACAGGAAATCTGTGTTTAAAGTTTTTCTTGTTTTTTGCTCGCCAAAATCCCAATTCCTTCCTTTTTAAACGCAAAAGAAAACCATCTCTCCCTGTTTATTTTTTAAATTAACGAAATAATTCGCAATTAGCCTTCATTCACCATTGCCTTTATTTTGTACAGGTTTAATAACAACAACAACAAAAAGATTTTTTAGTGCCCAAAAAATGTGTTAAAAGAACGAGTTTAAAACGATAATGATGATGAGGATGAGGCTGGCTGATGCTGGCTGATGGTTGTATATTTAGTGCTTAATTAAAATAAACACGTTAAATTAAAAGACAAGCCCCTGTAAGGAAGTAAGGGAAATAAAGAATTTTTCCACAAAATTAAATTCCAGCATAATTTAGTTTATGTTCACATTAAATTGTTTTTTTTTTTGTCTTTAAGCGAAATATTCGTTTAAAAAACAAGACTGAAAAAAATGTGTTTTACTCTGAGCAACTACCAGATGCCTTGCAGAGTTTTTCTTACGCGTTTGATTATTAATTTTGCCAGGCCAGCAATTTTCATAAGGAAACAGTTTGCACTGTTGTAAATGCCTGTGCAAATATTGGTTTGACGTAAACACAGAAAAAAAAGAAGAGAAAAAAGCAACAAAAAAATAAAATGTAATGTCTGCCCAACATAAGAGCAAAAAAAGTTTTTTTTTTTAAATAAATTTATTTGTAAAATTGTTTGTTTTTCAAGGAATTCGCCAATTGCCAATGTTTGAAGTGAGTTTTCCTTTTTTTTCAATTTTATTAAAAATTATGATTAATTATACCCCAACCCTCAAGACTTCTATTCGTTTGATAATAGAAAATAAGCGTAACATTCAAACAAACAACGACAAACTTGAAATGAAAACAATCAACACTTGGCGGCAAAAGAAAAAATAAACAAACAAAAAAATTAATTAAATTCTGTAACAATAGAAATTGAACAATGGCTTTAATATTCTAACAACAAAACAACAACAAATATGAAGACGGCAAAATGTCAAAATTATCAGACAAAAAGCAAATCTTCTTTCGTTGTTTTCTCAACAAACAAAAAACAATATCTCTCTCAATAAATAAGAAAGTTATCAGACGGAAACAATTTTACACGTCATTCACGCCAACTTTTGTATGTAATCTATGTTGAATGATTACGAAAATAAATAAATTACAAAAAAAAAAAAAAAATAAATAAAAATATTATTCAAAACAATTGTGAAGCTGAAACATCAATCTTTGTTATTGCTATTCTTTTATTTTTTTCTGCTCTTTTTTGGGTAAATATTTGATACAAGATTTGACCCTAAGGGCTGCTAAGAGTGTTTACAATATGAATTATTGCTTTCAAGGCTCTTAATTGTCTAAATGTATAAAGGTATTGGTGTGAATACTTAAATGATAAGATTAATTGGTTTCAAAGGATATTATACATATGCGCCCACAATTCTACGAAAATTGTGCGGTATTATATGTATAATAACAGGTCTAAGAGATAAATTGTGCAGCTGCGAATAGGTTGGACGTATTAAGGCATAATTGGACGTGTTAAATTGTCAAACAGTTTTAACTTTTATACCAGAACTTATGTATACATACGCTTTTCTATCGGAATTTTTTGTTTATTTATTTTCAATAAGAATACAATTACTAACTATATTATAATTACCTGATTGACCATGACATTCGATAATAACATCACCTTCGAACCTTTCTCTAATAAAACAATCTAAGACGACTATTGGAAAAGAAACTAAAAATATGACTTAAAGATCAGTTTATGGCAGCAAGTCTTCTGTTTTTGCTGTTACTTTTGCTTTTAATTTTTTTTTTTTTTGTCTCTCAATGCTAAAAATGAGAGAAATTGTTTACTTGTTTCTTTAAAATAAAAATAAAAATCAGCATACACCCGCTACGCGTGCGCATTCGTCGCTGTTACGACTAAAAGCAAGAGCATAAGAATACATGTGAATTGAACAGGAAAAGTCTTATGAAATGAACAGCCATGTTCTATGCTTTGTTAAGCGTTTTTTTCGACAAAAACAAATATTTTTATTTCGAAAATTTTTCGCTGACACCCAACAATCGCTTATTGCGGCCCTTAGGATATATTGTGCCACTCCCAGATTAGAGTTTATTTAGCAGATCTGTTGCTTTCCTAATAAATACCAGCAGACCTAATGATGGATATGTCTTCTAATGAGAACCTATGCCTCTCCAAACATCTCCATTTAAACCTTTTAAGAACTTCATATTCACACAATATGTATTTCACCATTTCTGATGCCTGTGAACACACTTTACAAACATCCACATCCATAACTGCCATACTTTTCAGATTCGCTTTCAGTTCACACTAGCCCGTAAGAAAATCTGTCAGGAGTTTCAAGTTTGGCCTAGCATACTGAGAGCCTCAGAACAAAGCCAAAATTAATAATTGATCGCCGCCCTAGAGTAGCGAAGTCTCAGTTCTAGAGTGCCGAGTATCTGGTAATTTACCAGTCCTTGATTAAATTGATTGATTGATAGTGTAGTGTCGAACCGTAAGATTCCGAATTAATATAGAAAATTTTACACTTGATATGCTTTATTATCGTTTCTTGAATCGAAGAATTTCGTCATTATCAACAGTGACGAGTAGCATTTCCAAGCCGTCCTGGATTTAGCGAAAATCAACAACAATGCCTTGATTGCCGCCAGACTTTCGCTACATATGCCTACCCTCCTAATTCAGGTTATGCCTTCTACAAGCCAATTGGCCATTACTTCCACATGGAAGATGCAAGCAGTATATGCGAGACCATATTGTTAAGGTCCGGAATCCGGAGATAAAATGGCATACCCCACCTTATTTTCCATCCAAGAATCATTAGTTAAGAATCGTTAACTCAACATGTCTCCCTCTAACTTCAATGCCACCTGCTCGAAATAAAAGTCCTATACTTAGCCACTGGCATTAGAGATAGGATTTTGTAATGCGTTCTGCACGTGATTACATCGACTTGTATTAGAATACCGGCATGTATATAGTATATAGTGAGAGATTCTAAGACTCAATTCCCTAACGCTTAGCATGGCTGCACAGTCCATATGTTTCGCCAAAATAAATGGTAGCCAGGAATTGAAGAGGACATTAATGGCCACCGTGGGAGTTATTCACTGTACACCCGAGGCCCTACTCAGGGCTGAAAACAACAACAACTGAACAACAACTGAAAACATCTTTGCAGATACTTCATCGTGTCCTGTTTACTTACTGACTCCTCTTTTACCTTTCAGTGTAGAGGTTTTCGGAAATGTTGCACTATTTCTGTCTATATTGCGCTATTGTTTTGGCCATTCGTTTGTCTAAGCCGTTTCCTTTGAAGATGTCGTCATCGTTTCATTTTATCTTGCCACGTTGATTTTACTTATCATCTTTGTCTAGGTTCTTTTGGTCTGCATTCGGGAGTTATTATTCTGGCATCTCAGTTTTTAAATAATTTATTTTCGCTTGTAAGGCTTTCGTATTTAGGTGTCTTCTGATCGTTTTGTTGCTTAATCTGGGGCTTATTTCTGGATGAATATGTACGTCCACAAACAAAATTGTCGAAGTTGGGATGATATCAATCCACATTAGCTTTAAGAGCAAACAATGCATTTCGAAAAGAATCACTGTTTGGTGAGGTTTTGGCCTGGCCATTGTATCGTTGTCAACTGCCAGCGCTATAGGTTGATAATTACCAACTTCATGTGATTTCAACAAAACGGCGCTACATACCACTTTGGGCCTGAAGTTCGGGGATGAACCAACCAGTGGTGGTGTGAACCAACAACCCAGATTGTGCTCTTTAGTCTCTTTTGACTTATACTGGGGGTGGTGTGTTTTCTTAAGTCTGAGGTCTATGCGAATAAATCACAAACCAAAGTAGTCCTTCTACTGTACGGGTAACAGCTTCATTAAGCATTTGAATAAAAAAATAGAGAATAAATCTGCGAAGAGAAACCTCGCAGATGTATTTATCTCATGCTGGTCCATCAGCAGTCGGACATTAATGTAATGGCAGCTCATTTGTGCACAATTCTGATGTAGATGCAATGACATAGAGCCTGTGGGAGGACAAGTTTGCAGGCAACTTTTCAAGAGAGGAAGTGCAACTGATTGATTCTTATGCTGAGGAATTAGGTATTCGTCATCGTTTCCCATGCTGACAGTTTTTGTATTTTACCGATCATCTGCGTTTAGCTGGTGTTTGGTGGTATAATGAACTCATGTGGATTGGTTTCCCACAGTGAAATTTGTGGACTTTACTAAAGTGCTGTTACTTGAATTGCTGACGACTTTCAAATTATATTTTTTATATCACTATCCCACAATCAATCGATACCGACGTTGGTTCAGAGCTATTGATAAAAATATTATTGAATGAAAAAATACATAATTTTTACAAAGTTTTCAAGGCAAAAATGTAAACAATTTCACTGATTAACCACAAAAACAAAGTATTCAATTATGAAACTTTCTTACAAAATAAGAGATTTATTTTCAAATTTTCATTTATTTTCATTAAAATTGATGTGCTCATCTGCTGCTTTAAAATACAATTCATATATTCTATCAGCAAATGTTTACAATGCAAACATTTATTATCCAAACATCTATGGGTAACAAATCCGGAAACGGAAACCGGTAAAACAATAATTATCTCTGGAAATTAGTATGTGTTACAGCTTATTTGAAAGGGTGTGGTTTCTGCTTCTTCTTCTGTTGAATTTTAAAGTGTTTTTTTGGGTAATACTTCCAGTGCTGAATGGACATTAGAACTTAATACACACACAGAACAGGAAATTAAGAAAAAATAATGAAGAAGAATTGAATCCAACAGTAGAAAGAAAAATAGTGGAATTAAAATGAAATAAAATTTAGAAAAATATTTGAATGAAATAAAAAAATATTTAAACAAATAAAGTTTGCATGATAACTGAAACTGAATAATATTTTTTAGATCATTCATTGTTAGATTTTTATTTTATAATTGATGTCAAATATTAAACGATTTCTTAAAATAAAATCTTTTTTTTTAATGTTTTTTTTCCAACTTTGTATACTGTAAACTATATTTACATACATACATACATACATAACCAAGCATTTTTTATCTTCTTCATATAATAAGATTTATCCAAACTCTTATTAACTATGGTTTAACAGCTGGGAATATCACACAACCTTGACACCCCTGTTCTGTAAGTTTTGGCAAGATATCATGAATCGATGCTTTCAAATTGTGGAAATTTAATTTGAAAAAAAAGTTCTCGCGAAGTTCATAGAGCACTTCTTGTTTAGTGATGAAGCTCATATTTGGTTAAATGACTACGTCAGTAATAAAATTGACGTTAACCAAACATTATTGTATCCATTAAAATTAACGGCGTCATTATCAATCCGCATTGCTTTCGAAATTAGCAAGGAGCTGCCATTAACGTGAATGGCAACAACAAACAACACGCCAACAATTGATTTATTGCAAAATTTCTTTCCAGATGTGGTTCTGCTCAGTGACCACCTTGTTCGTGCGATCTATTTTGCATGGGTCTATGTTGTCATTGGTTTATGCCGACAAATCATTGACGCCATATGTCCAGATTTGTTGGTACATAAGGTATCACGCAGTAGTGTTAATCTCAACCTCGATTGTGCCGGACATTCCAGGAGCAAGTGTGTCGAAGTAACCACCTCTTCCTCACTGGCAACAGCTGCATAACTTTTACCCGCCATAACGGACCGCATAACTTCTCACTAGAAAATAGCCAAAAGGCATACCCACCACAGCCAAAATTATCCGTCTTGGCAGGTTCACCAATTGACCAGGTCTTCTCTTATCAATAACCGGCCACAACACTCTCATCTGCCTACAGGAAGAAATCTGTTGCCATCTTCGTTGAAAATATATCACCGGCACAGCACTTAGGATATAGATTATAAGTAGAAATAGGTATTGCAGAATCGTGCACTGTCTAGTCAGCTCTTTTGCCACACAGTTTCCATATTATCAGTGAATTCTGCTACCTATACGAACCTAATATCAAAAAAATTAGCCATGACCAATAATGAAGAGTGACATTGCCACACTGTGTGGGATTGAACGAGCGTAGACTACAGATACTTGCTTGTCGTCTGATTATCAGTATATAAGTATACCTTCTTATGCACCCAGTAAGCCAATTAGCGATCTACCGAATGGCTATTATCTCCACTTGAAAGACACTGCTATGATCAGACAGTCTATGCAAGTCCCTAATGGTAAGGTTCGGAGAGGAAATATATGCCCCACTTCATTGTCCCTACTAGAATCATTCGTGACAAGTCGTAAACTTGTCATGTCTCCATTCAAATACTTCTGCCCGCACACTCTGCTAGGTATAAGCGATCTATACTTGGCCACAGCATTAAATCGATCTGTCTCAGAATACCAGGCATTGAAGAACACATTGAGACCTTGAGTGAGTGTGGTCGGTGCGCCCCCAAGACCCTAATCAGGGCTAATCGTTGAATCCTTTCTGACATCATCAGCACGTAACCCTTTTCCAATGACTTCCTTTATATAATAACCCCATAGTAAGGTGTAAATCTAGCCGTCGCATCATAGATGACGGGGAGAACCTCCAGCACTTGCAAACCGCACCTTTGTTACAGTAGATTGCAACCGCTGCCTTCTTGACTGTCTTCTCAATGTCTGTACTCGTCTTTACGCTGCACACAACTTGCCGAATACTGTATCATGATTTGAGCCACAATCAAGACCTCCACCATACAATAAACCCAGCACTTGACAACCGCATCTATGGTGCAGTAAAATACATTGATAATAAGATACAAATAATAATTCTCACTGAGGTAATGAGAATAAAAATATAAGTAGGAAAGTTTTACCAACGAAAGAGAGAAAGAGAGAGAGCAACCGCTGCTCGTAGTTAAATACAAGACCCGCTGATTTACTTTCATATTCGCTTTATTTGTTCTATAATAGCATTTAAACAACAGCTGGGAAATAAAATTGAAATCACAGTATCAATCACAAACTGATTTTATGTTCTAGCTTGGCTGTAAAATAGGCATTTTTCTGACCAAGTTTAAAGCTGGTAACTGCTGATTCAAATAAGCCATTTGCATTAAACTATGAAAATATTTGTTGGAAAATATCCAAAATAAGGAATCAAATGATCCAATATTTTAATAAAATATAAAAAGCGTCAATAAATTTTATTTATTTTTACCGTTATATTTTATATCCTTCTTCTTTTTTGATTCTATTGTAAATACAAAAAAATAAAAAATAAATGTGAAAAAAAACTTTACTGCTGTATTCTTCAATGTGTTACAAAGAAATTTTTTTTAAACGAAAGCGAATTTCATATTGATTTTCTTTAATCCTCACCATGTATTTTTATTCGTCAGTTTTGTGCATTTAAGCGTAACATTTGTTTGTTTGTTCATTCATTCATATTTTCTTTGTGTATCTGAAGGTTTTGCGCAAAAATGTAAGGATTTTGGCATTGGAATACACAAAAAAAAGTAATTCGTTGCCTTTTTTATTAAAGAAATATATATGTTTGTATTTATAATCGTATATACATATTTGTTTATGGGTTTTTGGCAAAGCTTTTTGATTGAATTTATAAGTATATTTGTGGACACACATGCATGTGTATGTATGCATGTAGGTATGAACTTGTGCCTGCTGTCAGCCATGTCAAAAGTGTTAACAATTCATAATGAAAGCAAAGGTACTGGTATTGTGAGAAATTTCTACAAAAAAATAATAATAAAAATATATATACGAGTATACATATATATATATGTGTGTGTGTGTGTAAGCGAAATTGAAAATATGGCAAAAATTTTAGCTCATTTACTAGCACATGTACAAGTATAAATAAATCATTTATTACACATTTTAAATCAATATGATGAGTAAGTAAAAAAAAGATCATGAGTAAGAGAGAGAGAGAAAGAGAGAGAGTGAGAGAGAGTGAGAGAGGGGAAGACAACAATACTTGCCAAAGTTTTTTACTTGAAAGTATAAATTTTTATAATCTTTTTAATGAGTAATTCCATGATTTTTTATGGTTTCAGCTGACTAATTTTAAATGCAAGACTGATTGATTTCATTTAAAGGGTCTTTTATTAAGCACTACCTGTAGTTATTAAAATATTGTATCATTGAAATTTAGTTATTCGTAGTATAACATCGTGCAAATTTCCACTGCAGTTTCGTTTGGTGGCGCGCATTCGAACTGCCAAATTTTGCATTATTCTGGCACAGAAATCAGGCTGAATTTATATTTATAATGTCATTGGTTATATTATTTTTAGGATCCGCTGTGATTTGTGAGTTATTCACAAAGACTTAAGAAAATATCAAAAGAAAATTTCAAATCGTACGATCTTGGTACCGTATTATGGTAAATGTGACATGAGCCTTGTGGCACAGTAGGTCGTCCTGTTTAGATTATTTGTTATTGGTTTCCACCATGAGTATACTCGAATCATGATTCATAAATACTTTTACTCAAACCAATTCATAGTCATTGAGATGGTTACTCATAGGCATTCATACTCAAAAGTTTAAAGTACTCATCATACTCATACTTATCAATATTAAGTCGATGTTGTTTCATACTCATCTGCACTCATTATGCATAGGCGTTGTACAATGATTATAATTCGAATATGAACATGTGAACATAATGTAGTGTGTTTGTCTCTTTTCTTTTTCTTTTGAATAGCCAATACTTATACTCATGAATACTTATGAGTGCTCATGAATGATTCGAATCATCTACTACTCATAGAGTATTATAGGTAATTTCTGGGAAATAAATGAATGGTATGTGTATGATTAAGTACAACGCTTAATATAGTACTCATTGCTACTTATACCATTGAATCAACGTTGTTGTGAGTATGAATGAGTATGAGTAGCTGAATTTAAATGATGTATACCCGCTTATACTTATAAACACATGAATGAGTATGAGTAGGAAAAAAGCCATTTGTTGCTGATCTCTGACTTACACCAAATCTCACTCATCGATTTTCCCTCGTTCAAAGAAAGAAAGAAAAATCCACACCAAACAGTAATCTTTTAGGTTTGCTTTACACATTCTTGGATCTCACTTGGGGCGGTAATGTTTAAAATTTGCCAATTTTGTTTGTTGACGAAGAAGAAGATTGAACACATTGTTGGGCTGCCACCTTAGGTTAGGTTAGGTTTGAGGATAAGCGACCATATGGTCATAATAGCAATAAAGAAACAAAAATAAAAACAAGGCGAGAATGAAAAATAATCAATGTGAATGGAATGCCACTTGTCATTTGCAGATTTCTGATTATGCAACACTTGTTGTGTTGAACACAACGGCAGTGCGAGGTTGAAAATATGATCGTGATCTATCGAATACAAGGCCAGTTTTAAACTGCTCAGGCCTCAGTGCGCTCACATTCAGACCTTGGTTCAGTTTCATTTTGTACAGTTGCAGGCCTAAGTTATGATGTAGAATTCGCCAAGTTATAGTCTGCATAAGGTCGAATTTTTGTAACCGAAACGAAATCAACAGCCGCAGATGCTCTTGTGGAATTTTCGTAAGATCTTACTTTATGTCATCGAGTGGAAGTCAGTTTATTGTTTACGAAACTAACGGACTCGAATATATTCATCATAATCAGTGTTGCTCAAACAAAACATCCGCTATGATATAGCGGTACCTGTTGTTGAACGCTATATGCTTTCAAGGTGATTTGGCGAAACAAGCTGGATAAATGATAGCTAATTTGATAGATGTAGCGTGAGCAATATGGAAACTATCAATTATTAAAATTTAAAGTGAAATATTACACATCGTAGGTTTTGATCAGACTCGGTGCTTGTGACAGTATTGTTACAAGAATCATGTTGGAAAATCCCTGTCTTTTATTATATCGCTAAAATAAAAAACAAACGGTACAAAATAAAATAATAATAAAACATACAAAGCAAACAGAATAATAAACAAATAACGAACAACAACAAACCATTAAGAACTGAAACAAAGGAATTGTTTATCAACGAATTTTTGCATAAGAACTGAATAGAAATAAATGCAAATAAGAAGATCATACCTGAAACAGCGAGAAGGTCGAGACAATCCCATCAATGCAGACAGCAGTCAGTTTATTTTGTGTAAACTCAGCGAGTAGTGTGTCCGTTCCGTGTTCTTTCATGGAATGTTATGGAAATGCATATATAATATAATCGTGACAAAAATGAATTATATGATGTGTTGGGTGAAAGTGCTCTTCCATACGTAAGCAACAGGAACAAATTGGGTTGCTGAATTTAAGCGTGGTCGTAGAAGCATTAAAGATGAACCACAAAATGGACGTCCAACAACTGCAATAGCGCCAGAAATCATAGCTAAACTGCAAGATATGGTATTCGACGATCGGCGAGTGAAAGTGCGTGAAATAGGTAATGCCATAGGCATCACAAATGATCGAATACATTTTTTTTATTTTTGCATCAAGAAATTTAGATAAAAAATCTTTCTTCGAGATGGGTGCCACATTTGTTAACAGCTGATCTGAAACGCATTCCATTGAAAATTTCTCAAGCTTCTTTGGGTCGCTTTAAGGAAAATAAGAGCGAATGGAAAGGGATTTTTCATGAATCCATAATTATACACTAGAGATAACAGAACAATCCAATTAATGAACTGAAACTGGTGGAAGTGCAGCAAAAAAAGCAAAAATAGTTCAATCGGCTATCAAATGTTTTCTGAGATTAAAAAGGTACAAAATAACTTCGGAATATTATTGTACAATAATCTTTTGGATCAATTGAATTTAAAAATTCGAGAAAAACGACCTGATTTACAACAAAAAATAAATAAAATAATAATTGAAGCACGAATTGCTTGACCACCCTCCTCATTCTCCTGATCAACTTTCTCTGTTTCCAAATCTAAAAAAATTCCTTTCTGGCAAACATTTTACCTCAAAGGAAGATGCAATGGCTGCTGTAAACGATTATTTTAAGGAGCTTTAATTTTTTTTTGTAACCAAGGGATAGAATTGCTCGAGAGCATTGGACTAAATGCATTGAAATTTCAGGAGATTATATTAAAAAATAAAATCATTTTAATAATCTAGCTCTTGTATTTCATTGAACTGCCCTCGTATATTGTTGTGTATGGTTACAAAGTTCATTTCAAATGTTTTGTATTACAAATCATTGGTTTTTGTTGTTGTTGTTCTATTTTGTTAGTGTAATAAAATTTGTTGTTGTTGTTGAGAATAAAATTGATTGATTAGCCTCTTATGACATGTTAATATATCATGAGAAATACTCAACCAGCCAACAAATCAACCGACCAAACGACCATTATTCACTCTATCTCTCTCTCTCTCTCTCTCTCTCTCTCTCTCTTATTTAAGCGCTCATACAATCTTATAAAAACAGACTCTCGTACACAAACATACATACACCGACTTTTTTGTCTGAAATAATTGCACGAGTAGTTGTTTATCTGCCATTGTTTATATGTGATGATGTGTTTTGCTTGCAAGTATGCTGTGCAAGCATTGATTGCCTCTGTGTATGTTGTTAACGTTGTGTTGCACAATATTTAGCATTTTAAGCGATCATATGTCAACAGTGTCAAAGGACAATTTAAGTATTTTTTTCTATTGTATTTTTTACTTTTTCAACTCAACACAAACATGTTAAGCTAATTCACACATACACTAACACAATTTCACAACACATTTTGCATACCCAAATTTACCACCTGACGACCACACGTTGTCCAATTATGGAAATTTGCTTGCAGACAAATTATTGTGTATTTTTTTGCCTTGATTTTATTTATTTTTAGCAAATTTTTCGTTTTCGTTTTCGTTTGTTTTTGTAAAAAATTGTGCAAAGTAATTAGGAAAAAACTTAATTTTCTTATTTGGACGTAGCAAATGAAGGTATTTTTTAATGTCATAATATAAAAGACATTGAAAATTTACATAATTTTTATATTAAAACTGAGGTCTTTTGCTTAAATTTTCAATTTTATGAAATTCGCTTCCCTTTTAGGTACAATTAGAAAACAAATAAGAAAGTTATTAACGGAAAAGTCGGACTATATTAAGAGTTTTTGTTTTCTGTAGTATGTGATTACTCAGTCTTTTCAAGGAACTTAATTTAAACGTGGAATACAATTTAAAATTTAGTTTTTTTTATGCATTAATCTTAATATTAAAGGCAGAAATAAATTACAAAAAATTATTTTACTTGATATTCACTTAAACAAAGTTTCAACATCGATAAAATAAAGTTTTACCCATGCTGGTGTGTGTGGGTTCACTTCTTGCTGCTGTGCTGTGCAGAATGTGTTTGTCATTTGATTTGTGGCCAGCAGACTCACGTAATGCTCTTAATGCTCGAATATAATTATTACTTTATCGCTACAAAGCCAGTAATTAGTTTGTTTCTTCAAATCAACTTTGTTTTGTGTTATTTTGTCGACTTAAAGCCAAAACGTGATTGTTTTCCCCATAAATTATTACAGGCAGCATACAGATGAGACAAACTTAATCTGGATTATTTCGAAATAATTAAAGATGTTTTTCGAAGCAAGGCTAAGGAAAATTTATTAAAATTTTAATACAAAGTATAGGTAATTGTGTAATTATTCTATTAAAACCAAAATTTAAAATATCTTAACCAACTATCCTTGTTACAGATGTAAGAAATATATTAAAATTTTGGACTATTATTAGTTAGCCAAACCAAAACGACGAGGAAAAATTTGAAAATTTCTTTATTTTTGTATTATTAGTTATGCAAAAATAGCGCAGAAGTAAAAATTTGTGAAAACAATTTTTCATCATTTTTTAAAAACAATTTCATAATATATAGGGTGAACTATCTATCGGTTTAAATTTGAACCAGCGATTATTTCGAATTTGGCAACACTTATGTCATTCTATTGTGGCACAAAATTTAGTATATTATCTCCACTAAACGAAAAGAATAGATTTACGCTTGAGTAACGTTGGGATTTATTGGAAATTTATCATCATTTAAAATCAGCTTTTCGGATGAAGCTAATTTTCATCTTGGTGGGTTGGACACAAACGTGATCTTACAGAAGCCAATGCACCTATTACGAATGACTGTTTGGTGCGGTTTGTGGAACGGAGGCATCATTAACCCATATTTCATATTACACAACTATTTCCGTCAATGGAAACACCTATCGCACTATTATAATTAATTTTTTTGTGCCCGCTCTTCATGGTATTTATGTGAACGATGTTTGTTTTCAACAGGATGGTGCAAATTGCTGCACATATCATGCCACAATCGATTTATTGCGTCAAACGTTTGATGGCCGTTTAATTAGACGAAGTGGTGATGTCAGTTGGCCGCCATGAAGCTGCGTTTTGACACCATTGGACTATTTACTCTGGCCGTTAAAGACAAGTGCTATGCTGACAAACCAGTGACAATTGACAATTTGAAGGCCAATATTCGTGATGTCATTGCCGAGATACGACCCCATACACCCGAAAAAGTGTTTAAAAAATGGTGCGATCGAGTGATGTACTGTGAGTGGCAGTTACATGAATAAAATAATATTTCATTTCTAACCGGAAAAATTGTACTTCACAATAAAAAAATAAATTTGGCAAAATTTCAAACCGTTTTGATTTAATTCCATTTTTAAATTAAAAATTTAAATGGTCCACCCTATATTTACTATCTACACCTTTCACTACTAAAAACCATACACCCGTATTTATATTGAAAATCTGGCAAGTGTCTACCATAAATATGACTTTTACTGCACTTGCTGCTATGTTTACTAAGTTCAGATCAATAAACTTTCAAGCACTGATACAACTTGGAAACAACTCAACATCGGATTTCGATTCTTATGGTTTTTTGATTGTTATAAAGGGTGATCAATTGTAAATAAAACAAAAAGTTTTCAGAGAATTATCTTAATATTTTTTATTATGATGAAAGGATCTATGAAAATTATGAGTAAAACAAAATATTGTCCAGATGCTCGCCACGGCAAATTTTCAATGACTCTGAGACATAATTAAGGTTCAATGTCGTTAATGTGCTGAATTGTCTGATCCTTTAGCTCTTGAATTGTTCTTGTCTTATTGACTTACAATTTTTCTTTTAAATATCCCCATACAAAGAAGTCCAACTGTGTCAAATCACATGATTGTGGCGGTCAATTAAAATCTCCACTACATGAGATAACACGGCCATTGAATCTCTCGCGCAAATGGACCATTGTTTCACTGACTGTGTGGCAAGTGGCACTATCCTTGATCAATAAGTTCCGCAATTTATTCAGAAAGTTAAACATACAAGTTTATTCATCAAAATCTATATTGTCCTCTTCAAAGTATTCCCCATCAACTGCAACACAATTATGCGAACGCTTGATCCAATCCTCGAAACATTTTTTAAGTTCGTTTTTTTTTCTCGGCTGCTGAAACGCGTTTCTCGTAATGGTTTTTTTAGCTCGATTGAACAGAAAGAAGTCACAGGTAGTCAAATAAGGTGAATTCGGTAACTGTTTGATGATATTTGTCGCAATTTTCATCAAAAAATTTCGGATAATGATGGCACTGTGTGACTGTGCGTTATGATGGTGCAAAATCCACGAGTTTTCTACCCATAATTCTGTTCTCTTTCGCCTAAAAAATACTCTTTGTATACTGTCTGGCCTTCTGGCAAAAACTCATGATGTACTACATCATTGTAGTCCATGAAAACCGTAATCATTTTTATTTCTTTTATTGAAAACGAAGTGGGTTTTTTAGCTCTTAATCCAATTGAACCTTGTAAGCATGTAAATTCAAGTCTTTATTCAAAAATCGACTCAGTGATATTCGTGAGATGTTCACTTGTTTGAAACGACGATGAGTCGAGCATATTTTCCACACTATCACGAAAAACAGCAATGTCTTCCGCAGAATGAATTTGGTGAGCTTCCACAGGTATTTCCACATTTTCTACAGACCTGATTTGCTGAAATTTACGAAAAATTCTCCCGGTTGTGGACACAAGTGGTCGATTATGCTGACTAAAAAAGAAAATCACGAAGAATACGAAATGCATTTTGATTTAAACGCTCATTCTCAAAAAAGGATTCAACAATCTTAATGCGCTGCTTAATGATATAAATTAGATATTATAAAGGGTACGCCAAATGAATTTTTTTTTTTGAAAATGCTATAAAAAAAATTACTGAATATTCTCTAAAATTTCTTTTTTTTATTTGAAAGTACAATCCTTCCGGTTAATCATGGAAAATAATTTCATTCAAATGTCTGCCTCGGCTGGCCATGCAGTAGCTTACACGATCGGTCCAATTTTTAAGCACATTATCGATTGTGTGCAACTGTATTTCACCAATGGCTTCATGAATATTGTTGGCGTAACACTTATCTTTGACGGCACCCCACAAATAATAGTCCAACGTGTCAAATCGCAGCTCCGAGGTGGCCAAACGACATCAGCTCTGCGGCTGAAAATGCGATCTTGAAAAACAGGGCGCAAAACATCGAGTGTAGCTTCGGCTGTGTGGCACGTAGCGCCGTCCTGTTGAAACCAAATGTTGCTAATATCCTCCTCTTCAATTTTTATGAACAAAAATTCGTTCAACATGGCCCGATAACGATCGCCATGGACTGTAGCGGCCACTCCTTGCTCATTTTCGTAGAAAAATGACCGAATTATGCCTCAGGACCAAAATCCGCACCAAACAGTGACTCGACTTTTCAATGTATACATGCGGGTTTTCTGTGCCCCAAATGCGACGATTTTGCTTGTTTACATACCCGCCAAGATCAAAATGAGCTTTATCTGAAAAGATGATTTTTTCGGCAAAATCGGCATCTTCTGTAAGTCGATCGCAGGCCCACTTAGCGTCGCGTTGTTCAAGCGTATACGCATATTCGTTCAGCGGAAGGATAAAACTAATTATCTGTCAAATCAGACATGAGCTAAATGTTACCATTCACGAAATAAGCACTGGTTGAAAAAAAAACGTTAGATGGCGGACCAATTACCTCTCCGTGGTTAAATTTGTCAAACACTGAAACAGAGAAATGTTAAATTAAGTTGGGCAAAAGACCTGAATTTCAATCAACATCGTGCATTATTGTTGGACCACCCTTTAGATTGATATTGAGATATCGATACCAGTATCTATTTTAGCTAAAATATTATTTTTTCTTTTTAAGACTAAAATAAAATTGGAGAAGAAGAAAACAAAAACTACACCATCATACACAGCCAATCTTTACCTATCGAATGTTATTTCGAGTATTTAGTGCCTTCTCTCCACAATAAATAAACTAAATGCTTAATATTAATTAATTTTTCTTTTTGTCCTTGTTAAGCATTTAATTGGAAATTCGATAAGACCAAAGGAATTACAAATGAAATGTGAAAAAAACAAAAATAGTAGAAAACAGCCAAACAATAAACAAACTTCGAAATACACACACATATAGAGGCAATAGAACACATAGAGACGAATTACAAAAAAAAAAAACCGTTTCCGACAACAAGCAATAAAGAAATTGGTAGAGATAAATAGAATAGCTGCTATTCGATAGTTACTACCTACTATACTCATTTGTTATTTTATCTTCTTCTTTTTGCTTAAAGAAAAGCAAGAGATTATGCTCAGCATCACTACAAAACCGAAAAAATATTATGGGCTTTTCACAAAAGAAAAGATGAGGAAAAACATATTTTCAAAAACAACCCAAATAACAACAAAATAGCCAACAGCAAAAATCGACATTAATATTGATTTGCTTATTTAGCCCTTTTTTGTTCAATAAACTTTTTAAACCGTAAAATATCAAATCATTTAAATAGAAAATATGTAACCGAATACATAACCATCTTCATTATCCTCACATATACGAGTATATGAAACGCAAATCAATGAAAAAAAAAAAACATTCAGCATAGCCTTTAAGCAGCTAAAGTGTCTTATTAAGGGGTGTCAAATGACTTTGATTAAAAATCGGCATATTTATCACATGTATACCATTACAGGGTGTCCGCCGGGAAGTTATACTACTTTGTTTGATTACAATTTTGATTATGACAGAGAATGGATCTTATATTGATAAATGTTTTATTTAATGTCTGCAAATTTTTCATTACATTCTCACACATTTCACGCGGTATTTCATTAATTTCATTACGAATATTTTGTATGAGTTGCTTCAGCGTTTCTGGTTTGTTTGCATAAACCTTGCTTTTCAGATATCCCCACAAAGAGAAGTCCGGAGCAGTCAAATCAGGCAATCGTAGAGGCCAATCAACATTACCATTCCTTGAAATAATTTGTTACGGAAAGAGGTCTCGCAGTAATTCCATTGTAAACCTGGCTGTATGCGATGTAGCACCGTCATGTTAGTCAAGCCCAAAGCATCCAGTTTTGGCGTTAAAAAATTTTCAATCATATCACAATATCACCCCCCATTGACTATTACCGTTACGCCGTTTTCAGTTTCAAAGAATTAAGGTCCGTTGATTCCTCCTGACCAAATTGCACACCAGACTGTCACTTTTAATGGAGGCAAGGGTGACTGGTGAATAATTTGAGGATTTTCCATTGCCCAGAACAGACTATTCTGTTTATTCACATTACCGTTCAAATGAAAATGTGCCCCGTCACTCATTATTATTTTTTCATGAAAATCGGGGTTGTCATGGAAGAGTTGTTTTAACGATTAGAACACGTTCATTTACTAAATATTTTTCCATAATAAATTTGCTACGTCTCTTCTTCACGACTGCCAAATATGAACTGTTAAGACTAATGTTTACCAAAATGGCGGCAAAACAAAGTAGTATATATCGTGTATTTACTTTTTATAATTAAAAAGTTTATTAGTGTGCCGCTGTGATATGGTGGGTAAGACACCCGCTTACCAACCAGAAGGTCCTCGGTTCAATACCAGGCCAGACATTCTTAAAGAAGAAAAAGCTATTGAAAACTTCTCTAAATGCATTTGCCGTTCGGAGCCGGCGTTAAGCTGTAAGTCCCTTTCAATGAATTCAAAAAATAGGATAGGGTGCAGCTCAGTGTCTAAGAGAAGTCCTCATGTTCCTTAAGGGATTGTTATGGGAATTAACATAATTAAAAAGTTTACATTGGGCTTAGGGTTGTCAGATTCAATATTACAAAACTCTTGACATTCAAACATATTAGGTGTTGCAAATTGTCGATAGATGGCTCTAAAATTTATTATCTCTGGTAATGTCAATTATATCATTCAGTATTATAGCTTTTTTAATAGGTCCGAATGATTGCGAGCGATGAGACGTGAATCAGCTATAACAATAACATTGTGGAAAATTATCACAGACGGAGTAAGATGAAGCTTCGCAGACGGTAACAAAGCCGAGATTAACACCAAGAATGGTAATGATACTGAGGGTTTCCCATTGCCCAGAGCCGACTATTCTGTTTATTCACATACCCATTCAAATGAAAGTGTGCCTCGTCGCTCATTATGACTTTTTCATGAAAATCGATGACTGATTTTGATAAAATGTTTAAAGATTAAAACACGTTAGTTTACTGAACATTTTTCTGTAATAAATTTGATACGTCTCTACTTTACGACTGCAAAATACGAACTGTTAAAACTAATGTTTACCAAAATCGCTGCAAAACACCTTCCCAGCGAACACCCTGTATAAAAAAAATTAAAAAATATATATATAAAATAACATACAATAAACGTTATACAAACAGACTGCATTAGTACAATGGTCACATTTCCATTCGAGAGGAAAATGCAAAGTAAAGAGCAGAGAAATTGAGTACCGCACGCAACAGCAAATTTTATCAAGATAACGATCTTAAACACATGTCAGAACGATGCGGATCCCAGAACCTTATGGAATTGAAAATTTGTGGAATTAATTTGCTAGAAAGCCTATTAAAAACAAAATCTACATCCTTGTTCAGCTTCAAGCAGGGTTGGCAAGAACCTGGGTTAAAAAAAAAACAAGCCAATCGGGTAATTCTTCAATATCTTTTTATTTATTAGTACAATTAAGATTTTTAATTATTTATAATGAATATTGCCCTCTTGACAACACATAGAGGGCGTTATGTGTTACAAGTTGCTAAAATCACGATACACACTGCACTTACTTCGTTTGAGCTGCAAAGTATGAAATAAATGGCTGGAATATAAGGACAAACATGGGCATCACATCGTAAAAGTTGCCAAACAAAATTTTAGAAACGATTGAATGCGATATTTCGTCACACCCTCCCTATTCTCCGTACATTGCTTCTTCTTATACTTGCTATTTCGACGTATATAACATGAGTTGGCAGGTCACCGCTTTACTTTTTTCGAAGAAATTAACAATTGGCTTCAAAATTATATCGCCTCAAAAGACGCAAAGTGTTTTTCGAGACGAGATTCGAAAATTTCCTGAGAGGTGGGGAGAAGTTGTTGATTATAATGTGCAATATTTACCTTGACCTGTGGGAACGTCCGTAGTAATCGACAATGCAAATTGGAGTGGCTAGAAGAAAATGAAGAAGGATGATCGGTCACGTTTGGGGAGAGCACCTGAGATACTATTCCGTGGAGTCCCAATTCATGTTTGTATACAAATTTAGCAGTGTTTAGTTTTCATTTAAACTGACTGAAACATTTAACCTGCGAATTTGCTTAAACTGCCCTGATTCGTTTTGTTATATAAACAAAGGGCTGTTCTACTATTCACTAAACTAATTATGCCTTGTCGAGCGTTTCAGCCAGTGCCAGGAGCAAACAATTTTTGTTCATAAATTTGACCATTTTCTACCCAACTAATTCTTATTTTAGTTCAACCGTGTCCTTCCTTTTCAATCGAAAGGGGCCACCATACTAGTAAAATATTACGGGCTACTGGATTCGCATTAATTTCAAGCTTCTTAAGCTATGTTATTGTGTATTTAGCGATCTTACTTTTTACCCAGGACACGCCAAAGTCTTTATATACCTTTGAATTTTTAATTACCAAGTTATCTTAGCGTCTTTGAGTCTGAGGCGTGGTGACGATCTAGGCGAACACGGAAGTATTTCGCATGTGAGTTTCTCTGTGTAGTTTCAACTTCTCATGCTACATTTTCGTTTGCTTACCTTTATACTCCATTGGCTCAACCACTTCTTGATTATTAATTTTTAGGCGCAATCTAAGGAATAGAAAGTGATCATAAAAGCTTTGAGTGTGTGTCGGGAAACTTTATTGGAACTTATGCGACTTTTTTCACTCAATCATTTCTCGTATAAATGAAAGAAAACATAATGAATGAACAAAAGCCATACTAGGAAAGTTGTTGCCATTGTCTTCTTAACTTAAATGTTTGTCATGAATTTTGCTATTGAATTTTGTATATTTTTTTTTTAATGTAAACAATGGCCTTCACTTTGATTTCATTGTTTTTACAAAACCCTATAGAAGTGACATAAAAATCATACAGACAGCAATCAAAAGAAGGACATTAAAACAGCGGTGTTATCTGATTCCAACATTTTATTGTAAAATTTACTCAAAATAATGCTTCTTCTTCCTTTATTTATTTATTTCAAAATGAAACACTTTTCTTTAATCTAAATTGTCGTCTATTTGTCTTTTTGTCGCGTTATAAAATGTTACTTTCAAAGGCATTTTATCAAAGACATGGTTGTCATAGGCCTCTTTATCTCTCGCTTTTTTTAACACTTATTCAGAAGTCAGTGCGCTATGCCTGACAATAAACGATTAAGTCTTATAGCTGTCTTAGGGACTTAAGAAGAAAACAAATAAAGAATTTGTGAGAAAAAAAATATCAAAAACAAATTTACTCTTAACTTGAATGCGTCGGTAATGTCATCTCTTTATAATGCCAAGAAAAAAGAGCGGAAAGAAAATAATTCTTTGACAAATGAAAATGGAAAAAGAGAAGTTAAGTTAACAATTAGAAACACTAGAAAAAATATCAGAGAGAAAAAAGAAGGTAATAAAACAAATCTTAGCAAATATAGTGTTTCTTCTTATATAAGTATAGAGAAACAGCTTTAAAAGTAAATCTTAGCCAATATATTCTTAACTAATATAGACAACAAAGAGGTATATACTATACATACATTCATAAAACGTTTTGAGACAGAAGAAAATTGCCTGTTCAATAATTCTCTTTAAATACAGAAAAGTTCCTTTAATGCCTATTAAACTTAAGCTCTTTAAAAGCAAGTTTACATTCTAAATATGTATGATTTTTAAGCTACCAAACAAAGATTATACTCTAATGCTTCAATTTTATCTAAAATATATGTCTGACGAATGGCGACTCTGTATTGATTTATCAAAGAAAAACATACATAAGTATATACGCATGTATTGTTTCCTACCAGACATTTCTTTTGATTATGTTTGTGTTGCCTAATAATGTATTAACATTTTTTTTTTTTTTAAAGCCAGATACTAAGGCTTTAATTTAAATGCCTAAATGTAAAAATTATATTTTGAAAATTTTTGTATAACTTTTTGGAAATAAAAGACAAAAAATCCTCTAATGTTGGTCAAAGTTAGGTATTTAGTTTTGAATAAAATCAGCAATAGCCAACCGATTTTTATGATTTGAAGTTTATTTTATTCTCAACATTTTAAGCTTTAATTTAGTATCTAAATTTTCACTTTGAAAAACTTTTTACGACTTTTTGAAAAAAAAAATTGCTTTTAAAAATTGTGAATAACTCCGAGACTGTTGAAAATACAAAAAAAAAAATATGATGTTGAGGCGATTTATAGGAAATTTTAATCCTAAACGTTTGGTTGTACCTGCATCAAAATCGGTCAACTCGTTTTCAAGTTATGATGAAATATATCGATAAAACTACCATATTTTGGGCGTAAAATTTGCCACGCCTATAAAAAAATTTAAACCCCACTGAATTCAACACATCAAAATCAATTTATTTCGTAGAGTTTTATTTAAAGGCGAGAACATTTTTTGTTTTTTGTAGACCAGTATAATCTGTATATCTGATATTGCAGGTGGCTTAACAAAGCAAGTTTAACACAATGTTACGAAACTGAAAATGCTGAAGACGAAATTCACCACATCAGGGACTTTTTATGAGCTTTTAGCTATAAAATTTATTGGCTAAGGTCAATGCTTAATAACTGCTAAAACTACCTATACTCATTAAGAGTGCTACCATCCGCATGGAGTTGCCAGTTCGATTATTTTTGTGTTTATAAAGTTTTTTTAGAGCATTTGTATTAACGTAGATAATTCGAAGATTCGTGTCTGCAATAGAACATTCGAAACTAATAATGAAATACTATTAAAAGATGGCGCATTGCGGCTGGTGAGTTAGTGATCATTTGGCTGTCAATATGTAAAGTCGCGTTCAGTCGTAAGTACAAAGTGTTGTATAAGCGAATTTGCTATATTAAGACATAGTGTATAAAAGTTACAGTGGAATTAATAAACACCGTAAAAACAACAACAAAGTAAAATTTATAATATTTTAGCGCAATATAAGCGGACTCAAACATTTTAAAAAGGTTAAAAACGTAACAATATTTTGCATGATATTCATACATTTTAAGCATTGATTGACTGATTGAAGAGAATATACGCACCATAATTCAAACGTTCTTTTTTGTAGCCTTACCTGTTCACCTCATTAAGCCTACAATAAGATTGATACCTGCATACTGCCCACCAAACATCAGCAACGTAAAATAGAGTATGTTGCATTACAGCCTGAATAGGTAGGCTAATAGGTAATGGCAGACCTGAGCGCCCGAATTTTGCCTATCGCCATCGTACAGATGAAAAGCACAATGGTAGACTTCTAAAAATTCAATTATTACGTCCACCTTTGAGGTGAGCTTGGGATCAAATATAACTCCTAAATATTTCACCATTGCGGACAAACGGAGTTAAACGTCACCGAGCCGCGGCATTTCAGGCAGGTATCTTGTATCGTCTGGTGATGAGCATTAACTCCGCATTGTGAGGCTTGAGGCCTAGACCGCATGAAAAGCTCCATGCTGACACAAGTTCAAAGGCCTGTTGATTGCACTTTGGGAACAGTGGACATAATGAAGCAAATTTTTAGCTTATTCCTCAGAATTCTGGAAGAATAACAAAGAATGGATTAGATGCAATAAAAATCTGTTGAGCTTTTCTCTTTGCAAAGCAGTCGACCCTTACGATTCCACTGTTACTCCTACGATTATGAACCCAAGTGAGTATAACTTTGTTATGTGCATTAAGCTCATTAAGACAAGTAAGACAGTCCATAACAAACTTTAAAAAAATAACTAACAACGAGTATTACACTAACTTATTGCCGCGTTTAAGTAATACAATTTAAGAAATAAAATGTTATTTATTATTTATTATTATTATCCTCCTAACCAGGAACTATTGCAGGACACTGGGTTCTATGGAATTTATTGTGCTCGGTCTACAGTTTGTTCAGCATATCTGTTGCCTTTCTAATTAACATCAGCATTTCTGAAACCATAATTGTGGATATATCACCCAGTGAGATCTTATGTCTATCTAAACACCTTCACCTAAACCTATTAAGAATCCCACATTCATACAATACATCTGCGACCTCTTCAGATGTGCTCTTAGTCTACAGTGGCTCGTAAGAAACTTTTCAGAACAACGACCAAATTGTGGAATGATCGCCGCCTTAGGGTGACAAATTCCACTTTTCCCTTTCCATTCCTTTGTTCCAAGCATCTGGCAATTTCTCAAATCCGTGACTAGATTCAGAATGGTAGCAAGTGGCTTTGAACAACAAGGTTCCAGAACGATGTAGAGCGTCATGGCACCTTTTCTGATCAATTCAGTCGCCATATCATTACCATCTATGACACAGTATTCAGTTTCTTAAAACAACAAAACCACTTGTGCTTTTGCAACGTATCGTAGGAATATTTGACCAGTCTAGACTAACTTATTTAACGAAAGAAGAAGACTTCTTTCATCAAGACAATGCACCTGTTCACACGTTCACTATTGCAATGGCCGAAATCAATTAAAAAAAATAAAATTAAATTTTTTTTGTTCCATTTATAGGATTTTATGAATTAAAGTATTTTCTTTGCTTTCAATAAAAAACAATAATAATTTTAGGATTTCTTTTCATTGATTTCATTTTTAATGTTCAGCTAACGAGCATATCTCTTCTATTTGTTATCGTTTTTTTTTTATTGCGATATATCCGTTGTACTTTTAATCACATTAAATGCTTTTATTTCCTCTATCGTTTCTTCACTTCATTATTAATATTTTACTATTGACTCTGAGAACAAAAAGCACCCTCTAGCAACACACCTATTAAAGCATTGAAAAGTATGAGACCCACAAGTAAAAAGATGCGAATAAAGGAAAATCATATCGTTTTCTCTGAGTAACATGGTTTTCATTTTTCGATTTCATTCTCAATGAAAAACGTCTGTCTGTGTAAATACGAAAGAAATGCTTGTGTTCGATTAAAAAAAAAAAAATGAAAAATAAAAACATAAAACGATTGAATATTGAATGTTATTGCATTTCCAGTCAACTCAGTTATCATCATCATCACTAACAACATTATAGTTATTGAGAAGAGAAACGATATGAGATTTTGTGTGGTTTTTACTTTTGAAAAGCGTATACTTAATTGAAATATATTCCAGGAAATAAATATTATTGCTCATACGTTAAGGTAGAATAATTATGTTTTGGTTCACCAGCACAAAGTATGTGGTATAAAGTACCCGTAATATGTAAAAAGAAACAACTTGTTTTCAAAATTCTGAGTATTATTATCAAGATTTATAATTATTGTGACATTAAATAAGAAATATATATAAAGGGTCCGCCATGTAACGTTTTTTTTTCAATTAGTGCTTATTTCGTGAATGGTAACACTTAGCTCATGTCTGATTTGACAGATAATTAGTTTTATCCTTCCGCTGAACGAATATGGTTGTGTATATGCTTCGCTAAATGGGCCTGCGATCGACTTACAGAAGACGCCGATTTTGCCAAAAAAAATCATGTTGTCAGATGAAGCTCATTTTGATCTTGACGGGTATGTAAACAAGCAAAATTGTCGCATTTGGGGCACAGAAAACCCACACGCATACACTGAAAAGCCGATACACCCAAGACGAGTCACTGTTTGGTGCGGATTTTGGTCCAGAGGCATAATTGAGCCATTTATCTTCGAAAATGAGCAAGGAGTGGCCGTTACAGTCAATGGCGATCGTTATCGGGCCATGTTGAACAAATTTTTGTTCACAAAAATTGAAGAGGAGGATACTAGCAAAATTTGGTTTCAACAGAACAGCGCTACGTGCCACACAGCCGAAGCTACACTCGATGTTTTGCGCCATGTTTTTGAAGATTGCATTATCAGCCGCAGAGCTGATGTCGTTTGGCCACCTCGGAGCTGCGATTTGACACCGTTGGACTATTATTTGTGGAGTGCCCTCAAAGATAAGTGTTACGCCAACAAGCCAGAAACAATTGACGCTTTAAAGGACAATATTCGTGAAGCCATTGGTGAAATACAGCTGCATGCAATCGATAATGTTCTTAAGAATTGGACCGATGGTCTAGGCTACTGCATGGCCAGCCGAGGCAGCCATTCGAATGAAATTCTTTTCCATTATTAACCGGAAGGATTGTACTTACAAATAAAAAAAGAAATTTGAGAAAATATTCAGTAGTTTTTTTTTAAAACATTTTCAAAAAAAAAAAAAAATTATTTATTTGGCGGACCCTTTATATATTTTTGTAAATGTATTAAGACTTATATTACAATCGAACAAATGTAAATAAAATACAAAATTAACATGAATAGAAATATTAAAAATTATTTTAAGTTCATTTTACAGCATTAAAAGTGACTACTAGTAGCTAATGAATTACTTAGAAAATAAAAAAATTTCATTTTACCGAATCATGAATTACTTTACTTAAACAAAAAGGGAAAAATTGATTCTTTGTATAGGGTATTATATTTATTAAGCCCTAAATGAAAAGGCTACCTATCAGTATACTCTGGCAAATCATCATCAATTAATTAACGGATTTACTTTGAAAACCCATCATCAGTTCGTGTTCAGCGATGGTGTTTATTTTTGGCTTAACGACTCTGCAAATACCATTATATTCAGAAAAATGTATCGTTTTAGAGTGGCTTACACGCTGTTGGCGCTATTGGACCTTATTGCTTTGAAAATATAAATGCCAAACATACGGACGAGATGTGCTTTCAACAAGATAGTGCTAAGTAACCTATAGCGACAGCAATCATTGTCTTATTTAAATCAAAATTTGTTGATATTGCGAATTCGACTGAAGTTACTAGCTTATGCTGAAAAACCAGCATCAATTGCCACCTTCGAGGTTAAAATTGTTCATGTAATACAAGATATATGAGTAACAATGCTCAAAAATGTGGCCCAAATTGAGTGCCATATGAATTAGCAGTGATAAATTTAATGGACCATTTACAACTCCCAGCAGTGAACGAAACAAAATGGAACCATTTTCGAAGTAAATGCTTACGGGCGATAAAAGTAATGGACGACGCAAGGTGCAGTTTCACCGACGGTGACAATGCTGTGTCTGGCAGAATTTTTTATTATGACGGTCGAACGATTGATTCTGATCTCTACTGTCCATAATTAATAAAATGGAATTTAGTTAAAACACTCAGAATTGGGCAACAGAAAAGGTGTTCTGATCCATCATGACTCTGCCAAGCCACGTACATTTTTCTTGACCCGCCAGTAAATGAAAGTGCTTGGTCGGGTAATTTTGATTCATTCACCATATAGCATGGATCTTAAGCCTTCAGATCATCATTTGTTTTGATCTCTACAGTACTCTCTTAAGGGTGAAAACTTAAAATTTGTAGCTCCGCCTCCGTAAGTCGAACTTTATTCATAACTTCATATAATTTCTCAACTAATTAATAAATAGTACGGTTCTTTTAAATTAATGCGCAAAAAGGTATCTGAACTTAAAAAATGTGGACAAAATTGCATAAGAAAATTTTTGGTCTTGAGAAATACACCCAAATTCCATTAAAAGACATAAAATATATCGTTTAAAAGGTATACTTTTCTTCTTTCTAAATCCGAAAATAAATTGAAATACCTAAGTTATAAACTAATACGTTTATGGAGATCCGGTTTTTTTACCCATAACGCGATATTTTGAAAGTGTTTTGAAAATTCAAAATAGAGATTCTTTTATATCACTTGTTAGTTTTTTTGTTTTTGTCGCGCCGTGTTATCAATTAAATTATTCTCTGCAGAACTCTTTCAAGAGTGTAAATTTAAATTTTGAATAGGCCAATTGGGATTTAATTGAGTTATTTTTTAACTTATAAGACCCAGAAATTCTACACCCTTAAAATACTGGCTTTATCCCAAAAAGCCAAAAGCTTATCGATTAAGGCGGCACATAGTTGGTTTAATAAAGCCTGTTCTAACTATAAGAAAAAAGTGTTTCACTTTTTGCTATAATTTTTAACCGAACTTAACCAATCACTTAATATTTTCTCATTTTTCTCATCATTTTGTTTTATGAAGTTAATTGGTTTATGCACAGAACAGCTCAAATAGAAAACTTAAGCCAGAATTTCTTAATTTTTTAATATTTATTAAAAAAAAAAAAATCGGTGCTACGTGAACACAGTTGTTATCCTGATTATAACATTTAACGATATATAGAAAAATTTCGCAAAACAATGTAACATTAAGCCACCAACAAGACATAGAAACTAGAGACCAGCAATGAATCGCTTTTTTGCTACTCATGAATTTATAAGTATTATCATTCAAATTCAACTACTCATACTCATTCTTACTCACAATAACGTTGATTCATAAGTATAAGTAATAATGAAACATCGTTCTCATAATCATAGCTACCATTCATCCATTTCTCAAAAAATACTCATAAGTCACCTAAATAATTCGAATCATTAATGAGTACTCATGAATACTCATGAGTACTTTGAATATGTACTCATTATAAGGTTGTGTGTTTGTGTATTTTATTTTTCTTTTGAATAGCCAATGCTTATATTATATAATGAGTATTCATGAGTACTCATCATTATATAATATTGTGTATTTTATTTTTCTTTTGAATAGCCAATGCTTATATTATATAATGATGAGTACTCATGAGTACTCATGAATACTCATTATACTCATGAGTACTCATGAATACTCATTATATAATATAAGCATTGGCTATTCAAAAGAAAAATAAAATACACAAACACACAACCTTATAATGAGTACATATTTAAATATTCATATTCGAATCATACTCATTTTGCATCATCTGCGCCAAATGAGTGCAGATGAGTGTAAATCACTAGCGTCAGAAATTTCATAAATATTAGTATAAAGAGTCTTCAAGCTTTAGAGTATGAATGCCTCTGAGTAGCCATTGCAATGAGTATGAGTATAAGAATTTATGAATAATGATTTGAGTATACTCATGTTTTCAGTATTCATTATTGATCTCTGATAGAAATATTTGTACAGAGTAAAAGCGATGTGGTTGATTTACCAAGCAACTGCTGTTCTCCATTTTTATATACATAAGGTGTCCAAAATTGAGGTATCATTTTAATTTTGCTGCCATTTTTTTTTTTCTACTTGTAATTTTTATTTTGAGATTCTAAATACATTTCGGTTAGATAATATGGAACTTTACTTGAGGGAATAACGTGATTTTATTATTAAAACGAAACCCAACAAGCAAAATTGCCACATTAGGGGTGAAGAGAATCGAAGAGTTATCTTAGAGCAACCATTACATCAACAAAAAGTTACAATTTGGTGTGGTTTGTGGTCCGGAGGAATCATTGGACGAAATTTTTTTTAAACGAAAATGGAAAGTCGCTACAGCGAGATGATTCGAAGGTTCTTGAGGCGGAAAATTTATGATTTAGATGTAGAGAATATGTAGTTTCAACAGGATGGTGCCACTTGTGACACAACAAGAGAAACAATGGATCTTTTGAAAGAAAAGTTGGAAAATCGCATTATTTCTCGTAGATGAGGAGTAAATTGGCTACTAAGATCGTGCGATTTGACACCTTTTGACTTTTTTTGTGGAGTTTTTTTAAATCGAAAGTGTACAGCAATAATCTCACAATAGTTCAAGAGCAACATTATCGAGCAGATATCGACCATTGACAACAGTTTATTTAAGAACGTGATTGATAATTTTGGGAAAAGATTGGTAGCCTACCGAGCCTGTAGGGGAATCACTTGACAGACATATTTTTTATTTTTTTAAACGGATCCTATAGGGTCCGTCATCTAACTTTTTTTTTTCAACTAGTGCTTATTTCGTGAATGGTGACACTTAGCTCATGTCTGATTTGACAGATAATTAGTTTTACCTTTACGCTGAATGAATATGGTTGTGTATACGCTTAAACAACGCTGGGAATCTGGGCCTGCGATCGACTTGCAGAAGATACCAATGTTGCCAAAAGTCTGTAGGGGGGTCACTTGACAGACATATTTTTTTATTTTTTTTAACCGGATCCTATAGGGTCCGTCATTTAACGTTTTTTTTCAACTAGGGCTCATTTCGTGAATGGTAACACTTAGCTCATGTCTGATTTAACAGATAATTAGTTTTATCCTTCCGCTGAACGAATATGGTTGTGTATACGCTTGAACAATCCTGGGAATCTGGGCCTGCGATCGACTTACAGAAGATACCGATTTTGCCAAAAAATCACCTTTTCAGATGAAGCTCATTTTGATCTTGGCGGGTATGTAAACAAGCAAAATTGTCGCATTTGGGGCATATAAAAGCCGATACACCCAAGACGAGTCACTGTTTGGTGCGGATTTTGGTCCGGAGGCATAATTGGGCCATTTTTCTTCGAAAATGAGCAAGGAGTGGCCGTTACAGTCAATGGCGATCGTTATTGGGCAATGTTGAACGAATTTTTGTTAACAAAAATTGAAGATGAGGATATTAGCAATATTTGGTTTCAACAGGACGGCGCTACGTGCCACACAGCCGAAGCTACACTAGATGTTTTGCGCCCTATTTTTAAAGATCGCATTATCGGCCACAGAGCTGATGTCGTTTAATCACATCGGAGCTGCTCTTTGACACCGTTCGACTATTATTTGTGGGGTGCCGTCAAAGATAAGTTTTATGCCAACAAGCCAGAGACAATTGACGCTCTAAAGGACAAGATTCGTGAAGCAATTGGTAAAATACAGCTGCACACAATCGATATTGTGCTTAAAAATTGGATCGATCGTGTAGGCTACTGCATGACCAGCCGAGGTAGCCATTTGAATGAAATTATTTTCCATTATTAACCGGAAGGATTGTACTTTCAAATAAAAAAAGAAATTTGAGAAAATATTCAATATTTTTTTTTTACAGCATTTTTCAAAAAAAAAAAAAAATTATTTGGCGGACCCTATAGTTGTAAGCTGAAATAAAAAATATTTGTAATATCTGAGAAAAACAAATACTTTTTATTAAAATTAAAATGATACTTCAAATTTGGACATCCTTTATTTTGCATATGAATTTTTTTTTTTTATTGCAGATTTTTAATCAGCCTTGAGATCACATACATACTAAACCTTTTCCAAGTAAATAGAAAATTTTCATATATTTTCCAATGATTATTATTATTAAAGAAATATCAGCTTTAAAGGAACTACTTATTTTAGAATTTATGTTTTATGGCTTCTCTATATCAATTTAATAAGTTTAAGTAAAACTTAATCTATATTTATGTTCTCCTTTCGTACTTTATGTTGTAGTTGCAGTAAAATAAATATCACAGTAATTTTAAAAATTAAAAATATTTAAGAATATAAGCTTATTTATCTCATGTACGAGTAATACATAATAAAACACTTAAAATAGCAATGGCATTTACGATGCAAAAAAAGAAGTATTTATTAGTGGAACATGCCTATGGGAAGATAGAGAAGAGTTGTTGTTAAACAAACTACATTTAATATTTTTTTATTACCAACATCTTTAACTTTTATGTGATATAAACAAATTACTTTTATTAAAGGCAAGCCACTTTATTTTAATATTATTTTTCTTACAAAAATGATGTCTGTTTTATGTTAAAATTATTTTATTATGGAAAAGCAAAATTGTATCTCTATAAACATATTTGTCATTATATATTATTTATATTAATAGCTAAGGGCACATCGACACCACCATTATTGATGAAAGTGGTTTTCGAATAACTGAAATTTTAAACTTCTTTCAAATATCATGGCCTCTACTACTCTATCCACTCAAATTTTCACCATAAGTCTTTTAAAAAATTATTCCAAATATAGAAAATGTAAAACAAAATACTTATGTCCATGCTGCTCTTTATCTCACATACTATCACTTGCACGTATGTCTGCTGTGTACCTTTGTACTCTCTATGGCTAAAATACTAACATATTACTGTTGCAAATAAAAATCACATAAAATACACGTACAATCTTGCCAGATGTACGAGAGTATACTTGCATATTTGAAAGAAATCGTGCCTTTGAAAAACACTTAACTGACAGTGTAAGTATGTTTCGTCTTTCAGGTGAATTTATGTTGACTTTTTTCTTAACCAAAGTACTTTTCAAAGGCATATAAGGACTGCATTTGCAGCACCATCTTCATTCAGTCTTTTGGTAATAAATACATAAAAGATCTTAACATTGATGTGCTGTGGAAGCATTTAAAGCGTAAGCATATGTGGGTATATGTTATAGTTTAAAAGCACATGTGTATGTAAACCGTGCACTTGTGTGGGTGTGTCTGTGTTAAAGGAAGACGTTGCATTTAGTATTTTAGAAAAGCAAATATTGGCTTGAATTTTCTAAAAAAAGGAATATGAAATTTGTAAATTCATTTGTCGTTTATTCTTGCATTTGTTGCCGTACACTTTATTTAATGCTGAACAGGGTGATTGGAATTAATTCATACAATAATTCATACAATTTTCCATTTCTTTAAATCAAAATAGAATTAAAAACAAGTTAACTTAGACCATATGTAACATGAAATCTATAATAATACGAAATAGTTAACATCTATTGACTCATAAAATTTAAAATATGTATTGGGTGCTCGGTTAAGTTCGGTTACGAATTTTACCAAATATGAAACAAGCTTCTTAAACCAAATATATGTCGTTTTAGTCGATAACCTTTTGCCATATTTGGAATAAATTATTATTATTCCATTGGTGCAGACGTTTCCTGAGCGAAAATCTAATCCACTTGCATTTTCCCGACCTCTACGGAATTTAAATCTACACCGTAAAGAGATATCAAAACAAATGGTAGTCTGAAAGTTTGAAATCCCAGCTATATGGTATATGCATTGAAACTTTCCATCCCAACTCTCTCAATTTCTGCCGAGCCATCAACGATACACATATGTATGTATGTGGACTGGCATTGTCATGATGAACTACAATACCTCTTCAACTAACAAATTATATCCGTTAATTGTTGACAAAGGAGTTAAGAATCAATCATTTGACAAGATTTTAAAAGCTAATAATGATCCAGTTCCACTAAATTACTTGTCATGGTGTCAATCTTGGCTTCGCCACCATCTGCTAAGCTTCAACGTACTTCGTCATTGATCTCTTTGGCACATTATTGTCGTACGTGATCTACTGTTCATCGCCTGTAATCATTTGCTTATGAAATGGTTCGAGTGAAGGTAGGTTTAGCAGTGTTAAGTCAGGGTTTCACGTGAGTTTTACCACGCTGGCATACACCACGGTGCCCGAGGTCGGATGAATTATACGTCCACTATCACGAATTATACGTCGAAGACGCATTGAACACAATCCTTTACCTTGGGGAAGTGTTGGAGACCATTTAAACTCTTGGCTATTTATAGGTCACGGCACCCGGTTAAGAGTGTAACACCACAACGAGCTTGCGCGAAGCTCGCACAAAGGGACCAACCTAAGTTCGGCAGGAACCGGACTCCCTGAGTCTCTTGACTCCCGTGGCACCAGAACACCTCTGGTCAGACTTACTTACATAAATGATACTGTCAGTTTCAGTCACAAACGACCCCGGACTGACCACCGGGAAATAGGTGCCACAAAGAAAGGACACACGTAGCCCAAAAAATAGTCCGTTTTGATACCACAATAGAATTTCAACCCGCTATACCCGGAACCATTCGGAACCCATAACAAAACCGCAGTTGCATAGTAAGAGACCAGATGCCCCTTTCTCCTGCTACATAACGCCATGCAGAAGATAAAGAATTGTTGGTTTTTCCTCCACAATCCTGCAGCTAAACCGCCTGGCATGAGTGCTTTGTATACAATGTCGATTAATGGCACCGAGAAGCTGGTTATTAGGCGTTGACGGTGTCTACTACCTCATTGCGAATCATAAGCTTACAAGTTTCCAACATAGAAAATTCGCTCGTAACTTCGATAGTGGTGCCTTGTCTAGCCATTTCATTAGCCCAACAGCTCCTCGGAATATCACCGTGACCCGGTTCGCACATAATATGAATATCATACTACTCAGCCATCTCGTTGAGAGATCTGCGGCTATCTATAGCTGTGGGATTCCAGAGTTTCTACAGCTGCCTGGCTGAACGAAAGTATGCTAATATCTCGCTTCGAGTCGTTGCACTTTCTAATGATCATCAAGACAGCTATTAAAGCCGATACTTCCGCCTGAAAAACGCTGCAGTGGTCCGGTCAACTTATATAATGACCTGTACTCGCCGACTCTGAAAATGGAAATTTGTTGCATTAGATTTTTAATTTTTTATTTATGTGTCACCTAAACATCGAGCTTCATTGTGTGTACAGCTTTCATCAAATAGTTTAAAGCTATTTCGTGATGAATGCCCAGTGCAGTAGCAACGTCCACGCTGCTTATAAGCCGTTCTCTCTCAATTTTTTCTATGATTTAATCAAATTATAAGAGAGAAAGCATTTTATATTAATATTGCCTAACAATTTAAACAAATTGAACCTTTTCTTATTGAAATAACTTTAGGCTTAACACGATGGCTTTGTTTTCTTATTTTTACTTAAGTAATTCAAAATTTCTAAAAGCATTTTGGCAAAATCATCTTTAAATCATCAAATATAGGAATTTTTGTCGAGGTTTACTTTGCCATAGAAATTTTAGATCTCTGGTCATTTACCTTTTCAGTATCTATTTTAAATTGTAGTGATGTAGTTGAACTATCATTTGAATATAATTTTATTATAAAAATTGTATCCTAAACAATAAACTTTCAAATTTGTTGTGCTCAGTAATACTCGTATGTTATTGCTTTTCTCCAAACTAATCTATTCTTCTTTTTCTAAGAGTGTTGATACCTATAATTGCTATACGTTTTGTTGCGTATTCAAATAATACCCATTCACTTATTTACAATTTAATAACAATCGATGCAAGTTATTTGAAATTTAAATTCCAATCTCTTTAAAAAATGTTTTTTTTTCATTTCTTTGTTTAAATTTATTCATAGATTATTGATGATTTTTACTATTCTTTCAAATAAAATTTAACAAAACAAAAACCGATTATCAAAAAATAACAAAAAAGAAAAAGAAACGAATAAAACCAATAGATATTTTTATATTTAAAAAGAATATTTGAAAAATTTATTGTATAGATAAAAAATAAAATTATTTCCCCAAAGTATTTGCAATCTAATGAAACACATTGTTTGAACGTTTGAAAGAAGAGGAAGAAAAAAATTTATTCTCAAATGCACACAAGATGTTCATCAGGTTCAAGGAAAAGAAAAAAACAAAAAACGAAATTTAACCGGAAACGCACTCTCTTATACACACGCAGAAATACTTTCATATTTCGAGAGAAATTGTGAATAAAACAAAGAACACAAAAAGATAATGTTGTTCTAGAAAGGGATAGAAAATAAATGATAAAGTTATCGATGTTCAAGCTCAGTAATATGCTACCCTACATTTCAATTTACGTTTGTAAAGGATGAGTTTCCTTTATTAAAATTGAAAACGGTGTCTTAGTGCCTGAGCGGAGGCTTCTAATTTGATTTAGCAAATTGAAGCAGACAAAATTACAAAGGACAGGCTTTATTCGGTTCAAAATTTTTTTTATTAGATTGGCTGGAATTCTTTCTAAGGCGCTTTATAAATATCAACTCAATTAACTCCATCACGTGTAATGATGTTTGGTTCATTGCGCGCATACAGTCAAAGATAGTCGAAAGTTTTCCGATTTGAAAATATCAAACCATTCTCATCAGGTATACTGTCTACTAATGTGGTATTAGATCCAGTAGTCATATGTAAGATATCTTGGTTGATAACTTTTTTAACGGGGTGTAAAGTAGTTTAGACTCAATCAGTGTCATTCACTAACATCTCCCGTTGTCCGCCGCTTAAGATTTACAACGAGAAACCAGGCCGGTCACAGGTCCAAACTCAAGCTACAAGCTTTTTACAGTTCAATTGCTTCTGTATGATAATCGTCACTTAGCAGCGTCTGCTCAACCTGTTGTCGAAGTTGCTGTTGCAGCAACCAGCGTTTGTTTTTGAGCCAGCGCATAATTCATCTGGCGTATTATGGACCGGCATTCCACTTGCTACTCTAGAAACACATTTCGCCAATCTAATTTTAAAACGGTGGTCTGCAGCTAAAATCCTTTCTCGTGCACGACGTTCGTTGACATATCTAACGCATTCGATTCAAACATTTGTTTGTGAGCAAAGGAATATATACACAAATAATGGTCAAGCATGCTTGTCTATTTATCAAGGGCTTACAACTCATTTTGCCATGTCTGACCAATAGAGATGTAATAGTGTGCGCATGTAATGGTGTAGCGCATTAAAAAAATAAAACCAAAAATGCAAGAAAAGGTGTAAAATATAGCAGATGTTGGAAAATTTATAGCCATGTCAGTAGAGAGGAGAAGGAAAACGAGTGCAACTTAATTCGTTTTTTTTTTCTTTTTTTGATGGATGAAAACATTAAGAAAAATGTGTTTGAATAGAATGAGTCTGCATCATTATTTCTGTTAAAACAAAAACCGGAACAAGCGTAATCGAAGAGAATAATAAATAATTTCTAAAATATATGATATGAAAAACTCGAGTTCATATGTCTTTGCAGGGATTTTAAATAATTTAAAAGAACAATTTTTTACAGTATATAACCCTTATAAGTATATATAGATCTGCTTAAAATTTTTCAAACCTTTAAATGGTTGACCCTCTTGTTTATTAAAAAACTTAAAAATCTTAGCTAATGGACCTATTTGGCTCATATTGTTTTTTTTAACAGTAAATGCACTAAAATGTGTTAAAATATTTTTGTAATTTATCCAGTTTTCAGGATTATATTGGGTTCTATTTATGTAATTTCCCTAATTTCTCAAAGCCTTAACATAGCCTCACAAAAAATAGTCTTACGCCATTAAGTCTCACAATCTAGGCAGCGAACTAAGCGGCCCCAAACGTGAAATAAACTGTTCACCACACTCGGGCTCTCAATTAAGTCAACACCGTCACCGTCTTGTTAAAACTACATGTCAGCCAAGTTCAGCTCTTCCATTATGGGCAAAAAAAAAATTAATCATTGCACGGTAGCGCTCGCCAGTGACAGTAACTTTCCTGCCTTCATCGTCTTTGAAAAAGTACAGTTCAATGATGCGACCGACAGATGATCCACACCAAACAGTGCATATTTCTGAATGCATTGGCAGTTAATACAATGCTTCCGACTGGCCTTTACACTAAATACGTCAATTCTGCTTGTTCACGTATGAATTTAACCAGGAACGACCTCCGCCGCCGAACACAATTTTCCGATGGAAAAGTTGATAACCAAGCGTATAGTTGTCGATTTATGATTAAATTATAACCAAACTGAACATGTTTGAGAGTAATATGTTACACAAAAAACAGCTAAGCTGCCAAAAGCAGTGTTAACAAAAAGAAAGTTCCTAAAAAATCACTCCAATATTATTTTAAATTTGAACCAGCGATTATTTCATTCTATTCTCATTATGTCATTCTATTCTGTCACAAAATTCAGTATATTATCTCCACTGAACGAAATGAATCGATTTACGCTTGAACAACGTTGGGATTTATTGGAAATTTATCATCGTTTACACTCAAAAATTCGGATGAAGCTCATTTTTCTCTTGATGGTTATGTTAGTAAGCAAAATTGCCGTATTTGGTGCTCAGAAAACCCAAACGTCTTACAGAAGCCAATGCACCCACTACGAGTGACTGCTTGGTGCGGCATGTGGAGCGGAGGCATCATTGGCCCACATTTTTTTAGTCAATGTAGACACCTACCGCGCCATGATAACCGATTTTTTTGCGCCCGCTCTTCATGATATTGATGTGAACGATGTTTGGTTTCAAAAGGATGGTGCAACTTGCCACACTCACGCCACAATCGATTTATTGCGCCAAACGTTTGTTGGTCGTTTAAGAAGCCGAAATGATGATGTCAGTTGGCAGCCAAGAAGCTGCGATTTGACACCGTTGGACCATTGTGTGTGGAGTGTTGTTAAGGACACGTGTTACGCTGAGAAACAAGAGACAATTGAGCATTTGATGGCCAACACTCGTAATTCCACTGCTGAGATACCACTAGGGAGATCGACTATACGTCTTGTGCAAAAACCGGCTTTCGAGTAATTCTAAAAACAATAATTATATATATAACCGGTTAACCGGTTCTTTTATTTAAATAAAATTGTTCTTAATTTTTGAAGCGCAGGGCTACACTATGTCATTTTAAAAATAAGCAGAAGCTGACGGAGAATTTAAAATTTAAGTGGCAATCAATACTAACAATAATTCCAACAAATCTCATAAAAACTATGCCAAAACGGTGTGCGAAGGCCATGAAAAACAAAGTTTATTAGAAAAAGTACTGATAGTTGCTTAGGTTTCGAACAGCTACTCAAGGAGCTAATTTTTTGTTATTGTTGTTTAACTTGGTAGAGAATGGAATAAAAGGTTTTTTATTATAGTTATTATTTTGGTGCCTAAGATAACAAGAATTAAATGCTTTATTTTGAACAAATTTGCTAGTAATATACGAGTCCTTAATTGCCTCGACAAGAAAAGTTACTTAGATTTCGAACAGCTCTGTATGTAAACTCATGCACCATTTATTTAATAGTGAGTGAGTTAGGTAAGACACCCATTTTTCAACCAACAAGTCGTCAGTTAAATCCCAGTCCACACCATCTGAAAAATTTTCAACAGTGTATCACCTCACAACATTACTTACGCTGTGAAAAACTACACTAACTAAGATATCTGCTGTTCTGAGCAGGCAGACCATTCTAATTAAACGATGACCATATTTGCAAACGTATAAAAACGTTACTTTTTTAAATTAAACGGTTATTCGTGTCAAATTAACCGGCTTATTCGGTGTTCGAAAAATAAAGATTTTGAAAAACCGTATCCGAAAAAACCAAAAGAATCGGTTAAAACCGGTCGAATAATAACCGACCGATATCCCTAGATGCGACCCCATGCACTCGAAAAATTTCTGGAAAATTAGTCCGACCGAATGGGGCAGTGTGAGACCACCCGCGGCAGTTATATGAATCAAATAATATTTGATTTCTAACCGGAATAATTGTGCTTCACAATAAAAAATTAAATTTGGAAAAATTTCAAATTTCTTTGCAATTTTGAATTTAAACTTTTAAGTGGCCCACCCTATATAAAATTGTCATGGTTAATAAAATTTATTAAAATCAATTGAAATATGCAAAACAACTAAACTTAGCCATAATATTAACTAAATACTTTAGACATATTTAAGGATTTTTTTATGTCATAAATATACTCGATTTTATGTCCTTATAAGCACATTTTATAATTACTATACTCCGTTTGAAAGACACTTACTCTCATTACATATATTATATATTTTACAATATAACATACATACATATGAACTTACATAAGTATGAAAGTATTTCTTAACAAGTTTGCCTACAGGTATTACATGTGTCGTGTATTTATTTAAATGACTTTTGAAAAACTGCACACATGTTGAAACGAAAGAGAGAAGAGAGAGAGAGAAAGAAAAACTTAATTTTCTCTCTTGTCAGAATGTTAATCATTTAAATGGCTTTTATGTCTGTGAATACTAAGCCAAAAAAAAGAGAGAAAAAAAATAGAAAACTTTTTTTTACAACAATGTTGTGTGTCTAAGCTGTCTAAAACATACTAAAATGGTTAAAAACAACAACAACAAAATAAACAAACAACCAAACACACATTTAATATTAATTAAAATTTATAACATTTTATTATAGAAACACAGCAGTGGCAGGCAGAAACATTAAAAAGCAACGAGAATGACAACCAACAATGATAATGATAACAGCTGCTGCTGTAGCATACAAGCAACAGCAACAAGGACATATAAATTTAAAATTTGCAAAATAAACACACACACACACATTCGCATACACATACAAGGAGATAAAAGACATTTTTTCAACAGACATAGGCAGTCATTTACAAGTGCTTGTAAAGTTAGCTGGAGTAGCAGCAGTAAAGCTTTAAACGCAAAATATATTTCCCATAAATATTTATGCGAAAAGTATTTTAATTGCATAAATATTTGGCATTAAATAAAAAAGTTTAATGTTTTGGTTTGTTGTTAATACGAGGGTAGTTTGATGATAAATATTTTCAAAATGTATTCCTAAAATCTCTATAATAACAAAATACCCTCGTACTAAAGTAATGCTCTTCATCTTTCCTCTAATAAATAAAAAAAAATGTAGTAAAGGAATTGCTTTCATGCCTTTATATGCACGAACATTTTCAAGTGGCTTTTAACAGAAATATGCTTTAATGGCTTAAAGACAACGAAAAAGGAATAGACTTTTTAGTTTATTTTTTTTTAATTTTGTTTTATAGCAAAAAACTTTATTCATTGGGCTTTTAAGTTTTAGGAGAACAGAAGTGCATAACGAAAGTTTATCTTTAAAATCAATGCTATTTTAGAAATTGTTTAATCACTTTTATTTACAAAATTTCAATTTTCATTTTCCTGCTCAAATTGACATAATCTCGACCATCCCTAATAACATCGAAAGACTTAAATTCAAAATTCTGAGACAAATAGAAAATGTGTTTTCGTCCCCATTATTTATTTTGTTAACGATGCACGGGGAATCAAATGGCTTTAACTGATGGAAGCTTGTATTTGACTACAATTCGATCTACGAAAACAACTTCTTTCTTCAGCTGTCTTCTCTAAAAATTCGTTACTTAGTTATGCCGTTATCGGGCTTTCACAGGGTGTGTCCAAGACATCTATATTATGTGTGTTTTCATTGGAATTTACAGAAATCACAGATTAAATTCCTTTAAATAGATGTGTACGGCAAGGATGTATTCTGTCTCCTCTTTTTTTAAACAATCATATACTCAGAAGTGATATTACTCTACTACTTTATCAGATAGCATGGTTGATCTACAAACACTTTTCCAAACAGCAAGCAATCAAAGCAAAGATTTTGGTTTGAATATAAACATATTGGTGGGTACGTTAATAAGAAAAATTGCTCAGAAAAGCCAAACGTGGTCTTACAGAAGCCAATACAACCTTTACGAGTGACTGTTTGGTGCGATTTTGGAGCGGAGGCAGCATTGGCGCATATTTCTTTGAAAATAAGGACGGCGCAACCATTAGGGTAAATGAAGACATCTATCGCATCATGATAATCGATTTTCTGTGACAGTTCTTTATGGTTTTGATGTGAACGATGTTCGGTTTCAACAGGGTGGTGCAACTTGCCACCTATCTCATGCCAGAATCGATTTATTGTGTCAAACTTTTGATGGCTGTTTAATTAGCCGAAATGGTGATGTCAATTGGCCAAAAAAAGCTGCGATTTGACACCCTTGGACTACTTTCTGTAGAGCGCCGTTAAAGACAATTATTATGCCGAAAAACCAGAAATAAATGAGCATTTGAGATGCATTTGCCGAGACAAGACTCAATGCCCTCGAAAAAGTTTTCGAAAATTGGGGCGATCGCAAAGGCTACTGCGAGGCCAGCCGGGGTAGCCATATGAATGAAATTATATATCATTTCAAACCAAAATAATTGTACTTCACAACAAAAAAATAAATTTGGAAAAATTTCAAACCGTGTTTGTTTTATTGCATTTTTAAATTGCCCACCCTATATGATCGATCAGACTTTTATTTTATTATTTTGTTTAGATCTTTTCATTATGTATGAAATAAAATGTCAGTTACATGCGATTCTTCTGAAGTACTCGTAGTTCTCGACCACTTCTACGCACATTTTGGCGCGGTTCCTCGGAGATAACTTGACGCATGTTGGTTTCGTAATCATACGGCAATAGCGCTCTGAGTGACATTCAAACAGTCACTTTTTGAGAATGCAATGGTTTTTCCACAATCACTTACGACTTATTCGAGCACCATATGCGACAATTTCCCTTATTGATGTAATCACCGAGTGAGAAATGAGCTTCATTGCTGAAGAAAATGTTGTTCGAAATTCAGCCAAGCTTCGGTCACTTTTATAGTAGGTTTTAATTACTTTAATTATTTTATATTAAACAATCCGTATTCATACATGGCAGACTTTTACCTGAGCAAATGAGATCTTATATGACAGCTGTTAAAAATGCCACAAATTCACGAAAAGTTTAACCCGGTATTCTGTCTCCAGATTATACCTTTCGTTCTGGATAAGTCTCGTTGTAATATACAATCTATCACAATCTTAAAGAGCAGTTGAGAGAGAACACAGCTTTAATAAGAACAAACTCTATTATTGGCGTTGTTATCATGTATTGGGTCCGCTAAATAAATTTTTTCTTTTGAAAATGCTATAAAAAAAAACTACTGAATATTTTTTCAAATTTCTTTTTTTATTTGAAAGTAAAATCCTTCCGGTTAATAATGGAAACTAATTTCATTCATATGGCTGCCTCGGCTGGCCATGCAGTAGTTTACACGATCGGTCCAATTTTTAAGCACATTATCGATTGTGTGCAGCTGTATTTCACCAACGGCTTCACGAATATTGTCTTTTTAAGCGTCAATTGTCTCTGGCTTATTGGCGTAACACTTATCTTTGACGGCACCCCACAAATAATAGTCCAACGGTGTCAAATTGCAGCTCCGAGATGGCCAAACGACATCAGCTCTGCGGCTGATAATGCGATTTTCAAAAACAGGCCGCAAAACATCGAGTGTAGCTTCGGCTGTGTGGCACGTAGCGCCGTCCTGTTGAAATCAAATGTTGCTAATATCCTCCTCTTCCAGTTTTGTGAACAAAAATTCGTTCAACATGGTAACGATCGCCATTTTAACGAACACTTCTTGCTCATTTTCGAAGAAAAATGGCCCAATTATAGTTCTGGACCAAAATCCGCACCAAACAGTGACTCGTCTTGGGTGTATCAGCTTTTCAATGTATGCGTGCGGGTCTTCTATGCCCCAAATGCGACAACTTTGCTTGTTTACATACCCGCCGCAATCAAGATGAGCTTCATCTGCAACATTACCATGATTTTCAAAGTACTGTCGCAATATTTCCCAGCGTTGTTCAAGCGTATACACAATCATATTCGTTCAGCGGAAGGATAAAACTAATTATCTGTCAAATCAGATATGAGCTAAGTGTTACCGTTTACGAAATAAGCACTAGTTGAAGAAAAATACGTTAGATTGCGGACCCTAAATTTACAGCTCGCACTTACATAGAGTGCTTTAATTATGTCGATGATTTTCCAATAGTCTCTATGCAGACCAATGCGCTCCTCCAAATAACAGAGTGTGCAAGAGTATCAATTTTTCGAAATCAAACCAAAGTGGCACACACCACTCCACGGACTGCACAATTAAGATACCAACGGTACTCTGTTTAAACGTTAGATACCATCAGACACCATGATTACGTTATTGGATGATTTTAATGAAAGTTAAACACACTAATTTTTGCAATTTTATTAGGTCACCCTATTACTGAAAACTTATGATCACTTCTTCATTTAATTCATCGCATAACTGATTCGGATGCCAGGGCTTTTGAATGGTGTTGACCAGGAGCTTAGCGCTTTTGCTTTTGTTCTTCCTAAGGTTACTGATATCCTTGTTTACTTCCTGTATATAGGGTGTATCTGTCATTATACACTGTCTGGCCCTGGTTTTTAAATACAGAAAAATTTGTTTTTTAAATTGAAGTCAAATTAAAACAAAAGTCTGTCATTTTACCCAGGCTTCTTTTAAATTTGTTTTGCTTCCTTAAAACATTTAACCCAACACCAGAAATGCAAATTTCACTTTTTGATATTTTCTGTAGAATTTATATTTTATTTACAAATTTCCGCATAAAAAATACCTTTTCTTTACAGTTTTTTTAATAAAAAGCAACTTAAATAAACAATAAAATAAGAGAAAAAACATATTTTTTTAATTTTTCTGTTGAGTAATTAACACTTTAGTTACTTCATTTTTTTCAGTTAATGTTGTTGAAGTTTAAATTGTATTGTTAATTAAATAAATAATGAAATAAGACAGCACCGTACAACTAACTGTACATTTCATTGTATATAAAAAGTAAACTACAACGACTGAAAGATATGCTTCAAGAAAAATAAGATTTGATTAAAACCTTGATAACTGACTTTCTTTTAAAGTGTTTCCATAAAATAATAATAAAATCGTATCAAATTTAGGGAGTGTGCCGCTGTGGCATGGTAGGGTACACACCCGCCTACCAACCAGAACTTCCTCAATTCAATACCAGGCCAGACCTTCTGAAAAAAATAAAATGTTTTTTCAACAGCGGTATCACTTCATAACATTAGCTAGTAACTGGCTATAAGTATTACTACTATTGAAAGCTTCTCTAATGCATTTGCCGTTAGGATTCGGCATTAAACTGTAGGCCAAGTGCAGCTCGTTGACTGAGATAAGTCCCCATATTCCTTCGTGGAATTTTATGGGAATTAATATAATTTATATCAACTATAGGTAAGATTGGTTCTTTTATTGATGAGTACAAATATCATTGAAGTTTGTTTAAAATAAATATTTTTTTATAAAAATAAATCTATTATTTCCTTTAACTTAATCAAAATTAGTCCCAAATGACTCAATGTTGTTTTTTAACACATAGACGTGGTGGTGTGCTGTCATCTGTGACAATGGGTAATGTGGATATTGAGGAATCAGATGCTCTTGATGTTCTGGCCATGAGAATTCACTTTGACGTTCGTTGGAATGATCACATGTTTCAAGTGTCGAAAGAAGCAATTAAGTGCCTTGGTTTTTTAAGACGGTGCAAGAAATACTTCACTCACCTACATCTGATCTCCTTAATATTTACAAGAACTATATCCGACCCAAAATGGCATACAACTCTCATGTATGGGCCGGTGCTCCAAACGCTATTTTGGAGCTTCTCGACCGCGTACAGGAGAGGGAGAAAATGCTCATCAATGACGGTAGGGTAGTCAACTCTATCGATTAATTGGAGCACCGTCGCAATGTGACGTGTGTTTCATTATTCTATCGGTACTATAACGGAATGTATTCTAACGAAATTAAGGAATTAATTCCTAAAAATCATACATTTTTACGTAGTACTCGTATTTCTCGTAGAGCTCATCCCTTTGTAGTTGATAGTCTAGTAAATCACACAACGCATTATAGGAAAAATTCGTTCGTTGGTCGCACTGTTTGGTTGTGGAATAATCTTCCAACGAAAATATTTCCTGCCACTTACAACGTGAGTAAATTTAAATCTAACGTCCATAAACACTACTTCTTCTGTCCTCCTTCCAATAACCTATTTCCTTAGTACCAGGCCATCCCCTGGGTGCTGGTCTTATATAAAAAAAATCGATCCCAATACCGTCACACAAATAAGATTAAAATCTTAAGCTGATAATTACAGAAATCTGAATATTTATTTATATGAATTAGGCTATAGGGTAGCAAATAGTCCGGATCAAATGTCTGTTGTTAACTTGGCTTTTTTGTAATTTTTTGTATTTCTTGTTTTTGAATAAAACGTAATGAAAATGCATGTAGAAAATTTTTTTGAATTTCAACTTAACAAAAGATGTATAAGTATTTCACATTTTTACCTCTTTTCAACCTTATCTGTTTTTTTTAACCATTTCTTCTTTACAAGTTTATAAAACATTTTATTCTATAACCGGAACATAGGATGAATAGTGAAAGGGAGAAAAAAAGTTAAATATGCTCAGGTAATTTAAAAAAATTTACAATAAAACTTTTTTATTTAAACTTTTTAGTGAGGCGAGTGCTCTATTAGAGTAACAACTTTAATCCGATTTTTTACTTTCTTCGTTAATTATTTTTTAGAAAACTAAGTACCCATAAGACGAATTTTGCAATGAGCTAATAATTTTGCATCTACTGTAAGAAATCAGCCATTTAATGTTTTAACTGCAACGTATAGTTTTTATATTAATATTTCCGACTTACACTTTGTTTAATATGTATACATATTAAAAAAGGTTTACATTTTTTAATATTAAGGCGAAAATCTCTTTTTCAGTCTCCATTTTTTTATATTATGGTTTAGAAACAGCAAGACCATTGTAAATAATGTAGAAAAAATATTTTTAACACCTATTTATCTTTGACGCACACTGACGCATATCAACGCAGGTCAACGCATCTCGACGTACGTACGTAAACGAAGAAAATTTCATAAATTTAAATAGTTAGTGGCATATAACTGCATTCTTCATTGCTTTAAAAGGAAAATAGACCTCTTTAGTTATTTATAGAAAATTTGTTATAATAAAAATCGCCAGGTAGCAGTTAACGTCACTACACTACCTAGCAATAGGTAGTCCGCGTACTCGGTACGAAAAACTATTAGAGGTTTTCTCAGAATTCCACAACGTCTACTTAATTGAGCCATCGCTCTTCAAAGATTAGGTGATATTTCATTAAAGCAACAGCTACATCTCATGATGAGCAGTTGATAACCAGGGACATTTCATGTGACAGCCTTTTGATATTATATTTGTGAAATATGTGCTTAACTAACAATCCAATCACTTAGAACAATTTTGAAATTAATATTTGAGGTTCTGTTATTTCTACACATATTTTACAAAGTCATGAAAAATTCAACAGCTGTTAGATATATTACGGTGGCGTAGCTGCTGGTCAATGTCCAATGGTTGGGATAAAGAAATCATCTAACAAAGACGCTGGACAGAAGAACTAGCATAGAACTTTCCTCTTCCAAGGCAGCGGTACTGGATAGCGTCCATGATTTTGCACCGTAAAGAAGCACTTATAGTATAGGCGAACTACAGAGTGTTACTTTCATCTCACATGAGAGGAGTGTATTACATAATTGCAGCTGAAGCCATAGTGGCAACACTTGTCAAAAGTCATTCTACACTTGATCTCCTGGCTAACATTAATGGTCATGACGGAGGCCAGTTTCTCCTTGACCACTTCGAAATTATAGTTGTCGATCCTAACCTGAAAAACAATCCACAGCACGTCCCTACTTGTCGACAGCAAATACTTCGTCTTGCCCTTGTCAGTCTTCCATTGAAAGCTACTGTGAAATTCTGCTTTGTACGTGTAATGATGTTAACGTCGTCTGCTTGCGCAAGGAGCTAGACACTCTTATAAAAAATAGAGCCATTCTGAGGGGCACTTGACTTCCGTAGGATGCTCTCAATAATCAAGTTAAAGAGATCGCATTATGATGGCTCGACTTGTCTTATTAAATGATACGGAGATGATTTGCCATACCTAGACGGAGGTGCAAGAGATGTTCAATGTATTTCTGCACAACTCAGGCATTGCGGCTTTCACGCAATCCCTTATTGAATTATGGACAAATGAATGGCTGATTTGGTTTTCATGTCTTGAATTAGTGTGAAAATCTGGTCTGTTTCGATACAAGCCAAGTTTCACTGCCATACAACAGAACCGATTTAAAAGATGAGATGAATATTCTGAACTTAGTCCGTCTAGAGCGAATACCGCTCTCGGTTTAAAGAGCTTGTTGTCAACAAACTTCTATTTCTGCGCAGCCGTTTGTAGTTATATGCTTCCTAAATAGCCGAAGCTCTCTACATACTTTACTGTCTGACTCTGTAGCATGATGTTTTCTGTGCTCGTATTGTTTATTATCATTGTTTTGGTTTTTGATATTTATATCAAATCCTACAATGTAAGCCAGTCTTTCCAGGTCCTCCAGACCTTCTTCGCTTTGAACAGACTTTGCTCAATTTTTTCTTCAGCACGATGGTGAATAGCTGAGATGATAGTAGGCATTCGAAATTGTTTGTCGTACTCCTTTTGATATCAAAACTTTTCATATTGCAATTCGCCTGATAGTAACAAATGCTTTCTTGAAATCGAGGAACAATAGGTAGTTTCACCATACCATCTCTCGTATTCAGTCTGAAGCCTGCTTGTACGTCCCGCAATATGTTGTCTGTTTTGCTTTAAAGCCTCCCCTGTATTATGACTGCAAGGAAATTAAGCCTCCTAATCGAGCTCTGTAACTGATCTATGCAGGTAATCCGCAACACTGATATCCTTGAATATTGGAATCCATATAAAAGTTAGCTGCGAATGATTCAAAATTTAATTCAGTAAACTCACTGCATTCTTTAACGGGCATAGACATCGAGCTAACACTCACAAGGGACTTGATTGCAGCCTGGCTGTCGAGTAAATTACAAAAGTCAAACCTAAATTTAAAACCTACATAAAAGCGGCACCTGTTCTTATTCTTAATGACTTTAGCTAATTTAATCAGTCTACATTTGTCCTAAAGAAATCAATATTTATGTCGGGCGGATCATCTATCGGCTCAAATTTGAACCAGAGGTTATTCGATTCTAGGAACACTTATACTCATGTATTTACTACCACCACATAGTCTCTACATCGAATACTCAATGCCTAATATATATTTTTATGTCCATAATTATTCAGTGGTAGGTATCAAGTGGACCATTTCGAATCTGGCAATACTTATTGTCATTCTATACTGTCACAAAATTCATCCTTGGGACTTATTGAATATTTATTTCCAAAACAAAGACAAAAAAGGCTTATGTTCATCTAGATGGGTACGTTAATAAGCAAAATTGTCATACTTGTGGCTCAGAATTGTCATACACGTGGTCTTACAGAAGCCAAGGCAACCATTACGAGTGACTGATTGGTGCAGCTTATGGTGTGAGAGGCGTCATATTTCATATATCGCAACCATTACTGTCAATGGAAACACCTATCGCACCGTGATAACCGAATTTTTTGTGCCCTTTATTCGTGGCTTTTATTGCATCAAACGTTTGATGGCCGTTTAATTAGCATAAATGGTGATGTCAGTTGGGAAACTGTGGGGTGTATTTTCCGTAAAGTTCCGTTTAAGACAAGTGTTATGCCGACAAACCAGAGGCAATTGAGCATTTCAAGACCATTGCCGAAATACGAGTTCTCGCTAATTTGTCCGATCGAGTAGGATACTGTGGGTTCAGCCGCGGCAGCCATTTCATTTCTAACCGGAACAATTGTACTTCACAACAACAAAAATAAAAATAAAAAATTTGGCATTTTTAAATGTAAGCTTTTAATGGCCCACCCTATATATTATGTTATTATATAATTCTGTCTCGATATTGGTCTTCCTAATCGCTTTTGAAGAATTTCGAATGATGAAGTAAGTATTCGACTCAACATACTCTGTATTATTTTACTAAATAATTTACGATTTCTATCATATTTTCTTTTCTATGGCGAATGTTTAAAAAAGAGGAATTTTATGGTTTAGTACATAAGGCTTTCGTTATCAAAAAAAAGAAAACCTTTAATTTTTGCTTTTTTAACAAAACGTCAGAAATCCAGGCAATCACCATGAAGGGCATATCAAATTTAGCTCAAAAGCGAATAAAACACTTGAAAAACTTGATAAGTTTTATGTGCTCGTCTTTCAACAGATAAAAAAGCGGTTTTTTTCAGGGGTTTTGTATGGTTTTGATATTTATTTTGTTTTATTTTCACACGCTTTATATTCTTCCTTTATTATAGAAAAAAAAAAAACAAAATAATTTTATTTTATAAAAATCGTTTTTTTATTATATTCTTTTAAAGAGGGAATGTAAAAATTATATTCTATTTTACATAATCGTGTGTTTTATATGTTAATATAAAAGCAGCGTATTTAAGTCAATGCGAAATGTATGTGCAAGTATTATACTCATATAAAACGCGTAAGGGGTAGATATAGAATTTACCTTCTACTGTGAGATTGTTTTTTTTTTTAAATTTTCTTAAACTCTCCGAGATAAAATGGCAACGAAACCAGTTTGTTTTTTTCAGATTTTTTTTTAATTTTTCTTTTAGATACATGTACGGGGTATTATAATCACATTCGCTCTTCTTTGCAGCAGTAGTACTTGCATGTATTACACAGAATTATGATGAGGAAAACATGAAAAACAAAAAAACAAAAAACAAAAAAAACAAAATTTAACGCTTGAGGCATTTTAACGCTTAAATTATAACTACTACACGTATTTTACTTATATAATATACACATTTATGAACACACACACATTAATTTCGCACATTTATCTACACATACATTTCTAAATACCCAATAGGCATAACTGCTGTAAAGCTGGGATCACATGATTGTCGCAAATGCACCAATATCACATACTCTGTATTACGATTTATTGCCGCAGAATATAAAAATTGTTACAATTTATTTTACAAAGTATGTAAATATTTTACACTTCGATTGTCGCACAAGAGCACAATAAATATTGGAGCATTTTTAAATTTTTGTTGTCGCATATTGGGCTGTTACACGATTGGCGTACCAAAAATTGGTACATTGCGTTAATAGTGTCATAAAAATTTTTTTTTTTTTAAATATTGCCAACAATTCTTGTCGAGTATTTAAAAAAATTTGTCGGGTATTGCATAAAATTGGTGACAAGATAACGCATCGATAGTGCCAAGCATTTAAAAAATTATTAAAGCGGGTTTGTAACATCAAAAGACCCACAGTCATAAACTATGACAAGAATTTTACGACTCTATACGCTCTCATACAGTTAAACAAGAACAAACGCTGTGCACTTAAGAGAAACAATATCTTCAACAAAAGAACTGACACATAACAGAAATATGTTCTACAACAAAATCTCTTAAACACAGCAAAACCTCAGGTCTTGGCAACATATCACCAAAGCTACTGCCTGATTGACTCACAATCATGTAAGCAGCTATTGTCGCCTATATTTGTGAATAACTGACAAAACGAAGTGCTACCGAAAGACACTGCAGAAGAATTTAAGCAATGTAGCGGAGGGTGGCGTGGTGTAGTGGTCTGAGAGCACGCATAACAATACAAACGACAGAGGTTCGAGTCCCAGCAAAGGACACGATGAAAATTAATTTAAATTGGGGTGTCGAGTATTTAATAAAAAGTCTTTATCTTCCTTCCAGACAACTTAAAAATAAAGAAGAAGCCCTCCCGATCATCCAGCTTACCTCTGACGATTATGCGAAACATTAGACGAATGACCAAGAAAAAAACGCTATCTACCAAGAAAAAGTTGAAATATTAGCAAGGATATTTACCACTACACGTTCATATGGAGAGCGCTATAGTAGACTAATCATCTACTTAGCTTGACCAGAAAATCAACTTAGTTAGTGAAACTGAAACAAAGCAATACATGCGGTGACGGAGATAGCCTTAGAGTAATAGTTGAGCAGTAATTTGAAGGAAGACCGTATCCATTTTTATAAATCATAGATCTTGAGATGGCATTAGATACACTGAACCACAGTGCTCTATGGGAACCTATGGCTTGTAAACGTTTCCCGCAGAAGCTTACCTCTAATTTTAAGGAACTACAACGACATATGTTCACAAAAGTTACTCACGGTTTGTATCTTGTAAGACAATTAAAATTGTCTTATAACCATTTTCGAGGATGTCTTGAACTAGGCCAACTGGGTATTTATTTACTGCTTTATTCTTCAACTGTTCTGTGTACGATAAATCTGACGAGTATGTTTAACAAACAGGATACTGAACAACTGCCCTGTTTGTATTTGTGCGTGTAAGCATGCAGAAAGTGTAACTGTTATTATATTTTTGTCGTTAATTTTTTAGACACAGAAGCAAACTTTGGTTTAGGGTGGCCATATAAAAAAATATATGCCAGAAAAGGTACTACGCTTTTACATCGGAAACTGTCCAATCTATATGTGCCACAATTTTCCTTTGGGTATGTCATATAATTCTTATTTAAAACCATATTCCATGTCATCACTACTTCCTATAGAATTGTCGTTTTAGGTACTATATTTTAAGAAATAAGAATTCTTACTTTAGAAATCATCTATCTCTGCAAGTAACTTATTATCAATTCCTTTTAGTACTCTTTTCGTTGTTTCTAAATTTATCACTGCAAATTCATTGCTATTAAAGCACCTGTGATTGTACAAAAACTGTGTCATATAATAACATGTACTACCACCACATAGTCTCTGGATCCAATTCTCAATGCATAATATGTATTTGTATGTCCATAGTTATTCAGTGGTAGTATCAGGTGGGCCACTTCAAATCTTGCAACACTTATTGTCATTCTATTCTCTCATAAAATTCAGTATATTATCACCAATGTACGAAATGAATAATCATCTTTTCGGATGAAGCTCATTTTCCTCTTGATGGGTAGGTTAGTAAGTAAAATTGGTATATTTGGTGCTCAGAGAACCCAAACGTGGTCTTACAGAAGCTAATGCACCCATTATGAGTGACTCGCTTGTGAAGCGGAGGCATTACTGGTCCATATTTCTTTGAAAATAAGGACGGCGCAACAATACGGTCAACGAAGTCACCTATTATTAATGTGAACGATGTTTGATTGCAACAGGTTGGTGCAGCTTGCTAGACATCTCATGTCAAAATCGATTTATTGCGTCAAACTTTTGATGGCCGGTGATGTCAGTTGGTCGCCAAGAAGCTGCGACTTGTCACCGTTGGATTATTTTCTATGAGCCGCCGTTAAACAAACATGCAATTCAGCATTTGAAGGCCAACATTCGTGTTCGCATACACTCGAAAAAGTGTTTAAAAAATGGTCCGATCGAATGGGGTACTGTGAGGTCAGTCGAGGCAGCCATATGAATGAAATAATATTTCAAAAAATCAAACCGTTTTTGTTTTATTGCATTTTTAAATATAAATTTTTAAATAGCCCGCCCTATATATCTATGCGTCTGCCACAATATCATTGTTACTGCTCATTTGCACTATGGATTTTTGCTGGTTATTATTAAGTTTCCTCTCATTTTTTGACACAACAGAACAATGTGTGACATAGTTGCTCCACACACGATGCAGAAGATTACAAGTATACGTCTTAGATCATATGACTATTTGCTCTGGTACCATGGCCTACCTATGCCATTATGTATGCAATGTAATATCTTGTAAATATCCTTCGCGCCTTCACTAGATGCCGCGTATCTGGCCTAAACTATGCGTCAAATTAGACCGTTTTAAGCAAGCCAAACAACAGAATCTAATGGCATCAAAATGCACGGTGTCGATAATCAATTCAGCTACACTTGAGATGACCACGCCCTCAAATTGCACGTACAGAATGCCGAATGTGTAATGAGCGTCATTCTATTAAGACCAGATTTCGTTCATATTATTGCAGTTGGCTGATGAGTTGATGACCTTACAAATGTCATTCTCAAAGAAATATGGCACGATCAAGCAGTCAGGCCAAAATTCACACCAAACAGTAACTTTTTCGAGATGCATTGAAGGCTATTAGACTTCATGTGCACTAGCATTATTATCCCAAACTAGGTTGTTTTGATGACCACAAATGGCTCTAATTGTTAAAGACGATTTTTTTTTTTTTTTAATATTAGGGTTAGTTTCCAAATTGCAGTTTGATAGAAAAAAAGTTATCATTTGCTTTATTCGCCCAAAGTAATTTAACAAAACAAATAATGAACTAATGGCGGCCAATTCGATAAACATAGCTTCAACAACATGACCGCTATCAACTGTCAAATTCTATCGGAAAATACGTTAGTAAACTAATTATAAAAGTTCAAAACAAAAGTTCACCCTGACAACAGTGATTATCATTTAGAACAACATTTTTGTAAAATAAAAGTAAAAAATATGTGAAACAACTTTATTGTAGGCCTAGGTCATACTAGAAAAAAAATCCCTCTTATTTATATATATACATACATACATATGTATGTACTTTGGTCACAGGCATATGTACATATACATACATATGTACGTATATTGCAAATAGAGTATGTATGTGTGCAGCCCTTGTACGGCTTTTTTAAACTGCAGCTGCATACGAAGAAAAAGTTTTTTTTTTAAGATAACATTTCTATTACATTGAAAGGGATTCTGTTTTGTTTTTTTGTTTAACTTTTTTTAAAAGACACTTTAGGCTACGGAGTCACATTTTTTGTACGTTTTTGTTTTTCTTTTTTTCATACACCTGTTACAAAAAGGAAATGGCTTTAGAAAACGGGTATCAGGTGAAATTTATTTCAATTTAAATATAAAAACATTCATTAAGTCTGAAAAAATGGTTGGCCAAATACATTTGTTAAGGTAGGATCACACGATTGTCGCAATGCACCAATTTTAGACAACTTTTATTTTGCAGAATTTAGGTACAATAAATAAATTGTTCCAAGCAAATTCTCTGCACTCACATGATTGTAACCCGTTTAAATAAATGTGATTGTCGTAAATTAGTTCAAAACGATGATATGGAAATAAATTGCCGCCTTTCAGTCACACGATTGTTCTAGTATAAAGTAAATATAAGAAACAGCAGTTGTAATAGATTGCAAATTGTCGCAATGCACCAATTTAGACAACTTTTATTGTGCAGAATTTAGGTACAATAAATAAATTGTTCCAATCAAATTCTCTGCACTCACATGATTGTCCTCGTTTAAATAAATTTGATTGTCGTAAATTAGCTCAAAACGATGAAATGGAAAAAAAATTGCTGCCTTTCAATCACACGATTGTTCTAGTATAGAGTGAATATAAGAAACAGCGGTTGGACTGGATTGCAAATTTTATTTTGTTAACATTTCAGTAAATTAAAAAAATAATTAATTCACTAAAATATTTATGTATCTAAATTGAAATATAATTACAAATTATATTTAATCTCTCACATAATATAATGAAAAAAAGACGTGGTAGAAGTTTGTAATGCAATTTACATATAAATAACACTCGTCAACAAAAAACAAAAAATTGTCTCGCCTTTGAAAAAAACTATATGAAACGTAATGATATTCATGCGCTGAATTCAAATCTAAAATGATGAAGTGTATTAACATATTTTAGGCGAAAAATTTGCCACGCCCATAAAAAAACGGATTTTGATTCAGCGCATCAAAATCATTATATTCCACATCAATTTAAAGGCGTGTAGACCAGTGTAATTAAAAAATACATTTTTAAGAGATGACAGTTACGAGTATAATTATCGTACAACCATGTGTTTTTTCAAAATGAAATCAACTAAAAAATAAAAATTGTTGAGTATTGGCTTCCTTAATTGCCTCACAAGAGCACAATATATATTGGTGAATTTTTGGCGTTTAAATTGGTACAATCATGTGTTTTTTCAAAATGAAATCAATTAAAAAATTAAAATTGGTGAGTATTGGCTTCTTAAATTGCCTCACAAGAACACAATAAATATTGGTGAATTTAAATTGGTACATGATTGCCTTTAAAGCTTTCGGCACCAGGGTTGCATTTGATTGGAATAAATAAGCACAATAATGTTGTGAGTTACCGTGTGAGCCAATAAATTGTGTAATCACACGATTGGCGTATAAAATAGATTAATTTCATTATTGCTACATTACGACAATCGTGTGAACCTACCTTTAAGCTTTAAGAATATTAATTTTTTGCAGTTATATTTTAACAGAACTGGTATAACTTGGATATTTTTTATAGCCGAAATAAAATTAACGTAGCCCTACTTAGAAGCGAAAATTTTACCAAAGTTTTACAGCTTGCGACTGCGCTAGAAAATTTTGCGAAAGTCATGGTTTCGGATTATGTAATAGCATGTCTAAAACGGTTTGGAAATTGGAAAGAAAAACCTTCATGTTGAAATAGGGAACTGAACGGACTTTGATGGAAGTCGCACAATCTCTTGAATGGAGCAAAAAAACTTGGGATCCAGTACATCAAAAGGACTAAATCTAACTGAGAACTTCCAAGAATATTAACAGGGGTGCTAAACGCGACATATGCATAAGTTTCTGCCGCATTGAGAGCACCAACCATCTCAAGATTTAAGCATCATCATATCAAAGAAAACGATTGAATGGGCAATTGTAGAGTTTCAGTCGCTTAAATCTCTTGGACCAGACGGAATATATCCGACCCTTTTCCAGCATCTAAGACTGGAATACCTGAATCTAAAACATTACTAACTAGTTTCCGGCTCAGTCATACTCATTATTAAAAAGGTCGTATATGTATATTTTAGATTTGCTGCTTGAGATCAAGCGCAAGACGCATTACAAACGTTGTGCGTTGCATGCTTTTGAAAAAAAGTTGAGGCGAACAATGAAAAAAAATCTATAACAGCAGTAAAGAAAAAACATATTTTTGGCTTAATCGGGCATTGATTGAAGGATTTCTTTTGAATTGTTTAAGATTTTCATTTATTTATTATTAATTAACATTCTTATGAATTAATAAATTAATAACATCACATATTTGTTTTATTTGTATAATTTTATAAATAATTTAAATTATAATTAATAAAACAACTTGTTTTCTTTGAAGTTTATTTAATTATAATTATTAATAATTCACTTATATATTAAATTATATGTCTTTCGTTTCGAAAAGTGTATATCAGACAGAAAATATTAACAAAAGATTATTTGTTAATATTAAATAAAAATGCTGTCAGTTTGATTAAAAAGCTACGAAAAGAAAACCTGTTAACAAACTCAAAACAAATTGAAAATCTATTTTAGAAAAATAAAACTTGCAATAGCATCAACATCAACATCAGCATCAACATCAGATTCAACATCAGCATCAGCCGCACCTGTCACATTATGCCAACCAGAATATTTACTATTTGAAATTACAAACTGGCATTCGTTTTCTTTTTCCCCTCGAAAAGCTGTTCAAAGAAGAGCTAACGAGTGACTATCTAATACCCTACAACATAGCGTACGCTACAGTGTTCATATATATATAGAAAGTTTACAATCAAATTTCAGCAAAACAATAGCAGTATATGGTATTAAAATATAAGGTTTGTTAAATAAATCAAAAACTTATTTAAATAAACGTCTTACACCAGACGTCTTAGTGGCATATGCGCTTGATATCATATGTTGTTATGGTAGTAGATTTATGTCGACACTGTGATACTGCAGTGATAAAATATTTCATTTTTTTTATTAAAAAAATTTCAATATTTTGCTGTAATACTATTTTAAATAGGATTGTAAATAATCGTGCCATGAAAAAAAAGTCATTGCATATAAATAAAAGGTATCGATAGACGGCCCATTCGATAGTTTCGATAGTTTGCAAAAAAAGCATTATCGATACTATCGGATTCTTTTAAGTACTACGTGTTGCAACAATATTAGAGTGAAAGGGAAAGAATAATAATAAATATACAGTGTTGGAACCAATAATACGAACAGTACCTTTTTTTCTAATATGTCATAAAATTTTATGTATTGAAGGCTTTTGATGGAAGAGTAATCTTTATGTATAGACTCATGTTCAGACCATGAAGTACTCCAAAACTAAAGTAATGAATGCGATCCAGTGAAAGAAAACTGCTGTGATAGAACTGTGAAACTATCGATAGCATAGATTCATGTTCAGACCATGAAGTGCTCCAAAACTAAAGTAATGAATGCGATCCAGTGAAAGAAAACTGTTGTGATAGAGCTGTGAAACTATCGATAGTTTCGATAGTTTGCAAATTATCGATTTCACTGGATCTATACATGAAGATTACTCTTCCATCAATGCTTTTAAAGGCTGAGTTAGTGAAAACAAGGTACAAGTAAGACTTTGCACTATTGTCAGTTAGTTAGTGAAAACGTATGGCAGCAGCCAGTTCAGTCAGCCATTTATTGTTAAAGTTGACATTTGCAACGTACGAGTATAAATTAAAATGCTGTAGATTTTCTACGTGACAATGAAAACGTAAGCAGCAACGTGCTTTGCTTATGTTAGAGAATTTCACAGCTGATCCCCAAGTACACGATACGTTTTCACTAACTCAGCCTTAAGAATTACTTGTGGCAACTACATTAGAATTTAAGTTAAAGGAAAATATTAATAATAAATACACAGTATCGCGGTATGTCATAAAATTTGATGTATTGAAGTTTTTCGATGTTTTCACTAACTCAGCCTTAAGAATTACTTGTGGCAACTACATTAGAATTTAAGTTAAAGGAAAATATTAATAATAAATACACAGTATCGTGGTATGTCATAAAATTTGATGTATTGAAGTTTTTCGATGGAAGAGTAATCCTTATATATAGCGAAAGCCGTTCAGACAATGAAGTGCTTTAAGACTAAAGTAATTAATGAGGTCCAGTGAAGAAAACTGCACAGACTATGGGAAGAAAGCGTGGAACAACTGTCAGTTTTGACAAACTTTTAATTCGTACTTCAAATATTAGTCCCTTCAAGTCATCAAAAAGCCTCCAAAATAATTTATTCTCCTGTTTCAAGTCGTGCAAAAAGAAAAAAAAACTTATGGAAGCTAATCTTATGGGTAAGAGTCCTCAAAATGGATCATTTCTCAGCAAAAGGAAGAATACCTGCACCGTAATAGGTAGAACAACAACATGCTATGATCTGACAAAATGAAGATTAATTTGTTTTGTTTGGGTTAAATGCAAAATTACGAACATATTTTAGTTACAATTCATACTTTATTTTAGTTTAATAAATAAAAATTTAAGAGACTGTTAAACTGTGTCGCTATGTAACTATACGGCTGACAAACTGATCGAACAAATTTTTGCAAATATGACTTTGCCTACATTAAGTGGCCTCCGAATTTACTCATAGAATTTGACGATAATATCGATAGTGAAAAAAAACTATCGATGGTCAGTCAAAAACAAAACTATCGATAGTACTATCTATTGTTTTGCAGCTCTATGCTGTGACTATGGGAAGAAAGCGTGAAACAACTGTCAGTTTTAATAAACTTTTAATTGGTACCTTAAAGATGAGTCCCTTTAATTCAATAAAAAACCTTAAAAATAAACTTATAGTTACTGTGTCAAGTCGCACAATAAGAAAAAAAAACATATGGAAGCTGGACTAATTATTTAATCAAACTTATTAAACCAAAACAAAGTAAAATAAAGGCGGCTGTTTTAAAAGGTACCAACAGTGCGTGTACAAAAATTTGCTTTTTTCCTTTGTTTATTTTATTTATTTACATAAAAATGCACCCCTGATCTAAGGGCTTTTAAGAAATTTCAAAATCAAAGAGAGCCATACGACAGCAAAATTTTTATTTGTATTTTCTCCAAATGTCGTACGCTCTCATTTCATATTGAATTTACACGATACTATCCGCTCACTTCTACACCAAAACTTGACACGTTGTACGATTTGTATTATCGTGTAAACCCCACTTTAGAATTTGCCGATAGTATCGATAGTGAAGAAAAACTATTGATGGTCAGACAAAATCAAAACTACCGATAGTAAAGGGCCCGCCAAATAAATTTTTTTTTTAAATCCTACAAAGAAAAAACTACTGAATATTTTCTCAAATTTCTTTTTTTATTTGAAAGTACAATCCTTCCGGTTAATAATGGAAAATAATTTAATTCAAATAGTTGGCTCTGCTGGCCTGTAGTAGCCTACACGATCGGTCCAATTTTTATGCACATTACCGATTGTGTGCTGCTGTATTTCACTAATGGCTTCACGAATATTGTCCTTTAAAGCGTCAAGTGTCTCTGGTTTGTTGGCGTAACACTGATCTTTGACGGCATCGCACAAATAATAGTCTAACGGTGTCAAATCGCAGCTCCGAGGTGGGCAACGACATCAGCTCTGCGGCTGATAATGCGATCTTCAAAAACAGGGCGCAAAACATTGAGTGTAGCTTCGGCTGTGTGGCACCTGGCGCCGTCCTGTTGAAACCAAATGTTGCTAATATCCTCCTCTTCAATTTTTGTGAACAAAAATTCGTTCAACATGGCCCGATAACGATCACCATTGTCTGTAATGGCCACTCCTTGCTCATTTTTGAAGAAAAATGGTCCAATTATGCCTCTGGTCCAAAAACCGCACCAAACCAAACCAAACTCGTCTTGGTTGTATCGGCTTTTCAATTTATGCGTGCGGGTTTTCTGTGCCCCAAATACGACAATTTTGCTTGTTTACATACCCGCCAAAATCAAAATGAGCTTCATCTGAAAAGATGATTTTTTTTTGGCAAAATCGGCATTTTCTGTAAGTCGAACGCAGGCCCACTTAGCGAAGCGTATACACAACAATATTCGTTCAGCGGAAGGATAAAATTAATTATCTGTCAAATGAGACATGAGCTAAGTCTTACAATTCACGAAATAAGCACTAATCGAAAAAAAACGCTGGATGGCGGACCCTATACTATCGATTGTTTTGCAGCTCTACGATGCCGGCTCCCTACCTCATTACGAGTATGCGAAAAAAGCTGAATTTACGAGTATTGTTACTGTCAGCCGGTAGATAAAGATATAAAAATCTTAAAGAATTTGAGAATTTTAAGCATAGAAAATAGAATTTTTCAAATTCAATAAAATCCTCTCTAAGGAATTTAAATAAATTCTTCTTTGCTTGTGTAAATAACGTTAACGACAGATGTTTTTTTTTTTGCATGAGCAAGGGTGGTGGTAGTATACGAAATTGTTCAATGACACGTATTTTTTTGTTTCCCAACAAGGACATCAAAAACTGAAAATAAAAGTATAACAATTTAGAAATTGTTAAGTCAAACAGTAGGGTTAGAACATCAGGGTTGAGATGATATACAGACGAAAAAATAAATAAATTCTTAAACAAATCAATGATTTTTCTTGCTTTTTTAAGCACAGACACGTACGTTCATTGAAATTCCATTCTACATGTACGAGGGCGGATTGATATTGAAGCTACCTAAGTAGGAAAAAAACATTTTTTTTTTTTTTTGAAAAACCATTCATTTCTCAACATAGGCTCAATACACTTAGTAAGACGATTTTCCAACTTTTTTATACCATCTGAATAATACGATTTTGGGAACTCCTCAAAATACGCATTATTTTCGGTAATCACTTCTTCGTTTGAGATGAATCTTTTTCCTGCGAGCCTTTTTTTCAAGTTTGGAAACAGGAAAAAGTCACTAGGGGACTATAAGGTGGATGACCAACCAATTCGAAGTGGATTTCTCGTAGTTTTAGCATCGTATCTAATTCTGTGTGAACCGGTGCGTTGTCTTAAAGAAAGAGCACTTTTTTCTTGGTTAAATGTTGTCGTTTTTCCTTGATTGCATCAACCAATTGATCCAATAATGCACGATAATACTCTCCTGTGCTTGTGGATCCCTTTTCAAGATAATCGATGAGCAATATTCCGTGTGCATCCCAAAATACAGTGGCCATAACCTTGCCAGTCGATTTCGCTGTCTTCGCTTCTTCGGAGCACTCTCACCAGCTTCCACACATTACTTCGATTGATTTTTGGTTTCAGGTGTGTAATGATGGACCCACGTTTCATCAACAGTTATTAATCTACGCCAAAAATAAGCAGGATTATGCTTTATCAAGTCCAAATACCGCTGTGAAGTGATCTGTCGAACTCGTTTTTGTTCAACACTGAGCAAACGCGGCACCCATCTTGCCGATAGCTTTTTCATATGCAAATGTTCATGCAAAATGTTGAACACACGTTCATATGATATGTTTACCATTTCAGCAATCTCAGGAATTTTGACCCGACGATCATTCCTAACGATATCGAGGATTTTCTTGATATTTTCTTCAGTAACCACCTCTTTTGGCCTTCTTGTTGATGGTATTGTTGCAGTGCTTGTTCGGCCCCTTTTAAATTCAGCAATCCAATATTTTACCATATAATCTGACGGAGCAGATTCGCCGTAATGTCTATCAAGCTTTTCTTTTGTCTCTTTTGCTGTTTTGCTTTTCAAATAATAGTGTTTAACCACTACACGAAATTCACTTTTTTTCCATTTTCCAAGAAACACAAAAGTTGCTTACTTCAAACGACTACAACATATAAACTAATCGATGAATTTGGCTAAAATTTTAACAGCTGACGTAAGACAGATCGTAATTTCTAAGAGAGAAAAAGTTTTTGTGTTTGTGCTGCCATCTAGCGATAGCTAGCTTCAATGTCAATCCGCCCTCGTATGTGTTTTCAATATTTTGTAAAGAAACACTCTTTAAATACTTATGCGTAGATATTGAAAGATTTTGTTATTGCTTTAAAGAATTCTTAAATATTTTCTGATAAATGAAAAGAAGACGCTCATCATAGTATTAAGAGCTTGAAAAGTTAATAGGAATAGGCCAGATATGACGCAATTAGTTCTCTGAAATTATAATACTTCATATTAAATAATAGGAGTTCGAAAAAGTTCATTTACAAATGTCTCCAAAAACGACACAAATTTGTTTCACTGGTGTTTTTCTCCATTGTACTGGAAAAAGGGTTAGGTTAGGCAACCCTCAAAACTACCGCTCAATAGCAGTTTGGTTCAAACCTTGTGAGATATTTGATGTCCAACGATTTGCTAAACTATGGTAAGTATTGTTACGTTTTTACCTTTTTTAAAAACGTATATGCATGAGTTCGTAGATTGTAGTTAAAATAAAGTAAATCTTGTGTTCGGTTTTTAATTAAAATCCTTTATTCAACACAGTTTTGTGCACCACTGCTTGTAACCTTTTTACAGGCAATGACAATTTTCTATTCTTAATAATTCTATTCTTAATTATTCTTATAATTCTATTCTTAATCAAAGATCTTCCAACTCGATCGATCACAACCTTTTCAACCAGAGGCAAGATTCTGACTCACTTAATTACATTTCAAATAACTTTTTTAAATTGAATTTGACAAAAAAGCTTAAAAAGATCTGACAACCCTGGTAGCGATGTGTGTAATCAACGAACACTGTATTTTTTTAATAATTTTGCCTTAAAACGACAGACGAAATCTTGATTTCAAATTGTTCTAGTTTTGTTCCAATAAATTTTATTTTCGAAAAACGTGGTGAGTAAAACAAGCAATTCTATTGCAATAAGGGATTCAATGAGAAATCGACATCTATATTCCATCTTAAATTATACCAACAACGTGAATATCCGTGTGCCTGTCTACCCACAATACCATGTAACGTAATACGCCACAACGACTGGCAGATATGATAACTTGAAGTTGGGTGGGATGCGGAACAGCAGCAGAAATAAAGCGAAGCGAACGAATAGAGTTAAGATAACAAAAGACATTAAATGTCACAAATAATCAATACAATTTGTCCTTAATTTTTCAAAGCTCCTCTTCGAACTTATTGCTCGTTTGTTATTTTGTTATCTTTTTTATACTTAAACTTCGTTTTTTATTTTGACTTGTTCTTGTAATATAAAGTCATTCGTATTCTATTTTAATGATGATGATAATGATGATGATTATGTTCATGAAGCATGAATGGATATTGTTCGTTTAGGAATTTATGGTAATTTATGAAGAATGTTTTTCTATTGTACAGAGCATTGAACCAAATCGACTGACTAAAATGGAATTGGAATGGTATGCCAGTCATAAGAACAGTTCCTAGTACATCATCATTATGTTCGACGTTAACAGCTTTAGCAGCAACATTGAAAAATTCAACATTATTATCATTGTCATAGCTGTTGTTATTAGTGTTGTTTTTTGCCTTATAAGGGTTCATTTAATTTAAGACTAGTAAACTCCTGGTTTTTCTCTTAGACTTCATTTTAACCATCTTTTTTTAAGGTTTTTATTTCCGTCGTTAATTTGGCTTCTTTTAATCAGTTACTTAGTGCTTTTATGGTAGATTTTTCCCATTTTTGCGTTTATTAAAGTTAAACCTTAAAAAATACACAATAATAGTAATTAAAAATTGCTTTTGAGGAAAACAAAAAGCCAATTTTTTATATTACTCTCCACCCATTTTTAATATACTTTTTTTTTTTTGCGCGTTTGTTCTTTATTCTTTTGCAACTTAACTTCTAAGCAGGTGTTCTACGCAGTTGTTGTATCCAAAAAGACTAAAACAATATGCAACTGGTTGATGCTTTAAAATTTTCTTTTTATTTAAAATTAATTAAAAATCAAGAACAATTTCATCTTCAGCCAGAAAATTGTGGTAAAAATCATAACAAGTTAGGCTTGCAACCATAAGTCATTAAGAAAGAACTTTAAGGACTAACTGATAAAATATAGTATCTATCTAGGGACCTGCTTTCGCTAATTTTTTGGTTAGATCTCCAAAAAAATTCCATAAATTCAACTCAGTAATAAAAGCTTGCACGGGTTTGTATAGGCTGGACAATTCAAAAATGCAATAAAAAAAAACGGTTGGAAATTTTACCAAATTTATTTCTTTGTTCTAAAGTAGAATTGTTCCAGGGGCCTCACAGTACCCCATTTGATCGGATCAATTTTCGAGAACATTATCGAGTGTATGGGGTCGTATTTCGACAATGGCATCATGAAAATTTGCAATTAAATTAGGGAAATCGATTATTCGAGTTTTTAAAAAACCGGTTTTTTAATAATTTGAAAAATTACAATTTAAATACAAAAGTTTTCGGTTAAAAAATTTTCAAATAACCGGTAAACCGGTTTTTTTTTAATAACATTTTTCTCAATTTTTGTTGCATTCACAAATAAAGTTGATAAATTTGTGTCACATGTTGTAGTCTCCAGCAAGTAAGTTTGCTAGAACAACGCTCGGATTTTTTTAGGGCTTTAATGGACATTTAATTCTCGACAACACAACATCATAATATTCCATCCAGTGCATTATTTTTGCAGCGTATTTTGCCAGTGCTTAGAGACTACTTAGTGTACAATCAAGTTTTCCCTGCGGCACAATAGCCTCAATCTCATAGACATATTTAAGGTGGTTAATAATTTCTGGTGTCGATGAGTCTTTTCAACTTACTATTTGAGGATACTCAATATATCTCGACTTATCCTTTCCATCGTTTTCCAAATATCTTTACACTTCAGAGGATATCTGTAGAAACATATAGTAAATGCATGCACCACCTATTTAATAGTGGTATGTTAGGTAAGACATCCGCCTACCAACCGAGAAGTCCTCAGTTCATTCCCAGGCCACACCATCTGATAATTTTCAACAGCGGCATCACCTCACATCATTGCTAGCGACTGCTTATAAATATTTGTGCTGTGAAAAACTTTACTAACTAATACATCTGCCGTTCGGAGCAGGCGTTTTTAGGTTCTTTTCAATAAGTCTAGTTGTTCATCATTCTTCAAATATAAAAAATTAATAATTATTTACAAAAAATAAGAAAAACTTATTTTTGCTCAAGTTTGCATACAATCTTTTTCGGTCTACCATAATTTTCACGTTCTTTGTGAGACTTTCAAGGTTGTTATAAATAAAAAAACTAAGACGTTATATCGGGTCCGCCATCTAACGTTTTTTTTCAACTAGTGCTTATTTCGTGAATGGTAGTACTTAGCTAATATCTGATTTGACAGATAATTAGTTTAATCCTTCCACTGAACGAATATCGTTGTGTATACGTTTGAACAATGCTGGGAAATATTGCGACATTACTTTGAAAATCATGGTAATGTTGCAGAATGTGTGCGAAAATTGCGTACGGATTTTGGAAGAAGCTGGCGATGCTTCTCAGCTCCATATGTTCATTATCTTGTCAAAAAAGTGAAAGAAACTGGCATCCTCATCGATAAACCAAAGCGTGAAAAGCCAAAAACAGTGCGTACACCCGAGAATATTGCAGGTGTTTCAGAAAGTGGGTGAGGAGCGCCATCAACATCAATTCACCGTCGTTCTCAACAATTTAACATTTCGGAGACATCATTGAGACGAATTTTGCATAAAGACCTTGGTATGAAGCTATACAAAGTCCAATTGATTCAGGAGTTGAACACAACTGACCATCCAATGCGTTTTCGCTTCGCTAAGTGGGCCTGCGATCGACTTACAGAAGATGCCCATTTTGCCAAAAAAATCATCTTTTCAAGTGAAGCTCATTTTGAACTTGGCGGCAAAATTGCCGCATTTGGGGTACAGAACACCCGCACGCATACATTGAAAAGCCAATACACCCAATACGAGTCACTGTTTGGTGCGGATTTTGGTCCAGAGGCATAATTAGGTCATTTTTCTTCGAAAATGAGCAAGGAGTGGTCGTACTTTCAAATAAAAAAAGAAATTTTAAAAAATATTCAGTATTTTTTTATAGAATTTTCAAAAAAAAAAAATATTTAGCGGACCCTTTATATTAAATTTCGAAAAATACTAAAGCGATGAACATATTTGCAATAAAAAATATAAAAACGTATAAAAATTGTACATATTTAAATTAACCGGTTATTCGTATTTAAATAACCGGCTTATTCGGTATTCGAAAAATGGACATTTTAAAAAAAAACTGTATTCGACAAAGCCAAAAAAACCGGCTTAAGCCGCTCGAATAATAACCGTTCGATCTCCCTACTTCAAATCCTCAATCACCTCTGGTTCGTCAGCATAACACTTGTCTTTAAGGGCGCCCCACAGAAAACAGTCCAAAGGTATCAAATGTTACGAATAACTTCTTGGCGGCCAACTGACATTATCATTTCGGCTAATTAAAGGGCCATCAAACGTTTGACGCCATATATCGATTTAGGCATAATATGTGTGGCAAGTTGCACCATGCTGTTGAAACTAAGCAACGTTCACGTCAATACCATGAAAATCGAGCCCAAAAAATTGGTTATCATGGTGCGATAGGTGTCTCCTTTCACCGTAGTGGTTGCGAAATATCAAATATGAGCCAATGATGCCTCCGCTCCACAAACCACACCAAACAGTCACTAGTAATGGGTGCATTGACTTCTGTAACACCACGTTTAGGTTTTCTGAGCCACAAATACGGCAATTTCGCTTATTAACGTACCCACCAAATTGAAAATAAGCAGCATCCGCAAAGATAACGTTAAATGATGATAAATTTCCAATAAATCCCAACATTGCTCAAGCGTAAACCTATTCATTTCATTCAGTGGAGATAATATTTTTTTTTACATAAGACCAGTACTCAGGGGATGGCCCCTACTCATGCAGAGCATTGTGCTGGTACTAGGAAAATAGGTTGTAGAAAGAGGACAGAACGAGTAGTGTTTATGGACGTTAGATTTAAATTTACTCATGTCTTAAGTGGCAGGGATTATTCCACAGCCGAACAGTGCGACCAAAGAGTGAATTCTCCCTTTAATGCGTCGTGCGATTTACTGGACAATCAACTACAAAGGAACGTGCTCTACAATAAAAACGAGTACAACGTAAAAATATATGATTTTTATGAATTCATTCCTTAATTTCGTCAGAACTCGTCACATTGCAATGGTGCTCTAATTAATTTATAAAGTTGGCTGCCATAGCGTCATTAATGAGCAGCTTCGCCCCCTTTTGTTTGCGGTTGAGAAGCTCCAAAATAGACTTTTAAGCACCGGTCCATACATAAGAGTTGTATTCCATTTTGGGTCGGATAAAGGTCTTGTAAATATTAAGGAGATCAGATAGAGTGAAGTATTTCTTGCAGCCTCTTATAAAACTAAGGCAGTTGAAATATGTGACCATTCCAACGAATATCACAATGAATTCTCATGCCCAGAACATCAAGAGTTTCTAATTCCCCAATATCCAACACACCACCACGTCTGTGTGTTAAAAAACAACCTTGAGTCTTGTGTGCATTAAAGTCGACCCTGTTCGCTCGACTCCACTCGGAGATTTTCTCCAGGTCACTTGTGAATGTGACGTTTATATTCATCCTTCTCGCCCCAATCTCCAAAAAATATACTGAATTTTCTTACAGAATAGAATGACAAAAGTATTGTCAGATTTGAAATAACCACTGGTTCAAATTAAAATCGGTAGATGACCCACCCCATATATTTGAAAAAAGTATTTGATAACTAGGAAAACAAAAAAAACCATGTTCTAGCAGGAAATACTCCGATAAAACTAAAATTATTTTCATTTTAGAATTTTTAATATCTCAGTGCTCATTAAAAATTTATGTTTATTTTCCCCTTATTTAATAGATTCTTTCAAAATCATTATTTATTTTCACAGAATTAAGTTTAACAAAAATATTTTCAAAAATTTTGGAAATTTCTATTCTATTCTCTGTAAGCACTAAAAACCATAATAACATTTCCACTTAGAATTTCTTATTCGTTTATGTGCTAACGAGTTGGAAGTGTTTTGAAAATTTTGTTTTATAATTTGCAATCAACAATTGAGCTTAATTATCAAACCACGAACTCTAATGAATAGCACAAGTAGCTATGGTGGTGTGCTAGTCTATCTATCTATCTATCTATCTGTCTGTCTGTCTATTAATGTAAATGAAATATCGGTGTAGTGAAATTAGTAAAATTTGCTAAACACACCACAAAATCTTAGAGTTGAATATAGAAGCGAGCATATAAAAGTAGCCACAGATAAGCCAATTAACCATTTTATACAGGAAGCCAATGAATTGCTGGAAACTGAATAATTTTTTTTATAACATTTTTTAATAAATAAATGAAATTTATATCGGGTCCACCATCTAACGTTTTTTTTTTCAACTAGTGCTTATTTCGTGAATGGTAACACTTAGCTCATGTCTGATTTGACAGATAATTAGTTTTATTCTTCCGCTGAACAAATATGGTTGTGTATACGCTTCAAACACGCTGGGGGGCCTGCGATCGACTTACAGAAGATGCCGATTTTGCCAAAAAAAATCATCTTTTCAGATGAAGCTCATATTGATCTTGACGGGTGTGCAAACAAGCAAAATTGTCGCATTTGGGGCACAGAAAACACGCACGCATACATTGAAAGGCCGATACACCCAAGACGGGTCATTGTTTGGTGCGGATTTTGGTCCAGGGGCATTATTGGGCCATCTTTCTTCGCAAATGAGCAAGGAGTGGCCGTTACAGTCAATGACGATCGTTATCGGGCCATGTTGAACGATTTTTGAAGAGGAGGATATTAGCAACATTTGGTTTCAACAGGACGGCGCTACGTGCCATACAGCCGAAACTATACTCGATGTTTTGCGCCTTGTTTTTGAAGATCGCATTATCAGCCGCAGAGCTGATGTCGTTTGGCCACCTCGCAGCTGCGATTTGACACCGTTGAACTATTATGTGTGGGGTGCCGTCAAAGATAAGTGTTACGCCAACAAGCCAGAGACAATTGACGCTTTAAAGAACAATATTCGTGAAGCCAGTGGTGAAATACAGCTGCACACAATTGATAATGTACTTAAAAATTAGACCGATCGTGTAGGCTACTGCATGGCCAGCCGAGGCAGCCATTTGAATGAAATTATTTTCCATTATTAACCGGAAGGATTGTACTTTCAAATAAAAAAAGAAATTTCAGAAAATATTCAATAGCTTTTTTTATCGCATTTAAAAAAAAAAAAAATTAATTTGGCAGACCCTTTACAATATTTGTGCTAACAACGACATACTCGAATATTTTTATATTTTTTAAATAAATGTTCATTGGGTTATCTCTTAAACATTTTGACTTATGCTCAGTTATGTTTACCATTTTGTGTGAATAAATGTAAATTCATGATTGAACTTTATAGTACGTTTGGTCTGAATCAAGAGGTTCTTTTTTTAGCAAATGAGATGCACCCGAGTATTTGAGTTGAATGATTATTATTCCCTAGAGAGTACATAAGATAAGTAGATTTAATAATTTTAAAATGCTAAACCAATACAAACAAATGATAAGATTCTAAAAGATTCGAAGCAACACTTTTTAAAGTACAAGGCCAGTGTTATAATTCTTTGAATTTTTATCACAATTTTTTTTTTTTTCAAAAAAACGAGTAATTTCGTATTCGTATTCGTATTCGTATTCTCAATATGAGAGAATAACAACTAGCTGAGCCCCTTTTTTGAATAACAACGAGTTAAAAATAAATAAAATAAATACGAAAAATCGAAAATTGCTGTGAAGATTGGATTGGGGATTTAAATTTAATCTTAAGAATATGCCAAAGGGGCTTAGCAGCTTATAGCCCAAATCAAAACGTAAAATAGTTTGGGAAAAGGAGGAAAGAGGGTGTTGTCGACTTAAATTAATGTTCCATAAAGACATACACTGTTTGAGCATACACATACATACACTACATACACTGTTTGAGCTTATTTAGTCAGGACATACCACCTTGATCGAAAAGTTCTTGGAAATTTATTCACACTATTAAAAATACAAGTTGATTCATATAAATCTATATTGTCCCCTTCAAAGCAATCCCCATAGACTGCAACACACTTGTGCCAGCACTTGATCCAATCCTCAAAGCATTTGGTTTTCGGTATGTGCATCAGTGCTTCCTGAGATTTTTCCATTATTTCCTCTCGGCTGCTGAAACGTGTTCCCCGTAATGGTTTTTTAACTCGATTGAACAGAAATTAGTCACAGGGGGCCAAATCAGGTGTATTCGGTGGCTGTTAAATGGTATTTGTTGCATTTTTTGTCAAAAAACTTCGAATAATTATGACAATGTACGACAGGGCGTTATCATCGTGCAAAATTCACAAGGTTTCTACCCACAATTTTAGTCTCCTACGGCGAATTGCTTCACGCAAATGTCTTATAACTCCCAAAAAATACTCTTTGTTTTCTGTCTGGCATTCTGAAAAAAATCATGATGCGCCCTGAGCGTTGCCTCTTTTTTAACTGAAAACGACGTGAATTTTTTGGTCACAACTCATTTGGTGATTCATGACTCACTTGCCTGATGTCTGGATTTGGTGTCGTACTCATAAGCCCTCGTCTTTTCTCCAGTAGTGATCCTCTTGATAAATGTGGGATTCAGCCTCGCAAATCACGTCCTTTGCATGAAATTATGGTACTTGGCTCCAACTTTGCTGCTACACAATGTAAACCCAAATCATTAATCATTGGTGTAGTGGTGGTGAATATTTGTGCTTACCATTGACTCATACTTTTCAATTTTGTGCTTTGCTTAGAGGCAGTTGAATGTGAAATACGCATTTTAAGAGTAGAATTATTATCATAAGATTCAAGAAAGCAACCTTAATAGGGTTCATCTGTAGCGGGAATTTCAAATTATGTGTCTTCTTATCATGAAGTGGTCACATATTGAGAAACGTACAGTAGTTATAGTGCTTTTTAAATGCTAAGCACGATCGTTTATAGTGACACGTTCGTCATGCATAACATTGTTCGAGGAGACAGAAGACATATAAAAAAGCTGTCCTCCTCTCAAGCAGCCTTCATAAAGTTCGAATAGAACAAGTAATGCAACAAGAACTTAGGGCTTTTAAGCATCATAGGGGCTTTTTATTTTTTACAGTTAAAGAAAAAATGGAATAGAAACATGTCGAAAATGGTCATTGTCTAAATGCAGTCGCGATTTGGTTGGTTGCCTTTTACTAATAGTAACATAGTCAAAATTTAACAAGCAGTCATTTTGAAAGCTCTTCTAAAACGAATTTACGATTTCCTGTTCCAAATCCATTCATGGACGTATCAGTTATGATGGCTTAAAAGATTAAAACAATGCCTACCTGGCTTGGAAACAATGTAATCCTGTTTTGAATCCTTTGGATTACAAATTTTTGACTGTTTTAGAGGTTATAGTTTGACACAATATATGCCCATTGTTTTCCTCAAGCCTATATTGGCCTATGGCCAATTTTAGAATGATTATGATGCATGTAGCTATTGATGGTTGGCCAGTGCTACTTAAAACTCGCGTGAAGGCTAAAGACAAACATTTTTGATGAGATTAAGTTTTATTTATAAAAAACAGGTGGTCCAATGACATTCATTATTTTTAAATTTATAGCCTAGAAGTCTAGTGACTTAGATGGCAGAGGCCCACTCAGATACTATAGACACAATACTCAAGATTTATGCAGGAGATCATGAAGGATAAAACAACGCGTTAGCAAACACAAATGCTGAATCATGGGTCAGTAAATGAAGCACACTCCGAAGTTCCTGAGTAGGAAAACTACTGATGATGAGCTGTAGTTCATTATCATCATTTATTACTTTAAACATAACTCTGAGAAATATCTAAATCGTAAACGGTTCTGCGCCAACACCTTTAACTCATTGATTGTTACACTTTTTTCATCACTGTTCTGCTCCACGTTGCTTTCGGAGTTCCTCTTTTTCTCGAACCATGTGGTTTCCAGTTGAGCATGATTGTGCAGACTTCATGTTGCGGAGATTGATCGCTCCAAGCCCATTTGTGATTAGCAATCATATGGGTGCATATGACACCTGAGGTCGGTATAACTGATGACGTTTGGCCAGAAGATTTTCAAAATGAGGCGAGGGCCACGATTGACAAATGTTTGAAGTTACTGCAAAATAGCATCGGTAATCAACCATGTCTGACAATCATGAAGCAACACAGAGATGGCTGAGAGAATGTTTGGCAACCAGAATTTCCGAAGTTGCGCAGAAGCCATTGTAGGCTTAGTTATTCTAGAGGCCACATCAGCTCTCGCGCCACTTTCCGATGTAGCAACACTTCCAAGGTACGAAAAAGAGTCCACAGATTCAACGTGGCTATGAACCTATGCTGAAGGTGCTTGTCTTCTCAATATTAGCTCTCAGGCCATGTAGAGTTTCTGTTGCATGTCACTATGCCGAGCCGACATCAGACAACTGTCGTCGGCATAATCGAGATCTTCAAGTTTCTTAGTAAGTGATAATAATCAGCTTCTGTTTCCTCCATACACAGGTTTCTTGAGGATGTCATTTAAGACCATTTAAAACTATATTAGTGAGAGGAACACCACAATTTGCTTCAATTAGATCAGACAGATGACCGTTGTGAAAACTCTATATTGAAAGTCGTCGTTGTGGGCTTTTATCAGAGTTTTTAGTTTGCTCGGTATCCCAGCATTATGCATGACATGCCATATTGATGCATAATTGATTAAAGAAAAATGAACAGAAGATCAATCTGTTTATATGATCAATACATGATCTATTAGCTCTGCAGCCCGCCTGTTGCTTACGCATAGTGCGATCAAGAGTTGTGCGATCGAGAAGAATTTATATTCGAATTTTTGAGACAATTGCGAGCAGAGTAGTGCCCCTGTAGTTTTTGCACTGCAAAAGATCAGCCTTTTTAAGAATTTTATGGTAATCAGGATACCCTCCAACCAGTCGGCAGGTAATTGATTTTCACGCCAGATAACATCGAAGACTGGATAAAGTAGTTTCGCCACTGTTTTTGAGCAAGCTCTGAGTATCTGCGGTGGAATCCCGCCTGCGTCTTGTGTCTTCCCTGGCTTGAGATTTCTCATAGCATTCGTCAGCTCGTTCACTAAAAAAGGACAGGTGTTGATGCTACAATATTCAGGATCATCATCAGACAAATTAGTGGGAAAATTTCTCGGAATGTTGGTTCAAATTAAGAGCTCAGATAAAAAAGCTATCATTACAAAAAAATAAAGCCTAAGATATCTCAAACAATATTTATGGGTCTCATAAGTATAATGGCTTCTTCGAAAACCATGCTCAAAGGTATATACATATTTTTCAAGTTTTCGTCGATATTTTTTCATTGGCTGTGTACAATGTCACTGTGACCAGAATATAACTATTGAGCTGTAACACATTTCAGGACAAAACAAAAGTTTTCAAATCTCTGCATACACTCGTAACATTCTCTAAGGAAAGTGTCCCTTTTCAATGTGAAAGTATTTATTTGGTCAGGGATGAACAATTTATGCTCGAAATCCTTGAGTGCTTATATTAAAACAAAAATATAAAAAGGGTTGTTTAAATAACAAAATTGTCAATTTAATTTAATTTGATTTTATATTTCTTTGGAACTTTTAAATGGCTTGGAAGTTATTCATTTGTTTTCTTCTTAGATCTAAAACAAAACAATTTATGTTTATGAAAAGCATTTTATATAAAACTTTATTTCAAATTTTTAATCCCAAATTTATTGTCATTTTGTTAAATGTTTCATTAACCTGTGATTATGATAATGTGGTAGTTAGGCAACATCCTATAGCAGTGATGGTCTAAATGCCTTTTAAATTTCCAAAACGTAGTGGTGTCAATGGATTCTTGATGGGTGATGGTGTGCTCATGAACATTTATTGCAACAATTTATTTGATTGCTATTGTGCAGCAGAACTCTCGTTAAGTGCATCATTTGTGTTAGGCCAGAAGACATTTATAAGCAAACCATTACTGTACCTTTTAGCACTTGTGCAGGAATGGCAGTATTTTTAGGGAAATATGCGTTAATTAAGTGAAATAATTCATTGAAATTGAGTTTGAAAATTTTCCATTTAGCAGAGTGTTATAAAAATGCATGCAAACAATCTAATGACTTGACGGTAGTGGGGATGGTATTTTTTTATTATAATACGTAAAAACTCGGTTCGCGAACACAATTTTCTTTGGTTCGCTCGTTTTATGACACGTGCTCGTAAGTTTTATTTTTCAATTCGTGAACACGATTATATTTTTTGTTCAAAATATTTTATTAATTGACTCGTGAGCACAAAATCTTAAAATTTTTAAATTGTAGTAAAAAATATTTTGAACAATAAATCTGATTCGTGCTCATGAATAAAAAAATAAAACTTACGAGCAGGAGTCATAAAACAAGCGAACCAAAGAAAATTCTGTTCACGAACCGAGTTTGTAGATATTATGTTTTTCAAAGCAGTGCTCTATTCTACGAATTTTAAATGATTTTTATTGATAGATCCTCTACGCTAGCTATTCAACAAAGTATGGAAACTATTTTGGTGACAGTTATTCACTGTCAATTCCGAAGAAAGAATTTTTTCTCTAAGTTAATATTTTAAGGAAACTTGATCTTGTATACGTTTCTCAGCAACTTTGTACGTAATGCCAAATCAATAATTTTGCATAGAGATCTTATGCTTATAAAACAATAGCACAGACTGTATACAAGTTAACAATGTCAATTTGGACAACATACTCGCATGGCATAACAATCACATATGGTTTGTGTCAATAATAACAAATATGGTATTTTGGAGGTTAAAAATCTATCATTATAATTCAGTATGCGATAAACGCCAAAGTGTAAACACACATTTTTTTCAATCGCTATAATAATGTCGAATTTTGGGCCTAAATATAGATGTTTTGCGGGGAAGTCAGATAACCTTCTTTCATTTGAAAGAAATGGCTGCTAAAAGTTATCGATTGTTGTTAGAAGCTTATAGTCAGCATGAACCAACTCAGAAAACTTGTGAACTATGCTTTTCGTGATTCAAAAGTGGTGATTTCGACACAGAAGACAAGGAGAGGCCGGGTCAGCTGAAAAAGTTTGATGATGAGGTATTGGAAGCATTACTCGACGAATATTGTTGTCAAAAAGAACTTATATTACCATTGGAAATCACACAACAAGTCATTTTCTTACGTTGAAAAGTATTGCGATTCATTTAAAAGCTAGAAAGTTGTGTGACATATGATTTTACGTGTCAGAAATGATGCTTGAACGGAACAAAAAGTAGTCATTTTTGCATCGATGTAAAATGGATACATTACGATAACCCCAAGCGCAAAAAATCATATGTAAGGCCCGGTCAACCAGCCAAATCAACGCCGAAATCGAATATCCATGAAACCATGGTATACTTGGTGTGATCAGAAGGGTGTTTTGTATTATAAGCTGTTGAAATCGGGTTAGTTGTTAACAGTGGAAATGTACCGAATTCGTTTGAAGAGAGCAATCAACGAAAAACTACCAGAATATTCAACCAGATACGAGACTATAATCTTCCATAATGACAACAGTCGGCCACATGTTGCAAAACCGGTCAAAAGCTATTTGTATATACAACAGTGGATTGGAAGTTTTGGCTCACCCGTCTTATAGCCCTTGCCCCTTCTGACTACCATATGTTTCGATCGATGCAGAACGAAAATACTGGAATACGGCTTAGTTTTAGGGTACCAGAAATTGGTTTGATTCATTCTTTATCTCAAAAACGGAGCAGCTATTTTGGCCCGGAATTCATATGCTACCAGAAAGATGGAAAAAAGAAGTGGCTAACGATAAGCAATACTTTGAATAATGTATCAATTTATTTTGTCATTATAACAAATGGATTTTTCAAGCAAAAATATTGACATTATGAACTTGTATACCAATAATTAAAAAAAAAGAAAATAATTTCATAGGTTACACAGAGCGTTATCATTCTCATTGATTTAATACAATCATCTATAGTCTAAGAGGAGCTGGTTGACAAAATGTAGGCCAATATGTATCGTAGAAAGTAAACTTGCAGCCTGTTTCCAGAAAACAAGCGTAAGAAGACGTGCGACAGACAAGTTGAGTGACTTGTCTATTTATATTTCAAGCATTAACAAAAATTAAGAGCTTTGTTTTACGTATAAACAGACAAGTCACTCAATTTTGAGAGCTTTAAATTTTTCTTTCATTTTATACCAACCTTTGTAAATTAGAAGACCCATCACAGTCTGTCTCTTTTCACATGGCCTCCACAAAGCTTCTTCATCTTACACGTTTAATCGCTATTATTTTTTATTCTTCCCTTAATTCTGTATTAGTTTGTGGATAATTGTTAGTCTTCAGGTGTTGTTTGGTCAGTCACGATTTACTGAGCCTTAGGAATTGCACTCGAGTGGCATTCTAGTGATGTCAAATGGCGTAACTAATCCATCCTTTCTTTTTCTTATTTGCTTCAGTATGATATTCTCATTGGTCATCTTTCATAATTCTGTGTTACTTATAGTGGAGTTAGGTCAGAAATATGTGCACACTGCTACGTTTTTACCTTTTTGAAAACGTGAATTTATGAGTTCGTAGATTGCAGTTAAAAAAAATCTTTTGTTTGGTTTTTAATTAATATTTCTTTTTTAATAAAGTTTGGTGTTCCACTGTTTGTAACCTTTTTCGTTTACAACTTTGTAAACAATAACAATTACTCGACAGATCTTTCTTAGGTTCGGTCACAATCTTTTCAACCAGAGTTTAACCACACTAAACTCACTTTCCACCGAGTTTACACCAGATAAAGTATTCCCGTTGTGTTAACAATACATAAACCGATTGTTGTTTGCATCGATTTGCTTTTTATATGGTTGAGTAAACAACACATCGAAAGCTCTCGAACCTCTCGATACTTAAGGTAGATTCTAATCTTTCTCTTTGTTTCTTTTTAGTTCTTATGTAGCCATGCGAATCTAAACATCTACTTCTGTCAGCTCTTATTTTCTGCTACTTGTTTTCTTCGCTGTTAATTTTTGTTGTAGCCGCTCTATTTTTATTCACCTTATTTTTGCTAATGTTTGCTGCTGTCGATATGGTTATTTGTAAACAGCACGTATAGTTGTTCTTGCAGAGTTTGTTTATTTATTTTAGCAATTTAATATACACAGGGGTGCCCAACCTTATTTTCGTAACAACACTGTTCTGAGGCACTTGTTGATGAATACATGGAGTGGATGTTTTACGTAGTGTTATTCGATACGAACTAGGTTCACTACCATAAAGCAGAAACATATACGCTATCACTTAAATCAGCCTTTTATCTCTGCGCCGCCATTTGTAATCATTGTAGGTCCTTGCTAGATAGCATACTCGGCTAACTAAGTCTGCCAATTTTAACTGCATATTAAAGATCTTATGTCAGTTTAGACAAACTTTATTTGCATGGATCAAATCTTCGAATTGGCGTGAGGGACTTTATGTTATTTTTCTTCTATATGATCATCTATCGCGATGGTGTAGAGCTGAGGTGATAGCGAGTATTATTGTTTTACTTCAGTATTGGTGTGGAATGGTTGACTAATATTCCCGTTGTTAAGAATGGACATCACTGTAATTATTCGGATTAGTTTCTGGGGTACTCTTTTTGCCCTAAATGCGTTTGATGGCATCAAATGCTTTTCTGAAATCGAAGAACTGTGGATAGTAGATATTATGTGCTAACTATGTACATATCGCACACTGAAACATGAACAGTCACAACTCAAAATTTTCAAATGTTCAGCAGAGGCAAAAAACTGTTTTTAAAACAATTTTTTAAAATTCAATTGATCGGCTATGAAGTTATGGTATTCCACCACTAATCGATCACAATGTTGCCATAAGGTTGGTTTGTTATGTTGCAACTATGGCGTTACAATGCGTGGCATCTAGCTGAACATTTAGTTGATTATGTTTAAGCGACGCGAGTAACATATCAGTATTTTACTAGTTAAAGAAGACGATATGATTTTGCCTCTGATTTGATTTATGCAGAAGAAGCGATTTTGATAAATTTTTGAGTTGTGACTGTACATGGTTTAGTGTGCGATATATAGAATTTTTTTACAGTCACTAATTTTATTATTTTTAATTACATTTGTTTTTTTACTTTTTTATTATTTAATTCTTTTTTTAAATTTCAAATTTCTGTAGAAAATATTTTTTCAAGTGCATTTTTTTTTTCTAAATAAATGCGTATAAGAATTGTGTCTTAAAAATCCCCATAATATTAAAATAAATATGTATATTCATGTATGTATGTATGTATGTATGTATGTATGTGTGATCATATGATTCTACAGGATTCAATTTCATTATAAAAGTTAAGCTGCTTAGCTGCTTCCACTTTTTTCAAATTACTTTTTGAAAACAAAACCACAAAATAAAATCTTGATATTATTCTTTTTACTTTAACTTCCTTTTTTTTAAATCTTTTTTAGTTTTGTTTTTTAATCAAATTATGTAGAGAAAGGAGTGCATATATGTATGCAGAACCAACAAATATGGTATAAATCCTTAAAAATAAAAAATTTTGTTGCAGTAATGGATAACAATTATTTTGTTCTTATTTTTGTGCATTTATTATTATTTTTATAATTAAAGTATTTTTGAAAACTTCATATGTATATTACTGATATTTATGTATATTCAGACATACTTATTGTATTATATCAGATTGAAAATTTTGAAAGAAAAATTGTTAAAAAATATTTTAAGAAATTGATAAATTTCCTGCCATAATATCTAAACATGTATATCGGCATTAAATTTTGTTTTATTTTATTCTTTTCATATACGATGGAGTCTTAAATATCATATTAAATTATTTAAAATTTTTTAATAAAAATATTTCAGTTATTAAATTCAATTCAACGTTATGAATTCAATTCAACATTTAAACGGCTGCACAGATGTCGAACTAGTGCGGAGTTGGTGGTCTACAGTTTCAATATCAGCGTCAAACTTTGAGCACAGCTTTATAGAATTACTCGCTAATCCCTGGGGTGCTTTTTTTTCTTTTCTGAACACACTGTAGGTTCTGCTTTTTAGCTATATATAGTATTCAAGCAAACATACACATTCATTTTTATATGGCATACGTATGTATGTATATGGATAGCTTTTATCCAGTCTGATTTCTGCAATATCCGCTTTTTGGCTGACGTGATTATATAACGAAGGTTTAAAATTTGTCGTTTTTTCATACACAAAAACCAATATTAAGTATGAATGAAAGGTGCCAAGCCCACTTATCCAATTTCGCCCAGTGAACGACTTTGTTTGAACCCAATTTAGAAACTTCTATAGCCGTTCTCAAGATGGAGAAAAATTATTATTTTCTTTATATGGGAGATGGCTATTTTTTGCCTGATGATTTCGTATTGACGATGTAACCATTCATGCATTCAAACCTGCTTTAGCTGTTCTCAAGATATACAGAAATCAACACTTAGTTTGTATGGGAGGTATCACGCCCAATTGACCAATTTCGCCCACTTTTTGCCCGATGGCTTTTATTGATTATGAATCTATTTAGGCCAAGCTTAGAGAATCTATCTGTTACCATTTTGAAGATATAGACAAATAAATATATACTTTGTATGGGCGTGGCATCGCCCATTTGGAATTTTCAAAATTTATATAGCCCATAGTTTCTTTCAGATATAGAGAGAGATACTGTAAAAATTTCAAGAAAATCGGCTTAGCCTTGGGTAATATTCTTCTGATCAACTTAGGTGCTTTGGAATGTATGCTGCGACACAAGAACATTTACTTTAAAATCGTCCTGTTGTCTCAGCGTCCAGAATTAGGTTTCTAGGGGAGGCTGCGGTGACTCGAAAGTAAAATTTGATCTCTCAACGAGTATTACAATTAGTTTTGTTCATAGTCTTGATATACTGCGGTGAGCGTATAAGACTGCTCAAAAGATCCACTTGCTCGGGATGCGTATAACGCCCAGGTATTGCATTAAACGTAAACTGTCCTCAAAACTTAATAAAACAAAGCGTTTCTGGCATATCAATGAAATATTTTATTTGTTTGAAAGACCAAAAAATGTCATTGTGTATGGAATATAATGTCATGGTCCACTACGATTTCACTGGCTCACCCATGTCCTGACTATCCTCTGGTAAATAAATTATATTACTTAGGACGGCCGTTGTGGTCTGTAACATATTCTCATAGATGTTTAACCTAAAAAAAAATGTACAAAAAAAAAATCTAACGAGTCTAATAAATCGTAAAATCTCGGTGACGATGACCATGCTCTGAATCATTTGTGCAGAATGTCCAAGAAAGCCTATAATGATCAGCGTATGATACCGCTGGCCTATTTAACGCTGTTCTCAAAGAAATATGAATCCATGACAAAGCCAGCCTAAAATCTACACCAATCACTGAAATTTTTGGAATGCACTGAACGCTCTTAAATCTCATGTGGATTGACATTGTCCAAAATTAGACAGTATTGTTTGTTGGGACAATGTTTATTCATTATGAAACGGTCATCATCGGCATCATAGTTTTCTGATGAAAATTAGGGTTATATTTCAACTGCTTCAGGGTTCACCTAATGAACACACGTAGTCGTCTTTGTCAAAAGATTATTTTTGCGAACGTAAAATTGGAGAAACCATCGCATAGATTACTCATTTTGAAGTATTGTTGGCTTGTGTGTCTTCACTCTGATAATTTTTATATTAAAGATACACATCACTCTGGTCATTGCTTATATTGCTATGACTTAAACTGAATTTGTCAAAAAAAAAAAAAAAATTAATTAATAAATAGAAATGTGTTTTTAAGCCAATTTACTTCCTAACCTCAAATTTTCCCACCCCTTATTTAACAGCAGCATTGCTTAAATTGTTTAAAAAAAAGTATATAAATATTATATGAGTGTTTTCTACTTTTATTTGTTCCTAAAGGACCCCAAATAGAAAAAACATATTTTATTTTATTTTCTTAAATCTTTTACTTAATATTGTTATTTTTTTTAATCACTTCTCTATTTTAAAATATTTTATAAAACAATTACTTAACAACAGTAACATCAAAATACATGCATTGCAATTTAATTTCAATAATTATATCATCACTTTTTGATCAATGACATTAAGAAAAATACAGATTCCTAATCTGCAATAAAAAATAAACAATAAACATCCTTATAACGTCATTGTCAACAATTTAAAAAATATTTTTACAACAAATCTTGTATCAAATCAAATGCTATTTTTCATCTATCTTTCTATTCAAACAGGGTTCTGTTTTATCAATTTAACATCTCTATACATTAAGACATTTTAAATGGTTTTTGCTTATGCATTTGTATGTCTGGTTATATGACATTTGTTTATGCCATTCATATGGGAAAGAATAAAGTAAATTTATTCTTCGACATGAATATGAACTTGTTAGTGAATATTACTTTTCTATGATTTCTATTTGATTCCATTTGAAAGTCATAAACGAACACACATTTACACGTGTGCATGTATTTATGTTGAAACAAATACAACCACACACACAGCATCCTTTATGTCCTTAACGCACAGTAATAAAATAGTATTTAAAATAGACAAAATAAAGAGAAACAAAAATCATTCTTTCATACATTCATTACTCTTTTATTTCATCAAAAAAAATAAAAATAAAAATAAAAAATCGATGTCATTTCATGTGTTTGCTTTACAGTGATTTCTTCTTGTTCTAGTCTTTCTTTCCCTGTCTCTTGTTGCAAGTATCAATGTCATGTGTAACTATTTGGATTTGTAAGTATAATTTTTTGTTGTTACCTTTTTTTCATGTTACTTGTTTATATTTCGCATGTTTCTTGTACCCTACACAATGAGAGATGGTGGATACAATTACAAATTTTATTCTAATGATTACGAGCGGAGTGACTAAGATCATGGACTGGTTATAGTGTAAAAACTAGAGTCTTTGTTGGGAAGTGAACTCAAAACACCCCCGCCAATAGACTAACACAATATCTACGAGCCTAGATTCTTTTTCGTTTATTATTATTATTTATTATTATGCTCTCTACAGTAATAGCGAAAAATGCTATGTGAAGTCTCGTGTAAACATTGTATTACGGTCTTCGCAAACGATTTGTGTGTATTCTGGAACAGCTGCTAATTTTTGGTAACCAGATCTTTTAACATCATCAGCGCTGAGTCCCCATATTGATTATGAGGTCATAGTTAAGCTTCAACAGTATTGTTCCGCATCAAAGAACAATGTATAATTGAAAAAAGTTAATTTTTATCGATTACTAAAATGACTGTCATCTTTTGATCAACGATCAGAATTCCATGAAATTGTTCCACGTAATGTTGGTACTTCGCGGAAATCATGAAGGTCTGTCAATATATTAATATGCCGCAGACTTATTCAGTGATGTGTTATCTATATCTTCAATAAGAGTTCAAATTTTCATTTTTAAAAACACTCGATAGTGTAATCGATTCACAATAACGACATTTAAAAAGGCATAATCATGTATATTGCGAGCCGAATTAACAGAGAGCGGAATGCAATTCAATCCCTGTACAGAATATGGCATGCAAACAACATGTCGTGTAATGTACAATTAAAAATCTTTGTTGTAGTTTCTGTATGGTTGTACCACCTGGAACTTTAAACAAGCGATCCACACACAAGAAATGCTTGAAGCAAATTCTTCGCATCTACCTGCCGAATTAGGCAATAAATCGCCAATTACTTTCGTACACTAATTAAATAATCCGCTGTGGTAAATGGGGTAACATGACATGGAACCAAATAAAATCTTGCCAAATAATCGAATTAATTCAACGACTCTAAAGCTATGAACGGATGCATAGAGCAGAGTAAGATATAGAGGAGATGAATGTACCCCTTTCGAGACGAGCGTAGGAACAGGGCTGTGGTCTGTCTCCAACACTATTTTTACTGCATCTTGACTGTGTAGTCCAAAAGACAAACGTCGAGGCAGCAGACGGCATCTGCTGGAATATCAAAAAACTCCTGCATATATAGACTACGTAGACGATATTTGTTTGAGAATATTCAGAGGAAATTCCACACCCTCTCCGAAAAGGCAAAAAGAGTTGGGCTGAAAATTAGCGCACAAAAACCAAATTAATGCGAATTTACCACTGGCAATATCTCACCACTCACACTTGGAAGGAGAACAATCCAGGATGTTGAAGTTTTCTCATATCTGGACAGTATCATAAGTAAAGACAATGGTTCTAACCAGGATATTGCGGTCATAATTAACAAAGCCCAACATGCATTTCAATATCTGCGTAGAATATGGCGTGCAAATAAAGTGTTGACTTAAATAAAGTTGCAGAACTTTGATTGCACCATCAAATGAATACTTCAGTAAATTTGTACCACTTTGAGTTCTACTCAAAATTTGCAAACATTCTAATAAGTCCTGGAAGCAAAGTTTTCTCATCTTTTAGCCAAATTCTCTCACAAAAGCTTAATTGAATGCGAAATCCACAGACATAAATGGATTCGCCATACTATATATTGAGAAGGCCATATATTGATGATATTGTGAAACAGGCACTCCACTGGAATCCGCAGAGCCATAGAAGTCTTGACAAGCCTCGTAATATATGGGTGCGGATGGTTAAAAAAGAATGCTCATAACAAACTAATTTGATAGCTTATTAGTAAAAGTCACCATGAACAGCAAAAGAGTTCATAAAATAGTTTATTGAACATCGTCAAGTGGATGCTAACTTTCCGAACAGTGCTATCCTAACCTATGAAATATCTTTTTACATCCAATTTAATATTGAATGCAATTAATGTGACCAATAAATGGCTTCAAAAAGATGTGGCCTAGGTCGTGTGATTTTAACACCACCAAATTTCTTCTTATGGGATTTTTTGAAGTCAAAGGTCTATGTCAACATGCAATGAACTTACCATGTAACAACAGGAAATTAAACGCTGCATCAAACAAATTTAGCCACAATTATGGAGAAACGCCATGAAAAAATTTTGACAGGAGAGAGTGTGTGTGTTCCAGGAAGGCCATATGTATTTTATGGTTCAACAGAAATAACAATATAAAGACTAAACCAATTGTATTCTATAGGGTCCGCCAAATAAATTTTTGTTTTTGAAAATGCTATAAAAAAAACTACTGAATATTTTCTCAAATTTCTTTTTTTATTTGAAAGTACAATCCTTCCGGTTAATAATGGAAAATAATTTTATTCAAATGGCTGCCTCGGCTGGCCATGCAGTAGCCTACACGATCGGTCCAATTCTTAAGCACATTATCGATTGTGTGCAGCTGTATTTCACCACGAACATTGTCCTTTAAAGCGTCAATTGTCTCTGGCTTGTTGGCGTAACACTTATCTTTGACGGCACCCCACAAATAATAGTCAAACGGTGTCAAATCGTAGCTCCGAGGTAGCCAAACGACATCAGCTCTGCGCCTGATAATACGATCTTCAAAAACAGGGCGCAAAACATCGAGTGTAGCTTCGACTGTGTGGCACGAAGCGCCGTCCTGTTGAAACCAAATGTTGCTAATATCCTCCTCTTCAATTTTGTGAACAAAAATTCGTTCAACATGGCCCGATAACGATCGAATTGACTGCAACGGCCACTCCTTGCTCATTTGCGAAGAAAAATGGTCCAATTATGCCTCTGGACCAAAATCTGCACCAAACAGTGACTCGTCTTGGGTGTATCGGCTTTTCAATGTATGCGTGCGGGTTTTCTGTGCCCCAAATGCGACAATTTTGCTCGTTTACATACCCGCCAAGATCAAAATGAGCTTCATCTGAAAAGATGATTTTTGATTTTGCAACATTACCATGATTTTCAAAGTAATGTCGCAATATTCCCCAGCGTTGTTCAAGCATACACACAACCATATTCATTACAGTCAAATTTTTGTCTTTATTAACCATATTCTTAATATCGATATCAGAATGATGATTTTGTTGAGCGAAAATATTTTGAATTTTACGAAATTTGGTTTTTACCATTTCCATAGTGAGTTTATAGCATTTCAATGCTATTTTCGAGTAAAATTGTAATCAACAATTGCCAACGCTTTCACTATTGTTATGTCAGAAAGTAAAAACTGTCATGCTCCTGTTGATAAACTAAGCAGACATTGTTAGAAAATACTTGATAATAAGGAAAGATAATATTCAACAAGTATTTACTATGTAATAGGGTATCATAGAGTCGGTCTGTATACTCGGAATAATTTTTTTATGTTTTTATTTATTTAAAGCTTTACTTGTAGTTTGTAAAGAATAAAACAAACTTTTTCGTTTTTCTTTCTTTTTATTGAGTGTACTTACAAGTTCATTCATTACATTTTGTTTGTTATGTGAGGTGCAGATTTGCTATTTTTTTTTCTTTTTTCAAGGATATGTTTTAATAATTCACACAAAACAGACTTTTGCCCACTCAGCTGTATGGTGCACGCAATCATCTTCAAGTAAATCATCAAATTTTTTTTTATTTTTTATTTTAATTTTCTGATGATTCAATTTATTAAATTGAAATACCTTTCGCAAGATATTAATAAAAAATACTTTTACGTTTTAATAAAAATTTATATAAATTGATCATATCATGCCTTTTACTTACAAATAAAATTTAAAAACTCAAATAGTTTTTATTGATCTTAGGGCTTTAATCTCTTCTAAGTATTCTTGAAACAAAGTAATAAGAAACAATTTTTATTTTAATCTTACTTTTCATTTTAAATTACAAATTTTTAATGCATTTGTTTCATTGATTTATTTTGTTTTTTGGTGTATTTTTTTTTATAAACCATATACCCGATATTAAAGGATTTTTTACGGATTCTCTCAAGGCCATGTAAAAACTATTAAGTATTTATTCTTGTTTTTATTCTTGTTTTGGTTCATTTTGTTTTTGTTTTACTTAAAAGAAAATGATTTACAAATATGCTTAAATGAATGCATGTATTGTAAGCTAAAGTGTATGTATTTAAAGTATAATCGTACATCATATTCTTCATCTTCTTCTTCTGTTTCTAAACAAATATCCCAAAACTATAAAATTTGTTATTGAATAAGAAAAACTTTAACAGATTGTGTGGTTTTTTCTTAACTTTTACAAAATGGGTTGGCTACACTGTTAGATATTTAAGCCAGGACTTAATTTAGAAGAAATATTATATTTGAGTATAATAAAGTATGTCTTTAGTAGTTTAGATCTTGAAATTTGAAAAAAAAAATTATAGAAAATTTGTAAAAGTGCATGAAATATTTATTTAAGGCGATATATAAATGCCTGCCATTTACTTTTAAAAGATGGAAATGTTGGCCGTAGTTACTCTTTATGTACGAGTACGTGTCCATTCGTGAGCTCATATTTTAACATAACTTTTAAGGCTGGAATTGTGGCTACTGTATCACTGTAAACGAGAGACTTTAAGCATACCCACAAAAATACTGTAGCGAATCAAATCGCATGATATTGTCCCTCCAGACAAATCCATCTAAAAAAGACGGCCTGACCTCCAACATACCTATGATCAGTTTAAAACGCCACCTACCAGAAAAAAATTTCAATGCTGAGTAAAGATCACTACCACCTACACTTAGCAAGGATCTTCACCACTACATAAAAAGACCGCCTGACCTCCAACATACCTATGATCCGTTGAAAACGCCACCTACTGGAAAAGAATTTCAATGCTGAGTAAAGATCACTACCACCTACACTTAGCAAGGATCTTCACCACTACATACAATCATGTGGAAATGGCTAAGTTGACAGAAAACCAATTTGAATCAACTGAAACTGAAATAAAGTAATGGATGCTTTGTCGATAGCCAATATGCTACCTAGAGGAGTGACGAAAAAATGATGCATTAAAAGCTTAGCTTATGGAAGCGAAGAAGAGTACTGCTTTAGGACTAGTTCTGGTATACTATCCAGCGAAGAAGGTTTCTTAAATATAAAGTCTAGTTTTTTTATAAAGTGTTTCTATTGCTCTATTATTAAGTGCTGAGCGGAGTGGTGTGGTAAAGTGCTTGCCCACAAAAACAGGTATCCCAGGTTCAAAACCCAGAGGGGAGGAAAAGTGTTAATGATGGTTTCAAAATTGAATTAAGTGAAATATTTAGAGTTTTCAATCCCACTTCAGCATTATGTTTTGATCATATATTTTTTTTTCTTGAGACCAGCACTAGGGGGATAAACCTTACTCATGCATTGTGCTGGTACTACGAATACAGGTTGTGGGAAGGAGGATAGATAGAGTAGTGTCTGTGGACGTTCGATTTAAATTTGCTCATGTCATAAGTGGCAGAGAACACATTCGCAGGAAGATTATTCCACCAACGAATAGTGCGACCAAAGAACGAATTCTCCCTATAATGCGTTGTGCAATTTACTGGACAATCAACTACAAAGGGATGTGCTCTACGAGAAATAGGATTACTACGTCAAAATATATGATTACTAGGAATTACTTCCTTAATTTCGTCTGAGCACATTCCGTTATAGTACCGATTGAACAATGAAACACACTCCATATTGCGACGATGCTCTAATGAATCGATAGAGTTGGCTACCCTACCGTCATTAATAAGAACCTACGGTTTCTCTTGTACGCGGTCGAGAGGCTCCAAAATAGTTTTTGAAGCATCGGTTCATACATGACAGTTGTATTCCATTTTGGGTCGGATATAGGTCTTGTAAATATTAAGGAGATCAGATGGAGTGAAGTAATTCTTGCACCGTCTTAAAACACCGAGGCACTTGAATGCTTCTTTCGACGATCGAAATAAGTGATCGTTCCAACGAACGTCAGAGTGAATTCTCATGCCCAGAACATCGACATTATCCATAGATACAGATGACAACACACCACCACGTTTGTGTTTCAAAAATCAACATTGGGTCGTGCGCGCATTAAAGTCTACCCTGTACGCGCGATCCCACTCAGAGATTTTCAAGAGGTCGTTAGTAAGTGTGTCGTTTATATTCCGCCTTTTCGCCCAAATCTCCGAAAAGCTCAGCCTACGATCAGAAGAATATGAATGACAAATGTTACTGTCAGTTGCCAAAGAGTGGATAGTATTGGAAGTAAAGAGCAGAAAGTCGCTAAGTAATTTTAAAAATAGAATGAGAAAAGGAACAGAGCCTTGAGGTACCCTTGAGTTTATCTTAAACTCGTCGGATGAGATCGCATCTGTAACACTCTTATAGTGCGATTTCTGAGAAAGCTCGATATAAAATCCATAGAAGTGACTACAGACACCAAAAGAAATAAGTTTTGGTATGAGAGCCTCGTGCCTGACTCTGTCAAACGTCTTGGAAATATCCTCGGCCACAATCTTACTCTCACCAAGTCCATGAATGGACCTATTCCACCCTTCAAAGATTAACGCCAGCAGATCACCAGTAGAGCGAGCTTTACGGAAACCATAGTAAGCTTAGGCAACGCCCACTTTTGAGGGCCACCACTACTCCAGATACTTATATGGAGGTCGAATGGTAACACCATCCTTGGATATAGGTTAGGTTATAGTAGATCAATCATTTGCTTAGCTGGGAAAACGAACTCTAATTAAGAAACAAAGACAAAGCAGAGCAAAAAAATTTGCGAATTCCTTGTACTACAAAAATGGGTCAATGGATAAAAATTGATTCTATTTTGGATTTCTACGAAATTTCTCCAACTGTATTGCTTTTGTTTTCTCTTTTTTTGCTTTTATTTTTACTAATTCCTCTTGTAACAACTAACAAAAGTATTAATTTAGGGTTACTTAAGGGCTTTTCTACTCTTTTTTTAAGATTAAGATTTATTTGTTTCCTTTAATAACCATCTCCAAAAATACTTTTAAAAAGATACTTAAACATTCACATATTAAACATATACACATACATACATTCACTCGTTTATTAAAATTAAAAAGTTTCAATTTTTCTCTTTACCACTTTCTTTACCTCCGGACAAATTTGTGGTTTAAAACTAAAATTATGTTAAATATTTGCTTGGCAAGCCAGTACCCATTTTTTTATTTATTGTAATTCTTCTTCTTCTTTATTTTTAAATTTCGACTTTTACATTTATGCTCATCATCTGCTCTAAATAGTTAAAATTTCTATTCCCTGGCTTAGAGCAGAAGGATAAAGTAGTTATTTCTCTGTGTATTTTTGTGTGAGAGAAATGCTTTTTTTAATTTTTCCAAATCTTTTAACGAAACATATACTAAGAAAATAGTTTTTTGTTGTTGCTGTTGTTCTTGTTGTTAATTTGAAAATCTAAAACCATAAATTAAAATTTCTTTCATTAGGTTGTTTTGTTTTTCCTTTTCATTTCGATGTATTCTATGTCATATGTTCATGGGAGAATATTTATAGGTTTCTTTCAACATGATTTTGGTTTTCTCAGCATGTGTTAGCTATCTGACGTCCTCCTAATGAGACATGAAGTGGCAGGAAACATAATTAGAATTTATGTCTTGTATTTTGTATGTGTCTGCGCGGGGAAAGAAGCTGTAAACTGTTTTTTCAACACAAAGACACCAAAAGTTGAGTTTTCTTTTTAATTAATAAATAAAAAAAGATGTAACAAATTATTTAATGGAACTATATTACACTCTTTGTAATTGCTTGTAATTGTAGTTATAGGCTTTTGCACTTTTTCGATTATGTTACAGGAAAGGCTGTAGGCAAACTTTACAAAAATAAGCAGAAATTATAAATGATGAAGTTTGTAATAAGTTGTTGATAAATAAAAAACATGTATGACACCAGACTTGAAGAAAAAAGTAAACTCTTTTTGAGTCACGCAACCCACCATCTTGGGAATAATGGCATATCTCGAAAATAAGAGCTAACCTAGAAAAAAGGTTAGCACCATTGAATTTAGCGTACTCCAATTAAGTTTATCCGCTGAGTGTTCTCCTTGTCGGCTGTTTTTCCAAAAGTACAGTGTCATTTATTTTTTACTTACTCAGCCTTTGCCAGCAGATTTTTTCTCAAACAAGTTTTTGTCGCTGAAAAAAATGTTTAATTAATTTTCAATTTAACAAACATGGTCGATAATGTCATATACCACAGAATTACAATCTTTTATTATTTAAAACATATTTTTTAATGAAATTTTAATTTTGCATACGATTATCTGTTTAAAATAACAGCATCAGGGAAATGTATGTTCGTGCTCACTTTTAATTCTTAATTAAATAATGTTTTTTTAATCATAAATTTCAATACAAATACGCATTTCAATTCTATTCGTATTCATCATAATACAAGTCAAAAATGAAGTAAAATGACTAAAATTAATTCACTTCACTTTTCACTATTAAAATGAGATTGTGATTGGATGAAGTTTATAATGATTCTGCGAATGAATGATTCATTAATTAAATAACTATAATAAAAGTGATTATAAAATCTTACATATGTATGTATGCTTTTAGAGACATATAAAATATGAAATATAAATGCAAATGATTTTGATTTAATTCTACTGACATGCTCCACTCATTTCATAGGCTCACTGAATACAATTAAAAGGAAACGGGTAGCGAACAATCAACTTTCTCCATTGAAATATTTGTCTGGTTTGATTACAATAGGATTGTTTTAACAGTAAAGTGAAAAATAATAGCACATTTGTTGTAATATTGTTACGTTTTTACCTTTTAAAAACGTATATTTATGAGTTTGTAGATTGTAGTTAAAATAAAATAAATTTTATGTTTGATTTTAGTTAAAAATCCTTTATTCAATACAGTTTTGTGCACCACTACTTGTAACCTTTTTAGAGGCAATAACCATTTCTATTCTTAATTACTGCGTCTGCTTATAATTTTGCAAAACAACAACAATTACCGACAGATCTTTCTACTTAAAGATCTTCCAACCCGATCATAGTTATAAATTAGGTTCGATTACAACCTTCTCAACCAGAGGTTACCCACACTTAAATCTCTTTACTGAGTTAGCTCCAACTAAACTGGTTTTTTACTTCACGATTCACTTCACGAGTTTTCTCCTTATAAGCTCTCTTCACACAAACTGTACTCGCTGAGTTTACTTTACTTAAACTGCGTGTTGTTCGCATCGATATGGCTATATGGCTGAGTAAACAATACATCGAAAGCTTTCGAACCTCGGGGTATTTCATGTAGATTCCATTTATTTCTTTTAATTTCTTTTTAGTTCTTTTGTAGCCATGCGTATGTAAACATCTACCTCTTTTAGCTCTTAGTATTTAGCTCTTAGTTGCTTGTTGATTGCCGTCTTATTTTTATTTACTTTATCTCTGCTAATGTTTGTTGTTGTAGATTTGGTTATTTGTAAACAGCACGTAAAGTTGTTCTTGCAGCTTTTGTTTATTTATTTAAGCGATGTAATAAACGCTAGGGTGCCCAACCTTATTTTCGTAACAATTTTGAAGATCTGTAGCAGTATTGAAAAAATTAAAAAGAGGAAGTTTGGAAAAAAAAATTTTTAATTAAATTTTTAATACAATTTTTTTAAATAATTTTTTTTAATAAAATTTTAAATTTAATTTGTTGAAATTTCATTTTCTTGGTTTGGCTATATTTATTACCTTCATTGCTTAGAGATTAATTTCTCAAACAAATAATTCATGCGGTTTATTATGACATTTTGTCAAATTAATTCTAATTTCATTTGAATGAAAAACAAAGGAGATGAATTATTATAATTCAAATGCAATTAAAATCATATAAAGGTATAAATTCTATAAAAAAAAGAAAAAACTAAACTTAATTGAAGAAACTTATTAGAATTGTAAATCACCCCACAGTACCTTAATATATTTGCAGCATCGTATACAGACGAACTTAAGCAGACAGGATTTTCGAGGTGCGTGATAAAGAAGTTAAATCTTTGATTAGATATAAAAGTGCTTCAATACTGAATTCATGACCGTTGCTACATGTACGGAGATCAACCTGGACAGTGGGCTCAAGGGTAAGATCATTAATACATTATCTAACAGCCAAGCTGTCTTAAGGGCACTTGTCTCGAATCGGATGACATATAGGCTGGTCAAATAATGCTACGATATATTGGAAAAACCTTCGCTTGGAAATAAGATCGAGTTATTTTGAGCACCTGGACACTGTAATTTATATGGTAATAAAATAGCGGATGTATTGGCCTAAAATGGTTCCATGACTTTTTCATATCGGTCCGGAAACTTACTGTACAGCACCACTTACTACCATCCTCAATGAGATTGAAAATTGATTGGAAAATTGTCAGATACTTGGAACACTGGAATGCTCAAAAGGAGCTTCGTCCCTCTAGGGTGGCGATCAGTCCGCAATTTGGGCGTCGCTTTGAGGTTCTCAAATATGGCAAGCCAGACTTGAAACTCCTATGGAGTTTCTTACGAGCCATTGTAGACTTAGGGCGCATCTGAAGATGATGTTCGCCACAGATGCGGATAATTGTAGACTGTGCTCACGGGTATCAGAGACAGCAAAACACATATTGTGTGAACGTGCGGCTCTTCCTCTCACTAGGTGACATATCCACGATTATGGTTTCACACCTGCTGGTGTTCATTAGAAAAGTAACGGATCTGCTGAACAAACCATAGACCGGTAGGGGCTCACTAGATTCCATGGGTCGCAGTGTCCTGTGAAATTGCCTGGTCGATATTATAATATTCATAATAGATATCAGAGATTAGTTTTTATTCTAGCAAAGGACTATCTTCCAGTCTCTATTAAAAACGCGAAAAGTGGCTTCAGTGTATTTAAAAAGGCTTCTAGAAACGATTTTAAACAAACATTTTTCAAACCTTTAAAATGCCAAATTTTTTTTTGCTATCATCGGGTTTTTACGACGTTTTGTATAAGGATGAGCTATTATACTTAATGGCAACGCAAGCAGACTAACTAGGATTAGGTAAAAATGTCTTCTTTTAATGACTGTTTTTTGATTGTGTGTCACACCGAAAATAATAACTAGAAGACATATTCGAGCGAAATATAAAATTACTTTGTTGGCTATTTGAATTACTTTTACGAACTACTCTGTTTGCATGGCTTTTTAGTAATTCGTTTTTATGACTCTGTCTCTTTTTTAATTTTTTAATTTTCTATTGTTTTTATGTTATTTGCCAGCAAAATGTGCTTTAAATGGAAAAAAGAATAAAAAATGAAATAAGCAAATTTAGTGAGGACAAACAACCCGATACGAATTAAAGATCAAACTGATTCTTTTAGTAGTTCAAAAAGTAATTTTAAATGAATAGGTTACAATTTAGAGACACGTTACGAAAGTTTTGTCTCGAAAAATATGTAATACGGCTTTTAGTTGGAGATTGAGTTATGAATAAGATAGCGAATTACGAAAAAATGTTGTCGTGCCAGAGATAATGCGTAGATATTACAACCTGCTGTAGAGACAGATGCTTTACCAAAATTAAAATTTATTCCACTCAACGCATTCATGATTACACATATTTATGTTAGCAATCAATATGTAAAGGAATTTGCGCCATTTTGATCAAATCGAGAGATGACATCGGCAACATAATAAACTCTAGCTGTCACCATATATTTCCTTCATTATGATAATTAGTTTTTTAATTCACATGAATGTTAATTAAGGGTGTAAACATAATACGTACATTCATCAGTCAACTATCTTTTCTTTTTAGAGGTCCAAAACTTTTAGTTCGCAACACTGCTTTTTTAACAACGGATTTAAAAGCTGATACTGGTTTTTTGTTCAGAATGGCTTAACATTTCATTATGGGTAGACTTTCGCCAGAGTAATGCTTACAAATTGTTGGAATTTTTTATCATAATAATGGTTTTTTATCATAATAATAATTTCATGCACTTCGTCCATTATATGGCATATAATATAATCCTCCTTTAAAGCGGTTAGTTCGAATAACAAAGAATTGGCCAAAAAATCCTCTAATTTAACACCATTGGATTATTTTCTTTGAAGTTATGTAAAATCATTTGCTTAAGTCGATAAATCAGAAAGATATGAAGACCTGGAAATCAATATTCGAATACGTCCGCATATTCTGCGAAAAGTTTTTGAAAATTTGTGTTGCAGATTGTGCCAGCCATGACGGCCACATGACTCAAATCATGTATAAACATTAAAGTCTTAAATTTCTGTGTTTTATTCTTAGTTATTCTGTCTGTTGATAATTTTGTAAATAACAACAATAACTCGACATATCTTTCTTCCTAAAGATCCTCCAACCCGATCGTTCTTACAACTTAGATTCAATCACAACCTTTTCACTTAACAATCTTTACTGAGTTACTTCAACTTAACTAGTTTTCACGCCTTATAGATTCTCTTCACACCGACTTCAAACCAATAAAGTCTCTTCACGCTGGTTTTACAACAAAAAAGCTGACTGTTATCCGCTTTAGTCTGTTTTTTAAATGGCTGATTAAACAACCACTCTCGAACCACTCGATACTTCAGTTCGGTTCCATTTCTTTTCTTTATTTCTTTTTAGTTTTTATAAAGTCATGAGAATGTCAACATCTACTTCTTTTAGCTCTTTTTGTTTTGTTGTTGTTTGTTATTGTTTGTTATTTGTTTTCTTTTCTGTCTGTTTTTGTTGTCGCCGTCTATTTTTATTTACTATATTTCAGCTAATGTTGTTGCTATTATGGTTATTTGTAAGCAGCATGTACTATATAATATAATTTTTTGTTACCTTGTTTACAGTTGTAGTCTAATTGGTATCTTAATTTAATTTAAATAAATAAAAATAATAAATTCTTATGCTTTTGAGAATATTAGATTTAAACTAAACGTTAATTAGCATATCTTGCGTTTTTCTTTTCCGCCCAACCTAATTTCGTAAGTAATGCACTACTTATGAGTAGAGACCTCTGACTGCCATCCCTAAATAAGAGCGGCAAGCGGAATGTTTTTTGCTACTTAGCTTTTACGCTCTGCGGCCATACCTAAATAAAAGCGACAAACTTACGTCAAAACGATAAAAACAGGGTTTTTAAAAATGTTTACAATCCTGTTTATATTGACAAGTACATTATATCTTTGTTGTGTCACTTACAGCTTGTGAAAGTAATAGAAGAAATAAAAAATTGTTTAAAAAAAGTAAAATATTAAAATTCATTGTCTTTTACAAATTTATTTTTGAAAGAAGGTGGGTGATTTAATGTTTTACTATTGCATTTTTAGTGAAAGTATTGGCATAATCAACAAAATAATAAACAGAAGTGAAATATAAATAAAAACAAAAAATAATTATTAATTTAATAATAGAATAAAACTTCTTTGTATTTCATATCCCTTTTTTCATAAAAACAAGGACTTTGATGTACCAATCTATTATTTTCTCGTTGAAATTCTATATTAAAAAAATATATAAAAAAAATTCATATATAATTTTAAACATTTACTTACGATTTCCCTCTTTTTTTTCTTTGTTTACATTTGTTGTCTTTTGCAACCAACTTCACTATTTAACGCTCTGTCAAAATTGGATTTTCCAATTGCGAATAATTGCCGCCGTGTTGCCGCCGCGTTGCCGCCGCGTTATTTCGGGATGCTCCATACAAATTGTATGGGCATATGAAGCTTTGACAGATAAAAAACGCTTGCCGCTCTTATTTAGGGAAGGCAATGAGTGTTTGTCACATTTTTCAAGCCAATAGTGCCTAAAAATTTGTAAGAAAACAAACAATTTTTTCTATTATTTTCGCCCAGAAAACATTTAAAAACTTTTATTATTGCTACTGCGTTCAAACGAAGTCATAAATTTTTATAAAAATTGAAAGTCATTCCGCTTAATATAAAAAAAAATAATAACAATTTAGAAATGGTTCAAAGAGCATCAAAACTCCATCCATTTAACATAAAGTTTCATCATAAAATGTTGTCAAAAGCTTAAGAAAAAACTGTTTTTCCAAAAACAAAATTCTTAAAATTGTTATCACACCTAACAAATAAGAACCAAAATTGAAACGCTCATCGTTCATCGTTTAAGTACTTACTGCAGTGACATTCTTATTAATTTGCATAGAAGGGAAGTTTTGATTGCAACTACCAAAACTTTTAACGTTTTTTATTTTCTTTTTTTTTTTTTTTTTGTTTAATGAAAATTTCCTGTTACATATTCAAACCAAAAAGGAAAGAATCTTTGGTATTCATACACCTTTTATACGTTTTTTGTGCAAAAAGTAGGATATGTGAGTTGATGAATAAGTGGTAAATGGATCTGATATTTATATGAGGCTACTGCGTTAGAGTTTCATATTAAAATGGTGAAAAAAGGTACAAACGAGAGTATAAAAACTTTGTCGCTTGCACCAGTAGTTAGTTTGAATGTGTATTAGTTGTTATACCCTACACCAGTATAACTGTTAAGGGTATAACAGTCTGGTAACACCCTTAACAAAAGAATTATGTGGAAAGCCGCAATCGAACACTAGCCAAGCAATCATCAAAGCAGCCGTAATGACTGATCTTTCTACCTGAAAGGCGCTGTAATGACTCGGTAGCCTTAGCGAATAACTAATACTTGCCGACTCCGAAGAGATACCACCAACCACAGTGCCATTTAATTTACAGTCGTCCGTACAGTTCTGCTTAGAGTCATTGGAAGGTGCAAATTCTCCTTAAGTAGTTTAGTCAATATTCTCGAAAGTATCGAACTTCGTTTGGATTTTCGAGTGATCGCGATCTCGTTTCATTGATACTCCAACATAATTCTTTTCCTATGTAGACCATTGTTCGCTAATTTTACCGGAGAATTGGATGCAGTGTTGGCGGTGAAATTTGGTGACTGACCCTGACAACTTGCTGATGATCTGTAAAGACCACTTTTCCACACTATCGGTACCAAATGGCAACAGAGATGAAGATTCATTTGGTACAATTGAATATGACGGTGTATCAGCTAACAAGACACTACTTAGAGTAACAGAGCTGCTGGTGCCGACGGTTTGCCGGCTGCACTATATAAGATGGCGGCGATGAGTTGATAGTGTGCAAGCAGCAGCTTATTAGAACTATCTGGTTGGAGGAACGCATGTGCAATGACTGAAGCCTCAATGTGCTATGCCCTGTACACAAAAGGGGAGACAAGCATAGGGGTATAAATCTCCTCCCCATCGCATACAAATTTCTGTCCAGCGTTCTGAGTAAAATGTTAAGACCAAAGATAAATAATACCAAATCAAATCTTCATACTACGCCAAGTCCGCGATAAGACCCAAGAAAAACATGTCGACTCATATCATCTATTCGTCGATTTCAAGGCTGCTGTTGATAGTCCAATTCGTGCAAATGTGTTTATTGTCATGTCTGAGCTTAGTATTTCTGCAAAGCTGATAAAACTTTGCAGAATAATGTTCATCATTTAAGATAGAAAAACATCTTTGAATCAGTTGATACCGAACGAGGCTTCAGACAGGTGAGAGTGTAATCTTTTTGATATTTTATTAGAAAAGATCTTGCGCGAAGCAGTGTTTGACGGAACCGGCACAATCTGTAGCAGTGGATATATGCTACTCCCATATACTGATAATATTGACATTACTGGTCGGAGGTGTAACTACCGCTTTTGCAAATGATGAAAATTAATCGGTTATAATAGATCTATCAGTGAACGAAGATAAAAACAAAATGATTTCATAAGACTGACTCAAAGTGTGAATGTTGGTAATTACAACTTTGGAAAATTGGACGAACTTAACTATCTCGGTACAGCCATAAATAAAACGAATATTAACAGTTTGAAGATAAGGCGAAGAATAATGGTTCCTAATACATGTCGATTCGTTTTTAGCAAGCAGTTTAAGAACAAAGTTCCCTCTCGACAAGCGAAAATTACACTGTACAAGACGCTGATACTAACCATGTTGTTATATAACGCAGGAGTATGGGTACTTGTGCCAGCAGTTGAGGACGTTCTTGGAGTCTTCGAATAGGAAATTCTTCGCAAAATATATGGCCCATTACGTTTTTGGCGAGTATAGAATATATGGGCTTTATGCTGATATTGACATCGTTGGACGCATCAAAGTATAACATGTGCGTTGGCTTGGTCATATCAAGCGTATGATTGAAGATGCTTGGGCGAAAAGATCGCAGAGGAGGACGATCAAATACCCCATGGAAATGATCCTTTAAAATCTGATTGAGTCGAAGAGCGCACACCATCGAAGCGCTTGGAGTTCTATTCTAGTATTCTAATTCAAGCTAAAAACAAATAGGAAGAAGAAAACCATTCTCATGAGTTAAATTTTAATATTCTGGGCTTAGGTCATTAATTGTACAATTAAACTCTTGGATCCTTGGCAATCCTTTAAAACTATTTAAATTATTACTTAAAATAAACTTGGAGGAAGTGTATCATATAGTCGTAGTCTATTAGCCATACCTTTTTTATATGTTTTCATCTTTGGTTTCATATTTGCGAGAAAGTTTCTTTTTGCTTTTGCCGCCCCTACCGGATATTTGCATAATTAATTGAAATTGTTGCTATAGATTCTTCATGTAGGTGGCTTAGGACGCTGTTTGTACTTTAGCCCTGTTTGGTTTTTTTCTTTTTTCATATATGTATGTTAGTGGATGATTTCCATTGCTGAACAAAATTCTATTTTTTTTTTTATTATTTTAAAGTATGCGTGAGCGCATTGTATTTAATTTATGTAAAAACTTTGAAAAATAATTTTCTTTTTTCTCATGCATTTTAAAAGTTTTCTTAGAGTTTGTTTTCGGATTTGTTTCTTTTTTATTTTTATAAAATATTGAAAAAGTGTTCCATTATTGATATTTGGTTACATTGTTTTATTTTTTAGAAATATTTTTTTTCTTTTTCAAAAAGTTAATTAACTAAATGGAATACAAATCATATCTCTTATGACAGTGACTGTATAGAGAAATTTAATTTATAAACAAAACAACAAATATCCTTTTCAAACATTCGTTATTTATATGAAAATAAAATTTCACATGAAAAGTTTTTATTTAAAAAGAAACTTTTTACACATTTGGCAATATTTTGAAGAAATGGCTTTTAATACATATTTGCTGGAAAAGTACTGTTATTGATGAAAAAAGTTTAAGAAGATATAAAGAATTATGAATAAATTTTAATGAAATTACTTTAAAAAAGACGTATGAGTGATGTTAATACAGAAACATTAATTGTACGCATAGACTGATTAATTACCAAAAATATGGCAAATAAAGGATGTAGTTTGTTTGTAGTTTGTCTTATATTTTAATTGATATGAATGTAAGAAGTGAAAGACTAAACTGTAGTTTCTTTATTTCTTTATTTTTTTCAGTAAACTTCAGTAAGCCGCCGCAATATAACACTATAGGAACGTTTCCAAATTTTAAACTTTTATTTCAAAAATTAGTGTTAAGTGTTAAATATAGGCCAACTTCTGCAATAAGCTTCTTTCCGTTTTCTTTTCAGTCTACGACGACTTCGTCGATTTTAACAATTTCACTCGTTAATGGGTACGGACTCTCTATTAGGCTATTCTACTAAGATTCGTTAGATATTGTATTTCTCTCAGTTATGTAACATACGACACCCTTCTGCTATAATGGGCTAATATTGAAGCCAATTGGTGCTTGCTTACATTTTTTGTGGAATCTTTTCGGACAACGTTGTACGAATAGCCACAAACATTTGAAAACCGTACGATTTCGTGAATACCCCACGTCCACTCCATTAGATTCAGATATCTGAGGAGAACACCTATTCTCAGAAATATGTAAAGCCAAGTGGACGGCTCGGGGGTGCCGTGGTTCGAGCACCAGCAGAGGACATGACGAAGAAAAAATACTTAAGGTTTCGAATGCTTAATAATAAAAAAAGGCTTCAACTTCCCTCCAGACAGACAACTCCATCTAAAAAAAAAAAAAAAAAAAAAACCTCCCCTGAACTTTCTCCCATACCTATGGCGATGATGACAAACTTCAGACGAATGATCGGGAAAAAGACGCCACCTACTGGGAAAAAATTACAATGCTAAAGTATAGATCACCACCAATTAGCAAGGATCTTTACCACTACAAAAAAAAAACAATTAAAGAAACTGAAACAAAGCAATAGATGCTTTGTGGAAAGCCAATATGCTTCCTAGAGGAGTGACGGAGAAAAAAAAGTAGACGGCTCATAAGGGCTGAACATTATCTTCTTTCCCCATCTCGCGACAGCCGCTACAAAGGAGGTTGTACCTTAACTCCATTCTGTGAGCATGGTAGGTTTGCCTCACATCATATTCAAGACAAGTCAGCTTCGTAATTTGGCAGGATACTTCGGATGTTAAAAATGGCCTTTGATGCCGAACCCACTTAAGCCAACTCTTTCATCAGGTCATTTCCATAGAATTCACGGTGTGCCGAAGTCTAAGCAAGGATCATATCAGCAGAGAGGCTGAAGGTGTTCAAAGAGTGGCTGTACTTTCTCAAAGATTTGGTAATGGCTGTGCATGCGAATACAGAAGCACCACACCGTACCAGCTCAAGAGAGTAGTGAACAGAATTTCCTAGTGGTAAATATTTTATCTTGAAAAAGACTCGAGCCTTTAGGAAGACTCTAAAGTTGATTCAGGTTAGCCGGCACCGAGAAGACTCCAGATCGAACATCAAAGCTCATATTTGGCCATCAATATGGATATCGAAGCCACTCCAGCCAATCTCCTGTCGAGGTGTAATAGTCATCCAGAATTCCTGCAAAGAACAATAATCCTATAACGCTACAAGCGGCCACAGCTCGAATATGAAAGTCAGTCGGCAGTAGATGCAAAAGCGTGTCAAGAGTCGCAGAATGGCAGGCACGCAATAACTCAGTAACACACCCATCGCAGGCCGCCATACTACCTACAGAGTACAACCCTAAGTCTCAGACCCCAGCGATAACTGAGAATTATACGACAGGCAAAATAAGCCACCGTGGCATTCTGAGCCCGGTGCTCCATATAGCACTTTCAGGTCAGTCTGCAGTCCATAATCACATTCAAGAATCTAGCATGATCCTTGAGATGATTCCGGTACACATATTCAGGTGGGCCTGAAGGTTTCAACCCTCCAACTTCCAGTTAACCGTACCATTTCAGTTTTGTCAAAATTTATGCCCAGACCGCATCCTGCAGCTCAGGTGTTCAGTTTACTCAGAGCATCGGTAATTGATTGTAGTGTCAGTCACCTCGAATTACTTCAGTATAAATAGTTGCCTTTACAGTGATATTTTGCGTTGGCTTGCAAAAATATTTTTGTCTTTCCAACATAATCTTTGGTACCATCATTTTGTGCTTTTTGCCTGTCAGATAAAAAAACTTCATCAATCAGCTTATTCCAGAACAAACACTACGTGAAATATCTAAATATTCGACCGTCGTTTCACTAACATTGACAAGCAATTATTATTTTTTTAAACATGCTTGCAAGCTATTTAGTTTATCCTGCAAACGGATCTGTTTCGTGGATATGAGTGGAATGTCATCATATGTGAAGTCATTCCGACGTTTCATACTTATGTTAGAAGTATGTAAACGAATTTAAATCATCTCATCGACTACAACTAGAGTTTTTGTGGAGAAAGCTTATATTCTTGACGAATAACAAGAATGACAAGGATAGAGATGAACCTTAAAAACTTGTGGCCTTGGATATCCCGGAAGGCTACTAGTTAGTGCGAGTTAACCTGTATATTGTTTAACAGTTATAATATGTAATTTTAGGTCTAATTTTAATAAACCTATATTTTTAAGTGTTTAGTGCTATAAGTCACACCCGAAATTCCTAAAAAATTTGCTTTGTATCAGATACGAGGGCAGATTGATATTGAAAATACCTAAGTTGGAAAAAAAACATTTTTTTCAAAAAACATTCATTACTCAACATAGTCTCCTTTTAGCTCAATACGCTTAGTAAGACGATTTTCCAACTTTTTTATACCATCTGAATAATACGATTTTGGGAACTCCTCAAAATACGCATTAGTTTCGGTAATCACTTCTTCGTTTGAGATAAATCTTTTTCCTGCGAGCCATTTCTTCAAGTTTGGAAACAGGAAAAAGTCACTAGGGGCTAAATCGGGACTAAAAGGCGGATGATCAACCAATTCGAAGTGGATTTCTCGTAGTTTTAGCATCGTATCCAATGCTGTGTGAACCGGTGCGTTGTCTTGAAGGAAGAGCACTTTTTTCTTGGTTAAATGTGGTCGTTTTTCCTTGATTGTATCAAACTTTTGATCCAATAATGCACGATAATACTTTCCTGTGATTGTGGATCCCTTTTCAGGATAATCGATGAGCAATACTCCGTGTGCATCCCAAAATACAGTGGCCATAACCTTGCCAGCCGATTTCGCTATCTTCGCCTTCTTCGGAACACTTCCACCAGCTTCCACCCATAGCTTCGATTGATTTTTGGTTTCAGGTGTGTGGTGGTGGTGGACCCGCGTTTCATCAACAGTTATTAATCTACGCCAAAAATCAGCAGGATTATGCTTTATCATGTCCAAACACCGCTGTGAAGTGATCTGTCGAACTCGTTTCTGTTCAACACTGAGTAAACGCGGCACCTATCTTGCCGATAATTTTTTCATATGCAAATGTTCATGCAAAATGTTGAACACACGTTCATATGATATGTTTACCATTTCAGCAATCTCACGTATTTTGACCCAGCGATCATTCATAACGATATCGAGGATTTTCTTGATATTTTCCTCTCTTTTAGCCTTCCTGTTGATGATATTGTTGCAGTGCTTGTTCGGCACCGTTTAAATTAAGCAACGCAATATTTTACCATATAATCTGTCGGAGCAGATTCGCCGTAATGTTTGTCAAGCTTTTCTTTCGTCTCTTTCGCCATTTTGTCTTTCAAATAATAGTGATTAATCACTACACGAAATTCACTTTTTTCCATTTTCCAAGAAACACAAAAGTTGCTTACTTCAAACGACTACAACAAATAAACTAATCGATGAATTTGGTTAAAATTTTAACGGCTGACGTTGGACAAATCGAAATTTCTAAGAAAGAAAAAGTTTTTGTATTTGTGCTGCCATCTAGCGCTAGGTAGCTTCAATGTCAATTTTCAGAATAAAATTTTAATTCATTTTAATAAATTTTTGCGCGCTTTATATCAAATTTAAATTAACATGTTCATATAAGAACTCCCTTTATTTTATAACAAACAAGTTTAAGGAAAGGATTTTTAATTTTTTTCTACATTTTTTCTTAATAACTAATTTGAATATTTACACCTAATAACTGCTGCTGGCATATTTGTATTATACTTGCGTACACCATTACGTATGAGTAATTGTTATTTAAAAGTTCATAGAAAATTCATACTAATCATACGCTCAAGTGGTTATTTAATAATGTAATGCTTCGTACTTAATAATAGTTAATAATGAATGTAAATAATATTACATACACTTACTTATAAATTCTCTATTTGTGTTAGTAATTAAAGTATATAAGTTACCAATAAACATTAAAAAAACGAAAAAATAAGCCATTAATTTAATAGGATTATAATTTATGTTTTTTTTTTTCAGAAAATATTACAAAAACAAATATTATTTAATATTAAATAAAATTGTATAAAATTAAATACTATCGTAAAATAAATGTTTATATATTAGTTTTGTCTTCTCCATATGTTATGCTTTAAAGACGTTTACCTTGTAACCAAGACTGCCGCCTGTAAGACACCAAGCTCATGTGTTTTTGAGGTTTTCCAAAGAAAGAATTTTAATTTGATGTTTTAAAAATGTAATAAAAAAAATTGGTCAACAATCATGGTACATGAATTCAGAAAAATGCTTTAAATATACAGTGTTGGACATAGTGTTAGCACAGTACCTATGTGTACTATTCTATACCAAAATCTGTGTTACACGTTTATTACAAATTAATGTAAACCAAGTTTATATTTTTGTTGAGATAGGTCAGTAATAAAATTTAATTACTTCATGCTTTACCTGTTTAATGTCATATGATATACAGAATAAATATAATTATTGCTCACTCACTCATACATATTTTGAGAGTCTAATGTGCATTTACATAATTTTGCGAATTTTATAACTTCTCTATGGCTATACAATATACTCAAATATATCACTCAAAATAATGATTGACAAAATATGAATTAATATATAAAAACACTCTTATTTTTCTGATATCCTGATACAGTATTTAGGAAATTGCATGTAAAATAATTTTAAGTAGCAAAGAAATTACTACTGAGTGATCTCTTGTAATAAAACCCAATCAATGCTAGAGAAGTGGAACTTCTAGTAGGTAGTATAATAGGACAATCAATAAGTCCATAGGATAAGTAAGAAAAAACAAAACTCGATGTTATTATTCAACATAGTTGCCTTTGAGGACGGTTTCTCTTCCTCGTCAAAATAGTCCTCAGTTGCAGCAATTACTTCATCATTGGACTTAAATTTTTTTCCAACAAGCATTCTCTTCAGATTCGAAAAAAGGAAAATGTCGCTATGGGCGAAATCTGGAAAATACGGTGGCTGGGTTAACAATTCGAAGCCCAATTCATACAATTTTGCCATCGTTTTCATCGATTTGTGGCAGGATTTGGGAGCTCACGCGGCACCCACTTTTAACGGAGCTTCACGTAAAATGGTAAAAACACTACCATTTGATACCTTTAAAATGTTAGCTAGCTAGTGCACCTTCACTTTTAGATCGCTCATAACCAATTCGTAACTTTTTAAGGTTTTCTGCAATAACAGCTTTATTTGAGCGTCCATCTCCATCTCCGCAACCTTAGTGCTGATACGGCCACATTTAAATTCAGCAAAAGACTTCCCTACCATTTGTCTCGATAGAGCACAGTTCGGATAATGTTTATCAAACCATTGTTTGATTTACACTGTATATTCTTTTTTTAGTCATCAAAAGCAATGCTTTATCAAGACTTGAAATTCAATTTTTTTTATTTTTTCATTTTTTTTATTTTCTTTTTTTTCAATAAACAAAGTTGCTTCAGCCAAAATGCTAAAACTCATGAATCAATAGTCAGATTTCTAAAAATCATATGGGCAAAAGTTTAGTAATGCCATCTATGTGTCATTATATGGACTTTTTGATTGGAGTGTTGTATATGCAGTCCATCCCATTGGACTCTATTTGGTTTTTTGATGGGTTTTATTGGGTTTTATAATTTCTTCCTAATTCGTTTATTAGTCTATTTATGTTGCTTTAGTAATTATAATGCGATATTACACTCTTGATCGAATCAAGGCGGCATTGTGCACTATGAGCTGGTAAAACTCGATGATCCGAGCAAACTGCAATTATTTCATTTCAACCTTGCATTATGAGAAAAATGGCCGGAATATAAAGACGGACATAAGAAAGCTAATATTTTGTGTGAAAACACTCGGCCTTACCTCGCAGAAGTTTTCAAACAATTAGAAACGATCAAAAACCGCAATCGCAGTATTTTTCAAATATTGTTCCTTCCCACTATTGGCTGTTTCGACAGATACAATGTCCTTTGGCATGTCACCAAATCACCTTTTTTGGAAAAAAAATATAAAATCGGCTTCAAAGTTGGAGCACCTCGAAAGGCTGACACGGCATTTGGAAATTGGCTGAGAGGTTGGGAAGAGATTTGACAAACTTGGTAATTGATTATCTTTTTTGATTTAAAAAACGGACGGAATGAATTTGTACTCCTAATAGGTTAATTATATTTATTTTTGTTGTAAGTAAACAACGAAAGGGTAGGTTTAATTGGGTTAACCAGTGGGTTGCCAACCCTATTGCTGAAACACATAATAGGGTCACAGTTTAACAGTTCTTAAATATCTACTTATTAAACTCGAATAAAGTATGAGTTGTAAATAAAATATGTTCGTAAATACGATTTTGCATTTGGCTCCAATAAATTAATCTTCGTTTCGTTAGACCACAACATGTTATTCTAACTAATATGGTGCAGGTATTGCTTAGGTTTGCTGAGAAATGATACATTTTGCGGATTCTTTTCTTATTGTGCGACTTCATTATTGAAGTTCACTTTTGAGGCTTTTTGATGACTTGAGGGTATTTTCTTTGAAATACCAATTAAGAGTTTATCAAAACCGACAGTTGTTCCACGCTTTGTGCCCATAGTCTCTACAATTTTCTTTCAGTGTATTGCATTAAAATTTTCGCTATATATGAGAATTATTTTCCCGTCAAAAAATACATCAAATTTTATGATATATTGGAAAAAAAATAAGGTGTTCCTATTATTTGTTCCAACACTGTATATTTTTAATAAATAAAGGGTCCGCCAAATAATTTTTTTCTTCTTTTAAACAGGGCGCAAAACATCGAGTGTAGCTTCGGCTGTGTTGCACGTACCGCCGTCCTGTTGAAACCAAATGTTGCTAATATCCTCCTCTTCAATTTTTGTGAACAAAAATTCGTTCAACATGGCCCAAAGAAGAAAAATGGCCAATTATGCATCTGGACCAAAATCCGCACCAAACAGTGACTTGTCTTGGGTGTATCGGCTTTTCAATGTATGCGTGTGGGTTTTCTGTGCCCCAGATGCGACAATTTTGCTTGTTTACATACCCGCCAAGATCAAAAAGAGCTTCATCTGAAGAGATGAAAAAAAAATCGGCATCTTCTGTAAGTCGATCGCAGGCCCACTTAGCGAAGCGAAAAAAGCGTATACACAACCATATTCGTTCAGCGGAAGGATAAAACTAATTATCTGTCAAATCAGACATGAGCTAAGTGTTACCATTCACGAAATAAGCACTGGTTGAAAAAAAACGTTAGATATCGGACCCGTTAGATTTTCTAATAAATATTTTTTATATATTTTTTAATGAAGATACAGACTGTACCTTGCTCATCTAGCTAGAGTTTCTATTTAAAACATCACAATTTTAATCATTTCTATGTCTTAGTGTATTACTCGCCGTCCCGGGAATACATTGCATAAGTTTACTTTAGTTTTGTCTGTTTGAACTCGTTTATTTTGTGTTAAAATAGAGCAAAACACGAAAAAAAATTACTGGACGAATTAGCACAAATTTAAAAAATTATTTTCTGTAAAAAAAAAAATAAACAAAATTAAGTACTTGCTAGGAAAACTCTTTTTCGTAATAACAGTTGCCAGTCTACTCGGCATACTGTCTATAAGACCCACACAATGTTTCTATCTGTCCATAAGGACTGATAGAGCTGGGCAATTAAATATTTCAATATTGTTATCTAAGTAACAAGATACTTAGTGAATCTGCAAATAGAGTCAATGTATTCAAAAGTATTAGCTTAAAAGCATATTAAGCCATTTGCGTTTGTATGTTGATTATTATACCAATACTGCGCCCAGAAAATGCGTCCGAAACCATCACATTTTCGGAACAATGCTTCACTGTGATTGATGTCTACCTTACATAACATTTTTGATCAGACTAAAATCGAAAAAATTTGGTTTCAATAACCCACAGGACATTTTTCTAAAAGATCGTAGGCTTTTCTGAATGATCACAGTAAAATAAAATTCGGGACCCCAAGTTCTTCTTTGAAATGTGTGCACTATTTTCTATAATGCATCCCAGCAATTTTTTTTCATTTTTCATTTTTCCTTCCTTTAGTTGTCCGGCAGGATATGTCAATACCAAATTTAGTTGAAAACTGCTTTTGAATTTCAGTTAAGGAATTAAACTGGCTTGCAATAGAGTCTCTATATATAAAAGAGTCCTCTTGACGATTACGATTCTAGACCCTAGCGCATGGGCTTGAATATAAACTAATGCTTTTTGAACCTTTTTTCTTTGTAGCAGTTTAAAAGGAAAGCAATATCAGAAGCGATATTATATCTCGAGCTTGTTTAAATACTAACTTCATCTATGCCTTTGTGCACCATTTAACTTGACTCATTTCTATTTATTGTTTTGTGGTTTTTATTAAAACTTTTGAAATTAAACATTTAAGAAATATAAGATTTTAAGCAAAAAATTATGAAGAGTATTGAAATTTTCTAAAATTTGCTAAATTGCTGTATTATTTTTTTCAATAAATTAAATATAAAATTGAAAAGAACTCACGGTACATACTGAGCACACAATAAACAACACTGCAGGTAAATATTTGCCTCAATTTTGATGTCTAGAAAAAAAAATATACGCTTTCCAATGCAGCATACCTAAAATGTGCTAATCCAATATCCACCACTGTATGTAAGCATTCAAAAATTATACATCTGCCTTGAAGTGAAGGAAAATAATTCTTTAATTTATTTTAAGATATACCATAAGTAAAATTTTAATGAATATGCTTTAAAATCTTTCTTAGGTTACCTTTTAAAAACACATATATTATCTCTACAAAAAAAAAACAACATTTTAAACATTAATTACATCTTAGAAAATTTACATTCTTAATTGAAGTCTTAATCGTTGACATGTGTATTTTAATTAAAAAATTTGGGTCAATTATTATCGAAAATGTTTCCGAAATTATTTACACAAATTGAACTCAAAATTTTATAAGAAACTGTCAATAGTTTAATAGCAACAACACTGAAAACCACAAAATAAAATTGTGTTGCTATGTGTGAGCGGGTGAATAAGACACACACACACGTGTATACACAATAAGAGTCCAAGAATATACCATATTTATGTTGCAAATCTACGTGAAATTCTTTCATGTGTTACGCTCAATTAGTTTTTGGACTTCAATCATACGCATACACACCCATACATGTTTAAGAAATTATTCTTACAAACTGATGCCAGCACAAAGTGTTATATTAAGGAGAGCGAGCATATACTTTTTTACAACTAAAAATGACCAGAAATTTAAGAGAAAACATACAGAGAGAATGGCTTAAAACAGTTTGTGTGTGTTTGTGCTTTTCACAGAAATGGAAGGAAAGAAATATATTTTTTCATGATTATATTTAAATAAGAACTTTATATGTACGATATATGTACACACTCACATATAAATCCCTCAATGTATAAACATCTCTCTGCATAAGTAAAATATTCATTTTCATATTTTTGTTTGACATTCAGGTATTTTTTGTGAAAAATTCTCAATATTTTTATGAAAAAAGTCAGTTTAAATGTACGACACAAAAAAAAGTCTGCAAATTATGTACAAGAACTATATAGTAGAAGCAAAAAATACATACAAAAGTGTTACACATTGAATTATATAAGATGCTCCATTAAGTTCGATTACAAATAGTCCGTAGATGACTCTAAAATATAATATATCTCTCTGGTAATGTTAATTGCATCAGGCAAGGCTTTAGTTTGTTTAAAAGGCGACAGATTAAAATGAGTTAATTAATGAGTTAAGTTATTTAATTGCTTAAAAATCAGTTAATATCCGGATATTACAGCTATGTTTTGCTTCTATATAGTATCGGGTGATTTTTTAAGAGCTTTCAGATTTGATTTAAAATTTTAAGTCGATATAAGTGTTTGTTTAAATATGATTTCATGTAAATGTTGACCGCGGCTACGCCTCTAATGGTTTCATACTCTCTCCAACACAACAGCCTGTATCTTACAAATAAATTTTTCAATATTGGCTTTTCCACTGCGTCATACGCTGTGGACTTGTCGCTATAGACATACCCCCACAAAAAATAGTCTAAAGGCGTTAAGTCGCACGATCTAGGCGGCCAATTGACCGGCCACAAACGTGAAATGAGCTGTTCACAGAACTTGCCTCTCAATTGGGCAATTTATTCGCATGCTGTGTGGTATGTGGCAACGTTTAGTTAAAACTACATGTCAGCCAAGTCCAGCTCTTCTATTTTGGGCAAAAAAAAATTTTATCATTGCACGGTAGCGCTCTCCATTCTGAGCAACGTTTCCGCCTTTGTCGTCTTTGAAAACGTACGGTCCAATGATGCCACCCGCCCATAATTCACACCATCAGTGTTTTTTTCGGGACGCACTAGCAGTTTTTGCTGCTCTTCACACCATATACGGCAATTTTGCTTCTTCACATATCCATTCAACCAGAAAAGAACTTCTTCGCTGGACAAAATTTCCCGATAAAAAATCAAAAATTTTGAACATGAATTACGATAATAAAATTCAACAATCTGCAAGCGTTTTTCATTTGTAAGTCGATTCATTGTTAAATTATAGACCAAACTAAATATGTTTGACCATAACATGTTGCGCGAAAACAGCTGAGCTGTCGAAAACAATGTTGCCAAAATGAAAGTTACTAAAAAAATTACCAGACATTAAAGAAAAGGTATAAATGCGTTGCAGGTTGCTGAAAACACGTTTAAAGTTTACGCAGACGTTACTATAACTAGAAAAATGGTAGTGGAATGGCGTGCACGGTACAATATGACAATTTTTATGTTAAAAATGCTCATCATTATAAACGACTAATTACTAAAAAAAAGAAAGTCGATGAAAAATGGGAAAAAATTCAGAAAGACTGGTATGTATGAAGCATACACTCTGCTGGGGAGCTAGGCGTTAAACAGCCAACAGTTGTCAAACATTTGAAGAAAGCTGGATACACAAAGAAGCTCGTACTTGTTTGAATTTTCGATGCAGTGCCAAAAACAGAATAAAAACGTACTATTTCTAAAGCGAAATGACAATAATATGCGAAAAAGCTCCTGGACGAAGCAAAGTAATGCTTTGCAGACTTTAGCAAAGCCAGGATTGACACCAAAGAAATGTAATGCTGGAAATGGAGTGGAAATGTTCATATTCTACCAACAATTAAAGACACGGAAGCAAGCTATTTAATTAAAACCGCTAAAATTGATCAACAGAAATGGTGCTGTGTTCTATTATGACAACGTCAGACCACAGACATTTATGATGACTATACAGAAACTGAGAGAATGCTTGGCTGAGAAATTTTGACACATCCGCCATATGACTCAAACCTTGCACCTTTAGATTATTATTTGTTTCGATCTCTGCAGAACTATTTTAAAGATGTACATTTAAATACCATAGAGTCCTGCAAAACGCAATTAGTTCAGTTTATCGCTCAGAAAACCGAGAAGTACTACACTGAGGGAAAAATAGCTTTATCTGTAAAATGTATAAAGCTTATTGATGGAAAAGGCGCATACTTAGTTAATTAAAGCTTGTTTTATAAAGGGTGATCCAACCAAAAGGTTTTCATAAAACTATTTTAATATTTTTTATTAAGATAGAAAGATCTATGACAATTATGTGTGAAACAAAATATGCTCGCCACGGCTTTGCTGGCATACCCCTATCCGTCGTCCATATTTTCAATAACTCTGAGACATAATTGAGGTTCAATGTCGTTAATCCGCCGAAATATTTCATCTTTAGCTTTTAAATTGTTATTGGCTTATTAACGTTCTCATTTTGTCTTTTAAATATCCCCAAATAAAGAAGTCCAACGGTGCCAAATCACATGATTTTGGTGGCCAATTAACATCGCCACGACCTGAGATAACACGGTCATTGAATTTCTAGCACAAAACTGGAATATACAATTGATTACAGAAATGGAAACAATAGATGCTTTGTGGAGCCAATATGCTCCCCAGAGGAGTGACGGAGAAAATAAAAAAATAAAAAATAAAAAATTATATTTGAACCACCCTTTATAAGAAATAACTTAAAATGCCGAAGGAAGGATTATACGGAACCTTTCAGAGGCTGTATTCGGCCATTAGGCTCCTGTTATACACGCACAAAGGCTGATAATCATATATAATGATACCTGCAGAAGCTAATACTGGGATAGGAATACCTTTTTTGTCACTGCTTAGCATTTGACGACTAGGGGAGTTGTAATCTCTTCGGTGCAATAGTGGGTACGTGGTAGCACAATGTGGCTTAATATTAATTAAATTATTTAATACTAGGTTAACCCTTCCCGTGTTGCTGGGAGGCTCTCTGTTGTATAACTGTAGAATGTGCAACAGTTACCGTTTTCCACACATTCCGTTTTCCACAAGATTCCATGTTTAGTATGAATGAGAGCTGTATCCACTTAAACAATTCCTCCCACTTTTTGACTGATGATTTATTTTAATTACCGAGTCATTTGGATGACATTCCGAAACTTCTACTGCAAATGTTCTCCGGTTATACAAAAATCAACTTTGTATGGGAGGTACCATGCCTGCTTATTTAATTTCGCGCACTTTTCAACTGATGATTTGTATTGACTACCTAATCGTTTAGTCCAATTTCAGCAAATGCTATTCTAACCGTTCTCGAGATATATAAAAATTAATATGTACTTTGTATGGGAGGTGCCACTCCCACTTTTTCAATTTCGCCCACTTTTTAGTGATGATTTATATTGACCACAAATTTATTTGGACCAAATTCAGAAACACTCAATACTACCGTTTTCTATGTATACAAAGAACTATGTATTCACTTTGTATGGGAGAAGCCACTCCCACTTATCTAATTCTGCCCACATTTTACTGTTGATTTTTATTGACCACAAAATTATTTCGGCCAAGTTTAAGAACACTTACTATTACCGCTTTGAAGATTTAAACATAAAAATAAAAATTTTACATGGGCATGGCACCGCCCAGTTTCAGTTAAAGGATTAGTGAAATTACACCTTTCCAACGTATGTACTGGTTTGTAAATCGGCTTAGTGGTTCTCAAGTTATAAAATGACGAACACAGGACAACTTATTTATGTATATATAGTTTATCAAAAAACTTGTAAAATTTTTCCAAATTTAAACCTTCTAGCCCTACCTACGCACATACATAAATATTTCCATATCCATCTTAGTATTGTATTTGCATACCCTTTTTCAGTTTGTATTCTTTTACGTTCTCGTCAACAGTGTGGAGTGTTGGCCAAGATTTCGGAGTCAAGTTATGCCAAATAAAGCAGATGCGCTGTATTAAATTAACGTGGCAATGATTTTTATCTTCGACTGCTTCTTTATTGGAAATGTATAAAAATTATATGTGAAATGGACAGAAGCCAGAGAGTAAAAATAACCATAAACACTCGTATAAGACGTAAAGGAAAACAGGTTTAAGAATGTAATAATTGAAGGTGTAATGAAGAACACACAAGTTCCCATATCATATGTATATTCATTAGATGTAAATAAATATTCACATAAACACTCACTCACACATGAAGCTTTGAGTGGAATTTTTTTTTAATATAACTGTCTTGGGTATCTATAATAAAAATAATCACGGCTATGATTTATCGTGTAATTTTATTATTATTTATCAATAAAGTATGCAGACAGAAAATATAAAAAAATATATAAAAACTGTTGGATATTTACCAATAAACTTGTGCACGCTTTTTCATTTGCGGAGAAAGTCATAAATAAAAGGCAGATTAATTTATATTTTATTCCACAAATAGACCCACAAAGCAAATAAAAAGGAAAATTCAAATGAAATTAAATATTCCCGGGATAAATGTATGCCATGGTAATGATTTAAAATAATATTATAAACGTATACGTTTTATACAATGTTATACGAGGGCAGTTGAATAATTCTGTGATCCTTTATATTTTTTGAAACGGTAGAATTCCTTCCGTTTACTGTCATTAACTTGACTAAGAACTAAAACGCTTTATTGCCGATAATAATGTTCGTTACACAAATTACGAAATTTTCAAGCCGCCCTCACACACATTTTTATATATAATTATTAAAACAAAGCAACATATTCCACTCCATCTCCCACAAGACCGCAGAAGACTTAAATATTAAATCCCCTTAAGGTAAATTAATAATGAAATTTCCGTTAAAATACAAAATAAAAAATTAAATAATAAAATAAAATAAAATAAAATCTATGTAATTAAATTTGTGGATTTTGTTAATATTTCTTTTAAGTTTTGTCTTTCGTATATTTATATTTGCCTCGTGATGCCTATTATCATAAGCCTTATGGAAGGCAAAACGAAAAAGAGTCTTTAATTCTACTTTACAGTTTGATTATAATTTGATTATAATTATTTTGCTTTAGATTCCAAGTAATTTTTTTTTTTTATTTTCATTACAACAATTTGTGTGTTATTTGAGTGGCATTCTTCCTTACGACAGACAAATAGGGCTTAAATTTTATATAAAATATTGTGAGAATGTTGTACAAAAAAAAATTAATTTAAAATATTTCTCATTAAAAGTAATAAACAGATATTAGGCGTACATATCGCATTTGTAACGTTAGCGTGAGTCAATCAAAAATTTACAAATTTTCGTTTTTTTTTTGCTAGAAAACGATAATCAGAGTTGATATCTACCCCCAGTAAAAATCGTACTTCATTTGCTCTACTTTTTTACAAAAAATATACGCTTATAACCCCTTTTTGTGATATAATTTCATATTAAATAGAAAAGTGTTTTGCAAAATTGAAAATTTAGAGTTGACTCACTTTAGTGAAACAAGTGCGATATTTGTAACGAGAGTTTATCGTAGGTTTAAAAGAAGTAAGTCCGTCCCTTAACCTTAAGCTGGTAATTATACTCGCTATTGACTACATTCCTTGTGGTTCCAAAATGATTTAACGATTCGTAAATTCTGTAAAAGTATAGCCTAATCCCTAAGTTACCCAACCCATTAAAGAAAACTCAACAAGTTTAAGAAAAATTTTCTTCATTTCCCAGCGTGATATAAAGGGTAATCCAACCAAAATGCACGATATTAATTGTAAGTAAAAAAAGTTTTCAGAGAATTATCTTCATATTTTTTATTACAATAGAAGGCTCTTTGACAATTATATGTGAAACAAAATATCGACATAATTGACGTTCAACGTCCTTAATGTGCCGAATTATCTCATCCGTTAGTTCTTGAATTCTTAGCCTTTTGACGTTCACTTTTTCTTTTCAATATCTCCAAAGAAAGAAGTTCAATGACGTTAAATCACATAATCGTGGCGGCCAATTAATATCACCACGACATGAGAAAACACGCCCATTGAGTTTCTCACGCAAAAGAGCCATTGTTTCGTAGGCTGTGTGGCAATCGGCACCATCCTGTTGGAATTACATATCGTTCAGGTTCATATCCTCAACTTCTGACAACGAGAAGAACGTTATCTTCTTGCTATAGCGAACACCATTCACGGTAACTGCTTGGCCAACCTCATTCTCGAAGAAGTACGGCCCAATGATGCCGCCCGCCCATAAACCGAACTAAACAGTCACTCTTTATGGTTTCATCAGCTTTTCATTTGCCAAAATACGCCACTTCTGCTTGTTAACGAATCCACTGAGCTGAAAGTCTGCCTCGTCGCTTAAGATGATTTTCCTTGTAAAGTCACCATTAACTTCCGTCTGTTCATTTAACCATTCGGCGTATTCAAGACACTTGAAATAGTCAGTAGGCTTCAGCTCTTGAGTCAATTGAACCTTGTAAGCGTGAAAATTCAAGTCTTTATTCAAAATTTGAATCAGTGATGTTCGTGAGATGTACAATTGTTGGGCACGACGACGAGCCTAGGTTAAAGGCTCTTTTGCCATACTATCGAAACGAACTCAGCTAGCATGCACAGGTGTCTCCACATTTCCCACAGACCCGGTTTGCTAAAATTTGCCCACAATTCTCCCGATTGTGGGCACATTTGGTCGATTATGCTGACCAACAAAATCACAAAGTGAACGAAATGCATTTTGACTTGGACGCCCATTTTCGTAAAAGGCTTCAACAATCTTATCGCACTGCTCCATTGTGTACCTCTCCATGATTGAATTTGTCAAAAATTTAAACAAAAAAATGTCAAATTAATTTGGGCAAAAAATTTGTCGTTAAGATTTGACTCACAATTAACATAGTGCGTAATAGTTGGACCACCCTCTATATGGAGTTTTGGTGGCGTGGTGTTTAGGGCGCTGACATAAAACATAAACGGCACATGCTCGAATCCCAGCAGAGGCCATGACAAAGTAAGTTTAATTGCGCTTGCAAGTGTTTAATGAAAAGACTTCAATCTACCTCGAGCTTACCAATGGCGATGATGACAAACATCACACGAAGATTCAGCAGAAAATGCCAGCTACTGGGAAAAAAATTACAATGGTAAGTAAGGATCACCACCGCCACTTAGTAGCAAGGATTTTCACCACTACACAATCATATAGAGGCGAGCTACAGTAGATTAATCAACTTGATTAATGAAACTGAAACAATGCAATGGATCCTCTGTGTAAAGCCAATATGCTGCATAGAGTAATGGCGAAGAGAAAGAAATTCTGACATGACACCAACGGAACTGAATTAAACACTTTTTGAAAACTAAAATTGTGAGTACGAAGTTCCTTTATTACAAGTCCAGGATCATGTCTGACTTTAGTTTCGTTAATAATTTTTTCACGTAGAAAGGAATGACTTTTTCCTACTCTCGGCGGCTGTCGAAGGCTAATAGAGTAGTACAATAAAAATAAAGAGTTGATGTGAATGTAAAGAATTTATTTTTTTTTTTTTGTGAAGTACAATTGTTCCGATTTGAAATGAAATATAATTTTATTCATATGGCCGCTGCGGTTGACCTCACAGTATCCAATTCGATCGTACCAATTTTCGAGAACTTTTTCGAGTATATGGGGTCGTATCTCAGCAATGGCGTCGCGAATGTTGGCTTTCAAATGCTCAATTGCATTTGATTTCTCGGCACAAAATTTGTCTTCAACGGTATCATATCGCAGCTGCTTGGCGGCCAACTGACGTCACCACAATTCGGCTAATTATATGGCCATCAAACGTTTGACGTAATAAATCGATTGTGGTATGGGATGTTGAAACTAAACACCTTTCATATCAACACCATAAAGAGCAGGCACAAAAAAATCGGCTATCGTGTTGCGATAGATGTCCCCATTGACCGTAATGGCTGCGCTGTCTTTTATTTTCAAAGAAATATGGGTCAGTGATGACTCCACTCCACAAACTGTACTAAACAGTCAATCGTAATGGCTGCATTGGCTTCTGTGAGATCACGTTTGGGTTTTCTGAGCCCCAAATGCGACAATTTTGCTTATTAACGTGCCCACTAAGATGAAAATGAGATTCATCCGAAAAGATGATTTTTTAAATTTTTTTTATCTTTTTTGCATTTTTCGATCAATTGTCCTTGTTTTGGAAATAAGTCCCAACGTTGCTCAAGCGTAAATCAGTTCATTTCGATCACTGGAGATAATATACTGTATTTTGTGACGGAATAGAATGACATAAGTTTTGCCAGATTCGAGATAACCGCTGGTTCAAATTTCAACCGTTAGGTGGCCTACCCGATGTATCGAGTATTTTCATTTATAAAATTTTATAATTTATTTCATTGATTTTCTCGTACTTTTACTTAAATTTTTCTTTTTTTTGATTTTTATTATAAAAAAATATGTTTTATTTTGCAAAAAAAAGAACAACAAATTTAAGAATTAGACATAACAATAAGTAGAGAAGAAGAAAATCTTCTTTAAGATGCCAAATGAAGTTTAACATAGAAAAAGAGAAAAACAATAATTTAAATCTTCCTTTACAAAATACAAAACTGACTGACCTTTTTTTAAAGCTCCAACGATTTCACGCTTTTCATTTCATTTCTTTTTTTTGTGAATTTTTCTTTATGGAAATCTTTTTGGTTTTGCGTTTGAATTATTTCATTGGATACCCACTTACATACTGATATAGTATCTGTGTTTCAATATAATTTCCTGCAATAAATGAAGACAAAAAAAAACTTTAAGAAACAAAGTTCGTAAAATTTAAAAAAATGCTAAAAAAAATAAAAAGTAAAAAATATATATATTCGGAGTGATTTGTGTGCTCTGCTTAAAAGCAACGCATTATTTCTGTACGTTTTAGAAAATAGAAATACAAAGCGAAAGAATAAACGAACGGTTGAAGTAGTGAATGGTTGGCTGGTTAGTTGGTTAGTTAAGATCTTATGCTAATCGCATTTACTTGTCTTTTACACAATGCCATGCACAGTGGGGAAAATAAAATAATGACAAAAGAAACTGATAAATGAGAAGTACAATCAAATTACAAATATCAGGTTGGGCACCCCTGTCGTTTAATACATCAGAAAAAAAATAAGCAAAAGGTACAAAAGTAGCTGCAGACTTGCTTACAAATAATCAAACCGAGAACAACAACATAAATAGAAACGCAACAACAACACAGTAAGTAGTGAAACAAACAAGTTGTTTACCATTGAACTCCTTTTACAAGAACTAAAACGAAAAACAAAGAAAAAGAAATGGAAATACGGAGAGGTTCGAGATCTTTCGAAGTATTGTTTACTCGGTTATAAGGGGTGTTTTTTATAGAGGTATAAAACTTTAAGTTGCAATAAAACAATGATAGATTATTCGATTGACATGAATTTTATTTATCCGAAAGACAATATTGTGGCATTACATTTTAAATATGATTTCTGGCATATGACCGCCACGGCTGGCGCGGATGTAGTCCAATCTAGACGTCCAATTTCGATGACTTTTTCCAACATTTATGACCGTATATCGGCAATAACATGGCGAATGTTGTCTTCCAAATGGTCAAGCGTTTGTGGCTTTACCGCATAGACCAATGGCTTTACATAGCCCCACAGAAAGTAGTCTAGCGGTGTTAAATCACAAGATCTTGGAGGCCAATTCACAGGTCCAAAACGTGGAATTAGGCGATCACCAAACGTGTCTTTCAATAAATCTATTATGGCACCAGCTGTGTGACATGTTGCGCCGTCTTGTTATTCAGGAAATGAATAAAATGAAAAAGTTAGTAATCATCGCTCTATACCGATCACAATTGACTGTGCTGTTCTGGTTTTTGAAAAAGTACGGACCAATGATTCCACCAGCCCATAAAGCGCACCAAACAATCAGTTTTTCTGGATGTAACGGTGTTTCCACATACACTTGAGGATTACCTTCACTCCAAATACGGAAGTTTTGTTTGTTGACGTAGCCATTCAACCAGAAGTGCGCTTCATCGCTAAACAAAATTCGCTTATGAAAATCGGGAACAACGGTAATCTCGTTTTGGGCCCATTCGACGAATTTACGTCGGGCGTGAGTCTATTCATGATGAATTTCCAAACCAAACTGAGAATAAATCACTTGACAGCTGTTAAATCGGTCGCCATCTTGAAAAGTAATGCCAACTTAAAGTTCTATACCTCCAAAAAAAAAACACGCATATAAAAGCATATCGATGCGGACAGCAGTCACTTTAAGTGAAGTAAACTCAGCGAGTAGAGTTTAAGTAAAGCAAACTGAGCGTGAAGAGAGTTATAAGGAGTAAACTCGTGATATGAATCGTGACCAAAATTAGTTTAGTTGGAGCTTTATCAGTGTTTAAGATAGTTTATTGTGGACAACTCTGCTTGCAAAGGTAGTGATCAAAGTAGTAGTACCAATGATCGGTTAGGAAGATCTTTAAGTAGAAAGACCTAACCAGTAATTGTTGTTGTATAACGAGTTATAAACAGAGGTAAAGTAATTACGTATAGAAATTGTTATTGTTCGGGAAAAGGTTACAAGCAGTAGAACACAAACCTGTGTTAATAAAGTATTCTTGAATTAAGACCAAACGCAAAATAAATTTTATTTTAACTGCAATCTACGAACTCAAAAATAGCCGTTTAAAAAAAGTAAAAAACGTAACAATATAATAAAAACAAAGTTAAATAGATAAAAATTGCTAAAAAAAAATAATAATACTGGACAAAGATATTGTATTTTGCATTTCAGTTTTTCTTACAAAAACAAAAAGGTTGAAATCAAACTAGAAACGGCAGGGATAAATTACGATTCTACGATTACAACATCAAATTATTAAAAAACAAAATTTAAAAAAATCTCGTGAGCAATAGAAAACGTGCAATCAAGATCATGCATTTGAATATTTTAATGAATATTTTCCACCTTTTTACCCACTGTTTATCCCACTCACTCTTTAAACCATAAAAAATCTACATCAACATTTTGTTTTATGCTCTAAATTAATGTTGTGTTACACAAAAATAGAAAATTTATATATTAAATAAAATAAAATAAAATAAAATAAAATAAAATAAAATAAAATAAATAAATAGAAATATTTTAAAATAAAAAAAGTAATAAAACACAACTGAAAATACAATTCAAAGTATTTTGAATACTTCTCCACGTTGTATCAAAAAAAAGACCAAATTATTGCTTGCCAATAAGTTCAAAGATTTCCCCATACAAAACACAGAAGTCGCTTTAAAGCAACAAATATAAGAATGTAAGGAATCAATTAAGACCGACTATATAATGCCTTACACTATATTCGTTTGTAAGAATTAGTTTTCATATTTAAGTATTTTTTTTATTTAATCTCATGTGTCATTAGAGAAAAATATTCGATCATACGAAGACAGTAAACTGGTTTTTATCCCAACCGCTCTTGTTTTGAAAACTAAACACATTTGGACTTATCATCAAGCTGTTAGTCGAATGGAAACAGCTTTATAACACAAATTTACTGTACTGTAATCAATAACGCTGTATTTAGATGTGTTAAGGTGGATGAAATTAGGGCTTAAGCTGATAGGCCCTATAAAGGCAGAATACACCGTTTTTAGCTGCAGCATTCTCTACAAGTAGTCCATAGCTTTACGTGAGTCTCACCACGATGGCATACCTCACGGTGCCCGAGACACGGGTGAATATAATGCGTCTATGCTTAACATCACCAGAGAGTACCAAATTCAAAGGCGTATTGCTTGTACATGACCTTCACAACTTGCTAAAGTGTTAGAAACTATCTAAAACTCCTGCCGATCTATGGATTACAGCACCCGGTTAAGAATTTAACTCTACATCGAGCTGACGCTCTCCCCGTGATTTGTGTATAAACCACAGCCAACACGTTGCTCCCACAAGGGGGCCTTACCATAGTCAAGGAGGGACCTAGATTTCTAAGTTTTTTGAGCCCTGGGGCACCAGAATTAAGCCTCCGTCTAAACTTGGTAGCACTAAATGCTACTACCAGTGGTATTCCCAAACAAATCCAACAACACTTAAGATATCAACAAAATAATGATCGTATGATTAGATCATACAATCAAGACACTCAGGAAGACTATCCGTAGAACACAATCATACAGTCAGACAAGCAGGCCACAAAAACTAACATAGTACTCTCAAAATATGCAGCAGATAAGAGATACTGTTGGAAGGAATATTGTGAGCAAAGTCGTCGAGACTCTATATACTATCCTCAGTCCCCAATGCCTCGGTAATATCCACAACAAACCCCATTCCCCCCAGATACATTATGTTCGGAAGAGCGAACACTTCACCAGAACATGTTGTGAACCCTCTTGTCACATCCCATACCTACAATCCACACTTAAGTTGAGACCCTTCTTTTACAAGAATGCACCGAAAATATCAGTAAAAATCGCAGACTAAAGCCGAAGGCAATATCAGAGCGCTCCAGTACGAATCTAACATCAGGCTGTCGCTGTCCGTCCACCGTGCTTGCCATTTCTCAATGAGAATTTAATCAAGAATTGACGAAACACTCCTATCACCCCAATTGGCCAGATCAGAAGCAGAAATCTAATCAACATCAAGAAGTATTACCTCCAAGTCAAGGGGTGCTATACCTACCAACACCTGCAGTGTGTCAGTTGTTAGAGTCCTGCAAACCGAAACAAGGGTTCTCTACAAGGGTTAACTATCAAAATTGTTTAATGTTTATCTCTGACGTAACTCGAGATTGCCTAAATGGTGCAAAGTAAAGATTTAGCATATGCCGATAACATGTATTTAATATGGTTGTTTTAAAACAAAGAAATATATTTTTAATATCAATAAAATGGCTTTGTTGGATAGAAAATTTTATGACATTAATGTTTAAATATGATTTCAACTATGTGGTCCCCACAGCTGTAAACACAGCTGATAAGAAGATTAGTTTCTATGAGAAAAAGTCCTGTAAAAAGGAACATTAGATTTTAAAAGCATTTTTTCTTGTCTATAGATATCATGAACCGATTCTAAACTCAAAAGTAATATCGTTTTTTTAAAACAAAAAAATCAAATCTTATCAAAATTTTTTCTCATTTCAACTACACAAACTAGAGTTGGACAGTTCATAAACAAACTAGTTCACACAACTGAACTAAAAGGGCTGGTCATAATAAAAAGCTCTTTTTGTCTCCATAGTTAATATCGCTTTTTAGTTTATGAGTCTTTTTCGTTTGTATAAGAACTATACATACCAACCGACAAATATTATATATGACAGCAGTTTATAATCGATTCTGAGTTCTCAACCTCCCAAGCTGGTGTAGGGTACAAACATTTCCCTTTTTTCCATCTTAGCATTAGACAATCACGTAAGCCTTTATACAGACAAAAAACTTTTGTTATTCTAAAAATTGCTCATATTTACTCTCATTTCAGCTACACAAACTAAAGTTGAACAGTTCATAAATAAACTAGTTCACACGACTGAACTAAGAGAGCTGGTAATAAAAAAAAGCTCTTTTAGCCTCCATAGTTAATATCGCTTTTTAGTTTATGATTCTTTTGCATTTAATAAGAACAATACATACCAACAGACAAATATTACATATGACAGCAGTTTATAATCGATTCTGAGTTCTCAACCTCCCAAGCTGGTTTAGAGTACAAACATTCTCCTTTCTTCCATCTTAGCATTGGACAATCATGTAAGCCTTCATACAGATACAAAACTTTCGTTATTTTAAATATTGTTCATTTCAGTCTCATTTCAGCTACAAAAACTGGAGTTGAACAGTTCATAAGCAAACTAGTTCGCACAACTGAACTAAGAGAGCTGGTCATAATAAAAAGCTCTTCATATTGCTTTTTAGTTTATGATTCTTTTTCGTTTGTATGAGAACGGTATATACCAGCGACAAATATTATATATGACAGCGTTTTGTAATCGATTCTGATTTCTCAACCTCCCAAGCTGGTGTATGGTACAAACATTTGCCTTTCTTCTATCTTAGCATTGGACAATCATGTAAGCACTTATACAGGCAAAAAACTTTAGTTATTTTAAAAGCTGTTCATATTCAGTCTCATTTCAGCTACACAAACTAGAATTGAACAGTTCATAAACAAACTAGTTCTCACAACTGAACTAAGAGAGCTGGTCATAATAAAAAGGTCTTCATATTGCTTTTTAGTTTATGATTCTTTTTCGTTTGTATAAGAACTATACATACCAACCGACAAGTATTACATATGACAGCGGTTTATAATCGATTCTGAGTTGTCAACCTCCCAAGCTGGTGTAGGGTACAAACATTTTCCTTTCTTCCATCTTAACATTGGACAAACCCGTAAGCCTTTATACAGACAAAAAACTTTCGTTATTCTTAAAATGTTAAATTTAAGTTTTATAAGAAAGCAAAAAATACAATAAAACATGAAGAAAAGAGAAAAACCTTAAAATATACTTTTTTGGAAATCTTTTTATGCAAATCTTTTTCTGTTTGTAGTTCTTTTTTCTTTCTTACCAATTTCAGAATTTTACATTACCAAAGATTTATTTTCGTTAAAACCTAAACCCGAAAAAATAAATACATAAGTATCTTATTATCATATCTTTTCTTTTTTCTCTCTCCATTTTTCATGCTTAACATTGTGTTCTAGCTTAACATTCTTGAATATGAAATGCAAAATGTAAAATGCAAAAGCTTTTTTTTTGTAATCATCAATGGAAAATAATATTTGAATTTTAAAAAATAAAATAACAAAAATCAATCGACTTAAAAGTCATCAATTCAAGTTGATTTTCATATCAACATCATCATTATCGTTGTCATCATTATCATCGTCATCATTTTGATGACTAGATTGGCTTCAACTTCAGTTTATCGGGTATTTGGCTATTCAATATTGAAATAAGATTAAAACGACATCAAAACTTAGTATAGTTAAATCCATTGCATTAAAATGTGAATTAAACCATTAAGGACTTTAGAATATAATGCATGTCTGAGATAAACATTAAAATTGAAAGTTTTTTTAAGGACTAATCAGCTACTTAAAACTGCTTACAATGTTTTATGAATACAATCGGCATGAATTTTTTTCACCTTCAACTTCAAATTTAAAGAAATAATGAAAAGAGGGCGATGGCCTAACCAAAATAAAACAACTACATTTGCAGACGATCCTATGTTAAATTTGGTCGAAAAGCGGTATACACTACCGTATACGACAGAGCTGTGATACTTGATATTGAAGTACATTGGCACAAAGCAATTAATTATAAACTCAACCAAAATCCGTTGTTACATATGTATAATCGTAATAATCTAGCGGCCTTGGTGAGTCAGCGAGCGACCCCATGCCGCTGGAAATTGCATAGGCACTGTCGTATAAGTACTTCGAATCGGTGGAAAATTCAATATTTTTTGGAGCAGGAGGCATATTTTTCAAAGCCGTCTACTACCTACAAATAGTAAAATAAAGTTGCCAAATTATTAAAAACGGTTGACAATTAAAATAAATAAGTGATAGCAATTACTTACCGGAAGAATTTCACAAGTTTCGATTTGATTGCTCAGTTTTCCGATTGCCGACCTTGATCCAGTGCTGGTTGATTTATCCAAAGCATAAAACAAATGCCGAAACGGAAGTTCGTTGAAGTGTAAAAGGCAAACGAACCAATGCAATAGTCTTTTTACGGCAATTCTAATCGTCGTATAATTCCACGGTGTGGTCCACTGTTTATTGGCTCCCCAACAGTACATATACCAATTAATGCATTCAGTGATATATTTTTATCGTTGAAAAATTATTAGATTTGCTTGTTTTGCATTTAGACGTTTCAGGCTTTAGTCTTACGTAACTTATCAATTGATAACTTGGTTCTCTAAAACTAGCAAGATGCGATACTTTTACCATCCTAGTATGTTACTGCCCATCAATTTTATCTCTCGTTACAGTATCATTATTTCTACCATCGAACGTAAACGCTAACAAATTGGTATCGTCTAACCATTTGCGAAGCACTTCTCGTGGCGAACCAAATCTGTCACACATCAAGACAAAGTTTAAATAATCTTATCTTTCTGTGCATTGTGAACTATGCTTCTTCTTCTTCTTTCATATCTTCTTCAACCGATGGCGGTACGTACATTGAATCATCGGGCATTGATGACATAACCGTTGCTCCTTGCTCTTCATTTCCCATCACAAATGCATCGAGTGTTAGTCTCTCTCAGGCGTTGTGGAACCAATCCGCATGTGCATACAGATGCCTGTAAATCGCATTTGCACTTTCCAATGTAAAAAAATTTTTCACAGATTTTACAAACTTGTATGAGGATCCCACCCCAGGAAGATTCCAGGCGGTATGCCGCTAACATGGGTGGGTCGGCTCTTCATAGTTAGCGGTGGTCGGTCATACATTTAGACTGGAGCACTTTAAATGGTACAAATTAGGATTTTTCAAAATTTTACCTTTGGGTCGAAATAAGGAACATCATAATTCATTTTAGAGGTATGGTCCCTTGGGCAAAGTTTCTTATATATATAGCACCTCATTAATATATTTAGTACCCGATTACTTTGGCAAACAGCTGAGTTCCGTTCATCTTAGATGATACTTGAGACAACTAAGCAAAATTTTGTGAAAATCATTTCATGATGAATTCAATGCAAACTTGTTGTATGTTATGGGTTAATAAGACAGGGTGTCCGGCGGGAAGGTATACTACTTTGTTTGTTTATAATTTTTGATTTGATTTGATGAAATAGAATGGATCGTATATTGATAAATGTTTAATTAATGTTGGCAATTATGTATGGTATACAATATCAGAATAATTCTCGGGTCTGTGAACACTTTTGAGCATATATTTCATTACATTCTCACACATTTTATGCGGTATTTCATTAATTTCATTACGAATATTTTGTTTGAGTTGCTCCAGCGTTTCTGGTTTGTTTTCATAACCTTGCTTTTCAGATAACCCCACAAAAAGAAGTTCGGATCAAATAATGCGACCATGGAGGCCAATCAACATCATCAATAATTTGTTGTGGAAAGAAGTTACGCAGTAATTCCATTGTAATACTGGCTGTATGTGATGTAGCACCGTCTTGTTGAAACCACATGTTAGTCAAGCCCAAAGCATGCAGTTGTGGCGTTAAGAAGTTTTCAATCTTATCACGATATCGCTCCCTATTGACAGTTTCAAAAAAGTAAGATCCAATGATTCCTCCTGACCAAATTCCACACCAGAGTGTCACCTTTAATATATGCAAAGGTTACTGATGAATAACTTGAGGGTTTTCCATTGCCCAGAACTCACTATTCTGTTTATTCACATAACCATTCAAATGAAAATGTGCCTCGTCACTCATTATGATTTTTTCATGAAAATCGGGGTTGTCATAGTCGAGCTGTAACATCTTATTGGCATATGTACGGCGGCGTAAGTGCTCTTCTGGAAAAAGCTCTTGTGTCAACTGAATCTTAAATGGAAACAAAAGCAAATCCTTGCGCAAAATTGTGACCAAAGCTGTTTTTTGAAGACCAACCTCCTGAGCTCAGCGTCGAATTGAGGTTGATTGATTGTTTTGAACACTTTCTTGGACAGCAGTAATGTTTTCAGTCTATCTTGTAGTAGGTTGTAGTCCATGCTTGGGCCTATCGAAATCATTCACTACACGATAAATAGTGCGCCTAGTTGGCACGTTGTTTCTCCCAAAAATTTCACGTAACTTTCCCATCGTCACAGTAATCGATAATTGATTTTGATAAAATATTTTAACGATTAAAACACGTTGGATTACTGAATATTTTTCCATAATAAATTTGCCACGTCTTTACTTCACGACTGCCAAGTATGAACTGCCAAGACTAATGTTTGCCAAAATGGCAGCAAAACTAAGTAGTATAGCTTCCCCGCGGACACCCTGTATAAATGAACGTTTTTCGTTGTCATTTCATATTATCATTGCATGAAATTTATTACACTTCATATCTATGTATATGCAGACACACATATGTACATACATATATAAATGCACTTATTTAACCCATATCTATAATACATAATTCAAATACATATTTCCTTAAAACATCTTTTAACTATACACTGCTAAGTATTCAAATATGTTCGATTAGTTCGATACAACATATGTAAGTAAAAAATAATTAGATAAGACATTTTCTTACAACACTTTCTAACCTTGGATGATATAACACTAAATGAGCTACACAATATAAAATTTTTGTCTTAAATGTCATCTGAATCACTTAAATAGATATTGTTTGTTGTGGTGCCATTCATTGAATATCGTTTTTCAAATATTTTCTTCGAGCCATTCTTAATTAACCTAAACAGTTTAATAATAATATCGATAATATTCATAAATAATAAGCATTTAAATCCATTATTATTAAATTACTAACTTTCCGCAATTATTCTTCCTTCATAAAGCAATCAGTGAGTTACTTAATTAAACAAAAAATTATTGACATTTTCTCAATATTGATGACCCGAATAAAAATGTCTTTGGAAGTGTATAAATCAAATTCGTTACGACCCCAACTGCAGGATATTTATCGAGCACGTCGTCTTTATTGTTGTAAGGAGGTCACACTTTCATGTCATCGCCAAGTCAACAATCAACCCAAACTACCCAACCACCCATTTTATAAGAAAAAAAAAACAGACTCACTCACGCACTCACCCATAGACAGACTCTCTGTCATTCATTCGTTTACATTGATGTGGAATTGTTTGTTGTGAGCTCGTTTTTTCTTATCGTACAGATATTCGATAGATTTCTGTTGAAAAGGAAAATAATTTGCATTGTATTAGAGAGAGTACATACATACATACTCCTCCAATATAGATGCGTGACTGATTGACTGAGTGGATGAGTAAAGAGAACAGACAAGTATTGGGACTATTCATAGGGAATATAAAACATTCATTTTTTAATTTTTTTTTTTTCTTTCTTTCTTTCTTTCTTTAGCAATTGTGGTTTAGTTTCGTGTATACAAATACAAAAAGGAAAAAATAACAACAACAATAAAAAATCCACTTTTATTTAAGAAATATAATAGAAAATCTTTAAAATCATAAGATTGTTAGTAAAAATGGTTTTCATTTGCTCAGAATAAATGGAAATGATATAGAATTTATGGGAATTTCGTAAGAAATATTCAGAGAAATTTAGTATAGTAACTGTGTGTGACAACCACATATTTATTTTTAAAAAATTTTTAAAAATAGGTGATCGTTTATGTATAATAATGCAAGAAACTGATGCTTATAAAGCCATTCTATTGGGAGCAGTTTCGTCTGAAAAGAAATATATGCAGTCACAAGCTTTTCCATTGGATTTTTCTTGTTCAAACGAGTTAAAAAACCATTAACCAGCAGCCATTTCTTAAAATCTAAAAAATCGCCAACGCACATATTGATGTACTCTCGGCTACGTTGCTTTTGCAAATGTCAAGCTAAGACACTAAGATAAAGCAGAAATATCAAAAACATATGTACCAACTTAAAAAAAAAAAACTCAAATCGGAATGATGGGTTCCGCCACACGGGGGTTATTCCAAAAGCTTTTTGGTCAAGGTAGTAGTTTTGTTTTTCTCCGTCACTCCTCTAAGGAGCATATTGGCTTTCCACAAAGCATCTATTGCCTTGTTTCAGTTTCAATTTGATAGTTCAAGCTTAGTAGTAGATAATTAATCCGCTGTAGCTTCCTCCATATGATTTTTTTTTTTTTTTTTTTTTTGTTGTGTAGTAGTGAAGTGAAGATCCTTGCTAATTGGTGGTGATCTTTACTTTAGCATTGTAATTTTTTCCCAGTAGGTGGCGTGTTTTTCCTGATCATTCGTCTGATGTTTGTCATCATCACCAGAGGTATGCGAGATGGGTCATGGAGGCTTCTTGTATTTTTTTTTTTAGATGGAGTTGTCTTAAATATTTGATTTAAATTTTTAAATTAAATTTTTTCTTCGTCATGTCCTCTGCTGGGGCTCGAACTTGGGTCGTTTGTGTAGTTATACGTACGCACTAACCACTACACCACGCCACCCCAAGGTAAGGCGGTATAAACACCAAAAAGCTTTGTATAATGGAAACTTCCATCGGTCATGTTAAATATCATTTAGATCTGTCAACTCAATCGTATAGAAACAGGACTTCAAAAAAAAGCGATTCAATGATTTTTTTTATACTGGAAAAACAATAAATTCGTGCTGTGATTAAATATTTACATAAGAAAGGTTAATCGGGACTAGAAATTCAAAATGATATGGTGAATGTGTTAGGTAAAAATGCTCCTTCATATGCAACAGTAAATAAAGGGTCCGCCAAATAATTTTTTTTTTTTTTTTTTTGAAAATGCTATAAAGAAAAACTACTGAATATTTTTCAAATTTCTTTTTTTATTTGAAAGTACAATCCTTCCGGTTAATAATGGAAAAGAGTTTCATTCAAATGGCTGCCTCGGCTGGCCATGCAGTAGCCTACACGATCGGTCCAATTTTTAAGCACATTACCGATTGTGTGCAGCTGTATTTCACCAATGGGTTCACGAATATTGTCCTCTAAAGCGTTAATTGTCTCTGGCTTGTTGGCGTAACACTTATCTTTAACGGCATCCCACAAATAATAGTCCAACGGTGTTAAATCGCAGCTCCGAGGTGGCCAAACGACATCAGCTCTGCGGCTGATAATGCGATCTTCAAAAACAGGGCGCAAAACATCAAGTGTAGCTTCGGCTGTGCGGCACGTAGCACCGTCCTGTTGAAAGCAAATGTTGCTAATATCCTCCTCTTCAATTTTTGTGAACAAAAATTCGTTCAACATGGCCCGATAACGATCGCCATTGACTGTAACGGCCACTCCTTGCTCATTTTCGAATTATGCCTCTGGACTAAAATCCAAACAGTGACTCGTCTTGAGTGTATCGGCTTTTCAATATATGCGCGCGGGTTTCTGTGACCCAAATGCGACAATTTTGCTTGTTTACATACCTGCCAAGATCAAAATGAACTTCAACTGAAAAGATGAAATGGCAAAATTGGCATCTTCTGTAAGTCGATCGCAGGCCCACTTAGCGAAGCGAAAAAAGCGTATACTTAACGATATTCGTTCAGTGGAAGGATAAAACAAATTATCTGTCAAATCAGAGATGAGCTAAGTGTTACCATTCACGAAATAAGCACTAGTTGAAAAAAACGTTAGATGGCAGACCCGTTATTAGTAAGTAATGATATATCAAGTTAATTTATGGAAGATGTGCTTATGTTTTGTCGCTTTCAAAAACTGTGTTCGACGTACAAAAAGTTTTTTTTTCTGAGTTAAATAGAATTTTTCTTTGCTTTTTTTTAATTTTAGTGAATTTAGATGATTATCTTTATAAATAAATAAAATGGTTGAAAATCCAAAAGTGTTTGTGCACAAAGAAGGCAAAAACCCTTCAATCAGCTGGTTAAGTCATAGCAACAATTTATGAGATTACAAAGGTATTCAAAAAGGTAAAACAATAAATTCAGAATATTATTGTGTTCTTTTGAATCAATTCAGTTTGAAAATTCGAGAAAAACAACCTGGTTTACAGCACAAAAAATATTTTTTCATCAAGACAACGTATCATCTCACAAGAGAGTTTTAACCGTAGCAAATTTCAACGAATTGAAGTACGAATTTCTTAAACATTCACCTTATTCTCCTTATTTAGCTCCTTCTGACTTCTATCTGTTCCCAAATCTAAAGAGAAATACCTTGCTGGCAAACGTTTTACTTCGAATGAATATGAAATGGCAGCTGTTAACGATTATCTTGAGGAGCTTCAGGAAAATTATTTTAATCAAGGGATAGAATTGCTAGAAGATATTGGAGTAAGTGTATTAAAGTTTCAGAAGATTATATTGAGAAATAAAATAGTTTTAATAATCCAGCTTCTGTTTTCTATTGCTATGATGAGAACTTTGCGATCTGCCCTCGTATTCCAAATGTCAAAATAATTGGGAGCTTCCAGTAGAATACAGCAGTAGGAAACGTTACATCTTTTTTTGTGTATGCACTGGTGTCATATTTAATTGCATTGTACTGTCTTCACTACATAATTGGCGAGTTTGTTTCTTGGGCTATGTGTCTGACCAAATATTTTACTTTTCACAGTTTCTGTTTAAGTTAATTTAGCAGATCTTATTTAAAACAAAGCTTAATTCAACGTTTGATATAATAAAGAGAGCTGGCGTGGTACCATCCCAGCAGAGAACTTGATGAACAAAAATTTATTTGCGGTATCGAGTGTTTAATAAAGAGACTTAAAACCTGCTTCAAACAATTCCATCTAAAGAGCCACCCTGACCATCCAGCTTACCTCGGGCGATGATGACTAACATCAGACGGATGATCAGGAGAAAACGCCACCTACTGGGAAAAAAATTACAATGCTATGAAAGGATCATTAAACACACAGCAAGGATCTTCACTACTACACACAATCATATGGAGGCGAGCTACATACAGTAGATTAATCATCCACTTAGCTTAACTATCAACTTGATTACTGAAACGAAAGGCAATAAGCTTCTTAGAGGAGTGAGGGAGAAATAAAATTTTATTTGGAATAGCATTCAATATCGAAAACCTTTCTTTTGATGATTGCTTTTGGAAATACTAAAAGCCACATAATTATTAAACTACCCTCGTAATTCTTAAGTTTGTTTTTTAAATATTGAATATCGCTTTTGTTTTAGGTATTAAACTTGAGAAACTTTATTAATTTAAAATTAAGTTTCTCACTTCTTTCGCATTTTTAAGCCTTAAGAAAGCCACACAAAACATCTGCTGACATTAACTATTACACAGCCTTATAAATATTATTAAATAAAATACAGAAACAAACAAAAATAATAAAAAAGAGTATCAATAAAATATGTGTAACCTTTCTAACACCTCTCCTGACCATGAAACCCTTAAATGTTACACTCGCTTAGAAAGGCAAATCCTGCAGAAAAAAAACTTAGTAAATTAATACTCTTTGGAAACCACATATTGAATTATAGACCTGATGGGGTTTCCTAAAATAATTTTTTTTTTTTGTTCGTTTTCTCAACCAAGTTTCTTTTTTTAAGTTCACCACACTCATAAATAAAATTGTATGTGTCGTTTTGGTTTTACGGAGAAGAGATTATCTCATGGCAAGTAACGGACACATAAAAAAGTTATTTGAATTTAAGGAAGAAAAAAATAAAAATGAATAAAACTTCTATTCAAATTTAAAGTAGATATTTAGAAAGCGAAGGACCAAGAGTAAACCAAGCCATAGCCAAAAACAAATAGCATTTGAAGTTTTTATTTTTGTTTGTCGGTATAAATAAATTTGAAAAACCTTACAAAATTTACTTTAAACCTGTAAAGTTTGTTACTTCCTTTGCTTTTTCTCACTCTCTCTCGTATTGTACGACAAACGGAAATGAAAATATGTGTTTCTATGTTGCAATGGTGACCAAGAAGAGAAATTAGTTGTGTAGTAGTGTTAGTGCATTTTTGCTGTGTGCGTTGAAGACAATACAAACAAACAATTTTTAAAAGCAAAGCGGCATACGTCTGTTTTCATTGAGATCTATTCCACAACAAAATAAAGGGGCCGCCATCTAACGCTTTTTTTAACAACTAACGCTTTTTTCGTGAATGGTAACACTTAGCTCATGTCTGATTTGACAGATAATTAGTTTTATCCTTCCGCTGAACGAATATGGTTTTGTATACGCTTGACCAACGGTGGGATATATTGCGACATTACTTTGAGAATTTTTTTCATCTTTTCAGATGAAGCTCATTTTGATCTTGGCGGGTATGTAAACAAGCAAAATTGTCGCATTTGGGGCACAGAAAACTCGCATGCATACATTGAAAAGCCGATACACCCAAGACGAGTCACTGTTTGATGCTGATTTTGGTCCAGAAGCATAATTCGAAAATGAGCAAGGAGTGACCGTTACAGGCAATGGCGACCGTTATCTGGCCATGTTGAACGAATTTTTGTTCACAAAAATTTAAGAGAAGGATATTAGCAACATTTGGACGGCGCTACGTGCCACACAGCCGTAGCTACACTCGATGTTTTGCGCCCTGTTTTGGAAGATCGCATTATCAGCCGCAGAGCTGATGTCGTTTGGCCACCTCGGAGCTGCGATTTGACACCGTTGGACTATTATTTGTGGGGTGCCGTCAAAGATAAGTGTTACGCCAAAAAGCCAGAGACAATTGACGCTTTGAAGGACAATATTCGTGAAGCCATTGGTGAAATACAGCTGCACACAATCGATAATGTGCTTAAAAATTGGACCGATCGTGTAGGCTATTGCATGGCCAGCCGAGGCAGCCATTTGAATGAAATTATTTTCCATTATTAACCGGAAGGATTGTACTTTCAAATAAAAAAAGAAATTTGAGAAAATATTCAGTAGTTTTTTTTTATAGCATTTTCGAAAAAAAATTTTTATTTGGCGTACCCTTTAATATTTATTTGTTACTATCTGCTCATTTTCGTTGGGTTGTATACACATATACGCTGTAGATAAAAATTATCACCCAAATAATACGGGCTTATTACCTACTTATTACATATGTATGTGTGTGTCTATTTGATTTTTTGTCACATAAACACTCTTATAACCTTAAGGCCAAATGCTTTTAGTTCTGTTACAACCATATATTCATTCGTTTTGTTTTTTCCACATTTTTCTCAATTTAAAGGGTGTAGTTGCTGTTAAAATTTTACATATTTTCTGTTGCCGAAAATTATTTATTTATTTATTTTTTTTTTGTTAAACTTTGTTTTTCTTTTTTTTTTTTGATAATTTTTTAAAATGGTTTTACTGTTGTTTATTGGTATTAAAAATTCAAGTTATTTTTTTCGGTTTTTTTGTACGCATGTCTGATCTGGCATTTAATTTGTTTTACAAAAAAAAAAAAAAAAATCTAAATATCAAAAATATTGAATTAAATGATTTTTAGGGCTTAAAAAATTTTAAATAAGATTTGAATTTATTGAAAATTTTTAAAATATATAAATAATTTTACAAAAATATCCATTAGTTCAAAAAATTTATTTAGCTGTCAGTAGAAAGCCTTAGCTAGATGGCGTGGAGTAGTGGCATAACAACACAAACGACCCAGGTTCCAGATCCAGCAGAGGACATGACGTAGAAAAATTTAATTGTGGTTTCGAATGTTTAATAAAAAGGTTTCAACTTCCTTCCAGACAACTTCCAATCTTCTCGCATACCTTATATGATGACAGACACCAGACGAACGATCAGGAAAACACGCCACCTACTGGGAAAAATTACAATGCTAAAGTAAAGTTTTCACTACCACTGCGCCAAAATTATATGGAGAAAGCTACAGTGGATTAATCATCTACTAAACTTGAAAGAGCACATTGATTAAAGAAACTGAAACAAAGCAATGAATTCTTTGTGGAAAGTCAATATGTTCCCTAGAAGAGTGACGGAAACAAAAGCTTTAGAATATCACCCTGATCAAAACGTTCCCAGAATAAGCAAGTGTGGCGTTCCGATTTGAGTTTTTTTTTCTTTTTTTTTTTTTTGTTAAGGTAGTACATCTGTTGTTGATATTCTCTCTAAATCTTAGCGTCATAGGTTAACATATTCAAAAGCTACGTATACAAGAGTACGTTCATCTCTCTCTATGTGTGATGGTGATTTTTCACAATTTTAGAAATGAATTTACATATGTAAGAACGCACTTGTATTAAATTTTGCGTAAAAACGAATTTAATGGTGCGCGAACGTTGGAAATGTAGGAAAAGTGTTTCAGCAACTATTCTTTAAAGAAAACGGTCGTTGACCAGTGGCACGAGTGGTTCAAAAGTGGTCGTAAATCAATCGAAGACGGTGAACGTAGTGGCAGACCTTCGGCATCGATGACTGACGAAAATATTGATAAAGTAAAGGAAATGTTGGTCAATAGCCGCAAATTAGCCATCAGGGAGATAGCGGAGGACTTGTCCATTGATGATTTGGTTATCATTGTGTAGCAGCAAAGTTGGTGCCTCAATTTCATGCAAAAAAAGACCGTGTTGAGGTCGCAAAAGACATGACTTGCGATGTTAATCCGATCCCACATTCTTCAAACGTATTATTACTGGAGACAAGATGTGGATTTATGAGTACGATACGCAATCCAGACATCTGGCAAGCTGAGGCCATTTTCAGTTCAAAAAGAACACGATTTTTATGGATTACAACGGTAACTAGCACCACCCCTATGTCCGTAGGAGGATTCTCTCAGAACCACCGATAAGGTACTACCTTGATCAAATAACTCCCGTGTGGCGGTCCCATCGTTCCGATTTGAGTTTTTTTTTTTTTTTTTGTTAAATTGGTACATCTGTTATTGATATTCTCGCTAAATCTTAGCATCATAGCTTGACATATGCAAAAGCTACGTATCCAAGAGTACATCTATTTTAGAAATGGATTTACATTTTCAACAACGAACTTGTATTAAATTGTGTGTAAAAAAAGGAATTAACGGTGCGCGAATGTTGGAAGTGTTGGAAAAGTCGTAGTGAGTCAAACGAAGATGATGACCATCGACATCGAAAACCGACGAAAACATTGATAAAGTAAACGAAATGTTGGTTAATAACCGCAAATTAACCATCAGGGAGATAGCTTAGAGCTTGAACATTGCCTATGGATCAGTCCAAGACATTTTGGTTAATGATTTGAGTTTCCGTCGAGTAGCAGCAAAGTTGGTGTTAAAAGACCTCAGTTTCATGCAAAAAGAGATCGTGTTCAGATTGCAAAAGACATTATTTGCGAGGTTGAATCCAATACCACATTCTTCAAAGGGAGACAAAACGTGGGATTATTATTACGGCATGCAATCCAGACATCAGGCAAGTGAATAGTGTTCACTAAATGAGCCGAAGGCCAGAAGGTCAGAAGGCCAGACAGTAAGCAAAGAGTATTATTTGAACGTTATGAGATGTTTGTGTGAAGCAATTCGCCGAAAGAGACCAGTATTGTGGGCAATAAATTAGTGGATGTTGCACCAAGATAACGCACCGTCGTACAATGCCATCATTATTCGAAATTTTTGGACGAAAACTGCCACAAATACCATCCAACAGCAACTAAATTCACCCGATTTGGCTGCCTGTAACATCTGTCTGTTCAGTCGAGTTAAAAAACCATTACGTAGAACGCGTTTCAGAAGCCGAGAGGAAATAATGGAAAAATCGCAGAAAGCAGTGATGGACAGATCGAAAATCGAATATAAAAAATGATTCGTGGATGGGATCAAGCGCTGGGGATAACTATGAAGGGGACAATAGAGATTTAGATGAATATACTTTTAACTTGTTAATCAAAGTGGTATTATGTTACTTACAAGAAATTCTGACAAAAACCTTTTAAGCCGGTCATTTGACATGACATTTTGACTGGCTTTAATATTAATGTATTGATTTTAACCAAAAGAAAATGTAAAAACATGTTTTCTTCCTGCAGCTGTGTAATTCCATTGAAGTATGCAATTGATTCTTGCCTATTAGAGACTGGTCTGGATGTGTTGTTGTTGATCATATTGCTTTCTTTAAAAAAAAAAGAATTATTGATCATCATATAACTGTTTTTTTTTTTTAATATTCTTTTGAGAAGTAAAATTTTTCTTAAAACCACTTTGACCATCAGCCTTTTAAAGGCCATTAAAAAACCCATCATTTCTAAGCACAAATGGCAAAAATGTTTTCTTTTTTGTTGCATTTGTTTTCCTAATAAAAAAAATATCATCCTGTTTGATAATCATTTTCATTTTGAAATGCTAATTTACCAAATAAACTGATACTTAGGTAGATAGAGAAGGTGATGCTTACGCACCCCACCCAGAGACCATAAAGAGATCCATTGTGAAAAATTCTGATACTTAAATAGCTAAAGAGAAAGAAAAAACTAAAAATAAATCTATTTCTGTGAAAACAATATTATTCTGTCATTGTAACCAAATTATGTCACATTTAACGCCATTGGTAACAGACACTGCCATGTTTCTTTTATGACTTTTAAATGGTTTTGAATGTAAAATGTATTTAAAAATACATACGAAAATAGCCTCCTACAGACTTTGGCCTTTAAAAGGAAACACAACGTTTTACTATTTCTCCTCACTGCTTACAAATTTAGCACGTATTTTTGATAAATTAGACATTTTTTCTTAAAAAAAAGAAATCTCAGGAAAAAGTATTAAAACAACTTGAACCAAGAAAAGAAATAAAAAAAGCCTTGAATTGTCATTTTAAAATAGCAGGGACATAGAGCAAATGAATGACAAGGGGAGAGAGGGCAAGAATAATATTGGTCCTTTATAACATGAAACCTGCTCATTTCCTTATAAGTTTTCACACAAAAATTACACAAAAAAAGACTCTTAAGTATAACTATTGTGCTGGCTTAAGTGCTTGTGTGTAGGTGTTATACAAAAGGTTTTGTGCATGTGTCCTTTTGTTTCTTAGAAAAAAAAAAAACAAAAGTTGTTGTTTATCATCAATCTTAATTTAATCTTGTTCAGCTAAATGGCATCATGGCAAGTGGTTGGTTGGTTGGTTGGTTACATACGCAGGTTAAAGGCAATGTTGGCAACATAAGGTTTGCTTATAAGTGTCTATCGAACAGAGTGCGTGCTCTGTGTGTGTGCCTATGAACAGCAGGTATTGGTCTAAGTGTTTGGTATTGTAATGGTTACTTTTCTGGCTTGGTTGGTTACTGTTAATGATATTTACTGGTAAGAAACTGGGCTAAAGAGAAACGTAAACACCTACACACACACAAAAATTACAATGACACTCTCTTCTCTTACTATGACACACACACTCGCACATTAAGAACGCCTCTATGGAGTAACACTTAATCATGGTGTAAACCGCAAAGGCAACTTTCAGCGTCAGTAACCGAAAATGACAACAACAATGATTATCATACAACACCACAGGTAAAGGGAATAATACAGTTAACAGAAAGGAATCGTGACTTTGTAACAAAAACAAAAGCAAAAACAAAAACAAAACATACATACAATAACACAAAAAAGAAGGTCAACTGTTTTAGATGACGTAGGAGGAACATATGTACGTGTACACTCAACAAAGTATAGTAAAAGGTGTCAAGACTAACAAGAACAAAAAAGAAAAAGGTTTCAAAACGCTTTCGAAGCAATGAAAACATAATAACTTGGAGTAGTATTGTAGCAAAATACGAAATTAATGTTGTGGTATGAACACACTTAACACTTTCATTTTGGGGTAATTTAACAGAGAAAAAAAATATTATGATTTATTTTAGAACTCAACAGCAAGCAATTTAGTTTCTATTTGAACTTCTTGTTTCAAGATTTTTAAATTAATGATCAAAATGATTTCAATATAAGTTTCGTACTTCTGGCTATTCTGCTCTCTTCAACAACTTAAATTCATGTGTGTTTATACGCTATTTTCAAGTCTTAAGTTAAAATATTTCTACTTTCAAATCATCGTTTCTACTTTTTCTTTTCATTTCTCACGCAGAATATAAATTCTTCCGAACATGCATTTCCGTAGCGGAAATTTTCTTTTCTTTCATTTTTTCTCATCTCCAAATACACGTTTTGGTATTTGGTGATGCATTTTAAATGCAAAAGTATAAGGAACTTTCAACCAGCGGATAGCAAGCGAAAGTATATTTGTGATAGTAAGCAAAATTTTTTGTTCACAAATTAACTTAAAATCATGCAAATCTATTAATTCGTCATGTGGAAGTCACGTAAACAGCCGTTGGATCATTATAAAGAAATCCATAGGTTTCGAAAAAGTTTTTGACGGTTAGCCAGACACTGGTACAGCTCACTTGGGTGCAATATTGATCCCACTGTAATGCCCATCATAAGTAGCGTTCCAACGGACCTTCATAACCGCATCGCAGCCCTAACCGAACCAACCAGATGCTTGCACAACAGAAAAAATCCCGCATCACATCAGCTAGGTCTGCTATGGCATGCAGAAACGGGCTGCTAAGGAAATTCAGATTCGGACACTGGCGCAATAAATGCTCGACGGTTTCTTCTTCTTCCTCATCCTGACAACCCTACAGTAATCATTGAACGGGAGACCTAGTCTCCTAGCATGCGCACCAGCTACACAGCGCTCAATGGTGACAGCCACCTGGATTTGTAGCCTATGTCGCGTCAGCACCATAATAGACTCCGAGCGAGCCCTATCGTATAGAGGCCAGATTTGTTTTGATAGAGAGCACGTGGTTCATTCCCACACCGTATTTGTGCCCTGCCCAACATGTATCGCAAAACCAGAAGTCTGAAGAGTAAAGTGGTATCCCAACTAGATGGTCAATCTTCTCGTTGACAAGGAGAGAGCCCTCCCTCGCTAGTTCATCTGCCACACAGTTCCCCCGGGCGTTAGAGTGACCCCCTTATCCATATAATCCCTACGTCATAATGTTTCACCGTCTCGTTTAGAGTTGCCTGGCATTCACATACCAGCCACGATGTCAAGTAGATACCGAATAATACCCTGATTGCAGCCGTATTCAATTACGGACTCTGGTGAGATGCACACTGAGAACATGAGGAATATGGCCGCATGTCTGTAATGCTCTCGTTATCCTCAATATTATCGCAGACATAATCTCTTCTGCTTAGCCATCAGGTTCACCGGGAGCCAGCTTAGCAATGCAAACAAGGCCTTCGAAGAACAGAACCCTGTCAAATCTTATACTACTTATATGCAGACGACATGTCTCCACCACACAATTGCACTATACACGCTGTTAAAAATCCAATTAGAATTCCTAGGATTTAGATCCCAGATCTTTCCGGGCGCTACGATACGTGTACAGCACCAAGTTATACCTCGTTGCCCTCTGACTTTAAACCCCTTCGGAATTTCTGAATTGCCACTTTAGACTAAGAGGGTATCTGAAGAGGATGGCGGTCACAGTTGTGGATGTTTGTAGACTTGTTCACAGACGTCAGAGATAGAGGAAAACATGTTGTGTGAATGTGGTAGACAAAGCGTCTTACTGGGTGACATTTCCCCCATTATCTGCTAGAGTTCATTAGAAAGGTATCAAATCTGCTGAACAAACTATAGAACGGAGGAGACAAAATATATCCCATGGGTGAGAGTGTCCTGCAATAGTGCTCTGGTCGATATATGATAATGATAATGTCTTCTAACAAAGCAAAGCTTTAATTGTCACATTTCAAAAAACTAGAGTGTTGCCGGATGCAATTAATAGTACCAGTGGGACTATATTTTATTTATACCAACATTTCGTAAGCGAACTTTTTCGAAAACTCAATGTTTTTAATTTATTGTTTAAAATCATAGATAAATTTGTAAAATTGTTTCTGTATTTTAAAACTTTTCAATAAATTAAAAAGTTACTTCCTTCATCAAAAAGTTCCCGGAATTTATTCAGAAACTTAAAATACAAGTTTATTTATCCAAAAATCTGTATTGTCCCCTTCAAAGTAATATCCATCAACTTCAAAACATTTATGACAGCGTTTGATCCTATCCACGAAGCATTTTTTATATTCGGTTTTCGATATGTCTATCAGTGCTTCCTGTGATTTTTCCATTATTTCCTCTCGGCTGCTGAAACCCTTTACCCGTAGTTATTTTTTAACTTGATGGAACAGAAAGAAATCACAGGGAGCCAAATCAGGTGAAATCGGCGGCTGTTGGATGGTATTTGTTGTATTTTTTTTTTTTGAAAATATTTCAAATAATGATGTCACTGAGCGACGGTGTGTTATCATGGTACAAAATCCACGAGTTTCCTGTCCACAATTCTAGTTTCTTTCGGCGATTTCCTTGGTAAAAATGACGCACTTCGCCGTTGTAAGCCATGAAACCGTAGTTTTTTGGTCTCTGCTCATTTTGTGAACCCATTCACTTACCTGATGTGTAGATTGCGGGTTGTACTCATAAACCCACGTCTGATCAGATTCAAGCTCGCAAATCATGTCTTTTGCGACTTCAACACGGTTTTTTTTTTGCACGAAATTGTGATCTTTTGGCACCAATTTTGCTGCTACAAGACGGAAACCCAAATCATTAACCAAAATGTCTTGGACAGATCCATAGAAATAAAGAAGAACTAATCCATCTCTCTGAAGGTAAATTTACGGTTACTAACCAACATTTCGTTTAATTTATCAATGTTTTCGTCGGTTTTCGATGTCAATAGTCTGTCACTGCGTTCATCTTCTTTGATTGACTCGCGACCACTTTTGAATCGCTCGTGCCACCGGTAAACGACCGTTTTCTTAGAAAGTCATTGCCGAAACACTCTTTCAACATTTCCAACGTTTGCGCGCCATTGTATCCGTTTTTTACGCAAAGTTTAATACAAGTTCGTTGATGCAAATGTAAATGCATTTCCAAAATTGCAAAAAATCACCAACACACATAGAGATAGATGTACTCTTGGCTGCGTAGCTTTTGCAAATGTCAAGCTATGATGCTAAGATTTAGCGGGAATATCAACAGCAGATGTACTAACTTAATAAAAAAACTTAAATCGGAACGATATGACCGCCACACGGGGGTTATTCCGGGAACTTTTTGATCAAGGTGGCAATTTTTCAGTACTTACTCATCTCTTATTAACTTAATTACTGAGAAATATATTGTTCCGTTTTTACCTTTTTAAAAACGTGTATTTATGAGTTAGTAGATTGCAATTAAAATAAAGTAAATCTGGTGTTTGGTTTTTAATTAAAATTCTTTATTCTACACATTTTTGTGCACCACTGCTTGCAATCTTTTTACAGACAATAACAATTTTCTATTCTTAATTACTCCGTCTGTTTACAATCTTGTAAACAACAACAATTACTCGACAGATCTTTCTACTTAAAGATCTTCCAACCCGATCGATCACAGCCGTTTCAACCAGAGGTTAACCACACTTAACTCTCTTTACTGAGTTAGCTCCAACTAAACTGGTTTTTTACTTCACGATTCACTTCACACAAACTGTACTCGCTGAGCTTACTTTACTTAAACTGCACTTGATGAGTTTGCTGTTCGCATCGATGTACTTTTTATATGGCTGAGTAAACAATACATAGAAAGCTCTCTAACCTCTCGATATTTCAGGTAGATTCCATTTCCTTCTTTTAATTTCTTTTTAGTTCTTTTGTAGCCATGCGTATGTAGACATCCACCTATTTCAGCTCTTAGTATTTGTTGTTGCGTGTTTATTGTCTGTTACTTGTTTTCGTTGCTGCTTAATTATTGTTGTTGCCGTATTAGTTTTATTTACTTGTTGTTGTAGATTTGGTTATTTGTAAACAGCACTTACAGAGTTGTTCTTGCAGCTTTTGTTTATTTATCTTAGCGATGTAATAAACGCTGTGGTGCCCAACCTTATTTTCGTAACAATATATACAGTGGTGGCCTTATGATTAGAAAAGAGGTTTAAGCAAATAAAATCGAAGTATAACTTCCTTTAACACCTACTCTCTATATTAGAAATTCGACGAGTAGACAACCTACATTGTTGTCGATTCAAAACATATCAGGTTTAAAGTTTTCTATTAAAAAAAAAAAATTCGATTGTTTTCCAAGTAGTTTGTCTTGGCTGGTCACGTAATTAGAAACGTTAAGTTTTTGCGCTAATTTCTTAATTTATCTTATTCTTAGTGATTAAATAAGTATAACCTGAAAAGCAATAGATCAACTTGTAACAAATTAAAGACGTTTTAGTTTTTTAAATAGGGAAAAACAAGTCATGTACTCCAAAACTTCGGGAGTTAATTGTGCAGTGTTACCAGAAGGAAAAACTTTCCATGTTGGCTATCGCACAAAGGTTTTCCTGCTGTAAAAAAAGTTATTTGGTGCAATCCGATTGTAGAATAAAGCAAAAAAGTTTGAAACCCCCACCAAGAAGCCTAGGGCTAGAAAGACCAATCCAGCAGGAGATAAACTTATTTGTAGGGTCAGTAAGAGAAACACATTCTTATCATCGCTCGAAATAATGGCTGAAATTGGACAACTATTAAACTCTGATATATCCACATAGTGGCGGATCTATTATGGTCTGGGGTGCTTTTTCTTGGAGTGGCGTGGGTCGAATTTTAAGAATTCAGAGAATAATGGATCAACATCAATATAAAAATATTTTGTTAAATATAATGGAACCTTATTCCTTTGAGAATATGCCCGTCCATTACATTTTCTAACATGACAATGACTCAAAGCATACTTCAAGGTTAGTGAAGTGTTAGCTCTCGGATCAAAATATTGATGTTCAAAGTCCTGATCTCAACTTATGGGCAATTGTTAAGAGAGATCTAAAGGACAAAACTCCACGAAATAACGATGACTTGTTTCAGTTGGTGCAGCAAAGCTGGCAAAACATATCCCAGCAGACATGTCAATGTTTAATAAGAATTTTACCGAAGAGACTAGCTCATGTTGTCAAAAATAAGGGTTACCCAACAAAATATTAAAATATATGCCCATTTTGTTTGATTTATGAAGATATTTTCAAGTTGTATGTTGTTTTGTTTCTAATTATGTGACCAAACCGAAATTGATATTTTTTGTTTTCAGTAAATTTTCTTAAAAATGTTATTGATGCTGTGAATTCTTTTACTTTAAAATTAATACTGATTTGTTACTTAGCTATTTCTCGTTTTTAATTTTAAAATAAGAAGCATAGTTTTTAAAATACATTAACAAATATGTGTGCTGCTAAGTCGTTTCTAATTATGAGGCCACCACTGTTTGTATGTAAGCTACCTAACTACAGCGACGGATCATTTGCCCACTAAGGTAGGAAAAATGTACTTGCAGCGTACTTTACTTTTTTGTTTTTATTATAAACACAAATTTACAAAACCAAATTGATAGACGCAGTTCATAATTCAGCTGAAGTCCCTTTAATATTTAATAATTTTTTTAATGTATTTTGCATTATTTAAGTTCTCTTTATATTTTCTTAGAATTTGTTTTTTATGGCATTTTTTATTACCTTCTTAAATTGTTTTAATATGATCCTTTTACATTCATATGTATACCTATACATACATACTCTTAAATAAAAAACAAACTTTATCATAATAATCTTCGACTCTGCCATTTTTTATTACTCCAACTCTTAAACTGTTTCCTTAAAGGAAAACTTAAAAAAATACGTATATTTTTCGCAGTTTTGCAAAACAAATTTTACCAAAAATTTATGCAAATTACTTGGCAGAGTTTTATTACCATATTCTTTACATTTTGCCATAAAATAAGTGAAATTTATTATTGGACCTATTGTGCTAATATATACACACAATCACATATGTATGTATGTATATGAATGTATATGTATATATGTAGACAAAAGCCTGCTATACATCATACTTAAATCTCTTTGATTATAATCCATCTGTAATTATTTGTCTTTATATTGTTAGTCGTTAAAATTGGTTTTTCCCATCTTATTCCTTATCGAGAGCACATGGCTTCGACAAGGCATCACAATGTACATTCGTTATAAGCTTTCATTATCCAGCTAAGCAGGTGTTAGGTTGACTCTAGCAAGACCTAAGAGGACGGTGCTGTTATTTGTCTTTGCTGAGAATTAGCACCCTCCGTGTTTTTGGTTTAGAGCTGGCAAACCTTGCTTATTATTGATTCTTACATTTAAGCATATACTCGAAGGATTATTTATAAAAAGACTAAAAACAGATTTGTCAGAATTTTCTCAAGTAAGCCTATTGAACGTTACTCAGGTTGCCTTTTTTCAGATTTCTTAAGACTGCACTGAATATCACTCACTTACATGCCTTCGATGCATATTTGAATACTTTGCTCCTCTATTTCTTTTACAAATACTTCGATTTGCAAAGACTTAGAAGTATAGACTCCCTTTTCAAGTTAATTGACTTTGTACCATAGGTGCTTACATGTAGCCGGAGAAAATTAACTATTGTATGTGAGTGAATTGATGATTCTTATAATTAAGCACTGTTGTCTTTAAGTCATCTGATGTGTAAATAATGAGTAGTGGAATAAATTCACAATTTTGAAGAAGGACAGTCGCCAAACAAGTGAAGTAGTGAACTCTGGTAGCAGTCGAATATCTTCCTTTAGTGATATTTGCTAGAAGTTTTGAAGCAACCCACTGGGTAACCCACTCGGGTATTATTTGGCATTATATTTAAAAAACTGGGATAGTTTTTCTTTATTTAAAGGTTTTCGTAGATTATGTACAACAAAAATAGGTGTAAGTGATGGATTGGGACCACAAATTTATTTGTTCTGCTTTAGACCTCAAACAGATAATTAAATGACAATTTTATCGAATCACTGCTTACATCTTTTCTCCACTTCTGAGGCAATTTCCAATGCCGTCTCAGAAAAACTCATTTCTTCAAAGGAAATGAAACGCTGATGCGGTGAAGGTCTATACTGAAGGCTCTAAATTTGGGAATAGGGTAGGTAGTGGTAGTAGTCTTCTTCGAAAAACTAACCTCAGGGTATTTCTCCGTGTACTGTAGCGTGTTTTGGGCAGAAATTGTGGATATTTACCATGCAGCATAATTGATTCGAAGGGGCAGTGCTGACATGGCTGACATATGCACTTTCTCTGCTAGCCAAGCGGCTATCAGATATTTTTCGGGTGTGACTTTCAGCTCTAGACTGGTTAGGGACTGTCGTGATTCCATTGAGATACTCACATGGCAGTTATATGTCCATTTTGGTTTTATTTTGGTTTCATTTTGGTTCTGGGTTACAGGGTGCTAAGGCGAGCACACTCCTTTCATCTACCAACGAGGGTGAGAGTACTGCTGCCCTACATAAAGCTGTCTATTAGGCAGAAGTACTTATTGTACTGTTAGTGATCCTGGGCAAAAGAGAAATCTTGCTTCATTGCTAGACTCACCTGGCCTAGATTGGATAGTAGACGTAACAATCAGTTGTTTAAATTGGATCGTGGAAGAATTTGCTCTACTGTGTCTATCATAACCGGGCATTACGTTATGGATAAGTACGCACAAAGGGGCTTCTCTTTCCAGCGAATAATTCCTGCAGAGATTGTAGATCGATTGGGGAAGAGCAGAGTGTGGCCCACTACATTTGCCAGTACCCGTCTCTAGCTTGATGTAGATTTCTCAAACTTGGCTCGCTCTTTCTCGACAGCTTATTGGAGCTATTGATCATTGATATCAGGTTAATAGCCAGGTTCATTAGACTCTCGGGCTGGTTTCTGACTTGATTTGCGGGATTGTGACTTAAGGATCGGTTTATATGTACTTGGCGACTAGTACATGTGCATCGCCTCATGTTTTCTATCACAACGGGCCGCTATGTGTGCTTAGGACAGCCTCATCTTAACCTCACCAAATATCTTAGCAAACTTCAATACCCTGACAAATTTTAGGTTATCATTTGATGCCAGTAGTGGTAGCTGTTCACACGCTTCTTCACACCTTTCTGGAATGCATAAGAGTAGCAGAATCATCGAGTTTGCGTTTCGATGACTTTATCTGTACATTGTACCTGAAACTACTTGCACTCTATTTAAATGTTCATAGAGTCTTGAGTTAATGTCCGGTCGAAAGTCTGCTTATTATTCTCAGGGTATTTTGAAATAGGAACATAGTTGCCTAAGAAAACTTTGAACTGTCTCATACCCGTTTGACTTAAAAAGAGTACACGCTTCTTTTTATCTTTCTTTTTGCTAAGCAGGCCCCTCCAGACCCTTCTCCACAGAAAGACTTTGCCTCCATTAATAGTGTGAAAGCTCTCTTCATAGCCTACTAATTTGCCTGTTCATTACCTCAAATTGTCATATAACTCTGCACCCAGCGGAGGCTGAGCGCGTCGTCGTATTAAAAAGGGATAACACCAAAGGGTATGGACAGCCAGCTTCTGATGATGCACCGATTGCAGCCAGTAAGGCTTTAAAGCCAAATACTTTGGCAGACATCACCAGGTAGTTGTTGATATTGGCTTCAAATGTTGAGACCTTTGAGGCATTTACAAATTTAAATCTGCTTTTGTGATGTTATATCCAAGTTAGTATTGGCACGTTATATAATTTATTAGTTGGCTTAACTTTTTTTTAATACTGATCTGAAGAAAATTTAGTTATTTTCATAATAAATTCCTAGTATTTTATTACGATATTCGAAAGAAATAAAATTTTTAGATCGTTTCTGCTTTAAATATGTCTCTTTTTGCCATTTTTTACTCTTTAGCTCACTGCTGCTCTACAAATATATCATAGCCATCTTATTTAAGAGTTAAAATAAAATAAAAAATTATGAAAATTTATTTATGACCGTATGTTTAAATATTTTTAAAAACTCATATTTTTTGTTCTTTTTTTCGTAAATGTTTGTCGTTTAATCTTAACGAAAATGAGTAAAAAGTAAAACAGAAACAAAGAAAAATTTAATCAATTTATACTCATTTATGTAAACCTCCCGTACTCGTATTCGTACGCGTATACGTAATATGGTTTAAGAGAAAAACCAAAATTATTATATTACCCATACGCTTAGACATGCTCGCACAAATGAAATATTACAATGATATGCACAAACTACATATAAAGGGTCCGCCAAATAATTTTTTTTTTTTGAAATTGCTAAAAAGACAAACTACCGAATATTTTCCCAAATTTCTTTGTTTATTTGAAAGTACAATCCTTTCGGTTAATAATGGAGAATAATTTCATTCAAATGGCTGCCTCGGCTGGCCATGCAGTAGCCTACACGATCGGTCCAATTTTTAAGCACATTATCGATTGTGTGCAGCTGTATTTAACCAATGGCTTCACGAATGTTGTCCTTTAAGACGTCAATTGTCTCGGGCTTGTTGGTGAAACACTTATCTTTGACGGCACCCCACAAATAATAGTCGAACGGTGTCAAGTCGCAGCTCCGAGGTGGCCAAACGACATTAGCTCTGCGGCTAATAATGCGGTCTTCAAAAACAGGGCGCAAAACATCGAGTGTAGCTTTGACTGTGTGGCACGTAGCGCCGTCCTGTTGGAACCAAATGTGGCGAATATCCCACTCTTCAATTTTTGTAAACAAAAATTCCTTCAACATGGCCCGATAACGATCGCCATCGACTGTTATGGCCACTCCTTGCTCATTTTCGAAGAAAAATGGCCAATTATGCCTCTGAACCAAAATCCGCACCAAACAGTGACTCATCTTGGGTGTATCGGCTTTTCAATGAATGCGTGCGAGTTTTCTGTGCCCCAAATGCGACAATTTTGCTTGTTTACATACCAGCCAAGATCAAAATGAGTTTCATCCGAAAAGATGATTTTTTTGGCAAAATCGGCATCTTCTGTAAGTCGATCGCAGGCCCAGATTCCCAACGTTGTTCAAGCATATACACAACCATATTCGTTTAGCGGAAGGATAAAACTAGTTATCTGTCAAATCAGACATGAGCTAAGTGTTATTCACGAAATAAGCACTAGTCGAAAAAAAAACGTTAGATTGCGGACCCTTTGCTACTACATACTACTCGCTTATAACGAGAAACGTCTTTCTACATGTAATATAATGTATGTAATGTAATGTAGTATATGTAAACAAACATGTATAATATTTACGTATGTAAGTGTAAATATACACACACAAGGTTAATAGCTTCTAAGAGTGTATTGCTGTAAATTATTGTACTTTCACTAACTGACTACAACGCCATTGTCGTTGTCTACCATGATGTTAACGAATGTGATGAAACAGAATTTAATTTTTTCTTTTTTCCCTTCATTTTACTTTTTCGTTCGTGTGTCTATAAAATATGTAAATACACACCGCAACCAACCATTACTACCGCTACAACAGCTCTACCACAAATATCCTGTTTAAGTTACAGAAAATGTTCTCCCTTTTCTTTGCTTTGACTAAACAAGTATAAAAGCAAAGAAGATCTGGTATAATTTATTTATGAAATACAAACATAACAGAATCCAAAATCCCTACAAATGTAAGTGGCACTTTAGCCAAAAAAGAAATGAAATTAAAGGAAAAGTAAAACAAACACTTTAACCACAAAGCGACCAAAACTCTCACGTATTTTGTATTTTAAAAGCTGAGAATTTAATTATCAAGCAAATATTATGTAAATAACCTATTAAGGTGTTAAAATATTATTAAATTTGAAGTCTTTATATGTGAATTTAAAATCTAAAAAAATACAAAATGAATTTTGTATAAAAGTGAGATTGAAGTGATCATTTTAGCAGCATATGTTGATAGAAAAATTCTATGCCATTTAAATTTAAAAAAAAAATATCTAATAAATGACCATCTCTAGCTGTTACATAGAGCAGCCTTTAATTCAAATTATTAAACACATTTGTTTAAAAGTTTTTAGGTTGTTGGCATAGTTTACGGACTCCAGCCAAAAAAATATCGGGTCCGCCATCCAACGTTTTTTTTTCAACTAGTGCTTATTTCCTGAATGGTAACACTTAGCTCATGTCTGATTTGACAGATAATTAGTTTTATTCTTCCGCTGAATGAATATGATTGTGTATACGCTTTTTTCGCTTCGCTAAGTCGGCCTGCGATCGACTTACAGAAGATGCCAATTTTGCCAAAAAAAATCATCTTTTCAGATGAAGCTCATTTTGATTTTGGCGGGTATGTAAACAAGCAAAATTGTCGCATTTGGGGCACAGAAAAGCCGCACGCATACATTGAAAAACCGTTACACCCAAGACGAGTCACTGTTTGGTGCGGATTTTGATCCAGAGGCATAATTCGAAAATGAGCACGGAGTGGCCGTTGCAGTTAACGGCGATCGTTATCAAGCCATGTTGAAAAAATTTTTGTTCACAAAAATTGAAGAGGAGGATAATAGCAACATTTGTTTTCAACAGGACGGCGCTACGTGCCACACAGCCGAAGCTACACTCGATGTTTTGCGCCCTGATTTAAAAAAAAAAATGTATTTGGCGGATTCTATAGGTCTATTTCTTGATATAGCAAATATTCAATGATTTTGTGAGTTATATGCTGTGTGGCAATATTCCAAAGAAAATTATTGATATTTATCTCACTGATTCTTGAAAATGTGAATTCATTAAGACCTCTCATCTTCACGACAGCTACTCTTTTGCCTCTAGGGAGTACACGGCTTCCACAAAGCACCTTTACCTTGTTTCAGTACTTTTATAATCATTTGTCAAGAAACTTGTCTTCCTGCTCAGCAAGTAATCGGTCATTTCAAGCAGATTGAACCGGTAGATCTCTATTAATTAGGGCTGGCGGTGTTAGCTTAAACTACGCAACGAAGGTTAAATATCTTGGGATATCTATGACCAAAAGGATGAATTTCCTGATGCATATTCAGAGAATTATAGAAAAAGTGACTGAATTCTTAGCAGACGTGCTGTAAGCATTATATATAGTAGACAATTTGTTGCATGTGCAGCATATAGTGCATCAGTGTGATACGAGACAGTTAAGTCTGTTAATGATCGGCGTTGGGATCTTATCTATCAGAGTATCGGCTTAATGGCATGTATGCCGGTTTGCGGGACAGTGTCGATGAACGCTTTACTAATTCGGCTTCAGATCCGGAAAATGTGGATGATAGGAATTCTCACCGCCTACCACATGTTAACATGTACGACGGACAGTGACAAAGGAAGGGTGATGTATGGGCTCGCGCCTGATGTTTGGTTTTTACGGGAACTTAAGGCAGGATTTTTTACTGACGGGACATGTCTCGCTCCGAACGTTTTTGCACAGGCGGGGCATTAGTTAGACTGTTGATTGCAGCTGTGGGGTTGGATCGGAGGGTTCGCGACATATTCTGGTGGAGTGTCCACTCTTCGATGACATAAGCGACTTGACAGCAATAGTGGTCATCGTAACGGAGGATGCGGTGGCCGTTAGTGGAACATTAGTCCTGGAGTTTATTCGCTGTGTATTTAATAGAAGGGATACTATCGTTAGGGAATAATAGGTTCTCTTACGGTATCATCTGCAGTACCTGTCTGGTTGTGTGATTGTTCGCTCGTGTATTGTTTTGTTTGGTTTCATTTATTTTTTTTTTTGTGTTTGTTTTTATTTGCCACCAGTCCGAAGTCGTTTAGAACTTAAACTGGTAGTAGTATTTATGCTAAAAGGCTTAATTCTGGTATCACGATAGATGGGAGCCCCAGGGACTTAGGTCCCAACAAAATAATGGTGAGGCGCCCTTTTGGGATCAACGTGGTGGCTGTGGCTTATACCCAAACCGCGAGGAGAGCGCTAGCTCGCTCTTATTTAACCAGGTGCCTTGACCTATAGATCAGTAGGAGTTTAGATAGTTTCCGACTCTTTTCCAACGCGGAACTCATATCCAAATAACATGCCTTCGAATTTGGTACTCACATGTGGTTCTTATCTTGTGTGGAGCGTTGGTGGATGCATTATATTCACTCGCGCCTTAGGCACCATGGGTATGCCAGCGTAGCAATACTCACAATAAATTTGTGATTTTCTTCTCCACCTGGTCTAGGATAAATGATGGTTTTGTCGTGGCAAAGTAACAACGTTCTATGCATAGAAACCACTTCAATAGTATGGCCAGAACCCTTCTTTGGAGTAGAAAGAATGGTTTCGGAAGGCGAAATGTAGGTTTGTCAAGCCAAATTAGTTGGAAGCAGTTACAAACTTTACTGGAAAACTATGATTAAAAAAATTTCAATTTCTTATAAGGCATCTAAGAATAATAACTGCCGTAATAACAGTGCATTGCAGATTGAATTAACATTTGAACAGAATAGGAGTAGTTTCCAATCTATTGAGGCACATAAGTGCTTATCAACTAGGTAATAGGGAGACACTACTACTGTTAGGGAAACGCGAAATTATAAAATTTCTTAAGATATTGTTTAATTCGTTAAAAAGAGCATTAATTTTTAAAATCAATTTAAATATTTAAAGTGTTCCTGGAGTTAAGTATTGTTAATAGTGATTTTTCAAAAGTCTTTGAAAGATTAGACAAGCTAAGGAAACAAATCCTATTTCAGTGTTGCAGAATTCTTATTTTTTTTATTATTTTTCCACTCTAGCGCCATCCATATTATGGTGTCTTTCTAGTGGCATAGCATTTTTTCCAAGATTTTCTACACTTTATTTGTTAAGTTCCTCGTTTGTTTGTTCATTCATATTGTTGGGAAAATGTAAATGCTGAAGACAAAATGCACCACATCAGGGACTTATTGTGGGATTTTAGCAATGGACTTTATTGGTTTGTGTCGAGGCTTGCCATTGTTGTCATAATTACCTTTACTAACTTAAGACTAACGATGTTGCCAGTTCGATTCTTTTTTGGGGTATTTAGGTTTTACAACATTTGAATTTACTGTATATAAATCGAAATTTGTAGCAACTACAAGAACATTCGATACTAATAATGAAATACTGTAAAAAGATGGGGCAATGCGGCTAGTTAGTTAGTGATCATTTAGCTGTCAATAAGTAAAGTTGCGTTCGGGCATAAATACAAAGTGTTGTTTACGCTAATTTGCCGTATTAAGACATAGTGTATGAAAGTTACAGTGGAATTAACAAAGACCGTAAAAACCACAACAAAGTAGAGTTTTATTTTATTTTAGCGCAATATAAACGAACTCAAATGTTTTAAAAAGTTTAAAACTTAACAATATGTTTCTGAGACGCTTGTTGATAATTTACTAAATTTTAATCTCACATGTTCAGGTGATATTTTTCATTTTTCCATTTTTTCCCATAATTCTTAATGTCAAATTCTTGTAAACTGATTTAAAGTTGATAAATTAAAATTTAATTAACAAAAGAAAAAATCATAGCAATTCCAATAAAAAATCTCTTTAAACATTTAATTCTATTGCATATTAACTGAGTGAAAAGTGATTTATAGTGAATTGTTTTTCTTTTTTTTTTGTATTAAATTACATTGTACAACTATTTAACAAATACAGTGTGCAACAAAACAAATACAGAGAATTTAATTATTGTTTTTACTTTTTTATAAACACGATTGACTTCTTTTTTGAAGAGGAAACAACAATATAAAATACAAGAGTAAGTTAAATTAAATTAAAACAAATTTAAAAAATGTTTCCTTATATTGTTTATAGAAATACCAGTTCTTTCAGAATCGTTACTTAACACCATGCGGATTTAAAAAAAAAGCGAATTTATTGTGATTCAAATAGAGGCAATACGGTAGAATCCATTGCTAACATACATGAAAATAATCAGTCATTTTCCTTTCTCAGAATTTGTGCAATTTTACATGGTCAGATAGAGATGCATTATTACCGCCAGAAGGATGGTAGAGGCAAAAGTACAGCACTAAAGGCTCTCTAGACATCAATTTAATATGAAATTTATTAATTTTGATAAAATCTTACAAAAAATTTCATTCCATTAACTTTTTGTAGCAGGTCACCGCTTTTGTTTTTTTTTTTTTTTTTTTGTTTGTAATTATAATGATTTGTTTTACAATCTATGATATCTTATATTTTTATAAGTTTAAAAACCGGTAAGTTTGCTAATTATATCAGCATCAGTAAGAATGGTTTTCACGAGTCACTCGGTTTAAATTTGAGCCAGGGGTTATTTCGAATCTGGCAATACTTATGTCATTCTATTCTGTCACAAAATTCAGTATATTATCTCCACTGAACGAAATGAATAGACTTATGCTTGAGCAGCATTGGGTTTTATTGGATATTTATTTCCAAAGCAAAGACAATTGGTCGGAAATTGCAAAAAAATAAAAAAATAAAAAAATTTTAATTGCAAAAATCAATTTTTCGGATGAAGCTCTTTTCCATCTTGGTGGGTACGTTGATAAGCCAAATTGCCGTATTTGTGACTCATAAAACGTGGTCTTATAGAAGCCAAAGAACCCATTACGAGTGACTGTTTGGTGCGACGGCTTGAAACGGAGGCATCATTGCCCATATTTCTTTGAAAATGAGAACGGCGCAACCATAGCAGTCAAAAAAGACACCTATCACACTGTTTGATTTCAACACATCTCATGACACAATCGGTTTATTGCGTCAAACGTTTGATGGCCGTATAATTAGCCGAAATGTCAGCTGAACGCCAAGAAACTGCGACTTGACACCGATAGACTATTTTCTGTGGGCCGCCGACTTATGCCGACAAACGAGAAAAATTAAGCATTTGTAGGCCAACATTCGTGATGCCATTGCCCAGATACACCCACAAACACTCGAAAAAGTTCTGAAAAATTGGTCCGATCGAACCGGAACAATTGTACTCCACAACAAAGATTTGGCAAAACTTTAAACCGTTTTTGTTTTATTGCATTTATAAATTTAAACCTTTAAATGGTCAACCCTCTATATTTGGATTTGAGCTTGGTCGTTGTCGTATTGGTATCTCCAAATTGGAGGCATTTCTTTTTGTTTGCGCTTCAACATTACATATTGCAGTATATACTTACACGTAACATTATACATTATGAATTAACTCGATCTCATGCGCAGAAAAAAATTCTGGGATCAAAATATATCCGCATATACAGATGCAGAAGGCATTTTCCTGAAGGCCTGTTTCTCATTTAGACTAAAACAGAACTTTAGAGATTAATTTCCGATTCTTCAAAAACGAATACGATCTTCTAATTCTTCAATATCTTTTGATGGGTATTAATTGTCTGTCTGGCATTTCATTAAGCTTTTTAATCACCTTTAACAGGTCATCTTCTATTTTTTTAATTATTAGCTTTTTCCACTCTAGTGCAGTTCTGTGTAAGAATGTAATTTGAATTTTCATTAGATTTATATAAAGGGTCTGTCTGGCATTTCATTAAGCTTTTTAATCACCTTTAACAGGTCATCTTCTATTTTTTTAATTATTAGCTTTTTCCACTCTAGTGTACTTCTGTATAAGAATGTAATTTGAATTTTCATTAGATTTATATAAAGGGTCCGCCAAATAAATTTTTTTTTTCAAATGCTCTAAAAAAAACTACTGAATATTTTCTCAAATTTCTTTTTTTATCTGAAAGTACAATCCTTCCGGTTAATAATGGAAAGTAATTTCATTCAAATGGCTGCCTCGGCTGGCCATGCAGTAGCCTTCACGATCGGTCCAATTTTTAAGCACATTATCGATTGTGTGCAGCTGTATTTCACCAATGGCTTCACATTCCTTTAAAGATTCAAGTGTCTCTGGCTTGTTGGCGTAACACTTATAATTGACGGCACCACACAAATAATAGTCCAACGGTGTCAAATCGCAGCTCCGAGGTGGTCAAACAACATCAGCTCTGCGGCAGATAATGCGATCTTAAAAAACGGGGCGCAAAACATCGAGTGTAGCTTCGGCTGTTGGCACGTAGCGCCGTTCTGTTGAAACCAAATGTTGCTAATATCCTCCTCTTCAATTTTTGTGAACAAAAATTCGTTCAACATGCCCCGATATCGATCGCCATTGATTGTAGCGGCCACTTCTTGCTCATTTTCGAAGAAAAATGGCCCAATTATGCCTCTGGACCAAATTCCACACCAAACAGTGACTCGCTTTGGGTGTATCGGCTTTTCAATGTATGAGTGCGGGTTTTCTGTGCCCCAAATGCGACAATTTTGCTTGTTTACATACCCGTCAAGATCAAAATGAGCTTCATCTGAAAACATGATTTTTTTGGCAAAATCGGCATCTTCTGTAAGTCGATCGCAGGCCCACTTAGCAAAGCGTATACACAACCATATTCGTTCGGAAGGATAAAACTAATTATCTGTCAAATCAGACATAAGCTAAGTGTTACCATTCACGAAATAAGCACTAGTTGAAAAAAAGTTAGATGGCGGACCCTTTATATATTAACTTTACATATTAACTCCCATAACATTCCATGAAGGAACATGTGGACCTCTCTGTCAGTGAGCTGCACCAGATTCTATTTTAAAATCATAACCAATTACTAGCTAATGTTATGAGGTGATTCCGCTGTCTAAAAACTTTTTTTCTTTTTTAAGATTGCTTACCTATACTATCACAGAAATTATCACGAAATTAAAAATGTACGTATTGGGAGTACAAATTAATTCGCTTCCTTTTTTGAGCTCAAAAATTATAATGAATTAACAATTTTAGTTTTTTTAAAAAATTATCAAATCTCTGGCTTACTTCTTCTTCTTCTGCATCCCATCTTAGAAAAACTTCTCGTTTTTGGAGGCGATCCACTTTGAAGCCGATTTTATATTTATTCAAAAGAAGTGAAAGTCAATAGTCAGAAGGATTTGATCGTTTCATTCGGCAAATTTGCCACGAGAGATCGAGCATTGTCATGCGAAATTAAAACTTTATATGTCTGTCGGTCTGTCTGTCTTTATATTCTGGCCATTTTTCTCATGGTGCACGGTTCTACCGGAGTAATTGCAATCTGCTCCGAATACTGGGTTTCAACAGCTCGTAGTACACAAAGCCGCCTTGATCCCACTAAAATGCAAAATTGCATTATAAATATTAAAAGAACGTAATTATATTAACAAACAAAAAACATTATCGATATAAACGAAATTTGGAAGTAGTTATAGAACCCAATAAAACCAAAAAACAAAACCATCAAAAATTCCAATAAAACCCTGTGGGCTGGGTTTTTTTTTTTTTTTTTGAAAAAACCCGGTTTTTTGTGATTGATTATTAACCACATAATTATGCTTATGTTTTGTTGCACACTGTACATGCACGCCCACTAAAGTAAAAATGTTAAAAACAAAAAACAAAACAAAAATATATTTACACTCATTTGCGAATATATATGTAAGAGTATATGTATGTATTTAAAGCTGATAAATTGTATTTTCTGTACCAAAATGTCACATTTTATTGTTGTTGCACTTGCTGTGATCGGTCACAATCTCTCTTTTTCGGTCTTTTTATAATTTAGAGCACATACAAAAACAAAAACAACATTAAGAGCAAAAAAGAAAAACAAAATTTAAAATAAAATAAACATTTACTCATACATACGCATGCATTAAACTCCAACTTAACATCACACACATAAAAGCATTAATACTTTAGCATGTATGTGTGTATGCAGAAATGAAAACAAAAAACACAGCAAATCACATTCTGGCAACACTCTCATTCTGACACACACATTTCCTGTTATACACACACACATAGAGGGCCATAAATTAAAAGCTTTCACAATTATTTAAATGGACATGGCCACAAAATTAGTTTACAGCTTAATAGCAACACTAACAACAGCTACAATAAAACACAATTAAAAATTACAAAAACAAAAATGTATATACTCATATGCGCACTAACACAAACACACACACACAGACGCACACACGTAAATTAACTTATACATACAAATTAAAATAGTAAAACAATGAGAGTGTGTTTGTTACTCTACAATTTAAATATTTAAATATATTTGAACGAATGCATGAGTGTTTGTTTGTATGCGTACGAGTAAGTAAATATGTGTGCATTAGTATTTAAAGAATAGCATTTGCATCGCATACACAACAAGTTCATGCGTATGTATCTACGCATGTATCTACAGTTGGTGAAAATTAATAAGAAATTATTCATTATACGAGGGTACTTTTCTACATCAAAAACTTTTTTATAAAATATATTGTGCAACTTGAAGAAGAGTTTTATTCGAACTGTAAATAGTTTTTCCAAAATCAAATATTTCTTAATAATTTTCTTTGGTTCTAAGGTTCTAGACACTCCTTAATAAGGAGAATGATGAGTAGATGGGCCAACGGCATGCAGCGTTTTTGTAAGTTTTTCTAGGTTGTAGGGAGAGTATTGACATTAGAGCAACTGCTGCGTCACTGCGCAGAGGCTTTAGCGCAAAAAAGCGAAGGTGCACAGTGTATAAGGTTACCGGCAAGTTGTTGAGTAACCTGGTAAAGGGGCTGGCTTAAGGGCAGTCACCCGTGATTGTGGTCTCACGCTGGTCTATACCATTTCTGTCTGATTCTTTGTTTTGGACAAGATAGCCAGATATTCGTTGGTAACTCTTAGTTAACTTCCTGGACATGCTGACATAGAGGGCAATTGCACGGCAAATGAACTTGCGATGCTACCCTACATCGTCTTGAATCTATTTAGATATCAGTATTTCTGTCATATACCCGGCCTTACTTCTGAGATGACTCTCTTATAAATCCGGGACGTCGGCATAAAACACACAAAAGACGGCTGCATTGGCATCATCAATGAAGTCGCTGAAGAAGGATTCTTCTTGGCTATTTGCTGAATTAGGCAAATTGCTGGTGGAAAACTATCTGGTTTTACAAAATCAAAAAACTGACTTGACCGGTGAATAACACAAGATTACTCCTTAGTCAGGATGAAACAATAATGATAACTGTGCCTACCGAGGTTACCCGGTCATTGTACCGGAATGAGTAGAGGAAGAGATGGTTGAACACTTTCTATGTGGATGTCCGATTTCTATAACCTGTAGCCATTCTGCAAATGTTGCGATGTTCTGTCATGAACTAAGTGATCTCCTTAGGTATCTCAACCTGACAGAATGGTTCGTGTGATGTAGGCAGATTTTCAAAACGGACATTGCTTTACACTTACAGTGGCAGAAGGTGGTCACAAAAACCATCCAATCAACAAACCAGAAAATTTCGTCATATATGGAAGGTTTAGAAATAACTAAGATTTTAAAATTTCCCAGGCTGCATATAAGGAACCTTATTGGAAAAGATAAAAACTGCCTTGTAATAAGCGATTTACACAAAGTCGACATCTTAATTAAATCGACCGACTGATGGTCGAATAGTGGAAGATGAAGCATTTTTGTGTAAATAATCACACATGATAACACACGGGATCTATTTAAATGCAAGTGTGCTCTGAGGTTCAAAGCTGCCAATCGAACGTAATCGAACCTAATTGCCGATATAATTAATAAGTGATTTGTCCAATATTTAAATTGACTTCAAATTACTTAAACCACTACATGGGTAAAAGTATAATAAAAAAATATATAATATTGTTACGAAAATAAGATTGGCAACCTCTGCGTTTAATATTGTTACGAAAATAAGATTGGCAACCTCTGCGTTTATTACATCGCTAAAATAATTAAACAAAAGCTGCAAGAACAACTTTACGTGCTGTAACCAAATTAACAACAACAACTATTAGCAGAGACAAAGTGAATAAAAATAATACGGCAACAACAATAATTAAACAGCAAAGGAAACAAGTAACAGACAATAAACAAGCAACAACAAATACTAAGAGTTGAAAGAGGTAGATGTTTACATACGCATGACTACAAAAGAACTAAAAAGGAATTTAAAAAAAAGAAATGGAATCAACCTGAAATATCGGGAGGTTCGAGAGCTTTCGATGTATTGTTTACTCAGTCGTATAAAAAGCACATCGATGCGAACAGCAAACAGTTTATGTGTCTTAAACTCAGCGAGTGCAGTTTAAGTAAAGTAAACTCAGCGAATGTGTTATTGGTGTGAAGAGTGTTTATAAAGAGTAAACTCGTGAAGCTAGTAGTGAAGTAAAAACCAGTTCAGTTGAAGTTAACTCAGTAAAGAGAGTTAAGCGTGGATAACCTCTGGTTGAAAAGGTTGTGATCGAATCTAAGTTGTAACTACGATTGGGTTGGAAGATCTATATTGTTTACAAAGATTTAAACAGACAGAGTAATTAAGAATATAAATTGTTATTGCTTGTAAAAAGATTACAAGCAGTGGTACACAAAAGTGTGTTGAATAAGAGATTTCTAATTAAAACCAAAAACAATATTTATTTTATTTTAACTATCGGGTCCGCCATCTAACATTTTTTTTTTTCAACTAGTGCTTATTTCGTGAATGGTAACACTTAGCTCATGTCTGATTTAACAGATAATTAGTTTTATCCTTCCGCTTAACGAATATCGTTGTGTATACGCTTTTTTCGCTTCGCTAAGTGGGCCTGCGATCGGCTTACAGAAGATGCCGATTTTGCCAAAAAAAATCATCTTTTCAGATGAAATTCATTTTGATCCTGACGCATTTGGGGCACAAAAAACCCGCACGCATACATTGAAAAGCCGATACACTCAAGACGAGTCACTGTTTGGTGCGGATTTCGGTCCAGAGGCATAATTGGCCATTTTTCTTCGAAAATGAGCAAGGACTGGCCGTTACAGACAATGGCGATCGTTATCGGGCCATGTTGAACGAATTTTTGTTCACAAAAATTGAAGAGGAGGATATTAGCAACACTTGGTTTCAACAGGGCGGCGCTACGTGCCACACAGCCGAAGCTACACTCAATGTTTTGCATCTGTTAAAAAAAAATTATTTGGCAGACCCTATACAATCTACGAACTCATAAATACACGTTTTTAAAAAGGTGAAGACGTAACAATATTTACGTGCGGAATATATATTACTAATTAATACGTTGCTGCTGTATTTTTCTAAAATAAACTATAAAATACATATCTCAACACTTAGATAAACCATTTCAGAATCTAAAATGTATTACACACTCTATTTGCATTTTCACAACAAATAAAATGAGAACATAAGCAAACGTTCACAATATAAACATAAAAAAATACTTTAAAAAAAAGCAAAATACAAGTCTTTAAAAAATTTAAATTTTAAAACAATTCCATTGAATTCCCTTTAAAATTGATTTTTTCTTATGTAGATTTTTAAATTCACTTAAGCGGACAGATAACATTTACTTAATGAAAAAAGTAATCATAAGTCAGTGTATCTGTCACCGTGTTTTAAATGAAGGTGTTACCAATATCAGCACAAACACTATTACTTATAATAATGTTGGATATAGAATCAAGACTAATAGAAGTATATATCGTCACCTAAAATGCAAACGGCCCTATCTAATATTTTGAAATTTTTACAGGAGAGGCAAAAATCTATTTAAAATAAAAAGTATTGTTTTAATCAGCGATATTTTTACCGATATTTTAGCTACAATTTTTATATTTTGTATAATTAACTTATAAACCAATATGGCGTTTTGACAATTGACTTTTAGTTTAGTCTTTTCGCGTTTATCATATAATCGTTTTTGTATTTTTTCGCCAATTTTAGTCGGAAGAGTCCAAATTTATTTGTAAACCTTTGTTTTGATGAAATGCATCAGAATTAATGAAAAAGTATACTATTTTTGCACCGATGAGAATATTTTTTGTTTTTTTTTTTTTGTGGTTCAAAATTCGGTTTGACGCAATAAATTTTAATTATGTAACAGGTACCTCAGAAAAGCTATGAACTTAAAGCAATTTTTTTTTTTCGCTATAAAAATATTTTACTGCAGAAAGTATAAAAAAATGCTCTCTAAATGCATAAAAAATTTCGAAAACATGCTTTTAAAACGGAAAGATACAATAAAAGGCGGTTATGGGCAAAATATGCAAAAATATGCACTAACAAATGGATGTCAAAATGCAAAAAAATCCCTAAAACGGATAAATATCATACATTTGACTTAATTGGATGCATGAAAAAAAAAACATGCAATTGCATATTTCTGGTTGCCCTTGATATTCACATACATTAAAACGGACTTAACCAACTATAACTTCATTACTTTTTAAAATTGTGATTGTTATGGAAACTTTTTCATTTGCCAAAATTAAATAAGTTTGTAATTATACTTGACCTTTAACATTTTGTCTACATAACTTTATTGAAAAACAAATATAAAAAGTGTCCAAAATTGTACAAAACTAAGGACAAAATCCGCAAAAAGAGCATATTACACTCTAAACAAAAAATTTCTTAAACTGGCACCATGCACCACTAGACTTAATAAAAATAAACCATAGCCCACAATTACTTACTCACACTTACAAATATATTACAGTCGGTTGCCAAACTATTAGGGACAGTAACAAAAAAATGTATTTTTGACATAACATAACATATAAAAAAATATAAAAAAAAAACTTACAAGAAATTTATTAATATTTTGTTAGTATTTAATAGACGGCTGCGCAAGCACAACTTGAATGTCTGACAAGCAATTGTCCATCACTTTAAAAACTACATCTCTTGTACTCTTGCTTTACTAAATAAATGTTTTGAAGGGAAAATATTTTAAACCACAAACAAAATCAAAAACATCAAAACCATAAAAGAAAAGAATACAAAACCTTTAAAACAAAGTCAATAAAAAGAAAATTGCAATAGAACATAATGGACTGAAACAGAATTCAAACACAATTAACAAAACCTTGTGTTGACCTGACCTTAAGCGTATATTTTTCGCTGCTTAAATTTCACAATTAGCAATTAAAAATAAGCAAGGGATCACATTTAATACTCTCTTTTCTCATTCATCACTCTCATTATAATCACGCTAAGTTCTCTTTGTTAATTTTATACTTATTCTACTGTACATACTGTGCTTCCAATAGTTTACCATTATTTGTCTTGATAATTTTGTTTTGCTTTTATTTTTACTGTCGAACAAAATACAAAAGCAGCTACAGTATGTTTTTGAATTTTTTTCAAATGATACAGTGCTTGTTTTGCTGAGAATCAAAATCGAAGAACTTTTGCTTTTACTAAAGAAAATGCACTAAATACTGTCATATGTTCCACTGTACAGTAGTGTCGGCTGGCTCTCAAATGGCTGTGTGCAGCCCTCTAGTATTTAGTAACACTTCCTTGTGCTTTTATATGTGCTGTTAATCGCCTGGGCATGCTTTCTATGTACTGTTTGATATTTTCTTATATTTTTGGGTTGTGATTTCAGACACTCAGAAGTTCCAATAGGTTTTACTTTTTTAGTTACCATCTCGCTAAATCTGTTTTCGTGATCTTCCAGAGATTTTCGATAGGGTTACCTTGCCAGACCAAGGTAAAACTGGTAACACTTCGAGCTTTATGACAAGGTGCAGAATCATACATAAAAACAAACTCTCCACCATTGTGGACCATTCTCTAAGAGTTGGTAATAGACGAGATTGTAAAACTTGTCTGTACGGATTTTGATTAATGGTTTCCTCATTGATATGGAGGTTTCCTACTCGCTTAGCGCTTATTACAGCCCACACTATTAGTTTCATGGGGTTTTTTACCTTTCCTACGATGAACTCAGAGTGGTATTTTTGACTTCTCTTATCGGCTAGAATTTCAAAGGTTTACTCATCTGAAAAAATAATCCTAAATTATAGGAGTTTTAAATTTTGTATATGAAGCGTCATTTAGCATAATTTATGGAATTTTTCTTATTCCAATCTTCAGTGGTCATCTGCCGATGCTATCGTGCTCAGCTGAGACGTTTTTTTTATTACATCTGTCAGTTGAGGTTTTTTTCTGAACAATAACCTCTTAGAACTACTTTTGCCAACCTTCTCCGCATAGTTCTCTTAGAAATTGGTATGCCACACTTTTGTACCAACTGTGGTAACATTCATGCACCTGCCCGTACTAGTGTGATACGTTTTCTGTCACTATTATCTTTCATCTTTGAAATAATAGGCAGCAGACTTAGAAACGCTTACAGTTTTCGTTATCTTTTTTTGACAATCATGTGTATGCTGAAAAAGAGTTTTGATTTCAGATTTTTTTCTAGGAGACAATTCGTATCCATGCTAGGAATTAAAAGGTATTGAAATAAATTAAACGATACAAAAATTTATTAAAAAAGTACTTGTAATACTTACGTTCTAATAGTGTTAAATTAAAATAAAACTGTTTTGAAATCTTAAATTCGGCGTCCCTTTGTCGGCTCATTAAGCCTCTGCTTCATCTTCACTATTTAAAATATTTTAGAAACCAAGTACACATCTTAACTATCACGAACCATTTAATAAAAGACTGGTCTACAAAAAACAAAAAATTTTCTCGCTTTTAAATAAAACTATACGAAATATAATGAAAATGATGAGCTGAATTCAAATCCATTTTCAATTTTTTTCCATTGGGCTCAAATTCTTTTTTATGGGCGTGGCAAATATTTCGTCCAAAATATGGCAGTTATGTTAACATATTTCATCATAACTTGGAAACGACTTGACCGATTTTAATGCAGGTACATCCAAACGTTTATGAACAAAATTTCCTATAAATCACTTAAAAAACATTTTTTTTTTTTTTTTTTGTATTTTCAACAGTTTCGGAATTAATCACAACTTAGCTGCGAAAAAAAAATTTTTTTTTGCGCAAAATTAGAGAAAAAAAATTTTTTTTTTTTTTTTCAAAACTCGTAAAAAATTTATCAGAACAAAAATTTTTGAAGTTAAGCACTTAAATTACAGCTTTATATGTTAAGAATAAAGTAAGCTTTCAAGCATGAAAATCGGTTGGCTATTACTGATTTTATTTAAAATTAAATGCAGGTACCTAACCTTTACCAAAATTAGCGAACAAATTTTTTTTTTTTGCATAATTATTGAAAATTTTTGTTCTTTTATATCCAAAAAGTTATAAAAAAACTCATAGAATACAAATTTAACTATTTAAACATTAAAATGAAAGTCAGATATGTTGAAAGTAAAACAACCCATAAAGGCAGGTGCCTAACTTTCGCATAAGTAAAGGGCTCATTTTTAATGGCTATGGTAGGTAAAAAATATTTTAAGAATAAAATTTTTTTGATATTGTGGTAAAAAATCCAGTACCAAATTACTTTCGAAAAAGAAAACACAATTTTTTTTGATCATTCAACACTTATTTGCGAAACCGAAAAAACAAATATCGGATATGATATTTGATTTTATCAAAACCAAAAGCTAATACTGAAAAGTACTCTAAAGACTATTTCCATTTTAAATTTTTTCAGTTGGGTAATCATTATATTATATTCCATATACTTTTATTATATTCCATATACTTTTATATAATGGCGTTTTTTGCTGTAGACCAGTGTAATTTTATAAAAAAAGCATGTGGGATGTAAAAAATAATTCTCAACATTAAAATGTTTTCTTTAGAGTACAGAGTGTCTGCCGAGAAGGTATACTACTTTGTTTATAATGTTTGATTATATGAAAGCGAATGAATCTTACATTGATAAATGTTTTACTTAATGTTGGCGATTAAGATAAATGCCCGCCTCTATTATCCTCACAAATGCGAGCCCTTTTGAGCACATTTTTTATTACATTCTCACACATTTCACAAAGTATTACATTAATTTCATCACAAATGTTTTCTTTGAGTTGCTCCAGCGTTTTTGGTTTGTTTGCATAAACCTTGCATTTCAGATATTCCCACAAAAAGTAGTACGTAGCAGTCAAATCAGGTGACTGTGGTGGCCAGTCAACATCACCATTCCTTGAAATAATTTGTTGTGGAAAGAGGTCTCGCAGTAATTCCATTGTAATCCTGGCTGTAAGCGATGTGGCACAGCCTTGTTGAAACCACATGTTAGTCAAGCCTAAAGCATGCAGTTTTGGCGTTAAAAAGTTTTGAATCATATCACCATATCGCTCCCCATTGACTGTTTCATAAAAGCAAGATCCAATGATTCCTCCTCACCAAATTGCACACCAGACTGTCACTTTTAATGGATGCAAAGGTGACTGATGAAGAATTTGAGGGTTTTCCATTGCCCAGAACCGACTATTCTGTTTATTCATATAACCATTGAAATGAAAATGTGCCTCGTCACTCATTAAGATTTTTTCATGAAAATCGATGATTGAGTTTGATAAAAAGTTGTAACGATTAAAACACGTTGGTTTACTGAATATTTTTCCATAATAAATTTGTCACGTCTCTACTTCATGACTCCCAAATATAAGCTGCCAAGACTAATGTTTACCAAAATGGCGGCAAAACAAAATAGTATACCTTCCCGGCGGACACCCTGTACATCTAAGTGTACTAAAAGCCACGTAACGATAAAGTAATTGACTGTCCCTAATAATTTGGTAACCGACTGTACCTATGTACTATATACACACTTATAAATATACTTATACTTTATATCTGGTAGCTTGGCTTGTTTGTTTATTTATATACTCTTTTGGAAGAGACCCACTTCATTTGCCAACATACCAAGTTTTAAATAAAAAAAAAATATTTTTTTATAAATTCAAGCATTTACACTGAGACTGTTTTAACCAAATTAAAAATTAGAAATAAACAAAAAAGTTAGTTTCGGTATGCAATATTTGCTTAAAAGAAAAAACAGAACAAAAATTTCCACAGTAGCCGAAATGTAATAAATTAAAAAATAGCAAAGAGCAAAACAAATATGTATGAATACAAACAAAAATATGTAAAGTTCATATGCAACATATGTACATAAACCAGAAACTTATTCGAAACTAAACAAAATAAAAATCAACCATGATTTCGCAATACTACACTGTATTCATTTAATATTAAGGTGGTGTTCGAAAAAATTCCACTACAAAGAAGACGGCTTTAAATTGATATATCGGGTCCGCCATCTAACGTTTTTTTTTTTTCAACTAGTGCTTATTTCGTGAAGGGTAACACTTAGCTCATGTCTGATTTGACAGATAATTAGTTTTATCCTTCCGCTGAACGAATATGGTTGTGTATACACTTGAACAACGCTGGGAAATATTGCGACATTACTTTGAAAATAATGATAATGTTGCAAAATGTGTGCGATGTGTTCAGATGAAGCTCATTTTGATCTTGGCGGGTATATACTCGTAAACAAGCAAAATTATCGCATTTTGGGCACGTGCGGGCTACGCATACATTGAAAAGCCGATACACCCAAGACGAGTCACTGTTTGGTGCGGATTTTGGTCCAGAGGCATAATTTGACCATTTTTCTTCGAAAATGAGCAAGGAGTGGCCGTTACAGTCAATGGCGATCATTATCGGACCATGTTGAACGAATTTTTGCTCACAAAAATTGAAGAGGAGGCTATTAGCAACATTTAGTTTCAACAGGACGGCGCTACGTGCCACACAGCCGAAGCTACACTCGATGTTTTGCGCCCTATTTTTGAAGATCGCATTATCAGCCGCAGAGCTGATGTCATTTGGCCACCTCGGAGCTGCGATTTGACACCGTTGGACTATTATTTGTGGGGTGCTATCAAATATAAGTGTTACGCCAACAAGCCAAAGACAATTGACGCTTTAAAGGACAATATTCGTGAAGCCATTGGTGACATACAGCTGCACACAATCGATAATGTGCTTAAAAATTGGACCGATCGTGGCAGCCATTTGAATAAAATTATCTTCCATTGTTAACCGGAAGGATTGTACTTTTAAATAAAAAAAGAAATTTGAGAAAATACTCAGTAGTTTTTTTTTATAGCATTTCAAAAAAAAATTATTTGGCGAACCCTTTATATACGGTGACATTACATGCAAGCAGACATTTTAAGTTTCAATCTCATTATTGTGTGAAAAGTTATCTACGCTAAAAAATGATTGAAAGTTCTCAGCATTGCCGTCATATTTTTGCTTTTCTATTATAGAAAAGATAAGAATGCGTTACTGGCTACTAATAAAATTGTGAAGTATATGGAGGCAATGATGTAAAATATTTTTTTTCTCGTTTTCCATCTAATAATTTTGATGCTAAAAATTTCTCCCTCTCTGATCGATCAATCACAAAAAAATTCCATGAAATCATGAAAAAAACTGAGAAATACCTGCATATGAGGTTACTAGCGGCGTTTTCTTTTCTAAAAAAAAAAATGTTGCACTTCTTTGTCCCTTTCTTTGTTTGTTTGTTGCGTTTTTAAAAAAATTTAATATAATTTACGGAACGATATCGAACCATATATAAAGCGAATGATTACGAGCGATGGAAACTGGATCATATACGATAAAGAAGAACGAAAAAGATTCTGGATGATGAATGATAAAGCTTCGCAGATGGTGACAAAGTCAGCATTAACACCACGAAAAATAATGCCATGTATAGGGAGGATTGGTAAACAACTGTTCATTATGAGCTTTTACAACTTGGGCAAATGATTGATACTGAACACTACTGTCAACAATTTACGCGATTAATGCAAGCAATTTAATTAAAAGGGCCAGAGATGTTGTTGTGTTTTATCATGACATAGCCAGCCAAATAATCATCTTTGATGACCCGCCTGAAACTGAGAAAGCTTAGCTGATAATGCATGTACCATATAGCCCGGAAGGTTATTCGATTCGATCTCTGCAGAACTCTATGATATTAATTTAGGTATCGTAGAGAAAAGTTATTTAGAAGTTTTGAAGTCTGATGGATTTGCCCTTAAAATGAAAAATGTTACCGATCAAAACGGCACATATTTGATTTAATAAGACACGTTTCAAATATAGAAGAAGGTGTTTCATTTAATAACATTTTTAATCGACCACTAATATATAGTGCATATGGTATTTGTTTCAACTTTAGTTGCTTTAGTTTAGGTTGATAGGAGGATCCAACAAAGCTGTTACAAGTCAAAAAGTTCTTTATCTAAGCCACAGTAGGCCATTGAGAAAAGTGTTCGATATTAGTACAAGGGGAGATAAAATGTTTTCAAGTCTCTTCACCGTAAGCCCTTCAATCACTACTGCTAAACACAGCACCTGCTATATAGCTGGAACTACTCAATTTTAGCAGTTGACACATCCTTTCTTGTCAAGGTATCCCCATAAGGTCTTTCTGGTAATGCTTGCTGTATCATTCAACCAATGGTTCGTATAAGTTCTCTAGCCGATTTTTTAAGCTCCCACCACCGACTTCAAATTGTCCAAATTCGACTTAACAAACTCTATTCCTCTGATATCGAAACTATTAGCCCATTCAATACCCGCATTCTAGAATGTACTGGTTCCTAGATAATATTTCCCTGGCACTAGTCTAATTATTACTGTTGTCATATACCATCCGGTCACTAAATTAAACAAATAAATTGCTTTTGTAATAACCCTGATTACTGCCAGACAGGCAGTATTATGGTTCGAGAGGTGAAAAATGATTATGGCTTTTTATGGTGCATTACATAGTGCCGATTTTACTCTCAACTTAAATCCATCCGTGTTACAACTTAATCTGGACATCCGTTCCCCTTATTCAGTTTCCCCAAAGCTGCTTAATACTCTTCTGTCGCTTCGTATATAAAGTGCGGTTTTCAATGCTCTGGTCGAAGTGGTTTTAATACCCCCACTGATTCATAGACATGCCCTGTTGATTTTTTCATCTTTGGGATATCTTCGTTTCAGACTTCGATAAAGAATATTAGCAAATTGCTTAATCTTGTCGACTAATGCCGTAGTGTCACTCAAGTAAACTTTTATTTTTTCCTAATCCTGCAACATTATCTGTAACTTTTTTATGGTATTTCTACGTTTATAAACAAAACTTTCTTTGCTTTTTTGAAAGATAATTCTCCTAACCATCTTTGAAGAATTTGTACTGCTTAAAAATAATTCCTTTTGTTCAGAGCCAACTCACTTCATTTCAAAGACAATATAACAATTACCTTAGAGCGCTTCATACAAACTTTAAAGTAGAATTTTAAACAACATTTTTCTGATATTTTTATCTCCGCCACTCCTCTGGGGAGCATATTGACTTTCCACAAAGCATCCATTGCTTTGTTTCAGTTTCTTTATTCAATTTTGATCTTTCAAAGCGAAGTAGATCATTAATCCACTGTAGCTTCCTCATATGATTTTGCATAGTGGTTAAGATCCTTGCTAATTGGTGGTGATCTTTACTTGAGCATTGTAATTTTTTTTCGCAATAGGTGGCGTGTTTGCCTGATCATTCGTCTGATATTTGTCATCATCGCCAGAGGTATGCGGAAAGATGAGGGGACTTCTTCTGTATTTTTTAGATGGAGTTATCTGGAGGGAACCAACCACAATTAAATTTTCTTTGTCATGTCCTCTGCTGAGGCTGGTTCCTGGATCGTTTGTGTTGTTATGCGTGCACTCTAACCACTGCACCACGCCACCCCCATACTTCTTCTTTAAGATCAAAACTTCCTGTGATACTTCAAACACATTTTATCTCTTTTTTTGTAACAAAAACGGAAAACGATATACGAGTGTAGAGTTGGCACTAACAGAGAGAAGTCGACTGTATGTATATCACGAAATGAAAAAGTTGACCATATTTTTCTAACCAATCTCGTAAATTAATGTTTTTTAAGAATTAAGTTTCTTTTGGGATATATATACCCTTGTGTGCAGTTAAATATGCCTTAGGGATGTATTGCAACTCTTTTACTTAGTTTTGCTGTCTTGAACAGAAAGTGTTAAATGGTATGTAGACCCAAATGACTTTAAATTAAGTTTATTTGAAATGAAATTTATTTTTTTTTTTTATTTATTTATTTATTTTTTTTTATTTTTTTTTTTTTTTTTTTTTTTTTTGTATTATAAAGCATATGTTGTACGGTATTATTGCCTTGAACTACTTTTCAAAACTAAAAAAAATCAAAATAAACACAAACTGAAATTAAAACAAAAATAAATTAAAAGGATTTCATAGGCAACTTTGAAATATTAAAATAGCAAATGAAAACAAACCTAAATACCAAAAATGAGTAAGAAAAACTTTTAATAAAAAATTGTTTCAATGTTTTCCTTTACCAATAAGCGAGTGTATGTCTATATGTAGTTTTCGAAAAAAAAAACAAGGAATACAGCCGCACCGACAACAGCACCAGCAAAATGAAAAAAGACAATCAAATTAAACTTATGTTGCAAGAGGCACAGCTACATTTTCATTTCCATATTTTCAATTTAAATGTGAAAAACTTGTTGATCACGTTGGATTATTTGATATCCTACACTACAGTATATTGGGGTCGCTCAGTACAGTTTGAATATAACTAAATAGCTCTGAAGTTTGCCCAATCAACTTTCAATTTTTATTGGCTCTTTCATGTTATAAAATAAAAACAAATTTTTAATTTTTTAAATTTTTATTAAAGACCGTTTTTGACTAAATTTAGCATCAAATTAAATTCATATTTCCTTTAAAGACACTTTGCTAAGACTTTCCAAAAAACATACAGGTTTCCATCTGATTTTTTAATAAAAATATGTATCTATTCTAACCATATTATATGGATACTGGAGTAATCCCTCGCGCGTTGCTGGGAGGCTTTTTGTCGTACCATCGAAATTTCATATTTTATTTTAAATATAACCTTTCTCAAGATACAAATACAAAAACCATTATCTAATTTTTATACCATGCCCACTTATCCGATTCCGCCCACTTTGTACTATCTGAGTAGTCATTTCGACCTAAATCAGAACCTTTCATTCCAATCGTTCTCTAGGTATACATAAATCAATATTTAATTTTTATGATGTATGAGATGACACACACACTTATCCAATTTCGACCAATTTTTTACTGATGATATGTATTAACTACTAAGTTATGTAGACCACATTCAGAACCTTCCACTATTACCTTTCCAAAGATACACAAATATCAATATTTACTTTATATGGGCGGTGCCACTCCCACTTATCCAATTCAGCACAATTTTTGACTGATGATTTGTATTGACCACAAAGCTATTTGGGCCAAATTAAGTGGCTTTTATATTACCGTTTTAAAGATATAGACATATAAATGCAAATTTTATATGGGCGTGGCACCATCTAGTTAAACAATAGTGAAGCCACACATCAAATATAAGCTTTCTACATATGCTTTTTTATATATACAGTTTTAAAAATATTTTCTAACCCACACAAAGGGGCTCACTCTACAGTCAATAACTCGCGAACCCGGTGACCTATAAAGACCGCATATATATAAAAACCTTAGTACTAATATCACCTTTCGTTTAAGGGCCTTACATCAATTACAACGCATTTTATAGAAGTCTTTTATATATATACTAGTAGATAAGATTAAATAGAAGTTTGTATGGAGGTTAGCCAAAATATAGATCGATTTTAAGTTAACTAACATATTTGACACGATCTGAAAACCTATTCTCAGTAAATTGATTGCTATAATAATTTTATTTTCTTAGATATTCCAAACATTAACAAACGCACAGCTTATGCTGATGTAGGGTATTAGAAGAAGACACACATTTCCGACATTTGTTTGTTTATATTAAAATATTTTAAAGTTGGAAAACTTTAATGTGGTGCATTAAAGGAAGAATTACAAACCTTGCCAAAATTATAAAAAAATTTTGAATATATTGTATCCTATATCACCAGTGAAAATTTAGTTTAAAAATTTATTATTTATTTATTTAAATTAAAATAAAAATACGAATTATATTATAAGTATTACAAACGGCCAAAGTCTCTGGTCTGAATCGAACACACGTGCTAGTCTATCGATGCACCCAGGATTTATAAATAAAAATTAAAAAATGGGTCGTTCAACTACCTTTAACTGAACATAAATTTAGGCTTTATCTTGCCAAGCATGTTATTCATCCATATCAGTGGCAATTTAGTCTGTCTTTTGACCAGTTTATCCAATCTTTAGTAACCTAAAATATTATTTTGAACAGATATCTACAACCCATATTAAGATTCTCACGAAAAGCTTTAGGCTTACAAGCAATTTGTAAAAGAAGTGCTCTTCCTTTATACACAGATTCCTTAAGTTTACTTAAGTAAAGTATACACCACTTAATAGATATGTTCTTCTTTTTCTTCTTTAAAAATCCTCCAAGATTTTTAAAATCGATTAATATTTAGCTTATAAGTGCATGAAGTTACGAAAAACCGGTTTTCTACCCGTAACTCAAGATTTAGGAGCTGTTATGAAAACTTCATGATATGATTCTTGTTGTACTCGACAACCAGCATCTTTAAAGAAAATGACATCATTTCCCAGGCATTTCGATATAATTCTCTTCTGTCGCATAGTTTTTCTCTTGTACATTTTATTTTGACGCGCTAAAGATAGAGTCACTCTAGTTTTTCTTGTATAACAACAACTTGTATGGTAGGAATTTTGTTGTTGTTTTTATGAATTTTGTAAAGCCGTGAGTACAGTCCTAAAATATATAATTTTTTTAAAATCATCGTATTTAAATATACTCAAATATGAATTAAATTCAAGAAAATGTGCGTGTTGACTTAAGTCTGACGCTCGTAGTACATATGCTAGTTGTTACTAAGCTCTTCAATATACAATCAAAAGTCACTAAACTGAAAATGAGCGCACTTGCAGTGGCGGAATTCGTTTGTTACCACAACATCGGAAAAGGTGAGTAATGGTTATATAATATAAAATATCAATTAATTCTGGTTAATGGAGTCGCCGACCCTGATGTTAGGAGCAAAATAAATAGAGTCCAACATGCAAATGTTGCCCTCGGCAAGGTGTAACAATCACCACAACTTTCCTGGAAGTATTATATCCGAGACTTTAACACCAGTGTTAAATTGTACGTATGCGAGATTTGTAAAGGAAATAAATAAATGCCTGAGACATATAACGGCAATATTATGGCTGAAGCGAATGCTTTTGTAAAGATGATCTACTCTCTATGTATGTTGAAAACCTATTTGACGTTGAAATACCGCGAAGAAAGTAACACTGGATTAGTCGCAGACGGAGAAGTAAAACGCTAAATGATAATCTTGGCTACAGGTGTTATGCTTAGCGCACACAGAACTAAATGGAGAAATTTTATAAGCACAATTTAAATGTAGATAACACCAACAACGCCATCATCGAGAGTGGCGTGGTGTAGTAGTTAGAGTGCACGCACACAACACCAGCGGCCCATGTTCGAATCCACAGCAGAGAACATTACGAAATAAATTTTAGTTGCAGTGTTGCGATAGTTTGATAAAAAAATAATAATCCATCTTAAACAAGCCACCTTGACTATTCAGCATATCTCTGGCAATGAAGACAAACATCAGACGAGTGATCATGAGAAAACGCCACCTACTGGGAGAAAATTACAATTCTAAGTAACACCACTTAGCAAAGATCTTCATCACTATACAATTATATGGAGGCGAACTAAGGTAGACTATTCATCTACTTAGCTTAAAAATCAACCTGATTAATAACTGAAACAATAAAATGGATGCTTTGTAGAAAGACAATATGCTCAATAGAGGAGTGACGGAGAAAAAAATGTATTAAAAGCTAGAAGCTTTAACGAAGTAACTGAATTTGTTACATTTTATAAGTACTATGTGTATAAATGTAACTTTATGAACTAAAATAAAGAAAGGCATTCTCAGTGTAATACTTAAAACACCTAAAATAGAATAGAAATGTTAAGTGTTGTATCAAGTGCAAAGTAAAGGTGTTATGACTATCCATTAGAGTTTGTTTTTGAACAACTGGTAGAAAATATAAAGTTTCCTGACCTGTCTACGACGTGGTTTAGACTCGCTTAATTATTTTTAATGCCTAAAGTAAAGCCCTGTTGTGTATTGCTCGTGCACTACTGATACCAATAACTTTGTCATGCCTGCATCAGTGACTAAACTTATACGGAAGCGTAAGAAGTCTTCATGCAGTATTTGGCTTGTGGTGACTCTGTTAGTAGAAAAGTCCAAGAGGGATAAGGCTTCTAGAACATATAATGACTGGACACTGTATGTATGTCGGAGAGTAAAGGTTACCCATGTTATAACTACTGTAGGAGTTTAGGAAGCGGTACAATACCTTCTTTGTGACTACACCGTCCTACGAGAGCTTAGACTAGGGCATCTGGTACACGTCTCTTCCACGATCTGGACTCTCTCAAGGATATATCATTGACAAATCTGATAAATTTTCTCAGTGATACCGTTTGGCTATGCTTTTCTCGTTCTCTCTCTTGTCTGACTTTGACTCGTGTAACCTAATCGTAATTGTGGCGTTCTGATATAAAGCTCTGATATGGATTATTTAGGTAGAACTTCCTTGCATTACAATAATTGATAGAAAGCCTGACTGAAGAATGACAAAATGTGTGGAAATATTACGTAGATCGTTATTAAAAAGTTGCTTTATTATGATACATAGGCTGTTGATATGATATTAAGCAAAAGCTGTTCCTTTACAATTCGAAATTATAAGTGTCGGTGTTATACTTCTCCGGCTTTTTCATTCTCTTATGCTATATTCACAGGAGACTTCGAATTACTTGTATGAATTACGCTGTTTGCACGGCACCTTTTTAATTGATTCTATTAGTTCTTCTTCTTCTTTTCTATTATTTTTATTTATTATTAAATTACGTTTTAACAATGGAAAGGAAAAAAATAATTAAAAAATATAAAATAATTATTGTTTTGCTAGCAATAGACTCCGACATAAGAGGATGGTGAAGGCAAGCATGACAGAAGAAGAAGAAGAAGGCATAATAAGGTGAAAACAAAAATTTATTGCAGTACAAGATAGACATACATTCCGTTCCGAATTCTTGTTTTTTTCTAATTTGTTATCTATGGCATTTGCGTTATAGTTCTCTAACAACACTAGTCTACAAAAAACTACACATTTGCCTTTAAATAAAACCATATGAATATAATGATTTCAATGCGCTGAATTCAAATCCGTTTTAAGCTTTTTTTTTCCATTGGACTCAAATATTTTTTTGTGGTCGTGGCAAATTTTTCACCCAAAATATGGTAGTTACGTCAATATATTTCATCATAACTTGAGAAAACGACCTATTTAAATGTAGGTATAAGGAAATGTTTAAGAAAGATAGGTACCTACTTTTTTACTTTCAACATATCTGGCTTTCATTTAGATGCTTAAAATGTAAAATTTATATAAAGAAAAAAATTTCCACTAATTTTGCAAGAAACCTGCATTTAATTTTGAATAAAATCGGCAATAGCCGACCGATTTTCATGATTTATAGCTTATTTGATTCTCAATAATTTAAGCTTTAATTAGTAACTCCGAAATTGTCCAAAATACAAACAAATGTTATTCAGATGATTTATATGAAATTTTGTTCCTAAACATTTGCTAATGATTTCAGTAAAATCGGTCAAGTCGTTTTCAAGTTATGATGAAATATACTGTCACAACTACCATATTTTAGGTGAAAAATTTGCCACGCCCATAAAAAAAATTTGAGCCCAATGGAAAAAATTAAAAAAGGGTTTGAGCTCAGCGCATTGAAATGATTATATTCCACATAATTTTATTTAAAGGCTTTTTTTGCTGTAGACCAGTGTAAATTGGCCAATGTTAAAAATTTCTTAACGTGCATCCTTTTTAAGGTGACTTTGTGCATTTAAAACTTTAATTTGTTTTTTTATTTATCTGTTTGTGGATTAAAACTTTTGATTTTTTGTTTGTATTTTAAACAACAAGATAATTTAAACAAATTAAGTTTTATTTTTTCTCAAGTCTCAAGTTTAAGTATTTATCTTCTTCCTTTTATTTAAGCTTCTGCACCGTTCCTAGTGACTGACAGTGATAATGAGAAGGATTTTAATTTCATTTTTTTTTTTTTTCATTTTCTTTTAAAACAGAGCACGAATTTTTTGTAGTTCAGTCACGTATAAATCATGACCTTAAGGATGTTGTAATACCACTCTACCAAATTGCAACATCTTTTTTTTCTTTTTTCTTTAGCTCCTTTGCTGTTGTTGTGGTTGTTAACATTGTTAATAACTTTTATTAAAAGCTTTACAAAAAAATTTAACTGAAATTTTAAGAATAACAACAAAGTATCTTATAAAAGTTACAAGTGTTTCTAAATTATGGCTTTTCAAGAGGTTTTTTATTTTATTGTTTAAAGCAATTGCCTTGAGATTTCGTTTTTTTTTTTTGGTTATAAAAACCTCTAAAAAAATTTATTGAAATAAAGCCGGTGAAATTGTTATTTATTAGGAATGAAGTCGTAAAAAAATTGCCACATTTTGTAATTATTATTACCTTTGTTTTAGTCTGTTGAAAAGTGGATTATAAATGGATTTTAAAATAAAATGTATTTTGTTTTTTGTTGTAAAAATTAAGAAATGTGTAGTCGATCAAGAGCGATATATGAATATCAATCGAAAACTTCAATGATTAAACCTTCTTAATTAAATATAAAGAATTAATTGATTATAGCAGGAAGCAACTATTCAATAATTTTTGTTTTGTTTTAACAAATATAAGAAACTAAACAATTTTATTCAATTATATTATCAACAGTTGAATTAATGTTTAATGATAACTAAACAACAATAACTTCACAGCAAAAAATAATAAACTATTAAAAAAAAGTCCAATATTATTTCTTAATCATTATTGGGTGTTAGAAAAAGTTCAGTTAAAAATGTTACCAAAAATGAAACACCATTTTCTTATATTTAAAACGAGCTTTATTAACACTTTACCATCAGTATAGAACTTCTGGGTTTTCTGTGCTGAAATTGATCCATTTGTGTCTTGCCGTATAATATTTAAATAATAAAACGTTTTTAATTTTATTTTCAGGGCCAGCCGCCAAAGCTAATGCCTCCTTTGAATGCTCTTTATTAATTCATATAAATTCTTATACTAATACACACATAATGTGCGTAATATGAGAATAAGCTGAGACAGCATAATACCGAATGAATTTTTAAAAGCTTTCAGATTTTATTTAAAAAAAAACACAAAATTTATGAAATCTTTATTTGAATCGATAGAACGATCTATATAATTCATTATTTAAAGATAATCTCATGTAAATGTTGACCGAGGCTACGCCTCAAATGATTTACAGTCTGGGTCCAATTTTGGCATACTCTCTTCAATATATCGGCCGGTATCTTGCGAATAAATTCTTCAATATTGGCTTCCAGTACGTAAACCATAACTGGGTTGTCTCTATAGATATGAGCCTTAACCTAGCCCCACAAAAAAGTCTGAAGGCGTTAAATGCACGATCTAGGAAGCCAATTGACCGACCCCAAACGTGCATTAAACTGTTCACCGAACTCGCCTCTCAATTGGGCCATTGATTCGCTTACTGTGTGGCATGTGGCACCGCCTTGTTAAAACCACATGTCAGCCATATACAGCTCTTCCATTAAGAGTAAAAAAAAAATTGTAAGCATCGCACGACAGCGCTCACCATTTACAGTAACGTTCCTATCTTCGACGTCTTCGAAAAAGTACGCTTCAATGATGCCTTCGGTCAATAATCCACACCAAACAGTGAATTTTTCGAGATGCATTGGCAGTTCTTGCTCTTCACGCCAAATATGGCAACTTTGCTAATTCACGTATCCATCCAACCAGAAATGAATTTCGTCGCTGAACACAATTTTTCGTTAAAAAAAGCATATATTTTGACCATGAATTTTTTTGATATAATTCGATAATCTGCAAACGTTGTTCATTTGCAAGTCGCTACATGGTTAAATTAGAGACCAAACTGAACTTGTTTGACAGTAACATGTTATAAGAAAACAGCTGTGCTGCCAAAAATAGTGTTACCAGTAAGAAAGTTGCTTAAAAATCACCCGATACTTGCCGTCTAGATGTCATCCAGTGTTGATTTAATACTTTAACAACGTGGAAGTACACCACACCTCTATAGAACTTAAAATAACACTTTTAAGAAAGTCTCGCAGAGAGCACAATAAACGATAATCTAAATGTGCAATGTCCGGGTTGTGTGGTGGATGTGCGACCTGAGTTGTCATGATAAACAGAATACTTTTTCCGTTGATCAATTGTGTGACCAGCCTGTAGAATTACACAGCATTACCTTTCTTGGTGTCAATACTTGGTTTGCTACTTCCTGCGAAGCTTCACCTTGCTTATTACACGATCTTTTTCACATATTATTGTCGTACATTAACCACTTTTCAACCTTCGTAATGATTCGATTTTGAAGTGGTTCGATATAATTCAGTTTTTTTTCTTTTAATTCATGTGGCACCCAAACATCGATCTTCTTTGTGTATCCAGCTACTTCAAATAGTTTCTTAGAAACGTCTATGTTGTCGACGTTTTTAGTAATTGATCAACCAGAGCGAGGTGAAACTTTAACATTAAAACTATTGGCATTAGCGAACCATTTCACTACTGTTTGCCTAGTGGCAGCATCATCTTCGTATCACAAATTTTTCAGCAGCTTGCGACGGATTCTCACCTTTTCTAAAAAAAGAAAAAGCAAAATATGAATATAAAGTTCGAAATTTTAACTCATTTTTAAGCGTGTATAACTTGTCACAGAATAATGCGATTTTAATAATGCCCACCTATAAAATAAAGCTTGAAATGTCACCTTTCAAGCAGGCCGTTAAGATGCCTGATGTACTTTTCACAAAGCAGTCATTCCTTTATTTCAGTTTCAGTAATCAAGTTGATTTTCAATCTAATAGGATGATTAATCAATGTAGCTCGCCTCCACATGATTGTGTGTAGTGGTGAAAGCCTTTACTATATGGTGGTCCTTACTTAGCATTGTAATTTTTTCCCAATAAGTGGCATTATCTCCTGATCATTCGTCTGATATTTGTCATCATCGTCAGGTCAAGGGGTTTTCTTCAGATGCATTTTCTAGAGGGAAGTTGAAGTCTCTTTACTAAATATTCGAAGCCGCAATTAATTTTTTTTCGTCATATCCTCTCTTGGGCCGCCCGCTTATTTGTCAGCACTTTAACCACTACACCACGCCACCCCCAATTAATATTACCAGAGATATAAAATTTGTAACCATCTATTGACAACTTTTAACCGAAGTTTTTTGAATACACAATAAATTATTTTCTAAATTATTAAGTTTCCCAAACTAGTCTCATTTTGTTCTACTCGTATTTCCGCAGTAAAAAAGTTTCATTTGTTTTAACAAGTAAACCTTCACTTTCTTCTTTCTCCTATTCAAAAGCTTTCTTTCTTCATTAAAGAAAACTTTTATTAAACGATTAAAATTTATGTCACATTACAGTATGACAAACGACAAATGACAAATGTAATAAATAATTAATACTCGTATTCGTCATTCAATTGAAGTGAAAAACTTGTAAAATAACTTGTTTTTCATCACGGCAACAAATGAAGTGCCCCTTTCAAACATGGTATAAAGAATCAACATTCGCTCTCATTAGTAAACTACAGACAATATTTGTTGTAACGAAAAATGCGAAAAAAAAAGCTTTTGAAAATCAGAATGGCAAAGTAGGAGGGAAAACTAAATACGAATTCGATTCGATTTTCGTGTAATTGCTTTGAAAAAAGTAAAATAAAAGTTTTTCGTAAACAAAACTTTTCGTTGCTGTTAACATGAATTCTTGTAAAGGCATGTAATATTGTACGAGGGTTGTTAAGTAAAACAAATTTAAAGAATCGTTTCCTAGGCACTACAGATATTTAAGTATGATTTCGGCAACATAAGTATGTAAATGCCAACAAACAACAATCAATCCCTAGAGATAGTCTTGCAAACGTAAAATTTCTTTTTGTGGCGTGTACAACGGTGGTGGATAGTTAAACAAAGCTACAGTTTCTCTTACCACGATCCAGGAACTGTCTCCATGACTTTCTTTTCTTTTAAAAGACCTGACTGTCCATACACAAACAAGCGCTCTTTAAGGTCACGGCGGTTATTAGCAGTGTCGATGTCCCGGATAACTAGTCAGTGTATAAGCTAGTCATTAACATATCCGAAGCTGGAGCACGGATCGTTTGTGAGACATAGTTGCTCAGTTTACGTAAGCCATTACTACGTGTTACTGTCCGTCTAAATATACTTACTCGTGGCAATAATATATTGTTACGAAAATAAAAATGCCTAAAAAGAAGAAGATACACCACATCAGTGCCTTTATAACTGTATTATTTGATTTTATTCTATTGGTTTTTGTCAAGGCTGTCAATGTGTCACCCTGGTAATGCCATACTTATTTGTGTATTTGACAGCATTACCAATTCGACTACCTTTTGGTAACACGATCTGACATTTTTAAAATTAACGGACTGAATAGAGGAGCTGAGGGGTTGTAAGACTTTTCCAGAACTTTCCTAACATTCAGGTTTATAATGAAACTGCTTTGCCTACGTCAGTTAGTTATAGTTTGGCAGTCGTTTATGGAAATGTTTACGAAGACAATGGGTCTCATTGGGAGACCTATCTACATTATGGCTTGAGATCTGTTGCTTTTCATTATAAAGGCAGCAGATTTGCTAACCAAACTTTACACCGAAATCAGAATATTAATGATAATGGTGATACGATCTACTCGTAAATAGTCAGGTAGTCGATATAACTATAGACTTAGTAAATTAGCAGACCATTATGGTCTGGCTAACATGATTGGCTTTATCATGAAGATTAAATGGTTCTAGAATAGACGTTTGGCGAGATGAGCATTCTTGTAGTGATGTTAGGATAATTCTTAGAGAACGATAGATCAAATGTGGCCTCTGGGTGATGATGAGGAACTAAACGTTACTGATGACCAACCAGAAACACCGCACAGAAACTCACTTCCCTAAAATAACTTTTAACTAAAGAGCTATTAATCTTAGTTACACGTAGGCAACTACAAATTTCTGATTTCCATCTATAATCGATACATTAGATTGCATTTACCTTCCTTACCTTACCTTACCAACCTACAAGTAAAAACTTCCCACACTATCCACGTTTATGGTACTACTCCAAAAGTTTAAGGCTTAAACACACATAATTAAAAACCACAAAATTTTTCACGTTTAAAATAAAACTTAAACAAATAAATTATTGAAAATATGAATTAAAATTCAAATCCCTATTTTCCTAATAAATACCTCCATTCCGCACATTAAACCCTCAAAAGAAAAAAAATCATAATCAATGCATTAAAGTTAAATAAACAAAGATAATGAGACTTTATCCACCTTTCGTCGCACATAAAAATGTTAATTTTTGAAAAGTTTCGCAAATTTACATTCCCAAGCTGATGTTGTTGGGATAGAGTACGAGAATGAATTAATTTTTGAGGCAAAAGTTTTGCATGAGTAGGCGAATGGATTTGATTTTGAAAACAGGGTTTTTCAATAAAGCCGCACATAAAATAAATATTAAATGAGGTTCAAATGAAAATTATTCAAGCACACGCACTCACACTACTGTATACAAGCACATACGTACATAGAGAACAAAGCATATGCTCACATAAACATAAATCGTTCGTTGTCACATTCATTAAACGATAAACATCAGTTTATACTTTAAATAGACACATACGCAAATAGAATACTTACACATTTATATCAGTGCGTGTATGCGTGTGTGTGTGTTTGTGTGTTTGTGTGTGAAAGCCTAATGTAATTTATTTACTTTTAATATTTACTAGTTACTATTTAACATTTATTTATTATTTATTTAATTTTAAACATTTTTTTCATAACATTTTTGTTCCAAAAATTATCATTTAGAACTCTTCTGCTTTACCACATTAGTAATGCGTACGACTGTCCGTCTGTCTTGTTGTTTATCTAGTTTATTTACCCATTTTGGCATTCATTATGCGTTTCACCTTCAAAATCAACAAAAATTTTGTTTTTATTTTTTTAGTTTCACATTTCACTATTTGGAGGGAATTGATATTCAAAAAAAAAATTCTACAATTTATACAAATTTTAATTCAGCAATTTTTGTTTGGTATTATTAATTGATATCAGGCCCTTCAACAACTGTAACTTGTCCACTCTTTCAGCAAAGATAACTACAGTTTATTTTAATTCCGCTTACATACCACCACAGGAGCAGATATTTGGTCTATCGCATTCAACTGTCGACATTGTGTATACGTATCGACCACCATATATTAAGAATCTGCCATTGACATTCGTTTGCAAGGGTTCGTAGAGTAGTTTTGATTACGCTTGGGCGCTCCACAGTTTCGCAACCGTAAAACAAAATATAGTAGACTTAACGTTCAAATTGTGTATGTGTAACTTAGTATTGGGTTATTCATTCAGTGGTTTCAAGACCGCCGGTCTGGCTAGGCTAACAACTGTTAAATATCTGTTATTTGAAAAAAAAAGTTCGCTATTTACGAATATTGATCGTTTAGTAACCGAAAAACGCGTAAAAATAGTTAAAACTTACTATTAAAGCGGTGAAACTAACGTGGCTACTTTTCGTCGTAATCGACGAAATTTGCGTAAGGATGGAAGCGTTACATACGTGGTCAGGCCTATTCATCATCGCAATGCGGAAGATATAGCTTCAGCTAGTGAAAATGTGGCGGATAATTTAGATGTGTCGATTCCATGGCATTCTTATCACTAGGGCCTATTTTACGGCTTCTTATGGCCTATTTTTCATTTGTACTTGCACCTCTGCCCTTATGAATTCCAACTCATGTTAAAATTATAGCCGGCAGATCATTCACAAAGGGTTGCTAAAGGAAGAATGATTGGGTGCTAAAGGAAGAAGCCTTCAATGATTTTTCTTCAAGATTACCTCATATGTGGCTTTGAAAACTCAAAAGTGATTTCGCATTACACTCTGGAGGTATCATTGAGCCGTGTTTTTCTAAAACGACATTGAAAGAACAATTACCGCCATTTCAGAGTGCTATGGCCGTCTTCTTTTGGCCCGCTATTGAATATTATAAACTAAACGATATGTAGTTTCAACAAGACCGTGCCACGAGCCATACAACGTGACCAATTTTGGTTTTATTGAAATTTCCCGGTTGTAGGGCTAAGTCAAAGACAATGTCTACGCGAAAAATTCTCTAAGCATTTGAAAACAAACATTTGCAATTTATCGCCGAGATACCGCTGAGATAAGCGAAGAAATGGTCTAGAACTGCCTCAAAACTATCGCGATTATCGTGATAAAAACAATCAAGAGATAGATGGTCATGTAAATGATATTGTATTTCATACATAATGGCAAGGTGCAGGCATTATAATGAAATAGTTTCATCGAAATCATACCTTTATGTGGATTAAGAATTTGCCGGTTTCGCTCCGGATTGTGCGACTCAATGTAGTTATTGGTTCATCGACCTAAACATGTACTTGGAAATTAATTTACTTACCATCTCTAACAGCAAGAGAAATTTAACTCATTCGTTATAAATTTTAAATTTGGTAGTTGCGGAAAGTTCGTTAGAATTCCAGACATTTTTTAGTTATGGGCTTGGTTATATGGTTTCCAACATTTGCTAAGGCGCTCCGACAGGTGTTATGATAGTACCTAAATAACAAAAATTGTCGGGGTTAGTGGTAGTATGTAGTGGGTACAGCACAGGTCTTAGTTCTGTTTATATTCACAAGCAGTCCGATATCTGCAGCTGATCGTTCGTCGTTGATTTCGTCCTGCAGGTGTTCTTCCTTCGATGCTATAATAACAATATCGTCAGCGTAGACGAAGACTTCGAGATGTTGATTGATTCTCCAAGTTCTCTCTTTGTACATTATTTTTGTGGTGAGGTAAATAGGCAAATAGTATGTAGCCATGTTTAGCCCCAGTAAGTGTATTAAAGTGCTAGCTTGTGCTGCTTCTTAACCAGATTTATTTCTTTCGGTTGTACTCCCTTACTTCATAGCGCAGACCATGTGACTTTACAGTCAATCATATCAAAAGTCTTTTCAGAATCTTTGATTGTGAGGTATAATTGAGTTGGTGATATGAAACAGGTGATATGATATGATAAATTGTGTAATAGAAATGGAAAAAAGGTAAAGAAATTAAATAAATACATTTAATGTGGATAAATACCCGACAGAATTACAGATTGCATTGATCCTATAGTAAGTCAAAGGCAATTGAAACTGAATTCTTAATTCATTCTTAATTTAAGCCTCAATTATGAGCCCATACTAAATTATAAGAGGAAATCACTTAAATTTTAAGTAATTGCTTAAGTAATTACTTAAATGATTATACAAGTAATTAAGTAATTAATTAAGCAATTTATTGTAAGTAATTGCTTAATTATTTACTTAATTACTTAAGTAAATACTTAATTACTTAAGTTAATACTTAAATAAGATATTAAGTTATTAATTAAGCAATCTTTTTTAATTTGAATTATCTTACAATTAAAATAATAGACTAGTTATTTACTAGATATTTATTAGATAATATACCGACTATTATATGTTGGGTTAAAATTATTTGTAGTGATGAGAAGAGATTTAAGAGAGAATCTCGCTGCAGAGTCAGCATACTCATTTTCAATTATTTTCAGTGGTTGGGGAACCATCTAAGTTTTATAATTGTGTTGCGGATATTAGAGGCATACATATTGTTGTCGGAGACGCTTAAAATAGATTTTAGGGATGACATGGAGTGCATATAGCGTAGTTACCTTTTATGTTGTCGATGTGGTGAAGGGCCCCGTTGATTGCTATAATTTCTACGGAAAATATTGTACTATAATGAGGTAAATTTGCTACTTCAACAATTTTGTTTTCGGTTGTAACACTATAATTAAGCAATTTATTTACTTAGTTACTTAAGTAAATACTTAAATAAAATAATTAAGTAATTAGTTAAGCAATTTAGGTGATTCACTCTTAAAATTTTTGTATGGGAAATTATGTAGCTCGGCTCATAATTGAAGGTTGAGTTAAGAATAAATTAAGAACTCAGTTTCAATTACCCTTGATTCACTATATAATCAATGCGATATGTAAGCTAGTCGGGCATCAAAAAGATGATTATGTTGATCCCACAATTTTATAGTAATCTTTCTGTATTTTAATATGATCAAAATTCAATTCACTTAAACAAATTCTAAGACTCTTACCAATGAGATTGTGAAGAAAAATAATAAAACTGTCGTGTTATTCCATTATATACCTGTTGGAAAACATATCAATTGGTAGGCAACAAACTTCTATATTTTTAATTCAGATCAAAGTTTAAATTGAAACATTTTTATAAAAATCCCCTCCACAATCAAAATCAAAAGTCAACAAGTTCAAACAACTCGTGTCATGGTTTAGTATATATTTTACTTTTTAGACAGTATTTACATCCTTCTATAGCCGCGTCTTGTAATCAATCACTTCCAACTGTATTTTCACATCAATTGCTATATTTTATAATATTTATTTATATATTTACATACATTATAATTGAAATGGAAGCATATATACATACATACACACTTATTTCATTTTTAAGTATTTTGTAAATAAAATTATAATTTTTTGGCAAAAACGTTAAATCATGTGCAACTCACCCGCCATATGTTGTTCATGCTTCTGCTGCAGATGAAAGAGTAGCAAAAAAACTGAATTTTTGATTTTAATATAACCTTTCAGACTATTTTTTATATATATTTTATATAAGTATATAAATAATACACAAGCATATTATTCGTTTTTATTCAAAACCATATGTGTGTTTACAATTTATTAGATTTTTTTTAACTGCATGACAGTGACTGATTGGCAATATTTATAAGAATTTTAAATTCCCTCAGAATTACTACATATATACGAGTACACACAGAGATATCTTTTATCTTCAATGTTTGCCCTGACTTACAAACAGATAATACCAGCAAAATTGCAAAATATTTGCAAATATTACAAAAATAACATAAAATGTTTACAATTCATATTTTTACAAATATTTTGATTTTCCTTTTTGATATTATTAATAGACTCATATTTGATATCGTTGTATATTCAATAGACTACTTGACAAGCTGACAAACTGCAAGAAAAACTAAAATAGATGAAGTCAATAATAAAAATTATTACAAAAAAAAATAAATAAATAAAATAAAAATTGTAAAAAAAATATTTGTAAAAAAGAACGAGAGGCATCAGTGAGACACCCAGCATTGATTATCATTACATTTTCATAATAATATTCTCTATTAATCATTTATCCCTTTCTTATCGATGCGAACGATACCACGTGCTTCTTTACTTGAAAAAACACGCTGAACATTGCGTTGCCCCACAGACAAATATTAAAAATAATTCTTCACCAATATTGATAAAATATACTTATATTACTTGAAAGCTAATTATCAGCTGAGCATCATGATAAACGATTTTTTGCGGTTACTTCTTTATATTGTCGCAAGAGGCCTCTAAGCTCAACTAATGTTTAATAAAATATATCATGTAAAAAATTGGATTTTAGGTACTACAGAAAAATAGCTATAAAATTTATATTTTTATAAGAAATTTTTTAAAGTTAATTTTTTTTATTACGTTACAGTATTATAAACAAAGTAGGAGAAAAAGTTTTAAATTTTGTTTGTTGTTTTTATTTTTTAATGCTTTTAAAAACGCACTTATTTCAACAAAAAAATTTAATTTACCAAATATTAAAGGAATATTTAAATAAAGTATAAACAAATATATATTTTTTATTTTTATTTTTGAAAGTATGTAATATGTTCTATCAAATAAAAAAAAATTAGAACCAACTTTGTCATACAACTTAAAAAATTTTGATATTTTAAAAATGTATAATTTAGAGCAATTTTCATAAATTTTATTGATTTTAAGTAGGTTAAGACAAATAACATATTAAAAATAATTTGGATTAGCAATTTATATATGATATATTAATCCAGAAGTAATTAAAATTATTATTCAAATTCAAAATTTTACTCCAACATCGAATTTTGGCCAGATTACAATACATACATTTGTTATTTTAAATTTATTTCTTTATAAAGGGTCCGCCAAATAATTTTTGTTTTTAAATTCTATAAAAAAAACTACTGAATATTTTCTCAAATTTCATTTTTATTTGAAAGCACAATCCTTCCGGTTAATAATGGAAAATAATTTCATTCAAATGGCTGTCTCGGCTGGCCATGCAGTAGCCTACACGATCGGTCCAATTTTTAAGAATATTATCGATTGTGTGCAGCTGTATTTCACCAATGGCTTCACGAATATTGTCCTTTAAAACGTCAACTATCTCTAGCTTGTTGGCGTAACGCTTATCTTTGACGGCACCGCACAAATAATAGTCCAACGGTGTCAAATCGCAGCTCCGAGGTGGCCAAACGACATCAGCTCTGCGGCTGATAATGCGATCTTCAAAAACAGTGCGCAAAACATCGAGTGTAGCTTCGTCTGTGTGGCACGTAGCGCCGTCCTCTTGAAACCATCTTCATCAATTTTTGTGAACAAAAATTCGTTCAACATGGCCCGATAATGATCGCCATTGACTGTAACGGCAACTCATTGCTCATTTTCGAAGAAAAATGGTCCAGTTATGCCTCTGGACCAAAATCCGCACCAAACAGTGACTCGTCTTGGGTGTATCGGCTTTTTAATGTATGAGTGCGGGTTTTCTGTGCCCCAAATGCGACAATTTTGCTTGTTTACATACCCGCCAAGATCAAAATGAGCTTCATCTGAACACATCGCACACATTTTGCAACATTACCATGATTTTCAAAGTAATGTCGCAATATTTCCCAGCGTTGTTCAAGCATATACACAATCATATTCGTTCAGCGGAAAGATAAAACTAATTATCTGTCAAATCAGACATGAGCTAAGTGTTACCATTATGCTTATATAATAAGCACTAGTTGAAAAAAAAACTTTAGGTGGCGTACCCGATACATATCAGTAACTAACACACATCTATGCTAAAAAGAACACCTTTTTATTAAAAAAATTATATAAAAATTATCTTAAGACTTTGTTTGATTTATATTATCTTTGTCGATATGGAAGTGTAGCAATTACTTACCGACAGAGATTTTTTACATTTAATGCCAATGTCGGAAAAAATCTAACAGAATACACTTCTATTGATAAAAATCTAGTCGCGTTTGATGTTCTCTTTTTCGCGTCTTATCTTTTATCATATAAATATGAGTCGGTGAATAAAAACAGCTTAAGTCAACTTAAGCTACTCTTATATATCAACATATATATATGGGTTGTGGGCGTGTCCGTTGTCCCATTTTGTTAAAATTTGGCATATATCTATAATTTGCCCTAATAATTGTCTGCACAAAATTTCATTTATCTACGATAACTCCTATTTTTGTCCATTCGCTTTATGCTATCGACGCACTGCATGCTGTTTTGATTGTTCTCTGATCTTTATTCTGTTTTTGATTGATCCGAAGTTAATTAACAATTACATAGCAGATCGTTTTACATTCTAAAAAAGTGTCAGTTGCCCTTCTGACAACAATAAGAAGTTGCTGAAATTACAATGAAAAAAATTTTTTCTTTAATTATTACTTAATTGAGTGTAGAACGTGTTATTGAATGATACGCAAAAAATTTCAAGTATCGGCTTAAACATTTAGCGGTTTTAAAACCGGAATTCAGGCAAGACTGTCAGCTGTTAAATATCTGTCACGTGAAGTGTTATTTCAACCGTTCAATTTTTGAGTTTCAATTTTTAATACACTCACACTTTTTTACTGGCACACTCAAGTAGCGTACCGCTTACTGTGAAACAGTTTCAAGAAAAACTTGCACGTGCAACCGCAGGGTAAGTGAATGGTTTGCTGTTTGCGAATATATATCGTTTTACAGCCGAAGAATGCTTAAAAATAGTTAAATCCTACCACAAAAGTGGTGATTCACTGAGTGTTGAAATTTCGAACGAAATTTATCTTAGCGATGAAACTCATTTCTCACTCTGTGGTTTTGTCAACAAGTAAAATTATTCCATATGCGGCTCGTAGAATTCAAAATTGATTGCGAAAATCCAATGAGCCCAGAAAAAGTGACTGTTTGGAGCGTATAACGGTCTGGAGTTAGAGCGCCTTAGCCGTATAATAACCGATTTTTTTTTGGGCTGCAATTAAAGATTATGAACTAAGCGATATTTGGTTACAACAAGACGGTGCCACGAGCCACAACAGGAACAATTTTGGCATAAATGTATGAAAAAATTTCTCGATTTGCGATGTCATTTGGCCACCAAATTTATGTGATTTTAAGAAGTTGAACACTGAGCATGTCTACGCGCATAATCCCCTAAAGTTGAAACATTTTAAAACCAATATTCGTCAAAATGTAGAAAAAGTTGGTTAAGAACTATCACAAAAGATTCATGAGCTCTTATTTAAATAAAATTTATCTCCAAAGCAGATTTAGCCGACAAATAGAAAAGACAATTAATAAAAATAACAAGAAGAAAAGTAGAACTATCGAAATGAATTACGAGTTACTATGTGAACAGGATAGTTCATAAAAGTAATTCGAACAGTGAACAAAGTATTGCGAAGTCACGTCTAATCATGTTAAAAGATCCAAATTTGTTAGGTCTTCGACAATTGCGACTTTTCACAAGAAGATTCACAAATTTAAAGCATATTTGTTTTGAAGCACGTTTTCGGCTTACAATTATAGTATAATTATTGCTGTTAGGATAAGTTAATGATATGGAGAACCGAACAGGTGCAAGACGTTCAAGGTTTATTCATTTCTCGTCGATCTTTAGAGTTGGACATTCCACAAGCAATGTTACACCGCATTTTGCCTAAAGTCTTTAAAGTTCAGTTTATACAAGAACTCACACCTACCGACTATCACCAATGTCGTGTCTTTGCTTATTGGGAACTCGAAATGCATTAAAGTAATCTGGAATTTCATAGAAAAATCATAGAAAAATCGGATATACAAACGTTTATGTTATCTAATTGATTATGTTATCTATTTTGTTTTTCAGATTTGAGCACATTTTCCAGAATTTCTGCTGCTATTTAATAACCAATAGAAATCATGTTTCTGATCTCCAATTGCTCAAAAGTTGTTGTGTTTAAAACATATTCAAAGTATGTATTCAAAGTAAAGGCCTCAAAAATTTTAAGATCCCAAAGGCCTTACAATATTCACTGCAACAGCAGCCTCTACCTTATATCATAGCTCCACGTTTTCAGATGCAATGGTGTCTTCATTTTGTTTGTCCAGGTATCCATTTAATCAAAAGTAAGCATCATTACTAAATAAGATTTTTCAGCAAGAAAAAATTTATTATTTGAAAATTTTTCGTAAAACCAATCACCAAACTTATAAAGCAATTGACGGTCATTAGATTTCCATTCTTGAACAACTTAAGTCTTGTATGGAGTTAAGCCGAGATCTCACGCTAAGAAAAGAAACGTGAATATAATTTATTTTTCATTTCTAATTTCTTTGTTGAAGGTTATAAAAATCCAATATTTTTTTATACCTACAGCGCGTTCAATAAGAAGTTTAATTTTCAATAGCCTAGCATTTAGCAGTTTTCATAAGTCAACCCGTAACTACCAGACGGATATCACGTAAAAACTACGCTATTAATAAAAATTAGTTGAGGAAGGTTCACGTCGATCTTTGGTATTGGACATTCTTTAAACAACACTAAACTGTAAGACTTAGATCTTACGGCTTTTAAGGTTCAAGCAAAACAAAAACTCAGCGATAACGTTAACCATTTGCTGACCGTGTCCTTGAAATGCATCAAACTGATCCATAATTTAATCGAAAAATCATTTTAACTAATGAAGCCTATTTTCACTACGAAAGCTATGTTAACAAACAGTACTGTTGTTTGTTCTTGAAAAACCTTTCTATCCCCCATGTGTGGACATTTGGTGCAGGTTTTCGTCTGGCGTGGATATTTGACCTTAGTTTTTCGTGGGCTTCTTGAAAGATAATGTCTATGTCAATCGATACAAGACCTTAAATCTAAAATTCGTGTAGCTATTGAGGACATACGGCCCTATAATAGCGAATTGATGATGGAAATTTTCATGAAAATACTATCGTCGTGCAAGCGTAGTCATGACTACCATTCGGCTGATATTGTTTTCTATTCTTATTGGCATACCCTCATCGTTACTTCTGACTAGGCATGCGATGTTTAAGCTTTAAAATACTTGTTGTTTTAACATATCAGTATGAAACCACTTATTGTAGTTTCCCGTACTGTAACTATGGTAAATTTAAAACTAAATTTCTGTTAAAAACTCCATATTAATATTGTTTTACATATAAAAAATTAAAATTATATTAAAACCATCTGTGACAAAACCATGTTAAATTGTTGTCATTATATTTATTTTTTATTATATTTTTTTTTCTTTATTGGCGATTTTTTCGAACGATTACACAATTTCGATAATTACATTTGCCAGCAAATTGCCAAAAGGCAATTTTTTTTAATCATTTCATATTTATCATTATAAATAAATATTTTATTTAAATTTTAATTCACAAATAAATTTTAAAGTTTAAATAAAATATTACTTTATTTGTTTAGTATGGCAAAAATATTGCAATTTATTATCAAATATTTAATAATCGAAATTTAAAAAAAATTCATTGGCATCGAAATATTTCAATTTTTAGTCGTATTTATTATTTAATATTTATAAATGTTTAGCTATGAGTATATGATATATAGACATAAAAGATACCAAAAAAAAGCAATTTATTCTACAGCAAATACACAAGCAGGTACACATACGGAGTACATCTATTTGGTTAGATGTGAGAGAATTTTGGTAACACAAGAGTGAAAGAAAAAAAGAAGAAAAAAAAGCTTGGTTAACTAAACAATTTTATTACCAGTTCATGTTTACAACACAAATACTACTTTTTGGTACCACAAAAAAAAAACTCACTGAAAAAGTGGATGTTATATACGAGTATGTACATAGACAAACAGCAGAGTTGATCTAATTAATAATACTTGAAAACAATATTAGGAGTAAAGATTTTTAAAGCAATATTTTAAAAATTTCTCCAAAAAAATAACAAATAATAATTCTAATAACAAATTTTATTATCACAATTTCTAATTAGATAACACCCGCTGTTTGTTTACATATGCAATACAATGCATTTTTAGAAGGACAACATACTTGTGCTTAACCAAACAAACACAACATTGAATCATCGTTTAACAGACGCGCACACATACGACAACAACAATAACAACAGAGAAAGCAGAATAAGCAACAACCTGCAACATGATACTTTAGTTTTCTCCCCCTTACCATCCTATTCTGTATTCCAAAAAAAAAAAAAAAAAAAAAAACACTTTAAAGAATCTAAAGGAGAAAAGAAAATAAACTTCAGTTTCATTGTTAAACCGTCTGCGACATTTGTCACAAACGAAAAACCGAGTAAAGAAAGCACGAAAGAAAATAAATGAAAACCTAAACGTTGCTGGCAGAGACAATTAGTGGAGCACTCCGGCTTGCATTGCCTTGCATGGTTGAGTCACTTCAAGTAACAGTTATTGATTATCGTTACCATTACACACAGAATACACCCACAAACAACAATATTCAATGCCCACAAATACTCCTATAAATTACAATATAACTGCAGTTCAAAGCAATTTGAACACACACACGCACACACACAAAATGAAAACACTTGAAGTAACGCACTGAAGTTCAATTTGCTATAATTACACCGTGAAAAATTAAAGGTAGAAAATGTAAACGAAACATCGCATAAGTAGTGGTTATATGAAGGATACAAAATAGAAAAGCTATTTCGACCACTTGAGTTCAGATTTAGACAAATGATAAGTACAGGGTATTCCGATAAGAAGTTTCACTTTCATTAGCCCGCCATGTCAACAGTTGGCAAGAGTCAACCTTTAACTATTTTACAACTAACAAAATAAAAACTATGCCATTAATAAACATGAATCGAAATACGTTTTAACAATGTACTGAGATGATAAGAATTTACAACAAAAGTGCCTAAAGCACCATCATGGTCAGCAAGTACTGTTAATACAAGTTAGTAATGTGTGAGATTACTTAAGTGAGGGGTCACTGTAACAGCCAGGGTAATTTTATGGCGGACGGACTGGCGTGAAAAGGCTCTCCCTTTGGCAGCGAGGAGATTGATCATCTAGTTTGGATACCACTTTCCTCTTACATATTTATGGTTCTACAATACATGTTGGGCAGGACACAGGTACGGTACAAATATGGCCCCTATGCGATCGATCTCATTCGAAATCCATCATAGGCTGCAAATCTAGGTGGCTGGGCACTGGGCAACTGAAGACTGGGTCTACCGTTCAATGACAACTGCAAGTGCTGCCAGCATGAGAAAAAAGAGAAGACTATCGAACGTTTCTTATGTCAGTGTCCGATTCTTCGGATATTAGAACAGTTTTTCTTGGCAGAACGTTTTTTCATGCCACATCGGACCTGGCAGATGTAAATGTCTGCAAACTTTCTTCCTTTATACGTGCATCTGATTAATTCGTTTCTGACCGGGGCGCGGACATGTAGGTCAACTAGGACGGTACCTTCTATGTGCATCACAATGTAAGGAATTCCACTTTGATGTTTTTATTTACATGGCCAGATGATTAAACTCCCGTTTAAACTCAGACAACAGCTGATTTGTTTACACAAAAGAAATACTGAAAACATGTACACTCGAATCATAATTGATAAATTCTTATACTCATACTCATTCACACTTATTGCACTCACCATTCTTAGGTATACATACTCTAAAACTTGAAGTACTCATCGCAATCATACTAATCAACATTAATGACGCTATTGATTCATACTCATTTGCACTCATTGTGCGTACACAACAACAATATCAACATTTGAATACTCATTATAAGGTTGTATGTTTGTGTGTTTTTTCTTTTGAATAGCCAATACTTATATTCATGAATACTCATGAATGATTCGAGTCATTTATGAGTATTATGAGTATTTTCTGAGAAATGAATGCATGCTATGAGTATGAGTAACTATGAGTATGTGTACTCATTGCTACTTATACTTATGAATTAACGTTATTGTTCCTATGAGTTAGTATGAATAGTTGAATTTGAATGAACTGATGAATGAGCATGAGTAGCAAGAAAGCGATTTGTTGCTGATCTCTGACTTACACCAAACCTCACTCATCGATTTTCCCTCGTTCAAAGCTTTCTAAGTTATCAGTTAGCTATTATTTGATATTCGTTTCTTTCTCAGCATGTTTTATTATAATTATTGAACCCAGGGTTGCATTTAAAATGCTCATTGCTATAGTTATATAGGAAAAAGTAAGCATAAAGAGTTTTTGTTGGCATTACTTTGAGAACTAAGCTCGTATAAAAATATGTATTTTAGTGAGTTACAAAATAATTATAATGTTTAATCAATTCCTTTAACAGAATATTTAGTTTAGTGTACACTTCAAGTTGTTTTAAATTGAGTATCAGGTGTTTTGTTTTAAATTTCAGCTTAAAACTCTCAATACGTATACAATGTATGTACATATGTATGTAATGCCCTATTATATAGTGCGGCGATACTTTCAAAAAAGCTCATACTGGTTTAAAGAAGACCAGCAAATATTTGCATGAAATAAGTAACTTGACTAGATAGAGGGTCTTTGTTTCATAGGTCATTAAAAAATACTTAATTTTTCAGCAATAAAACTTAATTTGTAATCAAAATATTTTCAATAAAATTTAAATAAATGAAATCGTGTTCGTTGGGTTGTATAGCCTTATAGCCGGCATTATAATAAATAATATTATATACTGCAGTTGCTTCTTAAATTTTTCAATTTACTTTTACCTTTGAATTTAAGATTCTATTTATATATTATTATTATTTTACTTTATTTTATTTTACTTTATTTTTATTTATTTATTTATTTTTTTGTATGATTAACTGGGTTTAAATTGTATTTATTTTTACATTTTTTGTTTTTATTCGAACAACCAATTTTCATTAGTGAATGCATTTGAGAATATATAGGGGGAGGGTAAGTTCTTTTATTTTTGTAATCGTACTCGTACTTTTAATTAACATGTTTTAGGTTCAGTTGAGTAAATTAAATTCTCATGTTTTTTTATTAGATTTTTAGGATTGCAGCAAAAAAATAACTCAATTAAGGTAAAGTTTTTATATGAATTCAATGAGTGTTTTTCAGAAATTAAATGTGATCGTAAATAAGGTTTTATTTTATTTTACAGAAATTAAATTCTTTAGTTTAATAAAAAAAAGAATAAAAATTATAGTACAACACATTTAGGGAACAAAAAGTAGGTATGAAAGGTTTTTATAAAATTTCTGTAATAACTTACTCTTTTTATTTATTCATTATAAATATTTTAGTTATTACTATCGGGTTCGCCATCTAACGTTTTTTTTTTTCAACTAGTGCTTATTTCGTGAATGGTAACACTTAGCTCATGTCTGATTTGACATATAATTAGTTTTATCCTTCCGCTGAACGTATATGGTTGTGTATACTCTTGAACAACGCTGGGAAATATTGCGGCATTACTTTGAAAATCATGGTAATGTTGCAGAATGTGTGCGATGTGTTCAGATGAAGGTCATTTTGATCTTGGCGGGTATGTAAACAAGCAAAATTGTCACATTTGGGGCACAGAAAACCCGCACGCATACATTGAAAAGCCGATACACCCAAGACGAGTCACTGTTTGATACGAATTTTGGTCCAGAGGCATAATTGGGCCATTTTTCTTCGAAAATGAGCAAGGAGTGGCCTTTACAGTCAATGGCGATCGTTATTGGGCCATGTTGAACGAATTTTTGTTCACAGAAATTGAAGAGGAGGATATTAGAAACATTTGGTTTCAACAGGACGGCGCTACGTGCCACACAGCCGAAGCTGCACTCGATGTTTTGCGCCGTGTTTTTGAAGATCGCATTATCAGCCGCAGAGCTGATGTCGTTTGGCCACCTCGGAGCTACGATTTGACACGTTGGACTATTATTTGTGGGGTGCCGTCACAGATAAATGTTACTCCAACAAGCCAGAGACAATTGAAGCTTTAAAATACAATATTCGTGAAGCCATTGGTGATAATGTTCTTAAAAATTGGACCGATCGTGTATGCTTTTGCATGGCCAGCCGAGACAGCCATTTGAATAAAATTATTTTCCATTATTAACCGGAAGGATTGTACTTTCAAATAAAAAAGAAATTTGAGAAAATATTCAGTGGTTTTTTTTTTATAGCATATTTTCAAAAAAAAAAAAAATTATTTGGCGGACCCTTTATTATTATAACCATCACTGTATTGCTTTATATGTATGTGATTATTTGTAGTTAAATTTACATTAGCTAATTAGCTTATTACAAATTTACAAATTCTATTAAACAATGACAAATTCTGACATTTGTTACTTACTGTCACTCCATTAAATTCATATCAAATACAATTTACTAATTTAATTAAAATTAAATTAAATCTTTTTGAGAATTACAAGTAATAAAAGAGAAAATAAATAAACAAATTTAATCAATCTAGACACATGACTATGTTTGCAGCGTGTCTTTCAACAGAGACTACCGAATTTTGGCAGTTGATAGCGGTCATACTGCTAAAGAAACATCTATCAGATTGGCTGCCAAATAGTCAGTTCTTTATTTGTTTAACAGCACTTGACAATAAAATTATTTTTTTTAAATCGGTGTTCAGTTCCGGTTACATTCCACGCTCTAGGCCTCTTTTACAATCGCCACAATCGTAGTGCTGAGAACACTATAGGCAGTGTGATTGATAAATTTATGTTTACCAACTCGATAAACAATGAACCACAACAACGTATAACAACGAAAGGTAATATTTGAAATAAGCATAGGCACCACTTGTGAGAGTGTGCACTACAATCCGATATAATTGATTTCACGTTACTCAAAAGATCTTGATCTATGGAGAATAAAAACTTGGTGAATTTTGTGCTGTGACCTAGTATTGCATTAATAATAAGTTCAACTAACATAAAATCAGAATTTAAAACGAACAAATACATGAACTTTCATTCGTACTATGGGCCACTGGGCAGCTGGCCTAATACATATTCATCAAAAAATTATCTTCAGCTTTGACACTAATCCAAAAACAAAATTGTTGAATTCGGAATGATACCAATGCACTAAAGTTTCAAGCGTTTTCAATGCATTCCTAAAAAGTAACCATTTGGTATGGATTTTTGGCCGGTGGCGTCAACGTCATATAGTTCGATAATTATCGAATTATATTATTCGATTACCAACAACATGTGGGCTCCACAGCTCATTCCACATTGGGCAATTTGTACGAGCAGTTTAAGAGTATGCTGATATCACTTAAATATAATGTGAACTAGTCGGCGAGATCGTACGCTTTTACTTAGACTTAGATTGCTAGACTTCTGCGTAGTGCGGCACTGATGACTAAGGGTACGCTTAGATTCACCCATTCGAAACTGGCTTCTGATGGATCTACTTGCCAAATAGGTGGCTATTACATCAGCGATAAGGTTGAGAATGGCAGAGGCATGATTTGATAGCTGCCATGGACATTCGGTCATACTAACAAATTTTTACATGGCCGCTGACATGATGGATTATTGTATACCTTCTTGAACATAAAATTCTCGGTATACATCTCACCATAACCATGCATTAGGCCTCTGTCCCGAATCGAAGTCCTTGGGATGGGGCGGTGCGGTATCTTTATTTTCGTATATGAAAAGAAAATTTCCTTTAGACTTCGGGACAACTGCTGTGTCTTACAGGCGGAAGTCTTGACGATAAAAAGGGCAGTAAACTAGTTGATGTCCTACATGATACTTAATATTAATATCCGCAAATGCACGGACAGTCTCCGCTGTATACTCGACAAAGTTATTAGTATATGAATACCGGGAACCTCTTACTAATAAGGCGAAACATTTAAGTGAGGGAATTGTGTAGCTTGTAAATTGACTAGGAAGGGCTTTCCATTTGGCGATATGTCTTCTTGCGAATTTCTAATTCTGTAACACTTGTCAGACGGGTTACAGCGACAAGAGAATGAAACTATCGGCTTTGTCTCGAGTCAAAACTGGTTTTATTATAGGGATGTCGCAACATAGGCTACGCATTCTGGTGGCTATAATCACTGAATGGCTTGTACTCATGTGAGGAGACTTAGTCTGCCTTTTAATGTCTACAGTACTAGTTGTCAGTATGATAAAGAGAGAAAAAGGTGTGGAGCATGTCAATGTCTGTTTTCTTTCTCACTTCATTTCTGCATGTCATATGGACATGCGTCTGCTTAGTTTGTTTCGGGCTTTAGTACAAACATATGAGTCAACCTGGATACTACAAGCACCTATCTCTGGGCATCACCGTGCCATAGATACAGTTAAGCTGGACACGTGTTTGACTACCCGTTGGAAATTATTGATAATTTTATTAGACTTGTTCTTGTGAGGAGTTTTGAAATCATAAAGCACTGCAACCTTCATGCCATCGGTTAAATTCAGCCTTGTTTATGATTCGGAGTCATGGAAAATTGGATATTTTAGATGTGGTTCACATTTTAACGATGTTAAATTTCATAGTGTCATCGACAGGCCTTTGAAAATATCTCACACGCTTTCTTTTATTTGAATTCCTGAATAGGAAGCAGTTCTTGGAAGACTCTTTATACTTATTTGGTGTTAAATTGTTAATGTTTGATTTGAAAACGTGTGAACATTTATTGCCAATTAAATTACGCAAAAAAAATTATTTTTATTTCAAATTAATTTCTTGGAAAATTGAAAGAAATAATAAAAATTTTTATATAAACATTTATCTTTTTTATTTATTTTATTTACTTTTTTATTGTTTTTTAATTATATATTATTTTAATCGTTTTTTATTTTATAAAAATTTTTTGATACACAAAATTAAAAAAATAGAATATGTGTATAGACTTTTAAAGGGTGGTCCAATCAAAACTCACAATGTTTATTGTAAATAAAATAAACAGTCTTCAGAAATTTATCTTAATATAGGGTCCGCCAAATAATTTTTTTTTTTTTTAATGCTAAAAAAAGCTACTGAATATTTTCTCAAATTTCTTTTCTTATTTGAAAGTACAGTCCTTCCGCCTAGTAATGGAAAATAATTTCATTCAAATGGCTGCCTCGGCTGGCCATGCAGTAGCATAGACGATCGGTCCAATTTTTAAGCACATTATCGGTTGTGTGCAGCTGTATTTCGCCAATGGCTTTACGAATATTGCCCTTTAAAGCGTCAATTGTCTCTGGCTTGTTGGCGTAACACTTATCTTTGGCGGCACCCCGCAAATAATAGTTCAACGGTGTCAAATCGCAGCTCCGAGGTGGCCAAATGACATTAGCTATGCGGCTGATAATGCGATCTACAAAAACAGGGCGCAAAACATCGAGTGTAGCCTCGGCTGTGTGGCACGTAGCGCCGTCCTGTTGAAACCAAATGTTGCTAATATCCTCCTCTTCAATTTTTTTCAATTTTGCTCGTTTGCATACCCGCCAAGATCAAAATGAGTTTTATCTGAAACGATGACTTTTTCGGCAAAATCGGCATCTTCTGTAAGTCGATCGCAGGCCCATTAACGAAGCGTATACACAACCGTATTCGTTCAGCGGAAGGATAAAACTAATGATCTGTCAAATCAGACATGAGTTAAGTGTTACAATTCACGATGTAAGCACTAGTTGAAAAAAAAACGTTAGATTGCAGGCCCTTTATTTTTTATTATGATAGAAGAGTCTAAGACAATTATGTGTTAAACAAAATACAGTGCATTCGAGATAAGGTCAACTAATTAAAACCGCAAGTGTTGACGTTTATCAGATTGTGGACGTTTATGAATGTGCAAATTTATATAAAACCATATTAATAGTCTAGTTTGAATCGCTTTTATTGTTTATAGTCTGAAAGCATACAAAAATAAATCAAAAGAAACAAAAAAGGCTTCCAACGCGAACAAAAAATTGTTAAAGGGGAATCCCCAAATTCGGAACTAATTTCGTAAAATAAATGTATGAACGTACATATGTATGTATGTTTGTTAACTGTTACTCAAGCCAAAAATTTTGTTTTATTTCGAGTTGATGTTTTAGAGCTTTGTGGCTTGGTTAACTTTTTCCAGTAGACAATGTTAGAAAAAAAGGGTTATTGTTTTAGAATGTTGACGGAAACAAGTGTTTCCATTATCACAAGTGCACTTTATCGGCCAGATGCTCGCTACGGCTTTGGTGGCATACCTCTATCCGTCGGTCCATATTTTCATGTCTTCCCTTAGCTCTTGAATTGTTCTTGGCTTATTACGCACACTTTTTCTTTAAAATATCCCTAAAGAAAATATCCCATCGGTGGCAAATCACATGATTGTGGCAGCCAATCAACATCGCCACGACATAAATTTCTGGCGCAAAAGAGCCATTGTTTCATTGTCTTTGTGGCAAGTGGCACCATCATGTTGGAACCACATATCGTACAGGTTCATATACTCAATTTCTGGCCACATGAAGTTCGTTATATATTCGATATCGCTAGATTGGCTTCATTTTCGAAGAAGTACGACGCGATTACACCGTCAGCCCATAAACCGCACCAAACACTCTTTGTGGACGCATTAGCTTTTCAACAATCACTCGTGAATTCTCATTTGCACAATTCTATTGACCAAAAAAAGCATGAGTGCACGAAATGCATTTTGATTTTAACACCCAATTTCGTAAAAGGCTTCAACAATCTTAACGCGCTGCTGAATTGTGTACCTCTGATTGGTTGAATTTCAGTGTCAAACACTGAAACAAAAAAATTCCAAATTAAGTTGAGCAAAAAACTTGACGTTAAGGTATGACTCACAATTAACATCTAGCATTATGGTTGCACCACACTTTATAAGAATAAAAAAATTTCGATTTCTTTTATTTTAGCTTTAGCTTATTTAAAACACGTGTGAACATTTGTTTGAATTTAGATCAGAAACATAATATTTTAAATGAATTAAAAGTGAATTTTTTTTTTTTTATTTCGTTTCTTCAAATGGCAGTGCTTTTATTAAAACTTATAGCTTAAGGAAGTACATCAGTACCAAAAAGCAATACAGGACATACATTGAATCAATTCCTAAGTCCGTTAAGTGTGATCTATTATTGGAATACTTTCCTTTTTTATTTGTATGCTGATTTAGTCTTACAATAGCAGTTCCAAAATTAGCAGACCTAAGCCGCAGTTTTATATTGATCATTTTTGCTTGACTTATAAGAAAAATTTGGAAAACTAGCTTGACTTAGTGTTGTGTAATCTCAGAGTTAGACTTTTTTAAGGTGTTTACTTTCAGCATTCACTTTTATCTTCAATTTTCTTTTATTTCTTTTCAAAAGAACAAAATTTATTATTTCTTTTGAATATCTTGGTGCTTTCATTTTAAGTGAAATGGATGGATAGATTTTTTGATTGTATAATTTACTTTTTTACCCACAAGCCAATATAGAGAAAGTAATTAAAGTTGTTGACTTAAACTACTTTCTTTCAATTATTTTACTTTTATTCTTCTATTTTTCATAATTTTTTTCACATTTTTCTTTTTTTTTTCCTTGAACCTACACTTGAAGGGATTTCTATAATTATAATCACAGAGTTGTTTGTTTGGTTTTAATTGTTTTTCATATACCCTACAACCAAGCAGGTTGAACACCAGCTGGTTAGCCCAAATGACATAGCTTTGAACTGCCATAAACCACCAAATGTATTGAAGGCAGTTTATTCTTTTTTTTCTCCTCCGTCACTCCTCCTAGGGAGCATATTGACTTTCCACAAAGCATCTATTGCTTCGCTTCAGTTTCTTTAATCAATTTGACATTTCAAGCTAAGTAGATGATTAATCCACTGTGGCTTCCTCTATATTTTTTTTTTATTTTTTTTTGTTTTGGTGAAGATCCTTGCTAATTGGTGGTGATCTTTACTTTAACATTGTAATTTTTTCCCAGTAGGTGGCGTGCTTTTCCTCATCATTCGTCTAATGTTTGCCATCATCACCAGAGGTATGTGAGAAGAGTCGGGGAGCTTTTTTTTAATTTTTTTTTTTTAGATGGAGTTGTCTGGAGGGAAGTTGAAAACGTTTTTTATTATTAAACATTCGAAACTACAATTTAATTTTTTCTGCTGGGGCTCGAACCTGGATCGTTTGTGTTGTTATGCGTGCGCCCTAACCACTACACCACGCCACCTCATTGAAGTCAGTATTCTCTTCATATTTTTCTGCAATTTCCACTTGTCAGTACCCACTTTGCAATCCTAATATCGTCATTAATGCCTGGTATTGAGTAACTGTCCATTTTTAGTGACATCTTTCAGCTTCCTGTAGTCAACGCTGACTAAGACTAATTCAACTCCAAGGACCACTTTTTTCTATTACATTGACCAGCTACTTCACCTCATTACCAGCGATATTGTTATAACGGTTGCGCTTCATCAGTGTTATTCTCATGTTTGACAATTGTTGTTCTTTTTTGGATTCTCTTTATATGACGAAGAGGTATGTAGGCGTGCTTCTTTAATAGTTTTTCGACTTTATTTCTTTTGATACTAGACAGACATATTATTAGCTTCCGACATTTTCTCCCTATTATTTACTTATTACTGCTTCTACTGAAACACATCGATACTTTCGCTAATAGTCTTCTTGATTGTTAATCATTCTCACAGGAACTATTCTTTCTTTACTGGTTCTTACAAGAGCTTTTGCTGATATGATTTTTGTCTTGAATTCTGCTGATTTTATTACTTATAAGCGATTGTCCTTACAATCTTCCATATCAAAGTTTTAGTTTTGCTTGAGTTTGACTGTGATACGCCAAATCAAAAGGCCACATATTTTAATTGATGCCATTAGTTATCCAGTAGATGTTCATAGTTCAGCCTCTTACATCTTCCCTTCACAATATCGGAATTGATGATTGATGATCGGCCCAGAAACTTTCTGTGCAGCATCATTTGCCACCATCCTCAATCTAATCAAGGATTGGAAAATTGCCATATGCAAGGAACACTAATTCCAGCCATTCAATAGAGATCTGTCTTGTGCTCAGCACCGCTATTTGGTCATCGTAGTTATTTCTGAGTTGGCTGGGATGGTTTCTAAAATTTCTGCTACTGCACCCTTCAATGCCAAATTACTTCCGATGGCTATGGGTATCAAATCGAATTTTTTACACTTCTAGGAGCGTGCTGCTTTCGAAGCAGGGGATCTTTATTTTCATTAGCGATAACCACTGTGATTTGGTCCTCGATTACATTAAATATTTTATCAACATTCTCTCTAAGTCTTTCCATATGTGTTTGTCTTCTCTTAACGACATTAATTGTAATGAAGGCTTATTCGGTGCCACCGAGACTTGACGATCTCTCTGTGTAGATCTCTGAGTGTCTTCCAGGCTGAGATCATGATCTAGACAGTGGAATCAAGGTTAAAATATTCTCTGATAGCCAAGTTGCCTTAAAGGTACTCAGCTCGAGTCGTATGAGATCTAGACTGGACAAATATTGCTACGATACGTTGTATCGTATGCTATGGCATTGTTTTGGGTACCTGGATACTGTGGGATAAGTAACAACGAAACAGTGAATGCATTGGTTTCTTGACACCCTACATTTGTCCGAAATCATACTATGCTGCACTTCTTACTACTATTCTCAATCTAATCAAGAAATTGCCAGATGCTTGGAACTCTGGAACCTTCAAAAGGGACTTAGACAAGCTAAGGCGACGATCAGTCCATAATTTGCGCACTGCTCTGAGGTTCTTAATGATAGCAGGACGGACTTGAAGCTTCAAAGGAGTTTTTTACGGGTCATTGTGCACGGTGAGCACACCTAAAGAGGATGGCGGTCGCAGATGTGGATGTTTGTATACTGTGCTTACATGCATCGGAGACGGCGGAACATATGTTGTGTAAATATGGGATTCTTGATAGGTTTAGAAATGTTTATTAAGAAATATGGTCTCAGTGAGACACATATGTTCCACTATGGTTCAGATCTGCTGGTGTTCATTAGGATGGCAGCACGTCTGCTGAATAAACTGTAGACCGAAAGTGGCACAATATATCTCAGGGATCGTAGTGTCCTGCAAGAGTGCCCGGTCAGGATGATAATTAAAATAGCGTGTATGCCTTAATGTCTGTGCTCGATATTTCTGATTACTGACATTATTTTAATTCTTGTTTCTATAGTAGTTTTCCTAATAAGACTACAAAATACGAAAAAATCATATTTTTATATAATTGCTGCAACCTCTTAATTTTATCCAAACTTCTGTAAATTTGGCGTATATAACTTTAATATTAATGAGATCCTCGGGGCGTAATCCTAGTTATATGGAAAATGCAGCTTTGGAAAAAATGAAACACCCTGACCTTTGTTAATATTGCTTTTAATTCTTGGCTTTAAGGTTGCTTATGCACACTTTACTAATGCTGGTAGTAATAGTAGTAATAACTAAGAAAACTTTTAACATTATCTTGGCATTAATTAACTTTTGATGTTTTTTACATTTTTGTTTTTTTTTTTTTGTATTTTATACCATTATTTTCTGTCCATACTTAAAAAGTTTGTGCAGGTTTGGGTTGAGGAAGAATTACATACAAAGAAAAGAAAAATGACAAAAAGTCGTATTTCTGTATACAAAAGGATTTTAATATAAAAACGTTAAGTATTCTTTTTTTATTTTTTGCATAATTTTATTTGTAATTTTTCAGATTTTTATTACACTTTTTCATTTCTCATATTTTAATATTAAATGTTTGCCATAAAAAAATACATTTAAAAAATAGCTGCCCGAGCGAAAAAATGGTTGAATATTACACTTTATTTTAATAAATTATTATTTTAATTCACAAAAAAAGAATAAAAAACAAATATTTATGTAAAAATGAAAAACTAAAGGTACTCTTTGTTTCATTTCATTTCTCTTTTAATTTAATATTTTCAACTTAATAAATATTTATGCACAATTTTTATTTTTTTTATTTACAAGCAAATTGCACTTAAATATAAGTATGGGTATTCGGAAAAAAAAATTGTTAAAAAAAAAAAATTAAAGAGTAAATCATCGAGAACTGACAATGAAATTTCTTAGGTGTCATATCTGACATTAAAAAAAAAAATTTACATTTTCATGACAGAAATTTTTTTGTTCTGCATGCGTCCGGCTCTCTACCAGTGCGCTCTAACAGAAAATATCATCGAGAATCATTCAGCATGTAGTCGATGCATAACAAACAATGTCACTAAACTTCAACGTTCGTTGATTAAATTATTATTATCATTATCATCATACCGACCAGGCACTACTGCAGTACACTGCGATCCATTTGAACTATTATGCCTCTTCCTAATGAATACCAGCAGGCGTTAAACCATAATGGTGGATATGTCACCAAGTTGAAGCCTATATCCACCTTAACATTACCGCCTAAACCTATCAAAAACCCCACATTCTCGCCTGTCACTGATGCCTGTGAGCACAGTCTACAAGTATCCTGATCTAAGACCGCCATCCACGTCAGATGTGCTCTTAGTCTACCGTGGCCCGTAAAAAACTCCCTAAGAAGTTCCAAGTCCAGTCTGATATACTTAAGAATTTCAGATGCATCCGCTATTTCATTACCTTCTATCGTATAGTGTTCAGATACCCACACCAATTGGACATTAATTCCAAGCGAAAGCTTTTGCAGCGTAGTGTAGCAATATTTTAACAGTCTACAGAGTCCGCACATATAGCAATGGCCATGATCTCAGCCTGGAAAATATTCAGCGAACGTCTCAGTGGGATCAACAAGTCTCGGTTGAGTATATTAACACCAGCACCGACAGAGTCATTAATTTTGGAGCCATCGATATACCAGCTTAGATCAAACTCGCTCCGAACTAACGCCTCATAAGGTCAACATTCCCGGTCCAGGAATTCAACCCTGAATTTTCTGCCAAGATATAGATCTAAAGACGTAACATCCAGTACTGAAGATGATTCACCGACTACCCTGCTTAGAATAGACAGACTTCCCCAAGCATTTCGAGATCCCGTGGCGAAAAGCATGCCACCACCCTTACAACATAGATGTGAAGCGGTGTCAAATCAATCTAGGCATCCAAGGCCGCTGTTGGACACACGGAATGACACTTAGATACTTAACCTCCTTAGAAAAGTTGACGGTGGTATCTTTAAAAGGAATACAGTCACATGACAACTCGTTATAACGAAGTTATTAGCATAACCAATTTTTAGATGCGTTTTTGTTTTTTATTTTTGTTTTTCAATACAATCACGTTGTTTTCGTATTTATAGTGCAATTTCTTACTCTTGGTAGGATCAAGGCAGTATTGAGTACTATGAGCTGCTAAAACTCGGAGATCGAAACTGACTGCAAGAATTTAGTTTGAATCATGCATTATAGTGCACTCTTGGTAGGATCAAGGCAGTATTGAGTACTATGAGCTGCTAAAACTCGGAGATCGAAACAGACTGCAAGTATTTAGTTAAATCATGCATTATGAGAAAAACGGCTAGAATATAAAGAAAGGCATGATTAGGTTATTCTTTTGCATGACAACACCCGTCCACATGTCGCAAAAGTTCAAAACAATTATTAGAATCGATCAAATGCCGCATCCACCATATTTTCCAAACATAGCTTCGTCTGCTGTTGCGACTGATGCAATATATTCACACCTCTTTATTTGGGCTTTCTTTACATGGGATTTCGCTATAACGGCCTATTAGAAATATGGAACACATCGCTTTAAGGGCAAATTACCTCGTTCTACGGTTAAAAAACGATGGATCTCCGTTTTTTAACAAAAAGGGAAGCAAATGCAAGACATATTCATCTCGTTTAAAAGCATTTCAATTTACGGCCTACATTTTCAGAAACTATCATACAAAGAGGTATTAGTTTATCCTTTAACCTGTCACCGAATCACGTTCTTTGAAGAAATACAAAGTCGGCTTCAAAATTAGAGCTCCTTAAAAGACGAGAAGTTTTTCTGAGACCTCATTTGAAAATTGGCTCAGAGTTAGGGAAAAGAAGTAAAATCCGGGTGGGTTTAATTGGGTTACGCAGTGGGTTGCCAACCTTGCCAACATGGTAAGTAAGCCATCAACTTCTACCGTCCATAGCAACTGTGAAAGTACTCCAACCTGAAGGCACCCTTTTGAAGCCATCACAGTGAATTACTCTCCATCAAGAGACGAGCTGATGATAATGTTCCTAAGCGTGGAACTGATCCAAACTATAATTAACTTTATCACCACCTTTCATTCCAACAACCAAGAAATGGAGTCAAAGCCTGTATTGTCAAAGACGCTCTGAATATGTAAGAAGGCGCAAAGAGACACTGCCTTATCAGAGAATGCCTCGCTGAGTAAACTCTCCTTTACGTAGGCGAACTTAACTTAAGAACCCACGATTTTGACAAAACGTGATTGAAAATTTCCTAAAAAGAATTGACGTCTGTATGCTTAATCGGGGTGGACATATGGTATGACATCACCAAAGCCATGAAAAATTTTAATATTTCCATGAAAAGTCTTCGTTTAATTTTATTTTGAAAAACGAATTTCTGGCTGAAATACCCGTTTATCCATTCAAATGTTGCAATAATTTTAAATTCAATTAAATTACGTAAAATTTTAACTAAACACGTTTTGTGAATATTTTATGCGAAATTTTATTTTTTTGTAATTATTGAATTTAAATTATGTAGATATTAAATATTATTATCCATTGGTTTCCATACATACATAGCATGGCTACTTTAAAATTTCATTTTGAATATTTTTGTAATTTACTTTTGTAATTTATATACGAGTGTATACGAGTAGTGTACAAGCGTTAAATATTTTACATTTTATTTTAAATGAAATGTATTTTAGCGAATTGTTTTATTTATAATGCCGTGTCTATTTGACCATAAATTGTACATATAAATTGAGTGCATTAAAGTAAAATAAATTCACTAGATCACATAACACTTTAAAATAAAAACATATAATCATTTAACCTTTGTGTCAACAGCAGCACACTCAGGTACGTTTTGCTTTTTAAATGATGTATCCTAGAAAATGTTGTTTAAGTCGTATAGACTCGAAATTTTATAACATCCTTTGAGTAAAATTAAACGTCTAAGACCGGAGATATGGTAATTTTACTATTTCAACCCATATCGTATAATTTCTATTTATTTCCTTAGCTAATGCTAAGACTTTAAGTTGGTTTCAACATTTGTTATTTCTCACAGCTTCTTTCTTCCTTAAGGGTTTCATTCTATGGCCATTTTGGCAATATCATCATCAAAAATCTAACAAACGATTTTTTAGGATATAAAGGATGGGCAAATTTAAGGTTAGGAAGTAAATTGGCTGTCAAATGATGAAATGTCAAGAATTGAACTGTCAACCTTTGACACTTATTTAGTAAAAAATTGGGAAATTGGCAACTATGGTACGCTAGACTCTTGAACAAAGGATTTTAATTGTGAAAATTTGCTATCAACATGGTGAAAATTTTACTGTATCACTTCGTAAAATTCGAGCAGCGTTTTCTCGTTTTCAGGCTCCTTCTGAGACTGCTGTGCGTAATTTAATCGCTAAATTCGAATATCATGGTATTGTTGCTGACAATAGATCGAAACAATACGCTTATAGTGGCCGTAGTGATGCAAACATAACCGCTGTACGGCAAAGTGTTGAGAATGAGCCTGGAACATCAACACGTCGACGTTCGAAGCAATTGGGCGTTACCAAAGGAACTTTGCGCAACATTTTCCATAAAGATCTTCATCTTCATGCTTATAGAGTTCAACCATTGTTTGTGTCGAACGTTTGTGAATTACCTGTTTGAAAAACTGAACGAAAACAACGCCGTTTTCAACAAAATCATATTTAGTGATGAGGCCGATTTTCAATTAGGCGGTTATGTAAACAAACAAAATTGTCCAAAAACAGTTCTCGAAAAACCATGACATCCAAAGAAAGTGACCTTATGGTACGGTTTGCAGTTAGGCGGTATCATCGGCTCGTAATTTTTTCGAAAATGAGCAAGTAAACGTCGTCATCGTGAATTCTGTGCGCTACCATGATAAACCATGATAACCAATTTATTGTGGCCACAAATGGCAAATGGTGACATCATTGACAAACACAAGCCACACAAGCAGCCAAACAATTCAATTATTGCAAGAGAAAGTTTCCGGTCGCGTAATTTCTCGATTTGGCGATGTCAATTGGCTGCCTCGTTCTTCTGAAGCCATTTGAAAGACCGTGTTTACGTGAACAAATCACAAACCACTGGCACTCTGAAAGATGAAATTCGGCGCTGCATAGACGAGATAAGCGAAGCTTTGTTGCAAAATATGTTTCAAAATTTTGTGAAAAGAGCTAACGTCTGCCGACGTACTAGAGGTGGGCATTTGCCCGACATTATATTCCATTATTAATTCCCATATTTCTATTTTATATAGGTATGAATAAAACTGAATTTGTCAAAAAAGCCAACTTACTTCCTAACCTCAAATTTACCCACCCTTCATAAACTTCTTAAACAATGTAAGGAAATGTAATTTTAAATATTTTTTACGAATTTTTCTTGAAATAAATAGTTCCTGTGTATTCCATCCCTTGTTATGAATAGAACTGCATAAAACTTTTTGTAAAGGGTCCGCCATCTAACGTTTTTTTTCAACGTTTTTTTTTACATTTAGCTCATGTCTGATTTGACAGAGAATTAGTTTTAGCCTTCCGCTGAACGAATATGATTGTGTATACGCTTGAACAACGCTGGAAATCTGGGCCTGCGATCGACTTACAGAAGATGCCGATCTTGCCAACAAAATCATCTTTTCAGATGAAGCTCATTTTGATCTTGGCGGGTATGCAAAATTGTCGAATTTTGGGCACAGAAACCCCGCACGCATACATTGAAAAGACAATACACCCAAGACGAGTCACTGTTTGGTGCGGATTTTGGTCCAGAGGCATAATTGGGCCATTTTTCTTCGAAAATGAGCAAGGAGTGGCCGTTACAGTCAATGGCGATCGTTATCGGGCCATGTTGATCGAATTTTTGTTCACAGAAATTAAAGAGGAGGATATTAGCAACATTTGGTTTCAATTGAACAGCGCTACGTGCCACACAGCCGAAGCTGCACTCGGTGTTTTGCGCCCTATTTTTGAAGATCATATTATCAGCCGCCGTGCTGATGTCGTTTGGCCACCCCGGACCTGCTATTTGACACCGTTGGACTATTATTTGTGGGTTGGCGTCAAAAATAATTGTTACGCTAACAAGCCGGAGACAATTGACGCTTTAAAGGACAATATTCGTGAATCCATTGGTGAAATACAGCTGCACATAATCATTAATGTGCTTAAAAATTGGACCGATCGTGTAGGCTACTGCATAGCCAGCCGAGGCAGCCATTTGAATAAAATTATTTTCCATTATTAACCGGAAGGATTGTACTATCGAATAGAAAAAGAAATTTGAGAAAATATTCAGTAGTTTTTTTTATAGCTATTTGGCGGACTCTTTATTTTCAACAGTTGCGGAGTTATTCGCAACTTAGTTGCGAAAACAAAAAAATTTTTCGCGCAAAATTAAATCAATTTTTTTATATTTATTATATTTATTATATATTTTTTTTATATTTTTCCAGTATGCGTATTTTGCATGTTAAGCACTTCAATTAAAGCTTAAAATGTTGAGAATAAAATAAGCTATAAAACATGAAAATCGGTTTGCTATCGCTCATGCCTAACTTTGAGCAAAATTAGCGAACAAATATTTTCTTGCAAAATTATTGAAAATATTTTTTCTTTTATTTCCAAAAAGTTATACAAAAACTCTTAGAATATAAGTTTTACATTTTAAACATTAAAATGAAAGTCAGATATGTTGGAAGTAAAATAACCCATAAAGGCAGGTACCTAACTTTGACAAAAGTAAAGGGCTTATTTTTAATGGCTTTGGTAGGTAAAATTTATTTTAAGAATAAAATTTTTATTTTTTTTTTTTTAACAAACAATCCGTTAGACGGTTGCAAACTAAGCCTAGTGGAATGTGATTTTTCAAAACCAGGCACTCAGGTTCGCACGATATTCAATTCAGTTAACAACCCTTACTTGGGGAGTTGATGAAGCGGCTTAGGATTAGCTTTGCTTAAGCCAACCATTATCAAAAAAAAATTCGCATGTTTCTCCGCCCCAACGGCTGTGATTTAATTCAATCAGGCACAAACACTCTACAGCAATTTGCATACACAGCCATCCATTCTTAATCTGGGATAGTGTGTAAGCGACAGCAGTCCAAGGAACACATTCTTTCTGTTAACAGGCTCTTAACATCAATGCAAACAAATTCATACTAATTATTTGGGTGGCGGGTCACTCTGAGATAGAGGGTAATCGCTATTATAGGGAGGGTACTTGTTGAGTCGAATTAGAATAATTACATTATTTAAGCAGTGAGCTAGAGGAGCTTATGTGACTCTTTTGTCAGAAAAGACAATGAAAGTACACCGATTGCACTAAAACTCCACATCGATACCATAGCCTCTCCGAATCAGCTACAAAGCATATCACACAAAGCAGTGTAAGCTTGTTTAAATTAAAGATAAATTTCTGGTCAGTCTTTTATTATTATTATTTTGCTATTTATATACCTTATATACCAGAAAGTTGGGTATGATAACTTATCAAGAGAGGCAAGCGATATCTTGGCTTCACAGGCACATTTTTTTCACTTTCATGATGAGGAACTTGTTTCGATTAAGCAGATATGAGTAAAGAAAAGTGATAATCATTTGATGGGATGCTATTATCTAGGATGTGCTGCGTTGAATCTGATGATGTAGAGCATGAGCGGAGGATGCTAAAACCTTCGGCGCACCTTAGCCGCAAACTCATACCTTCCTAAAGAACTACATATGTTACAGTGTCTAAGTTTCTTAATATTTAGCGCTAAAGGAACACCGTGTTCTTACTGAAAGGTTTCTTTTGGATTTTTGAATTTTAACTAATTAGCTTGATCCTCATCTAAACCTTATCTAATCTAAACTTAATTTATACAAGAAATGGCAAAAGGCTACCCCCAAACGAATCTCACCTTGCTCAAAGACTGAGAATCAATCATCTACACTTTTGCTGCTCTACACATTGTTGGCACTAAAACACCACATCGATACCAAAACCTCTCCGAATCAGCTACAAAAAATATCTCGTGAAGCAGTGAAAACTTGTTTAAATTAAAGATAAATTTCTGGTCAGTCTTTTATTATTATTGTTTTGCTATTTATAGCAGAAAGTTCAAGAGAGGCAAGCAATATCTTGGCTTCAGAGGCACATTTTCTTTCACTTTCATTTTAAGCCTAAGCAGTATACTAATCTTCTCATTTTGTTCAATACAAATATTTGTGAATTGTAACTTATTTCCTTTAAAAGTATTCTTCATATGAGTCTCTATCACAAAAGCCAAATAATAATATTCGTAACATATTTACTTGTTGATTAACATTTAAATGCTGATTCTTTATTATCTTTAAAAAATTGTTTTCAATTTCCAGTGAATACACGCTTAACCAAACACACACACACACACACATTCACTCTTGACACTCTTTCAACAATTGAGTTTTAAATTACAAATTCATCAGAATTTGAATGCGAATTTATTTTATAGTATACTTACTCGTCGTATTCGTAATTTTAATAAAATATTATTTTATTATTATTAAACAATTTATCCGCCATGAACATTGCATATAACGTTGAACTATAAACACATTTATTTGCTGAATGGTAATACAGATGACAACTAAAATATTTGCGACTCGTTTTACAGGGGGAAAAGTCTTTAAACATTATGATTATTATGCCTTTAAAGAGGTTAGTATTTTCCTATTCAGGGTGAAACTTCTATGATATTACTATTTATGTTTCTTGTTTAATGTTGGTGTAATAATAGTTACATGTGTACTCGAGTACACATACTTGCACGTTCAAATACAAAGCTCATGTAAATATACTCCAATAAATTCAATTACACAAATTTATTCGAATTACAACAGCAAACGCATATACAAGCAAACAGACATGTACATGCACAACACAAAAGAGCACAAAATCAGCTCCTTAAGGTAAATGTAAGAGAGAGAGAAAAGAGAGAACGAGAGAATTACATCTATGCAGACTCTTCAAAAGAAAATGAAAATAAACAATTGAAGAAATTTGCACAATAGCAGTAATAAAGATCATCTACATATATACATACGACTATGTAATCGTATATGTGTACTGAGATATGTAAGCTCTATACCAGCGACAGGCAAACTAATTCCAGTGCATTTTACAACTGTGGTAGTAATTTGAGAGTTTCTCTCAGATCACACTGCAAGTTTGAATTGCATTTTATATTTTACACAAATGGTTGTGTATACTGGAGCGAGTGCTTTCATACTTTCTACGTTTGCATTTGAGTTTAGCAGACATTTTTAAAGAATAAAAGCAACAATAAAAAAAATTATGAAAAAAAAAACAACAAAATCAAATATCATCAAACATTATCAATTACAATATTTCTCTCACTGTATTTTTCCATTTATTTACTCTCTATTTCTCTCTATTTATTTTGTGTGTATGTGGTGACTACGTGCGAGAACAAACATATAATTCGAAAATTCGCTCGGAGCAACTCTTTGCTCTATACATATGTATGTGAGAGAGTATAAATGAAAAAGTGAAAATTGTAAAGAAAAAAACCGAATAATAAGTAAGTGAATGTACTGTAAACAACAACACAATTGCCACCATATTTAAAAATTCAGGTGTAAGTTAGTGAGTGTATATGATTGTGTGTACTGTATGTGTGTGTGTTTTAGTTGTTGAAACTATTTCGTATGTATGTACCAGCAATGACAACATCTTCATTGTTATTACCTGCAATATTTTTTGTCTTTTTTTTTCTTCCATTTTTATTTCGTTTCTATTTCAATTTTCGTTTAAAGAGCTTTTTAACATCTAAGGAATTTTTCGTTTACAGGTTTATAGAACATAAAAGGCAAACATGTAAGTAAGTAAAGCATTAGGTACCCTACACTTCAAGTCTAAATTCTATCGTCAGCACAATGGTTTTAAGGAAAAAGTGAAAGAATATCAACAACGAGTTACTAATGTTAAGAATATTGTCAACACCCAAGGAAAGACTATTATGGATGTCGTATAAGACGGAATACAATTGCAGAACGCAAAGATTGTCTCTCAAAACAATGCATTTCAGTGCGTAGAGACAAAAGGAAATAGGTATCAGATCCGTCGGTGTGGCTGTTATATATCTGTTATCTGAAGAGTCAAATTTCCCTTTTACGAATATGAATTGTTTAACAGCCGAAGAACGCTTAAAAATAGTTAAAACGATTCAAACGTGGCCGACAGTTTTGAACAAACTCTTTTTCAACGATGAAGTTCACTTTTCGCTCGGTGGTTACGTTAACAATGAAAATTGCCGCATATGTGGCTCGTAGAAACCAGAACTAACTGTGGAAAAGTCATTTCACTGAGAATAAGTGCCTGTTTGTTGCGTATTATGGTCTGGAGGTGGTACTGGACCGTGTTTTTTAAATATCAAGCTGAAAACCCGTTTTCGGCAATTGTGATTTCAACAAGACGGTGCCACAAGACACATAACACTACTGATTATTTCTTTGCTGCATAGTAAATGGCCCGATCGTATAATTTTTCGGTTGGCGATATTAATTCGCTGCCAAGATTATGCGATTTGACGCCGTTAGACGTTTTCTTGTAAGACTATGTCACAGAACTTGTCTATGCGGATAATCTCCTAATGTTGGAGCATTTAAAAACCCACATTCGCCAAGCTATTGCTGAACTACTGCTCAAAATGTGCAAAAAATGAGTCGAGTACTACCATAAAAAGGTCGCTTATGCGTCCGAAGTGGGTAATTTAAATAACACTGTATTTCGTATATAATATCTCGGTCCAAGCATTATGAAATTAAATAAAAGTTTAATCGAAATCATAGCTCTTAGTGTTCTATTTAATTTTACTTTTGAAACCAAAAACAGATTGCCTTGCAGAAAAGACTGACAATGCGCCAAAATCTGCCGACACTCACACAGTTTTCCGTGTACCGAAGAAACTTTACAACTAAAGAATACGCACGAAACATCTTATAAATTATCTTGTGGGAAACCTGCCTAACACAGATGAGTAGTAACTTCAATGATGAAGGAGCTTTTCTCCACTGTTATAAACACAATAACAGATCCAGCCGCTGAACCTCTCATCACCACAAGTTCTATCAATACTTTGAACCCAAAGATTCGAACCACACTACCAAGCATTTCGGCGATAATTTCGGTAATAAGTTAACTACCAAAAGTTAAGGTCTCTGGTAAATGTAGTATCCCCGGGGAGATATACATATAAGTGTGACCAGGTTCTTATGGCTCAATTTTGTACCTTTTTATCACTTCTTAAAAGTGTAGTACGTCTGGGGTTCATTTTGTCACCTCTCTTATTCTTTGCAGTGAAATAGGATTTTCTTAGTAAAGTACAGAATCGAAGCCAGGAAATTTTGTGACAGATGTAAAATAAACTTCTTAGATAGATGATATACGCATAGACTTTGTGACCCTTAACAGACGGCTCTAGGGCAGGAAAGCTGCATATTACTGATCTCAAGACAAACTTAGGCAAACCAAAGGCACTTGCTATAGGGGTTGTTGAATCAACAACATTGTATATATGTGCTATCTAGGATATGAGATCTTATACGAGTGGGGTATCAGATCTAGACCTACAGTTATCGTCGGCTTTGAAAATCAGTTCAATTAGTTAGAGAGTCGCTCTTGCAATATTACGAGTATGAGGTGATACCGCTATTAAAAACTGTCAGATGGTCTGCCCTAGGATTGCATCGTGGATCTCTTGGTTGGTAGGCGAGTGTATTAACTACCATACAACAGAGGCACACGGCCTCAGAAAAATACATCGAATATTTTGGTCTCGGACCATTCCTAATGACGATCTACAATTACAAGCCCAGAGAATACCGTTATCAACGGAAATTAGTAAAAGGAAGTGGCAGTGGATTGGCACTACACTTCGATGAAATGATAAAAACTTAGCTAATCAAGCTCTTTGTTCATTAGAACGACGAGCTGTTAGACCCCGAAAATGAAGTGGAGAAAATCGAACTATTCTAGAATAAGCTAAGATCATTCCCACAAAATTGTGTTAGATAGCGCACGGATGTTGTTGGCGCCCTATGCTATTGCTAATGTCAGTGAGAGTTAGAGGATTTAAGTATATTGTTACGTTTTAACCTTTTCAAAACGTTTGAGTTCTTTTAAATAGCGTTGAAAAAAATAAACGAATTGATTTTGTATTTATACAGTCTTCACTTAAAAATTAACTTTATACAGGTTCCAACTTATTTAACTTCCACTTAATACACAAAATTTATTCAACACCCAACACTTAGTACGACTTTACTCTATGACTGTTAAATTATAACTGACTGGCTAAGATTAATGCTGTGCCTTTTGTAGTTAATTAACATTAGTTTCGAATGGTCTAGTATATACATCCCACAATCTACTACTCAGTTTCCGTTAAGATTTTAGTTACATATCCGATATTGACAGCATTGTTCAAAAAAATACAGTCTTGGCAGGATGATCATAGCCTTGACACACACCTTGTATAACTCCCATAATAAAGTTTATAGCTTTAAATTTTGATGCATATTTTTAGGTGTTTTCAATTCTGTAACAGTATAAATATTAGTCAATTGTAATTGAGCAAATCAAACCAAATGAATGACAGCCAATTCGATAGGTGTAGCATGAACAATATGGCCTCTGCCAGAGTTCTGAAGTTTCTATTGGAAGTCACGTTACATGTTCTTCAAGTCTGCTTATATCTTTGGAAGATTTCCACATCTATAGTGTTAAAGATAGCTCTTTGGAAAACTTAATATGCTTGCTCAGAAGGCCTACTTGTAAGGTGCCTGCTTTACAAATATCACCCTAAAATTATCTGCCAACTGTAGTCTAGGGTATAAATACTACCAAAGAAAAGCAAAAATTGATAAAATTACAGAAGGAGAGCGAAAAAGAGTAAAAAATACAAACAAATATTAAAGCCAAATTGAAAAAGAAAATACTAAGCAAGCTTATTGTAACTGAGTCCTTAGAATATATATGTGATATGTATGATTGTGTATGTGTGCGAGTATGAATGTTTTCACATACATACATGCTTATTTCTAAATAGTCTACAGCATGAAGATGCTTACGAGTTTAAACACATGTTTGAATATATGTGTACGACTTTGAATTCTTGGTAAGTCAAGAGATAATTTTGTTGTTGTGGTTGTTGTCATGTGTGTGTTGTTTCAATAACAAAAAGAAATAGCTCCCCTTACAATGATTATGGCAGAAGAGTTTTCTTCTTATAACGTTTGTACTTCTTATTAAGTATATATGTCTTGTACTATGTATGTGTGTGCTTGTATTTAAGTCTGTATATTCTCTCCCCATGGTTGAAATAAATATTTCAAGTATTTCACCCAAATATGCTGCCATTGTTAACTTGAATTACGACATATTATTATTAAAGGTTATATATGAGATCATATATACTTCATACGTACGAGTACATGGCAAATACCACAAAAGAAAAGAATTAAATCCTTTGAATAAAACAATTAAAAAATAATAAGAAAATTATAAAAATATTTCCTTTAAATTTAATTAAAGCCACACCACTTAATAAAAATGTTAACCACTGTGCTCAGTAAATAAAATACAACCAAAGGGTTGTATGGTCTGCAGAAGAATCTAGAAGAAAGGATAGACGAAGGATAAAGGTTTTTTACCTATATCTCGGTTAGTCCGGCCTCCAAACAGATTTAAAATGACCTCCGAAATCTGTACAGAAATTTGATTGCCATATCACAGTATTACACTGGAAGTACTAGGGGTGCAGTGCTTGAGTGCAGCATTTGTGAGACTATATGTGGTTGCTTTAATTTAAACTTTAATAGCAGAAAAGTGCATTTTACTTGTTGAGGACAATCAGTTTTGTCGATTGTACAACATAAATTTGTTTTCTTTGCCATTACTCTTGCAATTCCAAAAAGCATACATTACTTTGCCTCAGTTTCCGTAATCAAGTTGATTTTTATGCTAATGAATAACTCTAGGTCGCCTTCATATGATTGTGTGTAGCGGTGAAGATCTTTGCTAAGTAGTGGTGCTTCTTACTTAGCATTGTAATTTTTTTCCCAGTAGATGGCGTTTTTCTACTAATCATTTGTCTGATGTTTGTCATTATCGCCAACGGTAAGCCGGTAGGTCAGAGACGGTTCTTTAGATTTGTCTGGAGGGAGGTTGAAGTCTTTTTCTTAAACACTTGAAATCGTAATTTATTTTTTTTTTCGTCATATCCTCTACTGGGATTTGAACCTAGGCCGTTTGTGTTGTATCCCTGGGTTCTAAGCACCACAAATCGTGTAATTCAATTCTCCATGAAGGAAGATACAAAAGATATCTTTGTAAAGCCTGCGGAATCTTTAATAGGTTACCCGGGCGCATATCATGTAGAATAGATCTCTAACAGAACATGGAACCAAATAGTGGTGCGAAAGAAGCGGCGGCTTATTACCACTAGGACTAGTATGTCAGGACAACTACTATAACAGACATATGGTAAAACGATTTGGATCGCATAGTCAGACACAGTGGCAGACAACACAATCGGAAATGGACGCATGTCGCAGTGGGGACTTTTATGAAGCTACCAAACCTCTATGCGCGGTAAATCATCCGTAAGCAAGCCACTTAGAGGAACCGGTAAAAGTCTCACAACATCTGGAGATGAACAGCTGAAAATTTGAACAAGCTTTTACACCGAACTGCTTACAGTTTCTTTGACAGTTAGTCTATCTCTCTGTTCATATAAGAGGCAAACCACTCTCCTTGGAGAATAAGAAGGCTATTACGGGTTTGAAATATAAAAAGGCCCCAGGGAATAATAATATTCCCCCGACCTGCTTAAATTATCATCCAACATCTCGCAGTTACTTTTCCTTATTATACAGAAATTCTGAAGGATCCTGCCTTATATGTGAGCACACAAATGGCTTTAGATTAATTGTCCAACAACCTGTGTAATGGCGCTCCTGTCTATATTCCTGTCTATATTCTGACATGTAGAAAAGATTTGAAATGTTCGAAAAAATGTCTGCATTGGTGAAACTAAGGATCAACGCAGGAAAGACCAAGATAATGCGCATTAATGCTCCAACGTCACAACCATTTTTTTCAGCAGCAAACTATAGAAATTGTAATATTCTTTGTATTTGGATTGCATAATTACAACAAACGGCTGTTCATCCAAAGACATAAGATGCAGACTTGACTAAGCAGGACGACCATTTGGAATGTTAAACCCAGTATGGCATTATCCTCAATTATCCAATTATACCAACACTCATCTTGGCCACCAGTCCGAAGTCGTTTGGGGCTTACACTGATAATAGCATTTAGGCTACGAAGCCTGACCGGAGGCTTAATTCTAGTACCATGGCTGTTGGCAGTCCCAGAGACCTTGGTTACTGCCAGACTATGGCGAAGCCCCCTTGTGGGAGCAACGCGGGGAGAGTTATGCCGGCACGGTGTGGTGTTACACTCTTACCAGGATACCGTGACCGGTTGGTAGGAATAGGAAGAGTGCTCGAATTGAATTCGTTCATAAAGAACGATTCTTTTTGAGAGCCGAATTTTAAGAATATTTAAAATACGAATCGTGAGACAATCAAAAACAAAAGAATTTAAAAACAAAATTCGGAACGCATATGAGTCGAAAAGCATCAAAAGTAGTTGAAAACGAGCAATTCTTTTTAGTAAATGTTGGTCGCTGCAAACAAAATATACATACATACACACATACAAACGCAGTATAAAAGTCGTGCTCACGAATCTAGCAAAAAACATTTTGAGCAAGAAATATGATTCGTAGTGATGAATTAAAAAATAAAACTTAGGAGCACGAGTTATAAAACGAGTGAACCAAAGAAAATTCTGCTCACAAAACGAGTTTTTACGTACCATGTTAGATAGTCTTCGACACCTCATCAAGGTGGAGATTATATGGATCAGATGGTGTATACCATATGGCGGAGCGTTGTTGAAAGCATTGTATTCTCCCGTAAGGTAAAGTCCTATGGCGGGTACTCACGTAAAATATCTGACTCTAAACTAAACATCTTCAATTCCAATATGAAAACTGTAATGCTCTATGTTAGCGAATCCTGAAATGTTGCACCCAAAAACGCCAACAGTATTCAAGTGTTCATTAAGAGATGCCTTCGTAATATCCCGCGTCTTTTCTGGCTTAAATGGATAAGAAATATTTATTTCTGGCGCACCACCCAACAAAGTTCCAATGTAGTCAGAGAATCTTGGGCGTAAATAGCGTTGGACACACACTTAAAAAACCGCAGGATGACATCACCAGCATTGTCATCGATTACAAAAGAGGGCAGCATGAAATTAAAGTATGAGTTTATGGCCATAGTTAAAGTGAAATAAGGCATAATGCAAATGCGAGAGAAAAATGTTGTGGATCTATGTTCCCTGTAGGAATTGCAATAAACAGTATACCAGGCTTACCGGTACACCTGATATATTAAATAAAATATTTTTTATCTAAAAAGCCCTCGTATTTAACAAATAAATACTAACGTATCTTAAGACTTAATTTTATAAATAATTATAATTTAATAATTATTTTTGTTTTTATTATAGTCTTCAAGTAGTTGTAAATAAATTTCAATTTAAATTGAAATCTTATGCAAATACTTTAGACACTCACTCATACATTTGTATGTCAATTAAATTTTACAGAATTCGGTCATGTAAAAAAGCTTTTCATTCATTAGATTCCTTTAAGTCTATGTAATCGCTATCTTTGCAAATACTCTTAAATGGGTGTATCTCTCTCTATATAAATACGTACAGACATACATACATATAGTGGATGTATATTCCACCTAAACATGCCATTCTTTACAACAACTTGATTAAATATATTTTATTGTCATTGGTTCTTTGGAGAAGAAATAAGAAAATATAAATCATGCAATAACAACAAATATGCATATTTTATTTCAATATTTAAATTTTTATTTTTAAAAGGAGGGTTGTACTATAAGGTAAAATAATAGTTACTATAACAGTTAACAAAGCACTCTTTGATTATCAGGTACTGATATTCACTAGTTACTTCAAAAAATTAAATTTTTGTATATTATAGTTGGTGTTTAAAAAATACAAATTTTAGAAATCTTGGATTACTTAAATGCTCATTAAAATGAACTAACTAAAAATAGCTCAACGTAATGAGCTAGTTCATTCGCTAAGTTCAGCAATACGTATATACTTCAGAGGCCGCATTTTTTTAATTGAAAATTATGTAAAGTAAATAATTTTCGCCAGTCTGTTAAAAATAAAGACTTTTCGGTTTTGTTCATAACATTTAACTAAATAGCTCAATTGAACTAGCTCATACAATTAAGTATAATGTTTTGAAGGAGATTTAAAAAGAGCTCACTTTCTACTGCTACATAAATACGTGGCGATAGTTTGCTTTGATAATTCTCGACATTGATCTATTAAACTAAAAAGAGCGCTTTTCTTGAAATAGTTAGTATCGCTCACTCTATTGAACCATTCACACGCATGCATACATAATTCCCGCAACATCCCAAGGGGACTTCTATCAATCAATGAGCTACACCCGATTATAATTTTAAATTCATTGAAAAAGCATCTTTAGTTTACCGCCGGCTCTGAACGACAAATTAGTTAGAGAAGTTTTTAATAGCGTAAATACTCGTAACCAGTCATTAGCAAGGTTATAAGGTCAGATAGTTGGGCTTAGTATTGCGCCGAGGACCTCTTGGTTGGTAGATAGATGTATTACCAGCCTAACACAGCGGCACAAACCATTCAACTGAACTAATTCGCTTGAGAACTATCCAATTAATATCGATTGCCTTATTTTTCAGCGTGTATTAACGTGCTTATTTACTCAAAGCATTCCAAGTGATGACGAATCTTTGTAACGCCCAAATTACAGAAAAACATAATAAAAAGTGTGTCCCAAAATTAAAGCAAGATTTGGTTTTGTGCAGTTGTTGGCAACACTAAAATAACAATATGACAGCTGACAGTTTAGGGTTAGTAAAAATAGAGCTTTACACGATAGAACAACGTGTCCTCATTGTTAAACAATATTTCAAAAATAGTGAAAGCTTGGCAGCCGCAGCTCGAAAATTTCATTCAAAATATGATCGGAATGTATTTTAACTTTGTCAACTGTGAAGAGATTAATTGAAAAATTAAGGAAGACTGGATCCGTTGGGGATGCCAAACACACTGATCGTCCAGAAACTAGCCATTCAAATGTCAATATTGAAGCAGTGCGTGAGAGTGTAAGTGACAATCCAGGAACCTCATTCCGACGTCGTGGACAAGAATTGCAAATTTCAAGTAGCTCTCTACAGCCTATGCTCACTAAAGATCTGTGTCGCCATGCTTATAAAATTCAATTAACACAACAAATGAAGCCTAATGACCATGCACAGCGAAGAGATTTCGTTGAATGGTTCATTGAGCATCAACAAATTGATGCTGAGTTGTCGAGCAAAATCATCCTAAGCGATAATGGCTTTGTTAATTACCAAAATTGAAAATTTGGGGTTCTGAGAACCCACATTTGATTGTCGAAATACAAATGCATCCGCAACGTGTCACTGTTTGGTGCAGATTATAGGCTGGAGGCATAATTGGGCCGTAATTTTTTGAAAATGAGGCTGATCAAGCAGTAACTGTTAATGTTGCTCAAAATTGGATGATATTGATGTGGCAAATATGTGATTTCAACAAAACGTTTCTCTTGCCATACAATTTAATTACTGCATGAGACATTTCCAGGTGGTGTACTTTCTCATTTTACATACATACATAATTCCCGCGACATCCCAAGAGGGACAAGGGGGATTTCTCTCAATCAATGGGCTGCACCCGATTCTATTTTTAGACTCCTTGAAAAGAACCTACAATTTAACGCCGGCTTCAAACGGCATATGCATTGGTTAGAGAAGTTTTTCATTGCGTAAATACTCATAACCAGTCGCTAGCAGTGCTATGCTATGATGTGGTACCGCTGTTGAAAATTATCTGATGGTCTGGTCTGATATTTTTAAACCCAGGATCTCTTTGTTCATAGGCGGGTGTCTTACCCACCGTACCACACACACACACTCTATCATTTTGGTGATCATAATTTGTCACCATTAGATTTCTTTTTAAAGGGTTATTTGAAATCACATGCAAAGTCGTGGAGACCATTTAACAGATTTGTTGTTCCGTAAATAACGCTATCCTATATACTTTATGATTCAATAAAATACAAGAATCAAAATTTATTTATTTCAAATCTGGCGTTAATTTTGGGATACCCTTTAATGTCAAAATTGGTCTTAAAAATTTCAGCCATTAACATACTTCTTGCCGCAGAGAATAAGTCAAAGTTGTTAAGTCTTTTAAGGTGGCATGGTGTAGTATTTAGAGCGCGCGCATAAAAAGTCAAGCGGCCCAGGTTCGAGCCACAGCAGAGAACATGGTGAAAAGAGTTTCGAGTATTTAAACATCAGAAGAGTGATCAGAAAAAAAAACGCCATCTGTTCGAAAAAGTTACAATGCTAAGTAGAGATCACCACCACCACTTACATTACGATAATGTACTTGCTCAATATTCATGAATAAGACAGTCATGCTTCTACCACCACTGACAAATGAAAATTAAGAAGCGAAGAAGTGCTTGGTTTAAAAAACTTAAGGCTTTGCCGAAAGGTTAGGGTAGTTTTCCACTCAATTTCCTAAAAATTTTGAATATATCGCATTCAAGCATGGTCATGTTAACTAATTGATCGAATCTGGCTTTAATTAGTTCCAAAGATATGATATCATGGCATTAAAATGTTTTCAAATGGCATCATATATCCTCCAACAAAACATGATCCCCATAAATTTCTACATTTTTTGCAGCGGCTTATTTCCAAAATATTCTCTCAGCAAATATTTCTTCTCTTGCTTTGAGCTAAAAAAAATAAGTTTTTTTAGTCTAAGTTTGTTATGAAAAAAAGCGCTTCGACTGTACAGTATAGTAATAAACTATTGGCACAACCCTCGTACAAGCACTTTTCTTTATCTTTTATTAGTAAATTTAGCTGTCGTTTCTGGTTGAATGGAAATATAAATAAACAGGAAATCATTTAAACCAGGAGCACATCTCAGTTTATAGCACCGTTGACATGTTCTGGGGTCTTAAATAATCCTCTCTCTTCGTTGTTCTTTTTCATTTGTGTTTTTTTTTTTCTCTCCTTACCAAACGCTAAAAGGGAGACAATAAATATTTATGGGTGTCAGACTATAATCAGACCCAGACCAAGTATAAGTGTTTAGACACACAGGCAAACACATAAATATGCACATATATGAGTGTACAGTGTTTGTGACATTTTCGTTGATTTTGTAGCCAAAAATGTAATGTAAACATTTCACACACGTACAGCGCTACCAATACCATTATTTAGTATATGAAAATGTGTGAAAAAATATGCAGCACAAGGACCTGAATTAACACTTGATTTTATTTTTATTTTTTTCTAAACATGGTGTTGTAGTTGCAAGTCATGTAGAAATTCTATCTTAAATTAATATTTTTCTTTTTTTTTGAGACATGAATGTAAATGTCTTGAAAATAAGAAATAAAAATATATTTCTTATGAATGTTCTTTTGTACAGCGGTGAGTCCTTTTATTTATAAATCTTGCGTTTGATGCGGGTTAGACAACATAATCAAACTAAAACGTAGACAGTTTTCCTTTTTGGTTGGATTTAATTTATAAAGTGGTTTTTCAAAATAATTTTAATCTTTTAATAAATTTTGTTTTATTGCTATTTATTTCAATTTAAATAGAACAGGACTAAAAGTTAAAAACAAAATTTATGAAATTGACTTAAATTTGTAAATCAATCAATAGAATACTTATTTAAACTGCATAAAATCAGTAAAGTGATTAAGAGTTGTAATGTACCATGTAATGAACTTACTTTCCGAACTGCAGGCTTAGCCCATTGTGAACTCATATACGAGGAGTGATGGCAACGAGTCAGAGTAGGAGCTGGAATAAGCCATTAATTCCTACAATTGTTATACCATCCTTATACGAGCGATGGTCAATATAGATTCTGTTCGAGTCTAACACAGGGATACGCCATGAAGATTTGGAGAGAAGTCAGGATAATATTTATGCCCAAAAGTGGCAACAAATCCCATAAATCTTCCAAGACTTTCAGATGAATTAGCTTGTTATGATTTATGTTGAAAACTATGGAGAAGATGCTGGACCACTACCTAAGAGTGGAAGTATTATCTTTTAGTCCACTGCAAAAACTGCAATTTGCTACTAAAAGGGCAAATAAACTTGTTATTGATATCGAATTTGCTCTGGGCTCTAATGAGGTAGCAATATGCGCGTTTGTGGACATTGAGGTTTCCTTCAATAATGCGAACTTTCTGGTTGTGGAAACAGAACTCTCTAATAGGGGAGCAGATCCGACAATAGCAAATTTAGTTAGCTGCTTGCAGAACTAAACGTTGAATAGAGCCTCTTTTGGTTCAGTGGACCTTAGTGTCTCTGTAGTTAAAGGATGCCCTCAAGATGGAGTGTTATCTCCCCTATTATGGTCTGTTCTTATTGACGTCTTTCTTAACCGAAAGGCATACAAAATCATTTGCTATGCGGACGAAATCTCCGTAATAATCAGCACTCATCTTCGACCGATTGAAAAATTATTGTCTTGATTATGGAACAAGGGGGAAGAGATATCAATCAACCCTGCTAAGATAATCATTGTACTACTATTTACCAGAAAGATGGTGACAGAAATCGCTATTTGGAGAATAAATAGAATAGAGATTTCTCCAAACGAAGAGGAAATAACCCTCGACAGAAAACTTATTTGAGAGTCGCACCTCAAGTCAGAAATAGAAGAGGCTACAAAGAGCATCTGGGCTTCGACAGAGCTACTTAGTATGTCGTGGGGTTTGAGCGCTAAAATGCCTTACTGGATATATACCAAAATGGTCAGACCTTCGATACTATATGATACTCTATTATGGTGAAAAAAGCTTAAACAAATAACGGCTAAAGTGCAGAGATGCACTCAGGGGTGACCAAGTCTACCACAACGATGGTCATAAAAGTACTTTTAAACCTAACACTTGTCTACATAACTTGGCTATACAAGAAGAGACAGCTATGCAGGGGAAAACCTTATTGGTCATCTTACGATCTTCAGGGGATCGGGGTTATATTCTATATGTCTCAAACAAGCGATCACATGTATCTTTTACACAGCTTCATACGAAAGTCATATTTCTGACAAGGGAAGTGTGGGGAGCAGACCAAAGGTGCCTACAAGATGACTCATTAGGGTATGTAAATCGATAACTTTGATCAAGGCACCACAATTTTCCAAGCGGAGCATTAGGTAATACTATGAACTGTAGAAATTCTATCTAAAAGGGAACACATGGAGTTAGAATCAAAATACTTTCGAACACTTAATCTGTTCTAAGTGCTCTTAGAAGTTTGGCTTTTCAAGACCAACACTGGAATATCGCAATGAGCTTAATAACCTATCTACTCAGAGTCAGGTTACCCTGAAATAGGTGCAGGTACATGAGGGGCACGAGGGAAGTGACCCAATCCATTTTTTGGCTATAGTAGGAGTCTAACAAAAGAGGATAAGAAAATGGGCTGTGGTATCAGTTCGTGGGGGAATATTGGATTAATACTAGTGGGCCAGATCACTCCAAAAATTTTCTGAGCTTCGCCATTAAAAGAGCGTGGTCTGCTCTAAAACTAGATAGGCAGGGCCTAAGGATACTCGATAGAAATCAGAGGTTCCTGGGCCTCACAATCTAGTCCTTGAGTGATCAAGTCTGGGCCGGGAGATCCTGCAGTCTCTTCTGCCTCTCCATAACCCTTTTACTACCCTACGCAAACCCTCACAAGTCCACAAAGACAAGGAAGAAACTTAACGGGGGTTTTACAAATTCGTCCGCCAGACCAATATTCATTGTCGCGCCCTCTCCTGCCTGCTCATCAAGAGTTTCGTTTCCCGCTATACCACAATGTTCAAGAACTCTACACAGTTTAATACTGTATCTCTCCAGGAGTGACGTGAAAGCCTTCCTGCATGTTGCAACCAGCCATGAGCTGACGTAACGTCCAGGTAGTACTGTCCACAGCCTGGAAGACACTGCAGTCATACGGAAGTATATAAGATAACTTTACACCACTATCCAGCATATAGACCACAGCACTAGTATCTTAAGCATTAAACACATAACCGACAGCAAGAAGCAGACAGCAAAATGTCAAAATTAGAATACATACGTTTATATGAAAACAATTTTTTTAAAGGTAGCACAGCAAAAGTCTAGACAACAACCTTGGCTGCTGGTGCTAAACATTAAATAATTTAAGTTTTTTTAGATAGCAAAACAAAAATTAGTGATACAAATACAATATAAAAAATTTTTAATAAAAAACACGTAAAAATAGTTTTTTTATGTATCAGAAAATAACAGTATAAAATTAAAATATTGTATCAAACAACATAAAAAATAAAAAGTTTTTTTATTTTTGAGTAATATTTTAAAAAAGCGGTTTTATTTTGGTAGATATGAAAAACTCGAGTGTCAACACTGAAAAATATTTTTCTATAACAAATATTTTTATGACAAATAAAACAGATGACAATGAAGCCTAATTCTATATATATGAAGTCGATAGCATAGCTGCAAATGCTGCTTGCAGTCGTCTGTGTATTTAAAGCATTAGTCTAACTTCGAGCCATCAGCACCTAGCCCATCGCTTCTTTTCTGAGATTTCAATGAAGACTGTCTAGCTTTCACATAATGGTGGCAGAACCATATGTACCAATCATGACAAGGCGACCTTCGAAGATCCTTAAAAAGCTTCTAGTCGCCATACCTTTCACTACCACCTCCACAGGAGTCCTGGCTATGATTATATCGTGCGACTCTTGCTGACTGCTCCTGATGCCACCCGATGTACTCTGCGAGACACATCTTGTAACCTACCCAGTAGTCTCCTCCAACTAGCCTTTACCATGATTTCGATTTATTACTTTTATTTGTCCTTCATCCGTAACTTAATAAGAACTCTTGCATAAATCTTTTAATCACATAGTGCACTTTGATGTACATCTCGGATATATACTCTTTAATGAACTATATTTTCTGAAAAGGATTATGAATCCTTTATGCTTTTTCCTTATAACTCAAATAAAGTAACATTTTCCTTAGATATGACATTGAGGAAAAAAAAACTTTTATTACTTTGTCAACCAAAGTTATATTTTTTTCCGTAAAAAAAGAAAGCGGAAACCAAAATAAATAAAGTTTTTCTTCTTGTATAGTTTCTACTACGATTATTTTCAATCAATTTATTTGCATCCTTTTGGCATTTGTTTTATTATTTTCGTTTTTACTTTGACTTCTTTTGTGGCTAAACATTTTTTAACAAATTTTTGATACTGTTACCGTAAAGTAGAAAATCTTTGTTAAATCCTTTATTATTCTCCCCTTATATTTCTCATTTTTTTTTTTTTTTTTTTTTTTTTTTTTTTTTGTGCAACACCATCAGTTTCAACGACATGACAGAAACATCTTTTTTTATATTTCATTTTTTTGTATTCTTTTTCAATCCCTCGTAGTTATGTGCCATATATTGAACAATGAGCAAAATAATAAAAAAATATGAAATAAAAATATTGACAACGTTTTGATATTAGATTATATATAGTATATTGCAAATGCTTGTTGTAAAATTGTATAAAAAATAAAAGTAAATAAATAAAAAATTGGGTAAAAATAAATTTGAAATGTAAGCGAGTTGCTTTTGCAATATTTGGCGGGTGAATTTTACTATTTTCCGCTCGCGTATACTATCCAATATCATCATAATAAAATATATTATATTTTGTATATATGTATGTATGTACTAGTATAGTAAACAGAAAATTATTTGATAATAAAAAAATTGAAAATTTTAGACGATCAAGTTCGACCAATAGATTTCCTACACAAAAATAAAATAAAATAAAATAACCCAACTGTGTGACTGAGTTATTACAGTTCACTCGGGATAACGGAAGCACTCGTTTTCGTCAACGTTCAAAAACATTATCTAACATTGTCTACTCTAAAGGTAGAATTAGCCGAACGTAAATGTAGAAGCCGTAAATGTAGTTGTGTCAGCTGATCGCTTTTGTTATATGAAAAGCTATGAAAGTGCTTTCTTGACCGTAAAGTAATGTAACTGCAAAGTCTCAATCTGTTGAAAATAGAATTTGACGGCAACGTTAAGGGGGTGATACATTGTCAAACATTTGTTTGCCAACATTGCAAATAGCTAATCGCATTCAAGGAAAAGTAAGTTATCCATGTATGCGATTGGCTATTTCCGATGCTTGCAAACAAATGTTTGCCAATGTATCACCCCCTTTACATGACATTTGTCAAGCAGTGATGGTCTGTTTGTATGTTAAATTATATGGGGGAACTTTTACCCTTTTTTTGGTACCTTTTGCACACAATTAAAAAGAACAATTTAAAACAGTTGAACAGATTTAATTTAATAATTTGAACAAATTTAAAATATATTTTAGAAAATGTGAATCAGACTTTAAAAAATATTACTATTTTGTAATACAAAATAGTATTACAATATACGTAATTGTAATGTGGAAGAGGAAGACACTAAAAATTATCTTTAATATGATTCTTAGTTGACAAGCAAATATTTTCACGCTACTGATAGATAATCATTTATATATGTTATATGTAATTCAGCAACGGCTAGGCGTAGGTCACATAGTTTCAACATTTAACTGAGTACTATCTTGAAATTTTGATAAACAAAGGAGAAGGATATCAGGTAAAAGATATTTCCAATGACTTTAATTTGCTGTGCAAAAATTTTGGTTACATCGGTCTATCGTAAACCTGGGAAAGAGAAAAACTTTTGTATGTTGACTTTTTATAAAATAGCATATATTTGATAAATAACTCTATACTCCATATGAGCTGTTTTTGGCAATAATTCGGTATATAATTTGTTGTATTTTATTTATGTAAATATGTATATATATGATTATATTATTTTTATATATTTATATTTTTATATATTTATTTTTATAGATAAAAAATACTATTTAAACCTATTTGCTAATTTTTTTCAAAGCGTATACAATTCGAACAGTTGTAATACCCATCATTATGATTTAAACAGCTGTTTCTTTTCTATTTTTAATTATTTATATACACACATTGACAAAAACATATGACACGTTTTTAATATTCTATAAGTGGCAAAACGTCTACATTTAGGTTACACTTACATTTACCATACATTTACGATTTCTACGGTGGGCCAATGAGGCCTTTAAACGTCAACCAAACAACAAAGCTCTTAGACATCAGCACTAAATAAAACAAAATTTTAGCTTCAGTAACTGTTAAATCACGTGTGTACATACATACTTATGTGCGTATATACATTTACTTAACGAAATTAGTTCCGAATAAGGGGATTCCCCTTATAACTATAATAGAAATGTACTGTTCGGTAGAAATTTAGTTCTCCCACATATCAACATATATTTGATACTATATATCGACATCCATAAGCGTCAACAATCTAATAAACGTCAACACCCGCGGCTTTAATTAGTTGACGTTATACCGAGTGCACTGTATAACCGTAATGCTGTTTTCGACTTAAGTTTGCAAACTTCAGCAAAAACACAATACAATACTACCACCAGGTATATTTACGTAGGGTATAAAATTTGAAACTATAAATAATGTATTGCTATTATCCATTACTACATCCAACCACGGTGGCCAGGAAACTAAAAACGCTGTTGAAAGAGAACAAATTTTTTATAAAAATACAAAAAAAAAAATATTTTTATAAAAAAATTGGATTTTAGTAAACAAGTTACACTCCCCCTTTCTATTTTTTGCGTGTAAAAAAAATACAAAATAATAATTTATAAAAATATATTTTTTTAATATAAATATAAAAAATATATATATTTTTTTTTTAACAACACACAAAAAATAGAAAGGGGTAGTATAACTTGTTTTCTGAAGCTACATTTTCTTTTTTTTTTTTTTTTTGTATTAACGCATAGGGGAAACGAATTATTTGGAAAAAAGTATTAAAAAAAATTAAATTGTTGAAAGGTTTTCGGTAATTGAACAATAAAAAAGAAACAAATTGTAAGTAATACTGATGAAAATATATGAAATAAATAAACATTTCAATTTAAAAAGGGTAAATTTAACAAATGTTTTATTATAATGGAATTAAATACTTGAAATTCAGCAGAAACTTTTAAAAATTTAAATATCAAATCTATAAGAATAAACTTACAATAACACTCGTTTGAAAGTAAAAAAGTCATATTGTTTTCATTTCAATAAAAAATAAAACAGAAACTTCGTTACTTTTTCAGTGACACCGGCAGCTGCTGCTCTTAAAGTGTCACTGTTAGAGCCATAGTTTATAAAAAGAAATATGAAATGGACAGAAAAGTACGAGTAAATGAATGACATTTGTTAAATACAACAATAGCAACAAAAAAGAAAGCGTTTCTTTATGTTAAAGTGTTTGTTTATGCGCGTAAGTCTAAGAATTTGCCTCTATTACTATTAATGTCACTGCCATTGCAACTGCCTTACTATGAGAGAGTCTGTCAAAGACCAAACGTTCACAATCAGTTTCATCAAAATCACCAGAGTAAACTGCATCTGGGATATGTTTAAGCATGACTGGCATCACTAGAAGAAATATAAGAAAAAACTGGAAAAAGTAAGTAATTTTTTAAACGAAACACACACATACAAAAACAAAAAAAAACTTAAAAAATAAAAGAAAATAATTGAAAGAAAAGAAATTGAAAGGAAGTAAATAAGTAAGCTATAGCCGGTTATAGATGAGTACAAGTTTGATTTGACCGACAATGAAATAGTTAACCATTTACACTTAGATTGCATTTTATAAGTAATTATAAATTCTAATTACAACGAATTCTAATTGTAGTTCTAATTATGAGTAATTGCAGCTTGAATTACAAGTAATTGCAGCTTTAATTACAAGTAATTGCTTGTAATTACTAGTAATTAAGTGTAATTAAAGTTATAATTACAAGTAATTACATGTAATTAAAGAGTTATAATTACAAGTAGTTAAGTATAATTAAAGTTATAATTACAAGTAATTACTTGTAATTACTAATTAATTAATTAAGTAATTACTTGTAATTATGAGTAATTGCAGCTTTAATTACAAGTAATTACTTGTAATTATGACTTTAATTACACTTAATTACTTGTAATTATAACTCTAATTACACTTAATTACTTACAATTACAGGTATTTATTTTTAATCTGAATTTTGAGAATCAAAAATTTCATTACATTTTGTGATCTCCAGTTGTGAATATTAATTGCAATAAAAAGTTATTAGTAAATGGTATTTTTCAATTACCCATTACATATAATTGATAATTAACTATGAACAATTACTTATTGCCTATTTGTTTAGTAATTTCATTTCATTAATTGTAATTTATAGATAACAATCGCCATCTAAAAATTATGTCATTGGTAATTAGCCATCACCAATTAAGCATAAATGTCAATTATTAAATGTACGTAATTAAGCAGACTAGTATCTTATTACAAAGTGTATTTGGCAATATCCAACTCCTTTACGAATGGAGAGTAATTAAAAAAATTTTTATTTCGTTACCATGGCACAGTGCATGAGGACTAATTAACATAAGTTCGTACGTAGATGGCTTTAAAATATAGTATCTCCGGTTAAATTGTGGGTAGCATGGTGTATTGATATGCGCACGCATAACACAATCAGCACAGGTTCGAGCCACAGCAGAGGACATGACAAACAAAAATATTTAATTGTGGTTTCGAGTATTTAATAAAAAGCTTTAACTTCCCTCCAGACAACTCCTTCTAAAAATAAAGAAGATTCCAGCTTAACTCTGGCGATAATGGCAATCATCAGACGAATGATCAGGAAAAAACACCACCTACTGGGAATACATTACAATGATAAGTATAGATCACCACCAACACTTAGAAAAGATTTTCACCACTACACAATCATATACATATGTATATGGAGGGGAGCTACAGTGGATTAATTATCTACTTAGATTCAAAAATCAACTTGATTAATGAAACTGAAACTAGAACTGAAACTAGCACTAGAAGAGTGGTGAAGAAAAAAATATTCATTATATCAGGCAAAACTAAAGCTTGTTTGAAAGCTGACATTTTACGCTTAACTTTTTAAAACACATCTTTTAAATCTCATTTTTCTCTGAAATAACAAAAATGTGTAAAAATTCGGAACACTACAGACATATTTTGGTTTTCTACTACAAAAATTTGCGAAGAGAGAAAGACTGTCATAAAGGAAGCATGAATTTTGCTGGAGAACTAGGCATTTATTCCCAAACAACTATTAATCATTTGAAGAAAGCTACCTACACAAAGGAGCTCATTGCTTGGGTACCATATAAATTAATAGTGAAAAATGTAATGGATAGGATTTTCATTTGTGATTCACCGTTGAACGGAACGAAATCGAACCAAAGTGGGCGGTGACAAAGCCAAGCCAAGAAAGGTATTGCTGTGTGTATGGTGGGATTGGGTAGGAAATTGTTCAATACGAGTTTCTATAACCTGGTCAAACGTATGGTTCTGATCTCTACTACCAACAATTAATGAAATTTTAGCAAGCAATTCAATTAAAATGGCCAGAATTTATCAACAGAAAAATTATTGTGTTCCTTCATGACACCGCCAGAGTAGCCATGTCTTTTATGAGCAAGCAGAAATTGAGAGAAGACTGGATTTTACACCTTCAAATTATCATTTATTTTGATCTCTGCTAACTCTCTTAATGGCTTAAATTTAAATTCTGTAGAGATCTGTAAAACGCGATTGGAACAGTCTTATGCTCAGAAACTCCAGAAACTCTACACTGATGAAATAATAGCTTACCCCAAAAATAAAATGATGGTTACCCATTAAAACGGCACATATTTGGTTTAATAAAGCTCGTTTCGAATATAATGGCGTTTTCTTGTCTAAAAAAATGTTGCCCTTTATTTATTTTGTGTTTCTTTTCTTAAAAATTTAATTCAAAAAAAGGGGACTGTGTTTATCTCTAAAAATGTTGCCTTTAAAAATCTTAGATATTTTTTTTTTTTTTTTTTAATTTTTGACAACGTTTTATGGCAAAGAGCAAAAGAAGTGCAACATTTTGTTTAGAAAAAGAAACACCATAAGAAAAACCTATTTCGTTTTTAGTCAAATATGTAAACGAACTTTTTCGAGCACCTATTATTAGTAGTAGTGATGGATTTTTCTTGGCCTACTGTGTTCTTTTTTCAGTTCTTTTAACTGAAGAGAACTAGGAAAGGATGGTGTTTTGTCAAAATAATGCTTTAAAAGCTGCAAATTTCATTGCTTTGTATGACAATAATAATAATAATTCGCATAACGTTTTATATAGGAACACGGGTACTTCTCTCAGCCGATAAGCTGCTCCAGATTCTATTTTGACTCTTTGAGAGGGTCTTACATATAATACTCATAGTCCCTTTTACTAGCTAATGTTATGAGGTGATACCGCTGTAGACAATTTTTTGTACTTTTTCAAATGGTCTGACCTGTAATTAAACTGAGGACCTCTTGGTTACCTACCATGCCACCATAGCAAACAAAGTGTTAAAATAAGTGCCTGTAAAGAACGCAGCTGTTTGTGTTGGACTTATTATAGATCGTATTATTCATTGCAAACAGTATTGCTTCTGAGCCGTACTATTCAAATGCACTTACATATGTATAATTACTCTTTCTGTAGAAGTCTTATTCGTAATATAAAAGGCTTATTACAATACAATTTTTCAATCAGGATTTATATAGACCGATAAATGAACATTGTACTTCATGATAGTTAACTGTGAATCCATAGGTAAACGGAATTAATTCATACATAATTCCCACAACATTGCAAGTGGGAAAAAGGGGACTTCTCTCAATCAATGAGCTGCACTCGAATATATTTTTAGACTCATGAAAAGGGATCAACAATTTAACGCCGACTCCGAACGGCATATGCATTAGTTAGAGAAGTTTTTCATAGCGAAAATACTCGTAACCAGACGCTAGCTGTGATATGAAGTGATACCGTCGTTGAAAATTATCTGATGGTCTGGTCTGGTGTTGAACCGACGACCTCTTGGTTGGTGGACGGGTGTCTTACCCACCATACCACAACAGTACTGAGTTTGGTTATAGGAAAAATTGTTTAAGGTGTAACAAACATTAGCACAAGCACTGTAGATCTCCACTATTTATAGTAGTGTACAGTTAAAACGTAAAACGCGTAGCTTACGCTTAAAAAGAATTACATTTGGCAAAGGGTAAAAGAAATAAACAGAATTTTTTTTTTAATTGCTTGCAACTTGAAAAGAAATTGAAATACATTTTTCCATTTCATATTATTTCAACAAAAGGAAATACATTTGGAAATTGATATCTCTTGCAGGAAAAGAACTTGCATATGTTCAAAGATACAGTTAAATGGTGAAAATATTTAATGAAAAAATTTAACAACTAGTGGTGAACTCTTAAGAAAAATATTTTTTTTATATTTTATAAATTTTTAATAAACATAATATGCCAAATGAGGAAACAAACACTTCTCTAAGTGACAACGTTGGTAAATATATGGCATTACTTCACCATTATCAACAACATGAGCTTTGTCCGTTGTTGATAATGAGACTAAGTAAACATTGAGTTCAATTTTCCCTCAGACATTTCCAATGAAGATGGCGTAAGTTTCTGCCTTGAAAAACGAAGGGTTTTAGCCCATATTCAATGCCCAGCGGAAATTTGAAACAAACACACCAGCAGTTTGATTCGCCGGTGAACCAACTTACAATATTTTGCTACCAAGAGTGGTCTACCCATAGATTAGTCTCAGTTATAAGAACCCACAAAATTTTGACCATCATCAAATTTGACGATACGAGTATGTACACATTTTTCCAATGAATGGTAGTTTAAGCATTTTTTTTTTTTTTTTTTTTTTTTTTTGTAACATGATGCTCTCGAACCCCTCGAGATAATTGTACCCATAAATGTTTGATTATGTTGACGTCAGGTGTTTGTGGTAGAGTTTTTGGAGGTGTATTGTACAGGGTTGACAAGTGAACTTCTTCTGCCCTACACTTAAGATCACTATCACTTTTGATAAGCACTTTGCTTTAAATTATCTATGGGGATATTAAAAAAAGTATTTTGTGTCTTTTCCTTCGATAAATATGAACTGCTCTACCTTAGCCAACAACATACACCCCCATAGCATGACTCCAACACTACCATGTTTAACAGTCATTTTAATAGGTTTTTTAATGCATTACCCATTTCTGTCCAAAGGTTACTGTCAGCATAGAAGGTTCCTTGTATATTTACTCTTCTTTTAACTCTGATATTCGCCCTATTCCTGTTGTTATTTTTGTTTTAAAAGGAAATAAAAGCGACAATATGGCATCACCATTGTCGTTTTTTATACATTTATTGACGATATGTTGGTATTCTCTATTTTGAAACGACGATAAAAGCGGTAAAGAAATATTCTGTTGTTGTCAGTAAATAATGAAAATTACAACATGGCAGCAGTTTGATACTTTGGTTTCAGAAATGGAACTTAATCTAGAATATGCCAAGAATTTTTCGTAAGGGCGTACGACCATGTTCAGACATAAATATAAATTGAGCCAATTAATTTCTAAATTGAGCTATCGTATTTTGTGTTCACTAAAAGAATAATTAAGTTTGTTCAATTAGCATTTGACAACTAAAAATGCTTAGACGCATTTTATTCGTGAAAACTTAAAATAGAGAATTTGAAACAAAGTAATCAAATAAATCATAAAACTCTAACTTTAAACAGAGTGTAAGATGTAAAGAAAAAACTTAAATTTAATAAACAAAATGTTTGTTTACTTTTTCATTTTAACAATATATATTTCATATAACATTGCACAGTGTGCGAAGTCAGCATTCATACAACCCAAAAAATTTAAATTTCGCTATGTTTCCAAAAGATTGTAACTCAAGTGCTACTTTTTGTTTGTTATAAATAATAAAACTTCTATGCTTAAAATCGTATAAAAAAATATAATTTTTTTTAAATTATTATTTTATTAAAAACTAATGATTTTAAAAAATGCCTCTTGAAAATATGTATGAATAAGGATTTTGCATACTGTATATATTTGTTACCTCTCACTGAACAGACTTCATACCGAGTTGCCATTCGTCATTTTAAGTACTTTAGAGAGGGTTGCATTTTCAATTTGACTCAATTAATTATGCATTTATATAGTAATTGGGCAATTTATAAGTCGTAATTTTGTATGGTAAATTGAACTCAATTAAGGCCTTAATTGCACAAAATCCATTAATTGACAATTAAAGCTTATGTGTGAAGACGATATAAAAATTACAAAATATTATAATGGATTTTGAAAACAATTTGCTATAAAAATAAACCCGCTTGGACCTCCAGTTCGTAGTGTAGACGGTTAGCACAAAGTAAGTAAAACGAAATTAGCTAAAAATATAAGTTAAGATTTTACTAATAAATGTGTACGTGTGTATATACAATGTATAATTAAAATTAAAATTTAAAGTAAAAAAGAAACTGGTGACCAACAAATCTGAAGCCAGAGCAACAGAAGACGTCAATAAATTTATTCCAATGTCATCGTTGGAAGAAGCGGTTTCAAACTCGATGCCATTTGAAAAGCAACTAAATCAAATAGGAGTTGTTGTAATGAAGAAGTTGAGAGAGCTACTGTTGAAGAAGAAGCACCTACTACAGATATTGAAAAATTAAATAAAACTTCTGCTTTCGTTAATGCCAGCAGAGTTGATCCAATGATAAATTATCCGTGATCCGTGAGCAAAAAAACGTAAAACAGTTGCAAGTTTTATTGTTGGAAGGTTTTCGAACGATTTTAGTTTTGGGTCCATTTTCGCCAGGACATATTTAAATGGAATTTAATTAAGACTGAATGTGTTCACAAATCTTAAAGAAATTAAGGTACATATGTACATATTGTTACGTTTTAACTTTTTTAAACGTTTGAGCACGTTTAAATGGCGTTAAAATAAAATAAACACTGCAATTTTTATTGTTTTACAGTTTCTTTATTTACTTCACTATAACTTTTATACTATTTGTCTTAATAAAACATTTAATATTCGTTTATACAACACTTTTATTTCCGCTTTTACACAAATTTGCTTATTGACAGCCAAACGATAACTAAAACTGACGTGTAGGTAAAGCAGCCCTTTATATATCTAATTGCCTACAGTTTGGAAAGTTCAGGAAATATCGATCATCTTCTATTTCCATATCCGTTAATTCAAATGTAACGTAAAGATGGTTGATGCGGCAGTGCTGCCATATTGACAGGGTGACACAATATATACCTTAATCGCACAATGCTGAGATGTATTTTTATTTTCGTAACAATATTTATGAATAATTGTATGAAATTTTTTTTAACAAAATAACATTTCTCACTCGGAATCTGTAATAGCAAAGACATCAATGAACATTTTTTCGTAACATTTTTCTACATTTTAACACTTCATCATCCACACTTGAACTCGAAAAATAAAATTCCGTACCAGCCATTTTATTATTTCTTAATTTAAAAAACAAAATTATTTCCAAAAATGCTAAAAAAAAAACTACACAAAATATAGCAGTCCTTCGTCGTTTCGATGTATTTTGGGAATACCAATATAGGAACGAATCGACATAGAACGATGGTGAATGACTCATTCGGTGCTTTCTTTTATCTTTGGATCAATTTCAGATGATGCAGTTGTTGGCTCTTTTTTCAACATTTCTATTATTTCCTACCTTTTTTAACAGGTTGAGCCGGCGAAAGTCTACTTCTTTCTTGATATAATGCCTCTGGGTCGTCTATGAAGTGATTTATTATATCAGTAATGATAGTACGTGATGATGCCTTGGATCCCACTCGAAAGAGAATTAAAAATTTCATTTAAATCTTTAATATTTTTGTATTTATTTTTATTTATTTATTTCAAATTAAGCATCAGTCGCTCTTTTAAAAACACTTTACAAAATAAACACAATCCACTTTAATTATGTCTTATAAAATCTATAATTTAATTTATTTATTTCAACACGTTTTTTAATTAAAAACAATTTAATTTATTAAATGCATTTTTATTAAAAAAAATATTTATTTTTCTTACAAATAATCAATATTACAATTATACAATTTAATAATTATACCCTCTGATCATATAATTTTGCATTACTTTGTACAGCTTTTTTATTTCGTTATAAATTTCTAGTCTCAGTTATCACTCTTTTTTTTCTCATTTTACCAGTATTTTAATCACTCCATTGCATTTATTTTTAATTAGTGGTTGTCGTTGGTAGTTTTTTTTTAGCTGTAAAACAATGTGAATGACATGTGAATTCAAGAGCTTGATTTTATTGTAGCAATTGGAGGTACCAAATACTAGGGAGGAATTATCAAACAAGCACGCGATATATTTTCATATTTTTGCTATTCATTATCAGGGGTAAAGGCAAATACAAACAGACAGACAAACAAAATTGACACTCTTTGAAATAAAAATTGCTTTCCATTTCTATTTTTATTTTTATTTTTTTATTATTTTTATTTATAAAAATTTGCAAAGATTCCAACAAAAGCATGTTAAATTTCTTTTTATTTAAATTTTCTGTTAAAAATGTGCTAAACGGTTAACAGCTTGTAACACTTTTTTCTGAATAAAAATGTGGGTTAAATACCGGGCTCTTTTCTTTTAGTTAAAACGCTCTTAAAGTTTGAATTCTCTTAGAGTGTTAGAATATTTTAACATTAATTTCGAACACAAAGCTTTGGTGGAACATGTAATACATTTAAACATCTGTTATAACTATGTGCACAGTGGGACGAAGAAATTATAATTTGGTTAAACGAGTTAATAGCTATAGAATTTCTGGTGGAAACGCAGATCATATACTTTAATAATATAACAATTAATCCAGAAGCAGCTTTTGAAATCGATTACGTGTTTATGCATTACTTTATATTACTTTTTTACTCTGATCGCCATGATCAATTTAGAACTTAATGAATTAAAGTTCGAGAGTATAAAAGTTTCCAAGGCGTATTTTGTCACACCAAGCTTATGGAGACTTTTTTACACTTGCTCTTTCCAAGGGAGTATTAGTCTGCCCCGTTAGTGTCGTACTTCGAGTTTGCAATCAAATACCTTCCACGCCAGAGCATTTACGTCCATTCTTACCAAAAGACCGAGCCAACTTATATGCTACGAATTATTTTCCTTAACTAAGTCAATGTCGTGATAAAGCTCATACAGCTAGTGATTCATCCGAAGCCGATAGCCTCCATTAAAGCAAATGATTTCATATATTTCGAGTATTTTCCTCTCGCAAATTGGCAATTACGCGGACAAAAGTCCGATGCATATAGCAAGCCGGTTAAAATTTGTATTAGGTACAGACCTATTTCAGTTATTCAAAATAAGGCAAGGCCTATAAAATCTGATTAAATTAAACATAGTAGAGATCATGGATTCGATTAAAAGCTTAAAGACAAATAAGTTACCAGGCGTGGACGGAATCTCTGTTAAATTGCTAAGGACGCACACTTCCATAATCTACCCAATCATAATCGGCAACTTTTGGAAGGATGAGAATAAACATTCCAAAAATGGTTGGTCTTACGTACCGTAATAATTGATGGGCTATTATTTTGCTGTAAATGGTAAAAAAGGTCATTGTCCAAATAATTGCCAGGCGAATGTCCGTTAAGGTGTCGCCAGCACTGAAATTGAGACCACATAAATCTGTCATCGACCATATAAATAGTCTCCTTATTGTTGTCGAGCAAGCTGTTTAATGGCAATCAATATTCTATATGTGCCTTATCGATTGTGAAAAAGCATACGACAGATTGAACAACAGTGTGATCTGGAGCGCACTGCGTAAACTTCTCACTTAAACTTAAGTGCCTCTATCAGAATGCAAGCTTTAGAACTAGATTTGGTGGAAAGTTGAGTTGGACGGTAAAAGTGGAAATCGGTGCTCGCCAAGGGTCGTCCTATCACCACTTTTATTTTATATAGTCCTGGACACTGTTCTTAAAAGTCTCCCTACACAATGGAAAAGGAATTACATGTGGATTGTCTAATTAATCTTAACTATGCGGCTATTGCTTACTTCTTGGCTGACATAAATTGCGATTATTCTATATGGTTCATATTTTCATCCATGACCTTACCTTGCAAGAATATGACTCTCACAAGACATTTTAATTGCATTGTTTAAGTTGTTTGATCAGATTTCGTTTTACAGCAAAACAGATGATGTATAATGGTTCTGCCATCTGTCATTGTCTAGAAGCAACGTACTCCGTGTATTTAGTGTAGTGGTGAGGAATCTTGCTTATCAGTCATTTATACCATTTTTTCTCAAGAAGTAAAGTTGCCTGACTATCCCATGCTTTTTGGTGTGGGGATTTTTAGGTGATTATTTGAAAAATTCGAAAACTACAATGTAAAATTTTTAATATTCTCCGCGATTCAATATCTGGTTTTGTATGCAAGCACTTTAACCATTACACCACTTTGTTAGACTCACCCATCCCGCGTTGCTGGGAGTCATTGTGGCACCTATTAAATGCATTTCTCGTAAGGAAAATTCCATCACAAAAGGAAATTTTTTATATACATATATGCATATGTATATAAAAAGCTTTTACCCGGTCTGCTCTGTGCAATACTTGCTTATCCATTTATCGCGCTTTTTGGCTGATGTAGATAGATAACGGTGCTTTAGCTGTTACCATTCTCCAATTTTAACCACTTATTGGCTGATGGTATGCCATCGACGTACCATATTCGAATACCTTTAATAGAAGTAGAGATAAAGGAATAACCGCCTACAGTGCCATCTGTTGGGAATTTTTTGACTTTCTTTTTTTCCGCGTAGTAATTACTATCAAAATCGCAGAAGGAAGTATCCAATTTGTTCCAGTCGTTTTCAAGTTTTAAGCATCCGAACAAATTGCAATTCATTGTTATACTCGTATATATAGATTAAATTTAATTTCATAGGCATAGCTCTCATTAAACATAATTTTATTAAAATGAATTTTAAAATCTAGGTAAAGGTGCCTAAGCGATCTATTAATTGTAAATAGTCAGGAGTAGATCCACCAGATCGAACTGATGGTAAAAATTTCTTATTTCACAAGTGATTCAGTTAAAATGTTTGTATTAAAAATTTTGTTTCACCCTATTTGTTAAAAAAAAGCTCTCTCTAAAATACTTAACAGACAGAAAGCTGTTTTTATCACAGACTTATGTTAATTAACATAAAAAACGTATGTTATTCTTAACGTTAATTCTTAACAGAAAACTCAAAATTGTAATGTTTTGTTGGCTGCAAATAGAGCAGCCTTTACTTGTGTTCCTTATTTGCTTGATTTTCATTGAAGAGGCCTACAATAGGAACCTAAAAAAAGCATGTAAAACTAAAGGAACAATTACAACAACAACAATACACATATAAAAAAATATTTGAGAAAAAACAAATAAAAATCAAGGCTTTACGATGTCAAACAACAAGGTCATGCTGCTGTTGAAATAGAACGAAAGAAAAATCTTCTTTTAAGTCACTGCCAGTCAACATCAGTTACCATTGCCCGTAGAAGGCAAATAACACCACAGCCTAGTAATCAGACAACATTAGCTCGCTGGTTTTCTAGTGTACGTACAACAATGTGAGAGAATTGTGTTCATTTAATAAATGTGACTGCTTGAGGCTGTGTTCTGTTTGTACTAATGTGTTCATATCTACCGATTAGGCTGCATTATTCGGTTTGAAGGAAACATTTTATTGTGCACGTGATGAATCCTGAACAACACTTAGGCATTAGTGTTGCTGTTTGTGGTGCCTCTTTGTTTTCGTGTTTTCTTATTTTTCGAAAGAAATCCTTATGAACTTGACTTTTGGCCAAAACACTTCTTAGTGTGGGCTGAGATGTGCAGCTTATGTCAACTGACTAGAAATAAAAAAAACAATATTTTGAATAGAAGCCTATTTGCTAAACTGCAAGCATTTAAAATAACTGACCGCCTAAAACTCAGATATACAGTAGCGAGTATTAAAAATGCAATTTATCGCATCATAATCTGAAATTGCGTTCTATCACGAATAACGCTATTCAATTTAAATTCTCTTTTGCATTTTTTATTTTTTGTAACAAGAAGAAGCATACTTAAGTGCAGAATTTCATTAGATTTAAAAAAACGAAAATTAGACCAAATTATATACTACTTGTCATAGCGCTGTATTTTTATGCTCGATACTGTACATCCAATAAAAAGTATCCGTAATTTTTTTGGTAAATGTGTGTATCAAAATTTTCTTTATCTAAGATTAACATTTAGACATTGTGTAATGAAGTGTTTAAGGTACTTGCATACAGCACAAGCAGTCTAGGTTCAAATCTAAGCATGAAGTTACGAAATACCTTTTTTTTTACCCGTAACTCAAGATTTTGCAGGTGTTGGGAATATTCCATAATATGACTCTTGTTTTACTCGACAGCACCTTTCAAAAAAACGTTTCTTCTTGTACACTTTATTTTGACGCGTAAAAATAGAAGAGATTTCATTTTTGTTGTATTGGGTGGGGCATTTAAAGGTTTAAATTTAAAAGTACAATATAGTAAAACAATAAAGATTTGAAATTTTGCCATTTTTTTGTGAAATAAAATTGTTCCGATTAAAAATGAAATATTATTTAATTCATATGGCTGCCGCTGCTTGCCTCACAGTACCTTATTTGATCGCGCCAATTCTCAAGAACTTTTTCGAGTATATGGGGTCGTATCTCGGCAATGACATCACGAATGTTGGTCTACAAATGCTCAATTGTCTGGTTTGTCGGCATGCACTTGTCTTCAACGGCGCCCCACAGAAAATAGTCCAACGGTGTCAAGTCGCAGCTTCTTGGCGGCCAAGTGTCATCACCATTTCCGTTTGACGCAATAAATCGATTGTGGCATGAGATGTTTGTCAAACATCGTTCACATCAATACCATGTAGAGCGAGCAAGTCTGCTATCATGGTGCGATAAGTGTCTCCATTAACCGTAATGGTTGCGCCGTCATCATTTGCAAAGAAATATGAGCCAATGATGCCTCCGCTCCACAAACCGCACCAAACAGTCAGTCGTAATGGGTGCATTGGATTCTCCTTGGCAAATCTAGCAAAGCGAAAACGAAGTGGATGGTCGTCATGCAGCTTCAACTCGTGAACTAATTGAACTTTGTAAGGCGTCATACCGAGATCTTTTCCCTAAATTCGACGTAAACTGGTGCGTGAAATGTTCCATTCACGCACACTCTTATCCATATTCTTCGATATTTTCGGGTGTACGTACTGTACGCGCACGCTTATGTCTTGACGCATCAACAATGAAACCAGGCACTGTTGGTTCTTCTCTGCAACTGAATTTTGTACGACATTTTCGTAGAATTTTCGACCAATTATCTTTATTTTGGAAATAAATATACACTAAATCCCACTGTTGCTCAAGCGTAAATCGATTCATTTCGTTCAATGGAGATAATATACTGAAGCTTTGTGACAGAATAAAATGACATAAGTATTACCAGATTCGAAATAATCACCGGTTCAAATTTAAACCGATTTATGGCCCACCCGATATAACTTTAGCTGTTGTAAGAATTTTGTTGTTGTTTTTTATGTATTTTATAAAGCCTTAAATACATTTTTTTTTTAATTTAAAATGTTTTATCGTATTTTAAAAGACTGAAATAAAAACTTAATTCTAGAGAATAAGAATGTACACTTTATTTTGACGGTCATAGTAGATATTTTCTTTAATAAACTTTTGAATAGTTCTAATTACTTGACACTGACTGTACTAACATGAGTATATTGCAATAACTATTTCTTGAATGACATTTCTGAAGAACTACTAATCTTTATATCCATGTACATACATATGCACGAGAACCTGTATGTTCATATATATGTACATATGGTATGTATCTCTATACATATGTAAGTATACATATACACTTATATGTAAGTGTACATATGCATACTGATGTAAAAATCCTTAAAAGTTTGATTTGATTTTAAATGACAATTTGTTTAGCACAAACGGATTTGCATTAAAAATCAGTACAAATTTTTATAATTTTATTGTCAATAATTTTATTTTTAACAAGTAATTTATAATTTTAACAAATTTTGTTTGATATTAATTTAAAGAAAAAAGTTTTAATAATACTTACCGAAGAAACTTTTCGCTTTCCTTTCTTTCTCCAACCATTTTGAATACTTTCTCTTATCGAACACCATTATTTGTTGATTCAAAACAACAAAAAAAACAAAAATTGTTAACATTTCTGCTTGTTGTTGTTTTTGGCTGTTGCTCGTTAAAATCATTAAACAATTTCCAAAGGAGAGTTTCAAGTATTTTTGAAATTGTTTACATGTAAAACGCTTTTGTTTCTGTTTTTCTTTTCGTTTCCTAAGCCTTTAAATATGCAGAATGACTGAGTGACTGACGGAAAGATAAAATCGTGAATAGGATGTACGCATTAAAGTTTCTCAAGTGAAAATGTTTCACTTGTTAATTCTTATGCTTTTAGTTGTGATGATTATCAGCATAATGATGATCATAGTTGTTGTTGTCGTCGTCAACGCTAAAGACTGTGTAAATAAAAAAAAGTTTTCAACACATAAAATAGAAATTTTGCTTAAGAAACACTGGAAGAGCGTAAAATTTCCTTAAACAGTGGGTATATGCCAAATATTCGAATAATAATAATGTCAAATTGGGAATGACACATTGTCCAAATAGAATGAAAGGCTTCGCTAACAATACTTTAAATGATCGCTTAAATTTTTAATAGCTTAGTCAACCATGTGTAACATTCGTTAGTCTTTATCTTGTCCGAAAAAGTATAGATTTTGTCGTAGACCTAAGTAAAGAGTTTGTTGTAGCCCCAACAAAACAATTAAAGGATGTCAAGTGGGATGATCACGGCATTCAATTAATAAATACTTGCAGCATTAACCCTATTTTGGTCATAGAGATCTGTACATAAGAGCAAGCTTATATGTTAAGTACATTAACAACACGCTGCTCTTAAGACCGGGTATTAACACACTATCGCCGGGTAACAACATAAGTTTCTAAAAATTAGGTATTAAAACCCTGCCCCGCCAATAGTGTGTTAATACACTATATCTACCAATGTATGTACCTTGTCTTCTGCTACTGAAGATGCTTGAGTTGCATTTTTTGGCTGCACAGTAGAGTGTGTCTTATATCTATGGTCCTATTTTTTTTTATAGGGTTTGGGTCATAATTCGCCTCAGAAACGGTAAGGCATACAGCTCACAAGCTTGGAAAATTCTGCTTCATATGAATTTAACATATATTTACAGCTTGTAGGCGAATGCAACACGCCTTTCCTCTTTCAATCGGCCAAAAATTTTCCATAACACATTTTTTGGTTACAGAGAACACTTCTGGGGGGAGTTACAGTGCGATTTTGCATTTTTTTTTTTTAAATAATCAGCACCCTGCTGCACAGTCTGAGTGCAGTCTTCTTCTTTGCCAGCTTTACTACTGGCAGCATGGCTTGAAATATAGCTCCAAATTAAGTCAGCAGCGCTTCCCAAATCTCAAAAACTGTATCAGTCTCTCTGCATTCAATTGTCGAATAGAAATTTAAGTTCCCGGGACCGGTGGCGCCAGTAATCATTGTTTGATTTTTTGTTTATTTTTTTTAACACAACTCCACATCTAGTTTGAGTTCAAACCATGTATTTTGAGACCAAACCTCAGCCACTGCATATTCTCTCTGAAGGGCGGCATCCTCTTAAAGATGCTAACATTTTAGAGACTAGCGTTGAAAGTAGTCAGTCCTATTTTAATACTAAGAAAAAGTTGCGTCCCTCTGCCTCAGAAGCTCAATTCCGAAATATAACAAACCACCAGGGACGTATGGAATTCCCCTGGAGACTGGATACAAAAAATCGTCTAATGCTAACGTTGTTCCGTTACGCTAGTGCCAATAATACCTTCTTCTTAATTAGAAGTAAGTCGCATCAAAAAATCTGTCTTTGTGGATGCATTGAAGTCTGTTCAGATTGTTTGCTTGGTTTCCGTGATAGCTCACAGCGCGCAAACAATCAAGTCGAATTGAAAGAACATCGTTTTAACAGGACCATAATACTCGTCAGTAATATCGGTTGTTTTTTTACAGTTACACAAGTTTAAATCATAATAATATCAATGAAACGGGCTTTATTGGATAGAACATTTTATGGCATTAATGTTTAAATATGCACAGGTGGCACGTACAATGCGCAATCTTGAACACAAATTTTCACAAACATTTCACAGCATATGATTTCCAGTTGTTCAGTTTTCTCTGGTTTATCGACGTAGACAAGTGACTATACATAATCATCCAATGGGGTTAAATCACACGATCTTTGTGCCCATTTAATTGGACCATTACGTGAAATTAGTTTTTCATCAAAAGTTTCTTTGAATAAATCAACTGTGACTTCGTCCTGTTGGAACCACATGTCAGTAAGATTAACGCGAGCTAATTGAGCTATGAAGAAAATCATGTTCCTAATCATGTTCCTATACCATTCACCATTGACGGTAACATTTTGACCGTCGTCGTTTTAGAAGACATATGGACAAAGCGCACCAAACAAAAGCTTGTGGATTATCCACACTCCAAATGCGACAATTCTGCTTATTTACGTACCCATTTAACCAAAAATGGGTTTTATCGGAGAACAATATTTTGAATACTGACGTTTGACGAACAGAACCATTATTTTATTTTAAAAAATTCCAAAATTTGCTAGCGTTTAACAACTATCAGTTGTTAAATCGGCTGTGGAATCAAGCAGTGCTGCCAACTCAAAGTTATGAACCTCTAAACCTCGTGTAAAAGGCATTGACATTATATGATGTTTCTTAGCGATACGCTCAACACTGCTTCTTACTTAAGTAAGGAAATGAATGCCTAAAGGCAGGATCACACGATTATCATAATGCACCAATAATTGGTCTATTTTATATGCCAATCGTGTGATTGTACAATTTATTGGCTCATACGGCAACTCACACTATTATTGTTCTTATTTATCCCAATCAAATGTAAATCTAGAATCACACGATTGTCGCAAATGTACCAATATGACACAATTTCCATTGTGCTGTTTTGTTGTACAATATCAAAGTTATTACTTATTATTTATTCTGCGAAAATAAATTTCAAAATTTAAATATTGGTACATATTGTCAACTCCGATAGTCGCATAAGAATGCAATAAATATTGGCGCATTTTTGATGTTTTTGTTACCGTATTGTTGCTTATTTGGCGGTCACATAATTTCCGACTTCGATTATTTATGTGTTCTTGTGCGGCGATTGAAAAAGAAAATACTCACCAATTTATATTTTTTAATTGATTTCTTTCTGAAATAAACACGTGTTTGTACGGTATTTATAATTGTCATGCCTTGAAATAGGCATTTTTTATTATTGGACGCTAATTTGTCACAATAAAAATTGTATTAGATTGGTGCATTTGAGGCAATCGTGTGACTCCAGCTTAAGCCTTATATTTTCATTCTATAAATCCTTTAACATTCTCTCTTCGCACACACACTGTATACGAAATCGTGTTTTATGCAATTTTTTTTCTATTTAAACATCATCTGTGAAACAACTTGTTATTCGTAAAATTACCAACTGTTTTAGATTTTCAACGCAATTCCAAGCAAAAACAAAGGAACTGAAGCGTTCAAAACTTCTTAAACATTCAACATATAGTATTCAATTCAAATCTAAACTTTGTTGTTTTCGTCTTGTTTGTTAGAATTGCTTTTATGGAAGTAATAAAAAAAGTTACTATTGTCAGTTTACATTAAATTTTCCGTAAAAACATTAATAAGTTTCAAGAACATGTATTTGCAACAGCCAACATATGTGTTAACATTATTAACGGCCAATAGCATCGGTTCTAGTACCAGAAACTCTTTAACTCACCTTTATCACGAGCCTTTATGAGACCAAACCAAAACGGGTGGATAATGTAAAAAGTTGTTTTATAAGAAAAACTCTTTTTTATAAGCAAAAATATGCTTTCTTTGTGTTGGACATGGAGTTTAGAACAAAGATGAGCTTTAAAGGTATTATTTTATTATTATTTTTTTTTTAATTTTCAACTCAAATTAAACTCAAGGTTTATTTTGTGTTCACATTTCATACACTCACACGTACGTATGTATAATTTTAATAAGAAAAATTTCTTCCTAACAAGCCAAAATGATTTAGAAATAACTTGTAACAAGCTTACTAGCATAAGTCTTAAGCTTAGTAAGATGTTGTGAATAAAAGACTTATTGAAAATTGTTTAATAATGAAAACTGAACCCTTGCGATAATATTGCTGTCTATAATATACAGTAAGCTTAGAAGCCTAATTATAGTTTTCTAATCATGCTTATAATAAGCTTACATTAATAATATTTTTGTAAGTTAAGAAATTAAGAATGTTTGACATAAGCAAAAAATGCTTCGAAAAATCTCATTGCACTGTAATACAAATTCCAAAAAAAATTTTCAGATTCCGAAAAAAAAAACAATTATATATGTAAATATATGTATATATACATGTGTAATAAATATTTTTAAACATTGTCAAAAAAAAATATATTTTTCAAAAACACTTACAAAACTATAGCGAGAATAATTCAAATGCAATCATTGTTATGTGAACTAAGTGTATAGTAAGTATTATTGCAAAATGTATCATTATGCGAAGCATTTTTAAAATAGTATTTGAAAACCGTTAACGTTTTTTATTTAAATAAGCTTATAATAAGTATGCTTATAAAAACTTTTAGGAAATCTCTTATGATAAGATTGTGAATTGGTCTGTTGGGTTAACAATATCATCAATCTGTGTTTTAATATAAATTTGTTATGTGTTTAATATGGAAATAATGTTTCAGATAGATTTAAAATAAAAGCCTGTTATAAGTAAATATTTAACAAAAAAAGGATTAACAATTTTCTTCATTTAACAAAAAGGTCAATCATAGAGGCGCTACAGGTGGTTATGACTTCTAATACCCAAACCTTCTTTTTAATATTTCTACGTCACAGTAGGTGTAGGTTTTGTTATATATGTACAATATATTGGATTTTATCCATAAAAACAATAGTCCAATAAATCGTTGCTAATCGCAATTTGAGTAACGCTGCTGTTAGAGAATTACGCACAACTCTTATGTACGTAAGTATGAGTTGTTGCATTGTATAGCCCGCTTCATTGAATTAAAATCTACTAATATTGCACTTAACTCCTATATCCCGAGCTTGAGCAAAGCAGTCGTAATTCTTCAACACCTGCTATTCTGTTTCGTGGGAAACTGTCACGCAACATACTTCTCTGAACTGACCAGAACGTGTTCTTTTCTTCGTAACACGCCTTCTGTGTATGTATTAATGTTAGGCTATTTTCGTTTTTAGAGCGTTTTTAACTTTTGGCATAGTTTGGCTTCTTGTTGAGAGCATTTCAGATAATGCTTGACCGCTTTTCCGACCGGGTGACTATAGCAAGCCAACTAATTTACATCCGACACTGTTCTATTGTAAGGCTTTTAAAAGTCTTGTATATTAATCATTTATTTGATAATAAAAATAAAAACTTTAATTTAAACGTTTCAATAGTTACTTGACTAATGAAACAAAACAATTAATAAATTATTTGGACAGCAAAATTTATCAGATTATAAAAAAGCCAACTAATTTACATCCGACACTGTTCTATTGTGAGGCATTTAAAAGTCTTGCATATTAATCATTTATTTGATAATAAAAATAAATACTTTAATTTAAACGTTTCAATAGTTCCTTGACTAATGAAACAAAACAATTAATGAATTATTTGGACAGCAAAATCTACCAGATTAAAAAAAAATTGTAAAAACATTTTCTTGACCACAAAATGTTGGACTTTCTTTTATTTTGTATCTTATTTCCTTATCCCAATTTTTCAGTTTTGTGCTCTTTTGCTGTTATCTCTTCGTTAATAATCAGATCATTTTGAATTAATAAAAAAAATATTTACAAAACTAAATCAGAAAATCTTTTTTTAATGATAAATGTTAAAAAGCAAACTTTTTCACAATGTGAAAAGATTTTCTTGACAAACTGTATACTGACAGCTTGGGGACGGATGTGACACACAATGTGTTTTTTTGCTACAGCGAACATTTCTGGGGAGGTTATGATCTAAACTTTATAAAAAAAAATGGCATACCGTACTGTAGGCGGATGCGGCACGCCTTCCCTTGAGACAACAAGCAATTTTTTGACTACGAAGTACATTTCTGGGGTGAGTTAGAGAGCAAATTTTCGCATCTTTAAAGATAAGAAGCACGCGTATGGCAACAGTCTTTTAAGTTCTAAAACTCTTTTTTTGCCCAAAAAAATATTTATACAATTATCAATGTACCCTCGTTAATAATAACATTATAATTTATAGTTATTTCTCTCCAATATGTACTAAAAAAGGTCAAGAGCCTATTTTTTATATTCCGTTAACTTTTTTTTCGTTGATATTCAACAATTCTATTTCATTTTTGAGCTTGTAAACCACACTTTAAGAAAAAGAAATTTTATCAAAAATGAAAATGTATAATTATTTAATAATATCGGCAATAATTTTAAATTCTATGCTACTGACTAAATGCGATGGTAAATAAAATAATTTTTCAAGTTTTTTAATAAAATTATAAAAAATTTCTTTATATTCCCAAGATATACTTGATCTTAGTTGTGTGAATGAACAGCAGTGTACACAGTATTCACGTCCGGTAGTTAAAGCACGTTGCCATGGAGAACAATGCCAGTGTACCACCATTAATGGACAAAAAACTAAATGCATACCACAGGTAAATTAAAAACAAATTTTAAATAGGAATTGGTTTAATATTTGCAGTTACTTTTTGTCTAATCTATTAAAGAGCCAAAATATGAATAATATTATTGGTGGGACCTGTCCCTGTCATCCTCCAAATTCTAAATGTGATGTTGAAAGGGACGTCTGCTACTGTAGTCATGGCTACATACCCAGCAGTGATAGAAGACGCTGTATTGTAAGTAAGTATCTAAAAATGTGGAGGGGTTAGAGAGTAGAGTAAATGGCGTTTTGGAGTTTTGTAATAAAAAAGTTTTTTTTTTCCTTTTTACTTCCTTTTTTTAAAGGACTAGTGCCACTTCATGATGATTGTGAACTCGATTACCAATGTCAAGAGGCAGATTATAATGCTTATTGTCATAAAACATCAAGAAAATGTCAATGCAAAGAACCTTTCGTTATTGATGACGGCAATTGTGTCTTAAATTTAGGTAAGTATTAAAGAAACGGTTACTTTGTAAAGGCGTATATAGCCACGCTCTAATATCATTATATCCTTAATTCCATAATAATGAATACAAATAAAAGTCATTTATTTTGAAAGTAACCCCATTTCGCACGGAAATACTCTTCATATTATCATAGATCTTTAGAAAAACTCTTCTCTCCTCGATTTTCTAATTTCTTTTCCACTCGTTATTTGCAAAGTTATTATTTTAAAATTTTGAGATTTTTCACACAAAATTTCAAAAAAATTCTTGCTTAGAAGTAACCGTCTACTTACTTCCATCCCAAATTATTGGATGCCCGCGATTCGCGAATCTACTCTAAGGCTCTAAGCACCATTTATACTACCCTTTAAAGCCTAGAACAATGAAAGAGACTGAATGTCTAACTACTGAAGAGTCCCAAAGATCTCTACGTAAAACACGAAATTCTACTTCATGAGTCCCTCACGTGGGCCAACCGGTACGCCTGACGAAATTGATCATCACATCATGGAAATGACATGCTCACAGTTGCATTAGACTGAGCTCCCATAAAACGGGTCAGTTACTGAGAAGGTGTTGTAAAAATTTCGCTTCCTTCTCATCTCGGCAGCTTCTACCATGACTATGGCACCCCATGAGCCCTCCTATAATTTAGTCCTCAGTAATAATGCCCATAAAAAGCCAGCTCGATCGATCCTTGCAAACCTCAAAAAAGACATTGACAACTAGTTAGTAATTATTCTTAGTAATGAGATTGAAATCCATATTTCAGATCCAGGTTTTACTCGTATATGAAGCGTTGCTAAAATTATACAAAAATTACTATCAAACGTTCCTGTTTTGAATATATCTTTTGTTTCCGAAATGGCGACAGCAAATTCATGTTCTGTTTTATTATTTCTTTTTATACAGTGTTTACAAGAGTTTTTTTTTGATTCCAATACCCACAAGCAGTTGATCTCACAATCTCCCTACATGCGTACTCATTTAAAGGTTTCAGATTATGCTGATAACTCTTGTTGTCCAATAGCAACTTAACATCTAGTGTGGGTTTTAGTATGATACACCACTCCAAGAGGTATATTCACATTATGCCAACTCTTCACTTACTGCCCCATATCTTGATTGCTTCTATGACTCATCAAAAAATTGACTCATTATCCACAATATAAACACATGACTCACACTGATGTTAGCAATAGTTAATTTTATCTCTATTTCTCTGTAGGCGCCAGCACTGTTCGTGGTCTGATATTGTTTAGCTTCTCAGATCCCCACTTCACAATGTTGGATCTGGTAATAGATTTCGCTTCTTCAGTATCTTTAGTAAAAATGTTTTGTTGTTATTGTAGCAGCTCAATAATACTGTTTTTCATCGTCGTGTAGATCCTTATCGTTCATATCCTAGTCCAAGAATCTGGCAACCTTTGCCGGATTGGTCAAAAGATCGAGGGGAGTGAGATGCGAAGACTCTTCGGTGTAACTACAGGTGTAGCTTGTCATCTGGTCCCACGTTACATGCTAGGCACGTATTTGTTACGTTGTCATTAACTCCAGCCCAATTTGAATTGAGGCAACTACATCAGCGGGATCTAAATTGAGCCAAGCCTGGTCCGACGATGTAATATGGATTTCGCTGGTACAATTGCTAGTGGGTGATCTCCGTTTATGACATTCATTCTGAAGTTGTTCACTGCACCTGCTACTACATAAGAATGGATGTTGCTTGATAATTCACTTGATCTAGAGCAGCGTCAGGCAAACCAATATTAATGCATTTTACAATTGGGGTAGAAATTTGGGCCACTCAGGCCACTTTGCACTGTATTTTCCACTTGTTTTCTCTTTACTTCTCTTTGTTAATTTTTTGCTTATTTTTTACCTATGTGTGTACGTACGTGTGAAAACAAAAGAAAAGAGCAGCTCTTTGCCTGTCGATGATCTAGAGAATCCCTTTTGTAACGTTGCATCTCAAGCTCTAGATCATGTATGCCTTTCCTGACATGAGCAGCTCTTTGCCTGTCGATGATCTAGAGAATCCCTTTTGTAACGTTGCATCTCAAGCTCTAGATCATGTATGCCTTTCCTGACATGTCTGTGTATGGAAAGCTATTCACCATATCCTTGTTAGGATGTGTGTTGCGATAGCACCTAAGCAGATACTGCTTAGACAGAGAGCATCAAGTTACACTGCCGCCAGTGTAACATAAGACCATCGTCTACTCATGTAGGTGGTCAATTGGGGTCAGGAGGAGGTATTTTATGGCTATTCTGGCAGGTTTCGATGTTTCTACACTGCGTGTCGCTTACATTATGTAACCTGGACCGGCCTAATTATGTTTTATATGTGGTCAACTAGGTTTCTTGGTCTGTCTGCTACTGACTAGTGTATGTCGTTCGTTTTTCGGACATAGCTTCTGCCCCTTAGTGCTAGTTCGCTTTAGTTTAACGGAGACTCTTTTGATGATTGTTGATGGCTTATACGTTTGTTACCTCAAGATGGTGAGAAGGATTTTGTCCTTTTGCATCACGCTTTACAATCCCGCTCTTTCCACACTTCTAATATTTCATTCTTATTATTATCTTATAAATACCCGGCTACCCTGGCTTATTAGTGCAGCCAGTTAGTTTCCTACCTTATATTCCAAAATTATGAAAATTATCCAATCAAATTATAGTGCCGTCGATCTTATTTGAACTCAGCCCTCTTTCGATTGATGATTAACGTGAAAGTTGACACTTAATTAATTTCGAAAAGACTGCGTTTTGGCAAGATCGTACTGTTTGTCGTGAGTGTATTGTTATTTACATCGTTATGTATACTAATGCGATATTAGGTATAGCCTATAGCCGTGAGAGATCTTAGTGGGCCATTAAGTTTAAAATTAGATTACTCACTGAGGTTGATTAATTGGGGTATTTGGGGTTGATTATTTATGGGTAAATGAATCTGTTCTTTCTGATAGCTAAGACTAAACATTTGCAGGAAAGTTCGAAAATAGTTTCCTCCTTTTTTCATTGCAACTGCAATAGTAGTTGTTGAAGGGAAATCGAAATTGAATAATATGATTATCTAGCACCAAATGTTCAGTTATTACTGTCAACAACCTCAATGTACACCATATACTACGAGTTATAAGTTGAGAAATGCATTTCTCAATAAAAAAAAAAACACCTTAACTTAGCCAGCCTACAAATGTACAGCTTACAATATCTATTTGCAGCCAGGGCCTAAGGCTACTACCTTTAATAGTAATCAACGGACTTGCGTCTGAAACCGCAGAGAAGGTATTCAAATCAGATTCCGTTATATCTAATTCTGTTGTCTGCTCATCACCATATTAGTCTCTATATGTAAGTACCGAAACTAAAGAGAGTTAAAATAGACGCTACAACCATTGATAGCTTATTCTTACACTGTCCGATGTAGAGGGGTAGTGGTGTTTGAGTTTAATGAAAGAAACACTGACTGGCTAGGCTCAGCCCTACTGCAAGCTATTGATAATTTAGATAAAATTACTCTTTAACTAAAGGTCAACAGGGACTAATATACAGCCCACACCGTGTTTATAAAATTTTATAAAGCACTCTTAAACATCCAATGAATAAGGTTTTATTGTGATGGTACTGAAACTTGGAGCAGATAAGTTTTTAACAACCTTTTATCACTTTGTTAATACATATATGATATGGCACAACAATTTTCATAAAAAAATTAATTTGATGAAAATCACATTCAACTACTTTTTATTCAATAAACAAGAGTACCACTTTGCCGGGTCTAGCCCAATACATATATCATTCATTTTTTTTTTTTTTTTGTTTTAATTTTTTTAATCTTCTTTCACCATTTTCACACAGAAACCACTTGCACCACCAGCTCGCAATGTATCGAAAAATATGGTGAAAATGCCAAATGCAGCAGAACAGCACAACACTGTATCTGCATAAATGGTTATTACGCTTCCCATGATAAAAAACAATGTTTGAAACCAGTAAACTATATGCAAAATTGCAATGAAACCGTACAATGCATTAGCACAATGGGTCCAGGCGGTAAATGTGTTAAAAATGTTTGTGAATGTTCGGAAAAATATTACCCATTCGAAAATGAAATTCCAGATGGACTGATGGTTTGCGTTCCTATCGTTGAACGCGGGGATTATTGTCATTATAATCAGGACTGTTATCAGCGTAATTTGCCGGAGGCAGAGCAAACGATGGCCTGTATTAAGGAAGAATGTAATTGTAAAAATGGTTTCAATTCGTACAATGAAGGGGAATGTGTTAAAGGTTCATCTGCTGGTATAAGTTTAATAAACTATGGCTTCTTGTTAGGCTTTATGGTAACTGTAATTGTATTTCAATGTTTGTAAAGTTGGATAAAAAATAAATTAAAAAATTAAATAAAGATTTAAATGTGCATGATAATAAAATTGTTGTTTTAACTAACTTATTGGTGAGAACTTGCAGCACTTGTTCAACGCCTAGAAAATGGTTTTCGCACATGAAATGTATTTACAAGAAAACAGGTGGCCAGAAAGAAGGAAGAGGTTCGGGGCCTTCAAGACGAATTTTTTCTTAATGGCGAGATAATTACTCACAAACGGATGTGCTTAATGAAAACTATAAGTACTATGTAGTTTAAGATTATTAGGAACCAAGGTATTTTGCAATAGAATTCGTTTCATAAATTCGTTTCTCAAGCAAATTTGCTCTTTTTCTCTTCTCTCGTACTCACAGGCATAGGCAAAAATAAGCAGAGAGAAATAAACTTTTTGTTAACACATTGAAGGACAGTAGGAACAAGTGAAGTTTGAAAATTAACACTATAGGATATGACACTAGGCTTCTATTTGTACGCCGGTAAATGCGCTTTTGTGCCGCTATAGCCCTAGTATCTAGAAACAACCGTTTCGTCTTGGACGGCTATTGCTGTCATGTCACATACTGAACTTCGCTTTGACGGCTCTAGACGCAAGTGTCCGTCAACGTGAAAACAAAGTGTGCATAACTATTTGTGTAAGAAAAAATTATATTCTTTTAGTAGTGTGGTCTTAGAGACAGACGCTTAAATTACTACCACACTTGGTATTGGTTTGCATGACACTGCTTCACATGTTTAAAAACATGAAAGTATTCCAGTTTCGGTGATAGAGTAAAGTGTATCTCGATCGGGTTTTAAGCTCTGACGCACTTGACCGATTCCCTCTATACCAAAAAATATAATCATTTCACTTATAAATGCATACAATCATACCTCTGCTACCATAAGCTCTAGTTTGAGCTGCAGATTCATAAAAAAGCCGAGATATACAAAGAAATCAAAAAGGTATTGCTGAAAAACTTAAAACTTTGTCAAAATGCTCTGCTGAACAAAAATGTCTATGCGTTGTTGATAACGAGCTAGATATACATAGATTTTTAAATTCAAATTTCTGACATTATCTGTAGACTTGGCTGCTTAAGATTTATTTATTGGAGTGGCTGATTTCTTGTAAACGACGAGAAAGCAACTGATTCTTTTGATTCTACTGTATATTCTACCGGATAACGGCTATGTTTTCAGCAGATCTTGCGTTTCGTCGTCGTACGTGTGCTGGTTAGTTGTTTTGATAAAACAATTTTATCACTTGATTATTATTATCATCATATCGACTAGGTTCTATTGCAGGACATTACGACCCATGGAATCTATTGTGCCTCTTCTGGTCTATAGCATCTGAAAATCTGTTATTTTCCTAATGAGCACTAGCAGATTTGAAACTATAATGGTTAAAATGGCAGCCAGTGAGACCTTATGTCTTCCTAAACATTCCCACCTAAACCTAACAAGAACCCCAAATTCACATAATATTGTTCCGCTGTCTCTGATGCCTATGAGCACAATCTATAAACATCCAAATTTGTGGCTGCTATCCACTTTAAAAGCGCTCTTAGTTCGAGGCGCTCGGAGTATGAGCGCCTGCCTGCCATACTGCAGAACCTCAGAGCAACACCTAAGTTGCGAACTGATCTCCACCCTAAAGTAGCGTAGCACCAAGCATTATGGTACGGCACAGCAAAATTCTGGACCGATAAAGGGTTATCATTTGACCGCTATCAATATAACAGTTAAAGAAAACACGTTAGAAATCATTTTATAACCGTTAAGAATTAGATCCAAATCTTAGCGAGATGTAGAAAAGCTAACGACATTGCGAAATCTTAAATAATTCTTTAACACTAAAGAAAAAGAGGAGTATTTTATACGGACAGTGTACACATCTGTCGCCTATTAATGCACAGTGTCCAGAATAACGTGTATGTAGGTCCCTAAGAGATAGTTAAGTGCATAGCAAGCATTATCTAAATCAAAAATTGACTCAATATGAATTAATCGGAAACCAGAACTAATTTCTGGTTTGTTCTAGATTTTAGATAAAAATTTTTATGACTGCAACTGGTACTTATGTGAAGCCGGTGATCTCGGCCAAATTTTAATGAACAGCATACGCTTAGCAAAAACCTTAACTTACTCTCAACATATGTATGTAACATAGCGATCTCAACAACAATTCAGTTTTTGCACATAAAGCTGGGGTCACACGATTATCGCAATGCATCAAATATTAGTATGACAAACGTGTCACCGCCCAATAGGTAATAATGCGGCAATAAAAATATTAAAAATGCGCCAATATTTATTGTGTTCTAGTACGACAATCGAAGCTGACAATACGTACCAATATTAAAATTTTTTTCGGAGAATAAATTTGGATAATTTTGATATTTGAAATTGTGTTATATTGGTACATTCGTGACAACCGTGTGATCCTAGCTTAAGAATGTAATGTTATCTTAAAAAAAAACCTGATCCAGCCAACGCTTACGAAAAATGAAAAGCGTAAGGCATAATTACACTTAAAAGTTTTCTATTCATGAAAATTTTACAAAAACAAAAATAACAAAAATAAATTAAAAATAAAACAAATAATTAAAGAAAATTTCTACATCAGTTTCTGCTGCAGTTAGTTGCCTTTTACCCTCATTTGTTTTTGGCTTTTTTATTCGCTTTCATAGCTGCAGCACTGGTAGTTGGTGGCGTATCAGTAAGTGCTTTCAAAACAGTTGCTTTTTTGTTTGCTGGAGTTGCTGTAATGTTGGTTTTTTTCGTAACCTTGGCTCTTGTCGATGTTTGTCGTACAACTAAATTAATGGACTTGCGAACCAATTTAGTTTTGGGGTTAGGCTTTTCTGTTTTAGCAGTGTTTTCTTTAGCTTTTGCTGTTTTCGAAGGCTTTGTTTGTTTTTCTTCTTTTACAGCGACGGCCGCGGGTTCAACTTGTTTTTTAGCTTCTTTAGTTATTTTTGCGACTTTTGCCTTTTCTTTAGGTTTTTCATCATTTTTTTTGATTTTAACAGCAGAGGTTTTCTTTTTTTCTTTGGATTTTTCCGATTTTTCCGAAATTTTCTGCAAAAAGGTATAAATTTTAATAAAAATTAAGTTTTAGTTTTAAAATAAACTGACCCTACTCTGCTCCTACCTTATCTTTATTCAATTTCTTTTTCTCTGTTCCATTTTCTTTTTTTACCTGTGGCTTAACCATTTTAACTAATTTCTTTTTAGACTCTGGGGTCAACTTAAATGATTGTTTGATTTGTATCATCGTACCAGCGGTTACAGATTTCTTTACATAACGTCTTATTTGTTGTCCTAAACGTTTTTCATCATACGTAGGATGCCTATTTAGTATAAACTTTTGTATGGCCCTTGACGAAGATCCAGCCCTTTCATTAAGTTCTTTTATGGCCTCATCCACCAATCTTTGTGTAGTTGGTTTTTTACTTTTCGCCACAAGGGGTTTTTCTAAAACGATCTTCTTTTGACTACCGCCTAAAGATACTCGTTGCTTGGCTTCCTTGCTGATAGATGTATTATTTGTTAGATTTTCCTTATCCTCAACAAAATCTTCATCATCCTCTACTTCATCGCCTTCATCATCATCTACCTCATCGCTTTCATCATCCTCGTCTTCATGTTCCGACTCTTGATCTTGGTCTTGTTCTTGGTCTTCAACCATTTTATCTTCGGATTGTTCTTCTGTAAAAAAGATGAGATTTTATGAGTTTAAGTTTTAATATTCAGATATTGTTGTGCGATAACCTTTTCCAATTTCTTCATCTTCTTCATCTTCAAATACAATATTTGTGCTTTTTGTAACAAATTTCATTGTAAGTTTTTACAAAAATTATTATGAAAAAAAAATTCAAGAAATTCCAGAACAAATCGACAATAAACACAAATTAAAACGCCACACAAATTAAAACTAAAAACAAATATTTTTTATGGAAAAAAAGAAATAAGTAACGGTATTCTAATAAAACCGTACGCCAAGTGTACAGAGTTCTTAGATATTCGACTTTACAGTCGATAACCACTACGTATGGCAATAGTGTGCGCAAAAGATCGCAGAAAAAGCTTCACAGACGGTGACAAAAGCTGGGCTTACACCTGGAACGCTAATGCTGTGTATCTAGTGGTATTGGAAAAGACCAATTTATTATAAACTTTTACAACCTTGTCAAACGATTGATTCTGATCTCTGCTGTCAACAATAAACGAGATTGAAGCAAACAATTCAATTAAAACAGGCAGAATTGATCATCTGAAAAGGAGTTGTGTTCCACCATGACAATTCCAGACAACACATATCTTTGACGACCCAACAGATACTAAGAGAACTTGGTCTGGCCTTTCACCTTCAGAACTCTCTTAACGATTTAAATTTAAATTTCAATGCAAACACAGAAGTGCTACAGTGAAAGAATAATAGTTTTACAACAAAAATGACAAAAGATGAGCACCCGAAGCGGCATTTATTTTATTTAATAAAACTCGTTTCAACATTATTGTTTAAGTATGATTTCGGCCATGTAGCCTCCACAGCAATATGAAGCACCAAAATTCTCCAACTTTTCGTAGCATATGCGACAACTCTTCGAGTTGTCTCTGGCTTATCGACGTAGACAAGTGACTTTACATAATCCCAAAGAGATTAACCCCAATGGGGTTAAATTACACGCTTTTGGTGCCAATTAATTGAACCATTGCATGAAATTACTTTTTCATCAAAAATTTATTTGAGTAGATAAATAGTGGCGCGCGTTGTGCGGCATGTGGCTCCGTGCTGTTAGAATCACATTAATGTCAGCTAATTGAGCTGTGAAAAAATTTCTACTCATGTCCATATACCGTTTATCATTGATAATAAGAGTTTGACTATCATTGTTTTTAAAGACATACCTACGTTTCAATGACTTCGCCAACTACTGTCAGAATTGACGATTTCTCTGGATTTTAACGATTTTTACCACTCAAAATACAAAAATGACGATTTAGCGAATTGTAAAAATAGTTTTATGAATGCCAAATGGAATAGGACCCTTTCACAAAATTACCAATGAATTGACTTGTAACACAAAAACAATTTAGAAATGAAAACGATTCCATATGCTGAGTAGAATATGCCACTTAAATAGGTTTCAACTCGACAATGGTCCGAAACACGCAACGAGGTTAGTTAGAGAGTTTATTAAAGAAAAAAGAGTTCGAGTCCTCTTTGGAGTAATGAAGACGATATCTTAGGAACACGATTTATAAATAAAAATTAAATTTTATAAGATTTGTTGCTTTGTTTTGTACGTCACTGTATATTTTTGTGTATTCGATTATCAAGTATACCATTTTTTTTTTTTTTTTTAATAAAACTCAAAAAAAAAATATTTTTTATTTTGATGATTTTCAAAAATGACGACGATTCTGACGATTTTTTACAAAAAAAAATTCTTAGTTTTGACGATTTGCCCCTGACAATTTCGGCAACACTACCCCCAACCCTTAGAGCGCACCAGCAGTAATTTTCTGTAGATGTAATGGTGTTTCGACAAAAGCTTGCGGATTATCCTCACTCCAAATGCCACAATTCTCTTTGTTTACCCAAAAATGGGTTTCATCGAAAAACAAAATTTTGAATTTTGAAGTTTGACGAACAAAACCATTATTTTAATAAAAAATTTAAACATTTTGCAATTGATCTGAATGGGGTGTGTTTTGTAAGTCGAAATCGAGTGAAATTGACTGAAATTTTGAAATGCTTTTATCCTCAAATCTGACAAACTTTTTTTAATTCCCTTAATTACATATATGTAATTATCAAAATAATTTATCGGATTTAAATTGTCTTTGAAAATTTATTCGATTTTAATTTCACTTGTTTTTGTTTTAGAAAAAATGTCCGAACAACTTTCGAGTGCAATTTGATGTACACAATTATTTTTTCTAAGACTTGGCTGAATGATGACATTTTCGAACTCGAGATCACTGTTTTGTATTAATTATGTTCCTTAGGATATTTATCAACCTACTCTATCCAAAAGTGCTGATATTAATTATTGTTTCTCTACTGCCAAGGAGGGTCCGTAAGATTTTAAAGGACGCTTCGATTTTAGGCGTAATGATTTTGATCATATGAATATGTTACTTTCTTCTGTTGATTGTACATCCTTACTGAGCGTGTCTTACTTTAAATCCGTTTCGATTAAAACTGTGTTTGATTGCTTTTATGGAGTATTGTTTTGATAATTCGAAGAGTGCGTCCCATTTGTGCGATATTGTTCACACCTATCTACTTCAACTTGGAATTTAGCTAGACTATCGCGATTGAAGAATAGGAAATCATGATTGAATAGGACTTTTATTTAAGATATAGTATATCTGAAGCTGATTATGCTGCTAAAGCATCAAGTCAGATGCTTTAGCTTCGAGGCTGAGCTATTTTATTGACTTTGCTTCAATATTAATTCTGTTCTTGAGTCTCTATCTAAGTTAAAACTTCGCACTTGTGTGGCTCCGATAGGGAATTTTACTGTAATTTTTACCGGTTTTTTGACATTTATTTTTAACAGGCTGTTAGAAATGTGGAATTTGGAAGTTATCGTTAATTATTCCACTGCATAAGTTGGGTCTAGGTCGAACATTCGTAACTATAGGTGCATTACTAAAATAAGTGCTCTTCCTAATCTGGTGGTGACGATTGTAAACGAGTTTGGTTCTTTTCTTGTGAAATCTATAGTATCATCTTCTTACCATGTTCCTTTAAATGATCAACTGTAACTAACTTTCTTAAATTTAATACGCGTGTTTGTAAGGCCTTTGTTACTTGGGCTCAGACCAATATTATTTATACTGATTTCAGTAAGACCTATGATTGTGTCGATTCATAAACTAAAGCAGATTGGTATTCCCGATAGACTACATAGTTTGATTTCCAAGAGTGAAAATTCCCCAGCTCGAAAGATGTTTGATAAGGAAATCCAAGGAAGACGTAAGCGAGGGCTAAAAAAATTCAGTTGGAGAGACCAGCTCGATGAGTTCCTTTGAAACTTAGTATGACTAACTGGAAAAGAAGCGCAGCTACCTGATTCCTCTGGGAATGAATGAATTTATTCAGTCTCTGCTTGCTGGTGGTCTTTTTCAAATTAATTACATCACCAATACATTTCGCAAAGTTCTGGATTTAGTCTTTGATAATTATTCTTCGGATATAAATCTTTTAAATTTGTCTTCTTTTATGTATCCTGAAGATCGTCACCATCCTACTATACAGTTGAGTTTTTGTCCTTCTACTACCATCGCTCCACTGAAAATACTTAGTAAGCGTCGTTAACAATTTTTTTGCTTTTCTCGGACGATCTACGCAAAATTGGTAATCTATTATTTCTAGAGATGACTTGGATAGAATAGTAACTAATTTTTATGCTGTTTTGCATCACTGCGTTTCTGAAGCGATGCCCAAAATTTTGGTTCGGAGTAATAAGGCACCGCCATGGTAGATATAAACTATCTGGCTCTCATGCTGATTTTATTAATTACTGTTTGCTAAGATCTGAATATATAACCGCCAACAAATTTGCAAACAACAGTTATTTAAGAAGAATGAAATGAAAAATGAAAATTAACCCCAAAGGTTTTTATAACTTTATTAACTCTAAACGCCATGCTAATGCTTATTCTTCGTACTTGAAATTTGGCTCTGACTGTGCTGAGGATGAGATATCTGTTAGTAACCTATTTGCGAATTTTTTTGCTACTACGCACTCTAATAAATCATTTGACCAGCAGACCGCTTACCCTTATTATATTGTGTCCACATCGAATATACATTTTTCTTCAATCGGTACTGAAACAGTGTTATCAAACTTAAGATTATTGCAGAATTCATGTTATGGTGGTCCTGACGGAATACCTAATTGTATCCTTAAAAATTGTTCTGAACCTCTCTTTCAATAAGTCCCTTGAAATGGGATACTTACCTTCAATTTGGAAAAGATCACTAATAATTCCTTTATTCAAAAATGGAAGCAGACTTGAAGTTTCGAATTATCGAGGAATCGCCAAGTTGAATGCAATACCTAAACCTTTAGAAAAGATTTTAACCGAAAGTGTTTGTCATCAAGTTTCATTCCTTTTATCTTCAAGTCAACATGATTTTCGAAAATCACGATCTATAGCTACTAATATATTGAAACTTACAACTAAAGGTTCTGCCATCTAACGTTTTTTTTTTTTCAACTAGTGCTTATTTCGTGAATGGTAACACAGCTCATGTCTGATTTGACAGATAATTAGTTTTATTCTTCCGCTGAACGAATATGGTTGTGTATACGCTTGAACTTCACTTCGCTAAGTGGGCCTGCGATCGACTTACAGAAGATGCCGATTTTGCCAGAAAAAATCATATTTTCTGATTAAGCTCATTTTGATCTTGCCGGGTATGTAAACAAGCGAAATTGTCGCATTTGGGGCACAGAAAACCAGCACGCATACATTGAAAAGCCGATACACCCAAGTCGAGTCACTGTTTGGTGTGGATTTTGGTCCTGAGGCATAATTGGGCCATTTTTCTTCGAAAATGAGCAAGGAGTGGCCGTTACAGTCAATGGCGATCATTTGTTCACAAAAATTGAAGAGGAGGATATTAGCAACATTTGGTTTCAACAGGACGGCTCTACGTGCCACACAGCCAGGGCTACACTCGATATTTTGCGCCCTGTTTTTGAAGATCGCATTATCAGCCGCAGAGCTGATGTCGTCTGGCCACCTCGGAGCTGCGATTTGACACCGTTGGACTATTATTTGTGGGGTGCCGTCAAAGATAAGTGTTACGCCAACAAGCCAGAGACAATTGATGCTTTAAAGGACAATATTCGTGAAGCCAAATTTGAAATTTGACCGGTCGTGTAGGTTATTGCATGGCCAGCCGAGGCAACCATTTGAATGAAATTATTTTCCATTATTAATCGGAAGGATTGTACATTCAAATAAAAAAAGAAATTTGAGAAAATATTCAGTAGTTTTTTTTTATAGCATTTTCAAAAAAAAAAAAATTATTTGGCCGAAAGTTTAATTTAAATGATGGTTTTATTAATTCTAAGCAAACTGATATTATCTACACTGATTTTAGTAAGGCCTTTGATAAAGTTAACCATGGCATTTTATTTTTTAAACTCTCATGCATGCGGCTTAGCAACAATTCAATTCGCTGGCTTCATTCGTATCTTTCTGGCAGAACTCAACAAGTAAAATATAAAAATACTGTTTCTAAGGTTATTGATGTTCCTTCTGGAGTACCACAGGGTAGTCATTCGGGTCCTGTATTGTTTACATTTTTTATCAACGACCTACCGTCTGTAATTTGCAGTTCAAATGTTCTTATGTATGTGGATGACGTCAAAATTTGTAACTCCTTTAATAATATTTCTGGTCAATCATCTCTTCAAAAAGACATCGAATATTTTTTTCAATCGTGTGATATTAATTTACTGGACTTGAATATCAAAAAATGTAAGCACATGTCGTTTTATCGTTCACAAAAGTTTGATACTTCTTATCACTACAAAAGGAACAAGTCTAGAAAAGGTTTCTATTATAAATGATCTTGGAATTTTGTTGGACCATAAACCAACATTCTGTGATCATATTTTTATGATGGTTAATAAAACTAGTGGAGTATTGCGATTTATGAAGCGTTGGTCGAAGGAATTTTGCGATCCATATATAACGAAGTAGTTATATACATCTTTAGTTCGACCGATCCTTGAATACGGTGTTTTTCTTTTATTTTGTCTGAGAGGGCTTGGATGGAACTCATATGTACTTCCTTCATATGAGAGCAGATTCGCTCTAATTAAACTACCGACTTTAAAAAGCCGGAGAATAGTGCTAAGTGTTTCATTTTTATTCAATTTAATACGTGGTGATGTTAATTCCGATTTTCTTCCAAACAAAATTATTTTTAATGTTCCCGTTAGGCCTTACCGCTACTTTCAGTTAATAAACATTAAATATCACAGATCTGTATATGCCTATAATGATTCCTTTCGTCAGATATGCTTACAGTTTAATGATCTATATCATTTAATTAATTTTTCTGAGAGTAATGAAATTTTGAAAAGAAAAATAATACTGTATTTTAATTAATTATATTGTATTTGAATTAATAATTTTCATTTTGTAAATTTTGTATATTTCTTAGACTATATAACTTTTGTCTGTACGGAATTAAGTTTCCATAGACCAAATAAATAAATAAATAAAAGACCGATGCGCTTAGTCTTCTAAATGCTCGGCTATTGACCAACTGAGGTTCTAGATAACCATATAAGTACGTACATAAGAAAGCAAGGCTGAGTTCCAAAACGCCGTTTGCAAAGCAGTCGAACAATGCTCATGCATTCCTAAACACAACCATGCGAACACTTACAAAATCACCCATTCCTTAATGTATTCAAAAAGTTTTAACTGCGCAGTATACATTTTTTTGTCAATGCTTTTTGTTTACAATTTGATATTTTGTTTAAATGGAAACAGCTATTGCTTTCAAAATTAAGATGATTTTGCCTCAAAAGAAAAGGAAAAAGGATTTTTTTATGGAAAAAGATGCTGACTGCAGCAAAAAGAGTTTCTAAATGTAAAAATATACAAAGTTTTTTTACAAGGCAAATGACAGTGTAGTTTGCTTCGTAAAAAATAGTGTAGTTTGCTTTGTATTCATACAGTAGTAAAACCTACAAAGAATTTTGACGTTTTGGAATTCAGCCTAACTACGCCATATAATTTCCCTTCCATAGATTATGAATGGCTTTAATTTGTGTTTTGTGTCTGTAGTGCTTGTAACATAAGATCTAGTTTGCTTACTGATTTATTATTAGTGTTGTGTTTGTAGATTATTCTTAGATTCTTCTTACATCATTGGTTTGAACCCTACGTGATCAAGCGAGGGCGGATGTATGAAAAGGACCGTTAGAACAAACAAAAAAATAAACTTTGTTTGCATCACCGAGTGAATTGATAACAGATTTTTGCTTTCAAAATTTCCATAATTACTCCTAAATACTTTACATCATCGATGACATTTGTGATGAACGCTGAATTGAAAGTGGCGAATAGTAGGACAGATATATAGTTTGATAGATTTGTTATGACATAAGATAGTTTTTCTGAACAAATACGATTTACCATGTTCTGTAGCAAACTTTTTTTTGATCAAACAAAATAAAAACCGGTATCGTAATGTTCTTTTATTTTGGCTCGTATGTTTTATTTTTTATTTTTAACATATCGATGAGTTTTTTTTAAATTCAAACAATTTTGATAAATTTAATTTTATCCTTTAGTATAATACATATGATTTTCTTTGTATTTGTTTTTTTATATAATCAGTAAAGATTTTATTTATATAGGATATTTACTCATATAATATATATAGCAATTTAATATATAGTTATTCATTATTGTTTAAGGATTTAAAGTTTATTATTGTTTTTTTAAATAGGTCTCAAAATTTACAATTTTTATTAGAGTAGTTAAATGAATAAAGCACACACATCAACTGACTAAAACATCAAGATCTGAAAAAGGTTTGATTTGTGTTTTAACAAAAAAAAAATTGAAAAAAAAATGGTGAAATACATTACGAATTATGAAGAATTAAAACTACTTCTTTCAAAAGCGAGTCAAATTGTTTGGCTACTCTCAGGGAAGAAGGGTTAAAATAAAAGAAAGACAAAACAAAATTCTTTTAAAATGTTTGTATGTATGTTTTTATTTCTTTTGGAATGCTGTGTGTTGTTGGTTAACATATCTTTTAATAGAATTTTCATTTTTATATTTCAGATTAACAAGAGAGAGGTGTTTGGTTACAATAAAATAACAGCCAAAATGTAAAATGAAAAGCAATAAAGAAAACAAAAAATGAACAGACATTATTCTTTTTAATACATTTGTTTTAAAACTTAAAAGCTAACAAAGAAACAAAATAGTTGTTTATGATTATGTTTTTTAAAATTATTTTAATTAAATTATTTTTAACAAAAAAAAAAAAAACTCAAACGCAAAATTAATTGCTATTGCGTTAATATATTTATATATAAATGTATATGTAATATTATTATTTTATTTCCACTTTAAGTAAATCCTAAACAAATATCATTTTTAAAACAAGATTTCTTTTTTTATATATTATGGCGGGCGGCGACTTTTTTATGTAGTTTAAGAATAAATATTGCTTTAAAACAGTACATATTTGTTTTTACATTGTGTTCTTGATTCATTTACTATATTTTTAATTTTTATATATTTATTTATATAGTTATTGTTTATATACAATTAAGGTATTAGTTGTTGTTGTAGATGATGTTATCATAATTTTAAACATTTTTTTCTTTTGGTTTTTTGATGGCTGAAAGTTAAGAAAAATGTTTTTTTTGTTCTAAATTTTTTTCGTTGACCTCATCATATTTAGGTTTTAACATTTATTCTTTTAATAACTTTAAAATTTAACAGTTGTTTTTACTTAATAGAGTGCGCATTTGTTTTTATAATTAATTATTGCATTTTTCTTTTTCTAAACGAACAAAAAATATATATTTATAAAGCTTTATGCCGGCTAAAAATTTCATCATACGAGGAAGGAAGAACCGAAAGATTAGGTTGACACGAAAGTAAACAAACTGACAAAAAATACAATAATAATAAGAATAGCATTAAAAATAAGTGGTAAAACAAACAAAAATTTAATGACGTGAATCTCTGGGATAGAATTCAGCCAAAATAGAAGCTGGTATACGTTTCAACATTTCCTTGGGGAAGATACGCAACAATTGCCAGCCAATATCCAAAGATTCGAATACAGTACGGTTTTCGTAGTTACCCTGTGTGTATTATAGAAAATAAATTAATGAATATAAGAGCAAGTTTTCAATAGATTTTATAATCGGTGTGTTCTCTACACCGTAAGTGAAATTGAAATCGAGTCAAACATCAAACTGTTATAACTTTGAAATCTGACAAGATTTTGATATTTTTTGTTATTAATTCGCTTAATTACGTTTCAAATAACTTCTTTGATGATCATTACCCTTAAAGAATTGGCTCAATTCAATTTTATTCGTATTTGAAAATTTACTTGATTTTAATTTCACTTGTTTTCGGCTTACAGAGCATACTCGAATGTTTTTTTTTAACAATCGAAAACATTTATAACGAACATAGTTCAAATGTGCATTTCTTTTAAGTTCGTTATAGCCGTGCTTGATTGTATTCTGCATTAATCGTTAGTAAATATTTTTTTTTTTTACCTGTGAAATGAAATTCTTTTCGAATTTGGTCAAGAATTCCAAGTACAACAAATCATCAGGAGTCAAAGCTTCTTCACCGACGACAGCCTTCATAGCTTGTACATCCTTACCGATGGCATAACAGGCATACAATTGATTGGATACATCAGAATGATCCTTACGCGTCATACCCTCACCAATGGCAGATTTCATCAAACGTGACAATGAAGGCAATACGTTGACTGGTGGATAGATTTGTCTGTTGTGCAATTGGCGATCAACGTAAATTTGACCTTCAGTAATATAACCAGTTAAATCAGGAATTGGATGGGTAATATCATCGTTAGGCATAGTAAGAATTGGAATTTGTGTAATGGAACCGTTACGGCCTTCAACACGACCGGCACGTTCATAAATGGTAGCCAAATCGGTGTACATATAACCGGGGAAACCACGACGACCGGGTACTTCTTCACGAGCAGCAGATACTTCACGCAAAGCTTCAGCGTATGAAGACATATCGGTTAAGATAACCAACACGTGCTTTTCGCATTGGTAGGCCAAGAATTCGGCGGCAGTCAAAGCCAAACGTGGTGTAATAATACGTTCAATGGTGGGATCATTGGCCAAGTTCAAGAACAAGCACACATTTTCCATAGAACCGTTTTCTTCGAAATCTTGTTTGAAGAAACGAGCAGTTTCCATGTTGACACCCATAGCAGCGAATACAATGGCAAAGTTATCCTCATGATCATCCAAAACAGATTTGCCAGGAACCTAAACGCGTAAACACATACATATATTAACTTAAAATAAAAATCAATTTTTTTTAAATAGTTAACTCACCTTAACCAAACCAGCTTGACGACAAATTTGAGCAGCAATTTCATTGTGTGGCAAACCGGCAGCTGAGAAAATTGGAATCTTTTGACCACGAGCAATGGAGTTCATTACATCAATGGCCGAGATACCAGTTTGGATCATTTCTTCGGGATAGATACGAGACCAGGGATTAATGGGTTGACCTTGGATATCTAAGAAATCTTCAGCCAAAATTGGGGGACCCTTATCGATGGGCTTGCCAGAGCCGTTAAATACACGACCCAACATATCCTCAGATACGGGGGTACGCAAAATATCACCAGTGAATTCACATAATGTATTCTTAGCATCAATACCAGAGGTACCTTCGAAGACTTGTACAACAGCCTTAGCGCCGCTGACTTCTAATACTTGACCAGAGCGTACAGTACCATCGGCCAAACGCAACTGTACAATTTCAGCGAATTTTGGGAATTTCACTTCATCCAAAATGACCAAGGGACCGTTTACACCGGATACGGTTTTGTAGGCTTAAATTTATAAAAAAAAAAAAATAATTATTAAAAATCCATCATTAAATTCTTATCAATTTGAGTTAACATGTGAGCTTTACTAATCTAAACATACATAAGCATTGTATCTTTTTTGAAAAATTAGATAAGATATCTAATTATGAGTTAAAAAATAGTTGCGAATAGTAGTAGGGAAAGCGACAAAGCAAAAGACAGATAAGTCAGCTGACTGAAGTATAAAATCGAAGTAGAATGTGTGAGTAAAAGAAAATCAATAAAAATTTGATTTGCATTTGAGCGAAGAGGAGAACAAGATAATCAAACCTTAATTAAATGAGTTTTTAAACAAAAACATGAAAAGCTTTATACCTACAATATGGAAATTAAATACTTAATGAATATGACCCAAAAGCTAACAATCTTTTTCTGGAAGTAGGTGATAATTTTAACTTGAGGGACTAGCCATATACCATGACACTGACGGTAAAATTTATGCTATTCTTTTGTGTAATGAGAGTTTTTTAAGACCTTTAATTAAAGGATCACTAACAAAACGTTAACTATCTTTAGACCCAATAGTTTAGTAACTGGTTAAATTGTTTGAGAAGTTTTTTTTTGCTCCAATGCGATAAAGAGTGTTTTGTAAAATTCTCTAAAGGTAGCTATGATTTAAAAGTGGGTGTAAATCACTATACCAACTTGCTTGGTATCAAGAAAACTTCTAAGATGAGGTTTGTTTAGAGTTTAGACTAATTAACAAACACTTGGAGCCTAGAATAGGTAAAGTGTATACTTAGACCTAAAATCTAAGCTACTCTATTGATAACAAACGTGAAATAAATATGCAAGAGTTATTAATAGAATGTAGACATTCCAGGGATATGGATCGTTTAACAACCGAAAAACGCTTAAAAATATTTAAAATTTACTACAAAAGTGCTAACCCAAACGTAAGCGAACTTTCAAATGAACTTTTTTTCAAAATGAAGCTCCTTGCTTACTCGGTGGCTACATTAACAAATAAAATTATCGCATATGGGGCTCGTAGAACCAAGAAGTGATTGTGGAAGTCATTGCATCCAGAGAAAAAAAGCTTTTTAATGAGCATTATGATCTGGTCTTGTCATTTGGCTGTATTTTTTTTTTATAGCACTGGAAGATCCGTTACCTGCAATTCAGAGTGTTATGGCATGCCGCGGTCATTTAAATGACATTGTATTTCATACATAATGATAAGGGCCAAAGTATCAACATCGAAATTATAGGTTTTGTGTGTGTTTTCACTTTACTTTTGAAACCGAAAAATGGATAACCCTGAACAATATAAAATTGTTAGCATTTAGAAAAGATATTTATCGTTGTGGTCGTATGTTTCACCTAAAACTTGCGGCGGCTTTACGTATATAAATTGCTCTATAACCAAGAATTAGTTTCAAGAAACTATTATTATTTCTAGTTTCAAAAAATTTGAGATAAAAATGAAGTTACATGCTGAATTTTCCAGTTATTGCAGCATCGAATTGATTAAGGTTCAAACGAGTATCTGGTAGTCCTATACCACATCGGATTTGTTTTGAGTGTCAGACTGTAGTACAACATGGTACCAATGGAAGTAATAAAATAGTGTAGTTTAGCGTCTTATATGGTGTAACTAAAGGATTCCATGCTGATCTCTTCCGACTATTTAAGGTAAAAAGTTATCTTATGTACGGAAGAGTAGCGATCGTTTTCGTTTAGATAGGTTTAGGACTGTGAATTTTTTAGATTTTCCCAGGCCACAAAAGTACGTAAACTAACGGCAATTGACAATGACACTGTCGGATATCCTTTTTAACAACTATTATCGGTTTTTTTGTAATGTAGAGGAGGAGGCAGTCCACCACTATTTCTTTTATTACTGCATTGCACTAGAAAATGGCACCTCAAGTTACTGAGGTCAAGGTACTTTGGTGATATATTTAATAACTATATTTAAAAAATGGAAAAAGGTCGGTTTTTTGGCAAACGAATTATTCACCTCTTTTTTACAAATTTTATACTAAATTAATAATACTATGTTATTAACCTTGTTAAATATTTAAATAATAATCTACCCAGGTCAGGTGTTTTATTGAGCAAAGCAATTGAAAGGAGAATAAAAAAATAGAAAATCGTTATACAAACAATTGCTAAACAATTCGTGGCATCTCTGTCCCAGCTGCAGCTGCTGCTGCTGTGTAATGAAATGACGAAAAAACGTAGAAATCGAAAAATAAAAAACAAGTCACATGACGTAAAAAAATTTAACTATCGTTTAAAATAATTGTGGACTACTATTAAATAATAAAGACGGTTTAACACTCTTCAGGGTCTTTGAAAACGGAATTTTATTTTCTATTTGGTGACCATGGAGTAGGTCACCGAATTCCCATCAGACACCGTATAAAATTCATAAAAATCGTTAAAATTTGGCAAAAAAAAAATCCAATTATTGATTTTTCTTCTACATTTTTGTCGTTTTTGTTTTCTCCCTCTCTCGGTATCACATATACACACAAACACTCGCTCTTGCGTCTTATGACAAGACCACATAAGAAAGTTAAAATCAAATCTAATATGGCGACCACTGACTGGATGATTGCACTTTTTCTTTTATGCCTTGAAAATCCAACTTTTCCTAATATTTTAGGTGTATTTTTTTACTTACTCAATCTAGGTTGGGAGATGAAATCACGAGAAACAGCCAGGACGTGCTCCTTGCGAGCTTGAGATGCAGAAAGAGCCATTTTTCCTTCACTTGTTCTACTTTTCCAATTGGAATTTCTTCACACACTGTTTAGAATAATTTTGTTGTGTGGATTTCGTTTGTCGAATGCAGCCGTAATGTATGATGATGAGTTTGAAACGAAAAATAAAAACAATTAAAATTAATGCACTTCAATTATTTAAAATATTTTGTTTGTTTTTTACACACAATTTTTCTAAAATGATTTTTTCTCTGTATTTTCTGTTTTAATCAATGCCGTTGGGAGTCCAGTCAGCTGCGTTGCGACGTTGATGGAGTACGAAGAAAAATTCACTCTGAACTGCTACTAAAATTCACAATGACGTCTCACGTGCTGTCATGTGATTAATAGAATCCACACAACTGGTGGATTTCATATTGACATTTTAAATGTCAACAGTATGTAGTTAAACAGCGGCTAATTTATAAAAACGGTTGTTATACATTTCAAAAGTGAAATATTTTTTGTAGGTTTTTCTCAACAACAAAAAAAGGTTTAATAACTAAAGTTTATTCACTGACTTAATTTTAAATAATCAATGTTGTTAATGAATACATGTTACATGTTATATACAGTACTGCCAAAACTACGGAATAAAAAGTAACCGAAATATGAGCAAAATTTCAATCTAATTCACCACCTTGACCATGCCATACTATATGTTTCAGAACCAGTTAAAACCGTTTAAAAAATTTTAGCTCGGACTGAGCTTGGAAGTTTTTTGAATTTAATTTTTTCGAAGCACGTTTAGAGCATTGTGGTTTATATGTATTTTTCTCACCACATCCATAACAAAACACTTTTCTCTCTTCCAAACAATCTTTCCATATGTGACCTAATTGATCACAATTCCAACACCTCAAATTCCGTATTGCGTTGACTGAATTATCTGGGGGTATATCCAATTCGTTAGGAGATGTTTCATCCGGGTATTCCACTTCAGCTACTTGTCGACGAATTCCCGCATAATTTGGAGTCTTAAAAGAAGTATCGGTATACAGAGTAACTCATGCCGGATTTCTGGTCGAAGATCGCGAGAAAGTATTTCAATTAATTCGGCCTTAGGAATAGGTTTATCCAATCTATCTAAAATTGCAGACACTGATTCATAAAACATCTCAAAGTTCTCATTAGGTTTTGTCACCCGCTTGCTTATTTAGACCTTATTTCACCAGGCTGCCATTTATTTCGATCGTAGTACATTTCACTTCAGAATACAAAATTGATGTGATTAGTTCTTGACGTTAAAAAATGAGTCATCTTTTGGTCCTAAATCTCTATGTTGTTTAATAAATAGAATAGGCCATAGTTAACGATTGCTAGTAATAAGTAGCCTTATTATTCAGACCTTTTCCCAACCATATACTCGTACTATTTTTTTAGATCAGAATACATTTCACTTCAGCATACAAAATTGACTTGGTTAATTATTGGACCGAAATCTTTATGTTATTTAGAAGATAAAAGACGCCATTCTTAATAACTGCTAATATCTAAAAAATGTATCTTTTACAACAAAACAATAAATTCTGTTATACAACCTGAATAGTAAACAATAATAGGAACCTTCTTTCACTTCGAGAAAAAAATTAACAAAAAAGAAAAACAAGTACACATCTTCACAACGCAAATAACAATAAATAAGACGGCAACACTGGCTATATGCATTCCACCTTATAATTTTTATTGTTAGCCATAACTGTATAACCAGGGCTGTATTTTAAGCTGTTAAATAAAGTTTTGCAGCAGTTAATGGTAAGAAATTTTATTAAAAAAACTTTATTATTTTAATTAAAACAAAACTATTAATAAATTAATTACGCTGGCAAAACTTTTTGAATTAAAAATGTGCTTAAATTTATATTGTTACTAAAGTATTGCCAGGATATATCGCAAAAGATATGGTGCACATAATGACCAAGAGAAGAATTGCTTCATGGGTGTACTAAAATTAGAAGGTACACATCTTTAAAATTTGAGAATTTAAAGTTTGAGTCAAAGTGTCAAACACAGTTTATGTAAACGCCGGTTGTTAAGTTAAAAATCTGGGTGATATTTTGGGTTGAGCTGCCTATCACTGGATATCACGTGCATCGGTGTCACAATAACTTTAATTTCTACTCCGATAGTTGATATGATCATTCCGGTAGTATAAGAGTGGCTTATGTGAATATCGTTAATGGTAAAGCACAGGTTTATATCCAAATACCAGAAATGGTAATTCGTATGTTTTATAAACATAGTGAAGACCAAGGCGAATTTAATAAGGTGGTCTTAAATTGAAAACGAATATAACACTGTAAAACAAAATTTCGGTGTATCAATATAAAGCAACACTGTAATCAAAAAGCTGTAGCGTCAAAAATATTTTTTGTCAACAAAATATAAAATGTTTGTGTTTTTTGATATAAGCGAATGTATCAGCTGTTGCTTACGTGGTAAATTAGGGCCGCCTTATTGAATTCGCCTTGGTGAAGACTTAAGGTGTCTTAGAAGACACTTTTTATACAATACATTCATACCTCTTTTTACGGCCTTTCTCTTTAAAGCATTTTGCTATGACAGCCTGTTTGATTTCTGAAACATCTTCGCTTTACGAACAAATTATTCAGCATTTTTAAGAAAAAGTATGTGGCAAGCAAAAGCATTGCACAAACTTACTGGAAGTAATGAAAAAATAAATAAATTACAGTTTATAGTATATTCGGTATAAAAAATTTTTAGAGTATAAGAGTAACAAATTTCATAAAATAAAAAGAGTTTTTCATGAGTTGCTTCACTAAAAAACTTAACAACTCTGTCAATTTCCGACATACCATATTTTCAAAAGCAAAGTAGCATTTTATTCTTAAATAAACATTGGTTAAGTTAGTTTAATCTGATAGCTACCATCGGCTCACTTTGATCCAAATTGTAGGACTCGTTGTGTTACCATGTGTCCATTACCACACCGTGGTTCTCGTAGTTAGATACTTAGTCGTCCCAACGAAGGCAAGGATTTTGTCCAAATCGTCGAATCTTCTCCTAACAAGCACTGAAAGCCGAAAATCGTAGATATCTGGACAGTGGAAAATTCATCATCGCCACTTCTGCAAAAATAACTGTATGGGGTTATTATCCTTTGAGCATGTCTGTCAACAGCCCAACGGTTAGTAATAACGGTTAGTAACCCAAATGTAGCCAGATTATTCTGGTCTCATAGAAGGTGGGCTTATTTCCCTATCGTGTGATTGCCCTCGAGAAGCACCGATGTTCCCAATTGATCCGTTCGGATCTGCTCAATTACATTCGCCATTTAGTCACCTTCAATATCCTTTTGTCCATGAAGCCATGTAAGGGTAACCGCCAAATGTCTGGCTATGTCACCCAGAGACACCCGGGATTCACGAACAATTGTCTGGGGATCTAATGTAAATTCGGATATATTCCTTTTAAATATCCAGTAATATCAGATAAATTGCGTGGTGTTGCTCTTCTTTCCATATTAGGAACTTAAAATCGGTTAGTATTCAGCTAAGTTATTAGCTTTTAAGTACATGAAGGCGAACGAAATCGATGTTTTACAAATAACTCGTAATAGTATCAAAAAAGGTACGATCTCGTCACTGGGACAGCTGGATAATTAAACTGCATTACAAATGTTGACAGAAATATGCGGTGAGTCTACACTGAAGAAGAAATATTGCATGAGCTTCACTCAAGAACTGTTAAGAGATGCTGAAAAATATGTTGCGACGTTGAAATCAAAGTTACAATTGTGCAAACGATAAAGTTAAGACCAAAAAAAGCACGTCAAGTTTAAGCAAATGTGAAGCTCACTATTTATGAATTTGGGTTTTGCTCAAGAAATTCCTAGGCAATATTGCTCACAGGTTTCCTCAGTGTATGACCTATTCATCTTCACTTCATGCTTTTAATCTTGCACCTTTCGTAGGCATGTTTGCCCAGTGAATTCGCAAGATTCTTCTAAGATACATGTTTATTAAATGACTGGATTCTGCCAGTGCCTATGTTTCGCTTCCATAGAGTAACGTAGATATTACTTTTGAGTTGAAGATAGGTATGTTGGTTTTACGTTTAGCCTGCGTTGATTTCCAGACATTTCCAAGACTGTAAAAGCTTGGTTGTCTTTTGCATCCAGGTGGTTAGTGAAATTTTGTCTATAGTTATTGGTGTTGTAATTTCATTGTTTAATCTCAGAGATTTTGTTAGGAAGCTTTTGATTACAAAGTCAGCTCTTTTTATGTAACCTTGGACTCCGTTGAGTGTATGTATGTTTAGTGATATTGCTTAAAAGAATGCATACTTTTCTTTAAAGTTTTACAAATTTAAAAGTTGACAACGTTCGAAAACAAGCCCTACGCACTTAATGAAGTTTTAAACCAACACAAATACGATATGGGAAACAATTAAAAATTTAATTTGTCTGAAAGGGATTCTATTGAAGCATGGCAATGTATTTAGAGAGAGAGGTAGTAAAGAGAGATCTACCTACAGTTTTTACACCACCATACTCAGTAAAGATACAATAAATTAAAACTAAATACACCACCACTATACTTGTATCTTTAGCCACTATTTTTAGTGGCTAAAATAATCGTTTCGTATACAACAAGCCTCGATCATTCTGTAGATACAGTCAGTCTGTCAGTGTTGTGGAAAATGTTGTGAAGTAGAGACGGCCGTACGAATCCGAACCATTTGGAGCGAAGCGACGGTGTTTAAACGTTATTTTTTTTCTAACCGCTAAGATACCAATTGTTGTTGTGTTTTGTAGTTGTTTGTATTTATTTGAAAATACAACAAACAAGATATTTTCTGTTTTTTTGCCAGTTTTGTTGCTGTTTTTTTTTTAATATTTTAATAAAAAATTTTAAAGTCATAATTGTTTGTTTTGCCGTTTTGAAGTGTGCTGAGTGTGCTAAGCCAGACAGACATACGGAATAATTAAAAAAAAAACTTAAAAAAAAACAAAAATTGTAAGCAAGTAGAAAGTTTATATTGTTTTTTATAAATTCTTTTTTTATACGTTTTTAAATTTAATGCAAACATTAAAAGCCATTTTGGTTTTTACAAAATGAAGCAAGAAAACGCTTAAAGAAAAGCAATCAATGCAATATTTTTTTGCTGTAAATGGAAGTGAATTTTATTTCTGAACGCCACGTATTCGTCTTATAAAAACAAACAAGCAAACAGAAACTGAAAATTAAGTGTTAAAACTTTAACTAAAACTTGAAGTTGGTAAACTAAATAAGAAAAAAAATAAATAAATAAATAAAATAAAATAAAAATAAACTACAGGCTGTTGCTAACCATTAATATTGTGGAGTGATAGTAATAGTAGTAGTACCGCCTTGAGTAGCATTTTGAATGAAAGAAATAATAACAACAAACCATGGTATTTATTATAAAATGCAGAGGTTAGCAGACAGACTGCTAGACAGACATACAAACAGTTGAGAAACCTTTTCTTACTGACCTTAATTTATTTGTATAACTGCCAATCTATCCTTTAGTCTCAGTTGTTTGCAAAGCATGGTTGTTGCTTTTAAATTTTGTTAGTACGCGATGTGCCGCATGTAGTGTACTTCTATGTTGTGTTTGACTTTAATGCTCTAGTTAATAAATAAGAATGCATTTTTTTGAATTTTATTTATTTATTTATTTTTGTTCTAGTAAAGTTACATATACGGTAGCAGTATTTTTTTTAATTCTGGTTTTTACTTTTTTTTGCTTTTTCTCTCAAATACTTTGGAATTGCTTGAATGTGTATCTCTTATTTTATAATTGTTTTATGTGTTTTTCTTCTCTGTTATTAAAATTCTTTTGTTTTGTTTGTATTTGTTCTACAAAAAAGAAAAAAAATTGGTTTGTTTGTAGCTCTTGTTGTTGTTGTATGGATTTGTCTCTCTCTTGTATCTTGTATCTGCATAATGTCTAGAACTTCAAAATACCATATCTCTTGCTATTTGTGCGATGTGAAGTTGCCATATAAATTAGAGTAAAAACGTTAAATTAAAAAATTGTTGTGTGTGTGATGGGAAGACGTCTTGTGTTTGTTGGATACGATCTCTGGTAGAATTCTTTACTGTACACACTCTTCCTTGATAGAATGTTCTCTGTGGGCACCTCACCATAATCGGTAGTTGGATCCGGTTCTGTTGAGGAGTACTCGAACGGGTCGAGATCTTCCGAAGTGGTCAGGGGCTGGTGTCTTTATTCCTGCACATGGGGTGAGAGTATAATTTAGACTTCTGAACCACTGCAGTGTCTTACAGGCGGAAGTCTCGGCGATAAAAAGGACAGCAGGCTGTTTTTTATGTATTATAGGTAATTAGATATTGATATCTGGATCTGTACGTACAGTCAGGCTGCAATCAGGGCGCATTTCGGTGTCTTCTCAACTTCGCAACTGGTATGTGAATGCTAGGCGTCTCTAAATGAGATGGCGAGACATTCAGTACTAGATATTGTCTGTCTGAGGGTTCAGTCTGACACCCGAGGGAATTGTGTGGCGGACGAACCAGAGAAGGAAGGCTCTCTCTTTGGCAACGAGGAGATTGACCATTTACTTGGGTTGCCACTTTCCTCTTGCAGATTACTGATTCTACGATACATGTTGGGCAGGGCACATATCAAATCTGTCCCCTATACGATCGGGCTCGTTCGAAGTCTATCATGGGTATACCGCGACAAAAGATGCAAATTCTGGTGGCTGTTATTACTGGGCACTGGACGGCTGTTGTGCATGGTAGAGAACTGTTCTTTCTGCATGCCATATAGGACCTAGCTAATGTAAATATCGGCGAGCTTTCTTTCTTTGTGCATGCTTCTAGTTGGTTTGTTTAGGGCTTGGGCGCGAACATGAGGGTCCGCTTGCACATTACCTTCTATGAGCATCTCGATGAGATCAGTATTAGACCCAAGTGAGCTGTACCAGTGTCTGAACACCCGTTACAGTAAACCCAGACCTTTTACAGTAGATTGAACACCTGCTTAGCTGAAAGAAAAATTATGTGATAAATGATTACAAAGAAACTGAAACAAGGTAAAGATGATACAGATTTAAACCTATGGTTTTTTACTAGAATATTAACTGATCTAAGAAACTACTTTTATGTGAAGACTCACAGCAACTTGATTTGCAGCCCTAACGTATATAGTTCTTTGAAAGCATGTTTCAGAATATAATTGCGTACAGAGGTTTTTGAACTACTTTAGTCTTATTATTCGCTGTAAAACAAATAACTTACCCTTGGAATTAAAAAAAATTTTTTGAATCTTCTTAGTCCTTTATAACTTGCTTTTACTGTCCCTCTCTCTTGTGTTAGTATCTTTATTGTTCTTGCTTTCGCATTTGCTTCTTATTCTTGTTTTTTTTTCCTCTTCAGATGTCTAAATAAGTTCATTGTACAAACAAAATAATCATTGATCAGCCTGTAAATGTCTCATTGCCATATGTAGTATATGCACACACACACACGCACATACAGATAGTAACACATGAACGCACAGGTATTTCAGTAGATACAAAATTGTTTCTGTGTAAATGGTTATTTCGAAATATTTTGTCTTTAATTTTCTTTCAAAAGCTTTGTGCTACAAGTCTACAGACTTACTATTGGTGGTTATAAATACAGAATTACCATCTGCCTTTTATGCTGCTGCTCAGAGGTTGTTGCTCTGTTCCTTCTTTGTTTTGTTTTGCATTTGGTATGAAACTTCATCTGTAAAAGATGTTCAACAATACGTAGTACTCCGACTATATGTCCGCCTGTTAGCCTATTAGTGTGGGCATTATTGTGTTATTGTGCACTAAACCAGAATGCTTGTCTGACAGACAATATGACAGACTAACAGGTGGACAGACAGACAGACACTGAAACACCGAAATCGGCAAGTCATTGACACACATTGGCTGCAAAAAAAAAAACATAAAAAACGACATAATTTTTTACGGTTGATATGTTAAAAAAATGCGTGAGTACACCATAGTAGAGTTTACCTGACAATGCTGTTGCTGTGTTAAAAAAAAAAAAACTGAAAAAAAGCAAAATATATATTTCATAACTAGATTGTACGAGTATATCAATAGCTCTAGTGATACATGTTGTATATTGATAAGTAATTTGTTCATAAATTTGTTGAATCTTTTACTATGAAATCATTAGATTTTCTTTTGAGTTCATAACCAAAAGGGTTTCATTTGTGTTCTCTGTCAAGTTTTTTTTTTTTTTTGTGTAATACGAGTATCTTTGAAATGTGATTCTTGAAGTGTCAAAATTAATATACCGAAAATATGACAGTGATTATGGCATTTTAATTTGATTTTTTATTGACTACATTTCACTTTAATATTAAGCGATTTAAATTTTTTAGTCATTCTGCTGAAAAATAAATTTAAAGATTTTTTAATTTAATAAGTTATTTTCAAAATATATCAAGTGGTACAATACCTTCTAAGATCATAAAGAAGTCAATGATCGAACATCGTTTTGGACGCTCTAGCATCTCAACAAGTAATAAATGCGTTGTAAAAGATTATTCGGGCTCTCGGTTGGCTCGTGCATTTGTATTCGTTCAGTGCTTAAAGTTGAGACAGTGCCACAATGTAGCATTATAAAGAAAAAACTTACAGCCCAAGCGTAACACCGAGTTCTTATTGCATCACTTCTGTGTTTATTTGCATTAACTTAGCACCCATATGGCTTTTCCATATTAGCCAATGCTCAAGTTGTGCTCCCAAATATTTTATCTCAGAACTTGAGGAATAAAACTCCAAACACAAAGTACAAGGTCTCCAGCTGCACTATATGGTCTAACAAAATTTGAATTCCTTCCTGTGAGTCTTCATAGATGCTTAGAATATTTGTATCATCAGCATATATCGAAGTATGGTTAATACTGCATGTTGGCATATCAGAGGTATATGTATATCAGACATAAGATGGATCCCAGTATGCTACCCTAGGGTATTCCGATTTTAATAGTCTGAGGTTTGCTTTAATGATCGCCTTCCTTTGCTCGTATCTTTCGTTAAGTTAGGATTGTCGGCAGTGTGTCGGAAATTTAAAAAGTTCAATAGTGCTACTCAAAATTGTGTCGATGAACAACCCACTTATAAGCTGCATACTAGTAGTATTTTCTGTCGATAGTACAAATATGGGCTAAGAACTTTTAGCCTCTTAAGCAATAATAGAATTACTTAACAAAATACAAAAAAGTTGTAATATTTCTGCACTAACTTTTGGCCTCGTAGCGGAGCAAATTCTGGTGAAAGTCATATAATAATACTCTTTAGCTGTAAAACCCTTTTTTGCTTAAAAGTCGGACGTGCTTATTGTCCGCACATTTTACTTCATGGCAAGCCCAAGAGCCCTTTGTAATAAGACACATTAAGGGCTACTTTGTCTGTGTGTAGTACCTTCTCTTTGCTAGAATAGTTTTTGATCAAACTTTGCAATAGAAAAAAATTTGATTTAAAATTATCCAATAATACTAATTATACACTTTTTGGTTTAAAACACGGAAATGCTTATCGTCCGCATTGAACATTAAACGCGTTATTCTTCACGCCGTACATGGATATAATGTAATTGTCAATGCCCACGAGTCCTGTACAATAAGGGCTCTGCTGTCTGGGTGTAACGCATCCACTTTGCTAAAGGGTCAATTAAGTACTATCGGAAACTCCGTGAGTAGTTTAATAAAATTTGTTTAAAGGCAAACGTGTCTATCCCCACATATGAATATAATGGCACTGTCAGTACCCACGAGCCCTCTATAATAAGATATGTACATTCAAATTGCAAATAAGAGCTATGCTGTATGGGTGTAGAACAGTAACAGGCAAACTAATATCAGTACATTTTGCAATTGTGGTAGTAATTTGAGTGTCTCTCACTCATGGTACTTTGCGTTGTATTTTTCCACTTGTTTTCTTTTTACTTCTCTTTATTATTGAAAATGAGGTTCTGTTAACTCAAAATAGGGCATTTCTATTCTCACCAAATAGGATAAATGGTTTTATTCATGCGTTCGGCTCGCAGTGCATTTTAGGCTCTGATCTATACAACATATTCAAAATTAGTATATATATATAATTAAATATATATATATATATATATATATATATATATATATATATATATATATATATATATATTAATTGTATATCATGAGAACGGTAATAGTAGAAGTTGATAAATTTGAATAACGTCGTGGACAATACATATCATAAGCCATTAACTGGGAGAGATTATATATATATATATATATATATATATATATATATATATATATATATATATATATATATATATGTATTGTCCCAGTAACGTCGTGGACAATACATATCATAAGCCATTAACTGGGAGAGATTATATATATATATATAAATATATATATATATATATATATATATATTTATTTTTATATTTTATTTATATATATATATATATATATAAATATATATATATATATATATATATATATATATATATATATATATATAATCTCTCCCAGTTAATGGCTTATGATATGTATTGTCCACGACGTTACTGGGAGAGTTAATGGCTTATGATATGTATTGTCCACGACGTTATTCAAATTTATCAACTTCTACTATTACCGTTCTCATGATATACAATTAATATTTTCTTTATAATGGAGGTACTATGCCCACTTGAATAATTTTCTTAATTTTTTGTCTGATGATTTGTATTGACTATGATGTCATTCAGAGCAAATTCAGAAGCTTTTGCTTTACCCGTTTTTTAGATATACAGATATCAATATTTCGTTTGTTATGGGAGGTACCATGCACACTTGTCCAATTCCTCCCAGTATTTGTATTGACTCTGAAGTCAATCAGACCAAATTCTGAAACTTTAGCTGTAACCTTTCTCAAAATATACTGAAATCAATATTTACTTTGTATGGCCACTTTTTGACTGATGATTTGCATTGCCTGTGAATCTATTTGGGCTAAATTTAGATACTATTTCTGTTACCATTTTGAAGATATAGACAATTATGGGTGTGGCATCTCCCAGTTGTAATTTTTAGAATTTATTTAGCCGTTAGTTCCTACCATATATAAAAATAAAAAAAATTTTAAAAATCGTTTCAACCGTTTAGCTGCCTATAAGGCACACACAAACATACATAGAAACTGTTTTTAATTTTTTATACCATACGTATAAGATATTACAGTTAAGGGCTTCTTGAGTCGTGCTTGATGAACAATAACTCTTTCACTTGTTTTTTTTTATTTTTTAAAAACTATCTGACTTATTTCTTTTGCTAGGTTATTGACTGGCTTAAGCGCTAAAGCCCTTTTTTGTTTGTTTTTCGTCAACCTTGAATCGCAGCTGTGTTATTCTTTTTATTCTGCAGTTCATGCTGCTTCCTACATCAAAGTAAAGATCATTTTAATACTACAGCTGAGAATTTAAATTTTTTCTACCCCCTATGTATACCCTTTGGCAGTCTATAATACAATAAATAATACAATAAATAATAACAATTATGTATTTATTTTTTTTTGTTTTTTTGCTGAGTAATTTGAACTCTTGATTTTATTTTTCTTTTATTTAATTGCTACCTCAGACAAATAAATACACATTTTTTTTACTTCTCACAAGTGCTAATTTGCTTATCACAATTTTTAAATTGAAACCTGTAACTAATTGCAGGGGCAAGCGCGTGTATTTCTTGAAATCTAAATACGACACAGCAACAACAACAACAACAACAACAGTAAATATTAGAATTTCGATAACCACAGAAAATGTGTAATATAATAAAAATAAAACAATAAAAATAATTTTATATTTTTTTAAATTAAAACATAAAACAGTGTTAACTACTGGCTATATACATAGAATGCGATATAACGTGTGTGTTTTCCAAAAAAATAAAAAATAACAAATAAATACTCGGCTGATAAGATATCAAAAAAGCTAAGAGAAACTCACCACTAGGAGTATATAGAAGGGGAAGTTAAAAAAACAGTAATTTTAAGTAGTAAAAGTGAATGAATCAAGAAAAATTGAAAAAAAATATTTGATAAAAAAATATATTTTACAATCAAAACTTTTGGGGTTTTTTTTAAAGATTAACGTAAAATGAAAATGGGTTTATTTACTTTCTTTAACATTTTTGTAATGTTGTTATTGTTGGGCATAATTGTCTGTACATGATATTTGAAATACAAAAAAGGTATTTTTATGAGATCAATAAGTAAGGGGAAAAAGTTTATATCGGGTGACTTTTTGGCAACTTTCTTTTTGCCAATACTGTTTTTGGCAGCTCAGCTGCTTTCATGTAATATGTTACTGCCAAACATGTTCAATTTGGTCTATAATTTAACCATGAATCGGCTTACAAACGAACAACGCTTGCAAATGATTGAGTTTTATGTTTTAAACACATAGACTACGGTAGGCTACCTACTACAAGCCACAAAAAATAAAATACACACGTTTATGTGAACACGACTATTGTGGTAGCAACACAGCTAGACGGCTACACGACTACTTTTGCTGTTGTAGCCAACTTAGTCTTATTTCTATTTTGTTTGGCTACACAATTTGAAAAGTTTTAAAATATATAAAATTAAAAAAAAGTATTGATAATCAAAAAGGGTTAATTAATTTATTTGTTCTTTCGTTATAATGATCTTATGCATGTACGTAAACGGCTGAAACGATTTTCTTAACATTTTAACAGTATCTCTCTGTAAGTCAGGAATGAACTTTAGGCTATATAAGTGTCCAAAACTCCTACTGAGTGATGCCACGCCCATACAAAGTTAATATTTGTTTGTCTATATCTTAAAAGTGGTCTCCAAATTTGGCCCAAATGGTTTAATGGCCAATACAAATCATCAGTGAGCTGAATCGGACAAGTGGGCGTGGTACTACCCATAAAAACTAAATATTGATTTTTTATATCTTAAGAACGGTTACAGAATTTGTTCTGATTGAATTTATAGTCAATACAAATCATCAGTCAAAAACTAGAAGGCATTGGACAAGACGGCATGGTGGCTCCCATACAAACTAAATATTGGGTCTAAAATGTGGAAAAAAGTTAAAAATTATTGCTTAGGTAATAGTTAAAGAAAATAACAAAGAAAGGGGTGGCGAAACACGCTAGGTACTAGCTAATAAAAATATAAACAATGAAATGCTCATTAAAATTTTTAATTTTATTTCTTTTATTTTTTATTGATCATTTTTATAATACATTTTTTGTGGGGCTATGTTAAGGCTTATGTCTGTTGGGACAACACACAACGGTTGACGCACTGGAAGCCATTATAGAAGAATTTATTCCTGAGATACCAGAAAGAGTATACCAATAATGGACGATATGAGGCATAGCCACGGTCAACATTTACATGAAATCATCTTGAAACATTGAATTATATTGATCGTTCTATGTACTCATACATTTCTCTAAATTTTATATGTTTTTTTCTTAAATCAAATCCGAAAGCTTTTAAAAAATCATTTAATAGGATTTGACAGATGCATTAGTTAGACAAGTTTTGTCATAGCGTAATACTCATAACCAGTCGCTAGGTGCCGTTATGAAAATTGATAAATTTTGAAAATTGTTAGATGTTCTGGCCTGGTATTTAGCCGCGAACTTCTTAGTTGGTCGTCACTAATTACAATTCTTTTAAGCAAATCAGATTTCAGATTCATCATTTGAATACATTCCTAAGCTATGTTGTGCGCTGGTGTGGGTAGGATGTGGTAAGTGAGACAGCCGCCTACCAATCAAGAGCTCTTGGGTTCAATCCCAGGCCAGATTAAAAATCAATCAATTTCTATGACATTATCGAACTACTGGTTATGAGTATTACGCTATGACAGAACTTCTCTAACTAATTTATCTGCCATTCGGAGACGACTTTTAACTATAAGTCACTTTCAATATGTTTAAAAATAGAATCGGGTGCTGTTTATTGTTTGGGGGAAGAAGTCCCTCTTGTTCCAGTTGTGATGTTGCTGAAATTATCCCATTCCACGTTCTTAACACTTGTCTTAAATGCCAAGCTTTAAAAAACTGTAGACCATTTTTTCTTGCTAATATTCTCATTTCTGTATGTTGTGAATATTGGTATGTACCACAGTTTGCAGTGTAGGGTATTATGGGATCGGTCTCTATCACATTTTGTCAGTCACATTTTGTTTTCGTTAACAATTTATATTCTCACCTATTTAGAGCAGCCCTTTTGTGTTTGTTTTGTGAATGAAATGTTGGTTCCTCTCTTTACTGCCCCAGTTAAAAACTCGTAATCAGTGACCACCACCAGATATTGATAATCTAATCAAGTTTTGAGAGTGATCGATCGATAAGCAAATATATCAATGTAATTTTGTTATTATTGTTGCTATAAGTTTCCTACTCTTTTCCACTGAATGTACGATTAACTAAGGTGGGGTGGTGGTATAAAGGGGATCGAAAAAATAAAACAAACAAAACCGAAGAAAAAAAAAAAAACAAATTAACGGGGAGGCAAAAATTTCACATGGGTTTCTATGAAGGGGTTGACGTAGAAATTTGTTTTTATTTAAGTTTAGTTATCGCCAGAACATTAAACGTTTCAGAACCGTTTTTTTTATTTTTTAATTTTAATTTAGTAGCTTAGTATAAAAGTAATTTTTGTTTTAAAATAAAAAACGTAAAGAAAATCAAAGAAAAGAAAAAAATTTTAGTGACTATTTTGTGCATTTTAATTTGAAAACAAAGAAGTGAATTTTTTTCGCGTTAATTACGGCATCTGACTTACATATCTGTACGAGTATTACATGAATTCGGAAAGAAGTTTTTAAATTAAAAATAAATGAAATTAAGACAAGTGCGTAAAAAAATTATTATTAAAAAAATAATTTACAAATATTTATAACCAATTTTTCTTCATTGATTTTAAAGAATTTTTCGTAATTGATTTAAAAAATTAGTAAAACCTTGTTCTTTTGTTTTTAAAGTGTTTTGTATACATTAACTCGTTTGTGTTTTTTAGTGATTTTTTAAGTGGAACTTAATTCTGTTTAATATATAAACAATTTCAGTTTTGAAAGTCTTGACGTTATAATTTTAATAATAAATGTGACTCATTAAGGAAATAAGTGATTTTGGGGGATTTTCTGCAAAATTGTTTTTATTGTTTTATAATACTTTAAATGAAAGTAGATAGTGATGACTCTGTTTTTATAATTAAAATTAATATATATTTTTTCTTTTTAAAGAAATTTATTTGTTTTGCCTTTAAAAATATTCTCTGAAATAAACGCCATTAGGTAAAGTGGTTGTAATTATTGTGAAAATGTTATTACTAATGCGACCATTATTAACATGAACATATACAAACTTATTTAAGACTTATTATAAGACTGCTTAACTTATTAAAGACTGCTTTTTCAAAACAAACTTAAGCAGTTTAGTTAGGGCACTGTATACACGTTCAAAAAAATTATAATTAATAAAGAGCGATCCAATACGACAATATTTTTTGAACACTTAGCATATTATATTGAAGCATCTCGATACATAGCGCAGTATAACCCAATATTTATTGTTCTATAGCATGTGTTACATATTAAACATGCAGCAGTGCCCATCAATTTTAAATAAATTTTGATAAACTTGACTTTTTTTTTTTAAGTTTGAGTAGAAATCATTATAGGAGATTTCTAGTCTTTGAGCGTAAACTCAACGGCCACTTATAGCGTCTATAAGTTTTGTAACATGTAATCGAGACAGTTTCATAACTTATTACACATTTTGTCTATTAAATTGTGTCAAATTTTATTTTATTTTTTTTTTGTGAAAACACCCTGTTAGGTTCACTTGTTCACCGTTCGTTTGTCATAAGTTGTATTGTAGTAACTTTAGCTGGATGACAACAAACCTCTTCTCACCAGTAAAGTCTATGTGAAACTTTTACCAAAAATTGAATTATATGGGGCTGAATCGAAATTCTGTTGTAATGGTTGGTACGATTTTTTTTTCGTTACTCCTCTTGGAAGCATATGGCTTTCCATTAAGCATCCAGTGCCTTGTTTTAGTTGATTTCCAATTGTATCTACCGTAGCTCGTCTTCATGTGATTGTGTAGTGGCGAAGATCTTTGCTAAGTGTTGTTTATGATCCTTGCTTAGCGTTGCCATTATTTCCCAGTAGGTGGCGTTTTTCTTTTTGATCATTCGAATTTATTTGTCTGGAATCTAATTAAACACTCAAAAACCATAATTACTTTTTTTGGTCATTTGTGATGTATACGGAGACTCCAACCACTACATCACGCAAGTCCCTTAATATAATATTAACTCGATTAACTAGTCTTATTAATATCATACCAGACTTATTTCCTTCGAGTTGGTTGTAAATATGGGTGAATCTTAATTAAATTCTATAAATCCAATGATAAATATGACATTTATGATAATTCAGTCCGATCACAACAAACTTCTTCTCACTAGTAGAGCCAAAATTATAAATTTTTCTTAAAATTTCCCAGTGGGGGCTGAATTCAAGTACCTTTGTAATAATAGGTTTGATTTTAAAAGTAATTTATCTCAACAAAGATATCATGGTTTTACCAATGAGTTTAGTAGGAGCTTTATCCAATTATAGAGCGATCTTTATGTTTTTTTTTCTGGTGATCTTTACTTTAGCATTGTAATTTTTTCCTAGTAGGTGGCGTTTTTCCGTGATCATTCGTCTGATGTTTGTTATTTCGCTTGTGTTGTAATGCATGCGCTCTAACCACTACACCACGACACCACATAGCGATCTTTATGTAATTGAATACAATTTCGAAACACTTACCACAAGCGCCACAGCTTCTTGGTAAAATGTTCATCAGTTAGCTTCATGAGTACTACACCAAATGTTTTTTTGGTACAGTCAATTGGTCTACGTCGAAAATTGTCTGCTACTGAACATAATTGCGAAAAAAAAATTATTTTTTTAATGAAGCCAAAATCGGAAACTTTTCTTTAAAATAAATCGATTTTAATCAAAATTTTCATTTAACGAATTATATTCAGAACTGCAAGCAATTGGCTGCAAGAAGTGCTAGGAGTAGAAGGCTTACGAGTCTTTAAGGGCTTATAAGTTTCGCGTTGCTTAAGTTTTAAAAATTCATTTATTTTTCTTTAATTTGCTAAAGTTTGATAATAAAGAAAATAAATTATCTAAAGAGACGTAACCAACTGTTTATTTCAATGTTCTCGGGTTCGATGAACACTCATTAATCGTTTTTTTTTTTGTTTTGGCAAAAATTAATTTTTTTGTTTATAATTAAATATACTTTTTCTTATAACAACAAAGAAACAAAAATTAATTATAATCTTATTTTAATGAATTAATAATTTAAAATCAATTAAAACATTACAATAAAAATGTATCATCATTTTCATTATTATCGTATTTCTAGGCAGCGGCGGCTAAAATTAATTAGAAAAGATCGAAAACAAGCAGTCTCAACAGAGAAAATTTTTAAACAAAAGAAAAAAAGGCAGAAGGAAACAAATTAACAAAAATGTTGAAAACCAAAACAAATGATGATAAAGTTGATACACTGCTAGCCAAAAGTCTGGTACCAATTATTGATTTGGCACATTGTGGTAAGTAAAAAATTCATTTAGCAATGCTTCAAACATTAGTCATTAGGTTATCATTTATTTATAATGATATTAAAATTAATTAATTTTTTATTGCCTCTAATTATTTAAACAAATGCTAGACGTAACATTTTACTTGTTTCGCACGATTTTTAGTTTAAACTTGTTTTAACCGGTGTTTTAATATCTACCTTCATTCCTTTTATACCTTTCGTTTCTTATATCAATATTTGGAAAAATATATTTATTTAAAAGATTATGGGACTCCATCACTACGAGTCTTAAATTTTATCATAGGCATCTGTTTTAGTTTACATATGAAACTACGTCAATACTTTTGTTTTATTATCAACAACATCATGATCATCATCATCTTTGTTATTTACTTGATGTCGTTTTTAACAAAAATAAATAAATAAATTTCTTTCTGGTTTTTTGCTTAAAATATTTTTTATTAATATTTTACAAGGTTTCCATTTTTATTGACAAATTTCACCTTAAATTTATATAATAGTTACAGTGATAAGTAAAAGTAAAACAACTGATTGTAAATAACCCTTATGTCATGATATCTTTTTTTTAATTTCTTTACGGACTAAAAACTATCGAAATTTAATGGCCCTCATCATGGTTGGCATAGTCGTTGTCATGTATCGACATTTCTTTAATAGAATAAAGAAAATTTTTGCTCAGTATTATTGCCCGATATTTTCCCCTACTTCCAAGTAAATAAAAAGATTTAAGATTTTAAAAAAGTACATTGTAGTGTAGAGTATCACAGTGTCGCCTTTGGCTAGTAGTCATTTTTTTATTTGTTTATTTAACCCAAATTGTTTAAATCGTTGTGAACTTAAACAAATTAATAAAATTGTTGTACTTTATCAGTGGGAATTTTTAAATTTTTAACCGATTCAAATAAGATTTAGATCTTAACTGATAAAGCTGATAATCAGCCTTTTAAAAATAATTAGAATGCGAAAGCAGTTCTTTATGGTCGTATAAACCTATTCGGGAAATAAGCACTTTAACTGAGTTCTTTTTTGCAAGTTTTCTTACATCAATTTTGGTTCGTAAGAGAAAAACTAAATAGAATTTTTAAATTTGACCACAATTGCTATTGCAGACTTTTAAAAATAATTATTTAATAAAAATACTATATAGGAAATAACGTTATTAATTTCGTTTGCGGATAATTCCGAAAACCCAGATTATCATGTATTATAGCCAACAAGGTGCTGTTAGAATTTCTTACATAATACTTGCCGTAGAACCATACCACATTGCGCATAAATTCATCCTTGATAATGTTGAAAACTTTTTCTCTCTATGAAGTATAGCTTCAAAATGTAGAGGCAATAAGAAATATCCCGAATAGACTTACATATAAACTCATACCAAGTTCAATTCATTAAACAGCAAAGAGATATCCCTTCTTTTATATGAAATATTTGAAGTCGTTAAATTTAAAGTAAGCAAGCTTTTGTCATACATACCACAAATTTGCAATGAATACTGAAGACATAAGTATACTCCAATCATGATTCATGAGACTTTATACTCATACGCATTCATACTTATTGCAATGACTACCCAAAGGCATTCGTACTTTAAAACGTATTTGACCATATAAGCTCGCGCGAGTATGTGTTATCTGGCTAAGAATTATCTACTCCGTATATATACAACGAACAAGAGTGAACAGATAATAACAAATAAGCCTTGGACATTAAAATTATTTACTTGTGCTGTTGTTTACCATTTTAGTTTTTCTCTTCATCGCACACAGCAAAATTTCACTAACACTACTACACAAATTCATTTCTCACACCTGCTTAAAGGCTTGAATTACTCATCGCACTCATATTTATCAAGATTTATGACGCTACCCCGCTTGACAATGACAATAGATTATAACATCATACTCGAACATTTGGCAAATATTTCTCTGATAAAACATAAAACGAAGGCGAAATGAAAAAGAACTCATAGAGTGCACCTGCCACTTATTTTATGGCAGCAAATCTTTCGATCTCGAAGGTTTGCCTCAGCAAAATTTTGGCAATATCTAAAGCGAATAACTTTAACGACGTCACTAAATATTCGTTAAAAATATTTATAATATTCTATTTTAATAGTTTGGCAATAGTTGGAGAAAGAAGCCTTTGCTCTCTTCTGTTTTTTCCGTTAATTTTGCTTTAACATTTTTTGCCTCTCCATGCTAAAAAAAAAATATAAAAAATCAGCATTTACTCACTAGGCATGTGTATTCGCCTCTGTTTCAGTGACGACTAACAGCAAGAGCATAAGAAAACAAGTGAAAACGGATAAAAATTTATATAAAATGAACAGCAATATTTTATGCTCTCTTAAGCATAGGGCTTAATACAATTTTTTTTATTGGGCCATTCAAAATTAGTTTCGAGAACTTTTTGCTAATAGTTCACTAATGAGTTTTTTTTAGTTTACGATTATTTAGCAAATAATTTTGTTTCGAAAATACTTCGCTAATAGCAAACCATAGGTTCTCAAGTCAAGCGGGTGAATCGAATAAGAGGTTGTGTGCTTGCTGTGGTACTTTTTTCCTTTTTTCTTTTAAGCAATATTACTTGCTTACTTGACGAATGCTACTCGAATGAGTTCAATGATTCGGATCATTTATGAGTAGTATTTGTATTTTCTGAGAAATTAATGACTGCTTTGAATATGAGTATTCAATGAGTATGATTAATACGTTTGATTCATACTCATTGCTACTTATACTTATGAAACAACGTTAATGTTAGTCTGAGTAGTTGAATTTGAATGATGTGTACTCACTTATACTTATAAATTCAATAGTGAGCATGAATGGCGAAAAAGCGATTGATTGCTGATCCCTGATACATACATGCGTGCAAAATTCTGGCCGCCAACAGTATCAAATCAAGATTTGTGCAATTGAACTAATCGAGTTGCTTTAGATATTAGTACACGAGAGATTTATTTTTAGATGGCTAGATCACACTATTTTGTAAATAGAAAGATCGTGATAAACCTTGTCGAAAGCCTAACTGAAGCACGTTTACATATAGTATCAGTTAGCATACCTTTATAAATATAATGCATAACTGTTAAAATCTCTAATATATTTATTACGCTTGAACTCCTTTTTCTAAATCCAAAGATGTCGCAAATGAAAATGAATTGACTGCATCCTTTGAATGTAGCAGCATGATCTCGCACAGCTGTCGATTTAATCCACAGCGAAGCCGTGAAGGGGATGTTTACAAAAGAGGCAAAAGCAATATGAATAACGTACACATGAAGCGGAGTAAAAAGTCTAGCCTCAGATAGAACAAAATAAAATGATTTTGTTAAGATTAAATGATTTTGTGAAGGAGAAAAAAATCAGTAAAAAATTCGTTTTTTTTTCTTGATCATTTTAAGATTTAGTGTCAACGTAACTCATCATTGACGCAATACCAAAAATCCTCCGTTTAGATTTTACAAATTAAAATATATGTTTCGTATGATAGTGTATACGCCATATAATGACCTGAAGGCAATATAGATCATAGTCTTATAATAATAATCTTTACAATTTTATTACTTACCGTGTATTTTGAAAGTGGGTCAAGTCCATTTTTCTTTATTTCGAAATATTTAAGATTTGTATTATATTAAATTTAAAAATATTAGTATTTTTAATAGATATATATATTTTCAATATGTTTTCATATCACAATAATGTTTGCTGCGCGTACTAGAAGAGTAAGAGTAAGAGTTTTCCTATAACTAAGTACACTTGCCTCACTTTCAAAATTAAGAACGAACACTTCAATTTCCCGAATACCAGAATCAGAATAATTTTTTTACACTAAATTGTTCTCTTTTAGAAAGATCATAGCAATTGACATCTATGAGTACCATTAATTTAATTTAAAAAAATGTACTTACCCCACTTTCAAAATAAACAAATCATTTCATATTTTGTTATTTAAAAAATTTTTCTTTATTTTGTTGCTCAGTGCTACCTCCCATTCTAATTGCATTAAATGGTGGAATTTAATTGATTAAAATTTTATCAAAATTTTTCTTTAACTTTTAATTCAGCCAAAGCCATACAGTCAGTCATGTACTTATTTATAACTAAATTTACCAATTATATATCGTAAAAATAAAAATTATTTTAACTGATAAGAGTCCGCAGCTGGAGACAAGTCGTATGATGATGAGATATTTCATAGTAGAATACAGGGAAGAGGAAACAACATTAAAATATTTTTATTTGTTTTTAATTTCATGAAAATTAGAAATTAGAACAATAATATAAGTGTTTATTGCTCTAATAAAGGACGATTGCCGTCAATAAATAGATGACTAATAATTAATAACAAAATAATAACAAAAATTACAACAACATGTTTTTCTAACTATGACTTCAACGAAAAGAATAGATGTGTGAAAAATTAATAAATAAACATTTTTCATTTAAAAAGTTTTTAAGATTAAATTTATATGTTTTTTTATAATCTTTACGTGATTTATGGTGTAAACATTTCTATTAATATTTAGAACATTCAGTTCCACATTTAAAAATAATTTTCGTCATTAATTTTACATCGTTATCACACTTGACAACTGCTGTTGTTCAATGGGCTTAAGAATCTAAGCCCTTGAGTTACGTAGCATTATAGAGTCTTAATAATTAAAGTCTAGCGTCACAAACAAAAAATCGCACACACTCCCTTATACATATTTTATGTTACGAAGGCATGTGTTGATAAACTTTTCCATTTTCGTTTAAATTCAACAATCAAATATCAAATAATTAATAGTCAAGTTATTAAGACAGCTGTTTTCATTTGATTTTTGCTTTTGCTTAAGTAAAGGAACTTTACACGCTTAAGCTGATTCAATGGCGGGGAATTTTTTTTAAATTGTCAAAGTGTAATTCTGTAGCGATAATTAAAGTTAATTACATTTGGTATCACCAATAATTTATGTTGTAAAAACTAACGTGTATTTCAATAGGAACTTCCAAACTATAACAAATGGTAAAGGCCATATTGTTGAAGTAATACCTGTCAAATTGGTTGTCACTTATTGAGTTCGCCAACAATATGTTGTAATAATAAAATTACCTAGCGAAACAACGTTTCTTAGTATGCTAAGTTTAAGGCCACAGGCTCAGTAAACAATTGTACAACATCTATATGACGACAAATCGCAAGATCTGGATGAATAAGTTAGAAACAAAATTTTCGAACTGCAAGAGCATTCAATTTCTTTAAGAACGATTTTGGTCAGTCTATCAACGCTAACGATGATAACCATGATAACCAACTTCGTTTAACTTGAATTGGATGATATGGACACCAACGACATATGGTTTTACCAAGATGTCATGATGTGCCACACATCTCTTGCCACAGTGGACATTCTGCAGAAGCGATTTGAAGGTACGGTTACCTCACCGAAATTGTGTGATTTGACGCCTTTAAGCACTTTGTTCTGTAGTGTTCTTAAATCATAGATCTATGCGATTAAGCTACAAACTACAGCGACGTTAAAAGCTATTATGTATGTGTTCTGCAGTAGTTCAAATTCAGCCCGATTTATCAGTCACAGTCATGGAAAATTTGACATTTTGCATGAAAGCCACTAATCAAGGCAAATTTGTACGGTGTTATATTCCTTACATAATGGCAGCGTTTTCAAGCGAATAATTTTGATGATATCTAACAAACACTTTGTTTTATTTAAATCAGCATTAGGGAAACTAATATTCAATGCATTATACAATTATGGTAGTAATTTGAGAGTCTTTTACTCAGGCCACTTTGCACTGTATTTTTCCATTTGTTTTCTGTTTATTTCTCTTTGTTTTTACTTTTTACTTTCTTTTTACCTCCTTGCCTAAATCTGGTGTAGAGCCTACTTTTTAATTAAAGGACTTTTGAGGACTATCGAAAATACTTTGTTTATCGTTTGCTTATTTTTTGCCTAAGCGTGTGACTATGTACGCGTGAAAGTAAAAGACAAGAGCAGCACCTTGCCTTAATCTGATTCAAATTTAAATAAAGGAAGCTTTTTATAGCATCGAATCTATTGGAGGTAGAGGAAATCAAATAGCGATCAAACGATTCGTTTGGGCTGCAGCTTTCAAATTTCTTTGACTTAAAAGCCTACAAGAGCAATCGAACAAACTAGGTGGACTTAGACCAGAGTCAGGCAAATTATACAAATGCATTTTACAATTGTGGTAGTAATTTGAGAGTCTCTCACTCAGGCTACTTTGCACTGTGTTTTTGCACTTGTTTTCTTTTGCACTTATTTTTTGCCTACGCGTGCAGGTTTTTACCTGACTCTGGTTAAGACTAATGGTTGTTACTCTCACTTTCTTTTCTATATTGATTTGCTGCTTGTAGCTTTGATTCTGTTATTCGGCATAGTGTTATGGCAACATTTTAAATAGGAAGCAGTGTGTGGAGATGGCTGTTTAAAAAAATTGTTTTCGTAAATGATTTATAAATTGAAATGTATTCGCACAATTTAATTTAATTTTGTGTGTATCACACAATCACTTGTACTCTGAAATGGTACAGACAAACTAACACCCGCGCTGGCCGCACAGTTGCAGCCACATAACATAATGAAAATTTGCAAGAATATAAGCAAAACGTTTGCAACACGTTATTTTATTATTGTAACTATTGTTGTTGTTCTTGTTCTTGTTGTTGTTATTTCTACAATTCTTTATTGATGTTGTTGCTAAAGTTGTTGTTATTATTATTGCAATTATTTCATTTATTATTATTATTGTTGTTGTTATAGATGTTGTTTACAGTTGTTTTCGGTGTTGAGGAAATTAGCAACTCGTAATAAAAAAAAAAACTTTTTAATTATTGGCCAGCAAATACATTAAAAATTGCTAGAGAGGGGAAGTAAGAGGCATGAAAACGTAAATGAAAAAAAACCGAAAATAATTTGTCAACCATTTTTCAATTGATTCCGAGAGCGCTAATAATCGCTAATTTTCCTCTTTTTTGTTTAATTTTGTTTTTCTTTTATTATCAACAACAATAATTGAATTAATAATTGAATATGCCAATTTACTTTAACTTTTTGCATGACTTCATATTATGAGATAAACAGAAAATATAAAAAATAAATCAAATGTATATATTTATTGAATATTACCAGAAACTTTAAAAAAATTTCCATTCAGAAGAATAATGACCTATACTAATATATCGAAATATATACTATTATTTAGAGAAGAGATCATATATATTTCAAGGAAAAGGTTTAAATTACCTTTATCAATAGATTGAATGCATCAATTCATTTCATGAATAATCATTCAACTTTTATTAAGTAAAGCATTATAAAACAGCAACTAGATATTTTGTACACCAGCTGACAGTCATATTCATAAAAACTTGAATATATGTGAACTGTATTTTAAGAAAATTTCATATAAAAAATTTGAAATTTGAAATGTATTTTAATGAAATTTTCTATGAAAAATTTGTAATAAAATACTCAAACTCGTTTTATATATTATGAATAAAATACAAAGTTAAAAACATGTAAAATTCAGTTAATTTTGTAATATGAAGAACATTTACAGATTAACCCCCATATTCATAAAAAATTAAATCGCAAATCGATTAATAAGAAGGCATTAACTCAAAAATTTAACACTTTTAGTAGAGGTGAACAACTGTTTGTGGTTACATTTAAAGAGAATTTGAAAATCCGAATACATCATAGTAAGCAAAAAAATAATAAATTTTTTATGAAAATATACAATACATTTCCATTTCCACTTTTGTATTTACTCAAAATAATAACTTTTTGGTAATATAAAGGAAGTCACTACACTATTACGAAAGTGGTCTCAAATGTGGTTTTCGAGATGACAGAGTAATCGGAATACGTTGAAATTTTTACAATAGATAGATACTGATGTTGTTAATTGATTTCTTACAAAAAGTGCAATTTAATAAATTTTGAGTTAATACCCTCATGTTGATCAAGTGCGAAATGTATTTAAAATGTATTTTAAGAAAAATTTTTATGACAAATTTGAAATAAAATATATTTCAAACTCATTTTATATTTTATGAACATGGGAGTAAATCTGTAAATGTTACCCAATTTTCAAAATTAACTGAATTTTTTATTTGTTTTTTATTATTGTATGTTTACTATTCTTTCCTTCAGTTTTTAGCTGTAGCCCTACTGTTAAAAAAGGCTTCTTTGTTTAATTTCGTAATCTTGTTAAATATTAATTATTTTTTTTTAATAAAATTTCCACTTTTTAGTTACCTTAAAATTTTATTCTCCCTTTGTTGTTGTATGTTTTATAAATAGTTGCTTATTTTTAATTTATACTTTAAAACCACGAACTATTAACATGATAAAGGTGTTTGTAGATATTTAATCGTTTTATTAAAATTTCTTAGTCACCAAATTTAGTCAAAACATTAAAATCAATGAGTATATTGTTAACTTATAAAACATATTACACAAAATCAATATAAATGTTAACTAATTCATATGTGAATAGAAAAAAATAAAAAATGCAACAATTTTTCATATGTATGTAAAAACAACTTCAAACATATAAACAGATTTTTCAATAAAAATACAATTTTGTGCTTGAATTAATTAAATTGTTTAATTAATTTAATTACCATTAGTAGTCATAACAACATCGAATTGCAATCAGCAAGTTAATAAAAAATAACAACGTTAAAAAATATTGCATGTAAGGAATTATATAAATACCCTATACAGTGTACACTTACATACGAAGTCAAGGTTGTTGAAAAATAATTTTTAAAACCAATGTCATATAATTATTATTAATAATTATAATAATTACAAAAAGAAAAAAAATATTTATAAAAATTGATTATTAATTTATTAACCTCAAGATATTCTCTTTAAAAAAGAGGATTTTTCATTTTAAGCTTTAGGTTCAATTAGTCCCTCTTGTAATTAAAGAAACATTCGATATACCACATCAAAATAGTAAGTTTGTTACTGACATGACGATTGGAAAAGAGAAGCGTAAAGTTTTTGGTTAAAAATTTAAAAGAAAAATAATTTTTTCGAGTATAAATCCAAAAACCACTATAAAAAAAGTTAGTTGTCTGATGACAATTTTCTTTAATAGGTTCATATGATTAAATTAGAAAAAAAGGAACGCGATTGGCCGCAAAAAAATCAAAAATAACTGATTTTGAATCTTCACAATGCAAAGAAACTATTGCTGCTGTTATAGTTCGTTTGATTGCTTCGATGAATTGCCCTTTTAATTGTTTATAACATCAATTGAATTATATATCTCATTGCGAGCTAGCGGATTTGATCTTCCGTTTTATGTTTTTTAAAATTCGTTTTAGATTATCAGGCGATACATTTAGAATCTATAATTTTTTAAAACCTTAAATATATATTTTTTGTTATATACTACTGTGAACAAATCTGAGTAAGACTTTTCAATTTAAATATTCCTGGTTTATCGATTGTTGCAGTAATTACGCTTGTGTTTTTGCGAACAAAGAAAAATTGTTTCTTTGATTTTTATCATGTCTGAAATTATTCAACAAAGAAGTAACATTAAATTGTGTGCGCGAAGTGAAATGTCGTCCGCCAAAACATTCAGAATGTTGCAGAAAGTCTTTGGTATGAAGTCAATGTCAAGAGCAAGTGTTTTTGATTTGTACTTGGACATCCAGTGAGTTCAATCTATTTCCATTTTTACAAATGACATCTTCTGTATTAATAACGCAGAGCTCCAGAAAAAGATGTGAATGGATTGAACACACTTTGCGGAAACCGAAAACTGATATTATTATTTCGAATACAACTAGAATCTGATATTTTCGAAACACCAAGTGCATAAACACCAATTTCAAAAATAAATTCTTGTTGTACTCGATAGCGCCTATCAGAGAAATAATATCACTTGCAAAGTTCTTTCATCTCGTTCTTAGCCTTTAAACACATAAATTCACAAAAAATCCGTAACTCAAGATTTTGGAGGAGTTTCGAAAATTTCAAAAACAGATAGTTGTTGTACTCGACATCGTCTATCAGATATATAGTATCAGTCCCCAGGTATATTATTTATTAATTCCCATAACATTCCATGAAGGAACATGGGGACTTCTCTCAGTTATGAGCTGCACCCGATTCTATTTTTAAACTCATTGAAAGGGGCCTACAGTTAAACGCCGACTCCGAACTGCAAATGCATTTAGAGAAGTTTTCAATAGTAGTAATACTCATAACTTGTTACTAGTTAATGTTATGACGTGATACCGCTGTCGAAAAACTTTTTTTTTTCTTTTTTAAGATGGTCTGGCGTGGTATTGAACCAACGACTTTCTGGTTGGTAGGCTGGTGTCTTACCTACCATACCACAGCGGCACACATCAGTCCTCAGGTATTTCTATGGAATTTTTTAGTTATTGCTAATCGATAGATTAGCCAAAAATCGCAGTCAATTTAAGAAATCTTGTACGTCACTATGCGATACTTAATCGCCATAAAAGTAATAAATAAAAATAATTGCCTTAGAACTATAGAAATCGGTTTTTAGTTTCAATTTTGTTTATCGAAATAGATTCACTTTTAATCGTCATTTTTTAACATGAAAATCGTCTTTTTTAAAATTAAGTTAATACGTAAAAGTGTAGGGTGTCTTAATGTGCTTATGTGTCTTGATATACACGTTTTCATAATATGAATACTTTTTTAATTAAGATCTAAAAAATGTATACATTCATACACTTGAGCAATTCGTAAAATGACAACAATACCAAGCAGATGTTCATAGAAACTATTTGTAGACATTCTAGTCAAACTGGCGAATTTATATATCAAATTACACAGGAGCAGAAAGAGCAACAACACAGCAATTAAATGATGAAAATAAATTTCACAGCATTGCTTTAAAGGTGATTAAATTTTCTGTAAGGAATTTAGTTAAATTTTTTAATGGCAAAACCTTTATTAATGTTAAAGAGATATACGCTATAAAGAGCCAATCGAAACGACTACGAGTACAGCCGTTAAACTCTATATCCGCCATTTTGCCATTTAGTAAAAAGGTCGACATCAGAATCATTTTAAATTCACAAAACTTATGCCATATTTACCCAATAACCTCTCACTGTAGTTCGCTCTTTCGCATTCATAATTCAAAAACGAATTATAAGCCAAACTACCTAATTCCTCTTACAAAATTTTAATAGCGAATCACCCAAATTGTAATGCAATTTGTGGTTTTTATGGGGTGTATGTCCATGCTAAATGTGGTTTTTTAATTTTCTTACTTTTTCTTCTTTCTTTACACAATTTTACAACCAACAATAATTATAAATAACGAGAAAAAGGAATAAAAAGCCATTAAAGCGAATTACAAGAGTCATTTAAACGTGGTAATTTGTATAAGTAATTTAAGCAGTTAACGAAGAAATTGATTAATTGATTTTGTATTGAAAGACATAGTTATTCCTTTTTTATATATGTTTTCATTGGTATCTTTAACGCTAATTTTAGAGGTGTTGTGGTTACATTATTGCTCGATTATAATTATATGTATATTCTTAAACAAAAAATTGAGTTAAAGTTTTTTCCTTAAACTTTTTTTTTGACTTACTCTCGTAATATTATTAAATTTGCTTACATTTACATTTTTTAATTTACAATTAAAAATAGTCTCTGCGTTACAAATAATTCAAATATTCCAAAATGAAATTCAACTGAACGCCAACTGTAGCTGCTATACTCGTAGTAACAGATTAAAAAAAACGTGATTATTTAAAAAATGAAATAATAAAATAATTAAAAGTGAAAAGAATAATATACTACTACTTTTAAACAGAAATTTCATATTTATTTGTAAAAATGGAAATCATTTAGAAAAAAAACCCTTTCAAATAATGACTAAAAAATATTTATAGAGAAAAAAAATTGCAATTAATTCGTTATTCACTTTTGTAGTTGCTGCTGCTGCTGCTGCTGTTGTTAAAAAAACACACATTTTTCCTACTTTTAATTATTTTATATAGCAAATGAATGAGTAAATTATAAAGAATACGTTACGAGCAAAAAGTTAAAAGAAAGGGAAATAAAATTGAAATAAAAAAATATATTTTTTTAAACTGTGTGTAAGGGGTGTTTTTTATAGAGTTATAGAACTTTAAGTTGCAATAAAACAACGATGGATTATTCGATTGACATGAATTTTATTTATCCGAAAGATAATCTTGTGGCATTACATTTTAAATATGATTTCTGGCATATGACCGCCACGGCTGGCGCGCATGTAGTCCAATCTGGACGTCCAATTTTCGATGAATTTTTCCAACATTTGTGGCCGTATATCGGCAATAACACGGCGAATGTTGTCTTCCAAATAGTCAAGCGTTTGTAGCTCTACCGCATAGACCAATGACTTTACATAGCCACACAGAAAGTAGTCTAGCGGTGTTAAATCACAAGATCTTGGAGGCCAATTCACAGGTCCAAAACGTGAAATTAGGCGGTCACCAAACGTGTTTTCAATAAATCTATTGTGGCACGAACTGTGTGACATGTTGCGCCGTCTGGTTGACATTCCTGGACATCACGGTTATTCAGTTCAGGAATGAAAGAGTTAGTAATCATTGCTCTATACCGATCACCATTGACTGTAACGTTCTGGCCACCATCGTTTTTGAAAAAGTACGGACCAATGATTCCACCAGTCTATAAAGCGCACCAAACAGTCAATTTTTCTGGATGTAACGGTGTTTCCACATATACTTGAGGATTACCTTCACTCCAAATGCGGCAGTTTTGTTTGTTGACGTAGCCATTCAACCAGAAGTGCGCTTCATCGGTAAACAAAATTCGCTTATGAAAATCGGGAACAACGGTAATCTCTCTGTCGACTATTTGCAAGCATTGTTCAGGCATGAGTCCATTCATGATGAATTGCTAAACCAAACTGAGAATAAATCACTTGAAAGTAGTGCCAACTTAAAGTTCTATACCTCTATAAAAAACACGCTATAGTAGTTAAAATAAAAAGTGTGATGACCGGGTGAATAAAGACTTTGCCTCACCTACTCACGTGAGTGCCTGTTGATATTTGTTTAAACGAGTATATGGTTTTCAAAATAATGAAAAAAAAAAACAAATAATAGACCACTATACACTTTTAAATTTACTAATCGTTTAATAACATTGAGTCAGTATTATTAAAGGGTGTTTTTATAGCTGTGTCCGGACTTTAATTTATAATAAAATAAGAAATATTTTAATAAAGTAAATAAAGGTTTTATTCTGTTTAGAACAGTCAGGCAAATATAAAAATGTATTTTACAATTGTGGTAGTAATTTTAGAGTCTCTCACTCAGACCACTTTGCACTGTATTTTTCCATTTGTTTTCTCTTTATTTCTCTTTGTTTATTTTTTGTTTATGCGTGTAAGTACGTACGTACGTGTGAAAACAATAGAAGGACATTCATATTCTTTTTTAAATTTATATTTTAAAATTATTTCTGGTTAATGATCATCACTACCTATTTTTTCAATTACTCCTTTTGGGAGCAGGGCTTCCAAAGATCATTTTTGCCTTGTTTCAGTTTCTTTGTAAGCATTTGTAGTGCAGGTCAATCTACTGTAGCATGTCTAAGATGAATGATGTCAATGGTCTCAGTATATTTGTGTAGCCTTTGCTTATCGTGTTTTTTTTCTCTACAAGGGGTTTGAAAACTTCGAGAATGAATGAAGGGAATCAAAGCTTTGTATGCTGGCACTTTCACCACTACACCACGTGAATTCTGTTAGTCCAATTTTTTATTACTTTCGTTCAAGAACTTCTGGTATTCTTAGCGGTATGGGTTTAATTGACTTCGAATTGCTTAAAAGTTATTGGGTTGTAAGCAAAACACTCATTAAATCTCACGAGCTTGTTGGTCAAGGAACAGGATTATTTCATCTCATCTCATACGAAGGTATCGCACACAATTCACTGTAGTAGCAACTCCTACCTCAATTCAAAAGGAATACTTTGGCCCGCAATTGATATGGACGATATTTGGTTGCAATAAGACGGTGTCATGAGCAACACAAGGCGGCCAATATTCGCTTTATTACATGATATATTTCTCGATTCTTGATGTTTCTGCCCAAACTTGGAGCATTTGAAAACCAGCTTCGTCGAGTTTACACTGAGATACCACTCGAAATGTACGAAAAGGTGGTCGAGAATTATCTTAAAAGGATCACCTGCTGCAACCAATCCAGAGGTGGTCATTTAAATGACATTGTTCTTTGTTCATAATGGCAAGATCAAAGCATTATAATGAAATAAAAGTTTCAACGAAATCATAGCTCTCTGCGTGTTTATTTAGAACAAAAAATAGATAACCATGGATCAAAAAAGTAGAAAAATCTGTTAAATCTATGTGTGACCTTAGAAATAATATCTGGTGATTTTGTAAGAGCCTTCGGGTTTGATTAAAAAAGCGCATAAAATTAAAAGTAATGTATGAAATCTTTATTTGAGGCTCCAATTTTGGCGTACTTTCTTCAACATATCAGCCGGTATCTCACGAATAAATATTGGCTTCCAGTGCGTCAACCGTTGCGGGCTTGTACCTATAAATATGAGCCTTAACATAGCCCCTCAAAAATACGTAGCCACGATCCAAGCGGCCAAATGACTGGCCGTCTTGTTGAAACTACATGTCAGCCAAATCCAGCAAAATAAATTTGTAATTATCGCACGGTAGCGCTCGCCATTCACAGTAACGTTCCTACCTTCGTCGTCTTTCAAAAAGTACGATTCAATGATGCCACCGGCCCATAATCCACACCAAACACTGCATTGTTCGGGATGCAATGCAATGCTTCTGGTTGCTCTTCACACCAAACACTGCAATTTTGCTTGTTCAAATATCCATTCAACCAGAAATGAGATTACTATAGAATGCACGATCCATTTTCTTGTCTGAACATGCATTTTGATGATAAAATTCAATAATCTGCAAGCGTTGTGCGCTTGTAAGTCGATTCATGATTAAATTACAGACCAAACTGAACATGTTTGACATTAACATGTCACACGAAAACAGCTGAGCTGCCAAAGACAATGTTGCCAAAAACAAAGTTGCTAAAAATTCACCCGACACATGCATATCAAATAACATTGCTTGACATGAAGCTGAAACTATTTGATACCTGTGCCATGTGAACAATAAATTCCGGCATAGACTACTATATAAACCTTTACAAATCCATGCGTTATCAAATGTTTTTGGATTTTCTATACCTAACACATCAAAGAAAAATAGAAATTTGGATGGATAGGGCATACCTGGTCTGAAAACACTATCGTCAAAACTGCTTTAAGCTACAAATCATATGGCATGAAACGACGCGATAATACGGCTTACACAGAACAGGAACGGTTGGAATAATCAAATTGATGTCGTTGGCTTCCAAGCTAAGGAATACCGGAATATCTATATCATTTGTAAGAATAGAAGGGTGTTGAATTTTATCGTTTTAAACAGATTTCACTTTATATTCGACAATTTTGCTTGTTGACCAAGCCATTTAACCATATTTAAGACTTATGCTAGAAACTAATAGCCAAAACATAAGTTCGATCGCCAAAAAAAAAATAGTAAACTGAAAATACAGAATTAATATTTTCCATTACGTAGTCAGTCATTTGTTTTTGTTATTTTAGGTACAACGCAAAAATATCCCTCACGTGACCATCACTAAATCAATATTGAACGTTGTTTTAAACGTTAAACCCTTTTCTTAAAAAAAAAACTCCAACAAGTTAAGCACCACCGACACTGACATTATAATACCCCCATCCAACACATAATTAAATGTACAACAACAAGTGCTTTTCTTTAGTCTATTAACTTGTGAATGAGTCTCACTGTAGTTTCTACTAGAAAAATTTAAAAATTTAAAGCAAAAGTATTATAAGAAGTAGTGGCAAAAGAAGTGTATACACCTCTCCACACACTTAGATAACAATTTATTCATGTCAGAGATTGATAGCAGAAAACAGAAAAAATTATCTTTTATTTGGATTTTTATTTTTATTTTGTCCATGTGTAGAAAAGATGACATTAAAAACGTTTACTTAAGATTAGATATCAAGTGCCTGTACAACCGTATCAACCGATTATGGCCCAGATGACAAGAGTTTGTTTTAATAGATTTCCAGTTAAAACGACAAAATATGATAAAAGAAAAAACAAAAACAAAAGAAATGGAATGTGAATTCTAAGAAAAAATAGAGTAATAGAGAGCCAAATATAGGCAGACGTTTAGACGTATCGTTGTGTGAATAATTGATAGTTCGCAGAATTTTTTTGTTTTTTAATTAATTGCTTAAGAGTATTAATTGGTTAGATTGGGCATTAAAAATATACTCAATGGAGTGTTGGTGATAATTAGTAATATCATAATTAATTGGTAATAATTAATATTAATGTTAAAAATAGAATAGAAATTTAGGAGATTTTCTAACATATTAATTAAATAATGTTTAACTAAAATAAAACTTCACCAATAAGTTTCAATGCTAGAAGAGAAAGCAAAAGAAAATAAATTGCAATTAAAAATCAACTCTGGGCTTAAATTGTCAACAAAATCAGAATTCGGTGAAAAATGCTAAATATAGATTCTTCAAGGGTACTTAAACGACATACATATATGTGCACTCGTATATCGTTTTGAAGATCTTTTCTTTTCTTTCCAAACACTTAAAATCTGTTAATATTTGGATAAGTTATTAGCTTATGTGCATAAAGATGCAAAAACCGGTGTTTTAGCCGTAATTCGAGATTTTGAAGGTCTCTCGAAAATCCAAATACAAATTCTTATTCTTGTCGGTAGTGCTTATCAGAAAAATAGTATCACTTGCCTGATATTATTTTTTTTGCCACACCGCGTTATATCTGTGTCAATATGTGCACATATGGAAGAATAGCTTAGGTTGACTTAAGTCTCTTTATGACTACAGATATATCATATTTAGGGACCATCTCGAAAGAGACCTAACAATATACCTTCTATTGACAAAACTCCACTCGTCTTCGATGTTCTGTTCTTCTCAATTTTTCGCAACTTTCGCTGTATATAATAGCTTAAGTCGACTTAAGCTACTTTTCATATGACGATATAATACGAACTGTCATACTGTTTTTTATATATCTGATCAGTATACTCTGATAAATCATCATGAATAGTTTGAGGCTTGAACAGCGCTACCAAATTATCTAGATGTACTTTGAAAACAGGTCATCAATTTCCGATATTTATGGACGAAGTTTCATCGCATAACTGTGTTCAGCGATATGTATTATTTTTGGCTTAAACATTGGACAAAAACCTTACAGGACCTATAAGTACAGAAGGGTGCGCCCTTTGGTACGGTTTACACGCTGGTGTCATCATCAGGCCACAGTTTTTCAAAAATGATGCCAGATATAACGTTACGTTCAATGGAGATTGTTAACACACCATGAACAATTAATTGAAATGTAGTTTCGCCAGGGTGGTAAAACTGTATGTGCCATACAGCTACCACAACCATCGACTTATTGAATCTAAATTTGGCAATAAGTTAATTGCGAAAAATAGACTTGCCAATGGGCCTCCAAGATCATGCTATTTGACACCTCTCTATAATTTACTGTGTGGCCTCGGAACAGCCGCGCTAGCCCTGACATGAAATTATTCTGAATTGGTAATACCTTGTATTGTAAAAGGCTATTTTTTGCTATTTAGTTTTTACTGTGCAATTCCAAAATTTGCTCCGTAAAATTTGCCATTTCAGCATGAATAGAGTAACAAACGAACAAAGCTTGTAAATCGATTTATTATTAAAATTTGTGCGGTGTTAAAACTTATGAATGACCTAGCAACGAAGCTCATTTCTGGCACAACGGGTGCGACAACAAACAGATTTGCCGAATTTAGTGTGAATAGCAGCCAGAGGCACTTCAAGAGCAGTCAATATATTCTAATAAATGCAGTGTTTGTAGTTTCTGGTGCGGCGGCATCATTGGATCGTATTTCTATAAGAACGATTAAAATCACAATGTTACAGTCAATAGAACAAGCTACTGTGCGATGATTACCGACTTTTTTTTGCCCAAAATGGAAAATTGGACTTGGTTGACATATGGTTTCAAAAAGACGGTGCTACGTGTCATATGGCATGCGATACCATGAACCTATTCAGAAGCGAGTTTGGTGAGCAATTGATCAGTAACGTTTTGAAGCCGTACATTGGTAGTCAAAATCATGCTGTTTGACCGCATTAGATTATTTTTTGTGGAGATTCATAATGGGGCAAGCCAGCCTTTGGTGACCGGTTGCCATACCGGCCGAAATGCTGAAAAAATGAAGCCAAAATTAAAGCCCATGGATGGACAGTGGGCAATATATACACGAAATAAACTATAGACATGGCCGCTTGAGTATCTGAGAGTTAAATCTTGACAACTGAACGCCTATAGGGGTCTAAGCAGACAGTCTTGCTGCAAGTAGTGCTCTCAACTTGTACATGATCAAGTCGAAATGTCTCCTCAGCTGCATTCGCTCACCGGCCCGCTTGATACAGAACCATGTCGAATTGATATGGGTTCCGAGTCATGAAATTGCTGATGAGTGAGCTATTAGCGGGTTCTCTCTGGCTATCGTCCAGAGGGACGTGAATGCGGTCTTGGTGCGTTATCGAGCTTGATAGACACATGGGCACTGAGAAAGATGGAACATGATGTGATCTATCATTCGGGCACTGTATGATAGATCACATGTTAGAGCGCATGGGACGCCTTGGTCATGTCTACTGTCAGAATGAGGAGGAGAAAGAATCGGTACAACACCTGGTCTGTGACGGTCCCGCTCTATGGGCGCTTGGGTGCATGTCTCGATATGATTTAGACTGTCTTAGGAATGTGTCACTGTCGAGGAACTGAAAATTGGGATCTTTAGGTGTGGATTTTTTTTTTGGACTCGCCCATGTCCCGCCTTTCGACCTCTTTAATGGGCCTGTCCTGTAGCACAATGGTCCGTAGGGCCTTCTAGTGAATTCGTAAGTTGCGAGTAACCCACATGACCTAACCTAAACTACATGAAATAATCTTTAAATGGCAAGCAGTAATTTATTGCCCCAAATAAATATTTCATTCACTTTTGCAAATTTTCTGTGTTTTTCCATTTTTGTAAATCCGAACGGTTAAAAAATCACCCGTTATAATAAGAATTTTAACAATTTTCATATAAATTCCTTATTTTATTTTGTTAAAAAAAACCAAAGTGCTTTTTGAAAGCCCCAATAAATGTTGAACTTTATTCACGTCTTTTTATGTCTTTCGTTTGAAAACTTCAACTTTTCAACTTCAATTTTAGTACAATAATTTAAAAAAATCTACCATAACTTTACAAACGATCTTCGTATATATTTGATTTTTTGCACACTCATTCTGTCACACGTTTATATCGTGTCTGTTCTGTCTGTCTATTTTATTAACAGCAATAGGGATTGATTTTGACAGCCGGTTACATTTTTATGAATGAATAAATGAATAATAATTTCTATTAACAAATTGTACTATTAAAAAACAATAACAACAAGAAAAGCTATTAGTAACAACAAATACAACAACAATAGGATAAGTAAATTTGATTGCAACCACATTTTTTTGTCATAGAATAGAAACAGCAAAAAAGCATGATTTTTTACGAGGCAGTCTATTATAAAATAATAAAACCAAAGAAAACTATTTTTATAAGCAAATATACACTAAAAGTACTTTTAGCTCGTTCGTTCGTTGCAGGGTATTTTTACAGTCCATTTTGTTGGTTGTAAAATTTTTCACCATTTTTTGCTTAACTGTTCGCTGACGCTTAAAAAAGGTGTTTTTCTATAAATAATTTTCATTTAATTTTTATTGCAACGTTTAAAATTATTTAAAATTTTTTTATTGCTTTGCACTTAAATTAACAAAAAATAAAAATAAATAAATAAAAAACATATCCGCTTTAATTATTCGTAATAGGCGTTGAATTTTTAGGTGTTATTCTTTTGTGTGATACAGCGTTAAAAATAGCTTTATCGTACTAAAAAGCATTTAAATTTGTGTTTTAAAGTTATATTCAATCTTCAAGCCTCATATCACATTAAAAGAATCAGCGGTTTTTCTTAGTAAATTTTTGAATTACAATTATCTTCATAAAAAATTATTGTTTGACTTACAAACTTACATACATAAAGTGCATTTATCTATGACCTTTTGTAATTTTTCGTTTAATTTCATAATTACATGGCTGTAGAACTTTTGTAATTTAGCGGCATAAAACTTGGACAATGATTTTTAGCGTAATTTTTTTAACATCAAGTAATCTTGCAGACAGCAAGATGTATATGTCATCAAAAATATGTACGGTGTGTGCATAAAATGGTACAATGCCTATGCTGTTGACCAATTACGCTCAATTATTCTTAAACAAATTGTGAACAGTAGATCATAATTGATTGTTTCACCAGGTTGTGGTAGCTCATAATTTCCTTCTATGTATTTCTACCAACATGGTAATTTCCGAACCGAGATCGAATACACAGGTTCTTCGTGCGACCTTTACCCATATCTCAATTATTATCTTAAATGTTATTTTAATTAAATTAAAAAATTTTTTTTCTACCTTTTGTACCCTTCCGGTTCAAATCACTGTATCATCTATCATTTAGCTGTATACAGTCTACGAACAAATTTACATTTTATCCAGTGTGCTTTCTGCAATACCCGCTTTTTGGCTAATGTGAATAGATAACGCTGCTTAAATTGTTGTCGTTTTCCACATATAACGGGTCCGCCATCTAACTTTTTTTTCAACTAGTGCTTATTTCGTGAATGGTAACACTTAGCTCATGTCTGATTTGACAGATAATTAGTTTTATCCTTCCGCTGAACGAATATGGTTGTGTATACGCTTTTTTCGCTTCGCTAAGTGGGCTTGCGATCGGCTTACAGAAGACCCCGATTTTGCCAAAAAAATCATCTTTTCAGATGAAGCTCATTTTGATCTTGGCGGGTATGTAAACAAGCAAAATTGTCGCATTTGGGGCACAGAAAACCCGCACGCATACATTTAAGAGCCGATACACCCAAGACGAGTCACTGTTTGGTGCGGATTTTGGTCCAGAGGCTTAATTCCAAAATGAGCAAGCAGTGGCCCTTACAGTCAACGGCGATAATTATCGGGCTATGTTGAACGAATTTTTGTTCACAAAATTTTTGGCGGACCCTATACAAAATTCGATATTTAGTATGAATGGAAGGCGCCACACCTATTTGTCCAATTTGTCTAGTTATTGGCTGATGATTTGTATTGTTCATGACTTGAACCTAATTTGGAAACTTCTTTGTTACAGTTCTCAGGATGTACAAAAACTTATATTTACTTTGTATAAGAGGTATCACTCCTGCTTGTCCTATTCCGCCTACTTTTTGACTAATAATTTGTACTGACTATGAAGCTATTTGGACCAAATACTGAAACTTTAGCTTTAACCGTTCTCGAGATATAAAGAAATCAATATTTAGTTTATATGGGAGGTATCACACATTTTTTTCCAATTCCGCGCAGTTCTTGACTGATGATTTGTATTGACTTTAAAGTCAGTCATACCAAATTCAGAAGTTTTTGCTTTAACCGTTGTCAAGATATAATCAAATCAATATTTAGTTTGTATGGAAGGTGCCACGATTACTCGCCAATTCTTCTCAGTTTTTGACCTATGAATTTGTTGACTATAAATTTAATCAGACCAAATGTTGAAGCTTTTGCTTTAACCGTTCTCAAGATATACAGAAATCAATATTTACTTTTTACGGGAGGTACCACGCCCACTTGTTTGATTCCATCCACTTAATGATTGCTGATTTGTATCGACTATGAGACCTTTTTCCAAAAGGCACAAATAAACCAATAAACATGGACCCCATTCGATTTTTATACTCATTGAGAGGGACCTACAGTTTAAATCCGGTTCCGAACAGCATTAGTTAGAGAAGTTTTTTATAGTGTGATTACTCATAACCAGTCGCAAGCAATCTTGTGAACTAATACCGCTGTTGAAAATTGTCAGACGGTCTGGCCTGGCATTGAACTGAGGACATCTTGGTTGTTAGACGGGTGTCTTACCTACCACACCACAGCGGCACACAAATTAAAATACTTCACTTATTTTTTAATTTGCATAAATTTTAACATGAAGAAATGCCTTGACAGGCTAAGTGAAAGATCGTTTTCAAGTATGAATTCAATACCATCTATCGACAAAAAACAAAACAAAAACCTAATTGTGTTACACTGATCCTAATCTATACATTTCCAAAGCTAATGATCTTCTCCGGTTTAACATCGCCGACGTTTTTTAATGTATGAAAGTATGGTTAGCTCAAGAATTTTGGCCTCTTTCTAATAACTGCGGACACCCGCAAAGTGATGCTTTAGTCTACAATTTTTACTTTCACAACTATGAGCATTGAATAGCTTGTATGGCATATAGCAGCAATCGCATAGCTTCGAAGAAAATAAATTTTATTTGTTAGTATACAACCATTCAATTTTAACTATATACTCTTACTCGGCTAACTTTTAAACTCTTATAAAAAGAGTTATGAACACGAAATTTTGTTTACAAATTTCTGTTCAAAATTAGTTAACAAACATTGCTTCTTTGATCCTTCTAGTTTTTTTCAATACATATTTAAATAAATACAAAATGAAATTAAAAAACTTGGGGTAAATTAGGCCGCGGTTAGGCATGATTTTTTTATATAAGATATCGTCAATCGAAATAGGAATTATGTAACTATCTTTTAAGCTTAAAAGTTTCTTTAAATAATTACTTACCACAATAATCGCATCTTTTAATTTCAGGTACCGAAGAATGTCCAGTAAGATCGGTGATCAATCGTGTTGGTACTCAATTACACAAAGCCCTTTCAGAGAAGGGCATGGCTCTTTTGGTCAATCATGGCATCTGTGATGAAAAAGTAAATAAATTTTTGCTTAACTTTACAATAAATGATACATTAAATTCGAAATCTCTTATACTTACAGTTAAAAACAGCCTGGGACCATTTAGATGATTTTGTCGATCTACCCGAAGATGTCAAACAACATTATATACGCAGTGGCGATGATAATCATGGCTATGTTAGTCCAGGCCTAGAACGTTTCGATGGTAAAACTCCCGAGTTACGTCATGCCTTTAATATTTGTACACTGAATGCTAAAAATCTGCCTGAAGAACCTCTACCAGGATTTGCCGATCATATATCTGTTTTAGCTGAAGACTTTAAAGCACTGTCACGTTTCCTCCTACAGGCTTTGGCCTTATCACTTGACATACCACAAACATTTTTCCTAGAGAAACACTCACATATGCTGTCGGGCGATCATGATAATGAGACAACGTTACGTTTGCTATACTATCCGCCGGTTATAGAGGATGATGAGGGTAGTAAAAATGAATTCATCAAAGGTCGCTGTAAATATAGTTATCAACGTTGTGTATCGGATAAACCAGACTTTCGTCCAGAATATAATCCTCGTGATGAATACAATGATTTGGAGAATGAAGACTCAAAGGGCCTAAACGGCAGCTTAGATATCACAGAAAGACAATTACCTAACGGTGTAGTGATACGTTGTGGCGCTCATACCGATTATGGCACGTTTACGCTGTTGGCGCAGGATTCGGAAGGTGGTCTAGAAGTCAAATTGCCGGGTAGTGAAAAATGGCAAAGAGTTGGTCATCTGCCGGGAGCTATACTTATAAATTGTGGTGAAATATTATCGATATGGACTCAAAATCGTTATCCCGCTTTGGTGAGTTTATTAGAGTATGGTATTGTCGTTTGAAAAATGCTTACTAAATAAGCAAATTTTTTGCTTATTCTAGCAACATCGTGTGGTTATACCCGAACAGGAACATATACGTTCCAGAGGTCGCCATTCTATAGCTTTCTTTTGTCATCCAGGTGAGTTTGTTTTTATAACATTTTATATTTTAAAAATTGTTTATTAACGTATTTGTTCATCTTTAGATAATATGACAATGATTTCACCCAACGATTTACCTCTACCCGCCGATGGACAAGATATTACCTGCAAAAAGACCCGCAAGAAGTCATTTAAAGCGGCGAAAGAAAAGTAAGTTTAAAAATTTATTAAAAAACAACGCAGGCCATTGTAAGTTAATTCCTGTAAAGCATTATTTAAATAGATAAAACGGAAGCAAGGTCAGATACATATGCTGCGCCATGTGATTTTTCTAAGCCTCGAGAATTATTTATTAGCGTTTATTCATACTATCAAACAATTTGATGTTTCGTAGGATGTATCAGTAGATTTAATCAAATCTGTGGAACCAAATTAGTAACATTATTCTCCACAATTTATAGCCTTCCCGCTGGTCGGTACGATCTTTAAAAACTGCTTGAATATTCTCTATAAGTTAGAACGCAAGCCAGTAACAGATCATCTCCATTGCTTGAAAATCCATAAATTCGATAAAAATGTCATAAATTCTTTTCAGCTCCTAATGAGGAATTTGCCCTATCCATGTCACCTCTCCACTAGTTCTAGTTCATAATAGTGATTTTGTCAATCAATATTGCGTAACATTTCTAGACCGTGCTAAATCTTCGTACAATTGCTTTTCAAACCTAAACTGACAATATTTCCGTCATTTGTATTAGGAATCCGCAAATTCTAAGGACCTATCAGTGTCATTTTTAGTTCTTTCTTAAAACTTTTGTGGCCAGAGATCAAGCAACGTCTAAATATCGAAGCTTAGGCAACACTGAAAGAGTCGGAAAAATTTTCTCTGGACCTACTTCAAGGTCTCGCCAACTCTAACAAACAATTTTGGAGAAAACTTTAGACGCTATTGCTGCAATAAACATCACCTTTTCAGGACTGAACATCCAATCAACTGCTTTGATCGACCGCTAACAAAGTTATTTGAGTGAAATTAGTCATAACAAGTATTCTCGGATTTTTGTCACCTTATCGATTCGACGTTGAAGATGATTCTTATATTTGCGGCAAAATTTTTAAAGTGTTGGGTGTAGGAGTGGCTTCCCTGATTTCGTTTTGGTAATTTATAAAAAGTTTAAGTGAATTATGCATTATGAACTACTACATTTTGGTGAAACTATTCACTCGGATAACTTGGTGCGTAGTTTGCAGAAAGCAGCTAAGGAAGACCGACTAGACAATGCGAGGCAAAACATATTATTAACTTGTACTAAAAAATAGATGTCACATAATGCCAGGATATACCATATCTGCTGAGATGAGTCTGAGCTCGTCGTATGATATCTAAACTTGTCAAAAGTTGCTAAGATACGCTACAAAAATTGAGGCTTAGTAATAGAGTTTAGTTGCTTTGGGTACCTGTTTGCTGTGGAATTTGTGACACCCCATATCGGTTCAAAGCAATTCTATTCTATTCTCAATTTTATAAATTGCAAATTTGAAAATGCTTGGACTACTGGAACGATTAAGTGGGTCTTAGCCACGTTAAAGCGGTAATATATTCAAAATATGGGAGTAAAGCAGAATAGAGAATGGCTATAACGAATGTAAATATTTGTTGATTGTGCTTGCAAACGACAAAGACGGCGGGAAACATATTATGTGAATGTGAGGTTATTAATAGATTTTGATGAATGTGTTTAGGTACGCATAGGATATCAATGGTGGGCGTATAAACCACCAAAGTTTCAGACCCGCTAGCGTTCATTAGGAGGTCAGTACTATTTCCTGAACAATCAGTCGACTCGAAGGGTCGCTATATATCTAACAGGTCACAGTACCTTTCAATTGTACTCGATCTGAGTCGATAATGATGATGCCAGATCAAACGTATGTTTTAATTTTACTGGGTGACTATTATTTATTTTGGTGTCTCTGTTGATAGTAAAAATCTAATCAAGCGAAGAGCCGCCTAACCTAAAATCACTCGATCAAGTTTTTCACCGAAAAGACCATGGAATCATAAAGATAACCGGAAAATGGAAAAATGTCAGAGATAATTGATTTGCAGAAAAGAAAATTTTTGTTAAAAAAATCCTGGATAATTTTTATAAGACTTAATATAATAAAATAGTGTGTTGAAATAAAGCCATCATCAGTTTATTATTGTTATTGTTCTACTTAAAGCAATATTTTTACCTTTTTAACTGGTTTTTTTAAAGTTTAATTTTAAACTCAGTTTCTTTAAAATTATTGCCAGAATGTACAAATTATTTATATAAATAACAATAAATTATTTTTATTCTTGTTTCATTTCAGAGTCTATAATGCCTATCAGCTGATACAAAAGCGTTTTCGAGATACTTACCACAATAGTTCACAATAATCTTAAACACGGTATACTTTAGTTAATAAATTAAAAAAAAGACGGGACTTTATTTATTTTTATTGTCCTTTTTATTAATAATTTAAATAAGTGAAAAATAAAAACAAACAGTAAAGAGAATAAAAAAGCACTAAAAACTTTTACATAAACTTATAAAAAAAATAGTTTTATTAATAAGTGTAATGCTTTCTGAAAATTCTATAAAAATATGTAATTTAAGTTAAAACAATATTGATGAGAGTATATTGAATTTTTTTTAACTGAGTATTTCTATGTATAACCATCCACTCATTCATCCATCCATCAATTTGTTAACCATAACTCAATATTTAAATTGATATTAAAAAGAAAAAAAAACAACAACAAAAATGCTATGTATGTATATGTTCAAAACATTTTATGCTTTCATCTCTTTATTTTTTAATAAAAGACATCAAAAAAAGTGAACAACACTTGAAATTATTTTGTCCTTTCAAACGCAATTAACAGAGCACTCTTACAGGTAAATATGATATGTTATTGAATTGTTTATTTACGAGTAAGCGCAATTAATAAATGTTTTCATTTCTTTTTTACATTATTTTTGTTTTTATGTGTTACGAAAAATAAGTTTTATATATTAACTCGAAACGTACCGGTACTTTAAACCTGTCTATTCATACCATGGCGTGTAGTTTGAATCTTTAAACGCTATCTAAAAAAGAAGGCTATTTGCTTACACGACAAGGGCTTTTAATAATTCACTCCTTCATTCATAATTTAACCCCCAATTGTGAGCCGATTGATTTTCTCATTAAAAAATTTATGAGCGTATCACTTAAGTTGCAAGTAATTCAGTTTCAATTACCCTGTGGATAACTAAATAATTAACAAGATCTCCAATTTGATGAGGTGCTTGTTTGTTCACGCTAAATTTGCTTAATTTTCTAACATTTTGAAAGTTTATCGGCATATAATAAAAGAAATAAAATTTATAAGAAGAATCATTGAAACCAAATACAAATTCTGCCATGTGAATAGGGTAGTTCACATAAGTAATTCAAATATAGAACAAAGAATTACGAAGGAGCAGATTTGTTGGCAACTATTTACTATCTAGCCCTTTCGATTTTAATGTGAATTACCACGTTAACCAACCAAATGTTATGTCTCGTCCAATAGTGAAGCGTTGTCAAACTATTGACATTTGACATTGCTTTTTAGACTTAAATAATGAATAAAGATTCAAGAATAAGACTTTTTTGGCCGCAGTGCAGATGTTTGGAAAATATTTCCAAAAGTTTTACCGCCACCATAGTGTCATATTCAAACCTTAAATATGTCGCGTCGACACTTAAAATTCCCAGGTTCTTCTTATTGAGACTGGTAGCTATGTTTTTCTTCGTTCGCTATGCGACATTACATGCCTTCTGCCGAACTTGCAATGAAATTTGATTTGTTAGCGAATTATTAATTGCTACTTTGAAGATGATTTATCACAAGTAAGTTTTTATCCGACATAACAACCAAAAGATTTAGACCATCTTTTTTACAGCAGCTGTTTTATAAACACATTTCGGGTTCTACTTAAAATCGATGTAAATCATATAATTGATTCAAATATGGAGCAAAGTAATTGGAACTCTTGTGTGAACATAGTATTACATAATTCAGACTTGACACTTTCTACGCGATTGATAATGGGTATCAGAGCAGCATCGTGCTCAATTTATTAATTTTCTTGTTCAGCTTCACGAATTCGAGATGCTCTGTAACCGAATCTTTCTCGAATTCTGACTCTGACTGAAAAAAATATAAATTTATTTCTTGCAGATCTGACATGTGTAATATATATTCTATGACTCTTAGTCGACGACTTTTCATTTCGCTATTAGGAGGAACTATTGTTTAAGAATCTTCGATAAGATTTTCTTTGCATATGTCGTTTGACTGCTTACTCAGAAAACAGACGGACGTATCAGACTTAGATATATGAAACCTTAACTTGAGAAGTGTATGCGATAAGTTTGCGGTAAGTTTTCAGTTGGATAACTGTAAAAAAATACGTAAATGACCCTTCTTGGTACGTAAATGACGGACAGGAGAACTTTTGCGATTAGATATAATAACAAATTCCAAAAAATCAAATGCATAAAGGAAAAAATTTTGAAGGCATAACTCTAAAACAAAACTTTGAAAAGGGTAAGTTTACCATCCCCGGTAAGTAAAGTGTTAACAATAATTTAAGCGTATAATGGTCGTTAACTTATTAAGAAATTATTTAGCTTTTTTTAAATAAAATTTAATTATTATAATAATAATTCAAGTTATTCAATTGGAAAAGTTTAAATTGTTTATTAAATAAATAAAAACAAAATTTTATTTTATTAATAAATAATTTTAATATATTTACGCCAAATTAAAATTAAAAAAAGGAATTTTTTCAGTATGTTTTTATTACCTTAAGAATTATAATTAAAATTTAGTCTCTAAATACGAAGTGGTACAATTTTTATATTGGGACTTTAATATTTTGTAAAACTACTTGTTTTTTTTTTTGTTAATATTGCATTCGAAAATATTTATTTTTCTTTCATTTATTTTTCTTTAAATTCTCAGTTTAAACTATACGGACACCTGTGATTATTTTTAAAGAATAGTTTTGGCAACTCTAGAAATTGATTGCGAGTAATGCCAGATTAATTAAGTGCTGCCAGACTACCTTTAAAGATCAGCAACTAATACACAAGGCGAATTCAAACCAGTTGACCTTAGCTTGCTACAAACAACAGCTGATAAGTAACTACATATATGTCAAAACGATTTGTCATTAATTTTTTTTTGCAACAAATACTTATGTCTGACAAACAGTTAATTTGCTCACTACAGTGTTACATTATTTTTACACAACGTTAAAGTCTGTTTACAGTGTTGTATTCATTTTCAAAATGAGACCACCTTGTTAAATTCGCCTTGCTAATACATTCTCAAAAGAGAATAGACATTTGGTACGAATAAAATTTTAGGACGTCTCATTAAATTTGCTTTACAACGACTATAATCATTATTGCAAAGGTATTAACGAGTAATGGGTTTATGTTTTTATATAATTATAATTCGTGCTATGGTCACGACTTGACATCTGAGTCATTTCATGCTGAGCGTTAGTATCGTACACTCAAGAGCAATATTATAGCCGCACTAGTTTTTTCAGCAGTTTTTAAGGTAGTAATAAAACAGTAAAAATTTGAGAGGTTTCAGAAAAAAACCTCAATCTTATTCAAAATTTGGAAGCATTCGGTGCTCACAAGATGCTTGAGTTGATTTTTCCGCATACGAATTGACTAACCTTAAACTGTTCTTTGAAAGAAATAGAGGAAAAAATATGGTTTTCCGCAGGTTAGTCCCTCTGTTAACAAACAGTAAATAAAAGCGCATGTTGTTGGAGTCGCAAAATATACGCAAATGAATTGAAAAGCTCAGCTGATAAACCACGAGACTACATTGCTTGATTATTTTCGAAATGCAATTGACGGAATAAAGGCAATAATAATATTGCACCGTCATGAAAAATTTCATCATTTGAATAATAGAATTATTGGATATCTTTTACTGTTGTTGCTTTATTTATATTCATTTAAATATTTACCTGGCTACACTATTCGAACGAAGTATAATGGCACTGGTCTAAAGCAAAAAAAGTGTTTAAACAAAACTATATGGAAGGTAATGAGTTTGAACGCTGAATTTAAATCCATTTTCAGTTTTTTTCCTTCGGGCTCAACTTTTTTTTTTGGGGGGGGGGCGTGGCAAATTTTTCGCAAAATTATGGTAGTTATGTCCATATATTTCGTAATAACTTGAAAACGTCTTGACCGATTTTAATGCAAGTACCAGCAAATATTAAGGAACAAAATTTCCTTAATAGAGCAATTTTTTTTTTCAGAACGAAAATTTTAGGTGTTAGTCACTTAAATCAAAGATTAAAATGTTACGAATAAAACAAGCTATGAATCATGAAAATCGATTGTTTATTGCTGATGTTATCCAAAATTAAATGCAGGTACCTAACTTTGACCAAAATTAGCGAACAAATTTTTTCTTGCAAAATTAATAGATAATTTGAGCTTAGCAAACAAAGCAGTAAGTGTATTAAAAATCATACTTATGCTAAACACTTGCTAGGTTTTCATTATTATTTAGGTTTCTAGGTTATCTTGGTTTTCATTATTATTAGTTATTCTCAATCCTTTCTGTCGTGGTAGACTTAACGCTTTCAAATTTGTACAATTTAATTGCTTGCTTACAGTTTGTCAGATTTATACGAACAAAACCTATTCTCGCAAGAGTTATAGAGAATATTGCAGAAGACCTCAATGTCATTTCAATACAATGATATCAAACGTACATAGACGTCCTTATTCGGAAGAAGAAAATTCGTGTGAACTGTACATAAGTATACATATATTGTACGTATACTTTTATACTCAATATTTTTCGTTAATTTAAACTCTACTTGTAGCACTATACGCATACATTTCTAAAAGATGGTGACAGAGTTTTTGACAACCATCGCACTAAAACATTAACATTGAAACACTTTTTACATACATTTTCCAAAATTGCTTCATACGCTTTATTAATTAATGTATACATATATGTCAGTATATATATATGCATATATTTTAGTTAGTTTTATTCATTCATAAACGTGTGTTTCAAATAACAAGTATTTTATTATTATTTTATTTTGTAATTTTTAATCAACAAAAAATAAATTCTTATTTTAATGCTTAACTATTAAAATAATTTCTGCACAACATTTACTTTATTTTTACTTTTTTAAAACTATTTTTATTTAATATTTGTATATGAATGTAGGTATGTATGTATGTGTGTTTTGTAAATACTTTGGTTTAATTTACATTTTATTTATAACTAATGGACTTTTTTCAATTCAATATAATGTATTTTTTTTAATTTTATATTACGATTTTACCTATACACTGGGTTGTATGTACTGTATTCAATTGTGTTTTATTTTATTTTTTAAAATACATTTTTACGTAATAAATAATACCTATAATTTTATTTTTTTTTCAATCAGTCATTGCAAACATTTATTTTTTTTATAGTTGTGTACGTGTGGGTGTGTGCTGTTTTTTGCTCGCATATTTTTTAATTCTATTGTTATTGTCATTTTAACCAGTATTTAAAATGGCAACACAGTTTTATTTTAATTCACTGTTACATTGTCTCTCAGTTTTATTTTTAATAATTTTAATGGTTCATTGCTGCTGCAATTGCGTATATATGTGTGTATGATTAATGCTTAGTTTAAATAAAAGTTTGGATAAATGAATCGCTAACCTTATCATTTTGACGCATTGAATTTTGCCCCTATTTACATAAATTTAAATAAACGTAATATAATGATACATCTCTAAAAGCAAAACCGACCTATTATTCACTTTTTTTAATAAGGTGACCATACGTTGCATTTTATAGTTTGGATGAATTGAGCAAATATTAAGGTGACCTTATCATTTTTAAACACACCTTATACAATGTTCTCACAAACATGTTTGCCAATATATCACCCCTTTAAAAGAGAATGAGAAAGAGACTAACGAAATAATGTGTTTTTATTTGTTATTTAAACAAATTTTTTTTTGCTTTACTGTTCATACCCAATCGGCACAGTATTAGTAAACAATGTAGTTGCAAACCAAAACCCTTTGTTACAATAGTAGTTCAATCAGATTTAGGCAAAGAGCTGCTCTTCGCTTTTATTTTCACATGTACGTAATCATACGAGTACGCATAGACAAGAAATAAACAAAGAAAAGTAAAGAGAAAACAAGTGGATAAATAGAGTGCAAAGTGGCGTGAGTGAGACCCTTTCAAATAACTGCCACAACTGTAAAATGCATTAATATTAGTTTGTTTGACACTGATTTAAATAATAACATTCAAATCAGGGATGGACAATTTGGTACAATTGTACTTGTTTAGCACTGTTTTCAAGTCAAAAGTGCAGTAGCAGTGAAGTAGTGAATTTATAACTATTTCAAAATGTTCCCTATATCATTATTCCTATATCATTATTCAATTTTTTTGGGTTCCTTTCATTTTTATATGGCATCTTTTAGGTAAGCATTCGTTGTGAATTGTTTGGCACATTTTAACCAATAGCATTCAACCTTTAACTGTTGTTTCGGAAAGAACTTGTAGCATCGCATCATTAATATTAAAAACGTTTCATTAAGAGAAAATGTTTCGAGCGCTGGTGGATGTTGAAATGATTAAGTCTTTAAAAACGACAACATATCGCATACTAAATTATAAACAATCACAACTTAAAATTCACAAATGTTTAGGAGAAGCGAAACAGGTGTTTTTCAAAACATGATTTAACATGGATACTGACGTAAAGAAGACAGTAAAGGAAAATTAATTTTCGTGGTCGTTAGGGATTTGACCTGCGAATTGGTTTACGAAAGAAACGACTTTGATAAATTTTGACTTGTTACTGTTTATGACTTACCAGAGCATGTCCAAATGAATTTTTATTTACTTTACGAACTTCCTAGCTTTCGTCTCTTCTGACTATTTCCTGTTTCCAAATTTAATGAAATTACTGCATAGTAATCTAGAGCTTACACGCGCACTAACGCGTGCCATGTACTTCTACCTTAAGAGATTTGTTGCAATCGAAGTGCCGGATTCCGACGAGGATATTATATTGACAAATAAAATGCCTTTTTTTGTTGTAGAACAGCCATGCGGTTATCAAACTGTCGTTGTATCTTTAAGATTCCAAACTGCTGCTTTATTAGTAATTTTACACGGATATTCTCATTTATTTATTTACTACTGTTATTAATTTATTACTAAATCAGCACACGTTTGGTAGTATAGGACTTAACCCCCATATTCTTAAAAACATATTGAGAATCTATTTTAAAAAAATTTTAAATATAATACATTTCAAACTCATTTTAAATTTTATGAATATGGGTGTAAAAATATTAGGTTCCTGAGTAAGGTTTTTTCTTTTTCCTGTGCTTCTTTTTGTATACTATTAATTATTTCTGCATGAATTGGCTAACTGGGCTTTTACATTCTCTATGAAATTCTGTGTAGTCGAGAAAGAGTAAAACAGTCAGTGTTAGCATAGAAACAGACGGACTACATGTTAATTTCATTTCCATCAATTTAATTTCAACGTTAATACGAACAAAATGTCCACGCTTTACCAAAAATTGATTTTTTTCTTATCTATTCGGTACATTTATTTGTACGGTTGCCGTAGCTGTTTAATGATTTGTTTACAGATAAATTATTTCTGATAACAACTTAACTCCAAAATGATTTATTTGGATATTCAATTTGTGGCCGAATGATAAAACAAATATGTTTAAAAATAAATATAAACCGTAAACAACAAATAGAAATAGTTTTCAAAGTTAAAAAAAAACAAAAAAATATGAATAATAACGTAAATAGGATTTCGAGAAATTTTTAATTTTGAAATTTAAAAATATTTCATTTCTAGTTTAAAACCTACAAGGAATTATAAGTTTAAAAACTGAAAGCACAACACAACTTTACGAAACAGCTAAAGGGGGTGATACATTGGCAAACATTTGTGTGCAAACATCGTAAATAACCAGCCGCATACATGAATAACTTACTTTTCCTTGAATGCGATTGGTTATTTGCGATGTTTGCAAACAAATGTTTGCCAATGTATTACTCCTTTAAAAGTAACAAATTTTTCTCAGAAAGTTTTTCATTTGGCATGAATCCTGAAGGGTATGTGATGGAGGTTCCATCACGAATGTCTTAAAAAAGGAATAAAAGTATAAACAAGTAATTAACTAATGGCTGCGCATCTGTAGTCTCGGTCACATAAAACAACATTCCGTGATAATCTTAATAACCTTGTAAATTATTATTTTTGTTTTTTGTTTTAAAATTACAAAGTTGTATCTGTCATTTAAAGTCTCTAGACTGAAAGAGAAATATTATAGACTTTTATACCCTACAGCAGTGGAGGTGGTAATAAGTTTTGTGTTGAGTTCAAAATTTACTTTTAGTAATTGTTATTAGATGTTGTTAAAATGAAGCTGAAATTTCTGGTAAAGAAATTTTTTTTGAATTCATTGAAAATAAGTGAAATATCTGCAGAAATGCGCTGTGTAATGCTTCTTTACCTTTTTTTTCCAGAAAGCTTCTATTGCCTTATCGAAGTTTCATGAATTAGTTGATTTCAGGCTAAGTAGATGATTAGTCTATTATAGCTCGCTTTCATGTAATTGTATAGTGGTGAGGATCCTTGCTAAGTAGTAGTGGTGATCCTTACTTAGCATTGCCATTTTTCCCCAGTTGGTGGGGTAGCGTTTTCTACTGATCTTTCGTGTGACGGCAGAGATCCTTGCTAAGTAGTGGTGGTGATCCTTACTTAGCATTGACATTTTTCTTCAGTAGGTGGGGTAGCGTTTTTTCTGACCATTCATGTAATGGTTGTTCATTGCCAGAGGTAAGTTAAAATGTCAGGGCAGCGTCCCTTAGATGGATTTTTTAGAAGGGATGTTTGGAGCTTAAAACCTCTTAGATTCTTCTGTTGTAGATTCGAACTACACCACGTCATAGTAAAAAAATAGCTCGCTATTTCAAGAAGCTGGATGTTTGTTAGTTACATCAATTTGCGCAAAAAAATGGACTGAATCTTGTTCTGTCTAGAGTTAGAATGCCTGCACATCACTTGATGTTCAGCTTTTCTTTTGATCGCAGTTATGCCCATAAATCGTATGTTACCTTGTATGTCATGTCTTCCTTTTTTTTATTGGCAGATCGAGAAGGAAAGTAAGTTTACTTCGGAAAAATCTCAGCTTGAATTGGTTTAACTTTAATTTTTGTTCCAAAACAATTGAACTGTGCTGCCAGCTACTTAAATTTTTTAAGCAAAGTTGAACTGAGCTGCCACATCATATTATAAAGGGTCCTCCAATTTTTTTTTTTTTTGAAAATGCTATAAAAAAAAAACTACTGAATATTTTCTCAATTTTTTTTTTTTATTTGTAAGTACAATCCTTCTGGTTAATAATGGAAAATAGTTTCATTCAAATGGCGGCCTCGGCTAGCCATGCTGTAGCCTAAACGATCGGTCCAATTTTTAAGCACATTATCGATTGTGTGCAGCTGTATTTCACCAATGGCTTCACGAATATTATCCTTAAAAGCGTCAATTGTCTCTGGCTTGTTGGCGTAACACTTATCTTTGACGGCACCCCACAAATAATAGTCCAACGGTGTCAAATCGCAGCTCCGAGGTGGCCAAACGACATTAGCTCCGTGGCTGATAATGCGATCGTCAAAAACAGGGCCCAAAACATCGAGTGTAGCTTCGGCTGTGTGGCACGTAGCGCCGTTCTGTTGAAACTAAATGTTGCTAATATCCTCCTCTTCAATTTTTGTGAACAAAATTCGTTGAACATGGCCCCATAACGATCGCCATTGACTGTAACGGCCACTCCTTGCTCATATTCGAAGAAAAATGGCCCAATTATGCTTCTGGACCAAAATCCGCACCAAACAGTGACTCGTCTTGGGTGTATCGGCTTTTCAATGTACGCGTGCGGGTTTTCTGTGCCCCAAATGCTACAATTTTGCTTGTTTACATACCAGCCAAGATCAAAAATGAGCTTCATCTGAAAAGATGATTTTTTTTGGCAAAATCGGCATCTTCTGTAAGTCGATCGCAGACCCAGATTCCCAGCGTTGTTCAAGCATATGCACAACCATATTCGTTCAGCGGAAGGATAAAAATAATTATCTGTCAAATCAGACATGAGCTAAGTGTTACCATTCACGAGATAAGCACTATTTGAAAAAAATCGTTGGATGGCGGACCCTATATGTACATACGTATGTATGTAAATTACAATACATATCACTTGTTTTGTATTGTTTGTTTTAAAAAATAACTGTTGGTTGATACTATCATATTAAAAATTAAATTAAATAAATATTACCATGGAGTTAAATGAATCAGATGTACTGAAGCTAATTTCAGAAATATAAAAGACGGGCAGAATGTTTGTATGATATGAGTAATAAAAGTAATAAATAATATTAGAATGGGAAGTAAGTTAAATTTTGTAGATGACTATCAAAACCATTCAACAAGTTGTGTTTAATTAATTGAAGGAAGCGAATGCCGAGCACTTTGGAAGAGTTTGCGTAGAAGGTATAAAACAGTTCTCGTAAAAGCAAGTAATTTAGAATTTACAATTACAAAGAAAACAAGAAAATTGCAATCATCTGCTACTGTGCTGCCAAATTGTAAAACTAACACGCCTCGTTTACAAAAATATTTCATATGGTAACCTTGTTTTTCCAGAACAATTGTTCGAAGTGGGTAAAAGCAAACTTTCAAAGCAAACTTTCAAGAAATAAAAACAAGCATTTTGTTCCCAAACAATGGGTGAATCCAGCTTAATACATCAAATTTAATGACATATTGGAAAAAAATAATGTGTCCCTATTAATTGTTCCAACACTGTATAACTATGCCAAAATTGATTTAGATCAGAGCGTCAATCATTTTTTAGAATATTAATTTTAAGTTGGGAGTGATTACAGTTACAGTACTCATCTCGAAATCGCTTTCATAAAATTTATTTTTTAATCTGTTGCTGCTTTCGATGAAAATCTTACCTCGTAGCTTGAGTATTAGTATGCTTCGATTAATATGTTGGGTGTCAGATGGTCGGATATAACCGAAAATATGTATATTTTGTTTCTCTTGTTATTTCTTCTTTTGTATGTTTTTGGAGTTTTTAGCTGATAATGTTGTTGTATATCGTAGACATTATTAATATGTAATTTCCATTTTTATTTTCTTTTTCTGTTTTTAATATATGTTTACAGTAATTTTTATAATTTTTTTTTATTTTCGTAATGTAGATTGTCTAGCTCAAAGGATTTTAAATAAATGATTTTAAATAAAAGGAAAGATGAAAACAAGCTCAAATTATTTTATAACAATTTATTTATATTTAAATGAGTTTTTTTATTTTTATTTTTGTTAAATCTATAGGTTACAGCATATATGAGTTACATTCTGATAAACGTTTTTTATACATACAGGTGTAGTGATATTATATTAGATTCTAATTTTAAAACTATTCTAAAACTATTAATTAACTACTATACACATACACTGATACAGTCAAAAAACACATATACTACATATACACACACTAATGCCTACTTTATAGGTTATGCATGAGATATAACACAATAATTAATGGATTTTGAGATTTTATTTTACAATTCGCTGGACTTTTAATTTTAGCTTTAGTTTTATACATGTGAGGTTTGTAACGGAGTAAGTTTGATAATTTCATGTAATTTTCTCAACAATAAATTTCAAATCTCCCTTTAAGGGTATAAATTTTTTCGTACGTAAAATCAAGGAGAAAATATAGTGAAATTCTATCCGTATTTAAAAAAAAAAGAATAAACAACCAAACTAAAGTAAAATTAAAGCAGCTGTTTTTAAAGAGACTCTGCATAGCCAAATTAAAAGCTTAAAAAGTCGTTTACTAAGTGCTGTAGCCTAAAAAACGTTGTCATATCAAAAAAGTCGGATAATGTGATATTAGGCAATCGTGGAACGAAAGTACATGATACAGCTGAAGTTGTGCATTTCTCAACTGGTCGTTTACATTTATAATGTAACGTTTTAACCTTTTTTAAAACGTTTGAGTGCTTTTTAATTGCGTCAAAAATAAAATAAAAATACGTTGTTGTTCTTTCACTCAATATTCGTTTATACAAGACTTTTATTTACTCCTAAAAATGACTTTATTTTATGACAGCAAAACGATAACTACTTGACGTAGGTAAAGCAGCCTCCTTATATACCTAATTGCCTATAGTTTGGAAAGTTCCGGATGTGTCTCAAACACTTTCATATTCTCTATTTTATATCAGTTAATTTTAAACATATAAGATTGTGTTACCCAAAGATGGTTGAATTGGCATTGCTGCCAAATACACAAATAAGTACGGCATTGATAGGGTGACACGTAAATACCAAATATACCAAAGTCCTACAATACAGTTTTAAAGGCGCCGATGTGGTGTAGTTTTTTTAAAGCATTTTTATTTTTGTAAAAATAATTTTGCATGAAAAAGCCATCATCGTGACGTTTGGCTTACTGTCGGTTACAAGCAAAGTCATATGAACACTTTAAGGAAGTATTGGCAATGTTTAGACTCGAATTTTTTTTTAATTGCTTCGGGTGTAGAGACCTCTACTGGGAGTTCAGAACATTAGGCATCTTCAGTATTTGTACGGTTACAACGAAATTCATTAAACCAATATTATACCATAGAAATTAATGGTGCAGTGTTCTCATAGTATTTATCATGCTTAGCTTTGCTTAAAGTAAAGTTTTCTCCCATTAAAAAGAATGCTTAATGGCTATCAAACACAAACTAATTGACGCAGTGATAGGAGCAGTCTTGTCCTATAATTAAAGGTGTAAGAAACTATATATACTATACTTGTAGTTCTGAGACCTGGGGTTGCGCTTGGGATGTACAGATCTACAATTAAATCTATATTTATTTATGGCGCGGTGATTCTTTAGTCTGGTACGGGAATAGAAACGGCCATCAGTAAGCTGGGAAAGGTGCGAAGATCGGCCTGTGTTGTCGCTGGTGCGATGAGTACCTGTCCTTCTCTTGCTATTGACGAGTTGCTTCTTCTTCTGCCAATTGATTTGTATATTCGGGATGAGGCTGCTTGTAGTGCGGTTAGATTACACAGTGCAACAAAAATGAAAATGAAGTTGAAACACCTGGGATATAACATTTATTAGCTTATAAGTGCACGAAGGTCAGAAAAATCGGTTTTTTATCCGTAACTAAAGATTTTGGAAGTGTTACGAAAATTTCAAAAACAGATCCTTGGTCTGCTCGGTAGTGCCTATCAGAAAAATTATATCATTTGCCAGGTATTTCTGTTTGTGGAAGGCTAGAGCATACGGTTATGCCAAATGGAATCAGGGCGATCCACTCAATGGCTTCGACATCTATCCGGTAAGCTCAAGAATGAAGTATGGTGTCCGTTGCGAAGTTTTCTCGGTGGAAAACAATCTGAACCAACATAACAGTCTTCCTGATGGCAAGAGTATTTTTCAGGCGGATATATTGGCTATTAGGGAAGCGTGCTTACTACTATTTCTTGGCGGTACACGTCAGTGTTGCGTGGACAGCCGGGTGGCCATCCTTGCCTTGACCGGGATCCGGCGGAATGCAGGTGGAGGGCTGAATGATCTTGCAGAATCAGGAAGCTGACTTGACCTGAAACGGTGCAGGAGAACATTACTTGACACTCGTAGTAGCTGTGGATGACCACGTGAACCAACCAAGCTTTCCATAAGATTTACTGTTTTACAATTTGAAAAAAAGACTTAAGTGATAAGAGATTTAAGTCGAATGAAGGATCTTTAAAAATATAACCATTACATAAAGGAAAGAAACCAGGACAAAATTGCATGGTCCGAACATAAGAAAGACTATATTCGTATGTTAAGAAATAAAATGGGGGTGGCGTGGTGTAGCGGTTAAAGCGCACGCATAATAACACAAACGACCCAGGTTCGAGCCACAGCAAAGGACATGACGAAGAAAAATTTAATTGCAGTTTCGAATATTTAATAAAAAGAGGTTTCAACATCCCTCCAGACAACACCATCTAAAAAAAATAAGTAAAGAAGAGGCCCACCTGACCTTCTTTCATACCTCTGGCTATGTTGACAAACATCAGACTAATGATCGGGAAAAAAATTACAATGCTAAAGTAAAGATCACCACCAATTACCAAGGATCTTCACCACTAAGCAAAATCATATGAAGGAAGCTACAGTGGATTAATCATCTATTTAGCTTGAAAGATCAAACTGATTAAAGAAACTGAAACAAAGCAATGGATACTTTGTGGAAAGTCAATATGCTCAATAGAGAAGTCATGGCGAAAAAAAGAGATAAAATGATTTCTTGACGATCAATTATAGTCACCAAATTGTCAAACGGCGTGATTGCTTTAATTTGTTTTAATTTTGTATGTTAAAGAAATCAAGAAACTGACAGTTTATTGTTGATATACTGCTGATGATTAATTAATTAATTTTTTTATTCTTTTTGGAAATTAAAACTCAACCATCTTTCATTGGCTAATAAAAGTCATATGCTGAAATTTGTAATTTTTACATGTGAAGGCCATCAATGAGTTATTGCCCTATTTACGAGTATGGTGGTTTGACTTACATTTTTTCGCAATAGTTTCCATGCAAAATTCTATAAAATTGTAGAATAAATATAACAAAAGTATTTCATTTATTCGGTTTTTATTTATTTTTTTAATACATTTTTGTATATCACTTCCATTTCATATAAATGAATGCGAGTATTTCGTTAACCATAAATTTGTGGCTACAAATTTTGTAATTGTATTTTGACGTTGTGGAATTGTGGTTGTTGTTCTAGTATTGGTTGTAACTTTTAGTTTGAGTTTTAGTGGCCTAATTTTATTTAATTTATCAAATATTTTTTTCTATTTTTTATTATATTTTCACTCTTTTTTGTTTTGTTTACCGTTTAGTCGCTCAAGGGAAATTATTTTTAAATATTTATTTTCTTCTTCTTTTTTTCTTATTTCTTTGTTATTGTTTTTCTTTACTGCTACTCTAAAATGCTAAAGGCTTTGAATCTGTGGGATTGTCTTTAGGATGAAATTTCCTATTTTTAGTTGATTTCATTTTATTCCATTTTATTTTTCTTTTTCTTTTTAATAAATATATCGCTTATATTTACTAACTTATTTATATGTTTTATGCTTATGAAACTTATTTTTCACGTTCTTATTTTTTTACTTTTTTCTTATGCGATTACTTAAATATTTAATTTTCTCTTATTCTACTTTTTGGTTTTGTTTTTCTCATTTTTTTACAGTACGAGTATTTATTTGTTTTTCTAACGTATTGCTATTTCTACTGGGAGTATTACTTTTATTGTATATCTTTCAGAGCTCTTTGGTTTTTGTTGTTGTTATTTAGTTTTCTTTTGGTATTAATATTTTCGAATACACTTGTGCTTTCAAAGAGGGGAATGTTCATACAGTCGGTGAAATTTGAATAAAGACAGTGAGGCAGTTCGAAGGCTAATATAGAACAAGCGCAATGGCATTAAAAGTTTTTTTTTTCATTTCAGATCGGCACTAAGAGGATGACCCCTACTCATACACTGCAATGTGCTTATAATTAAAGTGAGTGTCAGAAAGTACTTTCGCAGGAAAATTGTTTCACAATCGTACGATGCGACTAAAGAACAAATTCTCTCAATTAGGCTTTAAGTAATTCACTGACCAATCAACAAGTTATATAAATATGTGCTCTATGGGAAACATGACTACTGTATAAGGATATGCAATTATTACAAACAAACTCCCTTACTTCGTCCTTTATTTTCTCGTTAAAACAATGAAACCCGCGCCACATTACGACGATGCTCTAACGAGTCGATGGAGTTGAATATCCCAACGTCTTTGTTGAGCACCTTCTTCCTTTGCTGTATACATATATATATAAAGGGTCCGCCAAATATTTTTTTTTTTTGAAATGCTATGAAAAAAACTACTGAATATTTTGTCAAATTTCTTTTTTTATTTGAAAGTACAATCCTTGCGGTTAATAATGAAAAATAATTTCATTCAAATAGCTGCCTCGGCTGACCATGCAGTAGCCTACACGATCGGTTCAATTTTTAAGCACATTATCGATTCTGTGCAGCTATATTTCACCAATGGCTTCACAAAAATTGTCCTTTAAGGCGTCAATTGTCTTTGGCTTATTGGCGTAACACTTATCTTTGACGGCACCCCACAAATAATAGTCCAACGGTATCAAATCGCAGCTCCGAGGTGGCCAAACGACATCAGCTCTGCGGCTGATAATGCGATCTTCAAAAACAGGGCGCAAAACAGCGAGCTTAGCTTCGGCTGTGTGGCACGTAGCGCCGTCCTGTTGAAACCAAATGTTGCTAATATCCTCCTCTTTAATTTTTGTGAACAAAAATTCATTCAACATGGCCCGATAACGATCGCCATTGACTGTAACGGCCACTCCTTGCTCATTTTCGAAGAAAAATGGCCCCATTATGCCTCTGTACCAAAATCCGCACCAAAGAGTGACTCGTGTTGGGTGTATCGGCTTTTCAATGTATGCGTGCGGGTTTTCTGTGACCCAAATGCGACAATTTTGCTTGTTTACATACCCGCCAAGATCAAAATAAGCTTCATCTTAAAGATGATTTTTTGGCAAAATCGCCAAGTAAAGTCGCAATATTTCCCAGCGTTGTTCAAGCGTATATACAACCATATTCGTTCAGCGGAAGAATAAAACTAATTATCTGTCAAAGCAGAATTCTCATGCCCTGAACATTAAGAGAATCTGCCTCCACAAGATTTACACTTTCTATTGCCACAGATGATCAAAGATTTTAGTCAGGTTACTTGTGAGTATGCCATTCATATCCCGCCCCAATCAACAACGTGCTTGCCCTACGATCAAAGCAATATGTATGACAAATAAGTTAGACGAAGAAAGTCGTTGATAAATATTAAAGAATTATTATAAGAAAATGGTACAAAGAACAGAGCTTTGCGATATCCCTAGATTAATACTAAACTAATCGAATTGGACTTTATACATAAGTAATAGTGTAGTGCGATCTCTGAGGAAGCTCGACGTCAAACGAGAGAAGTGCCTAAAGACACCAAGACCAATAAGATTTGCTTTGCCACAACCTGACTCTCTTCATATCTATGAACGGATTGATCCGACTTTTTTTATAGCAAAGCTAGATTGTTACTATTAAAGCGGATATTGTGGAAAACGTACTGATGATTGCTTTATGAACGCTGGTCTAACCATAATGCACGATATTAATTGTGAGTCACACCCTAACGGCAAGTTTTTTGCCCAATTTAATTTTAGACTTCTTTGTTTCAGTGTTTGACAAATTCAACCATGGAGTGGTCCACAATCGAGCAGTGCGTTAAAATTGTTGAAGCCTTTTATGAAAATGGGCATTCAAATCAAAATGCATTTCGTGCATTTCGGGATTTTTTGATCAGCATAATCGACCAAATGTGTATACAATCGAAAGAATTGTACGAAAATTTCAGCAAACCAGGTCTGTGGAAAATGTGGAATCATCTGTGCATGCTCGCTTAGTTCGATCTGCGGAAAACATTGCCGTTGTTCGCGATAGTGTGGCAGAAGAGCTGTTAATCTCGACTCGTCATCGTGCCCAACAATTTAACGAACATCACTTATAGCCATAAATTGAGGATATACGCCTAAAATCCGTGTTTTTTTCTCTGTTACTCTTGTAGGGAGTATATAAGCTTTCAGTTTTATTAATCAAGTTGATTTTAAAGCTAAGTAGCATGATTCATTTACTGTAGCTCCCCTCCATATGATTGCGTGTAATGGTGAAGATTCTTGCTAAGTAACGGTAGTGATACTTGGCATTATAATTTTTTTCCAGTAGGTAGAGTTTTCTCCTAATCATCTGATGTTTGCCTTCCTCGTCATGTGTTCTGCTGTAGTTCGAACCTGTGCCACTTTTGTTGTATGGTTGCACTCGAACTAGTATACTATGCCACCGCCCCAAATCTGTGTGGAGCTACCAAAACCTTTCATGCCCAGTAAAACTAAAAATATTCGTCATCGACATAAAATCAGTTCTTATTCACGGTTGTGGAACACCTCGGAATATACAAGAACTAAGTAATGCAAATTTTCTGTCCAAATTTAATTACCAACAACGGCTTATGGGCCTGAGCACATCAATTGCCTGTCGGAATACACACAAAGAGAAGAAAGTGGAACTAGATCAGTCATAGTTTACGCATTCCATCAGACGACATTACCGGAAAATAGACTGAAATCCACAGGAAGACCGTAGGGGAGTAGGTAGGCCTGCGCAAACATGAATGACACCAAAAATCCCGAAGTTGGGGCGATATAAAATTCCTTGCCCTAAATGAAATATTTTCAGACAAAAAAATGTTGCACTTCGTCTCTTCTTTGGTATAAAATGTCGCTAGAAATTAAGAAATATCAAGAATTTTTAAAGGCAACATTTTAAGAGATACGCACAGTCCTCTTTCGTTGTATTATATTTTGAAAAAAGAAACACAATAAAAGAAACGGTAACAAGTGCAACATTTTTTTGAAAAAGAAAACGGGTAAGTATCCTTTTTTATTTCGGCGCCCAACAATCCAACTGGAGACAGCTGAATAAAAGGTACGTTGTTTGATGCCGGAATAAAAGTAAAAAAGATACTTAAGATTTGAATTTTAGGGCAAAAAAATAAAAAAAATATATAGAACTTTAAAGGTTAGCGTCTTCTTTTTCTCAAAATGTGGCCCTCATAATGTGCAAAAATGTTGCCCTCATAAAAGGCACTTTTAAAATTTCACTATAAAAATGTTAGAGCTCCACACATATCTTTGAAATAGTTTTTGAATTGTGGTTCGAAGAACATCTCTTTGCAAGCTACGCAAGCAACGTTGTGATAGCAGTATTTAACGAATGGATTACCACAGAATGGGCAATTAAATATGATCTGATTCATTTGAAGAGAATATCACACATAATATAACAAGAAAATGATAAAAACAATTTCAAAAGAAGTGAATTAAGAGCTTTACTCCATTCATTTAATAGTTTTTATATTCAGCTTCGTCTAGTGCCTTTACTCAAATTTCCACGATTGTTTATATTTTTTGGCAAGAACATAAATTATAATTTTTCATAAATAATTGGGTATAAACGAGTATTTATTTCATTCAAGTATTTAATTTAGTACAAGTATGAGTATATCTATACAATAGAGACATTAACTCACTATTACTTTTCAATTTTTGTCTAAGTAAATACATAAAATATCCCCAAATGTTATTTTAGGTTGCTTCTGTTTTCTTAATAATTCCCACATAAACTACAAGTTTATTACAAAGATGTGGTGCAAGAGGTTGTGGGTGTGGAAAGTTAAATACACCTGAATATCGCCAACAAAAATGTATAGAAAATAAATATATTTTATTACCTTTTAAAACATTTATATTAAGGATTTAAGTTGCTCTCTTCTGATCTCCTGATTAGTTTTGATAGAGTGTTTGCAATTGATTTGATGATGTTGAGGTGGCATATTGGCGGGCTCGTATTATATTCATGTGTATCTCTGATGAGGCGGTGGAATTAACAAACGGTGGCATTTCACCGCCAGCACTTACACGACAATTTATAAGTTTGTAAGGACAGCACGACTGCAAAGGTAAGTTGAAGAAGTTTATTAAGGCAACTGATGGACATAAAAAATTTTACACGACATTACAAAAAGACATGAAAGAAAAAACGAAAATTAGAAAAAAGCTCTGAGAAGAAAATGAAATCAAATATTGATTGGCACGAATAAAATGGAAGAGATAAAATTTATTTTTTTGTAAAGAAAATGAGATGAAACTTTTTTTTTTAATATGGCATTGAAGTAGTTTGTTAAGAAAAAAAAGTAAAAAAAATTCTACAGACATTTATACTACTAAACAACTTATATTGATACAGGGTGTTTTTTTGGCTGCATGAGAACTATCGGTGTCGATAACTATGGTTGGACGGCTGAGTATGCCAAACTATATTGACACTTCTGTTCAATAAGGTGTAGCAAGTCATCGTGAATTGCTTAACGAAATTGTGAAAATTCACTTTGAAAAAATTAATTTGTTAGCGAAGTTCACTTATTTCTGGTTAAAACGCTACGTCAGTAATCAAATTTGTAATATTTGGAGCTAAGAAACCGCTCAAGTCGTTAACGAATAACCATTACACTCAATAAAATTGCGGTTTACACGCTGGCGTTATCATCGGTTTTTATTTCTTTCGAAATAAGTTAGAAGCTGCCGTTACTGTGAATGCTATCGAGTCATGCTGACTGTATTCTTGTTTCCAAAAATGAATCAGCTAAACATCAAGAATATTTGGTTCCACTAAGGCGGCTCAACTTGCAGTACAACGCGCTTAACAATTGGTCTATTGCAAAATCAATTTGGTGACAACTTTCTTTGCAGAAGTGATCCTCTTTACTGGATGGCTCTTTGGTGCGATTTAATGCCTCTGGATTTCTTTTTATATGGCTATTTTAAGTCGTTGGTTTATGCAGGCAAATCGGCAACTCTTGAAATATTACTGACGCCGGATATATTTAAAAAAGTAGTCAAAAATTGCATTGATAAAATGGACCATGTAACTCGTAGCCGCGGCGGATAAATGCTGGAAATCATTTTCAAAATAAATAAATACCATGAGCTTATCTAAGAGATTATAATAAAAAAATTTCATTCCAACCGTATTTCTGTGTTGTTCTCAAGCTCTTAAAGGCTCAACTACAATATGCGTCAGCTCGCTTAAATGACAGTGCGAATACACACAATCAATTGTACTTTTTGTTGAGTTTCGTTCAGTTCCATTTGCTTACGTTTTGAGCGAACCCAATCGCATTGTACGTACGTAAACAGCTGTACGTGTGTTATATATAAAACAATAACAAAAGAAACATGGTATGCAATGGATGCTCTTGCTTTTATTCGTCACTGAAACAGCGACGATTAAACATGAGTAGCGGGTGTAAGCAGATTTTTTAAATTTTTATTTAACTTATTTTACTTTTCTGATAATACTTAAATTTTTACACAAAATGTTAAAATTTTTATATTTTTAATAAAAAATAAATTCATCCGGATACGAATAATGCTAATTAGCCATTCAATTCAACTCTCAGATAGAATTTGTCATGTTTTTAATAACACAACTATTCAATAAGTACATTATAGCCACAAAAAGGCTTATTAAGTATTTGATAGACTTTTCACTGAGTTTTTGACAGTAGCTGAAGTAAGCAAAAGTATATTATTTTCGGGCCTTTAAAAAAACACCCTATAGAAAATATATGATTAAAAAAATATAAAAAATTATACCGTTACTGTACGTTACAAAAATATACTAAAAACATAAACATACACACACACATATAAAATTTGTAATGATTTTTGTGTTTCACACAATTGCACAGTGGTTTTAATGTAAAAATTTTTAACAGTTTTTTTTTTAAGAATTTTAAAAGATTTCCATTAATTTGAAATTTATTTATGTAAGACTTTGTAATAATTCTTATGTGAAACAGAGTTGATGTACGGAACTAAAATACATTCGGTGAATTAAAATCTAGTTATTCTACAAAGTGAAAATAGTTTTGTATGCCAATAAAGCCCATAGTTTGTGATTTCTGCAGCTTTTCTTTATAAGTCTTCTCTTAAAACTCACTGTGCAATTACTTTCCCTTTTTAGTGTTATTTTATATTGAAGGTTTTCTCGAAAATAAATATGATTTTCTTCCAAATTTATTTTACTTCTTAAAATTGATTTTATTATAAAATCATTGAAAAAAACATAATCAATATTTTGGTTATTATTTTTGTTAAATTATTTTTTATCCATTTTTTTATATCTACTTGCAACACATTTTCACACCGAACCACTACTGATAATAAATACTTACTTTACTTCGCATTATGTATTTTTTATTAGTTTTTTATTATGGAAATTTAATAGGGTGGTGATATATTTAAGGAACAAATTTTAAGGAAAATATTTTTATTGAAAGCGTTATCAAAGCCAACTCGTCTAGAAAGATAATTTTTGTTCATTTTTCTCCGAACTACGATTGAAAACTAAACAAGCTTTTTTAAGTCACAGTGAAGCTCATGAAGGCTATTGCCTTTTAATAGCTGTCTAGGAATGTCTGCAATATTCTCAAAGCTCTGAAACAAACTGATTTCCGTTTATAACATTAAAAAAGCTGCCGATTAATGCACTTGTTGCAAAAGCAAAGGCCTTCAAGTTCTTATGTTTTCTAAGTTTTCGCTGATGCCCACTTAGTTACTATGGCCGTCTTGTGTACTTAAATATAGACCACTTTCTGCTGATAAAAGAAATCCTGACTACCATGACATCAACAAAGACATCAAAAGCGTCAAAATCAGGTAATCTTTTGCACTTGAGCGTAGATTCTACTTTGATAATGAAAGACATCTAGTTTTGAGCGCCGCCAGATCACTAACAAAGGCATTAATTTTGGCAGCGTAAATCTAAGCTTGAAAAAGGTGTCAAATCTATTACAATATCTCTAACGGCTTACGAAATGTGAGATTAATTTTTCATCTAAGTATACGCCCGTATCTATTTCGGCCGGCATCTAACCAATAACAATTGCAATGCTGTCTTCTAGAGTTGGAAATGTGACTGACTTGTTCCTGCCCACTAGAGACTTCACGTATCTCCACAAAAATAGTTTAGTTAGGTTAAATCTCACGAACTTGTCAAGCAATAAACTGCTACAAAACGTGAATTTCATTGTTTAGCAAATTTGTTTCTTTAAAGGTTTAGAGAGAGCGTTTAGTGTGGCATGTGACACCGCCTTCTTGAAACCACATGTCAAACAAATCAAGTTCTTCCACTTTATATAAAAAAGTCGGTTATCATGGCACGGTTCCTTGATCTATTGTCTGTAGTGTTGCGCTTTTCATCGTTCATTAGAAAGTGCAGTCCCATGGAGCACCCAGTCCACGCACCAAATAGGGTGATCTGAGAACCATCTTCGATCCTGAATGTCATGCCTTTGGAGCTGTGCTTTTGCAAGAAATTCAGGATTGAATTTCCAGACCGGGATTGTTGGTCTAATGGAACTTTAGTTGGAGGTGCTTCGATCTAAACTGGTATACGGATGGCTCCTGAACGAGTGACTATGTCGATGCTGGTGCTCATACCCAACCGAGACTCGTCGATACCACTGGCGAGATCGCTGAGTGGTTTCCAGGTTGAGATCAGGGTCATTGAAAAATATGCGGAGATCAACTGGACAGTAGGCTCAAGAGTTAGACTATTAATATATTCTCTGACGTAATGGCAATTGACTTGAATCGTATGATATCTAGACAGCTCAAATATTCCTGCGATGCTTTGCAACGGCTTTCGCTGAGGAATAAAGTTTAGTTGTTTGGTTACTTGGCGTCTGTGGTAGATACGATATAGCAGATGCCTTGGCTAGGAAAGGTTCCGTGATACCCTATATTGGTCCAGGACCTTACTGTGCGGTATCATTTACTAAATTGTCAGATGTTTGGAACACTGAAATGCTGAAATACTCACCCTAGGGCGGCAGTCAGTCCGCAATTTGGGCGTCGCTCTGAGGTTCTAAAGTATGGCCGGACTTGTAACTTCTGACGGATTTAGACTGAGTGCGCATCTAAAAAGGATGGCGGTCACGGATGTGAAAGTTTGTAGACTTTGTTTACAGGCATTAGAGATGGTGAAACAAATATTGTGTGAATGTGGAGTTCTTGATAAGTTTTGATGGAGATGTTTGTGAGGACATAGTGTCTCATTGGCAGAAATATCCACTATTAGGATTTCAGGTCAGCTGGTTTTCATTAGGAGAAAAACAAACAGTAGACCGAAAGGGACACAGTAGATCCTAAAGGTCTCAGTGTCCTACAAGAGTGCCTGCACAGAATGATAATAATGAATGATAATTTCAATGTCTAAACAATATCTACAATGGTCAGCGTAAGCAAGCCAACATTAATGCATTTTACAATTGTGTTAGTAAGCCAAGCCACTTTGTACCGTATTTTTCCACTTGTTTTCTCTTTACTTCTCTGTGTTTATTTTTCGCCTATGCGTGTGAGTCCGTACGTATGAAAATAGAAGAGAAGAGCAGCTCTTTGCCTAAATCTGCTCTAAATACATAAGACAGACATGTATTCATTCATACAGTGCACAGTAAATATATCTATAAGAAGCCTTTTCAAATTCTTTTTAATAACAAAGTGAATCTTCATTGTTTCCTTTGTTAGAGTAGGTTAGAGTATGCAAGATATTCTATAGGTGGTGATATTAAACTATCTGACTTTTAACTTTTCCAACGCATATCTATTATATATTGAGAGACGATTTTCTTAGGGTCCAGAAATGAAATATATTAATTCCCATAACTTTCCATGAAGGAACATGGGGACTTCTCTCAGTCAAGGAGCTGCACCCGATTCTATAGTTAGCAAACGGCAAATACATAAGAGAAGTTTTCAATAGGTAGTAATACTCATAACCAGTTACTATAGCTAATGTTATATGAGCTGCTACAGCTGTTAAAAAACTTTTTCTTTTTTCAGATGGTCTGGTCTGGTATTGAACCGAGGATCTTCTGGTTGACAGGCGGGTGTCTTACCTAATGAAATAATGAAATAAAGTGATATTAAATACGTAGCTTGGAAGCAAATAATGGATTCTCAACACGAATCAGGTAGAAACTTATAATCTTATTTTATAATCTCTTTCAATAATTTTTTTTAATAAAGAACACCCTTATGTGTTTCACCCTTTAGAATTTCCTTTTCAATATGTGAACATAAACCGAAAATAAAAAGCAAAAGAAATTTGAAAGGTGTTTATCATGATCATGTAAATGAAGGAATAAATAAATGATGTTTTTCAAAAAATACGAATAAAACAAACAATAAAAAATGGAAAATAAATAAACTTTTTTATAGAAAAAAACATTTAATTTTATAGGAAAATAGATGAATGCATTGCTCTATTACCACGGCTTAACAGTACAAACTACAGGGTATTACAACCACTACTACACAACGAGTAAATGTGAGTAATGAATGATATAATGCTGGTCTCTATTCAATTTCCAACAAACAAACAAATTAAATTATTTCGAATTGTTCGGATGATTTTCTTTTTAACTGCGTCTAAATATGAATCTATTTGAATGTATGTATGATAAATATGTGCGTGTGGTTGTTTGTTTATGTGTATTTTTGTATAGGTATTTGCATATACTTCAATGCTGTTTGGTTGATTGGCTGACTGAATGTCTTTCTAAGTGGGTGTTATACTATTTCGGGTGCTCTCGTATCTTCTCTACTATTTCTACACACACATAGATAAACAGTCGTACACACACATATATAACAATGTTCGGTGTCTATTTTGAGAAAAAATTTCATTTTGAAAGACAATCAAACAAATCTTAAATTTGCATACCAATAGTAAGTATATTGCATTTGATTTGATCATTTTTTTTTCGTTTTTTGAATTTAATTTTTATGTTTTTGTTTTCTTTTTTAACAAGTATTTGGTGTTAAACACCGTATTAGATATGAAAACGCCATCTACATAAAAGTGGAAAGTAGTGAAAAGATTTAGAAAAGAAGAAGAATTTTTTTTTTATATTTTTATTTTTTTTAAATTTACTTAATCAATCAGAAAATAGTGTTTTTTACGTATATTTAAGATTAAAAGTGTAAATCTATTCTAATCTAAAAAAAAACATGAATTTAAGCAAGATTTCATTTAGATTAGTTTAAGAGTGTTTTATAACAAAGAAATAAAAAAAAGAGTATTACAATAACAATAAAGAGTTTAATGTTGTTACTGGAGAATATTAACATTTTCTTTTCAAACTCGATTGATAGATATACTTCTATATAACCCCATAACCATCAGTTACACCGTAAAAAGTCCTTTTAAAGCTATAAACGGGGAAACCAGAAAAATGTTCTTAAAAAAGCGTTTTATGTACATAAAATATGCCATAAAAATTTGAAAATATGATCTTATATGTAGAAAATGCTCTAAAACACAAATACAGTGACTCCAACGCATAATCAGACCCTATTTCTTTTCATAGATAAGTCCCCTAAACGTTATAAATACAATAAATATGTAGATTTTTCGGGGTCCTATTTCTACTTTAGATATTTATCTTTATGAATAATAGGAAAACTAGCATTTGATCCAATAATAACTGCAAGTTTCCATACAAAAACAAAAATGACTCAATTTTTTAAGCTCAACACATAATCGGACAAGGCAAAGTTTGATTTACTAAAATGCAATAACCGACGAATCGATAATAATTTTGCATATCCTTTGTAATCTCGCACAGTCAGTAAGCGTCTTAGAATTGATTTTGATATAATTCCGGCTCTATGGAGTTCAATATTGCTAAGAATGACACATTAAGCTGAACAATGTTGTTGATCTTTTTTTGATGAAATCCTCTAGACAATTCCTCCCAATAACGCCCAATTACATAAGGTTCTAGACTCCTCGTATGTGTTTCTATAAGTTCGAAACAATTATGGATCAACTAAAGCTTTGTGACACCTGATGTGTGCATGGGATCATTATCTTTCCCTGAACAAGCTCTGCATTTTTTTTCGAATGTTAAAATCAGCTAAAGGAACTATTTTACGTAAAAAATGTATTTTATCAACTTGCTCACCACACCAGCACTCGCGATACAGGCCCAAACCTTAACACTGGCTTTTGTATTTATTTTTATTGAATTCCATTTAGTTAAAGAGTCAGGTAATTTTAGTTAATAATCTGAAAATACTCTTTGATTGAGAATAACAAATAAACAACAATTTTATTCAGTTGTGTAATAGCTTTTGATGAAAGCACATGTATGTAGATTTGATAATTAAAAATGCTTATTTGTTTTTTGTTTATTTTTTTTACTTTTTTCTTCAACGAACGCTATAAAACTTTTCTACTACTATTACTACAAATGCGGTGTTCTCTTTGGCCACCCTTGGTATGGATATTTAAAGGCAGTCTAAGTCCTCTCGCATACACAACAGCCACCTAATACTCAGTGATAATAACCACTAGAATGCATAGCCTATGTCGCGTCATTCCTATAATATAGGAGTCAGATTTGCTACTATACGGATCGGGTGGGTTCATCCTCCCACAGTCGCTGTGCCTTGTCCGATAAGTGTAATAGAGTTGGGTCGTTTAGCTCTTCTAATGAGCTAGTTCGTTCACTTAAAACAAAAAACATATCTATAAAATAAATATTTATTTAAGTACATATGTGTGTGTGTGTGTGTTTACCACACATGTTTTGTGTTGTAAGTGAACGAACTAGCTCATTAAAAGAGCTAAAGAACTCAACTCTTCTACACTACGTAGCTATTTTAGATGCAAAAAAACATGATTTTTTTGAAAAATTCAAATTTATTTTTCCTTATTTATTTGAATGGGAAATCATTATTATTTTTATTACAAATTGCAATTAATTCGATTAATTCCAATGTAATAAAACATTTTATATGCAAATACCATTTAATTCTCTCCTTAAAGTTTTTAAAGTAAATTCACAGCAGAGCGTAAAAGAAGCCATTCAAGTCGATAAAAGCATTTCCATTAATATTTCATTTTCATTATTATTTTAATGTTTTTCATACAATTTTAAGCAAGGAAGTGCTGGGATTTGTCACAGTAAACTTACGCAGCACTAACGTAGCAACATTAAACTCAATAAACGAAAAAGACAAAAAAAGAAAAATTAAACAAAAAGCGTAAGAAAAACTTTTTAATTTAAAATTTCTTTTCAAAGTGGTAGGAGCGAGAAAGAAAGCATTTTATAAAATATTTAAAGGAACATCAGCGTAAAAACAGAAATAAGCATTTCCTTTTTTTTATCATTTTAATGCCCTTTTAATTTCATTTGTACTTTTGTAACAACAAAAAACAACGAATATAAAAAAAAACTTACCTTTAAAGTCTTTTTGAATGCGGCTCGGAAGTCTCTGTTGAAATATGCATAAATAATGGGATTTAAGGCCGAATTAAAATAACCGATCCAGAATAATATGCCCACTACAATGCGAGGCGTCGTACAACTATCGCATAGCGATGATGTGATGTACCTGTGGATAATGAACATACAGCATATGTTCACGTTTTGTTCATTCATTTGTGCGTTCGTTCATGCAGATATTCGCACCATAATCAGTTGTTTTAAGTAGGAGAACGGTTAGGAAATACACCAAAAAAGTTGAGAAGGCATAAGAAAATTTATATAAAAAATTATTTACAAAAAATTATTGTCGTAAAATTGTAATACATTAAATTAATAAAAATAACTTAAAACAGAGTGATAAACATAAATTAAAATTTCTATGGAAATACAGTAAAAACACTACTACAAGATGTTGGAAAAATAAAAGTATGTTTCATACTTCTTTCAACATGCTCGTATTTAAGTAAGAAATTAGTTGCACTAATATGATAAGGAAATCCTTTAATCTTATTTAGCGCTACACAAACTTAAGCTGACTCATTTACATTCGCAGCATGGTTATCTAATCCAATTCCATTCTTTTCCAGATTTATTTTGTATCTTGTCACTATTGAAGACAAATTTTGGCGACTGTTTGATCCCCGGTTTAGCTTCTATGCTTCTGGTATCACAACGGGCCGTATATCTGGCCTAAGTGCGACTACTTTCTACCTTATCTAAACGAACCTATATACGAGTTTAGAAATCGTCAAGAGACTAATGGATCGCTTTGTACTCAATAACACAAAACTCAGTATGGCAGGAAAAAAACAAAACATCCGGGCCTGACAACTACTCAAGATAGATCCTATTACAAGTGCAAGCTTTCTACTATTGCTTATAAGCACATATTAGGAAAGGGAACAAGAAGTGCAGCAGGTGAAAAAAAGGGAAACAACAATAAAAAATGTTCCAAAGAAAGGCAACCTCTCCGAATACAAAAGTTGGAGTGGAATCACTCTTTTAAATACCAGTAATAATATCATTGTACACAAAGTCAAAGTGATAATCTGATGCGTCTGAAGGATCCTGGTAAACTTCTTTAGGAATGGTTTTGTCTGACATAAACTCTAGAGCTGTCCGGATGTTAGCGTACTGTGTTATTCGATTATGATTGGCTCCTTTCGTTGACTTTTTTAGTTGGAATATATTCCGAATTATTAGCCGAAAAGTACCGACGACTTACCTAACTTGAAGCCGACTGACCAGAGGGATTGACGTAAACATACTATCTGTTGTTATATTTATTGCATACTAGCTAAAATCCGGCTAAAATCCCATTCCAATCTAATCCAATTCCGCTCAGTTTTTGAATGATGATTTGCACTGACCGTGAAGTCAATCCTTCCAAATTCTTTGCTTTAACCGTTCTCAAGATATACTAAAATCAATATTTACTTTGAATGGGAGGTACTACGAGCACTTATCCAATTCCCCCTAGTGTTTGACTGAAGATTTGCATTGAATGAGGCATTGAGCTGTAACCGTTCTCAAGATATATCAAAATTAATATTTACTTTGTATGGGAGCTACCACGCCTAATTTTCCAATTCCATCCACTTTTTCATCGCTGATTTTTTTACTTTTTCTGTTACCATTTTGAAGATATAGAAAAATAAATATTTACTTTGCATGGGCAAATTCCGCCCAGTCGGAATTTTGAAATTTATATAGCCTATAGTTCCTTCCAGACATACAAAGAGATACTGTACAAATTTCAAGGAAATCGGTTCAGTCATTTAGCCGTTCATAAGTCTGGATTATAGCTTGTTCATTATTATCGACATACTTCATATCGGAGATTGAATCGTTTGTCTGATTGTTTGTGTTGATCTGATAAAAGCATTATCAGAATGTATTACGCGTAGTGCAATATGTGCTTAAATCAATAGCAACTTAACGATGCTTGTAAATGTAATCTCCCCAAACATCAGAACGTGAATCATCACTGACTCCATTTATGCCCATGATCAGTGAAATTTCAATAAACTCATCAAGTTCTTGTACAGAAATCAATCAACATTTTTGAAGTTTCACCTTAAAAACAGTAATATTTTGCTGCAAACACACATGAGTAGTAGAATATAAGGTGTCACGAGGGGAAATGAAGGCATTTATAGAGGGAAATTTAGAGGACTTCGAATTTTTTTTCCGTCACTTCTACAGGGAGCATATTGGCTTTCCGCAAAGTATCCATTGCCTTGTTTCAGTTTTATTCGTCATGTTGATTTGTAAGCTAAATCAGTGATTATTCTACCTTTAGTAGTATTGCAATTGTTTTTATTGCTTTGTTGCAGTTTCATTAATAAAGTTGATTTTTCAAGCCAATTAGATGATTGTGCAATGGTGAAGATCCTTGCTAAGTAGCGGTGGTGATATTAACTTAGCATTGTAATCTTTTTACTCAGTAGGTGGCGTTTCTCCTGATCATTCGTCAGAGCGACTCCTTACAGATGGAATTGCAAGAAAGGGGATCGATACCGCAATTAAATTTTTTCGTCATATTCTTTGCTAAGGATGTGAAACTTGGCTGTTGCGTGCACTCTAATAATTACACCACGCCATACCCCAGAGGTCGTGGTATACGCCGATGATATTTATCAAATGAAAATGGTAAAATAAAAAATTAAAAAAAAAAAATATTTTTTTCAACAAATTTCTTAAGTTTAAACAAAATTTAATTGCTTTTGCAAGTAAATGCAAAAGAAATAGTGTTAAAATTACTTTGGTGTTTTACTGTATTTAAGGTAAACAAAAATATACGAAATAGTGCAAGTAAAAGTACCATAGCTTAGAGAGTATAGTAGTACTAGAGTACAAACAAATGATTCTCTCAAAAACATACCAAAGAAAGAATGGCAGCCAACACAGTAAGAAGGCACTCATTATAATGCCCAGAGTGCGTGCTGCTTTCCGTTCTCGTCGCATTGTCGTTATGGTTGACTGTTCAACTTGTATACTGGGGCGAGGTTTTGGTATTTGACTTATTTGCAGATGTTTCTCCAATAATAAAGCAGCAACTTTTGACCTTTTTTTGCGTTCCATTGTTGTTGTTGTGGGAGTTGTAGTTAGCATTATAAAATTTATGTGTTATGTGGCCCCATCCAACGTTGTTGTAGAATGTTTGTTACACATGAACGATGAAGTTGAAAAGTGATGATGAAAAAGTGTGAAAATTTATTAGCCCAGAAAGAAAAGCCATAAAAGAAAAGGAGAAAAAACAGAATTTTTTTTGTATTTATTGTTATTTTTGTTGTTATTGCTTTCACAGCTACTGTCTACGACAATATCCTTAAAATAAAGTACCCAGCATTAGTTTAAAATGACTTTTCTTTTTTGTTTTGTTTTTGCTACAGTGGATTTATTTTAAAGAATATGCTGAGTTGGCATGATTTGTTAGAATTTCCATAGATTTTTCTTATGTTTTTAAGAAAAACACACGCTCACACTCATACTTACCGATAAACAAGACGTTCCTGTCTGTCGGCCTCTTGATAAATGCGATAATACATTGAGAGCATGACAATACCAGGTATCCAGAAACTTACAGATGAACTGACAATGGCATATGCTTTATTGACTTTAAATTCACAGATCTGTAAAAGAAAGGTAAGAGAAAAAACGTGGAAGTGGTTAAATAATATTGACATTTTTCACAAAAAAGAGGGAGTTTTTAAGATTTTTAGAGAAATGAAATGAATTTCATAAGATTTTCGGTTCCTTTTAATTGCTTTCCTTGTCGGTGTTGGTTGTTTTTATTTTTGAAGGGGTGTGATGCGTTTTAATTAAGTGATTTTGTTTATTTTTTACCCTACACTACCGTATAAGTTATTGATATGGTACTGATGTTTGTAATACAATAATTATGCTCGTCATTTTATGTAACATTTGATGGTATGTGGGTTCATGTAAACTAGGATTAAACTACAGACTGTCATTTGATCTGCTTATTAAAACCGATCCATTATTTTAGGTATCTTTTGGAAAAATTATTCTAATTTCCGCCTTGGTATAACTGGGGTAATGATAACGCGTCCAACAGCGGCCTTGGAGGCCTTGATTGGTTTGTAACCGCTTTACATCTATGTGATAAGGCTGGCGGCATGTTCGGCGCAAAGTTTTTCGCCAAGGGAAAAACTTCATGTCTGCAAGTCTGTACATTTTACGTAGGGCGATCAAAGAATCATCTTCGATCCTGGATGATATGCCTATGGAAATGATTGTGTCGTTGCTGGTGTTTCTAGACCCAACCGAGACTTGTCGATCCCTCTAGGAAGATCGCTGGGTGTCTTCTAGGCTGATTATAGCTATTGCTATACATGCGGAGATCAAGCTGGACAGTGGGCTCTGACAGCCAGACTGCTCAAATATTGCTAAGATACGTTGCAAAAGCTTTCGCTTGGAAACAAGGTCTAGTTGTTTCGGGTAACTGGAAAGATGGTAATGAAATAGCGGGTGCATTGGCCAAAAAGGGTTCCATGACACCCTATATCGGTCCCGAACCTTGCTGTGCAGTACCACTTACTATCATCCCAAATCTAATCAAGGATGGGTAAGTTGATAGATGCTGGTAACACTGGTATGCTAAAAATGCTTCGCCTTACGCAATTTCTTACAGGCCACTGCAGATTAAGGGTGCATCTCAAGAGGAAGGCAGTAAAAGATGTGCATATTAATATACTGTGCTCACAGGCATCAGAGACAGCGGGACACATTTTGTGTAAATGCGGGGACTTGTTAGGTTTAGGTGGAAATGTTTAGATAGAAAGACATAGGGTCTTACTGGGTGACATATCCACCATTATGGTGTCAGATTTTTTGGTCTTCATTAGGCAGGTAGTAGATCTGCTGAACAAACTATAGACCGGAAGCGGCAGAATAGATCCCATGGGTTGCAGTGTCCAGCAATAGTGCCTGGTCGATATAATGATGATGACGATGATACTCTTAATTGCTTTGAACAAATAATTAATTTCATAAATAGTAATAAATATCAAATTTAATCATCAATTGTGGTATCCTCTTCATTTATATCATTTACAGCATTAAAATTAGACAAGCAGCCCACTTATTTCCTTAATTCAGATTCCATGCCTAAAATGAAATCTGACAGTACTACGAGAAAGCATTTCGTAACTTAATGAAACGCCATAACCGTAATCGTAGAACTGAAGTGAGGTGAAGTAAAGTTCGGTGGTAGAACGGAAGTTAACAGAACGCCTTTTATATTAATGAAACAGTTTTGGAGGACGTGATTTAATGTAACGCTTTAAACGAGGTCATATGAGTAAAGTTTAGCGCAGTGGTAAAACGTCAGTCAACTGACCGGCAAGAAATCCGAATGGGATCGTGTGAACAGGGTCAATTTTAATCATGTGTAACCATGAGTAATGCAGATTTTGAAAGGTAAGATGCGCTTGATGCTCTGGGCATGTGAAATCTCTTTTACGTTCATTGGAACGATCAGATGTTTTGAGTGTCGAAAGAATCATTCAAGTGCCTCATTTTTTTAAGACGGTGGAAGAAATACTTTAATCCATCTGATGTCCTTAATATTAACAAAACCTATATCGGATCCAAAATGGAATAAAACTTTCATTTATGGGCTCGTGCTTCAAAGTCTATTTTGAACTACGTACAGAAGAGGATTCATTAGAGCATCGTCCCAATGTGTGTCATTGTTCTATCGGTACTATAACGGAATGTGCTTTGACGAAATTAAGGAATGAATTATTACGTAGTGCTCGTATTTTTCGCAGAGCGCATCTTTTTTGTAGTTGATCGTACAGTGAATCGTACAACTCATTAATGGAAGAATTCGTTCTTTAGTCGCACTGTTCGTTTGTGGAACAATCTTTTAGCGAAAGTCTTTCCTGCCACAGACGACATGAGTAAATTTAAATCGAACTACTCTCTCTATACTCCTTCCCACAACCTGTTATCCTAGTACTAGCACAACGCACTGCATGAGTAAGCGATATCGCCTGGGCGGTGGTCTCAAGAAAAAAAAAATTTTGCAAGTGTTATGCTTTCATGTATAGACCAAAAGGATTCTGAAACTTAGCATATAAATATGGTACATAGTAGTGTTTTCTTCTTCAGAAGTGTTGATATCTTTCCGCTTTTACAAAATGTCCAAAATCGAACGACCAAAATCCAATTTTGTCAATTTGTGAGCCATTAATTGCATAGAAATCTCTGTTGTTATTTCGGTTTCTAAGCAAATCTCACACTCCAACCGACTTGTATATTATCGTCAATAAGCTATTGGCCAAGATATTTATTTTTTCTCACAAAGGTGTGAAGAGCGCTTCAGAGTGCCTCAGCCCTCTGACTGAACTGGTGCCAAATTATAGCCTTTTCTTGGCTGTACGAATACTTTTAATGTGTTTTATCTTTGCTGTTATCTGATGCTAAATAAAGTTTTTCGCCAGCTTGAAAACGTTGTTTTAATTGTAATCAAATAAAAGCTATTTATTTTTACGCCCCAGGCTTGGCTAGAATTTATATTCAAAAACCCATAACTTCTGCGACATTCCAAGTGGAATCATGGGGACTTCTTGATAGGTAGGTAAATAGAAATGGTCGTTCCCAAAAAAGGACACACGTAGACCAAAAATAGCACTTTATGATGCTTTGTCATCCCCTTATACTCGGAACTACCCAGAACTCATAACGAAACCTCTAAGTTTCCGAATGCCTGAAAGTCGGTATTGCCACTGTTGAAAATTGTCAAATGAGCTGGTCTTGAATTGAGCCCAGGACCGCTTGGTTGGCAGGCAGGTGTCTTACTCATCACCCTACAGCGGCGGACCTTCATAACACAATTGTTAATTTGTCAAATATTTTAGCAACGATCTGCTTAGATTTAGAATAAAAATTCATATGTTTTCACTCTTGTACACTTTGAAGTTCCTGTCAAGTAGTAACAAAAAGCTTAAGTAAGCCATTGGATAACTTGACTACAGTGTAGCATATTACATAGTCATGTCTGACCGACTCCAATTTTATTATTCGCTTTCTGTTGTCATTGTGATACCATCTGTCGTGTAAGTAATTTTTTATTATTTTCATTTAAATGTTCAACATGCTGAAATGAAAATTAAAATTTTTTTGTGTAGATTTGTAAATCTTTAACTGTAATGATGATTTAATTACGTTTTCAAAAGAAAATAATTACACGTTAAATATTAAATGTGTTTTTTTAATACAAGAAAGAGAGGTTGTTGAAGCAAAAAAAAAAAAAAAATGTGTGTTTTGGTTTGTAAAAACGTGCCGTGAATTGTATTTAAAAAACCACCAAGCAATTCATTTTTAGAAACCAATAAATTAATTAACGTTTCTTTAAGTACTCGAACAACAACACAATGTGCTATACGTATAAGGCAATGATTTGCTAAAAAAATTCAAATCTATTTAAATGTCATGGTGATTATTGTGTAAGTTTCTTTCTTACCTCTCGAAAACAAATAGGAGCTAATTTGTCAATTTTAATTAAAAGGGATAACAATTTTAAGTAACATAATAAGCTTTTAAAAAGTTATAAAAATTTTAAGCTTTATTCTCGAATATGTTATTCTTAATTTCTTTATTATTAAAAATTTTATTTACTAAGATGACTAATTTAATAAAGCTTAAGTTTACATCTTAACACCTAAATACCTAAGACTGTCCACAAACGGACATCAGAAAAAACGGTTTTAAACAAAACTGGCAAACATGACACTTTGGCAACCTTAATATTTAAAATGGCTTTAAAATTCCCTAAAAAACAGTACCAATTGTAAAGTGCTGAAATAAATCGTCAGAACTTTTGTGTAAAAAGTCAAAAAATTGCTTGTGATTTTTGTTGAAAATTAAAAAATGAAACCTTTTTTATTGACTTGAATCCGGAATTTTTTTTGATAGATGGTTGCAATGTTTACTTACATAATATGCAGATAAGTAAGTCAAGCAACGATTTTTTTCAGTGTAGATCGATAATGGATATTAATGTATTGCTTGCAAAGGGTGGTCCAACCATAATGCACGATGTTAATTGTGAGTCATACCTTAATGTCAAGTCTTTTGCCCAACTTAATTTTAGATTTCTTTGTTTCAGTGTTTGAAAAATTCAACCATGGAGAGGTACACAATTGAGCAGCGCCTAAAAGATTGTTGAAGCAAAATGCATTTCGTGCACTTCGTAATTTTTTTAGTCGGGAGAATTGTGCGCAACTTTCAGCAAACTGGGTCTGTAGGAAATGTGGAAACACCTGTGCTTGCTCACCCAGTTCGTTTTGCGTCACTATCGCGAGATGATAACGGACTTCTTGTGGCCAGAAATTAATGATATGGACCTGGACGATACGTGTTGACACTTATCACACAGCCAACGAAAAAATGGCTTTTTTGCGCGAGAAATTCAATGGCTGTGTTACGTCATGTCGTGGTGCTGTTAATTAGGCACCACGATCATGTGATTTGATACCGTTGAACTTCTTTCTTTGGGGATATTTAAAAGAAAAGCGGTATGGCAACAAGCCAAGAACAATTCAAGAGCTAAAGGAGGAGATAATTCACACACTAACGACATTGAATCTCAATAATGTCTCAGATTTATTGAAAATATGCAGCCATGACTAGCATTCGACTGATATTTTTTTACACGTGTAATTGTCATAGATCCTTCTATCATAATAAAAATATTAAGATAATTCGCTGAACTTTTTATTTCATTTGCAATTAACACCGTCCGTTTTGGTGGGACCACCCCATAATTTGGAATAGCAACAGTAACACAACAAAGGGCGGCAACTCACTCTTGTTGTGAGCAAAAAAGTTACACTTTCTTCGTTCAGTTGCTGAGTAGCCAAACGATAGCTCTATTGTTTGAGAAAAAGCCAATCATCCTGTGGCTCACATCAGATTTTTTTTTTTTTTTGATGAACAATCACACCACTCAATTATCCGTCTCCATAGCGTAGAGACACGTACACACTACAGTCCGAACTATAGCGGATACTACGAATAATACTACCGACGTCAAAGTTAAAATCAATAAATTCGTAGTATCACCCGCAACAAGGTTGCAAGTAAAACAAACACCCAAAACTGTTCTCCTACGCTCTAATGTAAAATAAACTATTTTTCACAGTGGGGCTTAAAAAAATCTTGTAAAATGTATAGGGTCCGTCAAATAATTTTTTTTATTTTTTGAAAATGCTATAAAAAAAACTACTGAATATTTTCTCAAATTTCTTTTTTATTTGAAAGTACAATACTTCCGGTTAATAATGGAAAATAATTTCATTCAAATGGCTGCCTCGGCTGGCCATGCAGTAGCCTACACGATCGGTCCAATTTTTAAACATATTATCGATCGTGTGCAGCTGTATTTCACCAATGGCTTCACGAATATTGTCCTTTAAAGCGTCAATTGTCTCTGGCTTGTTGATGTAACACTTATCTTTGACGGCACCCCACAAATAATAGTCCAATGGTGTCATATCGCAGCTCCGAGGTGGCCAAACAATATCAGTTCAGCGGCTGATAATGCGATCTTCAAAATCAGGGCGCAAAACATCGGCTGTGTGGCACGTAACGCCGTCCTGTTACAATCAAAAGTTGCTAATATCCTCCTCTTCAATTTTTGTGAACAAAAATTTGTTCAACATGGCCCCAGATAACGATCGCCATTGACTGTAGCGGCCACTCCTTGCCCATTTTTCGAAGAAAAATGGCCCAATTATGCCTCTGGACGGAAATCCGCACCAAACAGTGACTCGTCTTGGATGTATCGGCTTTTCAAAGTATGCGTGCGGGTTTTCTGTGCCACAAATGCCACAATTTTGCTTGTTTACATACCCGCCAAGATCAAAATGAGCTTCATCTGAAAAGATGATTTTTTTTTTTGGCAAAATCGGTATCTTCTGTAAGTCGAGCGCAGGCCCAGATTTCCACCGTTGTATACACAACCATATTCGTTCAGCGGAAGGATAAATCAGACATGAGCTAAGTGTTACCATTCACGAAATCAGCACTAGTTGAAAAAAAAACGTTAGATGGCGGACCCTTTTTAACAATTTTGATACACATATGTTTTATACTAAGTGTAACGTCCACCTATGTTTTTCCAATTATTTACTACATAATTAGGGGATTCACAAATTGTCATAAAATCGTATGTCCTATTATAATAACATGAAAAAGAAAGACTGCTGTGAACAACCTTTTTTAATATGCTGGCGCTATTTTGAATGTATAAGTAAAATCAGCAGCGTGTGAATACAAATTGCGGACAAGACTAATAGCAATACGTTATCCAGGCATAACACAAAAGTATTTATATTAATTTTTTTTTTTTTATTTGTAAAATACAACAGCACAAATAGAACGTTTTATCTTTTTAAAACATTTTTGTTTGGAAAATAACAACAATATTTTGAAACATCTTTAAAATTTTAGAATATTATAACAACATGGCACGATAGCATACTTTGTGAGTACCCTAAATATACATTACATATAATTTTTTAATTTTTTTTCAATTATGCATTACATTTTATTTATTTCTAAAAAACAAATTTCGTTTACGTTTCTAAGATCTTCTACAGATGGTCTTCATTTTTTTGTTCCTTCAGTAGTCTTACAGAAATCAGAGCCCAAATTCGTTATTTTTAACTCAAAAATATACAAGACCAAAAATTATTGAAACATTTTAATACATATTACAAATTCAGGTATTTAAGGGTTAAAACTAATTTACTTGTTCCCTATAGGGGCGACTGTTTTACTCATTTTTAATGACCAAAAATTCTTAAATAACGAAACGTAAATATTCCTTACATATGCAGTCTGTACGTCTATCAGAATGTACGGCTTTAATGACTTGTCAGCATCCTATAAAATGTCAATACACACATACATATGTATACTATCTTGATCAAAAAGTTTTCGGAATAACCAACGTGTGGCGGTCCCATCGTTCTTATTTAAGTTTTTTTTTTTTTTTTTTTTTTTTTTTTTTTTTTTTTTTTTTTTTTTTAAGTTGGCACATCTGTTGTTGATATTCCCGCTAAATCTTAGCGTTATAGTTTGACATTTGCAAAAGTTACGTAGCCAGAGTACATTTATCTCTATGAATGTTGGTGATTTTTTACAATTTTGACCGTGTTGAAATCGCAAAAGACATGATTTGCGAGGCTGAATCCGATCCCATATTCATCAAAAGGATCATTATTGGGGACGAGACGTGAGTTTACGAGTACATCACGCAATCAAGACATCAGGCAAGTGAATGGCCTTCACAAAATGAGCCGAGACCATTTTCAGTCAAAAATGAAGGCAATGCTCACGGTTTTCATGGATTACAACGGTGTAGTGCATCATGAATTTGTGCCAGAATACAGGCAGTAAACAAGGAGTATTATATGAGTGTTATGAGATATTTGCATGAAGCAATTCGCCGAAAGAGACCAGAATTGTGAGTAGAAAACTTGTGCATTTTGCGCCATGCTAACGCAACGTCGCACAGTGCCATCATTATACGAAATTTTTTTGACGAAATATGCAACAAATACCATCCAATAGCCGCCGAATTAACCTGATTTGGCTCTCTGTCACTTCTTTCTCTTCAATCGATTCAAAAAAACCATCATGGGGAACGCGCTTCTACAGACGAGAGGATATAATGGAAAAATGACAGGAAGCACTGACGGACATACCGAAAACCGAAAACCGTAAACCGTAAACCGAAAACCGAATACATTAAATGCAAATGCCAAGCTATAATGCTAAGCTTTAACGGAAATTTCAACAACAGATGTACCAACTTACCAAAAAAAAAAAAAAAACACAAAAAAATCAAATTGGAATGATAGGACAGCCACACAGGAGTTATTCCGAAGACCTTTTGATCAAGGTAGTATGTACATATTTCATTCATTAATCATCCACGTATCATTCAATCATATGTCAATAATTATTAATTTTATTATATTTTTTCCTGTTTTTGTTTTTAATAAAATTAACACTTTCATTATCAGAGGATATGAGTATTTAAGGAATATTTTGTAATAAAAATTCTTAATTTTTTTTATTAATTAAAATTTATGATGAGAAATTTATGAAATTTGTTTCTGTAATTAAAATATTTTGTAACAAAATATGTATTTAATACAATTAAACACTTATTTTATATACGCAGCACACACACACACACACACACTATCTCTCTTTGTCTTACTCGGTTTAATTGTTTAATCATTTAGCAATTTAATTAAACTTTAATTATTACTATCATTATTGTTGTTGTTTGAATTGTGCTATATCTAAACACAAACTCACACATATTTCGCATAACTAATATAAGCACTTGTGTGTATCTGTGTGTGAGTATAAAATCAAATTGTTATAATTGTTGCTGTGTGGTAGCAGTTAGTGACTATTTCATAAGTATTCCCAGTATGTATTTGGTACAGTAAAGTGATGTAGAAATATACTGGATATAGAATACATACACACAGGCACACTTGAACAGAGCACGAGTATCGCATTGAAAACAAAATTAAATATTTATTACTGGCCGATGGCCAGTGAGCATAATGACACATATAAGCAGCATATGTAAGCAAATTTATGCACGTACATATGTTAGGAAGTTTTTATTAATAGTTGCTGTCAACTAATTAGAAACGTGAAGTGTTTTTATATTAAAAATAAGAAAAAACTTAGTACTGGAACGGCTAAGTATATCTAAATGAGTTTTCAGTATATGGGTGTTTTTTTATTGGTTCATAACTGAGCTGGCAACACTGTTTTATTTAACAACCGATTAAACAGCTGATAGTTGCTATTAGTTTGGTTTGATATTTCGTCATGGACACTTACACTAGAGCAACGCTTGCAAATTGTTGAATTTTTTTTATCGAAATAATGCTTCTGTTGCCAAACTGTTTTTGTTGTGTTTTTTTCTCCAATGAAACCCATTTTTGGTTGAATATGTACATAAATAACAGAATTGTGGCATTTGGATAATCCACAAGCTTTTGTCGAAACACCATTACATCTCTAGAAAATTACTGTTGGGTACGATGAAATCATGGAAAAATTGAGAAAGACCGGCATGTAAGTAGCGTCTTCAAATAGGTATCAATCATTTGAAGAGAGCTAGACCTGTATGTTTTGGTGCCACATGTATTGACAGTGAACAATTTAATAGGCTGAATTTACATTTGCGATTCACTGCTAAAACAGAACGAAATCGAACCATTTCTGAAACAAATCCTAGTCCTAGCAAAGCCAGGATTGACACCAAGAAAGTGTCTGGTGGGATTAGAAGGGAATTGTTCATTACAAGCTTTTACAGTCTGGTTGAAAGTCAACCTGTCAACAATTAATGAGATTGAAGCAAGAAATTCAATTAAACGGCCGGAGTTGATCAAAAGAAACCGTGTTGTGTTCCACCATGACAACATCAGACCACAAACATCTTTGATGACCCGGCAGAAACTGAAAGAACTTAACTGAAAAGTTTTGATGCATCTACCATCTAGCCCGGACCTTGCACATTCAGATTATCATTTATTTTGATCTTTACAGCACTTCTTTAATAGTGTAAATTTAAATTTTATAGAAGACTGCAAAACTGATGGAATAATGACTTTACCCCATAAATGCCAAAAGGTTATAGATCAAAACGGAATACATTTGGTTTTATAAGCTCATTTTAAATATAAGAAATAGATGGTTTCTTTTTGGCAAAATTTGTAAATGAACTTTTTCGAAAACCTATTATGTTAAGGAAGTTTATTCAAAGAATCTGTACTCTACTAGAGTAACCCTTCCCGTGTTTCTGCGAGCACATGTGTTACATACCTATTTAATGTATTCCTTATGACTAAAATTTAAAGGATTGCATTAAATCTAATGATTTGTATTGACTACCAAGTTATGTAGGCTAAGTTCAGTAACTTCCATTCTAACCGTTCTCTGTATACACAAAAAACAATATTTACTTTCTATGGGAGGTGACACACCCACTTATTTAATTTCGTCCATATTTCGACTGTCGATGTCGATTGACTACAGAGTTATTTAGACTAAATTCAGAATCTTTCAATATTACTGTTCCAGAGATATATAAAAATCAATATTTACTTTGCATGAGAGGTGCTACTCCCGCTTAGTCAATTCGGCCCAACTTTTGACTAATGATTTGTATTGACCACAAAGTTATTTTGGACAAATTTAGAAATTCTTTCTATTACCATTTTAAAGATATAGACCTATAAATAAAAAATTTATATGGACGTGGCACCGCCCAGTTGAATAAAAACTATCGGTAAAATAAACCTTTCCAACGCATGTATTGGTTTGTTAATCGCTTTAGTGGTTCTCAAATTATAAAGTGACGAACATAGGTCGAGTTATTTTTATATTGTATGTAGACGGATAAGTCAAGAATGTGAATTGTCGATACACGGCAACACTGGTCCATATATTTTACTAAGTGTCAAAGGAACTGCAGCTATCGCGCACAATGAATTTTATTTACAGAGAAAATTGTGATCAACATCAACAACTTGTGGTTTCAAAAGAATGAGGCCTTTGGTTATGATCATCTGATGTTATTTTATGAAATATAGCGCTGTTTCTTGTTTTATTAAGTCCTCATGTGATGTGCTTTTGCAAAAGCTTTTCAGACTGATGTTATGCTCGTTTAGCAGACATCATTTCGAAAACATTAATGCCATGAAGTTTGCTTCTAAATAGAGTAACAATTTAATTTAGTTGTTAAAGTGTTTGTTCTTTAATAGTAAATTATAACTCAGACGTTCTCATAAATACCCCCTGTATTTTCTGCATGTAAATCAAATTGATAAAATGAAAAACCTTTCTATTTTCTCAAAACCGAATTAATGTGAGAAAATATTTTAACAAAATGCGATTATCGTATTACCTCGTACGGTGGTAGATGTGATTTTTCTATTTCAATTTAAACAGTAACCAAGTAAATGTGTAAGTAAATAAATATATTTATTCGTACATAAGGGGATTAAGAGTACCAGTAGAGTGTTAAATGGCACAACATGGAAGCAGAACACACTTTGTCTCTCCGTTTATTATTTATAATTTCAAGGATAAATTTACATTTTTATTTTATATCCTTCAGGGCTTATAATTGAATCATATGTGATTTATTATTATCCTAAATATGTTAACGATAATATTTATATTAAATATTTATTCAGTTATTGTCTCTTTAAATACTAAATCAATTAAAGTATTTAATTTCATAAAAAAACTTGTATTTTTAAATGATTCTATTAACCCAAGACTTTCTGAAATAAAACTTTGACAAAACTTTTATTTTTTTAAAGTTCATTTATATTAATTTAACTCCCACCTTTAATTTTTTATATTTCCTGAATGAAAGTTCAGCCGCCAGTTGTTTGTGAAAATGAGATTTTTTCTTTTAATTTTTAAGAAAAACGAAACGAACTTGGAATAAAAGAATAAAAAAAAAAAATTAAAACTTTTCTTAATTCTCATTGTATTTTAATGAACTGGTCAACAAGTAAGTAAGACAATTGAAATATTCTGTATACCTCTCCCCGGCTGTATTCCTTCAATCAATCACTTAATTATATACCCTACAGGAAAGTGGATGCTGTACAAACTAACTTTTATTATATCGCTTGCATTGCCTGTCTTTACTTCTATGTGTTCATGGTACAACGTTGTAACTTGGATGATGATAGTTTGATGTACGAATTTTATTGATTTTAGATTTATACTATGTATTCTTTTCGGGTACCTTCAGATAAAATATTTAGTGGACAACAACATTAATGATGCTTTTGGTATGTAGGACATTGTTATACATGGCTCTGGATTCTATTTACGTATTTTCGATTTTTCGATTGTGCCAAAGGATCTTAATAACTGTCTACTTAGAATAAAAATGCGCATTGTGATGCCACATAATAGAACGAAAAATCGAAACTAAGTGCCCACCAGGTCCAGAACGGCTTCAGTCATAAAGCAATCAATACAATTTACCGAGATTTGCAACAACTATTCAAGGTTCACGAGATGACTCTTAAACCCAGCCTCCATAGCATCACATTCCAGGAATAAGAGTCTCACAGTTGCCACCTAGCATTGACTACATTGATTCATTAAACACAGGACAGCTTACATGTCCGATCACTAAATAATGGTCTGAGAGCAAACACAACTACCAAAATTCTCCGTCTTGGAAGATTCATTAGTTGACCAGTTCGCTTTCGAACAAAAACCGACCACAGCTCTTTCACCTACTTACAGAAAGAAATCTGTCCTCATTTTGTGTAGAATATATCGCTGGCACAGCAATTGAGATACAGAAGACAAGAAGAAATAGGTATATTAACACATTTTTTTTGCCGCATGAACCTGTGCCGTCGAGGCCCATGCCACAAAAGTCCCTGGTACACAAATGAGCTTGATGCCGAATTATTCCTCATCATCACCATTAGTGATGAGTGATATTCATACACCGTCCGGCAGTTAGAGAACATAGACTCCAGAGCTTAGATTGCCACCTGACTATCGGTATAAATGCATATCTTCCTAATCGTGGAATTAGTGACATCACGGATGGCTGTCACCTCTGCCTGAAAGACGTTGCAATGATCAGGCAGTCTAAGCGAGACTTTAATGTTAAGATCTGAGGAGAAAATATCATACTCCACTCTACTTAGAACCATCGAATCGTTCATTTAAAATCGAGAATCGATTTATGCCAGAACCTTCTTCTGAGGATTATTATTATTATTAAAGTAGGCGAAGAAGCTAAATGGCACTGTGAACTAGTATTGTGCCAAACACTCTGTGGTCAGAACGACTAATGTACAAGCTGCAGCAACTGGTAATTTTTCATAAGAAAGCCCGTTCAGTCCTCCATACAGTCAAAATAAATGGGCGGATGACTGTCCGCTCGGTTCGAAAAGAAAACTTGAAACTTTCTGCAGAAAAATAACCTCCCTCGTCCATGTCCACAATTGACAGCCGACGGACCAATGGATCTACGAATGTTTTCTGAAGAAACACACAGAGAATATGCTAAGTTTTCTCTTCTTCCTGACTGCACAGACAGCACTCCGTGTAATGGACCATATTAAGATTGAAGGGATGGTACTTCAGATAGTAGAGAAACATCAGGGACCCAATAAGCTTCCTCATAAGCCCCCTGTCCAGGTGGCGTAGCTCACTAGAGTAAAAGGTTTCATCAGTTGCTTCGATTGCCTCAGACCAGGACATTGTTTCCAAGAATACAAGTTGAGTTCGTGTTCCCACTCATCGATCTGTCCCCTAGCCGTGATATAATTTACACCACAGTATGGTTCTGGTCCTACAAGTCTAGTGGCAGAACCCCGACATTATTTCATTGGCAGTCTTATTAACCATAATACCTCGTAATTATTTTATAGTGTAGAGTGCCAAATAGGCTGACTAAACAAACACCAATTTTTTCATTTCTTTATTCTTTTCTTGTATATCCTTAAGGTTTTTAATAGAAACCAGCCTTCCGCTTTATCTATATAAAACGCACTTCGATAAATGACATTAAAATTCAATTAAAAAATGCCAATACTCACTCCTAATGATTTCTTTTGTTGTTTAAATGATTTTCACTGTTTAATTAAATTGAAGAAAAGTTCAAAGTTTAAGTGATGGAAGCAGAGAGTTCTGTAGTGATATAATATTATTTAAAAAAATATTAAAAAAAAAATAAAGAGATTATCAACAACAAGGTTAAAACTCATTTATTAAGCATATTAAAAAATATCAATTTCAAAAATAATGATAAATTTTTTTTTAATTTTAAAATTATTAGTCTGTTGTAATAATTTGTGTTATATGAACGGTCTTATAGCCTTTAAAATGTAATTAAAAATAATCCTTTAAAATTAATTTATTTTGATTCTCATTTCAAACTAAAGTATTCGTTATGTAAATGAAGAAAATGAAAACAGTTTTCTATTCGAATGCCTGTCATAAATTCTGGTTCAAAAAATCTGGGGCATGAATTTTAAACCAAAAATATTTTGGAATAAATGACGGAGGAATATTAATTAAAATTAAATAAAAAACTAATATTATTACTATGCCTGGTAAAACTAATTAAAATTACTCACTTGCGAATATAATGCGATTACATATGTATAAATATTCATATCCACATATCCATAAATTCAATTTAAGTACATATGCGAAATGACAAGACATATTTCCATATTTATATATACAGCTGATAATAGCTAAGTAGCAGTGGAAGTAATTCTTTTAAAAATTCAAGTTCTGCATATAAGAAAATTAAGAAAAATCGGCAAAAAGTAAAAGACTGTTTTATGGTCTCTGAGAGAAGGAGCTTTGATCTCTTTAGTCTCTCACAAACCTCTGATAGGTGTGTTTATTTAAAAGATAATTAAATATTAAAATATTTATAAATATTGTTGTGAAATTGAGTTATGCAACCTGTAATTTATTGATATGTTAAGAACTAAATAAATTTTACACTAATAGCGGGTATCGACATCCAATGCACGCAGTAAAATAAATAAACAAAATGTACAAAAACAAATACACAAATATGCTTGTTTGCAAATAAAGATAAGCTACCACAACAAAGCAAGCAGATAACGAAACAAATAAAAAAATACAACAGCAACACAACAGGCACTGAAACAAACAAGTTGTTTAATATTAAACTGCTTCACAAGAACTAAAAAAGAAAGAAATGGAAAGATATGGAATCTACGTGAAATATTGAGTAGTTCGAGAGCAGTCAGTTTATGAGGAGTAAACTCGTGAAGTGAGTAGTGATCGCACTACCGACGTAAACAGCAGTTATTGGTTTGAACCCAGTGCAAAAAGAGCTTAGTATGGAAAGGGCATGATTGAATCTAAGTCATAACAACGATCGGGTTGGAAAGCGATAAGCTTAGGCAGAAAAATCTGTCGAGTAATTGTTGTTGTTTACAAAGTTGTAAACAGAGAGAGTAATTAAGAATATAAATTGTTATTGCCTGTGAAAAGGTTACAAGCAGTGGAACACAAAATTGTGTTAATTATTGATTTAAAACCAAAAGCAAACCTGTTGTGGGTTCTAGCCTCCATAAAAGATGATATCCAAGAACTTTATATCCTTGTCCACACAGTCACAGTCGTTCGATTTCATTCGATGGAGATGTCGTAGCTATGCTTGACTACATTAGTGTCGAGATATAGCCTATAGAGCCACGGTGCGTTCGTCGTCTATACTATCTACTCAAGCAGATGGAACCATAAATTTCTCAGATGGTCTTTCTATCAAGTACACTCACCTAATACAGCGACGTCCGTCTTCACAAGTCGCCAAGTCCACGCTCCATATAAAACCACAAGTCGAAGCTGTTCTTAAGACGTTCACCGAGACAATGTGGCCTCTGATTTATGGCCAAGGTAAAGTTAAAGATTGGTTCAATCCTCGTTCGATCTTTATTAACAAGTCAAGTCGAATAACGACTGAGCAAGGGACAAAGCGACGGCTAATATGAGAGACGGTCCTCTCTCAGATTAAAGAGGTTGACTTTGAGGTAGTATCACACATCGTAAAGCTCTGGTGCATATTCGGAGGATTAGAGGAAAGGTGACTGGAGTGATAAGAGGAATCAGGCGTATCCTTAAGAGTGACTGGGCCTTAGCAGAGGACTTTTTGTTGCATGAGCAACATATGGTGCATCATTGTGCTAGCATGTGCGCCAGTTTGTAGAACGATATCGACGGACGCTTTGCAGATGAAGCACCTTTTGACTTGGAGGTAATACGACGAGCTATTACGTTAAAGGTCTAGAAGGGACTACCGCTTCTTCACACTGATTGGACTTCTGCTTCTGGTGTGGCAAATAATAGAGGTGGCAGCCACATTAGAAGGACACCGACAAGGGAAGGGTGACATATGTTTTCGTGACTAACGGTTTGTAAGGGAGCGGCCTGACTTTGGCTTCGGCTTGGGTCTGGGATTCTTACTGACCGGACATGACTAGCTCAGTGCCTTTTTGCATAGGAAGGGTCTTAGTGGGACTGTAGGTTGTAGGTGTGAGATTGGGCAGGAGGTACAATGACATCAGGAATGTGGTGGACGTTAGTAATGCGTTGGGGTCGGGTCGGTCCATACGGAGACTCGGAGATTTGATCGCGGTGTCTCCGTATAGGAGTCATGCTAAAATTAATAGGATGGATGCTAGAATAAGGGAATAATAGGTTTCTTGAGGAACTAAATTAGCGAATATATGTTGAGTATTATTAATTCAACCAAATAATATAAAGCGTAACCATAAAGGTAATGCTATAGTTAAAGTTAATGTTAAGTGACTTTGCTGATTATTGGCCTGCGATGTGCTTGTCTGGTTGCGTGATTGTATCTTATACGTTTGTGTGATTGTTGGTCTGTTTGCTTGTTTAGGTTTTTATTTTCTTTCTTGGTTACCAGTCCGGAGTCATTTGAAACTGACACTGTGAGTAGCATTTCTGCTACGAAGTTTGAGCCGAGGCTTAATTTGATTACCCAGGTCCCCCTTGTGGGAGCAACGTGATGGATGTGATCACGGGGAGAGCACTGGCTCGGTATGGTGATAAATAAATCGATAGGAGTTTAGATAATCGCAGAAACTTTACCAAGGTTGAAATCATGCCTTAGAATTTGGTACTCATGGTTGATTTTAATCGTATGTGATGGCGTTGGTGGACGCATTGTACTCATTCGTGCTTTGGGCACCGTGAGTTATGGCAGAACTCACGTTAAACTTGTGACTTACTCTGTAAAACTATATTACTTTAAAGGCATGAAAGAATATTTATAGTTTGCTATTATTTCCTTCCATGATTGAGTTATTCTATACGATACACTATTGTGTTTTTTTAACCACTATACTTGTAAAATAATTATATTTTTAAGTTGATGTTTTGCCTTCAATTTCTTTTATTTTTATAATACACATCCTTCAACAACAATAAAATTGAAAAAAAAAAGAAATCCTTCAGTCTAGATATGGTTACGATACAAAAAGTGAAAAACTTAAGTAAAAAAGGGTGTTTCTTGCAAAGAAGTTATTTTACTATAAATTAAAAAAATAATTGAAGTAAAAAATCTTTATTAAGAAAATTATATTCCAAAGAATATGATAGATCTCAGCATCAGAAAAAGAATTTTCTTGATGCTTAAAGGTAATTTTCAAAGAAAGTGAATGCTAAGGGATAATTAAGAAACTTGGAAGCTTTATTTAAACACACTAAACCGATCATAGTATTACATATATTTAAAATAAGTAGTGTTTAATTATTTTTGTGCATAATAAACATCAGCACAAAATGAATATACCCTCCAGTAACCTACAGTGTTTCATAGTACATATAACCACAAGTCAGCCGAGTAAATAATGTGATTTACAAACTCATTTCATTTTATCTTAAGGCTTTTACCTTTAACTTATTGTCTACAAGCAAATGCATTTTATAAATACAAAAAATAGAAAAAAAAATATTAAAAGCAACAGCAACATTAGGAAAAGAGGGAAGAGAGCTTATGAAGGAAAAAAGAAATGTTAGAGAATTGAATTGCACAGAAAGCAGCAAGTACTCTTACATGATTGAAGGTAAAGCGTAAGTGAAAAACAAACTATCAAGAGAGTAAAAATTAACTTCTACACAAGTACACTTTGATAAGTGAAAGTCTATATATTGTATGAATAAAAGAGTGTTGGAAAAAATGTTTTCCTATAGAGTGGCAAGCAGGTGTCTATTGTGTTCCATATTATGTTCTTTATATGTAAAAACCATAATGAGAGAAGGATTCTTCCACTAATGGGTAACAAGTAGTAGAATATGAATTTATATTCACTATCTCTGTGATATCTAACACCACTATAGTAAGTGGTGAACGCATATTGTGTTTGTGCTGATGTTTGAAACTTTTTTTTTTTGAATTATATTGATCATTTTAAAAATACTTTCTTTAAAGAAAAAAGTTTGTTTGTAAAATTAAGTAAAAAATAATTGAAATATTTATAGGGATGTACGGGGATGCAGAGCTTTAGCTATTCACAACGGAAACATCAGTCAATCATTTTAGACCAATGCTGCAGTAAAACAAAGCGCAAAGTTAATGTATATTAGCGTAACCAGGCAAAAACTCCAGGTGTTCATTTACATGTACATTTTAGAATCATATACAAAATATTCTGGATTAATTTTATGAGTCACACAGTGCTGTTGAGCTGATCAATTGGAGACCCATACTGAAGCAAAATATCCAAAGACGCACAATAAATCCGGAACTAAGACAGTATAAACTAACTTATTGTAGAAAGAAGCAAAAACAACAGCGGTAACCGTATAAGATGGAGTTTTTTTCCAGAAACCATATGCTCTCAAGAGGAGTAACGGAGAAATAAACTTCCGAAATTAAGTAAGTAACTCAATGAGAAAATAAGCAAATAACCACTTAAGCTTTCTGTCTATGACACGTCTTAGCGACCTCTAATGGGCATTACCAAAAGTGACCTCATTAACTACAGTCATGAAAAAACTATTTTCAAGTGGTAGAAGATGCATGCCTGTAGAATCTTAAAGTGTACGTGGTCTGAACCTAACATCGTTCCTACTGAAGCGGTCATAGGGCACAGTAAGAGGGACGTATCTGGATAAGTGGTTATAATAAACAGGCTTCGACCGACTGGCATGCCGGATGAACGTGGACATAACGATGTGGTAATGCGGAAGAGAAAGAGACAGTCAAACATTTCGTACATAGCTCCTCACCTTTCTTTAACCGTCGTCATAGTGTCTTCACTCGCTGGTTTATGCAGGACTTCGTGGTAGTATTAAGCATCGGTCCGGATAGCTTCGTCAGGTAATTAAAACTGATAAAATGGATTTGTGGCACTAGCGATGGCATCAAAACAAAGTCTCAGGACACTACTTGACGCTCTTGCTGAGCGGTCATGTGAACCCACTAAGCAAGCGGGCAAATATTTAATAAACTAATTGAGTAAGTAAGTAGGTAAGTGAGTAAATAAGTAAGTAAGTAAGTGAGTAAATGAGTAAGTGAGTAATTAAGTACTTAAGTCAGTGAGCAAATAAGTACTTATGTGAATGAGTAAGTGCTTAAATCAATGAGCAAATAAGTAAGGGAGTTAGTAAGGGAGTTAGTGCTTAAGTCAGTGTGCAAATACGTGAGTGCATAAAGTAAATATGTAAGTGCTTAAGTTAATGAATAAGCACGTAAGTAACCAAATGTGAATAAAAAAGTAAATATGTAAGTAAGTAAGTACGGAAGTGAGTAAGTAAGTGCTTAAGTCAGTGAGCAATTAAGGAAGTATGTTGCTAAGTGCTAAGGCCAGTGAGCAAAAAGTAAGTATGTGAGGAAGTAAGTGCTTAAGTCAATGCATGAACACGTAAGTAACTTGGTGTGAATAAAAAGTAAATAAATAAGTAAGCAAGTAAGTAAGTGAGTAAGTAAGTGCTTAAGTAACTGAATGTGAATATAAAAGTAAATTAGTAAGTAAGCAAGTGAGCAAAATAAATATATAAATAAATAATTGAGTTAATAAGTACGTAAGTTAGTAAATATGTAAGTAAGTGCTTAAGTCAGTGGGACAATAAGTACGTAAGGTAATAAGAAAGTGGTTAATTCAGTAACATTAAGTCAATGAGTAAACAACTTAAAGTGAATAAGAAAGTAAGTAAGCAAGTGAGTAAATATGCACATAAGCGACATAAGTAACTGAAAGTAAATAAGTAAGTAGCCAGTGAGCAAAATAAATAAAGAGTGTAAATGAGTAAGTTAGTAACTAAATATAAGTAAGTGAGCAAATAAATAAGCAAGCTAATGAGTAAATAAGTAAGCAAGTAAATATGAGTAAATATATATATAAATAGTAAGCAAGTAATGAGTGAGTATATAAACCAAAAAAATACCAAGTACGTTAATACGTAAGTTAGTAAGTAAATTAATAGGTATTTATTTAACTTCAAATTTCAAAAAGAAATAAATAATTCTTTTGATGAGACAACCGCATTAACTCTAACTTCCAGAAAGGGCCTTAAAATTTTGCAAAAAAAAAATAGTTCTTCTCCAAGAAAACAACTAAAACTTGTAAATTCATAGAAGAAGAACAGGTCGGGCCTAAATAAGATGGAACTGAGATAATTTTGTAACATTATTGCAATACGCTTTCGAAAAAACCAGTCGATAAGACTTAAACGTCTTATTAATTTTTTTATAAAAGTAAAAATTTTGAGTAAAAACTAAAGTCAAAATAACAGTTTCTAAATCCTTATCATATGTAAAGTATAATAGCTTCCGGATTTAGCATGTAATCGGATTCGTCCAAGCTTCTAATTCTAGAAATGTGCTTACTTTTCATATGCATAAACTCATTTCAGATTTGTTACACTTAAAGGCAATAAGAAGGCAACGAACCTAAGCCTAAAATTTTGTAGACATATTTATAGGCAATGTGGGGTTTGCTACAATGAGAATACATATTTCGTAAATGGACTGACTGTATGGTATTATTTATTTTATTTTATTCTTCTTCTTTATCATAGAAAAAGAAAAACGTGTCTTATATTCTTTAGGCTTGCATGTCTCTATTCTGTTACTTTATAAATTTGAGTTGAACAGATAAAATTAATTGCTTCGTTACTTCTTTAAGTAGACAACATTATTAGCCAGTGGTAATAATTTTGCTACTTTTTTTGTTTTGTTTTTTTTTTTTTTTTTGTTTTGTTGATTTGGTCTAGAATAACAAATGAGTAATATTTTTTCTACTTTTTTGTGTGGAAATTAATTGCTGTTAATTATATATGCAAGTGGTAGTTTGAGCTGTGAAATATTGTAATTAAAGGGAATAGTTTTTGTTGAATAAACAAACAAAAAAATAAAAAACAAAAAGTTTGATGATGCCAAACAATCCAATAAATCTTTGTTAAAACAATAAAGTTTCAATTGTGATGTGACATTCCAAAAAGTTTTTTGTTAAAAGGGACAGATGAGCTATTATTTTATATGACTTGCACACATGCTAACAGTCTCTGTTTGAAATCGTGTGTCAGTGACCATCCTTTTTAAACTAATCTTATACTTTTAGTTCTTTTTCAATGAAATTTAATTGAATTAAAAAAATAAAAGATTTTTATGGGGTACTCGGTTAAGTTCGATTAAAAATTTAACCAAAAATGATACAGATTTTTCCCTTATTTGTAATGAGTTTTATAAAATCAAATTTGTGCCGTTTTGATCGATAACCTATTGTCAGTTTTGGCGTTATTCCTCTATTCCATCAGTATAGAACTTTTAGAATTTCTGAGCAAAAAACTGATCCAATTACGCTTGCTCGCCTCTAGAAGAGTTTAATTTAGAGTTCGAAACAAATGATAATCTGAAGGTGCAAGGTCCGGGCTGTATGGTGGAGGCATTAAAACTTCTTAGCTAAACCCTCTTAGTTTCTGTTGAACAATTTTGATCGTCTCGTCTGAACTTAACTGCTTGCTTCAATCTCATTAATTGTTGTCAGTATAGACTAAAAATCAATAATAAAGCTTTGCCAAAGTCTATGAAGTCCTTCGCACATTTTTGTCGTACGTGATCTATTTTTCATTTTTAAACCAACTGCTCTGAAAATGTAGACGTACCGGATTCAAAAAAGCATAAAACACCAGACTAAAGTCTATGGCATAGGCATTTCCACTTTTAAAAACCAACAGGTCACACTTTCAAATATTCTGTGTGAAAAATTAAAACCTAAAGTCGACGAAATAATCGTCTCTTATCAGTGTGGTTTTAGACTTGACAAGTCCACTATTTGCCGGCCGACACATGCCGGTGTTTGAAGTTATGTCTCAATTCGACTACTAGCTACTTGAAGATATAAACATGAATCGAACACTGAGAAAATTTTACAGCTTCTTTTGCCAACGTAGAGAAAGAATCTGTAAAAATCGGTCCGGCAGTAAATGAGAGCAAAACTATTTCTGTGGTTTCAATGTACCGACAATGCACAAGATTGCGAAATTTTGTAAATGCTGGTACTTCAAGATAAATTAGTATATCTCGGTATAGCCATAAGTAAACCAAATGACATCAGTTAGGAAAGCGAAAAATACTATTTGCTAACAGATTATATTCCGCGCTAAACAAACAATTTAGGAACATAGCCCTCTTTCGCCAGACAAACTTACACTTCGTACTCAAAGAGATTAAGTTGTTGTTGAAGTGTTCGAGAGAAAAATACATCGCTAGACATTTAGACCAATCTGCATTAGCAGTGAATATCGGCATCGTACGAATTGGGATCTGTATGAGCTATATACCGACTTTGATGTGGTGAAGTGCGTGAAAATCTAAAGACTCTGCTGTCTTGGGTACGTTGTACGAACGAATGAAGATGTTCCAGTAAAGAAAACGTTTGAAAAGTTCAATTTGAAGAAAACATTTTCAAAACCAACGTAAGAAAATAGAGAAGAAGCATAGAAAACCGAGACGCATTGAAATCGATCCTTAGTTCGGCTAATGATACACATTAGTTGCTATAACCGACCAAATAAGTAAAAAAGTAAGTAATCCACTTTTAATCTCCCGTAATCATTCTTAATAGTTTCATCAACTTTTTTAACGATTGGTCAACCATCATAATTATCAGATCGAAAACGAGCAAACCATTTTACCGCAGTTTTTCTAGTTTCAACATCGTCACCGTAAAACTCATATAATTTTTAGAAGCCTGCGACGCATACTTACTGTTTCTGTCGGGAGTTTTTTTGGAGGTTCATAACTTTGAGTTGGCAGCACTGCTTTATTTGACAACCGACTTAGCAGCTAATAGTTGCTTTTTATTTAGTTTGGTTCGACATCTCATTATGGATAGACTTACGCTAGAGCAACGCTGGCAAATTGTTTCAATTTTTTAATTGAATTTTCATTCAAAATTTTTTTCTCCGATGAAGCCTATTTTAGTTCACATGGGTACGTAAATAAACAAAATTGTTGCATTTGATGTGAGAATAATCCATAAGCTTTTATCGAAACACTAACACCATCACAGCCACAGAAGATTACTGTTTGGTGCGCTTTATGGGCTAGCAGAGTTATTGGTCCATATGTCTTCAAAAACGATGTTGGTCAGAATGCTACTGTCAGTGGGGAACGGTATAGGGTCTTGATTGGAAATTGCTTTATAACCCAATTAGCTGGCATTAATCTTGTTGACATGTGGTTTACACAGGGCGAAGCCACATGCCGCACAGCGCGTACTACAAATGATTTACTCAAAAAGACTATTGATGAAAAAGTAATTGTCCAATTAATTGACACCAAGATCGTGTGACTTAACCCTATTGGATTATTATTTTGTGGTTATGTAGTCACTTGTATACGTCGATTAACCAGAGATAATTGAACACCTGAAACAACGGGAGTTATTGGAAAAAACGAAAAGCGAAAAGCTTGTTAAATATACTGAAGTAAATTTTCCGCTTTGTTGGGAGCATTTGCGTTCTATACCTATAAATTGTATTCTTTATGTAAGCTAATGATTTGTATTGAGTACCAAGTCATTTAGACAAAGTTCAGAAACTGCCATTCTAATCGTCCTCTAGATATACGAAAATCAATATTTACTTTGTATGGGAGGTGCCACACCCATTTATTCAATTTTTCCAATACTTAGACTGATGATGTGTATGGACTACAAAGTTATTTGGACCAAAGATATACAGAAGTCAATACTTACTTTGTATAGCAGAAGCCACTCCCATTTATCCAATTCTGCCCACTTTTTGAGTGATGATATATATTGACCATAAAGTTATTTGGCTCAAATTTAGAAACGTTCGTCATTACCATTCTCTAGATAAACAAACATAAATATTTACTTTGTATGGGAGGTTCCCCACCCACTTTTGCCATTTCGTCCATATTTCTACTGATTATGGGGATTGACTAGGAAGTTATTTAGACTTAATTCAGAACCTGCCACAATTAACTTTCCAAAGATATACAAAAAGTAATATTTTTTTGTATGGGAGGTGTCACTCCTGTTTATACAATTCCGCCCACTTTTTGACTTATGATTAGTATAGACCACAAAGTTATTTGTGACAAATATGGAAACTCTTACGTATACCGGGCACCGCCCAGTTGAACAAAGACTATCAGTGAAAGTACACCTTCCCAACACATGTATTGGTTTGTAAATCGGTGTAGTGGTTCTCGAGTTATAAAATGACGAACAAAGGACAATTTATTTTTACATATATACAGATTTCTTTGTTTTATTATGATTTAAACTTATGTTACTGTAAAAAAACACCCAAAATAATAAAAAGCTAAATATCTGTGTTTTCTAAAAAAGTAAAGCTTAAAATGTTGCCTTTGAAACAAGCAATAGTGTGGCCTGGCGCAAAATATATTAACAGAGACATTACAGTTTAAAGCTATCGCAGACTTTCCACTTAATATGAATATAATAGAAAAAGAACACAAAAAGCATGAGTATTACGTCAAGGTAGTTTAAAAGCCATAAAAGTAGTTGTATTTGTATTTGCATCATTCATTCGTTCAAACTTAATCTAAAAAAAAAGAAAAAAATATTGAATCAAAAATAAAGTTTAAAAATGAATGGAGATGGCTTTGGCTATAAAAAAAAACTCACCTTAACTCCTAGTACTACTCGTAATGTGTACGAATACCTGACAATTAATAGTAAAATGTAAGAATCTTGTTGGAAACAGGCTGATAGTGATTTAGAGAAATGAAGTAAAATATAAAAGTATGAGTAGAAATAAATAAATAAATATGAACTACAACTAAATTAGAATTTCCTTTTAAGACAGTTGTTGCTGTTGTTGTCATCAATTTTAAGTCAGTTCTTTGTTGGCAGAAACCTTTTCTTGTATGAAAATGTCTTGTGGAGGTGTTTTATTATAAATTATAAATAAGTAGTAAACTAGGCTACTTAATACCATACCTTACAGAGGAGATTTTTGTTGTAAACTCAATTTGAAGTAAATATTCCCTATAAACAAACCTAAGCAGTAACATCATTGCTTTAAGGAGTAAAATCATGACAAAAGACCATTAAAATACAACACCCCTTCAAACATATACATACATACGTATCTATGTATATACTTTATGGCCTGGCTTGTTGTAGTAATTGTTGTAATTTAACATTTTCATTCATTACAACACATACTCGTTTACGTTACATTATGTTATACATGAGTAATTATTTACACATACCCACTAATAATCGTATATAATTTATATACAGTTTTTGCATGCTTTTTATAATAATTGGAGGCTAAAATAATTTAAATCATTTCGTTTCATTTCTCTCGTTGATAAATAAAAATTATACGTAAAAAGAAAGTGAAAAACATTGTTGTTCCTTTGCATTAAAATAAAATAAATACGGAAAACTTACGTGAGGATTGGATTTTAAGTAACGATAATTTTCACTGGTCGTATACCAACCGGAACATATGGGCAGAAATGATAGCAGTGCCGGAGCCAGCCAAACAATAATCAGCATTATAAATACACGCCTGTGTGTCATAATTAGTGGATAATCCAATGGCTGGACTATGGCATAATATCTGTAAATAAATTTATGTGCAAATAAAAGAATAAAAAAAGACCGAAAATATAAGAATAAAATGATAACAAACCATATAGAAGTAGAATTTTTTCATGATTAACCCTAGAAAGTAGTTCGGTAGCTTCAAGTTTCATTTTTTTTTTTCAAAGAAGAAATTTTATTAAACAATTAGTTGAAGATGAAATTTTTTAATATAATTTTTGTTATTGTTTACTCATTAGGGGAACCAGCACTTTTAAACTTGTGTCTTTTTAAAATAAAACACTTTTTTCTATTACAGAAATCGCACATTTATTCATTGTTAGTTAGGACCTTTCAAAAAAAACGTTAACAAAAAGTGTGATATTTCAATACTCGAATGAGAGAAATCCAACCATTTGGAAGAATCCACATGCACTTAATTTCGCACTTTGCGCTAAAATAGAAAGGAACTTATATTTTGAACACTCTTCCTAGAGCTCCTTTTAAAGAATTTAGACATACTCCTCGGAGATGATAAAGTTTTATTGATAGCTACTACAAACGTTCTGTCTGATCTACAATATGTAATGCTGTTTAAGTTTCCAGCTGTGGTATCTCTCAGCCTGTCGAAGTTCGAAACGAAAGGTTTGCTTCCTTTGAATAAAAACAGGATTATGACCGCGTTTAATACTAGAAAAAGGCTTCTTTATTAACGAAATCTTAAATTCAACTTATTATCTATATTAACTACAAAACGGAATAAGGATGTGTGACGGCAACATTGTACTGGGAATATCTGGAACAACGGCTGTTGACAGCGACTGGAATATGTACTGTATTCAGTGTCTGATAACTAGTGTACTGTACTGGGGATAGCGTCGGGAGCGGTGGCTGTGCAGGAGACAGCGTCTGGTAAAAGGCGTACTGTACAGGAGACTGCGTAGGGTACGGTGACTGTGCTAAAGACAGCGTTCGCCGCGGGTATGCTGTATCAGAGACAAAGTCGGGTATGTTAAGTCTGCTGTGGACTGCGTTACGTAGTGGGTATGCTGTACAGGAGATGGTGCGTTGGCTGTGCTGGAGACAGCTTTTGGTAAACGGGTACTGCTCTGGAGACAGCTTCTGGTCAACGGGCACTGTACTAGAGACAGTTTCTGGAACGGTTAGCTTAGCACGATTATAAGAGAAACACGGTAGCTCTTATAATCAAAGGTGGCAAGAGAAATGTGTGGGCCCTTGTCACAGCTTCTAGTTAATAACGAGTGCAAGAGGAATTCGAGAGCCATTACACTCAACAAGACGACGACAACCGACAAGAGAAATGCGGGAGCTTTTTCTGTCAACAATGGGGCTCTTGCACAGACAAAACCAAAATAGTACGTGATTATAACATAAATTTGGGAGCTCTTATAATCACCGGTGAGAGACGTGTAGACTATCCTCCGACCCTTTTAAGGCGGTTCCGACTACTACACACCTAATCAAACAAAACTCCAACCATTTAACCAAGTAATTATATGAGCTCGATGAGAATTAAAATGGAAATTTATTACATAAATATTGTTATTATGTTCATGTTACAAATATTATCTAAAATCGTTAGAGAAATCTGGTTCAATTCGTGACATAGCTCCAACATGTTCCTTGAAGCCCAATTATATTTTTCCATGAATTTTTTACTTTTGTTCAAAAATTCTTCATTAGATTGGAATAAGAGCTTTATGGTAACAGCCATTCTTTGACAATTTTAGCTGTCTGGCTTGGATCAACATCTCGCTGAAAGACGACTTATTTTTTTGGGTAAGGTTTTATCCAAAAAAGAGTTCCATTACAGCAAAACATGTTACAGAACTATTAAATAAGCACTTCTGTAACCAGATCATGCTCTGAGTTCTTCATAAAGCAGCAATCAGGGATAAAAAGCGGATTTCGTCAGCAAAAATATCAAGTTTCGCCTAAATTTTCGAAGAACTAAAATACTATAGTCTTATAGACTGAAATTGAATGATTTGGTCCGAGGAGGTAAAAATAAGTCGCTGAATAATTAAACTCTTGCTTGCACAGCCATACAGAGAGCATCCAAAAGCATCACATGAGACCAAATTCTTAATGCAGAAAAGTTAGTTTGATGGTGTGGGAATACTTCACATGTTGAACGCCTAATTTAAATATTTCACAAGCCTATGTGACAAAGTTCGTAGTCATTAATTAGCCTTTACCCAAAAGAAAAAGTCGTCAGTCAGTAAAAACTTTTCCGTTCAACTTCAAAACATCCACTGGGTTTTACTTCCCACTGTATACTAATTCTCTGTAATAAGTTTGACTATTAAAAATATATAATAAAGCGTGTTTTTTACAGAGGTATAGAACTTTAAGTCGACATTACTTTTCAAGAATGACGACCGATTTAACAGTTGTCAAGCGATTTATTCTCAGTTTGGTTTGGCAATTCATCCGAATAGTTCCCGATTTTCATAAGCGAATTTTGTTTAGCGATGAAGCGCACTTCAGGTTGAATGGCTACGTCAACAAACAAGACTACCGCATTTGAAGTAAAGGTAATCCTCAAGTGTATGTGGAAACACTGTTACATCCAGAAAAACTGACTGTTTGGCGCGGTTTATGGGCTGGTGGAATTATTGGTCCGTACTTTTTCAAAAACGATGGTGGTTAGAACGTCAATGGTCAATGGTGATCGGTATAGAGCCATGATCACTAACTTTTTCATTCCTGAATTGAATAACCATGATGTCCAGGAGATGTGGTTTCAACAAGACGGCACAACATGTCACACAGCTCGTGCCACAATAGATTTATTGAAAGATACGTTTGGTGACCGCCTAATTTCACGTTTTGGACTTGTGAATTGGCCTCAAAGATCTTGTGATTTAACACTGCTAGACTACTTTCTGTGGGGCTATATAAAGTCATTGGTCTATGCGGTAAAGCCACAAACGCTTGACCATTTGGAAGACAACATTCGCCGTATTATTGTCGATATACGGCCACAAATGTTGGAATAAGTCATCGAAAATTAGACGTTCAGATTGGACTACATCCGTGCCAGCCGTGACGGTCATATGCCAGAAATCATATTAAAAATGTAATGCCACAAGATTATCTTTCCGATAAATAAAATTCATGTCGATCGAATAATCCATCGTTGTTTTATTGCAACTTAAAGTTCTATACCTCTATAAAAAACACCCTATATTACTCATACGTAGTCCCTCACTTTATTGGCCAACTGGAATATTTTTCATCTGTTGAGTTTGAAGAAAAATACTATATATTCCAATTCGTTGGATTAAAATAAATAAGAAAAAGGAAGAAGCAGCATGTATGATATGTTTTTCCTAAAGATAATAAAGCTCTAAAAGCCTTTTGATTACATTCAAAACTACAGAACCCTATGGGGTTAATATTTATTTTGTTTTATTTTTCAATTTTTTTTTTATTTTCCTACTACACACCACAAATATCAATATTACTTACCTGTCCACTGAAATACAACATAAATGCATAATACTGGCTGTTGAAAAATAAACATCAAAACTATTCCACATATCACACATTATTGAACCGAACATCCATTTACCGGATATTTCAACGGAAGCATTAAAGGTCATGGCACATAAAGCAACCAGCATATCCGCCACAGCTAGTGAAACCACAAAATAATTGGTGATAATGCTGCAAAAATAACAGACAAACAATAGATGAAAACAATGTGAAAGAAAGAAAAAAGTAATGCGAAATAAAAAATAATTCAATAAACAACGTTTATACACAAATTTAATGGTTTAGAAAAAATAAAAATGTAACACTGCTTGAAGTATTTTTATATAAAATTTTTGGTTTTTATTTCAATTGAAAAGATTAAACAATTTTTTCGTTTTAATTATGACAACGTGACCCATAAAGTTGCAATATGATATTTTTGAATTTTTCCAAAAAATGTTCTTAAATGTTTCAAATAACCCACAGATAGCATTAAGGCTTAATATCAATTAGAGCAAAATGTATACCGACATTGTTGGAAGCTTTTGAAATATTAAAACACAGCATTATAATTATCTCGGACTAATTATCTGGAAAACAGACAGCAAATTTGATAAAAATGAATTTTTGGCATTTAATTGCAAATATAATTTTTGTTTATAATAATAACGACGTTTAACAGCGGAAGCAGAAATACAAAAACTCTATGGGGCATTTGCCTTACAGAGCTATATTCTGTAATGAAAAATTGCAGCAAATGAGTTTAACAATAATCAATAAAATTGAATGTAACAGACAGATAAGTGTAATTAAAAATTAAATATTGAAATTATTTTTCAAAATTTTAAAGAACAACTTTTCTGGCAAAAAATGTAGCATTTTTTTGCAACACTTTGTCATTAAATGGTTTTTTATGTGTTCTTTTCTAAAAAAAGAGTAACACCTAGAAAGGGCATAGTCTTTTATTTTAAAAACCATCGCCTCACAAAGTGCAGAAGTGTTGTCTTTTTTATATCAAAAAATTCTCAGGGTGAATATGTTGCCCAGTAAAACAGTTTAAATTTTTAATGTAATTTTTTTTTTTACTTGGCATTACCCAAAAACTATTTTTGCCGATTAATTTTTTTTTTGTGCATTTTTTATCGCATATGTAAAATTTTGTGAAGAAAGTTATTTTTAGGTTCATTTCTGATAAGAAATCAGGCAACATTTTGAAACTTATATCTGAAAAATTTCGACACTGACACATTTAATTCTCAACAGTCTCCTCCTATTCCTCATCACAAAAGGCAAATCAAGTCTATCCTAAAGTACAGAAGTCACCTAGAGCTCAGTGATAACAGCTATTAGAATGCGTAGCCTATGTCTGAGCGTCCCTGTGACAGACTCTTATCAAGCCTGGTGGTATAAAATTCTGCAGAAGGCATCTATGCAGGCACTTTTTTCCAAGCTGTTGTATGACTTAGATATCTTATGTGATCGCTTAAACTGCACATTTTTACTTCAATGCTTAATTCAAATTACTAATCGCCTTCGAGTCATGCAAAAAAAAAAACGGTTTTTGCAGCTCATTATGAATGACGCTTTTTTTACTCCACCATATACAGAGCATTACTGTGATCTGCTTCGGTGTTAATTATCCGATTGATCAGGCTCACATGCAATTATCAAGCTTTGGATTGTTTTATATTCTCCAGCAATTCCACTTTCGTGCATTCTCTAGTAAGATTTCACTGTCCCGATTCATCTCTAAGTGCTTTTTGGCCAACCTTGTTAATATTAACTGCTTGAAACTCTATGTTTGTTGTTTGCCAATCTACTTTGGTGGCTGTGTATTTGCTGCATCAAGAGAAGGCGATTAATAAATCGCCTTTGAGTAGCGCTGCCGTACTTTTTGCTATTTCGCTTTTCATTTAAATGGTGTTTTGTGAATCTGCCTGTATTTAAGTATGGATGCACAGGCTCACACTTTAATGTTATAGTTTTTCGGTGGCTGGTAGCAATGGTTTTGATATAGTAAATTAATTGTTAACAGACTACGTCTACATAGGAATTTTCATAGTAGCTTCGATTTATATGTACAGTTCGGGCAAGTAGCATGCGTTCGGTGTGGAGTTGAATTGCAATCAGATGCCGTTAACTCTTGAATGGTAGCGGTACCAAAACACATAGTCTTTCAGTTGGTACGCCCGTGAGGAATTGTAATAAGTAAGTATTGTAATTAACAAAAGTTTCAATACTGTGTGAAGTGTCCACTGGAGAATACTCATGTTAAGGTTCTAAGCACACGTGCTTTTAAGTTTAACTACAAAATATGAATCTATTACACTATTCCAGAGAGCAAAGAACAATAAGAGCAATCGGTTTCTTTTAGTGTATGTACATCATACATATGTTGCTTCAAAAATAGTAGCGGCCATACTCTAAGTCTATTGCAATATATCAGAGACCAAAGGACCATCGAGCCTGTCGTTTTCATCAGGTGTATATGATGTTAAAAAAAAGATGTTAAAGTAGGTCTGTTTTATAATACAGTATCGACCATAGTTTTTGACATATTTTATTATCTTGGATATGCTAAAATGATTACAGACGAATATTATTTAAAGCATTTGGATCAATATTTTGAATTCAATATTTACTTGAAAGGAAAATGACTTCGTCTAGCTAAGAAAAACGTGCTGTTTCATCAAGACAATGCACGGAAGCACACGTACTTTAGTTTTGCCTTTTCTCAAAAAAGAGATTTTGATCAAGGCAAGTTCCATCGTTGAAATAATAGGCTATTTTGAGGGCTTTGAAAAATCCAATTATTTGTAGTGATTAGAAAAGAAAATAAAAAAACGCTGAAATAAATTTTCCAAATTTAAAGATGACTATGCGCAGAAATATCTAAAAAAGTCATTATTTTATTTAACTGACCTACTATTTATTTATTAAATAGTAGGGAGATCGGACGGTTATTATTCGACCGATTTTAACCGGTTTTTTGGTTTTGTCGAATACGGTTTTTTTAAAATCTTCAGTTTACGAACACCCAAAAAACCGGTTAATTTATTGAAAATATGCTCATATGACAACCTTGAACGTCTCACCAAGAACGTGAAAACCAAGGTAGATCGAAAAACATATGCACTCTTGAGCAAAAATAACTTTTTGCTGATTTGATTAACTAGACTCATTGAAAATCCACAAACCCACAAACGCCGGTTTCAAACGGCAGATATATTAGTTTTTAAAGTTTTTCACAGCGTAAATACACATAAACAGTCTCTAGTAATGTTGTGAGGTGATATCGCTGTTGAAAATTGTCAGATGTTGTGGCCTGGGGTTGATCCGACGACTTCTTGGTTGGAAGCTGGGTCCTTACCCAGCATACCACAGTGACACATACACTATTAAATACGTGGTGCATAATTTGTCTTGTTGAGGCAATTAAGGACTCGTATATTACTAATAGTAAAACATTTAATTTTTGTTATCTTAGGCACCTAAATTATAACTATAATGACAAACCTTTAATTCCATTTTCTACCAAGTAATACAACAAAAACGAAATTACCTCCTTGATTAGCTGTTCGAAACTTAAGCATTTTTCAGTACTTTCTGTAATAAACTTTGTATTTTATGGCCTCCACACACCGTTTTAGCATAGTTTTTATGAGATTTGTTTGAATTATTGTTAGTATTGATTGCCACTTTAATCTTAAGCTATCCGTCAGCTTCTGATTATTTTCAAAACGACATGGTCCAGCTATGCGCTTCAAGAATTAGAAACAATTTTATTTAAATAACAACACCGGTTTACCGGTTATTTGTATTATTATTAACCAAAAGCCGATTTTTTAAAAAGTGCTACTTTTCGAATTATTCGAAAACCGGTTTTTGAAAAAAGTCGAATAATTGATATCCCTATTAAATAGTAATTAAGAATTAAAAATTTGTATCTATCGTTTTCTGTCCAATACTTTTTTTGTTAAAAAGTGATAAAAATGCTTAATTTTCAAAATTAATTTTTTAATATTTTAATATTAGATTACAAAGAAAATATTATTTTTACCATATTTGTTTCATTATTGAAAGTTCATAGAATTTTATATTTTAATTCATTTAAAATCAAAACTTAAAAATCATTAAATGCAAGTTTTGATTTTATTCTAAATTTTCTTTTCTGTTGTGTTTTACATAATAATTGTCTAATGAATTGAAAAAACAATTAAATACGAATTAAAATTGGTATGTTTAATTTGATAAAAAAAAAACAAAGGAAATAAAATTTTAATTAAAATTTTATATGATTTTTTATTGTTTAAATATATAAATTAAACACTGCACAGTGGTCGGACTAGTATGTATTCGGTGGCTAAAAAACAACTAGCTGTGAGCTCAGCGTTAAACTTTGACCAAAGAAAAAAAAATAATAATAAAATAAATAAAAATGGAAAAATTGTAGAAAAAACATTATGCAACATATGGAAATATTTTCTGATAACCACTATATTTTTTTGATGCGCTATGGCCGCATCTAAAGAGTCATTTCAAAATTATCGTAAGATGTATGAAGCAGCCTCTTCAAAAATCTCACATTTTAGAAAGAAAAAATCTTAAAAAATACTTATCCATAGAATCTGAAATGCTGATGATTTTTGAAGTTATGCGACAATAGCGCATCAAAAAATATATTATATATCATTATTGCATAGTGTTATTTAACGATAAATAATCGATACCTTAACCCTTTAATTGTATCGTGGGACATTCAAAGTTGAAGACTCTATTAGTTATAAAGTACATAAGTACATTCATACATACACATCTAATAAGTTATAAATTACGTAATATAATTTTTAACACGTTCGCCACTCACTTATTTTTTGCACATTCACTAAAAACTCACGAAGAAGAAGAAAGAAAGAAACTAAGTGTTACGTATTTGTGACATACGCAAAAGTCACATACACAAGTTCACATGATATGTTTACCATTTCAGCAATCTCACGTATTTTAACTCGGCGATCATTCATAATGTTATCGAGGATTTTCATGATATTTTCTTCAGTAACCACCACTTTTGGCCTTCCTGTTGATGATATTGTTGCTTTTTCGGTCCCGTTTAAATTCAGCAATCCAATATTTTACCATATAATCTGTCGGAGCAGATTCGCCGTAATGTTTATCAAGCTTTTCTTTTGTCTCTTTCGCCGTTTTGCCTTTCAAATAATAGTGTTTAATCACTACACGAAATTCACTTTTTTCCATTTTCCAAGAAACACAAAAGTTGCTTACTTCAAACGACTACAACAAATAAACTAATCGATGAATTTGGCTAAAATTTTAACATCTGACGTTTGACAGATCGTCATTTCTAAGAAAGAAAAAGTTTTTGTGTTTGTGCTGCCATCTAGCGCTAGAAAGCTTCAATGTCAATCCGCCCTCGTATACACTTTGTTGCAGTTTTCTCTTTATTTTAGCTACATTGTCGGCATCTTTTTCTTGAAAAAACAACGTCTGGAAAATGAACAACAGCGGTTGTACTGACAGTTGCTTCATGGGATGATCTTACTGTTGGAATCTCTAAATGCCAAAAGTGATAGGCATTCCAAAGTGATATATTTATCAGGTGAAATAAAAACTGCATATACCAGCGAATTGATCGCTTGGAACAGGCCATTTAATCAGATCGATCGATACCTGAAATATTTTTATTATAATCGACCACCTTCTTCGATTTCAAGGTACTACTCCTCTTTTTGATGTAGTGTTCACTATGCCAGAATTATGCTTCGCGTAAATCATGAGAACGTCCAGTTTGTCTTTCCATTTTAAAACAACAACACCTTTTGCACTACGCCTCCATGCTGTTGTCTTTTTTTTAATTTACTTTTTATGACATATGTGAGACTACGTTTTCCATTTGCTGTTAAAGTTCCAAAAAATGTTTTATTGCACAATAAACATTCAGACAGTTCTACGCTATTGTAAAAGTTGTCCATATAAAGTGTGTGCTCCTTTTGCAAATAATTCTGCATTAAATAAGAAACAACTCCAAATGAATGTCCTTTTTCATTAGAAAAGGGAGATTTTCCAGTACAAATAAGCAAATTTATTAAAAACCCATCTGGATTGCACAGCTCGTTAAACTTTATTTCGTATTTGTGTCTTTTGTTCGGATTATACTGCCGTAATAAAAGTCTTCCTATCCACAAAAGAATGACTTCATCTAAAGATAAGTTTTGTTTTGTTAGATCTATCACATTGCTCTGGAAAATAGAAACACATGCAACGAATTATATTTTCAAACCCTATGCGGCTCATAGTTGCTACAAAAATATTTTGAAAATAAAGCGGATTTTTGCTCTAATATAGTCTCATTTCGAATTAGGTGGTAAGTCAATCGATATTTTCTCTTCACCGGTAAATTCAATATTTTTCATTTCGAGCTCAACATCTATCTATCCAATCGTCTTTATATCAAACGATTTCACCATGATTGATTTCTTCGAATAAGTTGTTCTGAGTCTTCTTCTACAGATTCTTGGCCCCCACTAGCTGGAGCAAAGCTGCTTCTAGAATTTTCAATATCCACATCACTTGCATTAGAATTCAAAATTGCCTCAAGAATTTCTTATTCTGTTACAGATTTTTTTCTTGGACCCCCCATTCTATACAACCGTTGAAAAATACACATAATATATGTTTTATACAAAAAACTATACAAAGCTGGTTAAACGTTTTTCTTAAATTTTTAAGAACTTTCATTAAAACTGGTAATTTCAATATAAGTATTTTCACTTTTACAAAACAAAACCTTTTTCTATTGCTACTATGACACGAATGAACCATCAAAAGTGCATCAAAAACGCCTGCTTTCATGTAAAATTGGACATAAAAAAACTTCGGGGAATACCCCTGAAAAAAACGAAATTTTAAAATAACTGCTTGGCGTATCCACAAACTGCAGCTTTCATATATATTTGACACCTTGCCAGAGACTTAAGTATACAAGAAAATTACTTCATACAAACTTTCATGAAATAAAAGCTAAATACATTTCATTAATTATGCGACCCATATACGAGGGCAGATTGATATTGAAGCTACCTAAGTAGGAAAAAACATTTTTTTTTTTCAAAAACCATTCATTTCTCAACATAGTCTCCTTTTAGTTCAATACACTTACTCGTAGTAAGCCGATTTTCCAACTTTTTTATACCATCTGAATAATACGATTTTGGGAATTCCTCAAAATACGCATTAGTTTCGGTAATCACTTCTTCCATTTGTTTATCCGTAATGTTTATCAAGCTTTTCTTTTGTCTCTTTCGCCGTTTTGCCTCTCAAATAATAGTGTTTAACCACTACACGAAATTCCCTTTTTTCCATTTTCCAAGAAACACAAAAGTTGCTTACTTCAAACGACCACAACAAATAAACTAATCGATAAATTTGGCTGAAATTTTAATAGCTGACGTTTGACAGTTCGTGATTTCTAAGAAAGAAAAAGTTTTTGTGTTTGTGCTGCTATCTAGCGCTATGTCCGCCCTCGTATGTGACATGAGTTTCTATGAAAACTCTCACATCACATATGTGTGACGCTGAGTGGTGAACGTGTTTATATGAAGTGAATAAAAATTTTATTCAAATTAAAAAAAATAAATATATACGTTTTGTTTGTCAGAAATTGGCCGCGTTTTACGCAGACCCCTGACCATGGCGAATTTAATAAGGTGGTCTTAAATTGAAAATGAATTCAACACTGTAGAGCAAAATTTAGGTGTTTCAATATAATGCAACACTGTAGTAAGCAAAAAGCTGTAGGAACAAAAATATTTGTTGCCAACAAAATACGGAATGTTTGTGTTTTTTGACATACGCGAATGTATCAGCTGTTGCTTACGTAGTAAATTAGGGCCACCTTATTGAATTCGCCTTGCCCCTAACTATTTGTTTTCAAAAATTTATAAGAGGGTTGTTCTTTCAATGATATAATTTTCAGAATACGGTTAATTGTTTCGATAACCACTGATTATACAAGTTTTATATTAAAGTTTTTTAGAATTTAAAAAATAATAATAAAATTTAATTTATAATTGAACCGCTTTCTAACAGTTAAATGTAATTATATTTCTAAAATGCTATTTGGGTAGATTTAAATAATTGCGTATTTAATTAACATACATTAGCAATAAATTTAATTGTATTGCCGAGATTTTCATTTATTTACCAAAAACAAAATCATTCAAAGCACACCTGTGGTCAACACTTCTATAAACGTGTGACCAGACAAAAGAAAAAAAACTAAATTTATTTTAAAAAAAATTAATTTAAATACGCAAAATAAACATAATTTAGTCAAATTACACTTTCACATAAAATATAAAATTTATCTGTTACAAAAATATGTTTTGCCATTAAAAAAACAGCGAAAATATATTTTGCATAAATGCCACATAAAGAAAAAACCAAAAAAAAAACTTCAAAAATAATAAAATCAACCGAATATGGCATCATCATAAAATTGCCATAAATCAAAATTAAATGTAATATTAAATGTTACAGGCAGAGAGAAAAAAAAAGTAAATAACCTGGAATAAGAATTAAAACAGAACTAAGGGATAAACTCGAAAATACCATGAAGTCTATTAAAACCACATTCATTATGATGTACATGTGCATGTTGGTGGTAATACACAGTAGCAGTATGAAACCGGCAACTTAAAGAAGACATTTTTATAGACTCAAAAGGAATAGGGGTAAGCAACTTTGCAAATGCCAAGACTCGGTGAATTGGACAAAGAAAATACGCAGTAGGAGTTGGTTAAAAGTTGCTTAAAGGATAAAACCTCTAAGTGAACCACTAATTTATATTTGTTTAGAAGAAGACAGACACATACAAAGACTTATTTTTGAAAATAAATTTAGAAAATCTTCAGCATAAGTCGACTTAAATTATTTTTTTAATATAATGACTTTTCAAAAGTTGTAATGAACTTACCTCAACCACCCTTTACGAAAATCCATCCAAAGAAAGCCCACCAGACTTTCCAGCATACCTCTGACTACAATGACAAACATCACAAGAATAAACAGGAGAAAATGCCACCTTACTGGTGAAAAAGTCAAATGATAAGTAAAGATCAGCTTTATCACTTAGCAAAGATCTTCACCACTACACAATCATATGGAGGCGAGCAACGGAAGCAAGACCGTTGATGCTTGGATGAAAAAAAAACTTTTTTATCTGCTGACAGCGGCCACCATAATAGCCCAAAACCAAACAAACAATGATGATAATGTCGTATGTTCACCACCCGGCCAAAAGGAAGACAAGATAGCAATTACATCATTGTAGGATTATAAAGCTGCCGGTGTCGTATGCACCAACTACTGGGGTCCTGAGTGAACTAGCCACGACTTTCGAAATAGAAAACGACTATTGGAAGCGAAACAAAAAAGAACTGATAGAAGTCACCGTTTGCGGCAGCTGTCACAAACCCTTACTTCTCTTTTTGCTTTTGCTCTCTTCTATTTCCGCCGTTACTTTTGCTTTTGAATTTTTTTTTAGCCGCTTAATGCTAAAAACGAGAGAAGTTTACTTGTTTTTTTAAAGAAACCAGAAAACAAAAATATAAGAACATCAGCACATACGCGACACATATATTCATTCATCGCTGTTTTAGTGATGATTCAAGGCAAGAGCATAAGAATATATGTGAATTAAGAAGGAAAAAATTCTTATGAAATGAATAGCAATCTTTTATGCACTGTTAAGCATTTTTGTTCGGCAGAAACAAAAAGTTTTGTTTCGAAAATTCTTCGCTTATAGCGAACAATCGCTTACTGCGAATTTCAGATCAAGCGGGAAAGGCTAAAACCTAACACATTCATAAATCAGGCTATATTCTAACTGGCCTAGTATTCAACCCAAGAACTCTAGATTGCCACAGCGTCATACAAGTTAAAAAGTCAATGAGAAATTTTAGACCTACCAATATGGCTTTAGTCCTGGTAAAGTCACTACCTACTAAAACGAAAATTTCACAAAAGCTGCATTCGACAGATCAATACGTGTGACGATTTTTAAGATCATGTCTGAGTTGGGTTTGATTGTGCAGAATGTCGCTAACTGAAACCACATCGTTGGTTAGAGTTGGTAAGGATCTATTTCAGCATTTCACTACCAAAGAGCTATTAATCTAGCTAGTTAATCGTGCCAGAGCTATAGTTAATCACACGATATCAGTATGCCAAGGTTTGTACTGCAGGCATAATTTACACCAGATAATACATACTACTCGCATATGCTGATGACATTAATGTTATAGGACGCACACTGTAAGGCGTAGCTTCAAAGGAAATGAGTCTGGCAGTCAAAGAATCCAAATCTAAACTAAGGGTTTCTACGAAGTTGGAGGTTGTGAAAGTGTTTATATAACTCGTAACAACTGCAATCAAAACTAACGGTATCAGTTCTGAAATAAAACGAAAAATTGTTCTTGCCAACAGCAGCTATTTAGGCCTAAGCGGCCAGTTAAGAAACAAGGCCTTCTACTGACAAACAAAAATTACACTTATTAAGAGGCTGATGTTCCCCGTGTTTTTTTGCAAGCAGAGGAAACCATTCTTGAAATGTTAGATAAAAAGACTACGTAAGATTTATTGACCAATCTATGTTAGACCGAAGCTTATAGAAATCTACTTAAGAAATCTATCCAAGTCAGTAAGTATGTAATAAACTTAGTCTACTTCAATTCTTCAGGAGACACAACGAGCATACCGACAATATATTTACCGCTTTCGATTAATTCATACGAATTTCTTCGTGTCGGCAATGCTATGATTAAATTGGGAGCGCTGAACATTTCTCTTTGTCTGTCCTAGATTTAATTTGAAATGAAATATCACAAACAGGTAGTTAAAGGAGCAGTATTATCCAGCTAATGATGATTTCACCACTAAGATGGATGCATATTGCGAATTATGTAAACCTTAAACTACGTAATGCCTATGGACATATGAGGATAGCATAGTTGAAGAACTAAAAGGCTCATAAAACCAACTAATATAATAGAAATACTCTTAGCAGGGTTTTTAAATCAATTTAAGTCCTTTTTACTTTACAAACAATTAAAAGTTACAAATATATCAAGCAATGTAATATACTAACAGCATTCTTTTATGCCAACTAGAAAATGTGGTAACAAATTAAGTTGCCTTCAAAGGGATATGTAAAGCTTCTGTTCGTTGTTAATGACCTAAACAAGTAATTAAAGATTTTTGGCTTTTAAACCTTTTTCATTATTTTTTGTGTAATAACGAAAATGTTTTACAACCGCAGACCCACATAACAAGATAAGATAAATATTCTGATAAAAGTTCATGACCGTAAAAGCATAGACTCATTTGAAGGGGGGGTGGTATACAGTTGACACTCTTAGAAAAGGAACAAAAAGTGAAAGTAAAAGCTTTATTTTCCAAGAGATTTTACTTTCTATTTGGTATTGAGTTTACTTTATAGGAAAAGCTTTACAGTAGCGCATAAGATAAAGACACATTGTTTCAGTCTGTATAAAAATTATATTTTTGTTAAGAAGTCAATAAGATACGACTATATAATGCCCTGGAGGTGGAGTGGTTTAATGTTTTAAGTGCTTGCATACAACATCAAGCAAACGTACAAAAAGGCAAGAAAAATTTCCAGCAAAATTTTGAATTTCAAATAATTAAGAGGCTTCAAGACACCCTTCAGATGATCCATTCAAGAAGCTCTCTAACCGCCATCAACTTCAAAACATAATAGAATGATCAGACAGCGCCACCTCTTTTAGAAAAAGAGGAATAAAAGATGAGTCTGAGATAAGAAGCAAAGATTTTCACCGCTACAGCAAATACACAAAGGGCATTCTTCTAAGCAACAGCAGGTGGCAGTGGCATCAGTCATCCTAGCTCTGAAACAGTGAAACGATAAAAATCGATTATAAAGAAACAGAAACAAGGTAAAGATGCTTTATGGAATCCATATGTTACCAATAGCAGTACTGGAAGAAAACATGTGTTCCAGTTGTATTCAGTAGTTGATGTTAATCTAAGTAGATGATTAGTCTTTTGTAAGCTCGTCTCAGACAACACTTGGATCCTGATCTCTCAAAGAGCCCACAATACCAATAGCTGACGAAACAGCTAAAGAAAGCTACAAGAAGAGACAACAAGACATTCCTGGAAGGGCCAGTAAAAACTGCAGAAACAACAGCTGTGCAAAATAACATGAGTAAACTATACCACACCATAGAATATCTCACCAAGCAGTTACTGATCCTAGTGCTGCATTAATATCGAATAGTGAAACACAGATGCAAAGATATAAGGAACATTTCGAGAGAATAAGCTACTTCACAGACACCACTGAAGACGTCGAAATATGCCATAACAGCCCTATAGAAAATATATGAAACATAGCATGTATCCCTCCCAGTTTTAATGAAACAAGAAAGGAAATAGTATAGTTTAAAAACTATAAAGCAGCAGGCGAAGATGGTTTAAGAGCGGAAACCTTACGAGCTGACATCACAACAGCAGCTGAATTACTACAACCTCATGTCACATCAGCATGGGAGACAGAGAAGCTGCCATCAATCTGGAAGAAAGACATCATTGTGAAGCAACCAAAAGGTAACGACTAGAAAGATTACAGTAACTGGAGAGAAATTCCACCGCTTAAGACTAGCAGTTTTAATACAGGGAAGGCGTCAGAGCAAAATATAGAACATATTGCAAGTCGTACAGTTAAGTTTCCCGCCAAATAGAAGCTGCGTAGAACAGGCCAACACTCTACGAATCATAATAGAACAGTCTCTAGAATAGCGTACTCCCTGTGCTTACTGTCCGTCGAAGACAAGTAGTAGAGACAAGAGTAGCCCAGACAATGAACCGAATTTTTTTGGCTCTTGAGACCAGGGAATAACCCCATGCTGTACATAGTGCTGGTACTAAAAAAATAGATTGTGGGAAGGAGGATGGATAGAGTAGTGGCTATGGACATTCGATTTTAATTTGTTCATGTCGTAAGTGGCAGGAAACACATTCGCAGGAAGATTGTTTCACAAACGAACAGTGCGACTAAAGAACGAATTCTCCCTGGACAATCAACTACAAAGGGATGCACTCTACGAGAAGTACGAGTACAACGTAAAAATATATGATTTTTAGGAATTAGTTCCTTAATTTCGTTAGAACATATTCCGATAGAACAATGAAACACACGTCACATTCCGATGATGCTCTAATGAATCGATAGAGTTGGCTACCATAACGTCATTAATAAGAAATTTCGTTCTTTCCTGTACGCGGTCGAGCAGCTCTAAAATAGACTTTGAAGCACCGGCCCATACATGACAGTTGTATTTCATCTTGGGTCGGATATAGGTCTTGTAAATATTAAGGAGATCAGATGGAAAAAATCTGAATGCTTTTTTCGACACTCGAAATATGTGCTCGTTCCAACGAACGTCACAGTGAATTCTTATGCCCAGAACATCAAGAGCATCTGATGCCTCAATATCTACATTACCCATAGATACAGATGACAACACACCACCATGTCTGTGTGTCAGAAAACAACAACCCTGTTCGCGCGACCCTACTCAGATATTTTCGCCAGGTCGCTTGTAAACATGTCGTTGATATTCTTCCTTTTCGCTCCAATCTCCAAAAGGCTCGGCCTACGTTCAAAAGAATGACAAATGTTGCTGTCATTTGCAAAAGACTAAATAAGATTGGAAGTGAGAAAAAGAAAGTCGTTAAGAAATATTAGAAATAGAGTTGGAGAAAGAACAGAGCCTTGCGGTACCCCTCAATTTATCCTGAACTCGTCGGAGGAGATCCCATATATAACCACTCTTATATTGCGATTTCTGAGAAAGCTCGATATGAATCGAGAGAAGTGACTGCCGACACCAAAAGCAAAAGGTTTGGATATGAGAACCTCGTCCCAGATTCTGTCAGACGCTTTGGAAATATCCAAGGCCTCAACTTTGCTCTCACCAAATCCATGAATGAAGCTATTCCACCTTTCAGAGAGTACGCCAGCAGATCACCAGTAGAGTGACTCTTACGGAAACCGTATTGGCGATCGCTCAGCAAATTGTTGGACTCTAAATATTTCACAAGGTAATGATTAATCATACTCTCCATAACTTTGGAAAGTGCCGAACAAACTGCTATTGGGCGGTAGTTTTCAGGGTTACTAGCCTCACCCTTTTTAGGGATTGGTATTATGTTAATAAGAGCAATGTACGAAGATACAGAACTCCCTATTCTTCACAATGGGAGCATCAGTCAACCATTTAATACTCACGCTGGAGTAAAGCAAGAATAACTACTTTCACCTCTACTACTCACCATCGTACTAGCTGAGATCATGATCTGTTTACTGAAAAGAGTTATAACATGAAGTCTTTCACGACAACTCGAGGACCTGAATTATGCAGAAGATATTTGTCTACTCTCACATAGGATCTATCTCCAACATGCAATCAAAATTAGAAGGCCTGGAAAGACTGGCTCGCAGTGTTGGACTAAAGATTAATATAAAAAAAGCCATGAGAATTAACAACAACAGCGCAGAATATTCAACTCATGTGTAAAGTTAATTCTGAAAGCTGGCTTGTGTCTAACATCACCACGCAAAAGCTACAGATATTCACTAACAAGTGTCCCATAGTATTGCAAAGATGACACTTGAGCGGAATCGTCAAGGATCAATTAAGTGCGGTCGACCAAGGAACACCTGGCGACGCACAATTATCCAAGAACTAAGACAATACAATCTGACATGGAAAGTGACAAAAACAACGTCTGCCAAAAAGAAACTCGCTTCCATATGATTGTGTAGTGGTGAAAATCTTGCTAAGATGGGGTGGTGATCCTTACTTAACTTTTTAATTTTTCGCCAAAAGGTGGCGCTTTCTTCTGATCAACCATGTAAGCTGGAATGTCCGTGGTATTACTGGACCACTTTGGACTGGGGGTCCGATTTAATTTTTATAAGGTTTAATACCTGTGCACATTGAAGGCGAGGTAATGCACTCTCTTCTCTAGCCAGCAGGTCGGCTATCTAATTTCCTTCAATATTACAGTGATAAAGAACCCAAAGCAGCCACTCTCGTTGAGTTACCTTAGGCTACAGATTCCTCTTCCTTATCCAAACCAATATTTATAACACGAATAACTCATACGTGATTATACCCATAAGAAGCTCAATCGAATTCCTAGGAAGGATCAAGTAGGTCTTGTTCGCTTTCTTTGTCAGTTAACTTCTACATTCTACAACTGATGAGGTAATACCACTTTAGTTTCATCTTTTCCAAAACCCATTCAGCTATTAAACTCAATACTGTTTAACAAAGCCGCCATTTTTTATTCTCACTGTAAATATATGTTGACATGACCAAAAGAATGCTTTTAATCACTATTCGTGAATACAAAACAAGGCCCAGAGAAAGTAAAATTTCTTGTTACTTATAAACGAATGTAAATGACAATAAAATAATTGTTGGATTAAAGCTTTTTCACACAAACATATCAAAAAAATTTTTGGTATTTTTGCTCCATATACATGGGCACATAAAATATATATTTAAGTACATATGTACGTGTTTGCACATAACCGCGCACATATGTGAATGAATGACTATTTACTTATAAAAATACAAATATGGCTGTATTTTGTCTTCAATAAACAGATGGTATGATGAATTAAAAGATATTGCCGGTTATTTATTTATTTTTTCTTTTAGAAATTTAAAGGTTTTTAGTCTTTAAGAAAATTATTTGAAGAATAAATACATTTTAATTAAATTCATTTTTTAAATTTTTCAATACAACAAATTAGCATGAAAAAAATGTTATAAAAATTGTAATCTAAAAGGAATTATTGAAGCAATTCATTGGCTTTGAGCACTTGCAAAGGAAAAAAAAACATTAATGTTTTTTTTTTTTTTTTTGAATAGATGTTATTAAAAATAAACAAGAAACCAAACAGTCCAAATAGTAATAATTCCTACAAAAATATTTCTTTTTAACAAATATAGGCCACAGGCAGTGAGAACGATTTTCATTTAATTTACTGCAGTGGTAAAAACTGACGGACAATTTTCATTAATCTAATTTCTTCATACATCAATGTGTCAGATTTAGTCATATTTTTTAAATAATAAATTTTATGACGCCTAGGCTGCGATTTGAAGCGAAAACATATTTGTCTATTCTCTGGCTGTATAGTTATTCACAAATATTTTGCTTTAAAGCATCTAATTGTTCGTATATTGGTCTGAAATCGTACATAACTACTACTTTTCTTAATCTAATCAAGAATCGAGAAATTGGCAAAAGCTTGGAACACTCCAGCTGATGTATGACTCAGTCCGTCCGGAATGAAAACATGTTAAATTATTTCAAGCCAACTACGAGTAGCCCGTGTAATAGCACATTTTTCGTGCTTGGCTGATTGGCTGGTTGGCTTGCCATCAGGCCGTGCTGACCAACCGCTTAACACATTCCCTTTTTTTCGCGTTTTTAATATATTTTTACGAAAATAAGGTTGGGCATCACAGTCTTTATTACATCGCTAAAATAAATAAACATAAACTGCAAGAATAACTATACGTGATGTTTACAAATAACCAAATCTGCAACAAAAACCATTAGCAGAGACAAAGTAAATAAAAATCGCACGGCAACAACAATAATTAAGCAGCAAAGAAAACAAGTAACAGACAATAAGCAAGCAACAACAAACACTAGGAGCTGAAAGAGGTAGATGTATACATACGATTAGCGACAAAAGAACTAAAAAGAAATGGAATCTACCTGAAATATCGAGGGGTTCGAGAGCTTTCGATGTGTTGTTTACTCAGCCATATATAAAGCCCATCGATGCGAACAGCAATCAGCTTATGTGTCGTAAGCTGAGCGAGTGGAGTTTAAGTAAAGTAAAGTCAGCGAGTGCAGTTTGTGTGAAGAGAGTTTATAAGGAGTAAACTCGTGAAGTGAATGGTGAAGTAAAAAACCAGTTTAGTTGGAGCTAACTCAGTAAAGAGAGTTAAGTGTGGATAACCTCTTCGAACCTAAGTTATAGCTACAATCGGGTTGGAAGATCTTTAGGAAGAAAGATCTGTCGAGTAATCGTTGTTGTTTATAAAGTTGTAAACAGACGAAGTAATTAAGAATAAAAATTATTATTGCCTGTAAAAATATTACAAGCAGTGGTACACAAAACTGTATCGAATAAAAGATTTTTTTTAATTAAAACCAAACACAATATTGTTTTATTGTAACTACAATCTACGAACTAATAAAAACACGTTTTTAAAAAGGTAACAACGTAACAATATACATTCCGTACATTGCGCCTTAAAAACGCATATTTTATGCATCTTTTATTGTGTTGACAGCACTAAACTGTTTGTTGGCGCCAAGGAAAATAGAAATTAGGCTACAACAGTAGCCATGTAGTCCGTAGCCGTGTTACCACCAAAATAATTATTCTCATATGTACACATGTATGCCATTTTTGACTGCTTGTAGTCGATGGTCAGTTTTTATAGCATTACACTCATGTTAAATTTAATTTGCTACGCTAAAGATAAATTCAATAGGTCTTACAGTCGGCTAATTTTAAGCAGTGCAATACAATTTCAGGGGGCTTTTACGCTCGAGTTTATAAGGTTCTAAGCAGTGAAGGAAAATTCAGAGTTTTTTACTGTGGGCTTAATATAACTCTAAGCAGTTCCTACACTCGGAGTATCGCAATTTAGTATAAAACAGTCGAATATAAAGGAATTCTGGAGGATCCTACTAACTAATGTCTACATTATTATTAACTAATATCTACCATGCTATGAGCACCGGTCGCTGTTTTCCGAAGAAAACATTATTGCATTTACCATCCCAGTATGAGTAACTTAATGAGAATTATAATTCATGCAACGACGAATGAACAAACAGCTTAATGTTTGTTATACTGGTTTGTGATACTGGTGTTAGAGCTTTAGGTATTTGGTACTATTTGTTTTTGTGCTATTTATCTACCACTTATATATTTGTTTTTGTATATAAATTTTTTACCATTTACACACGGTGCTAGGAAGTTGAAAAACCTGTGAAGTGATAATATTTTTCTAATAGGCGCAATCGAAAACAGCAAGAATTTGTTTTTGCAATCATCGAAAAACCTCAAAATTGTTAAGTTACGATTAAAAAACCATAATGATATACGCATATCATTTAAAATATCTCTTTCCTTCTTTTCAATCTTCTCAGAAACTCATAATTGGCTTATATTTAGCTAAGTTATCAGCTTATAAGTGCAAAGAGGCACGAAAAACCGGGTTTTCACCCATAAGTGAGGTGATTCGAAAATTTCAAAAACAGATTCTGGTTGAACTCGGTAGCTGCTATCAGGAAAATGGCATAACTTCCCAAGTTTTTCACCGTTCTTTTTTATAGCACCGAGTTATTATAAGGGAATTTGAGGAATTTGAGGAAACGGCACGTTACAGACTTAGGCACGCTAAGGCGGTGATCAGTTCACAATTTAAGCGCAGCTCTGATATTCTCAAGTATAGCAGGCCGGACAAAAATCTACTGACAGATATTCTTACGGGTTATGGTGTATTAAAAGCGCTTCCACAGGCTATGGGGAACACGGATGTTGATGTTTGTAAATTAGCTTACATTCATTAGTAACAGTCAAACACCTATAATGTTAATTTGGAGTACTTGATAGATTTAAATGGAAGTATCACAATGAGGTACATATCCACCACTAGACTGGTCTTCATTAGTAAAGCAAGGGATCTGCTAAACCAACTGTAGACTGCGATCCCATGGGTCGCAGTAGCCTCCATCTGTGGTTAAACTGAGCCGATAGTAATAATAATCTAAAATTTGTCACAGTACGTCGTCCAAGGCTGATTGCGCCATTCCTACTGTGTAATTTTTGATTAATCCTTTCTGATATCCGTCATTTACAAACTATTTCTTTATAAGCGTACAACCAAATGATAATTTGGTAGAGGACCAAAAGCAACCTAATGTAGGGCAACAGAAATTTCATAGGAGTATTACGAAAACACTTATCCCTTCTAGGGCATGAGAATTTCACAGAACTCAAATTTCCCTTCTTATTCCCGATAGGGCTAAATACTCGTATCAAAATGAATTTTTTACACTTGGGTAACATAACTTTTTTATTATTATTTTTTAAATTAACTCGTAAACGAAGTTAGTATTTGGTTACAATAATTATTTTATAGCGTTTCTCTGTGTAATCTCACAATCAACCCAAAACGTATTTTGCTATCTACGAGTAGGTTAGGAGACTAACCGTCTGTTACTTTTTATACCTATGATTAGACATTTTATTTAACATCACGCAGTATGTAATATTTCAAATAAATCTGACGAAATTATTTTAAAAAATTTAACCTGAAGAGTATGACATTACGAGTGTATTGAAGAAAACAATTTATCTCCCCAAGGTATTTCATTATTTATTTTATTATTTTCGCTTTAAGATTTATTAAAAATAAAAATAAAATAATGTTCTAAAGAAACCGACACAATGAAATTTATTGCATTTTCTTTTTATTATAATTTTATAAAAAAAGGAATAAAATTGATTGAATTTTATTTATTTCTCGAAGGCATATTTATGCAAATAATAAAAATAAAATTTATCACTTTTCTCTATTATGAGTACTGCAAAAAAATAGTTAAATCAACTTTAAAGAACTTTAGAGAATTTATTTTTAAAATTTATCCAATCTTTTAATAGAGATAACTACTATATGGGAAACTAATTTCTGTTTTTTGATAAATCACAATGAACAATATTACACTAAAGAAATACTTCAATGCGAACAATTAGCATTGATTTCAAAAATCACAGCTTTATATCTTCTTTATTGAATATGAAGTAGAATCAATCCAAGAAAATAAAACGAGATACTATTTCATCCAGAAAAATTTACTATTTGGTGTTCATTGTTATTTCACGGCATCATCGGTCCATATATCTTTCGAAGTAAGTTAAGAGCTGGCGTAATAGTAAATATGGTATATTAGTAACGTGCAATGCTTATATTCAAATATAGGGTCTATACAGTAAATGCTATAACATTCATAATTTTAAAGTTACTTATTTTGAATTTAATTTTATATTTAGTTATAAAGTGTCCGCCATCTAAGATTTTTTTTCAACTAGTGCTAGGGGACAGAAAACCCGCACGCATACATTGAAAATCCGATACACCCAAGACGAGTCACAGAGGCATAATTGGGCCATTTTTCTTCGAAAATGAGCAAGGAGAGGCCGCTACAGTCAATGGCGATCGCTATCGGGCCATGTTGAACGAATTTTTGTTCAGAAAAATTGAAGAGGAGGATATTAGCAACATTTGGTTTCAACAGGACGGCGATACGTGCCACACAGCCGAAGCTACCCTGTTTTTGAAGATCGCATATTCAGCCGCAGAGCTGATGTCGTTTGGCCATCTCGAAGCTGCGATTTGACACCGTTGGACTATTATTTGTATGGTGCGATCAAAGATAAGTGTTACGCCAACAAGCCAGAGACAATTGACGCTTTAAAGGACAATATTCGTGAAGCTAGTGGTGAAACACAGCTGCACACAATCGATAATGTGCTTAAAAATTGGACCGATTGTGTAGGCTACTGCATGGCCAGCCAAGGCAGCCAATTGAATGAAATTATTTTCCATTATTAACCGGAAGGATTGTACTTTCAAATAAAAAAAAAGAAATTTGAGAAAATATTCAGTAGTTTTTTTTATAGCATTTTCAAAAAAAATTTATTTGGCGGACCCTTTATAATTTTTGTAACTGCCATACCTATAAGGTGTGGACTAACTTATTCTGAAGGTGTTTTTGTATTACGTTAACTTATAAAAGAAGAAACTACATAAATTTCGACTGTCAACAAATGTGTTAACTGTAAAGAGGAGGATATGTAATTAATTAATCGATAACTACGGGACGAACAGATTAGGTTTCGCTCTTACGAAGCTGCATTTACCAGACCAGCACACTGAAATTTATTGTTGAACAATCTATGGAATGGCTGACTCCACTCTATTCGTAGTTTCCGAAAAGCACGATGATTTGGACGACTTTAAATAGTAGGCGCAAGTCTCACAAAATAGTGTATGATATACTATACTGTGCAACAAAAAAGAACGAAATACCTGGGAAATGATACTACTTTTCTGATAGGCGCTATCGAGTAGAACAAGGATCTGTTTTTTGAATTTTCGAAACAATTCCAAAATCTCGAGTTACGTATAAAAACCGATTTTACGGTCCTTCAAGTACTTATAACCTATTAATATAACTGAACATTACCCGATTTTATGTTTCTTGATAGAAAATCTAATAATTGCGACGGATTTTTAAAAGCAAGGTTTTTTAATGAGGTCATGAATGGTGCAGTTTCTAAGTAAAATGGCCTGAAAATACTGCTCTAATCTTGAAAAATGTGGAAGAAATTGGATGAAAGATGTGTTCGCTTGAGAATACGCCCAAATACACCGTTTAAAAGATCGATTTATCTTCGTTCCAAATTTGAAAAAAGAAATTTAAATCGGTTTATATTCTGCTGTGCTGCTCTGGTATGGTAAGATACCCGCCTACCAACCAGAAGTTCAACGGTGCAATACCAGGCCAGACCATCTTAAAAAAGAAAAAAGTTTTTTCACAGCGGTATCACCTCATAACATTAGCTAGTAACTGGTTATGAGTATAAATACTATTGAAAACTTCTCTAAATGCATTTGCCGTTCAGAGCCTGCCTTAAACTGTAGGTCCCTTTCAATGAGTTTAAAAATAGAATCGGGTGCAGCTCATTGACTGAGAGAAGTCCCCATGGAATTAATAATAAATAAAATATTCTGCTAAGTTATTAGCTTGAAAGTGCATGAGATCCAAAAAATCTATTTTTTTTGTTCTACTCGATAGCGCCTATCAAAAAAGTATTATCACTTGCCAGGTATTTTTTTGTTGCACTGTGCTGTCAAGGCCATATGTAGCAACTTGTATGGACAGAATTTGTCCATACAACTGTACAAATCAGACTTGGCGTAATGATGAGTGAATCTTTTTCGACAAACGTTAAAGTGAAACAATATTCCCACTTCTATTCTCACTACTTTCTGTTGTGTTCTCATGGATGGATTTCCTTAATTTCAGCTCTGCACCGCCACCTTTAAAACCTAAATTTTGCTGACGATATTTGTCTTTTGTTTAATGATCTCGATCTTCGAGATAAAGAGGTTGGCTTCGAAATGAACACATCGAAGGCGCAAGCTATGAGTATAAATAGCACAGTTGAGAACCAGCTAATTATAGACATCAAATCCCTGTAGTATGCCACATCATTTTGTGATTTAGGGTATTTATGGAGGTGAACAAGGGCCTCATGACTCAAGATGACATATTGACGAAATTCCGTACTAGTTAGAGACTTGATATTGCTTATGATCGGTAAGCGTGAGTATCGTTTTTCGAATGCCCAATTTCAAAGATAGGCAAACCTATTGCGTACTCTACTAGTTATTAAATATATATATGACACAGCAGTAATTTTTTTTTTTTTTAAATTTCGTCCTATAATGCATCTTTTTACATATATTCTTTGATTCTGATGTTTTTCTACAGGTTCATACCTTTGAGTTGGCTACACTGTTTTATTTGACAACCGATGTAACAGCTGATAATGGCCTTTTGTTTAGTTTGGCTGGATATTTCATTATGGAAAGACTTACGCCAACGCTTGCAAATTGTTTAAATTTTTTATGAAAATTATGGTTCTGTACGTCAAGGCTCAAAATTCAAAATTTTGTTCTCCGATGAAGCCTATTATTCGTTGAATAAGTATCCTAGTATTTAGAATGACAAACACCAACCGCAAGCTTTCGTCGAAACAACATTTTTTTTCTCCGTCACTCCTTTAGGTAGCATATTGGCTTTCCATAAAGCATTCATTGCTTTGTTTCAGTTTCTTTAACCAATTTGATCTTTCAAGCTAAATAGATGATTAATCCACTGTAGCTTTCTTCATATGATTTTGCCTAGTGGTGAAGATCCTTGCTAATTGGTGGTGATCTTTACTTTAGCATTGTAATTTTTTCCCAGTAGGTAACGTGTTTTCCTGATCATTCGTCTGATGTTTATCATTATCGCCAGATGTATTCTTCATTTTTTAGATGGAGTTGTCTGGAGGGAAAATTTAATTGTGGTTTAGGATGTTTTTAAAGATTAAAGCCTCTTTATCAAGCCCCAGAAGAGGATGTGACGAAAAAATTATTTAATTTTGGTTTCGAATGTTTAATAAAGAGGCTTCAATCTTTATTTAATCCCATTATTGAGTGTGAAATTGGCAAAAGAAATAGATTTAAAAAGCAAAAATTAAATATGTAATAGAATATCTTTTTTTTCAAATAATACCGTTTGAAATATTTTACATGCAATATCAAAAACTTTTCCAAAAAACAGCCAATCGTAGGTGGCACCGGAAGGTATCGTAGTAATTTGTACAAATTATTGGCTATAAAAAAGCCATTTTTGATACACGAAAATTTCAATTCGTTTAAGGTACATGACTTCTACTAGCGCTATAAGAAACACAAAATATTTATTTGTTTAGGATGGATTAGCATTTTAAACACGTTTAAATAACAAAATATTTCTTTCTTTTTTTAAAAATTATTTATTATCATGTCATTTATTGGATTACTGAAAGAAAAACTAAGGAAAACTAATTTATTTTCTAACACCACACCTTGAAAAAAATTGAAAATCTTTTTGAAAGTTTGTAGGTGTTTTTCAATTCCTCCCTGCATGCAAAAAAAGTACAAAGTCATTTATAACATTTTCACACCATTTTTTTTTTTTCGTTTTATCAAGATACAAAATCAGGTATAACAATAGAAATAAAGACCAGTCAGACACCAAAAAAATTTTCTAAAGAAAAAAAATATAAAAATGAAGTGGTTGAATAAAAAATTACTGAATATATATATATACGAGTATTTATATATATACGAGTATATATATATTTTTTGGTGTTGCTCACATGGTAATCTATACTTTGTTTAACACTTCTTTTTTATAAAACATTTTACAGGAAATGGAAGCAAAGTTAGATTATAAATATGATGTTTAGACCTTCATTTGCGGTTTACAAAAGGTTTTTTGTTATCCTTTTTGAAATTTTAACTATTTTAGGAAATTATAACAAAAAAGGCAATAAACATGATGAGCTTTTTTTTATAAGAAAAACCAAAAAAAAAAAAAATTTCTTGGTCATATACATAAACAATAAGCGAGTTTTTGTCTACACTTAACCCGCTATATTGAGATGAAAATGAATGTCAACGAATTTGTAGAGAGTGATTTAGATCCGCCCACAAAGATGGTCGACCAGTCAGTAAGAAAGTGAATGATATTTTGAAACAGTGGTTATGCAGTAAAAATCAATCTCAATACTGGTTGTTCTCATTTAAAAAATCTGGACACTCATTTAATTTTTCTTTTGTAGTTCCATTGAAGATTCTATAAGGAGCTTAAAAAATTTCTTCAACTGCTCTGATCTTGCGCCAGGTATCTAGTTTGTAACCACATTCCCCCATTCATGTTCGTTTCCACTTCTCCCTACTCCACTAACTCTTTGTATTCTACTAAAGGCAGGTTATAGCATTATCCTCGTTTTTTTTTTTGAGGTCATCATCCACTTCCAATTTTCAAATTTTCTGTACTGCACTTCCCTTTCAATTGCCTTTGCTTTACACATGGATAGTAATTTGAGGTTGTTTATCAGTCGAGACGTTGACGTTGAGCACCACTGAAAGCTCCGCCAGAATTGATAAGGATCTACCCGAGTCGTTTGGCACTAAAAGAGACTTTAAATAAGGCAATTCCCGCCGGGTTCAATTGCCAGGGCACCATTTTCTACAAGAGCATCAAGCTTTTAAGCTAATTAATTTTTTTTCTCCATCACTCCTCTAGGGAGCATATTGGCTTTCCACAAACCATCTATTGCTTTGTTTCAGTTTCTTTAATCAGTTTGATCTTTCAAGCTAAGTAGATGATTAATCCACTGTAGCTTCCTCTATATGATTTTGTGTAGTGGTGAAGATACTTGCTAACTGGTGGTGATCTTTACTTTAACATCGTAATTTTTTCCTAGTAGGAGCGTATTTTCCAGATCATTCGTCTGATGCTTGTCGTCATCGCCAGAGTTATGCGTGAAGGTGAGGGCGGCTTCTTTTGTATTTTTTAAATGGAGTCTGATGATAAGTTGAAGCCTCTTTATTTTATTCATGTCCTCTGGTGAGGCTCGAACCAGTGTAGTTTGTGTTATTATCCGTGCGGTCTAACCACTACACCACGCCACCTCCGTCAAACTTAATACCCACGATATATCTTCTACATCTCCAGTCTAGGGAGGAAAGCGTCTAAAGTGGGTTTCATGGTGAATGAAGACAAGACTATTTTCAATGTTGACGCCGTTAAAAACCAATAGCGTCATTACGTTAGCGAGAATTTGTACTCATTTTGTCGTATTGATGTACATTAATACCTAGGATTGACGCGTTTCCAGTTAGTATGTTTAGTGTTATCCGGATATCTCCGAAACGGTGAGACATAAGGCAGACATCGTTTGCGTAAATAATATAGTCTAGGCGGCCATTGAGGTTTCACTGTATACCGCATGGTGTTTCCTTGTTCGTCTTCCATATTACAAAATCTAGCATCAGCCGGAATAAAATTGGTAAAAGAATACATCCATCTTGTTTTACCCTGAATGTTGTCAAGAAGGCTAAACTTTCACATCCACTAGAGTTCCATTCCTGTAGAATTCGCGAACAAGCATTATATTCGTATCTTTAATACCATACAATCAAGGAATATCTCATACAGCATCTTCTGATACAGTGTCAAAGACTACTTTGACATCGACAAATAGCTCAATTATAATCCGCAATATATTTTTGCGGTCAGCACACAATCTTTCAGAGCGAAAACCAGTTTGTTCGCGTCATAGCATAGTCTCCACAGCTGGATGTATTGAGTGGAAATACGGTGGTGTAAGGTGGCCTTAGGCTTTTCATTAAAACTTAGCAAGGTTATACCTCTCCAGCTGTTGTATTTTTCTCACTTAATAACAGATAATATTCGGCAAAGTTATTAGCTTATAAATGCATGAAAGTCCGAAAAACCGGGTTTTACCCGTAACTCTTGATTATGGGGTGTTTCAAAAATTCCAAAAACAGATCCTTGTTTTATTTGATAGCGCCTATCAGAGAATTAGTATCACTTACCAGGTATTTTTTTATAATAATTGCAAGTGCGTCTGCTAGTGTTTGTGCGCCATATACTAAGAGTTCTGCTGATATATCGCCGTGACCGCCAGATTTATCTTTCCTTTGGTATTCGAGTGTCGGCTTGAGCTCATAACAAGTTGATGGATCAGTAGATATGTAACGCTTATGATTTCTTCCTGAAGGCGTTGATTAGTTGGTTGGTTATCTGTTTTGAAAGTTGTTCGCCTGTGTACTAAGTTCAACACCGTTTCTCTCTTTAATAGATGCGGTGCTCCAACAACAATATAAGTGTTGTCATCCGGCTTAGTTTATTGTTGCTATACTTGACGCTTGTTTTCAACATTTGGTGCATGTTCGAGTTCTGTGTAAGCGTGCAAAATTCTTAACATTAGTTAGTTTACACATCTACAGTTATGTGGAAAATAATAGGGACACATTGCAGTTTTCCATAAGAGCTGAAGAGAAAAATTAAACGATACAAGATTTCTTTGCTTCAATAACAGTTATTTGCGTCGTTGAAAGCCCAGTAGACATTTTCTAAGATATTTTTAATAAATTTTTAAAAATTAAAGCTGAGTTGGGTTTTTAACTACTTTGATGTAAGTGTTCCTATTTTTTTTTTTCACATGACGGTACGTATGAATCTTTAGATCATACCTTAAAACAACACTTAAAGTTCAATGACCAGTGCTTGAAAAATTACTTTAATTTTTACATTTAGATTTTTTTTTTTGCAGTTTATTGTTGAAGTTTACATAAGAATAATGGTGTCTCTGAGATTTATTAATTTGTCATGATAAGGCTATTATTTGAATACAGGGAAGCGGCTATAAATTTTTTTATATTCATTACATTCATCTCTATTGCTTTTTTTTCAATATCAAATGTTTGACGTAAAATTGATGAAAATGATTCAACAATTTAATAAAGCGGCTTCAACTTTCCTCCAGACAACTCTGTCTGAAAAAAACAAGCAGCCTCCCTGACCTTCCCGCATCCTTCTGGCGATGATAACAAATATCAGCCGAATGATCACGAAAATATGCTACTTGCTGCGAAAAAATTTCAATGCTAAAGTAAAGATCACCACTAATTAGCAAAGATCTTCACCACTACGCAAAATCATATAGAGGAAGCTACAGTGAATTAATCATCTACTTAGCTTGAAAAATCACATTAATTAATGAAACTGGAACAAAGCAATCGATGCTTTGTGGCACGCTAATATGTTCCCTAGAATGTGACGCAGAAGAAACAAAGTACATCGTAAAAAAGTACATCAACCAATTAATCAGTATGTCATACAAGTCACATTTCTTTTCTCATAAAATTTTAACTTGAGCGTATTGATACTTTTGCATCATCAATACTTGTGCAATACATAACCGAAATATTTATTAAATTTCAAACAAGCAAACGATGAGTTGATGGTCTCATATATTATTCTTTATGGTTGCATTTAAAATTTAAATTCGCCATTAAATAACCAAATGACTGGACTGTGTCTTAAATGAATTTTCTTTTTATTATTTTTTTATGCGTACACATGACATACTCTGACTACCCATTAAGTTCTGCATGACACATTATATTCCCATAAACATGGTTTTACGTTGTTATCATTATCCAACCATACGAGTATGTACCAGTCAGAGTTATATTGTAGAATGCAGTTACTGTTACTATTGTGCTCGTATAAAGGAAAAATATAAATTATCCGTAATGATGGCAAAAAGCAAATGGTTTAAAATATTTTTTATTGCAATATTTTATGTCTTGTAATAGAATTGAAATATTTTTTTTAAATAATAAAAATTAAATCTCTAACTAAAATTTATAGTTCCAAACTTAAACTTTAAAACCTGGTTCCCTAAAATGCATGATTTAAGCTTATAATTGAATGTAAAGGAGAAAAAGAAAAACTTTTATATTTCATGTGGAGAAGCCAAAAAGAAAGCTTTAAATAAATGGCCTAATAAACTCAAAGTGGGAACCAGTCAGGTTTGCTAGATAGTTTTTACTTCGCTTGATTTGCACCAACTTTATCTGACGGCACATGGTCCGAGCTTTTTAGTTTTTAACCCAAAAAATATGTTCTGGCGTTGTCATGATGGAACACAACACCTTTTCTGTTGATCAGTTCCGGTCGTTTAAATTGAATTGCTTGCCCAAGTATTGTTAACTGTTGACTGTAGAGATAAAAATCAATAGTTTGACCTGATTGTAGAAGCTTACTTGGTGTCTATTCTGACTTTGTCGCCTTTTGGTAAGCTACTCCTTGCATTGCCCATAATGTTTTTCACACATTATTGTCATACGTGATAATTTTCGTTGCCTGTAATCATTCGGAGTTATCAAACAGAGAATTAATATTACATTAGAAATTACATTTTAAAGCCTTCTTTCAACAACTTGCAAGCGAAGTTTTTCGAACACCAATATTTTTGACTTTTAAGTCTTTTTCAAAATCAAAAAAAAAAAAAAAAAATCAAAAAAATTCCTATAACTGTCAAGAATTTTGGAATGTTGAGCTTGGTAACCCTAAAGCTAGTTCACAGTAAATCATTAAAATTTATAAATGCTCACATAAAATTATTAAATATTTGGTTATATAAAAAGTGCACGCGATTTTTTGCAAATAGGTGGTATATCGTGCAACTAAAAGATGACATTTCAGAATATTTTTTGTGGCTGGTGTAAAAAGCTATATCGGTTAAAAAATTAGTGAAATTTTTGAAGAAATATTCTATATACCGCTCTTTTACTATAAAATGTTGTTACGTTTTAACCTTTTTAAAACGTTTGAATTATTTTTAATTGCGTCAAACTAAAATAAGCACCACATTGTTGTTGTTTTACAGCTTTTATTTCTTCTTTTCTATTTTTATAGAGTTTGTCTTAATAAAGTAACTTATTTATATTACACTTAATATTCGCTTATATAACACTTTTATTTACGCCTAAGCGCGACTTTATTTTATGACTGCAAAACGATAACTGAGTCTCACTATTTTGTAGCAACATTCTTGTAGTTACTACATATTTCTATTTATCTACGTTAAATTCAAAAGATATAAAACTATAATACACAAAAAGGAATCTAACTGGTAACACTGTTAAACATGTGGTAGTACTCGTAATAGAACAGACAATTAGGGCAGTAACAGATACAGAGCCTTGAAAAAACTAATAATGTTTATAGCAAAAATCTCACCATACAATCCCTGATGTGGTGTATTTTCGTTTAAGGCATTTTTATTTTCGTAATAATATTAAAAGCGCTGCTGAAACATATCGAAAAATTTATTAGGTGTGCAATGAAAATACTGTGAGTGAACGTAACACACACGACAGCATTCTTTTTTTTTTTTTTGTGTAATTCTATTGCTTCTTGTGTGCCACTGCGATATAGACAGTGATTTAATATGAAAACCCGCCTACAAACAAAGCGATCCTCGGTTGTATACCAGGCCAGATGATCTCATTATCTCATAATATTGCTAGTGAGTGGTTATGAGTATTTACGCTATGATAAACTTCTCTAACTAATGCATCTGCATCAATGAGTCTTAATATATAATCGGGTGCAGCTCATTGATTAAGAAAAGTCCCTCTTATTCCACTCAGGATGTCAAGGATGTCTCTTCTTCGTAATTCAAAGCCCAATTATGAGTCGATTTAGATAATTTCCCATTCAAGATTTTAAGAGCGTGTCACACGATTTGTTCGCTAAACGTGTTCATTTAGTTTCACAAGCTTTTTTTATACATGCCAACGTCGTTTATTTATCCCAATATTTTTGCCAATTCTAAAACACAATTTACAAACAACAAAACAATAAATCAAAATAACAAGTAATAGAAGAAGAACCATCAGAACTAATTAAAAAGTTCCATGTGAAATTGATAATTCATACAAAGTAATTCGAAGCCTAGGGTGAATATGCTATAATTCTTACAATAAATCAACTTCATTAGGGAATTTGTGTCACAAAAAAGTGATGCAATCGGTGAAGCAAGACTTCCAACGAGCCGTCAGGTGATTTCTAAGACACTAAACATCAATCAATCCGAAGTACCTAATTGATATTGTTACGAAAATAAACAATGCCTTAAGAAAAGATACGCCAACATTAGTACAATAGTAGTATTAGTAGTATTACCAACTTCGTATTTAACGCTGTTATTAACTCAATCTTTGGGTAACACGATCATGCATTTTTTAAATTATTGTATTTGAATAGAATATTGTAGCGCATCCAAGAGCATTTGAAACTGATGGTATGAGGAAAGTTTCTTTGCCTACTTCAGTCAGTTGTAATTTAACAGTCAATAAGGAAAGTCGTGTTAGGACGTAAAATAAAGTGTTGAGTGAATTTGTGCATTAAGTGCAAGATAAATACAAATATAAATAACGAGACTGTAAAACAAAACAACAACTACGTGTTATTTATTTTATTAAACGCAATTTAAACGATGACGATGACCAGGTCATTTGGTATGCAATTTCCTTTTACCTCCCCCATGTTCAGGAATTTATAAAAGGGCAACTTTCGAATGTCTAGCTATCAATTTTCGATGTGTTGTGTATTTTTTATAGGAAAGTTATGGGTGCTTTGCTGACTTCAAATATCTCGTAATACTTAATACACTATAAGACTATATTAATGGTCTTAATCTACTGGCTTAGCTATTCCGAAAAAACTCTCCAGATTTTGGTATCCCTAACTAATGTTACGATGACAACTGACCAGATTTCAAATCATAGCATGTCAATACCGTTAATTTGGCTTTTCGCTTGGAATCATGTAAGACAAAGTCTGGCAACTCAAAGAAATTCGTAGCTTGAGTGCTATATGAATAGAGGCAAAGAAATTTGATTTATTGAATAACAAAAAGTGAAACGCTGCTAAAAAGCAACGAATCCGAACCATTTTTAAAATGGACGATTGTGAGCAATGAAAAATGCGTTAAATACGTGAATATTACATGAAAGTAATTATGCTACAAACATATTCAAGGCTACCGACCAACGACTACAAGCTGTCAAAAATAGAATACATATGTGCATATGAAAATATTTATTTTAGTGGCAACACGGCTACCGGCTACACGACTACCGTTGTAGACCGTAGTCAACTTAGGCTAACGAACAGTTTAGTGCTGTCAATACAATAAGATGCATGAATAGCCGCAAAAAAATGTGTCAGGCACCACTGAAAAAGAACACATATACATTGTACATTTGTTTACCTTTTTTGTAGCTGTAGTCGTGTGGCCGATGGTCGGTAGCCTTGAATGTGTTTATAGCATTAGTGCTCAAAACCGTGTGCTGATCCTCAACAAAAGTTATCCCTTATCCATTATAAGGTGTTATAACTTGTCGAAATGATTAGTTCTAATCTCTGCTGCTCACTGTAGCAATATTTTACTAAAAATTATATTCTATCATGACAATGCTTGACTGGACACATATATTTGATAACATTCAAAAATTGACAATATTTACATAGCTGGGAAGTTTTGATGGGTCAACTGTATATGGTAGACTGGACTTGTTTAAGTATGTGCAATTATTTTTTGATGAACAACTGCAAATAACTTGGCGCATTTTTTCGCCGATAAAGTACAAAAGTTTTTTACATTATGGAATTAAAAACTACCCAAAAAGTGTCAGAAAGTCATGAAAGCCAGATATGTAAGTTATTGATTGAAATTGATTTTCAATAAAGAAAATTTTAGTTCAAAGTCGTATACTACTTAAAATGGCGGCGCTATTATAAATTTTTGTGTAGTTTAAATCAAACTATAGGCTCCCACCTGCAATTTAAAATAAATAATTGGTCCCACACATATTAAAAAATACGTATTCGAAATACATTTTAAGAAAACTTGGTATGAAAAATTTCAAATAAAATACATTTCAAATTCATTTAACTTTTTATGAATAGAAGGTTATTATTTTACTTATTCTTTTTCTATCAACAAAAGTGATAAATAAAAAGCTCGATAATCCCTTTCTATTGTTAAGGAACAATAAAAATTCTATTTAAAACACTTACACGCGCATATCGTTAAAATCATTATCAAGGTGACAAACTTACCGCAATTTCCTGTGTCGCATGACGGATACAATCACCAACATATTACCGAGTATGGCAGCGAGAATGATGAAACCGATAATAAAACATTTGACGATGACAAATGTTAAATGTGACTCGCTTAGGGCATCAATAGGAACTGAAATGCTGTCACCGCCATCACCTATTCCACCGTCGTCACCACCACTACCACCACCCACCACGGCACTCATACTGTCCGTTGTACTTGTAACACTTTCACCGCTACTAACACCAACGATGCCATTGCTACTGGCACTTATACTACCAAATCCACTTATACTGAATGCATCGTCATCGTTAGGGTTACCAACAACCCCACTTGTATCGTCCAATAGGCCATTGGCAACATAATTTAAATATTTTGTATTGGCATCCTGTTCAATGTGTATAAGATTTTGATGATGTTGCTGCTGTTGTACATGCGGCGGTGCTGGATGATGAAAAGAATGTGAATGCGTGTGATGTTGTTGTTGCTGACGCTGTTGCATTTGTAAATGTTGTCGATGTTGTCGTATATATTGTTGTTGTTGTTGTTTTTGTTGCTGATGATACTGTTGCGGCGAGGCAAAAGAGTTGGAAGCTGCAGAAGATGATGAAGTGGTGGTGTTGGTGGAATTTATTAAAGATGAACCAACAATATGTGTCATATTCATTAATGACATTAATAGGGTGGTTGTAACAACATTTGTTGTTAATAAAGGTAGTATTGTTGTTGTTGTTGTTGTATCAATTGTAGCAATATTTGCTGTTGTTGCTGCCGCTGTCGCTAACATGGGTGTCATGGTAAACAGCCACACCACCGAACACCACAATGATAGCGACAACACGATTTTACAAGACTTTTGTATACAAATAATCAAAAAAAGATGTATTAAAGTGCTGAGCAATTATTGTTAGACAGTCTTTTATTTTATTATTATTTTCATTATTTTTTTTTGTCTCTATCTCTCTCTTCTTCTATTCTTTTCTTTGTTTTTTGTTTTTTTTTTCTTGTAATTTATCTTTTGTTTTAATACGATTTTTAGATCATACTTTTTTATTACTTGTTTTTGTATTTTAGTATTTATTTTATGAGTTCATCCTTGTACGTCTGATTGATTTTTAATTTGTTTTGCTTGTCTGGTTGCTGTGTATTCAGCAAAGTATCGTTTACAGCAAATGTTTGCTAAACGTTTTATTGAATTGTTTCTTTGCTATTTTCTTATTGTTTTTATTACTGCTGATGATTACTGCTTGATTTGGGATAAGACCTTAAAAGAAAGAATTTAATTTATTTCTTAAATTAACGAAATAATTATATTATAAATATAAAGCACAATGGGACATAATCAAAGACATTGAGAATAAAAAATATATTTTAGTAAATCGTGGCATAAGAGAAGAGGCTTCAAATATACGATATTAAAGTAAAGCACTACTTGTTTTCACTGGAGACCAGCACTCGAGGGATGACCCCTACTCATACAGTGCTTTGTGCTGTTGCTACGAAAATACATAATGGGCAAATTTGAGATTAGGAAGTAAATTGGCTATCAAATAATGAAATGTCAAGAATTGAGCTGTCAACCTTTGACACTTATTTAGTAAAAAATTGGGAAATTTGAACTATCGAACTCTACACTCTTGAACAAAGAATTTTAACTGTAAAAATTTACTGTTTGAAAAACTGCAGCGGAAACAACGCATTTTTCAATCAAATCATCTTTAGCGATAAGGCCCATTTTCAATTAGGCGTTTATGTAAACAAACAAGATTGTCGCATATGGTGCTCAAAAGATCCACAAGCAGTCCTCGAAAAACTATTATATCCAAAGAAAGTGACCTCATGGTACGATTTGCGGTTAAGCGGCATCATTGCTTGTAAGTTTTTCGAAAATGAGCAAGTAAACGTCGTCGTCGTTAATTCTCTGCGCTACCATGATAAACCATGATAACCAATTTGTTGTGGCCACAAATGGCTAATGGTGACATCAGTGACAAACACAAGCTACACAGTCAGCCAAACAATTTCCCGGTAGCGAAATTTCTCGATTTGGCGATGTAAATTGGCCGTCTCTTTCTTGTGATTTAACGCCGCTGGATTATTTTCTCTGTGACCATTTGAAGGACCGGGTTTACGTGAACAAACCACAAACAACTGATACTCTGAAATATGTAATTCGGCGTTGAGTTGACGAGATAAGCGAAGCTTTGCTGCAAAATGTGGTTCACAATTTTGTGAAAAGTGCGGACGTCTGCCGTTGTGCTAGAGGTGAACATTTGCCCGATATCATATTTTATTATTAATTCCCATATTTCTATTTGATATTTGTATGAATAAAACTGAAATTGTAAAACCAATGTGCTTTTAAGCCAGTTTATTTCCTACCCTCAAATTTGCCCACCCTTTAGGTAGCGAAAGTAGTGTTTATAGAGACATTCGATTTGAATTTATTCATGTTGTAATTGGCAGGGAAGACTCTTTCTCAGGAAGATTGTTCCACAAAGGAACAGGGCGACTTTAGAACAAATTCTCCATATAATGCGTTGTGCATTTCGCTGCACAATCGCTTGCACTTTAATTAAATTATTTCTTTATTTCTTCAGAACCCATTCCGTTCGTTATAGCATCGGTGGAACAAAGAAAAACACACGGCATTGTAATGGAGTTGACCTCCAAACTGCTATTAATGACGGAATGTTGTTGAGAAGTTGTATGCAGTCGAGAAGCTTCAATATTGAGTTGAAACAATGACAAAAAGGCTATATTCCATTTTAGATCTGATATAGGTCTTGTAAATATTAAGGAGATCAGATGGAATGAAGTATTTATTACAACGTCTTAGAAAAGCGTGACTCTGGAATGCTTCTTTTAACACTCGAAAGATATGATCGTTCCATATTCCGGGAATATCAACAACAGATGTATCAACTTAACAAAAAAAGACTCAAATCGGAACGATGGGACCGCCACACTGGGGTTATTCCGGAATATTTTTGATAAAGGAGTATGCGTAGCATAGTAGTTGCTGATATTTGCCAAGACCTGCACATGGAGCTTCAATGTCCTTGTCATTGGCGCCCTTCGTAGTCACTATACTCCCACACAATTGAAGGTACCTACACATTTAACGACCACATAGATGTGTGGTGCCTAATTTGCACCATAGCCAACAGGCATTATCTTAGTTTTGGAAATATTGACTTCCAATCTAGCTGCACGAGATTCAAGCTTAATAGATATATGGATGTCTGTAGAAGTCTCGGAACTACTACATTATTGTAATATTCCAAGTCCTCTAGCTGCTTGAAGAGTGTCTATTTGATACCGCATTTGCCATTCAAACCCGATGGTATTATATCGTCAATGACGTGGATGAAAATCGTTGGTGGCAACATATATCCTTAGCTTACAACAGTTGTAACCTCAAATGAATGGGACAATTTACCGTTGTGCAGGATTCGACATTTGAAATTTGCGTACATGGCCCGGTGGTATTCGACGCCTTTCCAAATTTCTCCACAAATAACGTCTACTGACACTGTTGAAGGCTTTCATAAAGTCAATAACCTGTCGATACCGTCTGAAGCTTTAACTAAACTGCCTCACAAACCTTTTCAAACAAATTTTGTTAGTTTGCAAAAAAATTACACACATTTTTACTTCCATATACATTTCTTCCAATCCAATAAGTTCTATGCGATTTGTAACTAAAATACTTTCCAAATGCTGCCGACAAAAACTGCAATTGATTTAATCCTCTTTAGTGACAGAAAACCTTCGAAAATCTTAAAAATCTTTATCAAATACTTTTTTTTCTTTTTTTACTCAAAATGCCTGGGCTTCTCTACTTACAGTGATTACAGTGGCAGGGCGGACACAGCAAAAGGCTAAAGACGATGACAGCAACAGAGTAAGCAACTCAATTGTTGTTTTGCTTGGGGTTGTGTTGAGGTAATTTTAGCTGCTGAAATTGTTGTTGTAGTTTCTTTTTATTATAGTTGTTGCTGTTCTTGTAGCAATTGTTGCCTTTATACATAAGGGATTTATGGCAAATGTGCCACACAGCTTAAGCAATTATTGTTGCTGTTGTTGTTGTGATTGTTGTAATGATTTTAAGTATTTAAACGATCATTAAAAAGATGTTTATGATGATGATTACAATTACAATGTTGTTGTTTTTGCCATTGATTACAGCCGTAACTAGAGCAGCCAGCAATCGTTGTTTAAGTATTTGCGGTATTGCTGCTGCTGTTGGTACAAATAATTGTTTAAATTCTTTAAATGATAATGTTGTTGATGTTGATGCCACAGTTGATATTTTTCAATTGATTGCCGCCAACGCAACATGGCTGTGAAGAAAATGAAAAAAAAAATTTTCTATTTATAATCTAATAATTACAAAAGACATAAAATATGTATGGAAGTTGAGAGAGAGAGCGTAAAAGAATTATACAACCTTAAGCAGCCATTAGTCTGAGGGGGTATATCTCATTGCAATGGCAAGCAGTTGAAGTAAAAATTGGCAGCATTAGCAAAAAATTCAAAAAAACGTTTACTTTTCTATTTCATTTTATTCCACAATTTCATAAAAAGACTTAACAACTCAAATAACGCACAATCTGTACACAAATCAGCTCATTTAAGATGAATTGTTATAAAATGTGAGACATTTTATTTCTAACTAATAAATAAATTTAATTTCTAGAAAATGTAATACATTTTTGTAAGAAATGTTGTAGAAAATAGGTTAGGTTCGGTTAAGAGCTGCCGCCGGACATATGTTCAGTACTCTTAGGCTCGATAGAGCCTATTCTGATACCCGTAGCTTCCCACTGACAGCCATTGATTAATTATCTAACCAGTTCGTACCCTCTATGAACCCTTGCTGCCCTAATACTAACTATATCCCCACCGAATAACATGAACCTGGGCCGCCAACGCCGGGAACTCAAAAGGAGGAGTACCTGGGGCCTAACCTACGGTCGTGTTTCCCCCCTAGACAATAACCCGTAGGTGCTTCTATTAAAGCAGATATCTTGCCTCTCAACAGCTGCCTAGACCTCTTCTTGTACACACCCTGCAAGAGATTTCTATCCTGCCAACAACTCGAGCTTGCCTCCACTTCTCATTAAAGGTATTATCGGCCCGTTGAGCTATACACAGGCAGGCAGGTAGAGTTTGGTAAAACAAACCCCTCCCTCGCCAAAATAATGCGAGATACAGTCCCCTGTCTAGCCAGCTCATCCACCGCACAATTTTTTTTGCACGAGACCAGCACTCAGGGGATAACCACTACACATGCAGTGCCTGGTGCTGGTACTAGGAAGATAGGTAGGAGTACAACGTAAAAATATATTATACATTATTATATAATACATTCCGTTATAGTACCGATAGTACAATGAAACACACGCCACATTGCGACGATGCTCTTAAGAGCATTAATAAGAACCTTCGCCCTCTCCTGTACTCGGTCGAGAAGCTACAAAATAGACTTTGAAGCACCGGCCCATACATGAGAGTTGTATTCCATTTAGGGCAGATAAAGGTCTTGTAAATATTAAGGAGATCAGCTGGAGTCAAGTAATTCTTACACTATCTTAAAAATCGAAGGCACTTGAATTCTTCTTTCGGCACTCGAAATATGTGCTCGTTTCAATGAACGTCACAGTGAACTCTCATGCCCAGAACATCAAGAGCATCTGATTAATCAATATCTACATTACCCATTGATACAGATGACGACATACCACCACGGCTGTGTGTCAGAAAACAACATTGGGTTTTGCGTGCAATAAAGTTGAGCCTGTTCCCACGACCCCACTCACTGACAGGTTGCTTGTATTCCACCTTTTCGCCCCAATCGCCAAATGGCTCGGCCTACGATTAAAAGAGTATGAATGACAAATGCCGCTGTCATCTGCAAAAGAGTAGATAGGATTGGAAGTGAGAAAAAGAAAGTCGTTAGGATATATTGGAAATAGAGCTTGAGAAAGAACAGAGCCTTGCGGTACCTCTAAATTTATCCTGAACTCGTCGGATGAAATCCCGTCTATAACCACTCTTATAGTGCGATTTCTGAGAAAGCCCGATATGAATCGAGAGAAGTGACTACCGACACCAAAGGCAATAAGTTTTGATATGAGAGCCTCGTGCCAGACTCTGTCAAACGCCTTAAAAACATCCAGGGCCACAAGCTTACTCGCACCAAATCCATTAATGGACCTATTTCACCTTTCAGAGAGTAACGTCATCAGATCACCACTAGAGCAACCCTTACGGAAAGCATATTGGCAATCGCTCAGCATGTTGTTGGACTCTAAATATTTCACAAGGTGGTGATTTATCTTACTCTCCATAATTTTCAGGGTTACTAGCTTCACCCTTTTTAGGGATTGGCTCTACATTGGCAACCTTCCAGCCAGATGGTAAAATAGCCGCACGGTAAAAAATTTCATTGTAACTCGGTACCCAAATGAGATTGACAGCGAAATACTTAGCCATCACACCTAGTGATGAGTGACATTTTTTTACCGTCAGGAATATATTAGTTATTTTGGCTGCCTGCCCATATAATTTTTTTGTGTCTTGTAAAATACAAACTTCTTTAGCAATTTGTAAATACGCGAGGCTTGTTCGTAAAATGAAATCATTTTTCTAGAAAACAAACATGAAAAAGTATTAGTTTATTCTCTTTTAATGTGAATCGACCCACGTTTAAATTTCATTCACTTTAAATAGGATTTTTAGAGAAATATGATGTCTTTACTCAGCAGTCGTATTTGTCATTAAAGCAAGAAGAAATATTTCATTTTATGATAAGAAAAAAACATATTTCTTACAGAGAAATTATTATCGATTTTATTCTTTTTTTTATGAAAATATATAAATAGCAGGGGGTAAAAATAAGTTCATTATTTCATACGAAATATGAAACGCAGTTTAATATGTAATATGGGAGTATGCAAATGCATTTTAAAGCATATTTTTAGCAATTAATTCGTAGAAATTATTAAATGGTATTCTGGTTATAAATAAAATAATTACATGATTGGAAGGAATTTTACAAATCAAAGGCAATTATTAAGAGAGATATTAAATTAATAAATAAAATATTACCTATATATCTATAATGCCTTAGATTATTATTCTATCAAATCATAGTCGAACATAGCTAGTGATGAGTTTGATGGGATAAAAAATAACTACTTAAGTCAAATTGCTTTAATGTTTCTTTTAACGCCTACACAATAAGTCTTGGCACAGACATCGAACATCTCGCTTGATTCCCATTCCCAGAATATCAGAAGCTTTAGATGGCATATTACTTATAACATCTATTACTCGTAGCACACTAACTTTAATAGCATTTCCAAAAATTGTAATTTTCTTTTTACTCATGAACGATTCCTTTAATAAATTTATTTGAATTGCGTTTCGAAAACTACATGGAAATCATTGTTTCGAGGCAACGACAAGTAAGTCATCCATCAGCCTACATTCAAAGAAATTGAAATTCAACCAGTACAGTCTGTTTTGACAGATTAACAAAGATATATGCATGTATGTACATATATGGTCTGTCATTGCCATAATGAAACATCACATCTTTTCTGTTAATCCAATGTGATCTTACTTATTCGTTTGCTTTGCTCAAACAGTAGAATTGTGAGCAGTAAATATCAGCCCCATTTGATCGTTTCGCCAGATCATATTAGGCAGTTTCCTATGCCAAATCATGTGTACGTAGTGTCAATACAAAATTATTCTAATCATTTATATTCGTATTTAAATATTTTTTATTTTTTTATTTCATAATAAATTTGCTGGATATGAGTTTATCTTCTCTTTACGGCTGATTCTCCAACTACCTCACGGTTTTGCACTTCTTCGCGTGGCAGTTAAAGGCTTGCTTGCTTTATTCATCTCCATTTTTATTCAGGAATTTCAATGGCCGTAGGTTTAAGTGCATAGGTTCAAACGCGTGCAGCTTGTTGTTTATTTCAATAAACGGGAACCAAGTTTCATACCCAAATAACAACACAGAACTCTGCTCCTAAAAAGATGTTTTTTTTTTCAATAAGACCAGCACTCAGGGGATAACCCCTACTCATGCAGTGGTTCTTATTAATGACGGTAGGGTAGCCAATTCTATCGATTCATTAGAGCTCGTCGCAATGTGGCGTGTGTTTGTTCTATCTGTACTATAACGGAATGTATTCTGACGAAATTAAGGAACCAATTCCTAGTATTTATATATTTTTAGGTAGTACTCGTATTTCTCGTAGAGCTCATCCCTTTGTAGTTGATTGGCAACTAAATCGCACAGCGCATTATAGGGAGAATTCGTTCTTTGGTTGCACTATTCGTTTGTGGAACAATATTCCTGCGAATTTTTTCCCTGCCACTTATGACATGAGCAAGTTTAAATCGAACATCCACCGACACTACTCTATCTATCCTCCTTCCAAAAACCTATTTTCCTAGTACCAGTACAATGAATTCTCATGCCCAGAACATCAAGAGCATCTGATTGCTCAATATTTTCATTAACCATTGGTACAGATGACAACACACCACCACGTCTGTGTATCAGAAAACAGCATTGGGTCTTGCGCACATTAAAGCTGAGCCTGTTCGCGCGACCCCACTCAGTGATTTTCGATAGGCCGTTTGTATTTCGCCTTTTCGCCCCAATCTCCAAAAGGCTCGGCCTACGATCAAGAGAATATGAATGACAAATGTTGTTGCATCTGTAAAAGAGTAGATAGGATTGGAAGTGAAAAAAAAAAGTCGTTAAGAAATATTAGAAATTGAGTTTGAGAAAGAACAGAGCCTTGCGGTACCCCTGAATTTATTCTGAACTCGTCGGATGAAATCCCGTCTATGACCACTCTAATAGTGCGATTTCTGAGAAAGCTCGATATGAATCGAGAGAAGTGACTACCGACACCAAAGGCAATAAGTTTGGATATGAGAGCCTCTTGCCAGACTCTGTCAAACGCCTTAGAAATATCCAGGGTCACAACCTGGCGCTGATTTGGTTTGATTTTCAAATTTTATACGGCATAACAAAATATGCTTTAGGTTTTCTGATTCTCTGATGTATATTAACACGCACGCCACCGTCATATGTATTTTAGTTGATCGAGTAGGCGTTTTGACCATGCAGATTAAGTGTTACTGTATGTGCTACGTTTATATTTAGCAATTTTGCTTAATCGACATTGATTTAAAGGACATATTTGCTCGTGAATGTATCAATGTCGTTTATTTTACCCAGAACATCAAATTGACGTTTAGATATTAAAACATTCATCAGCATATACAATGCTATTCAAATATTCATTGCGAAATTGGTTCCACAATATTTTACGATTTAGGTTGTTATCAATCGACCCATGTAGTATTTAATCAATGACTATGATAAACACCAATGCGGATAAGACCCTTCAATGCCTTAAGCCAGATTTCGCAGATATAAGGGCGGATAATTAATTGGTTTCCTTATTTTACGCTGCATTCAAAAGTGCGAAAAAGAGCCCTTGTCTTGCATTTCTTGATTATGGATTATATGCTTCGGTGATAAATAAGATCAAACGCCTCTTGGAAATTAATGAAAACAAGGTAGAGCGATTCAAGCATTGCGTTTATTTGTTACATTATAATGTTTAGGGTGACAATATGTGGAGTAGCGTGATGTAGTGGTTAGAGCGCACGCATAACAACACAAGCGAGACACTTTCGATCCTCAGCAGAGGACTAGACGAAATAATTTGATTATAGTTTCGTTTCGAGTGTTTAATAAAGAGGCTTCAACTTTCCCTCCAGACAACTCCATCCAAAAAAAAAGAAGAAGCCCTCCTGGCCTTCCAGCTGGCGATTGATAACAACATCAGGAATCAACGCCACCTACTGAAAAAAAATACATTGCTAAAGTAAAGATCACAACCAATTAGCAAGGATAATCACCACTACGCAAAATGATATGGAGCTTGAAAAATCAACTTGATTACTGAAATGGAAACAACGCAATCAATTCTTTGTGGAAAGCCGATATACTCCATAGAGGAGTGACGGAGAAAAGAATGCTATATACAGTAACTGCGACTACGGAATCTGGTTTGTTGGTGTAGGAGCGTTTCATCATTTTCATTTTTCCCTCTATTAAGTATGATTTTGCAGAAAATTTCAGGGCAGATACATAGTGCTCCCTCTTCTTATTTAACTATGATCGCGTATAACCAGTCGAAGGAAAGGTCTCAGTTTCTCAAATTTCCTGGATAAGCTTGTGTAAAATTCGTGTCGACATTTTCTAGTCAACTTTAAGAAATTGAACGTTGTTAATTTCAGCTGCTTAACTGTTCTTCATTCTCCGGATAGCTGTTTAAATCTCGACGATACTGGGTTTGCTGTTCATTTGCAGTATTTCACCGTAATTTTTCAACATGTTTTTGCTGCAGTTTTTTTGTATAGTAAAAAAGCATCGAATGGGGTATTTCTTTCGATATTTTACTATTTTTCAAATCAATGAGGAATTAAAGAACTGCCTTCGTCAAAAATGTTAACTGAAATGTTAGCAGTTAAACATGTATTTCTTAGAGGCATTAGAATAAGTATTGGCCGATATATGAGGCAGACATATGTAATTATAATGTAAAATGTATGTAAAATAGCAAAAAATGTTATATTTGTACACATATGTACATACGTAGATATATAATTATTTGTATAAAATGCCTTAAAAAATTTATAAATTTTTTTAAGAATTAAAGGAAGAACATATCGCTATAAAAAGAAAGAAATCAATAAAGTGTTATGACGTATGTATGTATGTAAATATGTTCATTGTTTGCATAATATAATTGTTTACTCGTAAAATTTGAAAATTTTTGAATATTTTTTACCTTGTAAACATGAATGAAACACCACCTCCTTACCTTCGCTTTCTTCTTTCCTTTTCACCGTTTTCTGAGCAAATAAAATCTGATACAATTTCATTTACTACTACTGATTGCCCTAAATTTTTGTTGATTTTTTTTTTTTTTTTTTTTTTTTTTGTTCGTTATTACAAAATTTGATAATGTTTGCCAAAAATATATATCTTTTTGAATTCTAATGATGGCAAATAATATAAAAACACCCACATACAAAATTTCAATGGGATATGGGAGGAGGGTGTACATTTAGTTTTACATTCAAAATTTATTTCAGGCCACGAGACTCTTAAATAATTTGTATGTGTGGTGTTACAGGATTCTTTTTTAAATTTTTTTCGTTCATTTATTTGAACTTTAATCTCGTTTGTATACTGTCTGCTATTACGGGTATTATTACATATGATTATTATGATTACCTTTGAGTTATATAAACTTAAAAAAATTATTTGACTAAAATACTAAAATATGAGAGAATTGTGAAAAAAAAGGAGTTGACTTTTAAAGCATATCTATATACAGGGCATTTTGTAACAGTTATGTAATTAACACTTTTAAACAGATTTTTGGGTAATGAAAGCCAAGGTTTTTTAATTATTTTTCAGTTTTCGGATACTCTCCATAACTTAGGAGAGTGTCGAACACACTGCTACTTGGGGGAGAGTTTTCAAGGTTGGTAACCTCACCCGTTTTGGAGATTGACTTTACATTAGCAAACTTTCAGCAGGATGGAAAAATTTTGGCGCGATATGATGCACTGACAAGATAAGCTAATGGACGCACCAGCGTCAAAGAGCACTACTTTAGAACCTGTGCTTGTATGCCATTCGGCACAGATGACTTGTTAGCGTAGAGATATTTACTAATGGAGCATCGATTCTTAACCATCCTCTTACATATAGTTCCCGTCTGCAGCTTTGCACCAATCTTGCTCCATGTTCAAACAGGTGCACCAACCAGGGTTAGCAACCCACTGGATAACCCACCCGGGCTTACATCTTTTCACCACTTCTGAGCCAATTTTAAATCCCTCCAGTTAGGCTTCGTAGCAAAATTGCTACTACCAGTGTAACTCCCAAATGACTGGTGGTCAATAAGTCTAGACAATAGACTAAAGCGATACCCATAGTAAGACAGGTCTAAGGGTAATATCGCTGTGCCACTTACTTATGCAACGATAGCCGGAATGAGTCTAGCTATTAAAAAAAAAAAAACGCTATGAAATATACCGAAAGTTTTGAGTGAAAGCCCTGCCAGACAGATGCATTTTGCTAAATTTCGGTCCGAAAATTTCGACAAAAAAGATGCATTTTACTACGGTAGGTTAATTACTTAAATATTTAACAACATTTTAACACTGATGAAGCAAGATCAACACAGTACACAAGCCGCTAGGATGTAATGGGACCAATAGACACCAACCACATTACAGTTTGAAATCATTTATAAAAAGATGGTTACAAATAAGCTCAATTTTTGAGTAGAATGCATTAATTAACTTAAAGAAATCAGAGATTAACTATGAATCACTTTTTTGCTACTCATACTCACTCATGGGTACGAAAGTACAAGTGAGCAGACACTAGAGATCCGTATGAATATCAATAAAAAGCAATATTGTGCATTCATTTTCAAATGAATTAGTGTTGTGATTCTCATTCATCACTTGAAATGCGTTAAAATGTGTATATACCTGTGATAAGCTCTTAACACTTCTGTACTCATTATTAAATAAAAACACCAGTGAATGGCTCACACGATACAAAAATTATTCATTGTGTTATTTTTTTTAGTTGTAACATAAACAGTAGTAAAATCTTTTTCGCTCTCACAAGATTATTGTGCTCCTCGTTTTTAAAAGTAGAAAACACAAACAACAATATATTTGTACTTATATTTGTATTTGAATTTGTACAAAAGGCAAAGAAATGAAAATTTTTTTTTTAGATACATCCATGTTTTTATTAGTGGATGCATGTTTTTTTTAGTGAATGAATCGTTTTGATTTGCTGTACATATTTTATTTTTCACTGATGTGCTGTGTAGTGCATAGTTTACACGTTAAAGCGAATGTAATATTTATGAATGACGCTTTCTCTTATTAACATTCTTTATTTAGTATATGCTGTGTGGTAAATAACTTAACAGTGTTAAGTTGAATTAACTGTGGATAAAATAAATGAATGCAGTAATGCAGGCCTCTAGTACACAAGCTTCAAATTAAACTACTCATACTCATAATAACATTGATTCATAAGTATAAATAGCAATGAGAATAAGTCAAACTTCGTAAACATACTCATAGTTACTCATACTCATAGCAATCATTGATTTCTCCGAAAATACTCATAAGAAAAGACACAAACACCCAACCTTATAGTGAGTATTCAAGTGTTCATATTCGAATTACATTCATTCTTGAGTATGGTTCAATAGCATCATAAATGTTGATAAGCATGAGTATGATGAGTACTTCAAGCTTTGGAGTATGAATGCCTATGAGTAGTCATTGCAATGAGTATGAGTATAAGAATATGTGAATCATTTTACGAGTATACTCATGTTTTCAGTGTTCATTGCTGATCTTTGAAAATGATGCTGTGTGCTGTAATAACAATAAATTGCACAATTTTTATGCACCTTTTATTTCACCGTATGTCTGCTATTAGTTTCGGTGGTACTCTCTTAATAATATAAACCTGCTGAAAATCAACTGGCCAAGTTTTTTTCCAATAAACCACAAAAGCTCTACTGTGATGGAATTATGAAGATCAGAAAAATAGCACCAGATTATAGATAATAATGGCAAATATGTATCTGATAAAAATTGATTTTTTTATAGTAAATTTTAGTTGAAAAATTTACAAAATATCACGTTTTTTATTTTTTTATATTAAAATCCTTTAACGGATCTTATTTTTAAATTTAAATCAAAATTTTTTTAAATACATACTTCTGAGAACGACGAGATAGATATTCAAAATAATCTAAGCAATTTTCAAGGCTTCTCAAGAACAGGAAGGATAACACGTAATGCCACTTGGAAAGGAAAGAATACATACGAGAACAATAGAGAAGAACGACCAAAATACGAAAACTAAATGCAAATCTTGTTGTGATAATACGTTTTCTGCTAAACTGTTAACAACTATTTTAATACCACACACACTCGTACAAACAAACTAACACGCACGTATTACACATACAACATGCACGCTCGTATACAATACATTTCGTTTTGTAAAAACAAAAGGACAAAATTCGTACTTTCTAACATCCATGTGTATGGTAAGTACATACCTCTTTAAAAATATTAAAAAATTGTAATAACGTTAGTGTATATGTTATTTGTTGATTATGCACAAAAATATATAAACACCTATACAAATACATTTGAAGTATTAGCAAATACCTTTATAATCCATGTAAATGTACGATAATCATGTAAAAAATATATAAAAAGTATTTGCTAAATACAATCTCTCTCACTCTTTGCCATTCAATCTTTGCCATTCACTCTTTGCACTCTCTCTCTCTATCTCTCCATATTATTTTAAAATCTCTCATATTGTGTTTGTGTTTCTGTTTCTGAATGTTATTACCAACCTTACCATACACATGGTTGTATATTTAGTAGCAATGGTAGTACGAGCCTTAGTGATTATTTGTTTCACTTATTCATTTGGTTTGGTTGTTAGAGAGAGCTAAGCATTAGCATCCGAGAAAAAAAAAACACAAAACAAAGAATTTAAAACAACAGGAATTCGTTTTTGTGTGTTTTTTTTTTACTTTTGTTGCTGCTTTTGTAAACCACACAATGGCAAAGCTTTAAGTGATTTTGTTGTAAAAAAAAAATAAAAATGAAAGCAAAGTGTCGTTGTGGGATTTGTGAAAAAGGTTTTCATTGTTGAAAAGGTTTCTTAACAAAAATTATAACCGAGAAAAACTTAAAAATCATTCATTGTGGTGGTAGACATAGCTCAGGTTGACAAGCAAACAATCAAAGAGAGACAGACAGACATTTACTCAACCAAGAGAACATATATAATTTTCCTTTACACTTTGATAATTAATCTTTGCTAATTATTATTAAAATAAATGATGGCTCACTTAAAAAGCATCGGCGGGTTATGTCTGTCTTTGTTTTTCACTGATTCGATTGTATCAAACGAACTCGTGCTTAGAAGTTGAGATATCAGGTTATGTGTTTGGTAGACAGTTCTTAAATTCCCAGCGCATGTAATGTTCACTTCTGCCACGACAAATAGGCTGCAAAAACATGCCGAAATTTTTTTAAAGTGTAAAGTGAGAATAAATACTATGACCGAATGTCGGATCGTGAAGTTAAGTAGATGATTAATCTACTGTAGCTCGCCTCCATATGACTGTGTGTAGTGGTGAAGATCTTTGCTAAGTGGTGGTAAGTAAGTCACAGTTTTAAGTGAGTATCGCCGCACTGGCATACTTCACGGTGACCGAGGAACGAGTAAATACAATGTGTCCACCAACGCCACCACCTATGATGAAAATCACCAGTGAGTACCAACTTCGAAGGCATGTTATTTGAATATGACCACCACACCTTGTTAAAGTATCGGAGACTATCTGAATTCATACCGATCTATGAGTCACGGCAACCGGTTAAGAGTGTAACACCACACCGAGCTAACTTTCTCTTACGTAAAATAATTTAACAAAAAAATGTAAATTATAAGGTTTGCTCTTTTATTTTGAGAGTTTTTTTATTCTAAATTTAATCTAAAAGCGTTTCATTATATTGACCAATATCTTTTCCTTATTCTGTACTTGTTATTTATCATTTGCTATAATTTTTCTAACTTTTTAAAATGTTTAAGTTTTCCTCTTTTCTGTGTATTTTATTAAGAAAATAATGCAAATTCTTTATCCAGGATACTACTTCACTAGCCTTTTAACAAAAAACAAAGAAAAAAACAAAAAAGAAGGGAAAAGAAAAATCATTTCAAGTGTTGATGTCCATCCTTCCTTTTGAAAAGGAAGGCAGAATGAAAGAAAAAGATATCAAGTATGAAAAGTTTTGTCGGTTAAAACTGAGTATACGATACCCTACATTATTATAACTTTGTACACTATAACGGGATTGACGATGAAATAAACGTTATTTGGGTTAAACTTTAGCCTTAACTTGTCAAAACTAAATTTTTTTTATATGTAAATAAGTGTACTGTTTTGAAAAAAATTACTGATTTTTGGTATCTAAGACTTTGCGGATAAGACTGTGCAAACATCAGCATAACATTTCCACCTTTGTAGTGTAGGGTCTCGTAAGTATTTTAATACAAAAACTTCTATTCAAGGTAAAAAAATATTGAGCAGGTACTTCTCTTCACTTTTTGTTTTTTATAAATCTTTAGTTTTTCTGAACCTTCAGGTTCAGGTGATGAAACCACAAATCAATATTTACATTTGAAACCACAAGTGCCATTAGACAGAGAATTATGAAGAAAAATGAAGGGACAAAAATCAAAATTTATTTCCATAAAGACAACAGAAACAACACAACAACAGTTGATTGAATGTTGAAGATGTAAGAGAAGATGCAACAAATTTAACAATTTTTATACAACTTCTTCTACTTAAAAGCAAAAATATTTGTTTAAGATTGTGTGTTTGTGAAACTTAAATGAAAACAATTTTAAAGAAAACAAATTGGAAGAGAGAAATTTAATTTATAAATTTAATTAAATAAATAAGAAAAAGTACAAGAAAATGTCTAAAACAGAGGTGTATACAGTGAAAGAAAAGTTATGAAAAAATAAAAAAATAATTTATTAAAAAAAAAAAAATGAAAAAAATGAAGCCTTGCAAAGGCGGCTGGCCAGTGTTACCTTAAAAAAAGTGATATTAATTCATTCATCGGTTGGCTGATCCGGTTGGACAAAATCGCGGCTCTATATATTTCTAACATTTTACTCTACCATTTAACGGGTAATTTATTCATGACATGTGGCAGTATCAAAAATGCTCAATAAATGTGCCATTTCACCATTAAGAGCCTAATAAGCATACAGCGCTTGCAAATCATTGAATTTATTTCCATAAAGACATTAACATTATCTTCTGGATGTAAAGTCTTAGCCTACGCCGATGACATTGGTGTCATCATTACGGGAAAGATTGTTAACCTTATAAGCGCGCACATAACGCGCGTACTGGAGTTGATATCGAGCTGGGCCGCCAATTGCGGCCTGTCTTTGAACCCACTTAAGTCCAAGCTTAAACTGTTGTCTCGCAAGTATAAGATACTGGTATTTGAACCACCGTCTGTTAACGAGGTGCGGCTAGGGTACACGGAGCAGGTCAGGGGATCATTATCGACAGAAAACTGTCTTGGAGTTCAAATGTGGAGGAGAGAGTAAGAAAGGCGTCGGTTGCTTTATACTGCTGCAAAGGGACTAGTGGCAGACATTGGATTTATACGGCTTTGAACCCACTTAAGTCCAAGCTTATACTGTTTTCTCGCAAGTATAAGATACCGGTATTTGAACCACCGTCTGTTAACGAGGTGCGGCTAGGGTAGACGGAGCAAGTCAGGGGATCATTATCGACAGAAAACTGTCGTGGAGTTCAAATGTGGAGGAGAGAGTAAGAAAGGCGTCGGTTGCTTCATACTGCTGCAAAGGGGCTATTGGCAGACGTTGGATTTATACGGCTATAGTCAGGCCTATACTTTTCCATGGTATTGTGTTTTGGTGGAGATCTTTGCATAGGCGGTATATATTTAACTCCTGGGTGAAGGTGCAAAGGTTGTCCCTAATTGGTATTAGTGGAGCACTGTATACGACGCCAGTTCTGGCACTCAGTGCCATTATGAATATATGGACACCTGATATCATGGCCGAATCGACAGCTTTCATGGTCGCTTTATCAAAAAGCTTTATAACTCCATTAATTTCTGACATATTTCTTAAGCCTAGGAATTATTTTATTCGTAATTTAACATACTTCCCTAATTAAATAATAAATAGTACAGTTTATTTATAAAATAGAATGCAAAAGTTTTTCTAAATTTAAAAGATGTGTATAATACTAGATAAAAACAGATATCAATAATGAATACTGAAAATATGACTATACTTAAATCACGATTCATAAATTCTTATATTCATACTAACAGCATTCATATTCCAAAGTCAGAAGTACTCATCATACTCGTCATACTCATACTTATTAACACTTATAATGCTACTGATTTATACTCATATGCACTCTTTGAATATGAACATTTGAATACTCATGACAAAGTTGTGTGTTTGTGTGTTTCCGTTTCCTTTTTAATAGCCAATACTTATATGCATGAATACTCGCTCATGAGTACTCATGAATGATTCGAATCGTTTATGAGTATTATCCTCTTGAGACCCCGGGTACACATTACGTACTTTAAATTATTATTACTTATCACAAGTGATGACATAATTTGCAAGCTGCTAAAGTTGTGTTTCTGGGTGTAGACTCTAGAGTTTCTAAAACTATCAACAGACGACATTTCCACCAATATTATCGCCATTTATGTCTTATAGTTGGGGAATTTATTTTTTTTAATAAGCCCACGAGTGTTTTAATACTGTCCCAAAAGGAAACGATATATTAAAAAAAACTGTTTTCATAATCGTTTCATGTTCTGGTCTCAAGAGGTTATGACCATTTTCTGAGAAATTAATGACTGCTATGAGTATGGGTACGACATTTGATTGAAGCTCAGAGCTACTTAGTGAGTATATTGCTATGAGTGAGTATGAGTAGTAGAATTTGAATAATATGTACTCACTTATACTTATAAATTCATGACTCAGTGTGAGTTGAAACAAAAAGTAAAGTTGCAAACAGAATAGCGGTTATTGTGTGCAAGTTAAGTAAAGATCAAAGATTGTAAAGTTTTAATCTTTGTTGTTGTAAAATCAGCTAAGATAAGTATTAACAATAAGTTTTAAGTAAACACCATAACAATTTCTTTAATTGAATTTGCAACTTCAATGAAAATCTAACAATGATACAGAATTTCTTAAGAGTTCTAATTGCTTATTCAGTAAAATAACGTAAATAACGTAATTTATACCGCAATAATTCTTTTATTTTTTATTCTATATAATTAGGTTGATGAAAGATATGAGATTTAAAAACTAAACAATTAATTTTAAACGCAATAGTATTAAATCATAAAGAAATAATAAGTAAATGGTCTTAAAAATAATTGTATTTGCATAAGTTATGGAAAGGTAGAGTACTGTATGTTTGTACATATGTGTGTGAGCAAATTAATATTTTAAAATTTAATTAAACGTTCCCCCCTTTTTAAATCTTAATCTGCATTTTTTTTTTCTTTTTCTAATAAAATATGTTTTTAAACGTAAAATGTATGCATATTTCCATTTGTCAAATACTTAGGGGTACACCATATATGGTAAAGTAGAATAATGTATGCACGAGTACATGCGTGTTTACATTGTATGCCAACAGTACTAAAACAAGCAAACAGATTTGCAAACAGACACAGGTGAAGAGAGAGTAGCAGACGTTGTGAATTATATTAAAAGCAAAGATAAGGTACGATTGCAAAAACAAGCAATGAGGCTTTAAGCACTCACCACTCACTGTTATACTACTACACCTATAGCATTACTTTCTAATTTTTATGTTCGAAAAAAAAATTACCAGAAAAAACAACCACCTATACTCTTATATGTACTCACACACATATATATGGACGTATTTTTATTTAAATAAGATATGCAAATATTTGTTGTTTTATTTTATTTTTGTTTATTGTAAATTAAAGAAACTGTAGCACAATAATGAAAAATACCAGAGAGAGTGGGTAAAGAAGCAGCATGTTTATTTACATTTCATACACAAGCATAAGCATACATACATATATATTTTATTTTTGTATAAAATATGACAGTTACAACAATGGCATATATAAAACAATAACATTCATACATAAATAACAAACAAATAAATAAAAGGTATTGTTATTTCTTTCATATTTTTGGCAATGATGCCACACTCACGCACAGTTCGAGTTTGTTTAAGTTAAAATGGCATAATTTTCTTTTGTTTATTACAGTTGTTTTTTGTTGATTACACTGGTCTACAGCAAAAAACGCCCTTAAGCAAATTCAAATCTGTTTTCAGTCTTTTTCCATAAGGCTCAGATTTTTTTATGGGCGTGGCAAATTTTTTGCCTAAAATATGGTAGTTATGTCAATATTTTCATCATAACTATAAAACGACTGGACCGATTTTAATGCAGTTACCATTTTCTATAAATCAACTAAATAATAATAATTTTTTTTTGTTTGTATTTTCAACAGTTTCGGAGTTATTCTTAACTTGGTTGCGATAAAACATTTTTTCGCTCTAAATTAGAGCAATTTCTTTTCGAAAAGTCGTAAAAATTTTTCCAGAATGCGGAATTTACATGTTAAGGACTTAAATTAAGGCTTAGACATCTAGCTTTATGGGCTATTTTACTTTCAACACATCTGACTTTCATTTTACGAGAGCGGATTGACATTGAAGCTACCTAGCGCTAGATGGCAGCACAAACACAAAAACTTTTTATATCTTAGAAATTACGATCTGTCAAAAGTGAGCTGTTAAAATTTTAACCAAATTCATCGATTAGTTTATTTGTTATAGTCGTTTGAATTAAGCAACTTTTGTGTTTATGGGAAAATGGAAAAAAGTGAATTTCGTGTAGTGATTAAAAACTATTATTTGAAAGGCAAAACGGCGAAAGGGACAAAAGAAAAACTTGATAAACTTTACGGCAAATCTGCTCCGTCAGATTATATGGTAAAATATTGGATTGCTGAATTTAAACGGGGCCGAACAAGCACTGCAACAATACCATCACAGGAAGGCCAAAAGAGGTGGTTACTGAAGAAAATATCAAGAAAATCCTCGATATCGTTGTGAATGATCGCTGGGTCAAAATACGTGAGATTGCTGAAATGGTAAAGATATCATATGAACGTGTATTCAACATTTTACATGAACATTTGCATATGAAAAAGCTATCGGCAAGATGGGTGCCGCGTTTGCTCAGTGTTGAACAAAAACGAGTTCGACAGATCACTTCACAGCGGTGTTTGGACATGATAAAGCATAATCCTGCTGAATTTTGGCGTAGATTAATAACTGTTGATGAAACGTGGGTCCAACACTACACACCTGAAACCAAAAATCAATCGAAGCAATGGGTGGAAGCTGGTGGAAGTGCTCCGAAGAAGGCGAAGAAAGCGGTCACTGTATTTTGGAATGCACACGGAATATTGCTCATCGATTATCTTGAAAAGAGATCCACAATCACAGGAGAGTATTATCGTGTATTATTGGATCAATTGGTTGATGCAATCAAGGAAAAACGACCACATTTAAACAAGAAAAAAGTGTTCTTTCAAGACAACGCACCGGTTCACAAAGCATTAGATATGAGAAACTAGAGAAATCAACTCGAATTGGTTGATGATCCGCCTTATAGACCAGATTTAGCCCCTAGTGATTTTTTGCTGTTTCCAAACTTGAAAAAATGGCTCGTAGGAAACAATTTCTTTCAAAAGAAGAAGTGATTACCGAAACTAATGCGTATTTTGAGGAGTTCCCAAAATCGTATTATTCAGATGGTATAAAAAAAATGGAAAATCGTCTTACTAGGTGTATTGAGCTAAAAGGAGATTATGTTGAGAAATGAATGGTTTAAAAAAAAATGTTTTTTTCCTACTTAGATAGCTTCAATATCAATCCGCCCTCGTAAAGCTTAAAATGTGAAATTTTTATTCTATGAATTTTCTATAACTTTTTGGACATAAAAGAAAAAAAAATTCCATTAATTTTGCAAGAAAAAATTTGTTCTCTAATTTTGGTCAAAGTTAGGTACCTGCATTTAATTGCGAATAAAATCAGCACTAGCCAACCGATTTTCATGTTTTATAGCGCATTTTATTCTCAACATTTTAAGCTTTAATCTAAATGCTTAACATGTAAAATTTTCGATCTGAAAATTTTTTTACGACATTTTTTTTAAAAAATTTGCTCCAATTTTGCGCGAAAATACAACAAAATGTATTGTATATATTGTATATTATATATTGTATACATTGTATTGTATATATAGTTGATTTATAGAAAATTTTGTTCCCAAGCATATGATGGTAACTGCATTAAAATTCGTCAAGTTGTTTTACAGTTACGATGAAATATATTGACATAACTACCATACTTTTTTTGCGGAAAATTTGCCACGGTCATAAAAATATTTAAGCCCGATGGAAAAAAACTAAAAACGGATTTGAATTGAATGCATCAAAGTCGTTATACTCCATATAGTTTTATTTAAGGGCGGGACAATATTTTGTTATTTGTAGACCAGTGTTGTTTGTTGTTTGTTGTTTGTTGTTTGGCATTTTAATTTTTTTTTTCAATTTTTGTTGTTGATATTTTTTGTAAATATTATGAATTTGAATTAATTTGTTTTACTATGTTCATATGTAGATATGTATGTATAATAAAAATAATTCTTTTGTTTCATTAGTTTCATTATATTCCTACTAAATAATGATTAAATACAATGTATGATTTTTTCAAAATGATAATGATAATGACAGTGAATATAATGAAAACAGCAAATATTTGCCAACATTTGCTTGATATAAAGCAAACAAATGAAATATTTGTGACAAAAAAAAAAATATATTTACATTTTTTTTTTAATATTTTAAAGAGCAAATAACTAAATTATATAACCAAAATTTTAAAAAATTTTATAATATTTCTGAATACACTTATTATGCTTCTAACTATGTACACTATCATGGAGAACACAGTCTATTGAACCGAAAATAAGCTCATCAATTAATAACCGGTGACACTATAAGCTAGAGCTGTAAAAACCCATTCGATAGTTTCGATAGTTTGCAACAAAACTATCGATACTATCGATACTATCAAATAATTTAAAGGCTGAGTTAGTGAAAACAACGTACAACGGAAGACCTTGCACTATTGTCAAACTTTAGATATTAATTAGTGAAAACGTATCGCAGCAGCCAGTTCAGTCAGCCATTTATTGTTAAAGTAATGGCAAAGTTGACATTTGCAACGTAAAATTCAAAATTCTGTAGACTTTCTACCTGACAATGAAAACATAAGCAGCAACGTGCTTTGGTTATGTTAGAGATTTTCACAGCTGGTCCCCAAGTACACGATACGTTTTCACTAACTCAGCCTTAAGTGTTACTTATGGCAAAAACAATAGAATTTAAGTTAAAGGAAAATATTAATAATAAAAACACAGTATCGAAACAAATAATAGGGACACTTTATTTTTTGCGGTATGTCATAAAATTTGATGTATTGAAGTTTTTTGATGAAAGTGAAATGAATCCTTATATACAGCGAAAACTGTTCAGACCATGAAGTGCTTTAAAACTAAAGTAATTAACGAGGTCTAGTGAAGAAAACTGCACAGACTATGTGAAGAAAGAGCAAAACAACTGTCAGTTTTGATAAACTTTAAATTCGTACTCCAAAGATTAATCCCTTCAAGTCATCAAAAAGCCTCAAAAATGAATTTATTCCCCTATTTTAAGTCGTATAAAAAGAAAAAAAACTTATGGAAGCTAGACTTACAGGTAAGAGTCCTCAAAATGGATCATTTCTCAACAAACGGAAGAACACCTGCACCGTAATAGGTAGAACAACATGCTATGGTCTGACGAAATGAAAATTAATTTGTTTGGGTTAAATGCAAAATGTACGAACACATTTTAGTTACAATTCATATTCAGATTAATAAATAGAAATTTAAGAAACTGTTAAACTGTGTCGCTATGTAACTATACGGCTGACAATTTGCATCGAACAAATTTATGCAAATGTGACTTTGACTACATTTAGTGGCCTCCGCATTTACTCATAGAATTTGACGATAGTATCGATAGTGAAAAAAAACTATCGATTGTTTTGCAGCTCTACTATAAGCCCTTGTTTGTAAAGAGTAGTTCAATTTTGATCTATTGTACAGAGTTATCAATTTTTCAATTTCAAAAGTAAAACACACATAAAGCTATGATTTCGATTAAACTTTTGTTTGATTATAATGCTTTATGTACGAAATATCAGCTGGGCCATCTATCAGTTTAAATTTGAACCAGCGGTTATTTCATATCTAGCAATACTTATGTCATTCTATTCTGTCACAAAATTGAATATATTAGCTGCACTGAATCAAATGAATCGATTTACGCTTGAGAAACGTGGGAATATATTGAAAATTTATTTCTAAAACAAAATTGGACTGAAAATGCAAAAAAAATGTAAAAAAAAGTTTTAAAAAATGTAAATGTCATCTTTTCGGATTTAGCTCTTTTTCATCTTGGTGGGTACGTTAATTAGCAAAATTTCGTAGTTGTGGCTCAGAGAACCCAAACGTAGTCTTACAGAAGCCAATGCACACATTACGAGTCACTGTTTGGTGCGGCTTGTGGAGCGAAGGCATCATTGACCCATATTTGTTTGAAAAAGAGGATGGCGCAACAATTACGTTTATGGAGACACCTATCGCACCATTACAACCGATTTTTTGTGCCCATTATTCTTGGTATTGATGACAACGATGTTTGGTTTCAACAGAATGGTGCTACTTGTCACACATCTCATGGCACAATCTTTTTATTGGGACAAACGTTTGATGGCCGTTTAATTCGACTAAATGGTGATGTCAATTGGCTGCCAAGAAGCTGCGATCTGACACCGTTGGACTATTTTCTGTGTGGCGCCGTTAAGGACAAATATTATGCTGACAAATCAGGGTTACGCTGAGATACGTCCTCACACACTCAAAAAAATTCGAAAATTTATCCCATCGATAGGGGCACTGTGAGGTCAGCCGCGGTAGTCATATTAATGTAGTAATATTTTATTTCTAGATGGCTCTAAAATGTAATATCTCTGATAATGCTAATTATATCAGAAAACAACAAAGCTTACTTGATAGGTCAGAAGGGCAAGCCTAGTTGTAACAGACGATCGTTTTGAGGTAGTTCTTGACCACTTTTTTACACATTTTGGGCGGTATCTCGACGATAAATTGACGAATGTTGGTTTTCGAATACTCCAACGTTAGAAGATTATCCGTGTAGACATGTTCTTTGAAGTAGCCCACAAAATAAAATGGCTTACGTTGTCAAATCGTTGGTGGCTAATTGTAAATGCCAAATCAAGATATAACGCGACTGGGAAATATATCATGCAATAAAGCCAAAATCTCATGTTGTGTGGCTCGTGGCACCGTCTTGTTGAAATCACACATATCGTCCAATTTATAGATTTCAATTGCAGGCCAAAAATATATCGGTTATCATACAGCTAGAACGTCTGAATCCATGCTAAAGTTCTTTCCAGCGTCGTTTTTGCAAAAATACAACCCAATGACAACCATAACGCGCATCAGAGGTCAGAAATCAATCTTTTTTTGTTACTCATACTTACTTATGAATTTATAAGTATAACTCAGCACACATCATTCAAATTCATATACTCATACTCACAATAACGTTGATTCATAAGTATATGGTACGGTAAGTAGCAATGAGTATCAATCAAACATTGCACACATACTCTCATAGCATTCATTCATTTCTCATAAAATACTCATAATGAATTGTATGTGACAATTCTTCATTTTTTAACGCACACAAACACAATATTTGTCAAACATGTTTGCCAGTGTATCAGCCCCTATAAATGATTCGCATCATGAGTATTCATGAACAAACTCATAACCCCATCAAATTTTCATATTCGAATTATACTCATTTTGCATCGTCCACGCAAAATGAGTGCACGTGAGTATGAATCAATAGCGTTATAAATGTTGATAAGCATGAGTATGATGAGTACTTCAAGCTTTAGAGTATGAATGCCTATGAACAGCCACTGCAATGAGTGTGAGTATACGGATTTATGAATCATGATTCGAATATAATTGTAATTGCTTCCAGGGACTAGTGCAATAAATGACAAATTGACACTGTGAAAAAGTGACCCTATATCTGTTACCACGAACTGCTTAAAATCTGGTTAGAATTTTTTTCTTTACCAAAGAAATTGCCATAAATAGATCTTAAGCTCAAATAAACTGTAAACTAAACTAAAAAAAGAATTTTATTCATTCTTTTGTAAAATAAAATTGTTGTCTTGGAAATATTAATATCTTTTATATGATTATTTATCTTCTATTTGCTTTTCTTTTTTTCTTGGCAACCAGAATACTTTCACTTGCAAATACCATTTGATTCGTACAATAAACTGAAAATCACAACAATTGACAAATTTTATTACAAAATATTCTCATTTTTCTTGCCATTCAGTTGCAACAACTTACAAACTGGCGCATTTATTATATTTTATAAACAGAGCAAATATTTTTACTATGAACAAGGAGCATGATTTAGTTTTTTGTGGAAAATGAAAAAAGAAAATGAATAAAAACTTGACATTTTTGCATGACATACTGTGGAATGTGGAAGCAGTAGTAGAAAAAGATATAAATGCAAAAAAAAATATTTAAAAAAATGCCCAAGATAGTATTTCACATATTTTTGACATTGTGAAGGAAAAAGCGATAAAAATATTATGTGAAAAAGTATTTGAAAGTAAAAAATACAGAAGGAATGAGGAAGGTTGCTCGAGAAATATTTTTATTTATTATCATTTAGGGAGATATTCGAAGTATATATAGGAGGGTATTTTGATTTCAAACAAATTGCTTATTATTATCATTGCAATATCAGCTTATTTATTATTATTAATATATACATATGTGTATATGAATATAAATTAATAAATTTAATTAATATTTTAATTATTTTAATTAATTTAATATTTCACCAATGGCTTCACGAATATTGTCCTTTAAAGCGTTAATTGTCTCTGGCTTGTTGGCGTAAGAATTATCTTTGACGGCACCCCACAAATAATAGTCCAACGGTGTCATACCGCAGCTCCGAGGTGGCCAAACGACATCAGCTCTGCAGCTGAGAATGCGATCTTCAAAAATAGGGCGCAAAACATCGAGTGTAGCTTCGGCTGTGTGGCACGTAGCGCCGTCCTGTTGAAACCAAATGTTGCTAATATCCTCCTCTTCAATTTTTGTGAACAAAAATTCGTACAACATGGCCCGATAATGATCGGCATTGACTGTAACTGCCACTCCTTGCTCATTTTCGAAGATAAATGGCCCAATTATGCCTCTGGACCAAAATCCGCACCAAACATTGTCTCGTCTTGGGTGTATCGGCTTTTTAATGTATGCGTGCGGGTTTTCTGTGCCCCAAATGCGACAATTTTGCTTGTTTACATACCCGCCAAGATCAAAATGTTAAAATTTTGTCCTTTTCTTCTTGTTCCTAGAAGGCCCAAATGTAATGCGTAGTCAGCTGGTTTTAATTCTTGAGTCACCTGAAACTTATAAGCCTTTGAATGGAGATAACGATGCAAAATGTTGAATAATATGGATCGTTTGATGTTTAATTACTGCGAACGATGACGAATGGATGTTTTTTAATCCTCTTCAACACTTCTGCTCATATCTACTATATTTTCGGTTGAACGAACACCACATTGACAAATTCTGTTATCATGAACGGATCCAGTTTCTTCAAATTTCTCAATTTTCAGCTTGATGGCACGATTTGTAGGAGCATTTTCTCTACCAAATTTTGTTCAAAATTTAGTAATTACTTCTTAAAAACTTTTGCCATTTTCAAAAACTGTTTTCATAATAGAGACACGTTATTACTTCGTGTAACGTACCATATTAACTAACCGGAATATATTTAGAATATGAAAATAAAAATTTCGAATAAAAATTACAAGTAGAAAAATATGGCAGCAAAATTAATTAATTTTAAACACCCTTTCTATGTATTTATTGATTTCTGTAACGAAGATGTTCCAATCTTTCCTCTAATTTGCCATACGACTTATTTCGTTAAAATTTTATCCTAAAATTCTTATTTTATTTTCGAGCTGCTTTGTCCATACAAGCGCGGGTAATGATATCCTGCGTTTCTTTAAGTGTATGCCAACGTCATTTACGCCTAAGAATCTCTATCTAATTTGGAATTTGTTGGGCGGAGTGCCAGAGCTCAATGCTTCTTACTCTTTGTGGCCAAAATATATATAGAATCTTATGAGGGCAGCTGTTCACAAAATGTTGAACACTGTTTGTGTCTGTAGGTGCAGCATTTCAAGATTCCCTACTATAAAGTAATACTCTCTTCACATTAGAATTGAATATTCCAAGTTTAGTGTTAGTTGACAGTTGGGAAACATTCCAAACGGCCGTCTTTACCTGTCTAGTCTGCACTTTATGTCCTGGTATGATTAACAGTCGTCGTAATCGTGCAACACAGATATACAAAAGAAGTCACATCTTCTATCGCTTGGTGTTCAGTCCCACTCCTGCTAATATTTCATCTATCAATCCTAAATTCTCCTGCACGTCAAAGTGCCTGTGTGCGAGAAACAAATATCATCCGAGTAATCAAGGGCTTCTAAATAACGACGAAGTCCACAGCTGATGCCATTAAGATAAAATTTTAACGAAATAAGTATAAGATAGGGCTGTTGGACGAATATTCTAAGGCTATTAGCATAGTTCAGGCAGCATCTTCCAGATTGGAATACTGCTTGTTCCTGTCGTTACACACCAGAGAGTGATGAGGAAAGCCTAGAGTTGATTACGACTGCGATAAGCTTGTAAAGCATGTTCAGCACGGTTATTCTAATTCAGCTTTGGCATCTCGTAATGTCTGATTTCTACAGAAATTTTCTCAATAGTAAAGGAAAACCATGCCTAACAAATTCGTTGCCTTTTCGTTACCCTCAACCTTTCGGTAAGCCGGCATCCAGATTAAAGTCACGTTGTGGTTTTCGCTTAAGGTGAAAGACACTAGAAGAATTGGAAAGAAGCATAGATCTTTGAATTCCAAGTCTGTGAGTGTATATACTCGTACCTGAGTCCCTAAACCACAGTCCATTTAAGAGCCATCCGTGCAGATCGAAGTATCGAGGCTGTTCAGCTAATAACTCCTCTTCATATCCCCCTGTGGGAAAAGAGGGTGGAAAAGTTGCTATTGAACGTTATCATGAGTATAGTGTAATCAGTTCTACCAGTCTACTAAGTTCGTCGTAATATTTATTAGAAAAATTAGAAAAACTTGGCCATAAGCTGAATTTTTCTAGTGACCCTACTCATTCAACTGTACGGCCTCATTGTTGTCATATCAAAATAGACACCCTACAACCTTTCCTTATTTTCTAAATTGAAAAGACTTGTAAAAGAACGAAGATACACAGCAAGTGTGAAGATAAAAGATCATTCTAACAAAAAGCGCTATAGCTAAGTCCTTCTGTGATAAAAATAAATAAATAAATAAATAAAACAAAAACATTATAAATAAATAAATGTTTTTAGTCAAAAGATGAAATAGATATTGATGAACGATAGACAAAAAGTTAACAAATATAAAATGAGGAATAAAAAACAGCAATCTGATACATATTATAAAGAAAAAGTTATTTACATGCTTTGCTAACTTTCAACACCACCCACGTACTTGTGAAAAGAAAAAAGTATCAATTTCATTGAATTCGAAATTCAATATGTTACTCACATATCAAACATAACAAACCAACCAACCAACCGAAAACTAGAAAAAATACCACAAAAGAAATAAAATCAAAATTATTTTTCTTTTTTTTTTTCTTTCTGTAGTTTTTTTTTCACAAAATCTTTTTCCAACTTCGGGTCAGGGTCAATGCTACAAAAGAATAAAAAATCTAAAAATGAGCTTATATACATATACAAAAAAGATTATATTCCAAGTTAATCAAGAAAATAACTTGATTTAAGAATTTTATTATTTAAGGAGACCATAAGCAAACAATGCTTAAGGCAAAAATAATGACCACTGACATGGGTAAAAAAATAAAAAATAAAATTAAACTAAAAAGGATTAAATTTGTAAAGAATTCTTTAATTAATTTTCTTTTTAATTCTAAAGGCCCTTTACACAATTTTCAATTTGTGATTTAAGCCATCATAATGACCACTACTGCTGCACAGTCCAAAAAGGAAATGTCATTAAGTATGCACATCAAACGACAGTTTCCTTTGATTTATTTTCATTTTATTTTTTATTTTTATTTAATAAAAAAAAAATTCTAATAAATTCCTTAATGAACTGATAAATTAAACATTTTGTTCTTTTCTGTTTCTTCATCTGCTTATATTTATTTACTTCATTGAGGCATTATTTTGTTTTTACTTTTATTCTTATCAAAAAGAAAATTTAAAAAAATTTTTTTAAATAAAAATTTATTATTCGACTTTCAAATTGTAAAGAAAAATTAAAACTTGTAAGCAAAAGAGCGAAAGGAGTCATTGAAAAAGCCAGTTTTCAATAGTATTATAGATATGTATGTAAAAATGTCTACAAATCTGAGTAAAACTTTTCAATTTATACTTCTCTGGTTTATCGATTTGGACAAATGATTTTATTTTTAAGCTGGCAGCACTGTTATTGATATCTGTATAAAATTTTAAGTTAATTGCTTTACTGGTGCAGTAGTTGCGCTTGTCTATGTCATAAAAAATTTTTCAGTTTTTTTTTTTACATGTTAACACACGATTGTCGCAATGCGTCAATTATTGGTACGGCAATCGTGTGACCGCCCAATAAGTAATAATGCGGCAACAAATCAAAAATGCGCCAATTTTTATTATGTTCTTGTGCGACAATCGAAGTTTGCAATACGTACCAATATTTCAATATTGAAATTTATTTTCGCAGAATGAATTGGGATAATTTTGATATTTTACGACAATGAAGCACAATAGAAATTGTGTCATATAGGTACATTTGCGACAGTCGTGTGATCTTAGCTTTAAGCACTTTAATTAAAGCTTAAAATGTTGAGAATAAAATAAGCTATAAATCATTAAAATCGGTTGGCTGTTGCTGTTTTTATTCAAAATTAAATGCAGGTACTTAACTTTGGCCAAAATTAGCGATAAAATTTTTTCTTGCAAAATTAATAGAATTTTTTTTTTATTTCCAAAAAAATTATAAAAAAATTCCTAGAATTCAAATTAAACTTTTTAAGCATTTAAATGAAAGTCCGATATGTTCAAAGTAAAATAACCGATAAGGGCGAAGGTGCCTAACTTTTAATCTCAAAATTTTTATGACCTTGAAAAAAACTTTCTCTAATCTTGCGCAAAAAAAATTTTTTTTTACGAATAACTCCGAAACTGTTGCAAATACAAAAAAAAATTATTCAGTTGATTTATAGGAAATTTTGTTTCTAAACATTTGGTGGTAATTGCACTGAAATTGGTCATGTCATTCTCAAGTTATGATGAAATATAATGGCATAACTACCATATTTTGGGCGAAAAATTTGCCACACCCATAAACAAAATTTTAGCCCGATGGAAAGAAATTGAAAACGGATTTGAATTCAGTTTATTAAAATCATTATATTCCATATAGTTTAATATAAAGGGTTTTTTCTGTAGTAATTAGTGTGATTCTTTCATAAAACTTTGTATGGGAAATTATATAATTCGTCAGATAATTTGGGACTAATGAATGAAAAGGTGAAGTACGAAAAAACGTTGTCATGTAAACAGAGTTTTATTAAAAAAAACTTTTAAATTTAGAATTTACTATTTAAAAATTATTGTACATTTCTTTAAGGATAAACTATAGGGTCCGCCATCTAACGTTCTTTTTTAAACCAGTGCTGATTTGACAGATAATTAGGTTTATCCTTCCGCTGAACGAATATGGTTGTGTATACGCTTGAACAACGCTGGGAATCTGGGCCTGCGATCGACCGATTTTGCCAAAAAAAATCATCTTTTCAGATGAAGCTCATTTTGATCTTCGCGGATATGTAAACAAGCAAAATTGTCGAATTTGGGACACAGAAAACCCGCACGCATACATTGAAAGGCCGATACACCCAAGACGAGTCACTGTTTGGTGCGGATTTTGGTCCAAAAGCATAATTTGGCCATATTTCTTCGAAAATTAGCAAGGAGTGGCCGTCACAGTCAATGGCGATCGTTATCGGGCCATGTTGAACAAATTTTTGTTCACAAAAATAGAAGAGGAGGATATTAGCAACATTTGGTTTCAAGAGGACGGCGCTACGTGGCACACAGCCGAAGCTACACTCGATGTTTTGCGCCCTGTTTTTGAGGATCGTATTATCAGCCGTAGAGCTGATGTCGTTTGGCCATCTCGGGGCTGCGATTTGACACTGTTGGACTATTATTTGTGTGGTATCGTCAAAGATAAGTGTTACACCAACAAGCCGGAGACAATTGACGCTTTAAAGGACAATATTCGTGAAGCCATTGGTAAAATACAGCTGCACACAATCGATAATGTGTTTAAAAATTGGACCGATCGTGTAGGCTACTGCATGGCCAGCCGAGGCAGCCATTTTAATGAAATTATTTTCCATTATTAACCGGAAGGATTGTACTTTCAAATAAAAAAAGAAATTTGAGAAAATATTCAGTAGTTTTTTTTTATAGCATTTTCAAAAAAAAAAAAATTATTTGGCGGACCCTATAAGTTTTTTCCTTTTTTACTTCTTAAGTTTTAAATTATTTCCTTGAAACAGGTTTTCTCTTTATACAATAAAAAAGTTTTATTTAATTTTTTAACAAATTCATTTACAATGTAAAGAAAAAGAAAACAATTCTTTACCTTTACCATCTTGATTAAATAATAAAAATTTTTAAAATATGCAATAAAAGCAATTTGCATTAAATTGATTTTTATTTTTTATATACAGATTTTAAATTCGAATCGTATTGAAAATTTCTGAATACAAAAGGAATAAAAAATAAAGAAAACAAAAATCGTCTCTATATCTTAAGTATTTCATAATTTGCCAACATCTAAAAAGGACTGTTTAAAACCATCGAAGAAAAATAAAAATAAAAAATAAAACTTAGAATTGGTTTGTTGTTTATTTATTTATTTATTCAGTTCAAATTTTTGTTCCATATTCTTGAGTTTTTTTTTATAGAGTTTTTCGCGGTATTTTACTTTTTTTGTTTTAAAAAAATTCGAAAAAGTTGTGTAAGAACACAAACTGGAGAGCAGAATAAAAAATGTATCCTTAAAAATTTGCATTTTAAATTTGTATTTTTTTTTTGTCGTTCTAGCGGTTCTTGGTTTCCATTTATTGGTTGATATTTGAGTGGCCCAAGATTTTCCACTTTAAACGGTTATTGTTTGTTATTCGTTGCCTCTTTTGTTAACATTTCAAAGCAAAGGAGGAACCTAATGTTGTAGTGAGTATTTTGTAATTTATGTCAATTATACATTTTGTTGTTGTTGTTGTTGCTGTTTCTTTTCTTAGAGGTGGTAGTGGTGTATAAAAGTGAACTTGATTTTTTAAAAGGAAATAAGAAAATGCATTTCAAATAATCCATCAAAAATTATTTATTACAGTACATCATTCATTAGTTAAGAGCGTTGTAAGAGATGAGTAGAATAGAGAAAGAAAAGGGAGACCAATTAGTAATGATATTGAAATGTATTTCTTGCAAATGTAAATCGAGGAAAACACCCACTCTCTCTACGTCAAATCAAGCTAATTTACTTTCTTTAAGGTCTTATGTGGGATAGGAATCTGTTGTAGAAGGCTAAAGAAGGCCTTCGTTGGTCTCTATATTTACAACAAAGTGTTGTGGAATCTATTAAGTCTTAGACCGAGAACTGACTTACTGGATATACACGGCTGTGGTCAATCCTATCTTGACCTACGGATGCCTTGTATGGCAAAACGAATAATCTTAAGTCATGTACTACACCTACATCGGCTGCATTTCTTTCCGCTAGACCTATACTGTAAGGGATTAGTGGCTAGTACGATTCAGTGTCTATGAGCGACTGGACAGTGGCACAAATCGAATGTGGGTCACTGGAAGATTCTGACAAGGTTGGTTAAGGTTTTGATAACATTGACTTGAGAACAAACACGGACAGCAAAAATAAAATAGACAGGCACCCCGTTAACGATCTCTGTTTCTAAGCCAGATGAAGATGTAGGCGAAGGATTCTTCTCGAAGTCGGCAAATATAGCTTCACCAGACATTCCAGACCCTACAATGGTCTGACGGAGGTATCAGCTATGTGAGCTGCTTTGAGAGTTAACGTCAACGTCTCCAAGAAAGATATTAGCACACTTTCGGATATACAAACGACTATAGAAGCTTTAAGACGGTTATGAATTATCGCAAATATCCCTCAAGAAGCTGTATAACATTCACATTTTATGGGTACCGGATCATAGTGATATTTTCGAAAACTATAGGGCATAATGAACTCTCCAGGCATGGATGGCATAACTTTCGAACTCATGGGCGAATTTTCAACTTTTGCTGTCCCGTTGAAGACTCGCAAGCTAAGGGCCTACAATGAGTTAGTAAATTTCATCAATGTCATATGTGGAGCTTTCCAAACACATCATAGGTGCAAAAAAGGTCTGCTCAACCTTCAAAGAAGCTCGCTAAGAGTCGTCAATGGTTTCATTACTGGGCACTCATACCAGGCGTCTTGGACTAGAAAGCCCGGCCAATGATTTCTGCAAAAGTTGCAGGGATAAAGAGGAGTAGGAAACGATTCTTTACCTTCTGGATAAAGGTCGTCGATTTGTGGCAACTATTATGCAACTGATTTTAGTTCAGTGATGGACATTGGGAAGCTTAGCGGCTTTATTATAAGCTCCAAGTACCGGATTTAGAGGGATAATTATTCATTGTCGTAATACAACGGCTCAATCTGGCTTACGTGTTTCCTTCCTACACAAACTCCAGCGGCTAGAGTGGTCAATTACAAACGGTATCATAATGCGGCATAGCATAAATTCTAAACAACAAATGGGAAAATGGTCCCAGCCAGCAGACGTGGCACTTTAATCAGGTACAATGAACTAATTACTTTAAATTGTTAAATACTCCAATGAAAATACCTAACTGCACTACTACACTACGTCCAAGAGATAGGTAGTATGCTTATCTTAAAGTAAAGCTGACTCATTTCTTTACTCGTTATATCTATTGAAAGCATATGGCAGTTTCTTTGTAATCAATTTTTACCTTCCCAGCTATGCAGTGGATTGGGCTACTGTTGCAAGTCTGTGATGGATGTTCATGCTACCATCTGCAGTTGCCTAGAACAACATTCACTGTGTATTTAGTGTAGCGGAGTGGAAGTTTGCTACTTATTACAGACTTTTACCTTTCTCTGTTGCTTTTTTCCAATAGATGTCGCCGCCTGACCCTCCTTAGATCATAGCTGAAATCTTTATTTGGCTGAGAGTTTTCTTCAGCATATACGTATACAACCGAACGAAAATGGGCAGATAATAACAAGATAATAAATAATATGACAAATTTTGTTTAGTTGTGAAATAGACGTAAAGTGGACGTATGTCGCTTTGCTTTTGAAAATTGTTTGTTTGTGTTGCTGTTTACCTCTTTTCTTTTTCTCTTCAACGCACACAGCAAAAATTCACAAACACTGCCACACAACCAATTTCTTTTTATGGTCAACCTTGCTTTAGATGGATTATCTGCCAGGAAGTGAAGCTTTAATTAAATGGTGGTCCAACCATAATATACGATGTAAATTGTGAGTCACACCTTAACGTCAAGTTTTTTGCTCCACTAAATTCGACATATCTTTGTTTCAGACTTTGACAAATTCAATCATGGAGAGGTACACCATGGAATAGTGCGTTAAGATTTTTGAAATTTTTTCGAAAATGGGCGTTCAAATCAAAATACATTTTGTGTACTTCGTGATTTTTCTGCTCAGCATGATCGACCAAAGGTGTCCACAATCGAAAGAAAACATGTCTGTAGGAAATGTGGATGCTCACCCATGCATTTGTATGCTAGCGGTGTGATCGGGCCGTAATTCTGCTAAAATGAGATCTGCCAAGCTGTTACCGTGAATGGTGTTTGTTATCGCACAATGATAATAGAATTCTTGTGGCCAGAAATTGTTAATATGATCCCGGACGGTATGTGGTTCCAACAGAATGGTGGTTTTAACAGGTTTGTGGTATGTGGTTCCAACAGTTTGTGGTATGTGGTTCCAACAGTTTGTGGTATGTGGTTCCAACAGTTTGTGGTATGTGGTTCCAACAGGTTTTGTATGCAAGCACTTTACTGATCTGATTCATATCTCAAACTTACGAAGCTGAGGTAACTACAATAAATTACTAAATTGCTTACCCTAACAACTTTCGGATTCTCATACTGTATCATTTGCCAAAATCGATCAGTTAAAGCTACAGTTGAGACCTTTACCCGGTATTTATCGGCTACTCAATTTGATGTAGAAACATTTAAAAATGCTTTTAACTTGAATACCAAACCGCATGGAATTTATTGGGAATTTAACCGCTAATAAACTAACGATGACTGCCACGAGACCTGTGGCTTTGAAACTTCAACTAGATGGAAGTAAAAGTGTCTTAAAAGACTTAACGCTGATGATTTACTCAGAAAAGTGAGTTACACTTCTTGACAGCACTATAGAAGAGAAAAAATTGATATACTGGCCGCAAATGCCATGACACTATAAACTTGAATCTTAAGCCCAGACATGGCGGATCTGTGTTAATTTTTTTATGAAGACAAAATGTTCATGCCAATTCGTCTGTATAGTGCCTAGACGGAGCTCGCCCCGGATCCACTGACTCACAATATTTAAAATAATAATAATTTCTAAATAAGTTGTAGTATTTTAGCAGAGAGGACACCATAGCATATCTACTAGAGAGTCTTAAAAAAATGTTTTACTGTAATTTATCAAATTTCTTATTTTGCCAGCAAATTTAAAATTCTAATATTGTTCTTAAACTTAAAATAAATATTTTTGTAACCCTAACGTACAATTTATTTCCTCAATTGATTTCCTTTGTTTTTCTATGCAAATCAATAATCGTTGGAAGTCAAAGTTGTAGTTAAGATTTTTGTTTTCTTTCTTTTCGTTTTGGTAAATGAGTGCGTTGTGTGTAGATAACAATTAAGGTGCCCTTAGAAGTCCTTTACATAGCAAACTCTTCAATCAATAGTAGATTGACTAAAAAGTCAAAAGGCCATAAAACAAAAATTTCAACTTGAACCTATTAAATTGTCGAAAGGAAAATTTCCACACAGACTCAACCACGAAATATGTGTAGTCCTTGATTGTAGGAAATGAAAATACAATCAATGTTTCATTCAGTCAGTCAATCAGCCATTTCTGTTCATTCTCTTAATAATGCGTTATTGTAGTTTCTTGGCAACTAGAAAAACATTCCTGCTACTTAGGATGGCGTATTGTTGTAGTAAAAGTAAAATCTAAATGGCTAATGTGTTATTGATTTAGAAGCCAATGGTGAACGAACACTTTTGTCAGCAGTTTCATATTTTTGTTTTTTTACATTTATATGTTTTTTTTTCTGTATTCTTACAACTGAATGTGCAACTTCAATTGTGAAATGATTCTGTAATCATTCACAAAAGAAATGAATTGACATTAAGGAGTTATTTGCCATAATAATAAAAGAGGCTTAGGGTATTTAAATCAAGGGTGGTCAAGGAGGGAACTGCAAATGTAGAGGTATTCAATTTTTGCAGTGCACGTTAAAGAAAAAATCAACAAAGTAAACAAGAAAACAAATAAATAATTTTAATACGCAAAGCGACATACTTCTGCTTTCATCAAACGCTATTACACAACTGAATGAAATTTTTGTTTACTTGTTCAATCAACAAAGTAAACAATAAAACAAATAAATAATTTTAATACGAAAAGCGACATACTTCAATTGTGAAATGATTCTGTAATCATTCACAAAAGAAATGAATTGACATTAAGGAGTTATTTGCCATAATAATGAAAGAGGCTTAGGGTATTTAAATCAAGGGTGGTCAAGGAGAGAACTGCAAATGTAGAAGTAGTCAATTTTTGCAGTGTACGTTAAAGAAAAAAATCAACAAATAAACAAGAAAACAAATAAATAATTTTAATACACAAAGCGACATACTTCTGCTTTCATCAAACGCTATTACACAACTGAATGAAATTTTTGTTTACTTGTTCAATCAACAAAGTAAACAACAAAACAAATAAATAATTTTAATACGCAAAGCGACATACTTCTGCTTTCATCAAACGCTACCCCATAACTGAATGAAGTTTTTGTTTATTTGTTATTCTCTGTTGAATATTTCTATTTTCGTTTGGGTGTTTACATATATGGAATCGGCTCCCTATATGTAAAACATATGCCTTTCAGTGCTAATATGGCCACATATGAAGTAAAGGTAGCAATGTAAAATGATGTAATGATTTTGGAAGTTTCTGAATGACAAGTATATAAAAATGACATAAGTATATAAATGACATAAGTATATAAAAATGAATGCGTGTTTGTATGTATGTATGCTTGCTTATGCTTTATAGACAGCTAAACGGCTGAACGGCAGTATCTCTTTGTATGACTGAAAAGAACTAAAGGCTATACTAATTTGGAAAATTCCATCTGTGCGGTTCCACGCCCATACTAATTTCTCTATAACTTCAAAATGGTAACATTAAGAGTCTCTCAATTTGGTACAAATAGCTCCATAGTCAATACAAATCTACACTCAAAAAGTAGGCGGAATTGAACAAGTGTGTGTGAGAGCAGTAGAAGTGTATGTTTCTGAATTTGCTTTATAAGTTTACGTCATCAATACATATTAACAATCAAAAATTTGATTAATTGGATAAAAAGGCGTGGCGTTACCCATACGAATGAAATATCGGTTTTTATATGCCTTAAGAACGGCTACAGTGGAAGTTTCTAAATTTGGTCCAAATGTTTTCGAAGTTAATACAAATCATTCAAATCAAATACAATCAATAGATAGCAGTTGATATAATAATTAAGATAGGGCTAGCGGAACACGCCAGGTGCTAGCTAGTGAAATATAAAAAAATATCTTTCTGTTCCTTGATCAAAGTATCTCCTACCTAATGCTGAATTGCCAATCAAAGTATGATTTACAGTACTAAGACCGATCATATGGTATCATTTGCTTGTTGTGCTTCACAAATTTTATTTCATGTTTGGGGCATTATTTGAACACTCCTCCCCGATTTACTTTTATATTTTCTATCATATAATTTTAGTTTTTACCAGGCACTCTCCACAGAGTAGGATAACCTCAAATATTAAGTTTGTGTTTCTGAAAATTTATTTCCAAGCACATAGGCACATACCCACAAATATATACTCCAGTGTTGTGTTTTGAAAGCCATTTCAATATTTTTAATTTATTTTACTCCTTAGCTTCTACTACTACTACTTCATGCGCATCAATTTGCATTTTAAATTGCACACAATATTGGTTATAAAATACTTTTTTACTTTATTTATATAAATTTGTTGTACCACTTATAACAACTACAAATAAATAATAATAATAACAACAACAACATACAACTGTAGCCAACAGAAATTTAAAATAAAATATGCGAACTATCCGGTTACATGATGTAATTTTTATGGTTCAAAATAAAGTTTTTTTTTCGGTAATGGTGTTGATGACGAAAAACTTATTTTGGCACGCCTTGGCACGTGTGCATAGAGAGAGGGAGCGGGAGAGGGAGAGGGAGAGGGAGAGGTATTGGCGTAGCTCTTCTTTAGTTTGTAATGCTCAAAGTTTGCTAAAATTTGTTTTTAAATTCCATTAATAACGACTGATGCAGCTTGCTTGTATTTCTTGTTAACTGATGACTACGATGGTCCCCAGGGGGTGTGATATGAGCGAAAGCTGACATTTTGATGAGAAATAAAAATTAATTTCACACCAAACTGACCATTAATATATTTCACCCTCTTAAAATCAACAACAACAACAACACATAAATGCAAAATAATTGAATTCAATAGAGTTTTTCTCAGTTTTTTTCGTTCATCGTAGACAAAATTTTTTGAACGGAAAACTTTACTTTCTGCCATAATGTTTGTGTGTAGTTCGTCTGTCTGCATAATTTTAAGCACTTGACCTTTTTATGTTTTTTTTTTCTGCAACAAAATTCAATAAATTTTTTACTAAAAAAATCAAAAAACAAAAGAAGATTTATTGGACAGTAAACTTAAATTGATTTTATACAGGAGGGTGGGGGAAGTGATTGTGGAAAAATGCACTTAAATGGTAGATTTTTATTACAGGAAATAACGCATGTGTGGAATAACAAACCAGAAATAGAAGATAAGGATAAATATAAGCAATAATAAGGGTATTTTAATATTCTAGAGGGTGGTGTGGTGGTACATAGTGGTCAAATTACTTACCTATAAAACTAAGCATCTTAGGTTCAAATCTCGCAGAAGATGAAAAAGTTTTCGTTATATTTTTGAAATAAATATTTGAAAAATTAAGAGCCTTTAATCCCTATCTAAATAATCTATTCAGAAAGACCCCTGTTTTCTTTCTTAGGTTTTTTCCAACTAGGCGGTGCCACGCCCATATAAAATTTTTGTTTATTTGTCTATATCCTTAATATGGTAACAATAAGAGTTTCTAGTCCAAATTACTTCGTGGACAATACAAATAATCAGTAAAGAAATGGACGCGGCATAGCTCATACATAGCGAATATTGATTTTTGTATATCTTTAGAACTGTAGTAGTAGAAGTTTTTCAATTAAGTTCGAACAACTTCGTGAACCATACATATCATTGGACAATAACTGAGCGCATTACACTGAGCACACCCGGTAAAAGCAATCTGTATATAAGAGCGTAAAAAAAAGTAAACACCCTCATACTTTAGAATTTAGCTTACATTCCACATGCAATGAATTTAAACTTCTTACAACAACTAAAGGTATACAACAAAAACGAAAAAATCTTTATTTTTTACGCCTGAAAAATAGGTAAACAAGGCGAAACTTATGCGATAAAAAAGAAAAATGTTAAAATATCTGGGAAGTGATACCATTTTTCTGATAGGTGCTACCGAGTACAACAAGAATCTGATTTAAAAATTTTCACAGCACCTTCAAAATCCGGAGTTAGGGGTAAAAAAATCAGGTTTCCGTACCTTTATGTTCTTATAAGTTAATAATTTAGCCAAATATTAACCGATTTGAAGACTGCAGGCGGATTTGGAATTGAGCTATTGGTGTATAATTTACTTAAATAAACTTAAACGATCTGTGTTTATTTCTTAAACAATAACATTTTTATTAAAAAATTTCCAAGTGAAGAGTTCTTTTTACACGCTATATGATAAAGCAAATGAGTGCTTTAACTCCGTTCTTTTCCACTCGATTTTAAAAAAGGAGGTATCATTTTATTCATAACTAAACGTATTACTTTAGTAAATCCAAGAACCTTAAAATCGGAAGAAACTTAACTTTTAAGTGCACGAAGGTACGAAAAGCCTTTTTTTATCCCCTTTTTAAATCAGACTCTTGTTGTATTCGGTAGCGCTTATCAGAAAAATGGTATAACTTCCCAAATATTTTTACTTTTTCAGCGCATACGTTTTTGCCTTGTAATTTATATTCATTTTTGACTCGTAAAAAATAGACTTTTTTCGTTTTTGTTGTATAACTATAGTTGTTGTAAGAATTTTATAAAGCCGTAAATACCGTCTTAAAATTATATAAAACCATTAAATTCATTGTATTTTATAAGACTGAAATATAAGCTAAATTCTAAAGTATGAGGATGTTTACTTTTTTTTTGACACTCACTGTATACATAAATGAATGTGTTTTTTTTTGACATTTTAACATTATTACAGTGTCTTTCTGGAAGAAACTATATGTTATCTTAAGAGCTTAAAATGAGGAAGCACGCCAGGTTTCAGTTAGTAGCTTCTAAGATCTGAGCTGGCCAGCAAAATTAAATTTATATATCGTCACCTAAAATCCAAAAGCCCGTGAGCGACAAAAAAATTAAAAATCTACTTTTTGATTGATTATGACGTATTTTGGCTATTAAATCGTAATCAATACATCATTTTTGAATTTTTGGTTACTTACGGCCTTTTGGCTTTTATATGACGATATATATATGTGTGTGTGTGTATTAATTCTAAATATAACGAAATCATTTGAAATCTGAAAATATGTATTTCTAATTTTTGTTATTATTTTTGACCGGCTTTTCATACCGCACCTTTTTTTTTGTAAATTGTTTTAAGTGGAAAAAGCTAATGACTTCTTACCTGAGTTGGGAGTTTGTACATCATTAATTTTTTATATAAAATGTATTAAATTCATCGAAAATCTAAAACCAGAAGAAAAAATAAAATTTTATTATTAATAATAGTTTGTAGTTACATATTGTTACGAAAACAAAAACGCCTAAAAAGAAAATACAAGACATTAGTGCCTTTGAGGCTGTATTATGGGATTTTTGTGTATTGGTTTGTGTAAATGCTAATAATGTGCTACTCTGGTATTGCCGTACTGATTTGTGTATTTGACGGCATTGCCAATTCTTTGGGTAACACAATCTTACATGTTTAAAATTTACGGATATAAAACAGAGGATATGAGAACACCTGAGACATTTCCGGGACTTTCCAAACTGTAAACAATTAGGTATATAAGGAGGCTGCATTGCCTATGTAGAATAGTTATAGTTTTGCTATTATAAAATAAATTCGTGTTTAGGCGTAAATAAAAGTGTTGTATAAGTGAATATTAAGTTGATGTATTAAGATAAACTGTATAGAGATAAAGTGAGAAATTAACAACTGTAAAACGACAACAAAGTGGTGTTTATTTTATTTTGACGCAATCAAAACCTTTTAAAAAGTTTAAAACGTAACAATATTTACACAATTAAAAAATTCATAAAGAATCCATCCAGTCTTATGGAGAAAGGTCCAAACTCTAATAATTACAAATTAACAGGAGACGTTTCGTCAAGATGTATTTGTGTAAAAATTATTGGAATAACTAAAAATCGATTTTGAAAAATTGCTAATTGGGGTTTTTTTACATGAGCCAAACGATATATAATATATTATAAATGTGTTTCTCTATCAATCACGCGTAAGCGACTGAACCGATTTTAATGAAATGTGGAACACTAACTGATCCAGCTAACGAAAGTGTTATAGGGTAGGAGTTGTTCTGGCATTTATTAAGTATGTTTTTGATTCAGATTATGACTGTTGTTAACTAAAAATAAAGTTTCAATTACTATCCAAACTGAACCAATAGAGACGCAGCTTGCCCAAAATAAAAAGTTAAATTATAGAATAATAGTTATAAACTACTGTGTTAAAAATTCAAGGACATGCTGATGTACCCTCATATCAAATGATCCAATTTGACAGACCGTAATTTCTGAACTTTTTAACAATTAATTTATAATTTTTTTACTCCCTATTCAGCACTTTAAAAATGTACTTACACGTTAATTGCATACAACAGAGAAATCACTTAAAAGAAACTATGCTTGCCAGTTTTGAATGAAATATGACAAATGCAACTACAATTCAATTTTTACATTAAAAAAGGAAGGCAAAAAATACAAAAAATAATAAATAAGAAAACAGCTTTTAAATAAGAAGAAATAAAAAGGGCATGAAAAGCATTTCAAGTCGCAGCAACTACTTAAACTTGAAAAAAGAAATAAATTAAAGTTGTCTTCAATGAAAGTATGTATTAACAAAAGCAACAACAACTACAACTAAATTACAAAAAGAAAAAAGTATTTAAAATGTAAACTAAAAATTAAAGCTGCTACAAGCAACAACAACAATCGAAGCAGTTAAACTACTTCCAGCAAATGTTTTAAGTGGATAAAAATAAAGAACAGCCGGCAACAGCAAATGAAAAAAAAACAACAATAATGGCAACAAAATCTGTTATTACTCAACACACATCCTTAGAAAACTGCAGAGCCAGAGCAAAGCCAAATACAACGTAAACGAAATGCACAACAGGATGGAACAAAAACAAAACAACACTACAAGAGGCATCCACCAGACAACCAACCAACCAACCAACCAACGAAGCAGTCAAACAGTCAACAAACAAACGTACGAACATTACAAGTAGAGGTGGATAAACAATTTAAGCCAGAGAATAAGCAGGAGGAATATAACATCCTTATCAAGGACGATTTAAAAACAAAAGTATCAAGTAAGTAAACGTTTGTTTCTTCCCTTCCGCTGCCTGAGTTTTTGCCTTCTCTTTTAGCCAAAAAAAAAACACAAATGTAAAGATAAACGAGTACAACTATTTTTATACAAACAGTCTTATTCATAAATAATTCGAACTACACGTTTAAAGCTTACTTTTGTAATTAAAAACTTTTCGTCTTATAAGCCACTAATAAAAAAAATTATTCCTTATGATTCCTTAAGGTTTAAGTAATTAAAGAATATCTAAGCAATTGGAGTGGAATGTCCTCATGGACCTCGAATTTTTACTGAGAATACCGGTGGGTTTCATCGGTCGCTTCGTAATCGAAGTCAGCTTGGACTCGTTGGTCATGTTCACCTATTTTTGCTTTTCTTTCTTTCCAAGAGTCATTATGATGAGTGGTATCATAATGGACCTTTTTGAGCTAAATGGACTGGCGGCCGGGTTTTAACCTAACCTAAGTTCTTTTCTTAACAAAAATTGGTTTTAAATCATCATATCTGGAAGCTGTATTTATAAGAATGTATGCATTATGTCCTCTGGTTCCCAAGAGAAATAAGGGATTGCAAAATAGTCCTTTCATTTGGGTCCTGTTTGGTGCAATCTGTTTGATTTCTCTTCAGCTTCCACTAGTTTCCTTGATTTCGAGTTCAATTTTTTGTCTTAAACTTTGAGCATTTTTCTCTGTGAATTTCAATATAATGCAGTTCTTATTATGTCTTCATGTGGTCTTCGAAGCGTGTAATTAGTTCAGAGCCATTCGCGATAAATATTACATTATTATTATTAAGAATGTTTTGAAAACAATGACTGATGAATACTTGGAAAGCATAAGCATTTCGTGATGTAATATTGCAGGACCAACATTCGTAGAGGAGAGCTTTCACGCAAGAGTTGATCTTAGTCCCTGTCGAGGAACAGTAAGCTTCCACACACTAAATTTTTAAATACAAATAATGAATTTCATTATATTTATTATTATATATTATAATAATGAATTTTATTTTCCTTTTTTATTGTCGTCCCTCTTGGAGTTTCATTAATTAGTTGATTTCAAGCTTAGTAGATGATTAGCCTACTATAGCTCGCCTCGATGTAATTGTATAGTAGTGAAGAGCCTTGCTGGGTAGTAGTGTGAGTAGTAGTGGTGAAACTTACTTAGTATCTAGTACTGCCCTTTTTTCCGGTAGGTTTTTTCCTGATCATTTGTGTGATGTCGGCTTTTCTTGGTTGAATTTGTCTGAAGGGATAATAAATAAATAAAGAAATTTTTTTTTGTCAAGTTTTCTGCTGGGGATTTGATCCACAGTCGCCTGTATTGTAAGCGCACACTCTAACCACTATAACGCGCCATGCATTGGATTGGATTTCTTTTTTACTTTTTATCGCTAATTATACTTGTGGACTTATCTAGTTAAACATGATATTGTTTTGTAAAATCGTTGAAAAAAATCGTTGTTATAACCATGTTCGTTTTAAATGTGTTCGACTGTATGTAAATATCTATCACACTCATTTTTAGTTAGCTTATGCAAGAAAATATGTCGTTTAAAAACATGTAATTGTGCTCTTATGAAAACTTTTTTCACCTTTTTTTGATATTTTATAAAGCTGTTGTAAGCTTTTGTGAATATGGCTGTATTTAAAAAAAAAATAACCCAAAAATTATGCAACAACATTTTATTGAGAAAAACATTTGAATTAGTGTCTGCGAGTGTGCATGTGTGTGTATGTATGTATGTATGTATGGAGGTATATGTTCTAAAACTGTCAACTCTAATAATAGTTTTATACAGCATTCAAGTATATATCCCTCCCTTCCTCCCTTCCTTTCACTCAGTTTATTTTCAGTTTTTGTTTCACTGTATGTATGAGTAAAGGTTTTTGGTTTTTCTATATATAAGATTTACAGAGATTTGGATAATGGGAATCAGTTTTTGGAAAATCATTAAGAAAATAGTTTTAGGCAAGGACAGTTTATATCATAGGACAGCTTAAGTTTTTTTCTTATTTATTTATTTTGAAATTTTTATTTAAAAAACCTTTTACAAAGAACTGAGTTTTAAGTAAAATATTATGAAAACAAAAACTGTTAATGAAAAGTTTATTAGTTTTATAAAAGAAGACTGTATGGATGTTTGAAGTTACTCCCACTATTCATCTATTAATTTCGATAATGCCCTTAAAGAGAAATGTATGTATGTCCCCCTGTGCAAGAGTCATACTTAGAGAATTGCCCTTTGTTGTGCATTCCTAGGCAGAATTATTCTCTCGAATCACCTCATAACTCGGGACCGATTACAGTACGACTAGGTTCCTAACTACGTAGGAACTAAGAGCATCGATCAATGCAAGACTATCCACATAGATATTAATATCAGTGATTTGAGAATTAGTTCTCTAATACACCCAACGATTCATCGACGGCGTAAATCTTCGGATGAAAAATAGTGCAGTCATCGAACAGTCTGATAAAGGCCATGAGGCCGAATTCATCAGAGTATAAAATCGATCTTGTACCCGTCACTGTCTTCGAGCCATCGGTATGGACTGAGATCACTTCGTTGCTAAGAACGTCCATCATATTAACTTAAAGTATATTACGTTAGTGAAGAACTTCTGCTTAATGCTCCTAAATAACAGTATTAATTCAGTGAAAATAAGACTTATGTGTTTAATTAGCTCAACTGTCTGTGGATAGGCTAATAACACAGTACTTTTAACGTGAGCTACATTGAGCTGGTCCTAAAAAAATATGTTGTAGGAAGGAGGGTAGAGGGAGTATGCTTATGGACGTTTGAATTGCACCTATTCATATTGTAAGTGACATGAAAAAGCTTTCTCGGGAAGATCGTTCCACAAATGAATTCCGGCGACTAATCAACAAATTCTCTCTATAATGCGTTGTGCAATTCATTGGACAATCAACTACAAAAACGAGTACTGCGTGAAAATATATGATTATGCGGAATCAATTCCTTTATTATGTTAGAACACATTCCATTATAGTACCTATAGAACAATAAAACACACGCCACATTGCGGCGATGCTCTAACGAATCGATAGGGTTGGCTACCCTACTGTCATTAATAAGCACCTTCACCCTCTCCTGTAAGCGAAAGAAGGCCCAAAAAGACTTTGAAACAAAATAAACTTGTAAGTATTGAGAAGGTTAGATGGAGTGAAGTATTTCTTGCACCGTCTTGAAAAACTGAGGCACTTGAATCACTTGAATAATTCTTTCGCCACTTGGCAAATGTGTTCGTTCCAAAGGATATCACAGTGATCCTCATGCCCAGACCATCAAGAGCATATGACTCCTTAATATCCACATTACCCATAGTTACCGACGACACCACAGCACCACGTCGGTGTGTCAGAAAACAGCATTGAGTCTTGCACTCATTAAAATCGATCCGATTCGCACGACCCCACTCGGAGATTTTCGACAGGTCGCTTGTGAGTGTGTCATTCATAATCTCCAAAAGGCTCGGCCTACGAACAAAAGAATAATTGACTGAATGACAAATATTGCTGCGAAAGAATAGATAGGACTGGAAGAGAGAAGAAGAAAGTCGTTAAGTAATATTAGGAACAGAGTTGGAGAAAATACAGAGCCTTGTGGTACCCTGAATATATTCTGAACTTGTCGGATGAGATCCCTTCTCTAACCACTCTTATACAGCGATTTATGGGAAAGCTCGAGAAAAATGAGTACCGACATCAAAGACGATACTAGTTACGATACTAGCATTTCACGCCAAACTCTTTTCAACGCCTTAAAAATATCCAGAGCCACAACTTTGCTCTCACCAAAACCATGAATTAATTAGTTCCACCTCTCGGAAAACTTTAATCTCCCCATACAAAGCCATCTAATGAAGCCCCGCATACCTCTGGCAATGATGACAAACATATGAGGAATGATCAGGAAAACACGCCACCTACTGGGAAAATATTACAATGCTAAAGTAAAGATCACCACCAATTAGCAAGGATCTTTACCACTACGCAAAATCATATGGAGGAGGCTACAGTAGATGAATCATCTGCTTAGCTTGACAGATCAAATTGATTAAAGAATCTGAAACAAAGCAGTATGCTCCCTAGAGGATTGACGGAAAAAAACAAGTAAGATCACCACTACTACTTAGCCAGGATCTTAACCACTACAAAATCATATGGAGTCGAGCTACAATAAATTTATCATCTACTTAACTTGAAAACGAACTTGATTACTAAAACAAAGTAATGGATGTTTATGCTCCCTAGAGGAGTGATGGAGAAAAAAAAATTGTTTGTCTTACCCGTTGGATACATTTTATACATAAATCGCATTATTTTAATTAATTCTCTTGATTGGATTTAGTTTTAAGCAGTAACTATTCCCAAATACCACCACAATCAATCCCTAACACAAAATTTGTTCAGATATTTACAGTTTAGAAGACCACCACAGAAAAATAAAACTTTTCACAAACTCATTAGTCCTTATTAATTACATTGCTTTTAGACTAATTTCTTTGTTTTAATCTCTTTAATTTCAAATTCTTCTTCTAATTTTTTGCAAAGGACTCTCTAGTGTCAAGGACACATTTCTATAGACTAGAGATAATAGAAAAAGCAACAACAAGCAAGACCAAACAAACACAGTTTTTACCACAACCAGCCAACCAGCCAACCAACCAACTAAACTAACCAGTCAACCAACAAACAACAGTGCAGTGGTTTTTAAAGAGAAGAAAACAGCACCAAAAACAAAAACAAAATAAAATAAGGAGATGCTAATACTCGTATGGATAAAAAAGGATGTGGAGAAAAAAATATGTTAAAATATTCAAAGGAAGCATCAATGATGGAAATTCAATTGAAAAGTGTGGAAAGGAAAATTTAAAGTAAAGGCGACAAATTCTTGTAAGTTTATAGAGTAAATAGAAAAATAAAGGAAAATAATCAATAAAGAAAATTATATTTGAAGAAGAAAATATATAAAAAAAAAGATTTAAACCACAAATAAGGAAATATATGGGCGATTGCCAAAAGTAGAGAAAATCAGTTGATTTTTAAGAAATTTTACAAGCTCAGTTTGATAAATACCAGAGTTTTTGCATAACCAGTGCAGTTTATAGATACTTCTTCTCAACTGCTGTCGAATGTTGAGCAAGCTGCGTCTAAATGTTCTTTTTTGATAGCCACTAAAAAGAGAAAACCTCATTGATTTTAATAAAAATAAGAACCTCTTTAAAGAACATGACGAAATAAGAATACAAATTTAATTATTTTATTTCAAGCGCTTAATAAAGAAACTTCAACAGCCTTACAGACAAATCCATCAAAAGAAGAAGACCCCTGACACCTCTGGCGATGATGACAAACATAAGACGAATGATGAGATGAAAAACGCCACCTACTGAAACAAGAATTAATCCCTAAAATTTATTAGCTTATATAAGTAAAGATCACCCCCACAATTAAGCAATGATCTTCACCACTACACAATCATATGGAGGTGAGCTACAGTAGATAAATCATCTACATAATAAACTTGAAAGTCAACTTGATTAATGAAACTGAAACAAAGCATTGGATGCTTGGTAGAAAGCCAATATGCTTCCTAGAAGAGTGACGTTATTTTTTACTAAAAACACTTACTAAACCCAAAGAAAGCCTGATTAAAGCTAAAGGAACCTCGTATTATTAATTTCAATTGCGAAAACTGTTTAACTGTATTTGTCTTTAAGATCTTAACTATAGTATTCTGGTCTAACAGACCAGAGGTTCTTGGTCTATGTTGATGGATCCAGGATGCTAGATAGGGTGGGCTACGATATATACATAGCGGGCTCTAACATTAGACATTCGTAGTGCAGTGCGTTTCTAGCAAAATTCATGACCATACCTGAATACTGTAAAATTTTTGTTCTGTGGCATTTTTTCCCTAAAATTCTTCTGATTTACTCTAACATTTAGGCTGCAATCAATTTCTATCCTTGTCCATAAGCACCGTAATTGTTTATAGAAATGTCGGATCATTCGAAGGTAACTCTTATGTAGGGTTTGAGACATAGGGATATCGTCGAAAATTGCTATGTTGATGAACTGGAGCATTATACTAGAGCAGGTACAGAGATTGCAATTTATGAACAGGAACCGGGTATATGTATGATATTCTTGGGTAAACGCATAAGGCTACTTAATTACGTTGGCAGCATGAGGGCGCATGTGAATTGAACTGTGTTCTTTCCGTGAACTGTATAGCCATTCCTAATGACTATTGTCTAATTAGAGGCATGCCGATAGACTCGCATGACTTTTACAGGTACTGTAGTTCTGAAGAGGCGGTGGAGACTATCTTTCATTTTATGTGTCACTGCTCAGACCATGCCATTAAATGACGAGGGTTCTTGGACTCTCATTTCTTATCGTGTTTGGCTAAACCCCCTAAAATGAAGGTCATGCAGTATTGAGTTTTATTTTAAAGGCAAAAGGGTTTCCTATTGTACTTGTGTTATCATAATGGCCCAGCCTCTGGTCTAAGTGGGACGTTTTACTTCGGTTATGTCGTCTACACACCAAAAACGGACAATAAATTTTAAAAATTAAAGTACACTGTGTCACTTTTGAAGTGGTGCCGGTTGGCTCAAATGAGGAAACTGATACTTTTGCGTCTTTCCGGCCTTTTGACCTCTCAATGGGTCTGTACTTGTTAGGGGTATCACAATGGGCCATAGGGTCTTTAGGTGGGAAACTTTTCTTCTGCGACTCTACCATGTCCGGCCTTTCGGCCTCTTTAATGGGTCTGTCCCTGTTGGGGGTGACACAATGGGTCTTTACGTGGGAAACCTTTTTCTGGGACTTTCCCATTTCCGGCCTCTCGGCCCCTTCAATGGATCTGTCTTTGTTGGGAGTATCACAATGGGCCATACGGCCTGCGAGTGAACACGCGAAATGAGAGCGACCATTTAACCTAACCCCGAACCTATGTGTTTTATTAAAGACCCTTTAGAATTTTTCTGTTTCTTAATTTGACTCACCATGGTTAATGGGCGTAAAGTTAAAAGTTTTCCCCCACATTTATAAAAAAAATAATTTTTATTTATAAAAGGTTTTACAAATATAATTTAAATCAAATCTTATAAAAATATATCAATTGTTTTGATTACATTTTAACTTTGTAACTACTTTCTTACTACCAAATGCAAACATTGCTTTTCCTCTTCCCCACACACACTGACTTACTTTCCCTTTTCTCTATTAAATTTTCTTAATATTTATCCATAAATATCAATAATTCGATCCATTTACCCGTATGTGATTTCATTTTATTTTCCATTCATTCGCTTAATCACCTTTCATGGCAATAAAATATTTCTTTTTATTTCATTTTATTACACAATTAACATGAAATCACGTTTTGTTTTACAAATACTCGACGACTATTTTGCCAACAACTAAACAACGACCCATAGTTATGGCAAGCAAGACACTTTTCATGACCCACACAACACACACAGTCTGTCTTCCCTGAATAGCGAAGAATTTTCGAATAGTTTTCGATTGGAATTTACAGTGCCAACAATAAGAGAAATACAAAAATCTTGTCATGGTTAAAGGCGTTTTTGTTTAGCCTTGATGGCAATGGGTAGAAGGAAGGCAGTTTAGAAAGCAAATAAAATAGTTATACAAAATATTATTGGTTTTTTATTTTTATTTCTATTTTTTTAAGGAAAAAAATATTAAATACTACCCTACAACTACAACAAAATACATACAGAATAAGAAAAAACCAATAAAAGTAGTCTAAAATAGTGATAACCAGGGAAAGCGAAGCCCATTTTTATTCATGGAAATTTCAATATCAAGGCAAATACATACAAAAAATGTGTATTTATATATTATTTAAATGTATTGGTGTATTATATAAATGTATGTATAAGTGTGTTTGAATGTAAGAAATAATTTCACTCGAAATTCCTTCACGCAAATGTAGACATCGATAAATACTGAGATTAATAGCATATGGGACCATCAGACTGACACTATCAAGTGAAGATTCGTATCGCTCAGTTGATATTGAATATTTAAATCGAAAACTATTAAAGAGACTTTTATCTTTTAACACCATTTACTTAATTGTTATGGTTAAAGTTCATTAATATAGAACTAGATTTGTTACTTCTTATATTGTCAGCACTAGTGTTTGTTTACCCTACATTAGCAGAGGTAATACGCCTATAATGTAGATTCACTTTTAATGAGAACTTTTCCCACTGTAGCCATCAGAGCTTTTATGGATCTAAGCCCAGTACATATCTTCATTATGAAATCTGCTACTGTGGGGTCGGCTCTCAGGTTGTTGACAAGCGGCAGACTGAACTCAGTAGGTCACATGAGCATTCTGGGGCGTTTCCCCAACTTTGAGGGACTGTTGAGCAGAACTGACGTGTGCGCCATTTCGAAGTTATTATACATGATCGTGAGGAGTAGGACTATGGGGTCCTTAATATCAACACCGATTGTTTACAGTATGGGAGCCGCGATTATCGGCCCCAATACCAAATTCTGGGAGCCACATTAGCAACTGACCCAGCGTTTTCTAAGCAGAGATCCATGCTAATTTGATCTTTATGCGGATTAGGCACGCTTTTCTTAATATATGTATATTCCGGTAGTCAAGCGACACTAAGGGCCCTTTCTTTGGCATTGGCGAACAGGAAAAGGCTTTGTTGGTTCCCTGGCCACACTGGTGTTATAGGGAATTCGCAAGGCGGAACTCGGCCACTAGTTTCATTGGACCAGAATCGTTCTGTGGTATTAGCTGGTCCACGGCCAGGGACCAGGGTACAATGCCCGGCTGTAAGGCAGGCGAAACGGCTAATAAGACCATTCACTTATAATAAGGAGTTGCGCTACATGTGCAAGACAATTATTAGGAGGCTTATTGACTTTCTGACGGGCCTTTACTATCTTATATATTATCTCTTCAGCCTCAATGTGGTCGCCTTTGTAGGGAGGAAAAAGAGACGACGGAGCATATTCTCTGAAAATGTTTGCTTTGGCAAACATTGGGATACAAACTTTTGCGGAGGCCTTTATTGGGCCTGAAAACGTCGGCTACCCATTGGAAATATTACTGTCTTCATTCACAAGATAGAGGGTATTCTTGTGGAGACTGTTTCGATTGGAGCTTCCAGACTGATTTGATAGACATCTGCCCAGGGGTATTGACTCGAAGGGATTTCTACCGCCGTCGGCTTTTGAGCTGGCGTGTCTGACCCGGGGATATTTGGCACAATAGAACTTTCTAGATCACAGTGCCATGGCCAGCTGGGCCTCTCCGAACCAATTTAATAATAATAATAAAAGTTGCAATGTTTCTTGATAAAAGTCATTATGTGACTTTAGGTATATATTTTATTAGGTCAGTACTGGTGCTAGTACACTAATGTCTCTTAATACGGCCTTTCATTTTACGGCATTTCGCTATAACGGCCTGTCTGAATTATGGAACGCCTTCGCTTTACGAAGGTTAAAATGTTAGCAAATTAGCCATATAGTTTAGACTTGTGACCAACCAGACTATCATATTATTGAGCTTCATATTATGAAACTTTTGTTAATAGTAACAATAGGTTCTTCTATTGCCAAATTTCACTAAAAAAAATTAACGCGTATTTTTACAGTTACACAAGCTTAAATCATAATAAAACAAAGAAATATATTTTTAATAACGAAACGAGCTTTGTTGAATAGAAATTTTTATTTTATGTGCTCCGTCCTGTTGAACCATGTGTCAGCAAGATTAATGCCAGCTAATTGAGGTACCGTTTACCATTTTAATGGTGTTTCGACAAAGGCTTGTGAATTATTCTCACACCAAATGAAAAAATTGCGCTTATTTTCATACCCATTCCACTAAAAATGGGCTTCATCAGAGGGCAAAAATAAGTTTAACGAACAGAAAATTTCAATAATTTGCAAGCGTTGCCCTGGAATAAGTCTATCCATAATGAAAATTCAAAGCAAGCTAAAAAAAAAACAACTATCAGCTGTTAAATCGATTATCTAATAAAGCAGTGTTGCCAACACAAAGTTATAAGCCTGTAATAGAAAACACACGATGTTATCTTCTATAACAATTACGAGTAACCATCTGAGATAAGCTATGGTAGACTTATCCATTGAAAAAAAGAAAACTTTTCTAAAAATTAAAATATAAAAAAAGTAAATTCTTAAGTGTAAGCCACAAACTAAAAGCGAAACTTTTTAAAAGTTCAGAACATCTAGTAAATGGTGTAAAAGTGAAAAGTTCTTATCTGTATTAAAATAACAACAATAACTTTCATCTTTACAGTTTCACTTTCTTGGCAAATGAAAAACTTTGAATGCTTTTTTACTTTCCTCTTCCTTGTGTTATCACTGCTGTTGCTGCTTTACTTCGTCTTACTTCAACTTTCTGGCCAAGAAGTCAATGAATGTGATTCGTACATACGTAGTATAAGAAGGCACTTATTGGGTTTAATTTAATCTTTGTTTTATCTATTTTGTCCACATACACAAACATAGCCACAAATAGTAAAGTAATTAAGAGCAGTTTTACAAGGTATTAAATAAGAAGAGTATTCTCCTATAGAAAATTCAGCTTAATAAACTTTCATTTTTAAACGAAATTTTTTTTTGAAATTAGATAACTTTTTTATATTGTCGAAAAATATTTCTTAATCATTAATTTCAGCTTTATCGGCATCAAAGTAAACCTACTCAGATACAACACAATTGTGATAACGCTTTTCCAATCCTATACACTTAAGCTCTTTCAGCTTTGCGCCTCAATTCATGTAAATTTCGAATTTCCACAGCTGTGTTTTAAAAGACACATTAAATATTAACCTGCATTTTTCTGCATTACAAAAAACAACTTAAATCTGTCATTTTATTGTACATGGGTTTCATAAGTGTTGGAAATTGTGGCTAACTGTACCACTTTCTATTGGGACATTAGTAGCTGTGGGATTGGTGCTTAAGTGACAAGAAGAGAGCAAAAAAACCTGAACCTGAAGACTATTTGATGATTAACAAAAATTAATCATACAAAATAATAAATGAATAGGTGCATTATCGTACTACACAATCAAAAAATTTGTTTACTTAGTCTCTTTCCCTTGAAAAGCGTTTTACTTCGTAATTATAGCTCTTAATGAAGCCTCGACCTTTTATTTATAAGTCTTTATGCAATAGGTTACTGTAATCGAAAAAACCAGTAGTGTTAATGATTTCGGCTCCCTGTATAATTATATAGAGTCGTTGCGTTTTGATTCATAAATTGATAAAATTTTCGCTGACGTTGTTCAACAACTCCTAAACAATGATCATGTGAGGGGGTTCTTCTAAATATAGGGTCCGCCAAATAAAATTTTTTTTTGAAAATTGTATAAAAAAACTACTGGATATTTTCTCAAATTTCTTTTTTATTTAAAAGTACAATCCTTTCGGTTAATAATGGAAAATAATATCATTCAAATGGCTGCCTCAGCTGGCCATGCAGTAGCCTACACAATCGGTCCAATTTTTAAGCACATTAACGATTGTCTGCAGCTGTATTTCACCAATGGCTTCACGAATATTGTCCTTTAAAGCGTCAATTGTCTCTGGCTTGTTAGCGTAACACTTATCATTGACGGCATCCCACAAATAATAGTCCAACGGTGTCAAATCCAAGCTCCGAGGTAGCCAAACGACATCAGCTTTGCGGCTACTAATGCGATCTTCAAAAACAGGGCGCAAAACATCGAGTGTAGCTTCGGCTGTGTGGCACGTAGCACCGTCCTGTTGCAACCAAATGTTGCTAATATCCTCCTCTTCAATTTTTGTGAACAAAAATTCGTTCAACATCGCCCAATAACGATCGCCATTGACTGTAACAGCCACTCCTTGCTCATTTTCGAAGAAAAATGGCCCAATTATACCTCTGGACCAAAATCCGCACCAAACAGTGACTTGTCTTAGGTGTATCGGCTTTTCAATGTATGCATGCAGGTTGTCTGTGCCCTAAATGCGACAATTTTGCATGTTTACATACCCGCAAAGATCAAAATGAGCTTCATCTGAAAAGATGATTTTTGATTCTGGAACATTACCATGATTTGCAAAGTAATGTCGCAATATTTCCCAGCATTGTTCAAGCGTATACACAACCATATTCGTTCAGCAGAAGGACAAAACTAATTATCTGACAAATCAAACATGGGCTAAGTGTTACCATTCACGAAATAAGCTAAGAAGTTGAAAAAAAACTAAGAAAATTCGCTATAGACTATTTCTCTTGCCTAAATTAACTTAAACAATTTTTGAACTAAGCTGACCCATATACAGGCTTATCTTTTTTCGAGTTCAAAAGCAAATATAAATAAAACACAGCTAAGTTATAATTCCGATCAAACTTTTATTTCATTTACACTGCTTTGACTTAGCCAATATGTACGAAATACTATGTCATTTAAATGACATAGCCTATAGATTGGTTACATCGGGCAGTATCTCGGCTATAACTTGACGAATGTTGGGTTGTCAAATGTGTCAACATTTGGGGATTACCAGCTTTGACATTGTGTTTATAGTGGGCACACAAAAAGAGTCTAATAGCTTCAAATAGTATGATGTCGCCAAATCGAGTAATTTAACGACCAGGAATTTCACATGCAATAAATGCGAAATCGATCGTATTGTGTATCACGTGGCATCTATATATTTTAAATCACATATCATCCAGTTCATAAACTTTAATTGCAGGCTAAAAAATGTCGGTTATTATACGACCATGCGCTCTGAATTAACATAATGATTCTTCGAGTGTAATTTAATCATGACTACTCATTAATGAATGCTTTAAGTATGGATAGCTATGAGTATGAGTACGACGTTTGGTTCATACTCATTGCTACTTATACCTACAAATCAGCATTACTGTGAGTATTAATGAGTATGAGTAGTTGAATTTTATCTGTACTCACTTATACTTATAAATTCATAAATAACTATGAGAACCAAAAAAGCGTTTAATTTCTGATCTCTTATCTACACTCACTATCTAGGTGTAATACTCTCAATTTGCTCAGGGATTGAGCACTCTCTAAACCGTTACCCAATCATTTGCAGCGTTCGGAGCAATGTGACTGCAGGCTAGATTAAAAAATTTAAAACCAAACTATACTCCTCAAAAGGTCAGAAACTAACAGTAGACAGTCACTGAACGGGACTCGAAGATAGCTTTAATCTGATATGCGCTCAAGACGATCCTATGATAATTATCTCCTTTCAGCTTCAAAAACTTAAACTCAAGGCGTGATAAGTCACCAATTGTACATCTAAACTACTAAGAGAAAGCTATATTTCTATACACCAATACCCTGGTTTGCCTCATTTCGAAGTCGCGTATTTTTAAAATTTCTATATTTCGAAGTTGGATCGTTATTAGTATTTAGAGTTTAGAGTTTTGTCGTCAGTGCTTCAATCTGTGTCGTTAATATGAAAATGTTTGTACAAATCTAAAATAGAAACAGGGGATTTCCCGTTTTTGTTATGTGTTTACACGTTTTTTCGAGAATTATTATACTTACAAATGTATTTTACTTTGATAAGAACCGCTTCATAAAATGAAAACAAGGTTTCTTTATTAAAAATCGGTTAAATTTATGAATCTAAGATTCAATTAATTAAACATCACTACACATATAAGAAAAATAGTTCTTCGGTTTCTGTTTCTCCGGTCCAAACTAGCTATCAATGCTTCAATGCTTCCAAATCGATCAGTAATTAATAAATTTAAGTATTGCAATAGAACCTTTAATCAAACCAAATCCTTTACAAAATTACAGTTTTTAAACCAAAAATATTTCATTTTTACTTTAATTATTGTATTAAAAAACAAATTATAAGATTTATATCTGTTATAAAACATGTTCAAAACTTTTGTAGAACAAAAAAAAGAAGAAACTTTTTAAATTTCTCATGTCATCAAATGTAGCAATAAGCAGCTGTATTACAACCTCTTGTGTGAATATTTCTTTCCTAAAACTAAGCTGGGCACTTTAAATAAAATAATTTTTTTTTTTGTTGCTTTAAATTTGTCCCCTTCTCATAATCGACTTACAAAATAAAAATAATAAAATAAAAAAATATAAAAACTTTATTATGAATTTAAGCAAAAAAAAATAAAAAATTATGTGATAAAATAAAAAATAATAATCACACATATTGATGGTTTATTGACAGAAAATGAAAGTTTTCTTTTCAAACAAAAATAACAAATAAACCAATTGGAAGGGAAAACTTCTTATATAAAGAGAGCGACCAGATGGGAATATTATAATAGTTCCTTATATTGTTATATTCCAGCAGCTATCAACGTAACTGCTGACATTAAGCTGTGGAAATATTCAGAATAGTTTACCAATAAAATAAGTCAAATAAATTTTTTCAATTTCGAAACCTCGATAAATTAGACGGACATAAACTAAATAACTTCCCAACAATCTCAATAAATTACGGTAGGGTTAGAAGAAAGCTACACTGTATGAATATACATGTGCAAATGTGCACCATTGGCGAAAAGAGATGAAATTTCACATCGAGTAAAAATTAAAGTTAATTGCACCAAAGCCACCATTTTTACTACTCGAAACTCTGATTTGAGTATTAAGTTAATAGAGCTTCCAAAGTTGGAATTATATCTTTATTCAGGTTTCAAATGTCTTTTCTCCCTGTTCGGATAGTAGACTAAATTCGAATAGGTATCTCCTCTCAACACCAAGAATATTTTAGAGTCCCGGGAGTGGTCTTTGATCTATACCAGTTGTGGTTTTGAAAACTGAAAAATAATATAAAAAAGTAGAAAATGTTCCAAACTTAATGAAATATTCTTTTGGGGCGTTAGCTACTACCATGAAGGAAGCTAAATTCGTTGTTCGCCAAGCGGTTCCGAAATGCGTTGGACAGTCTGTCTATTTTAAGCAGTATGGTCGGAGGACCATCTTTGGTTCCGGATGTTACGCCTATACTTTTGCAGGAGATTCAGAGTAAAATTCCCTGACCTGGATTGTTGGTCTGTCCAATGGAGCCCTAGTTTGGAATGAGTTTGGTCTAAGCTGGTATATCGATGGCTCCAGAATGAATGATTGTGTCGGTGTTGGTGTTTATGGATCCACTGGGAGATCGCATAGGGTCATTGCCATATATGCGGAGATCAACCTAGACAGTGAGCTCAAGAGTAAGACTATTAATATATTCCTTGACAACCAAGCTGCCCTAAGGGCACTTGCTTCGAATAGGATAACATCTAGACTTTTCAAATTTTGCTACAATACAAATACATTCGCTTGGAAATGAAGTCCTAATGTCTTCGATACCTGAACACTGTTGGATAGATGGTAATGAGGCAGCGGATGCATTGGCTAGAAAATATTCCGTGACATCCTATATTTATTCGAAAATTTACTATACAGCGCCTAACATCCTTAATCTAATCAAGGATTAGGAAAATTGCCAGTTGCTCGGAATATTGGAATGTTCAATAAGGACTTCGTCACTCTAGGCCGGCGATCAGTCCGAAATTTAGGCATGGTTCTCAGGTTCTCAAGTCTGGAAGGCCGGACTTAAGTTTCTTACGGACCACTGTGTACTAAAAGTGCATCTGAGAAGGATGGCGGACACTGATGTGGATGTTTGTAGATTGTGCTCATAGGCATTAGAGATAGTGGAACATATATCGTGTGAATGTGGAATTCTTGATAGGTTTAGATAGAAATGCTTAGGTAGAAATATGGTTACACTGGGTGACATATCCACCATTATGGTTTCAGATCTGCTGGTGTTCATTAGGAAGGCAGCAGATCTGCTAAACGAACTATACAACGGAAGGGGCATAATAGGTCCTATGGGTCTCGTTGTCCTGCAATTGTATCTGGTCGGTATGATAATAATAATAACAATGATAATATTAGGTGGTCCATCCAGGAGTTACAATTTTTTCATACTTTTTTCACATTTGACCCGTATCTCACCAATGGCAGCTATACCGTTGTCTTCGAGGACTAGAACTGTGGCTGGCTTGGGCCTGTACACAAGAGGTTTCATCTATCCCCACAAAAAGTAGTCTAGTGGGGTCAAATCACATGATGTTGGCGGCCAATGAACTTCTGAAAAACGTGAGATTAATTGCTTTCTAAGCTCGCCTCTCCATAGGTTCATGGTATCACGTGAAAATGTTTTGTTGAAACTAAATGTAAACCATGTCCAATTCTTCCATTTTGGGCAAAAAAGTCGATAATCATCGCACGATACCTTGATCCATTGATCGTAACGGTGCGATTTTCATTGTTTTTAAAGAAGAACGTCCCAATTATGCTGATAGCCCACAAATCGAATTAAAAAATGCATCTTTTAGGATGTATATGTAGCTTTTAAACTGTCACTGGCTCTCTTCATACCAAATTCGACAATTCTGTTTGTTGACGTAACCATTGAGCCAAAAATGAGCACCATACGACTTAACACTTCTTATTTATATTTTCTATCTTATGTTAAGTCTTTCGGAATTATAGCGTACATTTCTAAGCAATTTGCCATTAAGTGCAGCTACCGATGAAAGAATTACTTTTAAGTTCAAGGCAACATTTGAATGATATGCATTCTGTTGTTTTTAACTGGTCACCCTAAATAAGATATCTTTATGGTCAGTATCAAAATAATATTTTCATTACAGGGACAAAGAAAAAATAATTTACAAAAGGGATCAAAACAAAATATGCGAAATATTTCTCTTTTTCTTTTTAAATGAAAAGAAAAAAAAACTTTAGTGATTGAATTAAAATGGGTGGAATTGCTTGAAAAGTAGAAAACAAAAATTCGACAACTACATCTTCTTTTTCGTTTTTTGACACTTTAGTTTTAGAAATTTTCGCATTCCACAATATATTTTTATTTATTTTTTTATCAATATTAAATAAAGTATACAAGTAATACTTTATGTGAGTTTTTAAGTGTTTTATGGCAAAATAAAAATTTAGTATTATTATCGATAACAAAAAAATATTATTTTATCAAAAGCTGTCTCTTTTTATTTTGCAATTTGTTTAAGGATTTTAAAAATTATATTTTAGCAAAATTTTCATTTTTTGACATTAAAGATTTAAAGTTAAACTTGACACACGATTGTCACACGAAGTGCAGCAATATGCCACAATTTGTATTGTGCTTTATTGCCGCGGAATATTAATATTGCCAAAATTTAGTTTACGAAAATGAATTTCAAATATTACATACATATTTCGATTGTCAGATAAGACACAATAAATATTGGCGCATTTGAATATTTTTATTGCCGCTTGAATGTTTATCGAGCCGTCACATTATTTCTGTACCAATGATTGGTGCATTGCGTCAAACGCGTATGTATTGTCCCTTTCGATTGTCACACAAGATCACAATAAATATTGTTGCATTTTTAATATTTTTATTTCCGCTTGATTGTTTAGCGCCACATGATTGCCGTACCAATAATTGGAGCATTACGTCAATCGTGTGATCCCAGTTTTAGATTTTATGTTGTGTTGGTATTTAGTTAGGAAATATTCAATCGTTGCTCTCATATTTGCTTGTTTTATTTACAAACTACATCCTTTAAAATTAAAAGACGCATATAACAATGATTACTTGGACTAAGAATTCACTAAGAGCTTTTACTATACTTATATGGCTATTGGTCAATAGCCGAGCATACAGAAACCCAAACGCCTCATTCTTCAGCGCTTCTTCTCCAGTTGGTCACAGTAAGTTTCAAAAGAATCCCATCGACCTGGTTCTTCCAACGAAGTCTTGGTAACCCTCTCTTACGTGGTCCTTACGTGGTCGAACTTACATGCGAGCGATATGTCCCAGCTAATGCAATTGTTGCACAGCGATACGTTTAACCACGTCGATTTCCAGGCTGACATTATTGTTTTTGTACATTGCGGAACCGAGGTAAACGAATTTATCAACGACTTTAAAATTAAAATTATTTATGCCTAATTATGGTCCAAGGCACATGGCCTGTGTGTCCGTGATAACCATTAACTTCGTCTTGCCTTCATTAGCCACCAAACCCGCTTTAGTTGTCTCTTTCCCAATTCTGGAGAATATCATTGGCATATGCGAGAATATCATCGGCATATGTGGCTCTCACTATTTTCTCCATTGCAATGTTGAAGAAGCAGCATGATAGACTGCCTTCCTTTCCGAATCCTCCTCTTCCAGAGGTCATTTCCTATTTTCACTGAGGACTTTGTATCTGTAATCGCCATCTTAAACAGTCGTACAAGTTTGGCAGGTATTCCGAACTCAGACATAGCCTTATAAAACTTGCTTCGTAGAAGAACAGTTAAACTAAAAATACTTATTGAAATATAAAACTACAAGCCGATGATCTATTTAATCCAGCTATTGCGCTAAGAGAGACGCTACTTTTGTTATTTTCAGAACAATTGATCAAAACAATTTCGCGTTTTAATTTTACACTGCTTTAAAAAAAAAAATACCATTTAGGCGAAGCGAAGACTTGAAAGTCTTATGGGGACTCCGCTTCATCAGAAAGAACAATAAAACATGGGTTTGCTGACTTCTGAGGCAGTAACACCAGAAACAATAAGAAAAAAAGATGCGTTAGTTAGCTGACATCGCAAAGATATCAAAAGAACGTTTTTTTCTCCGTCACTCCTCTAGGGAGCATATTGGCTCTCCACAAGGCATCCCTTGCTTTGTTTCAGTTTCTTTAGTCCATTTGATCTTCCAAGCTAAGTAGGTGATTAATCCACTGTGGCTTCCTCCATGTGATTTTGAGTAATGGTGTAGATCCTTGCTAATTGGTGGTGGTCTTTACTTTAGCATAGTAATTTTTTTCAGTAGGTGGCGTGTTTACCTGATCATACGTCTCATATTTGTCATAATCACCAGAAGTATGCGGGAAGGTTACGTGGGCTTCTTTTTATTTTTTAGATGGAGTTGTCTGGATACTGGGCCGTTCGCGTTGTAAAGCATGCATTCTAACCACTACACCACTTTCGTGTTTATAACTAAAAAAACTACATGATTTGAAGTTCGAATTGCTCTCACATCCACTGTATTCGCCGGATTTGGCTCCCAGCGACTACAGGCTGTTCGCAGACCTCAAAAAAATGCTCGCCGGTAAGAAATTTCATACGAATGAAGAGGCTATCGATGAAACTGAGGCCTATTTTGAGGCAAAGGATAAATCGTTCTACAAAAGTGGTATTGAAATATTAGAGCGGAGCTGGAATAATCGCTTTGCTCTTGATGGAGATTACGTTAATGAATAAAGCTAATTTTGAACAAAACAAAAGTGTTTTATTTGATAGGCACGAGACTTTTCAGCCCATGTGTTTGTTAAATAATTATCAATTCGTATTTGGTTTGTTTTCTACAATTTAAATCATTTTGCTAATGATTAGATTTCAGTTGTATGTATTTCTCATTTTTATATCAATTCAATCGATAATAACCGATATATTGACAATCTATTTTTATATTTTAAAATTGCATTTAAAATGTTACTTTATAACGGACTTTTACAATCGAATATTGACTTAAAATATCATTAAAATACATGCAATTTTCTCTATAAATGTAAAGTCCTTGTAAAATGCCTACAATTTCACTCTCACTCACACTCATACACTATTATCCCATTATAAACTTGACATACATATATTTACTTTTATATTTTCCGTTTCTCTTACTCTTTTGTTTTTTGCTCATTTACTTCGGTTTATTGCATGTGCTAAGGCCGTGAAGTTCATTTCTCGTTTTAACTCGAGCTCTTTGTTAATTTCGTTTCGTTTTATTTATTTTGTTCCTGTTCAGTGAATAATACAACAGGAGCACAGCAACATTTAAAATTAAAAAGTAAAGTGAGAAAAAGAAAGGGAAAGAGAGAGAGAGAGAAATAATAGTGTAACGGTATATAAGCACAAACAGCCATTCAAATATGTAATTCTAATATTTTTTCTTTCTTGTTTTATCGCTTAAACAGTAATCGTTTATAGCTGACTTCGTCAAACAACAGCCATGCAGTTGTCATCAGCTGGTGTAAGTTATTTACAAACACAAGTAGATAATAAATGAGAAAATAAAAAAAAATTAACAAATAATATGACTATCAATAAAAGAAAACAAATAATAATATTGATAAAGTCGAACACGGTTATAACGAACGCGGAATTGTAGTTTTTTATAAACGTTGTAAATTTAATGAATAGCTTTTGCAGGATATTTTGCTTTATATATTCTGTTCATCATAAAAAAGTTCGTTATAAACATATTCGACTGTATAAATATTATAATGTAATAGTGGTTATAGTCGAGAGTAAAAGGAGAACAGCAGTATATAAAATAATCGTAGTATTACAACAAAGTTAAAACATAGAATATATGTGGTAAGTCATAGTGAATACGAGAGAAATTATATAATTCACTCGGTTTTTTATTTTCAGAGCAATAACTGTCATCGCAAGACTGCTTTTGTCTTACTAAACTCTAAGCTACTATCGAATTTTGAGCAAGCAGATGTCTATGAGTTCGGTTTTGGCAAGCACTGAAAACCACTCAGCTTGTCAATGTTAACTAAAATTCAAAAAAGTTAACAAGAAGTGCTGATCAAGCATTATTTCTGGCTTGATAAATAAAGCGTAGTCCAACCATAATGCAATAAACAAAGACTTATTTCAATGTTTAATAAAACCATAGTGTAAAATCTTTTATAAAATTATGTCTTTTTATCATTAAGAAGCTTGAGCTACAATATTGTTGTTATAGAAAGACAGTTAACAAAGGATCCTACACATATTAAAACAAAACACAAGATGGCATCAAACATTTTTTTCCAGTTTTCAGTCATATCCTGTTGCCAAAATATTTAAAAATGTTTATCGTTATACATTATATGGAAATTATTTGTAAAAAATAATCGAAATTACTTACAGAGGCTATGCATATACATATCAAGAAGCATAATTTTTTGTTACTAGTGAAGGCAGTGAAAAGTGTTCGAACAGGATCTTATTTCTTTGAAAAGATTAATTAATTTGGCATTATTAACCGATTTTCTGTGGCTAGGGCTTTATAACATCAACATCTGTATATGAGCTATTTTCTACATATCAGAGATCAGCAATGAATCGTTTTTTAGCTACTCTTACTCACTCATGAGTTCATAGTTTTAAGTGAGGACACATCATTCAAATTCATCTACTCATACTCACAACAACATTGATTTAGAAGCGTAAATAGCAATGCGTATGAATTAAGCATCGTACTCATACCCATGGCATTCATCCATTCATCAAAAATACTTATAATGCTCATAAATGTTTCGAATCATTCAACTCATTCGAGTAGTACTCATCAAGTATGCAAGTAATATTGTTCAGAAAATATATTATAAAAATTAAAAATACCGCAGCAAACGCAACCTCAATATCGGATCATACTCATTTTGCATCGCTTAAAATATAGACTCTGTCAGTATTGCCGCTAAAAGCTTTAAGTATTGCACACGACCGTCAACAAAATTACGCATGTGAAGAAAAATTACACACAAAATTCTATTTTTATGAGTATTACATACATACATACATATGTACGTACATAAAGTAACTCCAACGCATAATCGGAAAAGAGTTATTCTCATAATTAATACATAAATTTTTTAGGATCTTATTTATGCTTCAAATATGAGCCTTTATGAATAACAACAAAATCACTTTATCCAATAACAACTGTAAGTTTAACCAGAAGTATAAAAATTACAACATTTTTAGAGCTCAACGCGTAATTGAAGAGAGCAAAGTATAAATACTTAAAATGCAATAAATTAATCCTTTGTGATCCAGCACCGTTAGTGAGCGCCTTGGAATTGATTTTGACAAATTTCTGCATAGTTCCGTTTCTATGGAGTTCCATACTATGTAGAATGGTAATTTTTGCTAATAAACTTTAATAGCCAATTCCTTCTAAAAATATTCAATTACATCAGTTTCTGGGCTCTTTGTAGGTGTTTATGTAAGTTTGGAACAGGTACGGATTAAACAAATTTTTGCAATATACGATGTTTGCTTGCGATCGTTGTCTTGATAGAATGTGTCATTGCTTGCGATACACCGTCGTTCTGTACTTTGCTTAATATTTTCTTTTCGAGTATTGAGGTAAACAAATCTCTATACTTTACCATCAAAAAAATGTGAATTGTCATCACCAGCATTCGAGATACAGTTCCAAACCATCCTATATACTCAACAATAGTGTTTGTATTTTAATGATTAAGTTTAGTTTGGAAAATCAATAAATTTCGTGCGTCAAATTCAAAAAATTTATAGCGTTTAAGGAAGACGGTAGAGCAAACAGTAAAATTACACACAAATTACGCATGAAGCTAATTACACACGAACTACATACACAAGGAAAAGTAGCACACAAGTTGATAACACTGAACTCTATACGCAATAAGTTAAAATGAGTATGAATAGTCAAACACATAAATGTTAATAAGTATGAGTATGATGAGTACTGCAAACTTAAGAGTATGAATGCATGTACGTACTCAATGCAGTGAGTTTGAATGCGTATAACAGTTTATGAATCACTATTCGAGTATACTCATGTTTTCAATATTCATTGTTGATCTCTGCTTACATACCTTAAAAGCGAAACAGCGGTTTAAGTTATGAAAAATAAAATTGCTGTTATACAGCTGCTGGCGCTGACGCTAATGTGACATACCTAAATAATAGCGGAAAATCAGACTTTCCAATTACAAAGCGTTGACGCCGCGCTATATGGATTGCTCCATTCAATTTGTATGTACTTAAGAGTTTTTGACAGATAAATAACGCTCTAAATAAAATTTAAAACGAGCAGTGTGATGATGTTATTTTATATCTTATGGTGCCAATCCTACGACTTTAAACCAAAATAATTAATATACTCAAGTTCATATTTGCCAATCTTTGTGCTATAATATTGCTCATTACTGTATATATTTTTTTTTTTCGTTTAAATCGTTTCAATTACTTGTAAATATTTGATATATTTTTTCTACATTATTCCATTCATTTTACAAATTTTCATTGTTAAAGTCAATCTATATATAAAACAATCTATACGATAACCTTCATGTCCTTTTATTTGATTGTGCTGTCATTTTTCAGTTCAATATTTCTTTTTTCCTTTTTTCAATTGTATTTGAACTTTTCATTATCCTCTTACATGTTTGCCTACAACTGCTTGATTGAGGGCAAATTTGTATATAAAAAGACAGAAAAAAATATTAGCGTGTTTTTTTAACAATTTGTTACAGGATAACACCAAATTGACAAAAAACGAGATTTTAAGATTCCTTTGTAAAACATATATAAATTTAAATTTAAATTTAATTAAATAAGAAAATTTAAATTTAAAGAAAATGTTTAGCGTTATGTTATTAAAAGAAGTATTCCGATGGATGAATATACCATATTATAAATTAATCCATATAATAAAAATTTCTGGTGGAATTGATTTAATTTTTTTGCATTTCCAACATCGTCATTACGAACTATAATATATTTCTCATACAACTGCGTCATTACTACCACCTACAGGTAGTAAAAGGTATGAAATTATATCAAAGTAAATATCATGACTTGCTATTTAAAAACTAAGAAAACAATCTGGCGCAGACTTAAGCGTTGGTATTATGAATCCAATGTTTTATTAAATGCTTAAACGAAAGTATAAATTTTTAGTAAAACAGGAGTTCAAAGTGCGGAAATATAAAATTAATTAAAAAAAGAGAACGAAAGAGAAAATTTCCCGTGACTAGAGTTTGCCCGGGATAGTAAAAATATTACAAAGAATAAAAATAAATAAATAAATTTACATTCAGTCTAGCATAGCCTTATGACATTCTTAGCACATGGGAGTTATTAAAGTCAAATATAAAATCAATTTTCTTTTACTTAAATAACTATTTGTCTCACATTACAAGACATTTATTCAAACCGAATTTCATTCTAATATGACTTTTTCGGGCATTATATCCAGCGATGAAAAAGTAGGAAGAATAGAAATTTAACGCCATCAGGCAGACAAAACATAGTTGACGCGGACAATTTAAAGCAAACTATTAAAAAAATAAATATGTTAAAAGTTTATTGTTGGAATTTTCAAATTAAAATAAGATTTTCATTTTTTTTTTCTTCTTTGAAAACATTTATTTGACAAACTGTATGTAAATTACCTTTATATATAAAAATCAATGTGTGTTTGTTTGTATGTATGTGTGCTTAAAGTCTATATACGGTTAAACGGCTGAACTGATTTTCTTAAAACAGGCTTCAACAGGCTTTTATTTTAGCCACTAGGAATCATGCTGCAAAGTAGAAGATGTTTTTTAAAATATCACTTGAAATAGCACTATTAGTTACGATCTATTCGATTTTAATTATTTTCATCGAGACCATGCTTAATATAAGTAATCTTTTTGTTTTAAATAATTTCGGTATAAATTTAAATTGTTTTCAGTTTTTTTTTTTTAATTCTCTCTTAAACTGTATAATAAATTTATTTAACTAATCCTTTTTCTGCTATATAGTCTCGTTTGAAAGGTAAGATAATAAATAAAAAATGTTCTTTTATGAGACATTTGCATAATTTTTTTTATTTGCTATTTTGTATTCCGTAACGCAATGCTTTAAATGGCATAAAAAAATTAAAAGGGTATGTTACTGCATAAATTTAATTTTTGCAATGTTTGCAAAGTTATAAAAAAAAAAATATGAAAAAATAACAGTTTGAATGCTCAATTCATTCCATTTTTAAAAAGATTTAATGCATAAAATATTTTATAGACATTATAAAAATATGCATATTTTCTCTAAAAAAAAATACTTAAAATTTTTGAAAATATCTTGAAAGATGAAGACGTAGAAGGGAGACTCGTCATATGAAAATTTATGAAATTTTTGAAAAGATATTTTAAATTGTTACATTTTATTTTAAAATTTATATTGTTTTTCTAAAAAAATTAATTTAAAGGTTTTAAATTTTAATAGTAATTGGGCAAGAACCGAACTGAAGAAACTAGAAAAACGCTTAACTAAAACGTGCTTTTCTTAATAAAATATATTAAATTGAAAAGCTCTGAAAATTAACAAACTATTCTAGTAAGTTCATATAGTTTAATGAAGTTTAAATAAATAAATAAAGACTGAGCAAAAAACTTCATTTTCGTAATTTTCTGATTATAAGTATGATGATACAAAAAGTCGTCTGTGCGAACGTATTATGAACTATAAATAAAAGATAATCCTTAATGTATTTTCTTTCTTCTTGCCTATTTATCGTTTACATATTAAATGTTCCTTCTTTGTATGTATTTTATTTTGAATATCTAACTCATGTATTTAGATTGTAAGAGTATTCATATGAGAAAACTTGTACATAAATATTACAATTTAATTATGACACAATTTTTATACTCATATTAGTAATAGCAGGAAGAAAATGAAGGCATAAAGGGAATTAGAGGAGAAGATAACGTAATTTATAGAGATAATAAAATATTTGAATTGCCAAATAATATAATGGATTACATGATTTGTTGTGGTTGCCTAACGATGTATTTAATAAGCGGATAAATCTTTATCTATATCTATATCTATATCTATATCTATATCTATATCTATATCTATATCTATATCTATATCTATATCTATATCTATATCTATATCTATATCTATATCTATATCTATATCTATATCTATATCTATATCTATATCTATATCTATATCTATATCTATATCTATATCTATATCTATATCTATATCTATATCTATATCTATATCTATATCTATATCTATATCTATATCTATATCTATATCTATATCTATATCTATATCTATATCTATATCTATATCTATATCTATATCTATATCTATATCTATATCTATATCTATATCTATATCTATATCTATATCTATATCTATATCTATATCTATATCTATATCTATATCTATATCTATATCTATATCTATATCTATATCTATATCTATATCTATATCTATATCTATATCTATATCTATATCTATATCTATATCTATATCTATATCTATATCTATATCTATATCTATATCTATATCTATATCTATATCTATATCTATATCTATATCTATATCTATATCTATATCTATATCTATATCTATATCTATATCTATATCTATATCTATATCTATATCTATATCTATATCTATATCTATATCTATATCTATATCTATATCTATATCTATATCTATATCTATATCTATATCTATATCTATATCTATATCTATATCTATATCTATATCTATATCTATATCTATATCTATATCTATATCTATATATCTATATCTATATCTATATCTATATCTATATCTATATCTATATATATCTATATCTATATCTATATCTATATCTATATCTATATCTATATCTATATATATCTATATCTATATCTATATCTATATCTATATCTATATCTATATCTATATCTATATCTATATCTATATCTATATCTATATCTATATCTATATCTATATCTATATCTATATCTATATCTATATCTATATCTATATCTATATCTATATCTATATCTATATCTATATCTATATCTATATCTATATCTATATCTATATCTATATCTATATCTATATCTATATCTATATCTATATCTATATCTATATCTATATCTATATCTATATCTATATCTATATCTATATCTATATCTATATCTATATCTATATCTATATCTATATCTATATCTATATCTATATCTATATCTATATCTATATCTATATCTATATCTATATCTATATCTATATCTATATCTATATCTATATCTATATCTATATCTATATCTATATCTATATCTATATCTATATCTATATCTATATCTATATCTATATCTATATCTATATCTATATCTATATCTATATCTATATCTATATCTATATCTATATCTATATCTATATCTATATCTATATCTATATCTATATCTATATCTATATCTATATCTATATCTATATCTATATCTATATCTATATCTATATCTATATCTATATCTATATCTATATCTATATCTATATCTATATCTATATCTATATCTATATCTATATCTATATCTATATCTATATCTATATCTATATCTATATCTATATCTATATCTATATCTATATCTATATCTATATCTATATCTATATCTATATCTATATCTATATCTATATCTATATCTATATCTATATCTATATCTATATCTATATCTATATCTATATCTATATCTATATCTATATCTATATCTATATCTATATCTATATCTATATCTATATCTATATCTATATCTATATCTATATCTATATCTATATCTATATCTATATCTATATCTATATCTATATCTATATCTATATCTATATCTATATCTATATCTATATCTATATATCTATATCTATATCTATATCTATATCTATATCTATATCTATATCTATATCTATATCTATATCTATATCTATATCTATATCTATATCTATATCTATATCTATATCTATATCTATATCTATATCTATATCTATATATATATCTATATCTATATCTATATCTATATCTATATCTATATCTATATCTATATCTATATCTATATCTATATCTATATCTATATCTATATCTATATCTATATCTATATCTATATCTATATCTATATCTATATCTATATCTATATCTATATCTATATCTATATCTATATCTATATCTATATCTATATCTATATCTATATCTATATCTATATCTATATCTATATCTATATCTATATCTATATCTATATCTATATCTATATCTATATCTATATCTATATCTATATCTATATCTATATCTATATCTATATCTATATCTATATCTATATCTATATCTATATCTATATCTATATCTATATCTATATCTATATCTATATCTATATCTATATCTATATCTATATCTATATCTATATCTATATCTATATCTATATCTATATCTATATCTATATCTATATCTATATCTATATCTATATCTATATCTATATCTATATCTATATCTATATCTATATCTATATCTATATCTATATCTATATCTATATCTATATCTATATCTATATCTATATCTATATCTATATCTATATCTATATCTATATCTATCTATATCTATATCTATATCTATATCTATATCTATATCTATATCTATATCTATATCTATATCTATATCTATATCTATATCTATATCTATATCTATATCTATATCTATATCTATATCTATATCTATATCTATATCTATATCTATATCTATATCTATATCTATATCTATATCTATATCTATATCTATATCTATATCTATATCTATATCTATATCTATATCTATATCTATATCTATATCTATATCTATATCTATATCTATATCTATATCTAGAAGAGATACACCACATCAGCACCCTTAAAATACATAGCGCGCATGATTGATTTATTTAAAGAAACTTTTGATGAATGAGTAGTTTCACGTATTGATCCAATTAATTGGTCACCAAGACCATGTGTTTTAATCCCATTTATTTATTTTCGTTGATATTAAAAATATGGAATGGGAATCTTTTTCAAATTAATGTTGAAAACAAGAAACTATATGTTGATTTTAAGACTTACAGGTACGCAGAAAGCAACTTTAAACCCTTTGATAAGTGTGAGAAACTTACAATCTGATATATGACTAAGATATATACCTACTTGTCTAATAAGCAAAATTTATTTTATTTTTTTACTAAGCGATTGTTATAGAGCATAATTAGTTAGTAACAGCTGAATATATAACTACCATAGGTAGGTAATTACTTTTGTATAATTTACAGATACGGAATTCCAAACTTTTTATTATATTTTACATTTTGTCTCCAAAATATTGATTAAAAAAGAGCTTGTGAATCCTATACTTTCAGGGTACATATCTACGATTATTTGACTCATTAGTGTATATTTAGCAGGGTTTACTGGGTTTACACTGGTTAAACCTAATTAAATCCACCCGGTTTTTAATAGGTATTATTTAAAAAAAAACTCGAATGGTTTTTATATTTAAAGGCTTTCGTAATTTATTTATAACTGAAATAAATATAATTTACGTATTGGAGGTACAAATATCTTGGGTCTCTTCTTTAGCTCAAAAAAGATAATGAATTAACAAATTTATCAAATCTCTGCTTACTTTTTTGCCCCACTTCTGAGCCAATACCCAAATCCCATCTTAGTAAAACTTCTCGTCTTCTGAAGCTCTACAGCTTTGATGCCGATTTTGTATTTCTTTAAAGAAAGTAATTGGATAACATGCTAAAAGACTGCATCTGTGAAACAGCCAATATTTAGAAGGAGCAATGTTTGCAAGTTGCTGCGGGTGCAGCACTTGATCTTTTCTAACAATTATTTGAAAACTTTACCGAAAAGAATAACCGAATCAGGTCTGTCTTTATATTCCGGCCATTGTTTTCATACGTAGTGTAATTGCAATCTGCTCCAATCACCGAGTTTCAGCAGCTCAGTACACACTGCTGCCTTAATCCCGCCAAGAGTACAAAATTGCACTGGAAATACTAAAACAACCTAATTGTACTAACAAATAAAAAATATTGTCGACTTGAACGAAATTTTTTTGAATTTGAAAGCCGTTATAAAACCTAGTGGGTTGGGTTAAAAAAAAGGGTTTATTGCCAAATCTGATATTTAGAGAAATAGTTAGAAACTACTACTACAATTACTACTATTTTTTAACTTTATAAAATGTGTCAATGTGTGAGTGAGTGGCGAATGTTTATAAAATGTATATTAAAAGCATATAACACAAGCACACATACACACTTAAACAAACATATTGATGACTTTTGTTTGTCAAATTCATTACAAAAGTTGCCTCTCTTTTCGTGTTTGCTTATTTGTTTGCATTTTGTTTCTTTCTTTTATTACTGTAATATTGACATTGTTCTTGTTCTCACTGCTGTTGTTATTTGGGTCATTACTACAGCATCATCAGTCATCAACAGAAACAGAATATGTTTTATATATACTTGCAGGCAACAGTGGGCTAGAAAAATAAATTTTCGCGCTTATAAAAGTAATAACCAAACCTAAATTATAGCGCTAAGCGTCGTATAGCTGTCAAAAATTCTCATGCTCATACAAATTGTATGAAGAAAACCATTATAGCGGGACGGCAACACTTTGCTTTATAAAGTGAAGTTGGCTGTGAAGAAAACTACAAAAGAAAACAAAGAGAAAAATGGTGCCATTTTAGCTGTTTTAGCGTCAAATCTAGCGAATTACTAACTATTAATTTTCTATTTAGCGATTTTTTGTAGAAAAGTCAAAACTAGACGAATGTCAACACAAAGTCCAACGTTCTAATATAGGTTTGTGAGCGGATCAATCGTGATGAAATTTTCCTAACTTGATACAGTAATGGTGCTATAAACAGCAAAAAGCTTTGTATAATGGAAACCTCCGTCATACGAACGCATGTTAAATTTAATTGAGATCTGTCAAATTATTCGTATAGTAACAGTTGTTAAAAAAAAAAAAAAACGCTTCAGTGATCTTTTTATAATGGAAAAGTTGCAAAATCATGGTGTGATTAAATATTTATACAAGAAAGGTTTATGGGTCAAAAAATTCATAATGATATGGTGAATGTGTCAGGTGAAAGTATTCCTTCATATGCAACACAAAAATATTCGGTTTTTTGACTGAATTTAAACGCGGTAGTACAAGCAAGGAAAATGAACCATGAAGTGGACGTCCAAAAACTGCAACAACGCCGGAAATCATAGCTGAAGTGCATGGTAAGGTATTAGACGATCGAAGAGTGAAATGCGTACTGCCATAGTCATCTCAAACGATTGAGTGCATTTTATTTTGCATCAAGAATTACAGATGCAAAAGCTTTTTTTAAACCCAACCCACCGGATTTTATTGGGTTTTTTGATGAGTCTTATAAATGCTTCCAAATTTCGTTCAAGTCGACAATATTTTTTGTTTGTTTACACAATCACGTTGATTTAGTATTTATAGTGCAATTTTGCACTCTTGGAGGGATAAAGGCGGCATTGTATACTATGAGCGGCTAAAACTGGGTGATCAAAGTAGATTGCAATTACTTCGCTTGAATCATGCATTATTAGAAAAACGGCCAGAAAATAAAGACAGACATGATTAAGTTATTCTTTTGCATGATAGCACCCGACCTCATGTCGCAAAAGTTCCAAAACAATTATTAGAGACGATTAAATCCGCTGTATTTTTCGAGCATTGCTTCGTCGGCGTTACGACTGATACAGTATGATACAGTATACTCACACCTCTTTATATGGCTTTTCTTTACATTGCATTTCGCTAAAACGACTGTTTGTATTATGGAACACGTTCGCTTGAAACTCAAACAACCTCGTTCTACGATTAAAAAACGTAGATTCTCTGTTTAAAAAAAAAAGCAGCACTTATGCATCTCGTTTACAGGCATTTCGATTTTCAAACTATCTAGGCCGTATAAAGAGGTATGTGTTTATCTTTTAACATGTCACCGAATCATTTCTTTTGAAGAAATATAAAATCGGCTACAAAGATGGAGCGCCTCAAAAGACGATGTGTTTTTCTGAGACGAGATTTGGAAATTGGCTCAGAGGTGGAGATAAGATGTAAACAGTGGTTTGATAAATTTGTTATTTTATTATCTTTTGAGGTCAAAAACAGAACAAATATATTTGTAGTCCTAGTACGTAAATTACACCTATTTCTGTTGTAAATAAACTACAAAAACCATTTAATACCCTATAAAACCCGGGTAGGTTTAATTGGGTTACCCAGTGGGTTGCCAACCTCGCCAAAAACGCATTAGAATGAAAATTTTTCAAGCTTATATGGATCGATTTAAGCGCAATAAAATGGTATTTAAGTGGCTCTTTTCGCTTCATCGTGTTGATTAAATTTTGATCCATCAATATATACTAGAGACAAAAGAACAATCCAAACAATGGACTGAATGAAGCTGGTGGAAGTGTACCAAAGAAGGCAAAAAAAGTTCAATCGACTGGTAAGATTAAGCCAACGGTTTTGTGAGTTTACATAAGTATTTTATTGATCAACTATCTTCAAAAAGGTTAAACAAAAAATTCGGAATATTATTTAACCTTTTAGATCAATTGAATTTGAAAATTCGAAAAAAATGTTTTGGTTTACAACATAAAAAAATATGTTTTCATTAAGATAACCCACTATCTCACAAGAGTGTTTTACCAGTGGCAAAATTCAATAAATTGAAGTACGAATTGCTTGAGCTCAACCTGACTTTTTTCTACCTGCTCCCGAGTCTAAAAAAAATCTTTGCTGGCAAAGGTTTTTCCTCGAATGAAGATGCAATGGCAGCTGTTAACGATTATTTTTAAGAGCTTGAGGAAATTTATTTTACGTTGAACTAAGTGCATTGAAGTTTCAGGAGGTTATATTGAAAAATATTGGGTATACAAATTAATAATGTCGCTTTTTTTAATGCATTTATTATGAAAACAAAATGAATTGATACATTATTCAAAGTATTATCCATTGTTAGCCATTACTTATTCCCATTTTTCTGGTAGCATATGGATTGCGCACCCTAAGAGCTGCTCCGGCTTTGAAGTAAAGAATGAATCGAGCTAATTTCTGATACCCTGTTCCAGTAAGGGCGTTCTGTATCGACCGAAACAAATGGTAGTCAGAAGTGGCAAGTTCTGGTTTATAAGGCGGATGAGCCAAAACTTCCCATCCACTGTTGTCAAAATACTTTTTGACGGGTCTTGCAAAATGTGGCCGAGCGGTGTCATGATAGAAGATTATGGCCTCATACCTGGTCGAATATTCTTGTCGTTTTTCGTTGTTTGCTCTCTTCAAACGAATCAATTGTGTTTGGTACAGGTCCCCCGTCATCGTCTGATCTGATTTCAAGAGCTACAGTACAATCCCACCAAATTCAGAGCATTACCTGGGCATTATGGATTTTCGACTTCGGCGTTGATTTGGCTGTTGGGATTACCAGTAACAATACGACGAAAAAATAACTTCTTTTTGTAGCGTTCAAACATCACTTCCAACATACAAAATCGCCTTTCTACGTCTCTCGGCTTTAATTCATATGGAAGCCAATTTTCTTGCTTTTGAATGAATCCCAATGCTCTTAAACGTAAGCAAATGGCTTGTTGTGTGACTACCAATGATAATGCCAGTTCTTCTTGCATTTGACAACAATCTTCAAACTTTTTCGGCTGACCAGGCCTCTCCTTGTCTTCTCCGCTTCGAAAACACCACTTTTGAATTGCGCAAATCATTGTTCACATTTTTTTTGAGTTGCTTTATGTTGACCGTAAGCTTCAACCAATAATCGATAACTTTCAGCAGTCGTTTTCTTCAAATGAAAGAAGGTTATCAGACTTCCGCGCAAAATATCTTTTTTAGGTACAAAATTCGATATTATTATAGTGATTGAAAAAATTGGCTGTTTACACTTTGGCGTCTATCGAATACTAAATTATAATGACAGACATTTGCTATTATTGACACAAACCATATGTGATAGTTATGTCATACTATATTTTGTCCAAACCGACATTATTAACTTGTATACCCAATAAAATAATTTTAATAATCTAGCTATTGTTGTTTATTGTTACGCTATTTCGAACTGCCACTCATACTGTACTGCTTATTCATTGCTGCTTAGAATTATACTCTTGAGAATTCTTAAGCTAAAAGCTACAAAGCTGCAAAAAATTGTTATCAGGTGCGCTTTAATGGTTGAGAAACCATTGTTACAAATGTATTGTATCTGAAACTGATACAATGATGTGATCGAATTTCAGATTTCATTAAAAAGTTGTTTGTTGTTTTCCACTGTTTAATAAGAGCAGCTTTGTAGACTGTCTGCTGCTCTTCTTGGTTGCGTATGAGTATTTTTTATTCTTTTGTTCTGTGACTTGACTATGATGACTGACGGTTTTGTTGGCAATAATAGAACTTTGATTTGTTTGTTGTCAAATTGCAAATCTGTTGTCAATCAAAAACTCATTTCGACACATCAACATGTGTGTTTGATTACAATTTTTTTCACATTTTTTATAAACCTTTTTTGTTTGATTTTCTAACACTTAAGACAGCCTAAAAAAAGTTGAAATAACTTACTGCCATATTGTCATATTTTAAAATTTAATTTTTTTTTTTTTTTTTTTTTTTTTTTTTGTTAAAAAGTACTCATATTACATTATTTGTTATCATAACGAGTTTTTCATTCATTCATTTATTTCAAATGATTTCTTTGCAAAATAATAAATTTTACTTTGAAACCATTTGCCAGTTTTGTGTAAAATGTAATCCTTCTCAATATTTTCTGTTTTGTTTATTTTCTAAAATATTTTGACAACAATACACAAAAAAAAATTAAATTTATTTATATATTGAGTCATAATGATGATATTTCAGCTGTTCTTTCTCTCTTTTCGTAACGATGAAAAATGGCATTCAATCAATGCCAGACAATTGCCATAAATACTTCGATAGCAAACAAAAGAAATAGAAGAAAACAAAACAAAAAGTAGACTAACGAATGACACAGACATCGATATAAAGTAGATAAAAATTTAAAAACACAATCATTGATGGCAAAAAATGTACAAAACAAAAGAATATTAAATTTTCTTAAAAAATAAAATTGGAATTGCAGTTTAAAAAAGAATATCTAAGATATGTAATACAAATGATTGCTAGCGAATTGTTAAAAATTTTGTGATTTTTTTCTAGTAAATGGGCGAAAGGTCTAGTGAACTACCGAAATTGTAGAGATCTATTATTCTAACATCTTTTCTGCTGAAAACTAAGGAAAGATTGGTAGATCTTCATATCAAGGAAAAGATGATTAATACGGTACCATTACATTAATCTCAGTTTACATACAGCAGGGGGAAGTCCCTGAAAGGAATACTTCACTACCTAGTTACTGAGATAGAGAAGGCTCAGCGTTCTACGATAATCACTCTCTGTACATTCTTAGATATCGAGGGTGCCTTTGATAACACTGACTATCGCGCTATAGAGTGACATTTTTGTGGCAGGAACATCGACACTCAGACTGTGTGGGTTAGAGTGATGTTACGGGGGAGATAAATAGGTTTATCTTTTGTCACCGACGATCCTTTTAAAAGACTTCATGGATTAAGTTTTAGGGCTATGATAGTTACGGGCTAGTTCAAAAGAATGACATTTTACACCACAGCCCAGGCTTTGACTTATAAATCAGACTGCTATCAAGCTGAGGAATAATCTAAGAATCCCGATAAGACGATCATAGTCTCTTCTACCAAAAGTTTAAAGTTGAATCTTGGCGCGTATGGTCCTCAATTGTGTTAAAAGGGTTAATCGTGCTCTTAAAAGGGTTATTGCAAATCTCAACGTTAACAATTCTTTTGGGCCGGATGCCATACCAGCGGTGGTCTTATGTAGTGCCCTTCAACGCTTGCGCTTCCATTAGGCAACTGTTTCAATGCATCATATCCCGCCAGTATTTTTCCATTCTGCTGAAAGAGTTGCTAATATAACGCCAATCTGTTAAAAGGCCAATCTGCCCAATAGCAATTTGTTCGGCACTCTCCAAGGTCATGGAGAGTATGATGATCATCACCTTGTAAGGTATTTAGAGTCCAACGATTTGCTAAGCGATCGTCAATACGACTTCCGAAAAGGCCGTACTGCTGGCAACCTGCTAGCAGTGCTTTCCGGGAGATCGAATAAATCCATTCATGGTTTTGGTGAGAGCAAAGTTGTGGCTCTGGATATTTCCAAGGCATTTGATAGAGTCAGGTATGAGGCGCTCGGGTCGAAACTTGCTGCTTTTGATGTTGGTAATCACTTCACTTGATTTATATCGATCTTCCTTAGAGATTGCTCTATAAGAGTGTTTATAGATGGGATCTCATCCGACGAGTTCAGGATAAAGTCAGCGGTACCGCAAGGCTTTATCCTTTCTCTCACTTTATTTGTAATATTTATTAACGACTTTCTTCTTCTCACTTTCAATCCTATCTACTCTTTCGCAGATGACAGAAATCCGAGCCTCTTGGAGATTGGGGCAAAAAAGCGGAATATGGACGACATGCTCACAACCGACCTAGGTGGAACCGTGCGAACAGGGTCGATTTTAATGCTCGATAGACCCAATGTTGTTTTCCGAAACACAGAAGTGGTGGTGTGGTGTCATCTGTGACCGTAGGTAATGTAGATATTAAGGAGTCAGATAATCTTAATGAGAATTCATTCTGCTTTCGTTGGAACAATCACGTATTTCTAGTGTCAAAAAAAGCATTCAAGAGGCTAGGCTTTTTAATATGTACAGACCTATATTGGACCTAAAATAGAATACAACTCTCATGTATGGGCCGCTGCTTCAAAGTCTATTTTGGAGCTTTTTGACAGCGTACAGGAGTGGGCGAAGGTACTCATTAATGACGGTAGGGTAGCCAACTCTATCGATTCATTAGAGCATCGTCGCAATGTTGCCTATGTTTCATTGTTCTATCGGTACTATAACGGAATGTGTTCCTATGAAATAAAGAAATTAATTCCTAATAATCATATGTTCTTACGTAGTACACATGTTCCTGGTAGAGCGCATCCCTTAGTAGTTCATTATCCAGTGAAACGCACAACGTACTTAAAAGAGAACTCGATTTTTGGCCGCACAGTCCGTTTGTGGAATAGTTTTCCCGCGAAAGTCTTCTCTGCCACTTAAGGCATAAGTAAATTCAAATCATAACTTTCATAAGCACTACTATATCTATCCTCCTTTCCACAATTTATTTTCGTAGTACCTGCACAATGCACTGCATAAGTAGAAGTCATCCCCTGAGCGCTAAAAAAAGTCGAAGACTAAACTGGAATTCTGACCTTAGTATGTTTAAAGGTACGTTCCGAATAGCACGATGGTGTGGTCGTACACAGATCATACGAATTTCAAATTAATATTCGATCGAAGGTTCAAGACTATGTCCCTTGATCGCAATTCACTGTTGTAGTGTCGACGGTCTTTAGATGAAATATAAAGATCTACGTACCTCTGGTCAAATGGCAAAGTGTGTTTCAGGCTGAAATTCACGCAATTTCATTGTGTGATGGGATAAACACTTTCGACTTACAAAAGCTATTATATCTCGGTACGAACATTTTATGCCTTGTCGGTGGTTTAATACCATGTTGCGAATAAGTGAAACGAAATTCCTTAATAATTCGTTGATTTCGTTATATTCCGTTAATGTCGTCATGTTGTAAAATTTAAAGCTTTGTTTTTGAGCTTTATAAAAGCATCATTTGTTTACCTCCGTATTTTGCTAATGAACACGCTAGGGTGGGCATACTTCTTTCAGGTATCCAGCCACACACTTGAGATGTGGATGGATGTCCTTCTTACTTCTATTAAGCTGTCTATTAGGCAGAAGTATACGTTGAAGCATACTAATAAACTATTTAAATTGGACCGTCAGAGCATCTTCTCTGCCGTATCTATTCTCACAGGTGCTATGGCTAGACACACTCAGAGGCTGCGCTTGTCTACGAATGATTTATGTCGGGGCTGTAAATAAATTAAGGAGGAGAAGAGCGTGGTTCACTTCATTTACCAGTGTCCATTTCTGGCTCAGCGTAGGCTTTTTACACTGGGCTCGCCCTTGATCGATGACTTATCAGAGCTATCGACCCTTGATATCAGGTAAATAGCTGGGTTTATTAGGCTGTCGTGTTCGTTTCCAAATTAATTTTGTGAATTGGGCTTCAGTTTAAGGCCTTTGGTTAATTGTTAGGATCGGCTAATCTAGATTTGGTGACTAGTACAATGGACCGCTATGTATGCTCAAATGTACCTTAACTTAAAGAGGCTGTCACTGTCTCCTATTCTATCCTATACTATTCTTACTTCTCTATATCCACATCCTGTGTCCTTCATAACCTTTTGTCACTTTAATGAACTTGTTTAAGTAACAAAAATTTCTCTTGACAAACATCAAATTAGTTCTTAGAACACACCAACAAGCTTTAGACATAATTAATCATCACAAGTTTGCCATATTTTTTAATATTTCTTTCTTTAGTATTAAATTCATACCACCTGAAAAGTAAGACTAAAAATACTTAAGAATTTTTAAAAATTAAATTAAATCCTTACAGACGATTAACATTTTGTACAAGAAGTAGCAAAAATTATGTGAAAAACATGCAAAAAAGAAGCGCAGAAACAAATTTAAAGAAAAGCCACCAAAAACGTTAATTTCTTGATTAATAAAGTTTTTCTCTAACATTGAGGTTCTTGTTCTTGTTTTTTGTGTTTTACATTGTTTTTGTTTTTGACATTTTTTGTTGCTTTTATTGTAGTTGTCTGCGTTGTTTGTTTGTCTTAAAATTTCATGTTTTTTTGTGCAATTAACAGTACAAGTAAAAACATTTAAAACAATAAATAGTAAGCAAATGAGCGAGTGAGAGAGAGAGAGAGGAAAGAAAGAAAAAGTTTAAAGAAAATAAGTAGTGACGAGAGCAGTAAACAAATGAAAATATTCAGCCAGACTGCTTGGATAGGCTAAACCACAAAATAATTGCAGATTTTCTTTAAATCTTTTTTCTATGATAGCAGTTGGAGGCAAACATACATACAGTGTGTCAAGAATGAGTTTACACACTGAAACTAACTGACTTTATCACCAATAATATGATATTTTTTGCTTCCTAACACTAAAGCATTAGACATATAACCGACAGCAAGCAGCAAATTGTTCTTGGCAGTATTTTCTGCTATGCTATGAGACAAAATATTGTCCGCATAATCCAGGTCCTCTAGTTGTCGTGAGAGACTCCTTTGTGAACAGACTTTACCCATGATCTCATCGAGTACGATGGTAAGTAGTAGAGGTGAGAGTGGATATCCTCGCATTATTCCAGTATGGAATGGTAGGCTGATGCTCCCGTTGTGAAGAACCGAGGATTATTCTCTGAAGTACTCCCTTTCTTCTCAATGCTTTTCATATGGCAGTCCTTTAAATGATATCGAAGGCTTTCTTGAAGTCGACCAACAGTAGGTATAGAGGAGTACACCATTCTAGAGACTATTCTGTTCTATTGTGATGCGTAGGCCTGCCTATTCGTCTCGCAATATATTCTCTAGATTGAAGCTATTGATAAATAAATAAATTTCTTCATTTTAATTTTTTTATTTTCATTTTTTTTTTTTAACAAACCATGTTTGTCTTCTTGAAACTTCATAGGTGAAAAGGTTGACGGTATGATAAGAAATAATGAATTTATTGGCCGCATAATTGTTCTTAATTAAAAGTAAAGAAAATTGTTACAATTCCTATATACATAGAGACCTATTCTATTTAACAATGAAATCTAATGAAATTAATTACCTCTTACATTACTTCTACCCTCTTCACAAAATCGTATAGGTTATCAAAAACTTTTGAAAAGAAATATATTCTGTCATCACCACAAATCATTAATTGTCTTAAACATCTGTGTTATTCAAGAGGAAAAGAAGGAAAGGAATAGAATTTCATAGGAAAATCCTTAACATCATGAAAGTCCAACCCCGCAATGATAATAAGAATAATAATAATTAATATCATAGAGTAGCAGAAGTCATATTTCTTTTATTTTTCATTTATTGTTGTAATAAACTAAAATTGTTAACACGTACCGACTGACATATATGCGCACGTTGCACGGCATTTAATGCCACTACAAAAAAAGGAAAAAAAATTATTTCATTATACGAGTTGAAACAAAAACTTTTTCAACCTGTAGAAAATTGCTCAACTTTTATCTCAACTTGATAAATTAATCATGAGCAAAATAATGAAATCATTAAACGCTGGTATTAAGATTAATTATGCTAAAGAGCAGGAGTATAATTGCTTATGGATGATTATAATTGATATTTTGTTAATGAATTTCGAACCAATTAAAAATAACGAACGAAAAAATTGGTAATAGTTTTGTAATTTAATATTTAATCTAATATTCTAATCTAAACCAAGGATTCCACTTTACAGACGAATATGAAAACATTCCCCCGAAACTCCTTCGATATATGGGTAAAATCAACTCAATATTTTAAAAAAGGGATAATCAATAATGTCAAAATAATCGAAATATTTCCCTGCTCTCGATAGGCGGAAAACTGTATGTACTCAAGAGTTTTTAAAAAAAGGCTAAAATTTAAAATCGAACATCAACTTGAAGAGGAGCAGTGTGTATTTAGACCGAATCATGGAAACCAGAATCAAATCTTTGCAACTCAAACAAACAGATGTCTGCTTTCTAGACCTGAAGTAGGCTTTTAATACAGTAAGATGGCAAGAAATATGAAGGATTAGGTTAGGTTCCCTCATAGAGGAAGGAGCCTCACTTAGGCTAAATATTTGGTCCATTGTGATGCCACATGCATAAATGCCAACAAGGCGATCAAATAGTTTCCATAGGAAACCATTAAGCCTTCAAAATAAATCTCACAAATGCGCCCACGTTTATTCTGGAGAGTTTAGTTCACCTTCTGCCAGCAAGAACCACAACTCCTGCAAAAATCAATCGAGGGAACGTCAAATCTATCGGCATGCCTCTCGATCAGACAGTGACCCTTTAGAACCACAATTGTGCGGTGTATGGCCACCCGACTAAGGGAAAGAAGACATTTAGTTCTCCTTTCGTCGAGGTGGGTCCAGCAGAGCCTGGCGATATTGCACATGCCTTCATGCTGGCAACGATATTAAGCGTCGACATAAACTGACCGGAGAATATCCAGCTTAACCGAGGCAATCAAGACACCAATGATAGGCCCTGTTCCAAAGGAGCTCAGGATTCATCCTGGCCAATTCGTCAGCAACGCAGTTCCCGACGATATCCCTGTGTTCCGGAACGCATATAAGAGTTCCCTTCGAATGAAACGAGATTTCCATAAGACACCTGCGACGTGGGATAGACGTCGAGGTGACATTAGTGAGAGATCTTATCGCAGCCCGACTGTCCGAAAAGATCAGAAGATTCTCAGAGATAATCTCTCCATCCAACAAGCACTGCACGGCCTTCAGTATAGCCATGACCTTCGCTTGAAACACACTGCAATAATCAAGCAACCTTAAGACAGTCTTGTGTCGGATTTTCTTACGAATATACCACACTCCACTCTGCTCCGCATGTTAGAGCCGTCGGTATAAGCCTCAAGCGCATTCTGAGGGAACTTTAATATGGAGGATATATAATTAAGCAATATGGATGCTGGGTGCTGTGCTTAATCGGGAACTAAACTGAAATTCTGAACTAAGTGTGTTACTTGGAAGAGTAATTTCATATTATGGTCCAATTAATTGGCCCCCATAATCGTGTGATATAAACCCATTGGACAATTTGGCTTAAGGTTACGTAAAGGCACTTATATACGTTAATAAATCAGCGACTATTAAACATTGGAAAGAGTTATTAACGAAATATAGCCGCGTATGTTGCACAAAGATGGTAAATTGGCCGAAAAAATTTTTAAAATTTTCTATCCCAAAGCCCGTTTCATTAACATTAGAAATATATTTCTTATTTGAAATGAGTTTTTATAAAACCAAATATATGCCAATTTGATCGATAACTTTTTCCAGTTTTGGGGTAAATCCATTGTTCCATTAGTGTATAACTTCTGAGTTTTATAAGCGAAAAACTGCGTTTTGCAGGCCTTTTCGGATTTTAAATTTACACCAATAAGAGAATTCCTTCGAAATCGCAACAAATGTTAATCTGTAGGTGCAAGCTCCACGCTATACTTTCCAACTAAGCTGACTCAGTTTCTTCAAGGATGTGTGTGGTCTGACGTTGTCATTATGGAACACAATACCTTTATTGTTGACCAATTCTAGTAGTCTTATTTCAAAGCTTGTTTTAATCTTGTTAATTATTAAAACTAGAGATCAGAATCAATCGTTTAAGCAGGTTGTAGAAAATCGTGATAAATAAATTCCCTGCAATCTCAACACAATCCTTGTTCTGCCACCGCCTGCGAAGCTTTACCTTGCTACGTTCATGATCTTTTTTACACATTATTGCCGTACGTATACCACTTTTCATATCCTGTAACATTCACTTCAAAAATAGTTCGATTTCGTTCCGTTTTAGCAGCGAACCCTAAATGGAAATTCGGTTCATTTGACTTTTATGTTAATTTCTGTGGTACTCAAACATCGATTCTTTGTGTATCAAGTTTTATTCAAATGATCGATAACTATTAGGTTATGTATGCCTAGTTTCCTAACAACATCCATGCTGCTTATTCGCTGGTTTTCATCTGCTTTTGTAGTGATTGGTCAATCAGAACGAAGTGCTTCTTTGACATCGAAAAAATCATTTCGCAGCTGTTTTTCCAGTTATGGCCTTGTCTGCTTAAACTTATCTTTTCTGTAATAAAGGAGCCAAATATGGCCGTAATGTACCGAATTTTTGCATATGTTTTTAAACATTACTGCGGATTTTAATAATGCCTTCTAACGAAGTAAAGCTTAACGTGTCACCGCTCAAACAAGCTATATTGGCCTGATGTAATTAATATTATCAGAAATATAATATTTTAGAGTTACCTACCGACAATTTTTAACCGAACTTAATTGAGCACCCCCTACATCGGTGCCGAACCTTGCTTTGCAGCACCACTTACTATCATCATCAATCTAATCAAGGATTGGGATATTGCCAGATGCTAAGAACACTGGAGTGTTCAAAGAGGACTTTGTTACTCTAAGATGAAGATCGGTCCGCAATTTAGACGTCGCTATGAGGTTCTCAAGTATGACGGACCAGACTTGAAACTTCTAACGGATTTTCTTATGGACCACTGTAGACTAAGAGCGCATCTGAAAAGAATGGCGATCACAGATGTGGATGTCTGTAGACTGTGCTGCTCACAGGCATCAGATACTCTAGAACACATATTGTGTGAATGCGGGAATTAGGTGGAAATATTTAGGTAGACAAAGGGTCTCATATCCACCATTACGGTTTCAGCTCTGCTACTGTTTATAAGGAAGGCAGCAGATCTACTGAACAAACTATAGACCGGACGGGGCACAATAGATCCCACGGGTCGCAGTATCCTGCAAAAGTACCTGGTAGGTATGATGATAACCATAATGATAATAACTGAGCATCCAGTAAATAACTTATAGTTCGGATTGCTTTATCACTCACTTTATTCAGCGGCTGATGGCTTTTTTAAGGAGCTACACAGTTCTGCATAAAAAGAGTATAGAGACTGGGAGAAGAGAAAGCTAAAAGAGCTAAAAGAAGATTGTGTAGAGATATAAAAAAAATCGAAAATTTTTTGCGCCGTTAAAGAAGGCACTACTGTTGCACTGAAACTTGTTATGGCTGGAACTGAAAAAATGCAGGCAAATAACAAACTGCCCTCGAATTTTCTAATACAACCATTACAATTTAATTACTTTTTCTAATGCAAATTTTATAATTTTTAAAAGAATAAATATGTAAACTTTTCTCGACCTCAAAAACGTTTAAAAAATATTTAATCTTGTACCAGGAACTCTTAAATGTTCAGAAGTTCACTAAAAATAATATTTTCATTCTTTCCAACAAGTTTACTCAAACCCCACTGTTAAAAAATTAATCTAAAATTAAATAACAAAAACAAAATAATTAAAATTTTAAATAAATCTGTTCACTTCAATAACCACTCCAACAAAAATAACTGCTTTCTCTGCGTATACTTAATATTTAATTCATATCAAGTATACGCCACAAGTACTACCAGCACCTATACTTCTAAAGCAATAACAACTGTTTATGGGAAATTTATTCAAAAAAATTTCCTTTTAATATCAACTGTAGGCAAATGGTAATAATGATTGTATCAATAGCACTGAGATAATAGGAAAAGGCCTCTCGCGAAGTTGATAATAACGAAACAGTGGAGTGGAGTTTTGGCATTTTGATTATAAATTAATTCATTTAATTAAAAATTTCAACAAATAAATCGATTTTATTGCTACATTTTAAGAAACATTTTACATAATGAGCTGTGTGGTGTGTATTAAGAGGTTGATGATAATGATTAGAGAATAATGACGGATTTATGTTGCTCTGCTGCTGTTGTTGTTATTGAAGGCACTTAAAAACACTTGTTGACTTTTGGGAGTGTGAATAGATAATTAATTGAAATAATTAATTTGTCAAAGAAAAATATATTCAGTTTTGTTTAAATACTTTCGAAATTTAAGATTTTCTATAATAAAAATGTTTTTTTAAGGCAATCAAAGCATTTAAATTGATAGACGAGTACTTTAGGTAAGAACTCTTAAAATAAATACTATTTTTATTTTAGGTTACAAAACGATAATAAAAATTTGTAGGTGGTAAAATTTTGAAACAATTTTTTTATTTTTCTTAAGGTACACTCATTTATCAGAAAAAGTAGATATACCTCTGGATATTCAAGTTTTTCAAAGTCGTCCTAGTTCTGATATATTTATCCGCTTTTTAATATCCATAAATCCCCAAATTTCTTGATTTTCTAAATAGTCTTAAAATTCACTAGACTCGTTACGCTAGTAATTTAATACGGATTTGAAATAAATTATTTCGGGTAATATTATTTGCACCAGGCAATATTAAAGTTGGTTCGAAAGGTGACATTTTAAGCTTCACTTTGTTAGAAGACGTTATTGTAATTGCATTATTCTGTGAAAAGTTATCTACGTTTAAGGATGATTGAAAATTTCTAACATAAGCATCATATTTTACTTTTCTACTGTATTATAGAAAAAATCTAAAAATCACTCATCATGGTTATTGATAAATACATATATTTTTTGAAAGATAATTATCTACTCAAAACTCAACTTGTAATAAAAATTAATACTTAAAAACTGGATTGAAGGTGCCTCAGAAAAATAGCCTTAAAAACTCTATTTTTATAAGAAATTTTTAAAAGTTTGTTTCCTTAATTACTTTACAATGCTATAAGTAAAAAAGCAAAACAAAAAGTTTTAAATTTCGTTTATTATTTCTACATTTGACAGCTTTGAAAAACATACTCTTTTCAACAAAAATTTTAATTTTACCAAATTTTGATGGAGTATTAAAACAATATATAAAAAAATAATATTTCTATATTTATATTTTTGAAACTATGTAATACGTTCTATCAAATAACAAAATGTTAACCAATTTTCTCCTACAACTTAAAAAATATTGAAATTTTAAAAATGTATAATTTAGAGAATTTATCATAAATTTTTTCCAATTTTAAGTTGCTTAAGGCAAATGAAAAATAAAAATAATTTGGATTATCAATTTATATATGATATATTAACACAGAAATAATTAAAATTATTCAAATTGCAAATTTGAAGTACAGCAGTGAATTTCGCCAGATTACAATACATTTTTATTATTTTATTATTTATTTTATTTTATTATTATTATTATTTATTTTTTTTTTTTTTTGGTCGCACAAAATTCAAAAATTTGTTTTTATAATTTATTTATTTATATCAGTAACTAATATACCTCAGTAATAAAAAGAAAGATTTTAATTTTTTTATTTAAAAATTATATATAAAAAAGTATCTTAAGGTAGGCCTTGTTTGATTTAAATATATGTATGTGGGCGGTGGGTGTGTCCGTTACCCTATTTTGTTAAAATTTTGCATGTATCTATATTTTGCTGTAATAATCACCTGCAGGAACTTTCATTTATCTACGACAACTCCTTTCATTTTTGTCCATTCGCTCTAGGAGATCGACGCACTGTACGTCGCTGTCCCATATGCACTATCAGTGAAAAATTTAATAAACCGAATTTCCATTTGCAATTCACCGCTAAAGCAGAACGAAATCCAAGATTTTCTAAAATGAATGATTACGGGCAATGAAAAGTCCAACACATACAATAATAATGTGCGAAAATATTATGGACGAAGCAGTGGAAAGCTTCGCAGAAGTTGGCAATGCCAGGATTGACACCAATAAATGTAACGCTATATGTCTGTTGGAATTAGAAGGGACTTGTTCTAAAACCTGGTTAAACGATTGGTTCTGATCTCTACTATCAACAGTTAACGATATTGAAGCAAGCAATTTAATTAAAACGGCCAAAATTGATCAACAAAACAGGTGTTGTATTCCATCATGACAACGCCAGACTACACATTCCATTGATGACCTAGCAGAAACTAAGAGAGAGCTTGGCTAGAAAGTTTTAATGCATACACCATATCTCAGATCTTGTATCTTTAGATTATCATATGTTTTGATCTCTGCAGAGCCCACTTGATGGTGTAAATTCAAACTCCGTAGAGGCCTACAATGACTTGACCCAAAAAATGAAAAAGGTTATTGATCAAAGCGGCATATATCAGCAACTTTCTCTTTGACGACACTGTTTACTCTCAAACATGTTCAGTTTGGTCTGTAATGTAACCTTGAGTCGACTTACAAACGAATAACGCTGGCAGATTACTGAAATTTATTATCAAAATTCTTGCTCGGTTAAGGACCTTTTTATCGGAAAATTGTGTTCAGGGACCAGATTCATTTTGTGGTTAAATGCATATGTGAGCAAGCAAAATTACCAGAAACATTGTCAGAAACATTGCAAGAACGCCCATGCATTCCGAAAAATTTACCTTTTGGTGTGGATTATGGGCTAATAGCATCACGAAGGTATGAACGTCAATTACAATTTTCTTTTTCTTTTTTTGATCAAAATAAAAGACCTAGACTTGGCTGACATATATGCCACAAAGCACGTGGTTCGGTGAATAGTTTATTCGACGTTTGGGACCGGACAACTGGCCGCCTAGATGGTGCAATTTAACGCCTTTAGACGATTATTTGTTGAACCATGTTAAGGCTCATGTCTATAAAGACAAGCCCGCAACGGTTGACGCACTGAAAGCCAATATTGAAGTATTTATTCTCGAGGTATCGGCCAAAATTGGACCCACCGTATGAATCATTTTAATGGGTAAACGCGGTCAACATTTCATGAAATCATTTTTAAATATTGAATTGTATAGATCGTTCTAGCGGCTCAAATAATGATTTCATACATTTCCCTAAGTTTTATGTAATTTTTTTTAATCAAATCCTAATGCTCATAAAAAAATCAGCCGATATTTGGTTTAATAAAGCTCGTTTCAAATACAAAAAAAAATAAAATAAGTAAATTTTGGTCAAATTTATGAATAAACTTTTCCAAACACCCAATATACTACATGTATCTCAAAACATTGACATCTTTGATCAAACAATACGAAAGGTAACTTGAACACCTGTAAATGTGGCTTTGTAGTAAAAAAAAGGCCTAAGCTAAGTTGATGATTACGACGAACATAGATTCCAACAGAATGGATAACTATAAGAACGTTGGTAACTACAATGTGGGTGCCTCCGTAAATGACTCTACCAAGATTGACTTTGGGATAAAGAAAAAAATAGTGCTGTTGATAAAAGCTACTCTGGATGAGGTAAGCAATTTCGAAGGGAAACACACTCACGACACACAAAATAAAGGGTCCGCCAAATAATTTTTTTTTTTTTTTTTTTTTTTGAAAATGCTATAAACAAAAAACTACTGAATATTCTTTCAAATTTCTTTTTTATTTGAAAGTACAATACTTCCGGTTAATAATGGAAAATAATTTCATTCAAACGGCTGCCTCGGCTGGTCATGCAGTAGCCTACACGATCGGTCTAATTTTATCGTTTGTGTGCAGCTGTATTTCACCAGTGGCTTCACGAATATTGTCCTTTTAAGCGTCAATTGTCTTTGGCTTGTCGGCGTAACACTTATCGTTGACGGCACCCCAAAAATAATAGTCCAACGGTGTCAAATCGCAGCTCCGAGGTGGCCAAACGACATCAGCTCTGCGGCTGATAATGCGATCTTCAAAAACAGGGCGCAAAACATCGAGTGTAGCTTCGGCTGTGTGGCACCTAGCGCCGTCCTGTTGAAACCAAATGTTGCTAATATCCTCCTCTTCAATTTTTGTGAACAAAAATTCGTTAAACATGGCCCGATAACGATCGCCATTGACTGTAGCGGCCACTCCTTGCACATTTTCGAAGAAAAATGGCCCAATTATGCCTCTGGACCAAAATCCGCACCAAACAGTGACTCGTCTTGAGTGTATCGGCTTTTCAATGTATGCGTGCGGGTTTTCTGTGCCCCAAAGCGACAATTTTGCTTGTTTACATACCCGCCAAGATCAAAATAAGCTTCATCTGAACATTACCATGATTTTCAAAGTAATGTCGCAATATTTCCCAGCGTTATTCAAGCGTATACACAACCATATTCGTTCAGCGGAAGGATAATCCTAATTATCTGTTAAATCAGACATGAGCTTAGTGTTACCATTCACGAAATAAGCACTAGTTGAAAAAAAAAAACGTTAAATGGCGGACCCGATAACACTTATACTCACCCAAAAATAACTTTTATACTCACTACACAAACAAATGAAGCATTGCTTGGAGTTTTTGAGAGACATACCCATTGTGGGAATCATGAACTCTAACAGCTATATTCCCATATTGCTGTAGTAAAACTCATAAGGTTACTAAGCCTGAATTGGCTAGAACATGTTGTGTGAATTGATGAAAATGCTTTGGCGAGAAAAACTTTTTATAACGAACCCAATGAATATCGCTAAAGGTGGCGACCAACACTGCGCTAGAAAGATCAAGTACAACAAAACATCTCAATACTTGCCATTAACAAATGGAAAAGAAGCACCTGACTATCTATTCTACGTGCAGGGTGTACCCCCCCACGAGAGAGTTGTAAAGTCCCATAAGTATGTTAGTGCCATACACATTACATTTCTTGTACAATTGTTAAGTTACCTTTAGTACTATTTTCATCCCTCGTTTTTACAACAATATTTTCGATTTATAAAAGGTTTAATAAGTATAATTTATATGAAAATTTGTTTTATTAACCCTTTTTACATCGAAAATAGTTATTATGAATAAGGGGGAGTACAATATATACCCCCGGGAGTAAAATATTTATTAAAATGCAATTTTAAGTCTTTAATTTTGTTTTATAAAAAAGCAACATTAATTAATAAAAAATAATAAAAGAAATATAATAATAAAAAACAATAAAAATTATTAATAAATCATTAAATGAATGTTTTTTATTTCATTGGGGTTTCATGTTACACCGACATAAATTAAAACAATTTTTATGTAAATTTCCAAGAAAGGCCAAACATGTACCGAAAAATAAATAGAAAATAAATTCCATCCAGGCAAGAAAAAAAAGTTCAATAACTTATTGGTGGTAATAGTTTTGGGGGTGGTTTTCTTTTTTTTACTTTATTTCAAAAATATTCCCTTTTTTTTAACTGTAAAGGAAATTTTTCAAATTTTTCTTGTGCTTCCTAAGTTCCTAGACTATTTTATGTCTTTCTAATTCATGGCATTTAAGATGTCTTAACATGGCTTAAGTTTGTTTATTTTTTTTTTTATTTTTCGAAAATGTTTTAATATTTAATTTGTATTTCTATATCTGTACATAAAAATATTAGATTTTATTTCACTTACATTAAATGGATTAAATAGACTTTAAAGAGGGAAAATAACGGAAAAAAATTTTAAAAAGGTGCCATATTAATTGTAACAGTTTCAATTGTCTGTCACGAACATTTCTTGGAAAGGTTTATGTATTTAACTTTATGTAAATTGAAATATTTGATATTCTACATGGAAACATTCAATAATTAATCTCCAGTAAAAAATAAAACGGCAACAATTTTAAATCGAATTAAATTTTTTTAGAATTTTTCCAAACTTTATTTTTTTCTTAATTTATAAAGCCTATAAACGATTTTCGTACTAAATCAAATAGTTTAGGAGAAATTATTTTCTAAAAACAATCCACTATTACCTTAAAAATCTCCCGCTTCAAGAACAAGTCCATTCATGGTTTTGGTGAGAGTAAGGTTGTGGCTCTGGATATCTCAAAGGTGATTGATAGAGTTTGGCACGAGGCTCTCATTTCGAAACTTAATGCCAAGCATCTCTAAATGAGATGATGAACATTCAGTCCTGAAGATTATATTTTATATTTAAAACGAGCTTTATTAAATCCCTTCTAAGGTTTTTGGGGTTACTTATACCATTAGCCTTTGTTATGATGTAACATAAAACCTTTTCTATTGATCCATTCTTACCGTTTTAGTTACTTTGCTTACTTCAATCTTGTTTACTGATAACAGTAGAGATCATATTCAATGCTTTGCTCAGGTTGTTGGAGATCATTCACTTTTCATCTCCATTAATTATTTGTCTCAGAAACGGTTCGATTTATCTCAATTTTTTTCATGATTTCATTGACTTTACACATCAAAATTATCGGATAAAAAACGAGACATTTTATTCATAAGCTTTTCAAATTTTTTCAGCAGCCTGTGACTTATTCTTAAATTTTCTCTAAGAGAAAAGCAAAGTATGACGTTAATGTTTCGAATCTTAAACGTAGATAACTTCTGACAGAATAATGCGATTTTAATAAAATCTTCTAACAAAGTGAAGCTTAAAATGTCACCTTTCCTTTTGGCTGTTGTAACAATATTTTTGAATATTTTGTATTTTGTCTTATAAAAGGCATGGTTCTTATTACATATTTTAAAATAATGAAATTTTTTTCTACTTTAATACTTTTTTATTGCTTTATCATCATATGTTTGCATTTTTTAATTTTGGAGCACATCTCTCGATATTTCTAATGCATAAACTCTGAGTAACTAAATCAGTTCAATTTTGTTTAAGTCTTTTAAAGGATGAATTCTTGAAACCGGCTAAATGTTTTGTAAATGTTTTTTATACTTTTACGGATGTCGTTAATGTTTGCGCATATATAATCCTTTTTTAATAACAGCAACAGCTACGTTTAAAATGCTCAATGCAAAATATGGCTGCTCACAAAATGGGACTATTATTTTTCATTTTGTGAAAAATTTCAATAAATTAAAAAAATTTTTTTAATTTTATTTTCCATTTAAAGGATATTCTTTAGAAACATAAAATCCTTTTAGATGCAATCTTAGCTTGTGCTGTCTTTAGGACTAAAACATATCACATGTTACCTTACACACATTCCATGGTTTTATTGGCAATTACTTGCTTTTTACACACAAAAAAATTCTCTTTACTTGTTGATTTAATAAACTTGACTATCTTAGCAGTGCTATTTATTTTATATATTTTTAAAAGCATTTTTTATTACTTTTCAAGCTTCTAAATTTCACATGAAAATCCATAAAAATTTACAAAATAAATTTCTTAAAAGACGTAAACGTTTCCTTCTTTTATTCACAAAAATAGTCTGGCTGGCTGGCTAAGAAGAAACTTTATTGGCCTTAACGAGTATTTACAAAGCGAACATAAATCGACATAAATTCATAGGGTTCCATCTCACTAAAGTACATAAATATTTTATTGATGAAGGAATAATTTTATGGTCAATATGATTAATTTCCAATAAAACACATGTTTTACCAAAAAAAAAAAAAAAATACTAAAAGAATGTGAGAAAAACCCATAAAAGTTGAATCATAAAATCTCAACAGCTAAAGCAATAAACCTTTATAAAAAATGGGAAGGCAGTGACACTCTAAAAGCATGGGGGTGGTGCTAAAAGGCTTGTAGGCTTTTATTTTATTTCTTTCATTTTATTTTACGGCAGGTAAAAATGAAATTCAATAATCCAAACATTAAATGTGAACTAAAACGAGTGTTTAATGACTCAAAGCCAATGGCAAGGAAATAATAAAAATAAACAGAAATTGGTAAGTTAACACCTGACAGTTTAGTAACAGTTTGGATAAGATAGAGAAAGTTGACACTAAAAAAACAAATTTTATTTATTAAAAAGAAAAGGAATACTCGTATATGAAAATTTTACATACGAAATGATTTAAAAAAAAATTTTTTTATGAAGAGAAAATATAGCTGTTGGGTGTGCTTCAATGGTGGCCAACAAGAATACTTTCCTTGTAGTAGTAGTAGTTTTTCAACAAAACAAACAAACAACTTTAGTGCGCAAAGCGGCGTACATCTGCTTTCATCAAATGCTATCACATTATTATTATTAATTCCCATAACATTCCATAAAGGAACATGGGGGACTTCTCTCAGTGAATGAGCAGCACCCGATTCTAAAGTGTTTTTATAGAGGTATAGAACTTTAAGTTGGCATTACTTTTCAAGATGGCGACCGATTTAACAGCTGTCAAGTGATTTATTCTCAGTTTGCTTTGACAATTCATCATAAATAGACTCACGCCTGAATAATGCTTGCAAATAGTGCAATTTTCATTTTTCATATGTGTTTTTTTTCAATTTTCAATTTTTATAAGCGAATTTTGTTTAGCGATGAAGCGCACTTCTGGTTGAATGTCTACGTCAACAAACAAAACTGCCGCATTTGGAGTAAAGGTAATCCTCAAATGTATGTGGAAACATCGTTACATCCAGAAAAATTGACTGTTTGGTGCGCGTTATGGGCTGGTGGAATCATTGGTCCGTACTTTTTCAAAAACGATGGTGGCCAGAACGTTACAGTCAATGGTGATCGGTATAGAGCAATGATTACTAACTTTTTCATTCCTGAATTGAATAACCGTGATGTCCAGGAATGTCAACCAGACGGCGCAACATGTCACACAGTTCGTGACACAATAGATTTATTGAAAGACACGTTTGGTGACCGCCTAATTTCACGTTTTGGACCTGTGAATTGGCCTCCAAGATCTTGTCATTTAACACCGCTAGACTACTTTCTGTTGGGCTATGTAAAGTCATTGGTCTATGCGGTAAAGCCACAAACGCTTTACCATTTGGAAGACAACATTCGCAGTGTTATTGTCGATATACGGCCACAAATGTTGGAATAAGTCATCGAAAATTAGACGTTCAGATTGGACTACATCCGCGCCAGCCTTGGCGGTTATATGCCAGAAATCATATTTAAAATGTAATGCCACAAGATTATCTTTCGGAAAAATAAAATTCATGTCAATCGAATAATCCATCGTTGTTTTATTGCAACTTAAAGTTCTATACCTCTATAAAAACACCCTATATTTTCAAACTCATTGAAAGGGATCTACAACTTAACGCCGGCTCCGAACCGCAAATGCATTTAGAGAGACTTTCAGTGGTAGTAATATTCATAACCAGTTACTAGCTAATGTCATGAGGTGATACCACTGTCGAAAAACGTTTTTTCTTTTTTAAGATGGTCTGGCCTGGTATTGAACCGACGACCTGCTGGTTGGTAGGCGGGTGTCTTACCTACCATACCACAGCAACTATCTCATAACTGAATGAAGTTGTTGTTTATTTCTTGAATATTTCATTGTTGTTTATTCATTTGAATATTTTTGTTTTCGTTCGGGTGTATCCCTATAGAGAACCGATTAAACATCGGCCCTCCAATGCCGACTTGGCTATCTTTGGTCAAGTTTATATATTTTATATCCGGCTTTGCATAGCATTCTTTCTAACAAGTACTTAATGAATAATAATTATAAACCGACCGATTCGCTACAATTATAAATATAATGCATAGGTTGTTTAATGCGCCTTTTTGTATTACGCGTATACAAATACAGTTCCAAAATTATCCTGCCCAACAAAGACTTAATTTGATTTTATCTCGATACATTTTTCCCAGCGATAATCAATAGCATCGATACCCTTTAGCCATTAACCGCAGACTTTACTTATTAACTGTTGCTAAATCTTTTATTACCAATAGCTTTTTAGATTAGAAAATAGAAAAATAAACCGGCGGAGCTAAATCTGAAAAATAAGTTGATTGGCGGAATACTTCACACTTTAATTCATAGTTTTTGATAACCGCAATAGTGGAAGTGTGAACTGATGCGTTGTCTTGATAGAACAAAATAATAAATTGATAATAAAAATGAATGAAATTGTTTTAAACTGTCTTCGACTTTTTGGCACACCATTCCTCCAATACAGTCTACTGTTTTGACTGTTTTTTGTCTCAGTTATAAAGCGGTGATGCCATGTTTCGTTCATGGTTATGCAAAAATTTATGCAAAAACTCTTTTATGTGGCGGTGAGACATATCCAAATACTATTGAAACATCTTCATTACGACGTTTTTGTTACTAGTGAGCTAAGGGTGGATATAAATTGCTCATATCTTACTCATTTTCCATTAACTCAAGCACCTTCAGCCGACAATCTTAACTATCTGTGTCATAAATACCTAATTTGGTCGACCAATACTGTTTTTCAACTCAGCAGCTTGTTCGGTCTCCTTTAAAATACTGTTTTATAGTCGTAAACAAAGAAGCTCCATAAATAAACTTTTCAGCATTACTTTTTTTCAACTATTTCCACTTTGAATTATTTTGTTCGCTATTAGAATTACTTATGCGAACTACCTATTCACATGGCGTATTTGTAATTCGTTTTGATGGTTGCTGTTCTTCGGTGAAACATAGCCAAATACTATTGAAACATCTTCATGACGACGTTTTCTTACTAGTGAGCTAAGGGTGCATATAAATTGCCCACATCTTTCTCATTTTCAATTAACTCAAGCACCTTCAGCCGACAATCTTAACTATCTGTGTCATAAATACCTAATTTGGTCGACAATTACTGTTTTTCAACTCAGCAGCTTGTTCGGTCTCCTTTAAAATCCTGTTTTATAGTCTTAAACAAAGAAGCTCCATAAACAAACTTTTCAGCATTACTTCCACTTTGAATTATTTTGTTTGCTATTAGAATTACTTATGCGAACTACCTATTCACATGGCGCATTTGTAATTGGTTTTGATGGTTCCTCTTCTTTTCTTGTTATTTTTGTTTATTTTATTATTATTATGATTCATTTTTTTGTTATTTGTCAGTAAATTATGTTTTAGACATATAAAAAAGGTTAGGAAACTAAATAAACACATTTATTGTGGATAAGCACCTTATTAGGACGAAGATAACATTACTTTTGTTGCAAGTGAAATTGACTAAATGAATCTAAATTACTTACAATTTGAGTTTTTTGCTCTTAAAATTGTTAATGAGGAATTATGTAATTCGTCACATAATTTTGGGGATTGAATTACGCATGAGAATTATGAAAAAATTGTCGTGTGAGCATACCTTTGGCGTGATCTCGACAATTTTTTTACTCTCGAAACAGACCTATTATATAATTTGTAGAGAACTAAAAAACTTATTATTTTGGAAAGCATTAAATCAAGTCCCAGACCAGACTATATAAAGAATCTACAGCGGTATCGCCGCAAACCATTAACTGGTAACTGGGTATGAGTATTACTACAACTTAAAACTCCTCTAATGCATTTGCCGTTCGGTGCCGTCTTGAAACTGTAGGTTTCTTTTAGTGAGTGCAAAAATGGGTCCAGCTCATTGACTAAAAGAAGTCGACGTGTTTCTTCATAGAATGCTATGGGAATTATTACGAGTATTATTATTATCAATGAAGTTGGTGATTATGCGGAAAGAATTATCGGATATTTCATATTCAAAATTTTGGGATGATTTGGCAATGAGATTTTTAGGTATACACACAGATTTGGGTCGCTGAATTCAAATATGCACTTAACTTTTTTAATTTTTTCTGGTTTTCGAGATATTACATAAAATATTATTTTTTTTATAACTTTAAACGTTTAATGTCTATTTTATTCAATAAAAAGCGAAAATATAGAAATTAAGCCTGCCGTGGTCTCAATATAGAAACTCAACTGAAGGTTAAAATGAATGAAGTTCTTTTGAACGGAATTTTTTAAAATACTATGTACGTATCGGTGTTGTCAACCTTATAAACCACAACAATTCTGTTTTCTTTTGGTAACATATTTGTATTTAAGCGTTTTAGACAATAAAATATTAAAAATAATTTTTTTATTTAAATTTTATGTAAAATTAAGAAAAATCCTCACATTTAGGCGAAAATTTGGCCGATTTTCTCTATGCTTCTATTTTAGTAGCAAAAAAAACCTACATGTAGAGGTTTTCCCCTAATTCTGGCAACACTGATAAGATAGTGTGGAAGGACTTTGTTTTAAAATTGCAAGATCGAACATTTTATATGTTTTTGATTCTGTTGATCATGAAACGGTTCTTCTAAAGGCAACTACACACTAGTAATTAATTCACTACAAGAAAAAAAAACTTACAAATTTCGTTCTACATTAAAAACCTCAATTAATCTTCCGGTATTAAAATTAAATAACAATTGTTAATTGTTATGAATAAGAATAAAAAAGCGCTTTATCCACAAAATGTATGAATCTTAACTAATTTGAATTTAGAAGGCAAAATACAATAGTTTTATGGATACGACTGTTATTTTTTCTTACATTTTAATGACTAAAAAGCGTACGTATTTTCGTAGAGGATATCTTTTTAACGTGTAGGGAAAAATCGAATTATTTTTAGCAAATGTAAAATTAATTGTCCCATAGACAATTCAATATGTCCCTTTATATTGATGATAAATTTTTTTTTTTTTTTTTTTTTTTTTGAAAACAGGACGCAAAACATCGAGCGTAGCTTCGGCTGTGTGGCCGTCTTGTTAGAACCAAATGTTGCTAATATCCTCCTCTTAAGTTTTTGTGAACACAAATTCGTTCAACATGGCCCCATAACGATCGCCATTGACTGTAACGGCCACTTCTAGCTCATTTTCGAAGAAAAATGGCCCAATTATGCCTCTGGACCAAAATCCACACCAATCAGTGACTCTTGGGTATATCGGCTTTTCAATGTATGCTTGTGTGATTTCTCTGCCCCAAATGCGTCAATTTTGCTTGTTTACATACCCGCCAAGATCAAAACGAGCTTCAGCTGTAAAGATGATTTTTTTTTGCAAAATCGGCACAGGCCCACTTAGCGAAGCGAAAAAAGCGTATACACAAGCATATTCGTTCAGCGGAAGGATAAAACTAATTATCTGTCAAATCGGACATGAGCTTAGTGTACCATTCACGAAATAAGCACTAGTTGAAAAAAAAAAACGTTAGATGGTGTGTACATCGAAGACCTAAAGAAAACATGTAAAAAATACTAGCTTGACATGGCTTTAATGCTATAACTTGGACTCTACGTAATTCTAGTAATATGCACGGTAACATGAGACTTAGTATGTCGATCGCAGGCCTACTTAGCGAAGCGAAAAAAGCGTATACACAACCATATTCGTTCAGCGGAAGGATAAAACTAATTATCTGTCAAATCGGACATGAGCTTAGTGTACCATTCACGAAATAAGCACTAGTTGAAAAAAAACGTTAGATGGCTGGCGGACCCTATACGTGTTTACATCGAAGACCTAAACATCCAAAAAATTACTAGCATGACATGGCTTTAATGCTATAACTTGGGCTCTACGTAATTCTAGTAATATGCACGGTAACATGAGACTTAGTTTGCAATGTATGCTCTAGGAGGGAGCAGAACAAAGTATCCTGGTAAACTATTAAATTTGGCTCCTCAAGAGAATTTGGCATACAACGCTTTAGATGCTTATGCGATGCATAAGCTGATGATATAGTGTACGTATGTGTGATTTTATTTTAACAAATAACAATAAAAGGCAGCAAAATGTAGTACTGCCTCGTATATATTTTTTTTTCTTGCAATGAAAGTATTATTGCTTTTTCTTAAATATTATGGAAATAAATATTTGTTTAACAAGCATATTAACGCTTAAATTTGTTTATATATGTAAAGAGGAACTTCTATAGAATGCATTGTTTTGTGTAGCACATGACATTAATTAAATAATTTCGAATATTTTTTAAGTCTCAGAATTGTTAAAAATAATATGATGACCTAAAAGTTATATTGTCGTTGCCATTTGCTGGTCTTTACACCAGTTGTCTTTATTAAAAAAGTTTTTAAAAGTTCACACAAAGAAAAGTATAAATGAAAATCATTATAAATGTTGTTGTTCTTCTGATAAATATTTCCTTACTGTTTTAACTGTTATTAAAAAGAACAATAGCTACTATGAAAAAATAAAGTTTTATTGAAAAACTTGTTTTCTAAAATTAAAAAGTTTTCTTTTTTTCTCTAAATTACCTGCCTTATTATTGGTTAATTTAAAAAAAATAAAACTCGTTTAAATAGGGAAAAAGATTTTATATTTATGACATAAGTGTTTTTAAATAGAACGAAAAATTAAAAATAAAGAAGACTCAGAGCTCATTAGGCCCACTGAAATATGCAGAGTTGTTCAAATCAAACACATGCTAAGTCCGTAGTTAATGCATCACATATCAAGTAGAACCCATAAAGCCAGATTTTATTTAGCTGCCGGTGTTAGTAGTTTAAGTCAAAATACCTAATTCCGTGCTACTCTAAAGCTTACATTGAGACTTAACTGAGTGTTTTATTTAGATCTTCGTTTTATGTATTATGACTTTGTGTACAAGATGTTATTGAAGAGCTTAGTTTTATAATTACAACTTCGTGGGTCTTATATGTTTTTGATTTTGTTGATCGAATTGTTGATTTTGTTGATTGACAGTTTTAAGCTTCATCATATTCATATCGTTACGATTTAACTTTTTTAAATCGTTTCAGTTCGTTTAAATTGCGTTAAAATAAACACAGCTTTAGTTTTGTTACAGTTTTATTTATTTTACTACACAGTAACTTTTATACTGTCTATCTTAATAGAACACTTACAGCCTGTTTCCAGATGACGAGCGTAAGAAAACGTTCGTCTAACGAGTTGAGTGACTTGTCTATTACTAGTACAAACACTAACAATAATTGAGTGCTTTGTTTGTGTTTTACATATAAACGCTCGTCATCTGGAAACAGGCTCTTAATATTCGTTTATACAGCACTTTTATTTCCTCTTTAACACGTCTTTATCTTACGACAGCCAAATGATAACTACCTCACTTGTAGGTAAAGCAGCCCCTTTATATACCTAATTGCCTACAGTTTGGAAGGTTCAGGAAATATCGACCATCTTCTATTTTTATATGCGTTAATTCAAGTGTAACGTAAAGAGGTCATGTGGCAGTGCTGCCAGACTGACAGGGTGACACAAAATATACCAAAATCCTACAATACAGTGTTGTATTTTTATTTTTGTAACAATATCATCAGATTCATATCATTTTGTAGCGCTAAAACTCAGGGTGAGCCTTAGCTTGATCAGTCATTCACGCATAAACGACTGAACCGATTTTGTTGAATTGTTGAATTTCTTCATTTGTTTTCAAATAGTAATTATCAATAAAATAACATATTTAAGTCCATATCACTAATTTTAGAAAAATTATATTGTTAATTTTTAAGAAAATATTGTTATTTTTGTATGAACAAAATAGAGTAGAATCACAACTGGTATTAATTATTGCTAACGCATACATTGTACCAATCAAGACAATGAATGGGTGAGGGCATTTTTTAGAATTTTTCTTTGTTTTGATTAACGGTGATTAGTTGATCATCATTATTACTTCAGTTGAGCTTCCACGTCGTCTTCATAGAGAATAAAAGTCGGGCTCAACTCAAAATAATATTGCTGGAGGCAACTACTGATCTCGAATGACCAAAGAATTTTACTAATAAATTCAGCTATGACTTGTAGTATTGTCGTAGTGTTGAGAAAATATACTGGTATCGAGGACCATATATTCCAGGAGTAATGGTGACTGGAGAAAAAACATTAATTACCATGAAATACCACTACATGGGAAATGCTGGCATAGACTGTCAAAAAGGGGTAAACGCTAGGGTTCTGTTGAGTAATTTTTGTACCAATACCAGTTGATTCGTGTAAATTTTTTTTAACTGAGTTGTTCATAAAAGATAAGGAGTTTAAGGGAATCGGATAGTTTTTTTGATTGTTATCCTGGAACCAGCTGTAATCTACCCTGCTAAAACAAATTGTTATCATTGTTATATAACAACAGCATCAACACTAAAGTAAACCAATTTTATGGTTTGCCTATGATACGATCTCGTTAATATAAATGTTAGATGGTATGCTTTTTATCAAATTTAGATCTAAGAGAGGTTAAATCAGTGGAAAACGGGCCAAATTAGGTCGTATGAGAAATAATTTTTTTGATTCAGTTTGTTTATGAGTCAATCACTCGTAAATCATCCAGCTAACGAAAGTCCAATAAGGTGACTTTTTTGAAATTGGATCAAGGGGACATGAAAAGCGAGGGGAAAACAGTTAAAATTAATAATTTTTTTTTTGTTAGCTAACATTTATCATCCACTAAAATGTGTTGTACAAAAGTACATTTTAAAAAGTTGCACTTTTGAGTGGTTCATTCCACTTGCTATTCCATTACCAAGTTGCACATTAAAATAAAAAATTAACTTCAAAGAAAGTGTGGCCATGGCACTTTCCATAAAAAATTTAAAATATCGTACATCTCAATAAATATATCAGCAGGAGACATCAAAAGTCGTCTTGGCATTATTCTTATCATCACACAGAGACTCCAGGTATTCATTAACAAGTGCCTCAGAATCATATGCAGAATATTCTGGCCTAACAACATAAGTGACACAGACGAACCCATACTGAAACAGATAAGGGAAAGAAAGTGGCGAAAAAGTCAAGAAAGTATCACTAGAATGTCACTCGAGTGGAATCCTCAAGGCTCAAGAAATTGTGGTCGACCAAACAACACCTGGAGACGCACAATTATCCAAGAACTGAGACAGAACAACCTAACATGGGAAGAGGCAAAGTCAACAGCTGTAAACCGAGTTAGATGTAGATGCTTTGTGGAAGCCACATGCTCCCAAGAAGAGTAACAGGAAAAAAAATGAAGATTTTTAAATGAAATTTCTGTGGTTCATAGAAAAACTTACAAATTTTATTAAATTTGGCATGTAGCCTTTAAAACTGAAGTAAACACAATTTGTTGTAGTAGAAATCGTTTGACTGGGTTTGAATTGAGATTATTTTAATGTTGAGACATTTGTTTATGCCAAGATTTACAAAATTCGTTTTTCGTTTTGTTTTTATTTATTAAAGAAACTCCGAAAATATGATAAGACCACACACGAAGCCTTCAAAGCAGCCTCATTCTTTTAAAATATTAATTTTTCATGATACTCATTACAAAAATTACAAATTTTCTATTCACTTAGCACAAATATTATTTTGATCTCAAAATCTTAGATAACAAAAACTAATGTCATCTAAACTCTTTAAAAAATAGGATCAAGAGTTTAGCCATTTATTTTCTAGAATTTTAATCAAATGTAATTTCTTTTTTATTTTTACCTTTTTTATACATATACTTTTTTGCTGAAAACAATCGTTAATTTAAATTTCGCTTAAATTCATAATTTTAAATTCTTATCCAAATTTCGTATTTTTTTTAGTCATTTGCAATTAATTAAGTATTTTTTTATAATTTTTTTACATTTTACATTTTGTTTCACTAATTTATGTTTTATTTTTTAAATCACTTTAATTTTAAGCACATTTGAAACCCTTGAAAAAAGTAAGAAATATGAAGAAGAAAATATTTTAAAAAGGGCCTGACATTTCATTTGAATTTTTCATACATGCACACGTACAACCATTAAGCCTTTAAATATGCAACACTTTGTATTTTATATAATTTTTGAAGGGGTTCTCTTTTCGCTTTTACTCTGCAATTTTATTTTATTTTTATAATATTAATATTTCATGTCCAGCTTAATGGAAAAAACTTTAACATATTTTTCCACAAATTTTCAAACTACTTAACGCACGAACACCCTCACACACATACCAATTTACGTAGGCCTTTCTTACAAATTACAATTTTACATAGGGACTCATTTACGTTGTTTAATTAAGAACAGCCACAAAAAAAACGAAAAACAATAACAACTATACTTTCACGTGTCTTTATAGCGTTTGTCGCCATCCTTTTAATGAGTAGTGTGATGCGTATGTGTTTGTATAACAACCAAGTAACACAATAAATATATTGTAAATAATTAAAAACAAAACCAAAAAACTGTTACATTTTATACGTTTGTGTTAAGTACCAGCACGACCGATCGACCGAGGCATACAAATGCGTGCGAGCAAAAAAATATGACTGTTAAACAGCTTTGTAAGCTGGCGAATGTCTGTCTAAAATTGAAAAACAACACAACAATGTATAATCGAGGCGCCACTTGTTCTCGTTGTTTCGTTGTTGAGTAGAACCTGTCGTTTTTGTTTTGTGTATGTCTGTGTGTAAAATTTTATTGTGTGCCGAAGTTAAACGAAAGTCTTTTTATAGATGCCGTTGTTGTTGGTGTTGTTCTTGTATTATTACTCTCTTTTGCTTGACTTTCTCTTTTATTTTATTTGTTTTGTATATGTATTTGTGTAATGTTTACAGTTTTTCCTTATGAGAATCTCTTTTTGTAATTACAAATGTATTTGTATTTGTAATTTGTAGGACTTTAGGTATGTATGTGTAGTTTGTTTTGGTTTTTTTACGGGACACTACGTATGAAAGAGTAAAAAAGTGTGTTTGACAACAACAAATATTTCTTTGAAGAGTTTCCAACACTTAACAGCAGCACTGTTGATTTTTTTCTTCAGTTTGTTTTTGTTGTTATGCTTTAAAAAGAAACTTTGTTTTTTGTTACAATTTGTATTTGTTTTTTGTTTTTGTTTTCCTGAATCCACAGTTGTTTTCGTGGAGTGTTCTTTTTTCCGTTTGTTTTTGTCTTACTTTCTGCATGTAAGAAAAAAAGTCAGTGGGCTTAGAGACTGTAGCATCCATCAACTATGCTTGTACATATGCTATTAAGTGAAATACAAGAGAAATACAAAGGATTCATATATAACTACTTGTGTCGGCCATACTAATATTTATTCTAAAATAATTCATTAATAAAAAAGTTACTCAATTTTTTGAGTAAGTAGCGGGTTATATCCAATTTAGATGAAATTTTTTCAAGATAAATTTTCTTTAATTGTTTAAAATGAATATTGCTCCATAATTAATGTTTTTTCCCATTTATTATATTTATTACTTAATTTATTTTATTTATTTATTGGAAACAAGAAATTGTTTTTCTTTGTTTTGAATCCAGGTGTGTATTAGTGATATCTATGTATATAGAAATGTTATATAAAAAATATTACTCATACGTGTAGAACAAATATTAAGAATCTTCGGTAGAACATACTCGTAGTACATACATATGTATGTACTAAAAAAATCTGTGTAGGATTATATTGGATTTCACCAATTGAAACAAAAATCGATTATTTTACATTATTTTCATGAATACTTTCTTCTGCGTTCAGAGAGAGAAACTTTCCTTTACAAGTCGTTTAAACGTTATTTTTGGACATAGACTTCAATATCATCATTGATGTCATTTAATTGCTTTTGTGTCGTTTCTTTTTATCTAACTTGAACTCCATCAATATAGAGTACTATGAGTGACTTTGAAGAAAGCAATTAATTTTTAGGAACCAGTCCGGAAGAAAATTACTGTGTTTTACTCTCGTAACTTTACTTTGCGCCTTCGTTTTTCGAATGTCAGGAACCAATACAAATATGTTTCGATATCCGTCTCAATATTTCTGCAAAGCAAGCTCTGCTTCTGACCCGCTCAAAATATTCCCTACTTCTCGAATTCAAAACCACGTGAGTATGTATCAAGCCAAGTAGTTTACTTTCTTCCTCTATATTGTCTTCTTACAACATTTCCTGTTTCTCATAATTATTATACATAACTCGGCGGTTGTTCAAAATTTTTATAGCTTTATCATGTATGTATATGAGGCTATCCTATGTTCCATGGTTATAGCTTTACATAAATTGCACTGCATTAATCAACAGATATTATTGCCTCCATTAACAACTTCTTTGATGATTGATGATTTGATGCTTTCTTAGCATAAATTTTAATATGTTCACCGGTTTCCATAGCTACATTCGTCCTCTGTCTGTAATAAACAAGCAAAGAATGCTGCAGTTTAGTAGTTGAAATTGTAACAAACATCGAAATTCAGAAATCTTCTGCTTTCAACAAAACAAAGATACATAAATCGAAACCTATTAGCCGCTTGGAAAATACGTTCCTGCAGCATAAGCTATTGCTATATTTGTTCCACAGTAGATAAGAATGCTAAGAAATCTACCATCTGTCTGAGAAATTTCAAAATAATATCGACTTACACACATACATGCATAATTGAGTGTATCAGCAATTGTTCTCAGCAACATCACGAACTTTTTTGTATTACTTTTATTGTCTTTCTTTTTTCGTTATTTTCATTGTCATTATTAAAGTTTCCCTCTTTTTTTTGAGAAACTTTGTGTAAGTGTGTGTGTGTGTGTGTGAGAAAGAGAATGTGATGTTTTTGAAGTTTTTAGTCAGGAATTTACGCACTTCATATAATTCTTACAGTTACTTGCTTATGTTGTTGTTGTTATTGTTGTTTGATTGTTTTGTCGTTGTTATTTGTTATTTTTGTTCTTCTTTCCCGTAAAGAATAACAAAAACAACAGAAAAACAGAAAATATTATAATAAATGTATCGAAGAAGCATTAAATTGCATGTGTATAATGAGTGTCAAATACGTGAGACTTTTTTGTTAATGCTCACGTTTCTTTGTAAAACATTTCGTTGGAATCCACAAAATTGACATTTTTTTGCTAGTGTACGTGCTAGTGTTTGCTTTGGTACCTACGTGTGTGTGTGTGTGTGTGGAAGTAAGAGAAGGTAAATATTACTTTTGGATAATGTAAATAGACTCAATAAAATAATAGAGTTAATGTAGCACCACAACCTTATGAGAAGAAACCCACAAAATTCATGAAAAATTAATTTTTATAAATACTTGTAGACTTTATAAGAATATTAGAAATATTTGAGAGTGTTTATAAGCAAAAACACATTTGATTTTTATCAATAAATTGATTAAAATTTTTTCTACTTATTCTACTTGCAAATATTACATTATTTGTGTACTTACAGTATTGGTAAAAATAATAATAGTACATGGTGTGTTATTTACATGAAAATATATCAGGTTCTTATCAAAAATCCAAAAAAAAAAACACTTCTTTGCTACAAAACTATACAATCTTGAACCAGGAATGGATAATTAGTCTGCAAATAGAAGTTTTTTTTAGAGGCAGATTTCATCTATCAAAAGCACTGATGGAATAATGTATGACTTTTCGATTTTACAATGCTGCAGCCTCTTGTTTTGTGAGGTTTGGACAGCAATCGAATGCGCCCAAAAATGAGGGCTGTGGGGAGGAATCAAATGGCTCCACATACTAGTAGATGTCAAATATGATTGTATGCAAAAAAATCGACAATAAAATATTTTTATGCAGATTACCATTAGGATAAGATATAGAGTCTAGGTATGTTTTAAAAAAATATTGTCGATCAGTGACATATTCGACTCCCCTTTTAACTTTATAAAAATATACTTTATTTTACTTTTGTAATGTTCAAACAAAATATTGAAGTTAAAAAATGTTGCCAGTTGGTAGGAGTAGTAATGACTGGCTAACGAGTGATTTTCTTAATCGTTTTGGTTTTGAAAATTGAAAAAAATAAAGAAAATGTATAAAAATTAACGAATATTTATCAGCGCGATAACTGAATGCCTGTTATTTCCTTTTAAAAGATTATTCGATGTAGATGTCACTCACGGTCACTCCGTATGGTCCGTCCATCCCTGCGATTCAATTTAGGCATATTTTTTCAGCCTTTCGTCTTGTATGTCTGCTGTAATGCTGTATTCTAGAGCGAGAATTTTGACTGGAGAGTCTTCGCGTATCACCACAGAAAATTTTTTTTTTTTTTTTGATCAAATCACATGATCTTGGCGACCAATGAACTCTTCTAAAACGTGAGATTAATTGCTTACTAAACCCTCCTCTTAATAAGACCATGGTATCGCGTGTCTTGTGGCATGTGGCATCGTCTTTTTGAAACCACATGTCAACCAAGTCCAATTTAAAAAAAAAAAAAATTATGCTAAAAAAATCGATAATCCATGCACGGTACTTGGCGATTGTAACGTTGATGATGATGCCGCCTGCACACAAACCGCGCCAAAACAATACATCTTTCATGATGCATTAACAGCTCTTGAATTGTCTTTGTCTGCTCTTCACACTAAATTCGGCAATTCTGTTTTCTAACGATAGTAAAATCTGAATCTTAATCCTACTTTTTTAAGGCCCATTCACCACGCTGCAGCTCATTTAGCTGTATATTTTGTATAGTTTCATGTCGAGGTCTTTACTTAAAATCTTCCATGTGGTCAAATAACACAAGCACAATTGTTGACAATTGACATATCGAGAGCGGGTTTGGTGGATTAATGTTCAATAATATAAAACCGGTGTGAAATTTGGTCACTACAGCATTATGACGACCATAAAATGAACGAAATTTACGACACACATTTCTCACACAGCACGAATTTAATAATAGAATTCAATGTTTTGTAAGCGTTGTTCGTTTGTTAGTCCATTAATAGTGAAATTTTGCAAGGTCTTCTGAACGTTTTTAGCATTGCCATACTCCACGAGCCCTTTTTTACATTGTAAAAATTTACACTGAAAAACCAGACTGCAAAAAATCACCCTTTATGTCCATAAAAGTATTGGGTATAAACTTTTTATCTTTCTATGAACAACTCAGGAGTATTTGTGAAGCTTCTCGTGAATTTTTCTCGTTTAACCACATCTATTCAACAGTTAAAAGCCTTCAGAACAAAAAAAACGTAGATTGACCACAGCCTTAGAAGGCTACATAACAACATAACATGAAACCCGCAGGCCAACTAAAGAAGAAGACGTTAAGCTTATGCTTGGAGAAGCCAGACTTATGCAAAAATAGCCACTATAGGTAAAAGCTAAAACTAATAGAAAACGATGTCACACAATAGAAACATTTCGATGGCTCAATAACCTTCGAGATAACTATTCACTCAGTGGTTTTCGAACCGATCCCTAACTTAGATCGTTCGGGCTTACTTACTGCTCAGTCAACGATGTTTCTAATAAAAGCTGACTTAATAGATTTCTGGCTAGATGCTTGATCAGCGGTTTTTGAACCTGCTTACTCAGTAGTTTTTGGGACTTCTATAAGGAAAATTTTTTTTCTCCTTCACTTCCCTTGGAAGCATAAGGCTTTCCACACAGAACTCATTTCCTTATTTCTGTTTAATTTATCAGTTGATTTTCAAGAAGCTGAGTAGATGATTAATCCACTTCAGCAAACCACCCTGTGATAGTGTACCGGTGCTAAGTGGGGGTGGTAATCCTTACTTAACATTTATATTATTCCCCAGTAGATGGGGTTTTCTTCTCATACATGCCCATCTAGAAAGCCGACATTCTTTATAGAGAAGTGACGGAGAAAGAAATTAATTACCGGAAAAACCTAGTTTTTAGGCAGACTTTGTTACTCTTGCCAAACCTTGCAAAAGCTATATATATATTAATTCCCATAACATTCCATGAAGGAACATGGGGACTTCTATCAGTCAATGAGCTGCATCCGATTCTACTTTTAAACTCATTGAAAGGAAATTACAGTTTAACGCCGGCTCCGAACGGCAAATACATTTATAGAAGTTTTCAATAGCAGTAATACTCATAAACCACTTACTAGCTAATGTTATGAGGTGATACCGCTGTCGAAAAACTTTTTTACTTTTTTTAAGATGGTCTGGCCTGGTATTGGACCTACTATACCACAGCGGCACTCAAAAGCACACAAAAGCTATATAAATTGTGAAAAATTATTTTAAAATTAGTTTTTTGAGTTTTTTTACAATTTTAATATTTTATATTACTTTGGCTTTAGTAATCTGAAGCAGTTTCCATTTACATATCTTTTATAGAAATCCATAGAATATGCTTAACCTTTATGATAATTTTAAACTCTATAAAAATGTGTGTATATATGAATATTGGTATATATGAACAATAAATTAGAAATTTTTTGGACTACAATTTAGTCCCTTTTTACATAAACCAAACAAAAAATAAATTCAATGTTTTAATAATTTTAGTCTTTACGAGTTATGTAATAAGAAATGTTTAAATTGTATGAATGTGTGTAAGAAAAAAGGGTTGTTATATGTTAAAATGTAAAAAAAAAACTTTTGCTCGGGTTGATGATACAATTTGTAGGTATAAAATTGAATTGCTATTAAATAAAAAAAAGTAATAAAATTCATTTGAGTGTTAGTAAAAAGTTGTTGAAATGTAGATAAACAAAAACCTTTAGAATACCACTAACATCATCAACATCTGCTGGTTATTAATAAAAAAACAATAAAAAGTTGATTTATTTAAAATTTAAGGTCAAGGGTTAAATTTTATTTGAAATTTCTGCCTCTTCTTTAATGTTTTACATACATATGCATATACATACTCTATTTAATAGTGATTTCATTTACCCATGCAAAATAACATTTATGAGAAACAATTACATTTGTTATTTTGTAATAGATTTTTATTCATAAATTAATAAAATTGTTTTCTGCCATTAACAAAACATCTTTATATAAAAAATCATGTAATTGAAAAATAGAAAAGAAAATAAAATTACTCAATAGAATTTCCTTTTTCTTCTTTCTTCAACTCACATTCATTTACATTATCGTATAACACTGTGGTAATACTTACCAACATACAAACTTTAATTCCTTGTAGCTCATATAGCACTGTTATACACATGGTGCATCGCATGTTTGCATTTGTAAATTTATTAAACGCCCACAACACAACAACAAAATATTTATAAACTATCTATAATACCTAAGCACACAAATAATGACTATATGCTATTATCTGTGTGGGTATGTATGTATGTGTCGGTTCGTAGGCATACTAGAACATACATGGCCAGATAAGCACACCCGTGTACAAGAATTATCTATTCCGTATATGTTATACAACCAAACGAAAACCAATAGATAATAACAAAATAATAACAAAAAGACAATAATTTCATTCAGTTCTCTATGTATGTCGCTTTGTGTTTTAAAAATTGTTTATTCGTGTTATTGTTAACCTTTTTGATTTTTTTTTTCAACGCACACTGCAAAAATTTACTACTAATACTACATCTACTACTACAAATTATGTTTTCTCTCTGGCCACCCTTGTTCTACACAATATTATGAAACTTCCTTTAGTCCATTTTGATATTGAAGAGATATTTGTGTTCAATTACATTATTTGTAAAAAATGCATGTCAACATCAATACAATAATAACAATAGTAAAACAGAAATTGAAATTAATACTAATAATAGTAACAACAACAACAATAAAAGCAGCGATAACCACAACTAAGTACATTACAATGACAAACAACGACAATGGAAAACAAATAAAAAGGACACAAAACCAAATAAGAACGTTATAGTTGGTCATGCCGTTGCTACACTATACCCAAAACTGCAGTGTATTTTTACGAACAACAGGTTTAATGTGTGACAGCACCTGGCAATTTTCAAGTATGCAACTAAATTCACTTCAGTGATAAAACAGTATAATCTGGATCAAATTTTCCCTAATACTCACTGGCTTTTTTTACTTTTGCGTTACAAATTATATGACAGCTAAAGCCAAACATAATATGCCCTTCCAACTGCAAACACTGATAGTGTAAAGCATAACAATAACAAATGCATACATACATATGTACAAGTACAATTAAGTATATGTATGGGATTGTATTTGAATAAACAAGAGAGCAAAATTTATGAAAGTATTAAACGAATTTTTCTCTTTTCTACTATTAATATTGTTAATTTTCTCTTACTCCTTCCTTTCGCTCTTTCTCTCTCATATCTCATTCCAACTCTTTTATTATTCTTAGTAAAAGTTAAAAATTTGTTTCTTATTTTTTTCAATGAACTCAATAACGAGTCATTATGATGTAGTTCCATTAGCCATTATTGTTTAGTTGTGCGGCTGTTTGTATTTCATTTCATTCATTCTTGTTTAGAAATTGTTTATGTGTGGGTGTGTTAATAAGACCATACTCTTGTTTTTTTTTATTTATTAAAACAATTAAAAAGGTACTACAACTACTACTACTATTACATAACTGCACCACTAAATATATTATTCGACTAAATGTATAAGATTGTCGGTGCTTATAGTATATTACACTCAAAGAAATTAATGTAAAGCATAAAAATTTAATTAAAATATGTACAGCTTCTCAGAAATATAATGATTTACTAGAAAGAAAATGAAAGAACAAACATAAATAAAATTTTAATTTGTTAAGTTTGATACATTAGGCTGTTGTCGAAATTAAAGTCATTCCTTTCAGTTGTGTTTTATTTTATAATAACATTTTTTGCAACAATAGTTGTCTTCCATACATACATAGTTGGCCTTTACAACCCGTTACCCGGGTGTCGGCGTGCTGCAGCACTTCCTTCCAGGCACTTCTGCTTAGCGCTAGAGTTTCTTTAAGCATTCAAACAAAGATCTTACGTATAACTTTTCCATCCTTCCGCACCATAAAGAAGAACGACGTGTATAAGCGACTTATACAGTGCCAATGTCGTCATTCGAGCTCTCTACTTGTCAATCACAAGAAGCTGAACACTTTTATAAAAGATGGTCTCACTGCGATGACCTACCGACTTCTGCAGACGCTCTCCATGACGAAATTAAGGAGCTGGTACGATAAGGAGTCGTCTAACAAAAGGTATCGAAAAGTTCTGAGAGTTCCCTTCATATCTTGACTGAACTGCTGGAGTTGCTCATTGTCATTCTGCATAATTTTACCAGTTTTGCAGGAATACCAAGCTTAGACATTGCGGCATACATGCAATCTCTTATATGGCTATCGAAGCCTACTTTATAGTCGACAAAAAGAAGGTGCATATCGACTTAAAATCATAGGTTTTTTCAATATTTTGCGTAGCATAAATATCTGGTCAATGGTGGATTCTGATATCGTTCACACAATACGCTCGTAAGAACCTTCTATACGATAGGAAGAAGGCTTATATACCCTTCCTCAGAACAGGACAGATGGCACTAAAGTTCCAGTCACTGGGCATACTTTCTTCCAACCATATTCTACCAATAAGCTGGTACTTGCACCTAACCAGCTTTTCACCATCGGTTTTAAATAAACTAGCGGTTAGGCAGTCTGAGCCAGCAGCTTTGTTGTTTTTAAGCCGCCGTATAACAACACTGGCCTCGTCATGATAGACTGCGACTGTTTCTCCAACTTCTGTAATGGCGGCGTAGATGTTGTCATTGCAACACATAGTGTACAGAAGTGATGCCTCCATAAAAAAATATTAAACCTTTTTTATATTTCATTACTAATAACAAAATTTTCAAATTTATCCTTTTAATTTCTGTTTAGCTATTGATGGATTAAAACACTTATAGTACCACGAATTCTTTTGCAAACATTTAGCACTAAGCGTAATATAAATAATACTCGAACAAGGAATTAAAATAGTAGGAGTACCCAGTTTTAAAAGTGGCTTCTAAGCAGCTAGATTTCTTCACGCCGACGCCTTGTCTGCTCGGTATCTTAGTGATTCACTACAACATTCCTGAACCAAATGATTACGGTGGCAAAGTCTAGATTAAAACCAAGAGAAATAATAATGCGTGTCTGGTGGGTTTAGAAGGGAATTGTTCATTATGAGCTTGTTCAACAACTTCGGAGATAATTTCGACATTTTGTAATTTAAATTAACATTATTCGACACCAAAGCTTATTCGATCACTAGGAAAACGATTTGCCACCTGGTCAAAGGATCTGATCTATACTGTCAACAATTAACGAGATTAAGGCAAGCAATTCAATTAAAACGGCCAGAATTGTTAAAGAAATCATACCAACGCCAGACTACGATGTGCTTTATAATGTGCTTAAAGATGGACACTCTTCAATAACAATTCCTAATAAAATATTTTGTTTGTAAATTTTAATAATTTTTTTTCTTGGTAGCATATGGCTTTCCACAAAGCATGTGCTGTACTTTAATCTCATTAATCAGTTGACTTCTAAGCTAAGTAGCTCACCTTCATGTGATTGTGTAGTAGTAAGTACTTGCTGGCGATAATCCTTACTTAGAATTTCATCTTTCCCCGATAGATAGCGCTTTCTACTGAAAATTCGTGTGATGTTAGTCATCGCAGCCAACGGTAAACTAGAATGTCACAGGGCTTCGATGTGGGATAAAGTCTCTTAAATAAACATTCGAAAAATCGCAATATCCTCTGCTATGGAATGAAGCTTGGGCCGCTAGTATTATATGAGGGCACTCTAACCACCACATTCCGCGAACGTGCGGAAGAAATTATAAAGAACAACTTTTTAATTAGGCATTGTTTTTAATCATTTTTCCCTTAAATAATTAATTTTCAAAATATTTTATAAAACAAAAATGCCTTTTTTTTAAAGGAACTTCTTTGAAACGTATAAAATAAATTTTAATACAGATGATAATTCATTCATTAAAGGTTTGTTCTCGATTGATTTCTTGAGGTAAATCCTGTCTTAAACATGAAAATCGTCATCTTTTGACAAGAAAATCATTTACGCGTGATAATTATTCAATAGAAACAGCCATTATCAACGTTCTTTTCAATGTAAATTTTATACCAAAATGAACTCTGAGGTTTCCACTAAGGTAATAATTTCGATATAATTTATTTTTAACTTTCTAATTTGCTAAAATTGTAAAAAATAACTCAGCTTTTCTTTGGATTATACAGATTGTTTTTAAAGGATATATAATGTAAATAGTCTTTTTCTCTCTTGATACGTACATATGTAATTAATACATACATATGTACCTTCTGTATTTAATACTGTATTTCATATTTTTATTGTATTTAATTTTAAGCGTTTTATTTATTTATAAAACGCATTTAAACTACATACATACGTACATAAATATGTTCATTAAAAATTTATTCGAGAATCATTTTATGATATTTTAAATGATTTTAAATTTAAACATTTTAAATATGTTACTTAAAAAACATGTCATTCTAATTATTGAATTTAAAGCATTTTATTTTAACGGAGGTAAACAAACAAAAACGAAATAAATCACTTTGAAATGAAATCAAAAAAAAGCATAAATAATGCTATTTAAACAGTTTTAAATAAAGGAGCAAAAAAAACAACGTCATTTCGAAGTAAAGCTTTAGTTCATTCAACTGCTTTTTGAGTGTATTCATGCCTACGGGCCGACATAATGTATACACGCACACACTAACTCGTTTGTAAACATAACACACATAACAAAATTTACTTTTTGCTGTATAAAGTACTAATACTTATAGAGAGTGACATACATACATTATGTTAATCATATAATAATATGTGAAAGTAGGCATGTGTAGATGTATGTAGATGTGTGTGACTTTAAGCTTTGACAATCACAATATGTCTGCCTTTCCGATTGTTTACAATTGTTAACTGACTAAAGGTAACGGAGCTAAGTGTTTGTATGCATGTATACGTGTTTTGTTGTATTTATAAAAGCCACCTACATATTAGCAAGCAGACACATACAGATACACCCATAACTTTAGAAATAATTTTATTAAGTAAACGCCAACAATAGCATGTATTCGTTGAAAGTACTTACAGCGATGGCTTTATAAATAGAAACGACAATAAAATATACATATATTTACAATGAATTAAAAAATATTCGCATTAAGTTAAACCAACTTAATTATTCTTGTGTTATTTTATTGTCACCAGTCTCTTCAGTGCATTTTCCATTAAGTTTTTGCCGTGTTTGCCGTCAACTGAAACTAAACTCAATCAATATTTCGGCCGAAAAGCCAACTTTTCGCTAATATTAGTTCATTATTATGTTGAAAATTGTAATGGACTGGTATAGTTTCAATAAAATGCGTTTCCATTACATTTTGAAAAATGCTTTTGCTTAAAACGCGCAGAAAGAAGATCCAAAGCCATAACAAAACTTTCATCCATTTTACCATTTTCAAAGTGTGCCCGATGTCTATAGCTTTGTTTTGAATGATCTTAAACGTATTTTTCATCCGAATAAAAGAAGTTGACCGCTAAATAGTCCGGCAAATAAAGCGCTAAAAAAGTTTATTATTATTCAACAGATCAATGGGCTACGAATTGGTAATACTTACGTTCACAGCCACCGACATTTGTAAGAGCTCCGTATTCTTCATGCAATTCTGTCTTATGTATTCCGTCCAAAGGCCCCCATACCTATGGACAACTGACCACGTGTCTTTCAGTCTGCAATTCAAGCAATTGGAATGTGCGCTAGAAGAAACCAACAGAGGGGTAGTATCATAGTACGTATATTTTATTATAGTCAGGCAGCACTGAGGGGACTATCCGCGATGAATTCGTAACTGCTTTAGGAATGCCTTCACTATAATCATCAACTCGTGCAGCCATAGGCTAAATTTTTTCGGCCCAGAGCTCTTTTTTTTGGTGCTGCTATGGTGTGGTTGGTAAGACAACCGACTACCACCTATGAGGTCATCTGTTCCATTCTAAGCCAGACCATCTGAAAATTCTCACCGGTGTCAAATCATAACATTGCTAACGACTGGTTATGAGTATTTAATCTATAAAAAACTTATTTTACTAATGCATCTACCGTGTGGATCTGGCGTTAAACTGTAGGTTCCATTCAAAATTTCTTAAAATAGAATAGTCTAAAAATGCAGTTCATTGATTAAGAGAAGTCCCCCCTGTTCCACTTGGGATGCCACGGGAATTATGCTCTATTGTGGACTCTATTAACTTGGCAGAGATAAGGTCGAAGGTCGCAGATGAGAACACTCTCTAAGAGTCGCACATTGTGAGGTCGTCCTAGGCCAAACGGTCTACTATGAAGAAAAGCTCTATGCATTAGGGAGGGCTGACATTGGTAAGAAAATAGGTTTTCTAGCAGATTACGTCTCCTGAGTTAAAACGAAATGCCGGTTTTTTCTGGAGGGGGATGAAAATACAGGGCACATTTTGTTCAACTGTGTTGTGCACTTTGCACGTTTTGGACCGAAATCAATTGCTTCCGGGAAAGATCTGATCTATTCCCATCTACGATCTACTCGATTTCATTCTGAGGGTGGAAAATTGGTGTTTGAACATGGCGTTTAGCCTGTCCCTTCTTACATGGAAAACAATTGAGTGGAATGTTATCAGTGAATAATTATGGATGTCATTAGCGTATCATCTCTTATAGCTACAGTAGGACGCAAAAGATGTCGCGGCGTCTGCCGTTGGACAACCTACTGGCTGATGATAACAATGATAATCATTAACAATAAGATATGTACGTTAAGAAATTAAAGCCAAAACTGCACTTTTCTAAATAGCCATGCAATCAAAAACAATCACTAAATAATATCTAAAGACGTCTATTGCGGATGTACTCAAAGTCTATAGTAGTCCTTCACTCTTAGTACGCCAATTATAAAAGAATTATATCAGAAGTGTGTTTTTGGCAATACTTCTTGATACTAAACTGAGCGTCAAAGATTTTTTTGTGTTGACAACATCGTTGAACGCTGTTTATAATTCACTGTCAAGGCCTTAAAACTAGTTGGATAGCGTTTTTTTCCCATAACAAAACGTTTCTAATTATATGTCCATTACTTTATATATGCCACTCATTATTTTTTATTTTACTTTATTTTCTTAATTTTTCTAAGAAGACATGTGTCACTATGGCTTCTTGGGTGTAAATATCGCAGTGTTAGCTGAATATGAATAACACCTCTCAATGAAATTATATCACCTTGTACACTCCTCTGCCGTATTTTAATATTTTCTTAAGGCTATTAAGTGTTTTGAGGCACATTTTTTTTCCTTATCAATAAATATGTATTCCTTAGAGGTCTATTACCTTTAAGAGATTTGAATTTATTTTCTTTTTATTTGAATCGAATCGAAATAATTTTAAAAATAACACAAATTTAAAGAATAAATTCAAATACTATCTATAATTATCATTTACAACTCATACTCTTAAAAATTTACATTCTCTTCTGAAACTTCTAGACATTTTCTTTCATACTAAGATGCCACTTTATTAATGTTTATGGATATCTTATTCTTCCAAAAACCATAGACAATCTTTATTATAGTCTGTTTAAAGAAGGACCGTATTTATTTCAAATTAATTTGTATGTCTTTAGTGAGTATTTCATCTCCTTTATTTGTTACTCTCTTGATACATTTCTTACCAATTCATTTCTAAAAAATTTATTTAGATTTTCTTATCCTTTTATTCTATTCTTTTGGCTTATCTATTTATTTTATTTTGTTCCTACACACAGTCGTTGTTATTGTATTCTATTTTAAAAATATTTTTTTTTATTTTTCTTGTTGTAATATTTTATGTTCTCTCATTATGTGGCCTAAATATACTCTCTTTTCTTTTGCAATTGTATAGGTAAAATGTTTTGAAGTAAAACAAAAGCTTTTCAAAAGGCACTTGTTGGATGTGCTATTGAACAGTGGCATGCGTGTATAAAATAAGTCAAATTATGTCATGTTCACATTACAATTTCATAATTCATTTTCTCATTTATAATATAAACTCCAATTATAAGCCGAATTACCTAATTATTCATTCAAAATTTTGAGAGTAAATCATCCAAATTGTGAGTAATTCAATTTCAATTAACCTCTAAGATACTAAAAAATCAATGTCATCTCTAATTTATATTGGTTAATATCTTCACCAGCTCTCAAAGCATTAAGAAAAATAAACCAAGATTAACATGAACAGATGAAAGTACGCAAGACTATATTTGCTCTAAAAACTATTATTTCATGTATTTCTTTGAAATAATATTTTTGTTTTTTCCTTACTTTTTCCTTCATTGTTAACACATAATTTGCACAATTTAACAATTAACTAAAACAACAAAAAGAAAAAGAATAACTCTTGAAACAATTAAAAAGGTATCGTGTGAACAGGGCAATCCGTAAATAATTCAAACAGCGAGGAAAGTAATTCGAAAAGTCGTGTGAATATGTTTAAATGAATTTTAAAAACTAAAATTTATTTATGAGCTGTAAGGGGCTCATTCTAAAACTAAAGTGATATTTTCGACTTCATTAAATGAAGGCATACCGTGGTTTTTTGTTACAATAGGTTGATTTTTGATGAGTTTTCGGATTTTATTTAAAAGAAAAACACATAAAATTTGGTGAAATGTCTATATAGTTCAATGTTTAAAGATGATTTCATGTAAATGTTGACGAAGTCTACCCCTCAAATGATTTATACGCTGGGTCCAATTTTGGCATACTCTCTCCAGCATATCAACCGGTACCTCACAAGTAAATTCTTTAATATTGGCATCTAGTGTGCCAACCGTTGCGGGCTTTTCCCTATAGACATGAACCTTAACATAGTCACACAAAAAATTGTCTAAAACCATTAAATCGCACGATCTAGGCGTGAAATGAACTGTTTACCGAACTCATCTCCTTATAGGGCCATTGTTTCGTGTGCTGTGTAGCATGTTGCACCATCTTGTTGAAACCACATGTCAGCCAAGTCCAAGTCTTCCATTTTGTGCAAAAAAAGAGTTGTGATTAGCCTACGGTAGTGTTCGCCTTTGAAAAAGTACGGCCCAGTGATGCCACCGACCCTTAATCCACACTAAAGAGTGCATTTTTCAGGATGTATTGGCTGTTCTTGCAATGCTTCTGGCTGTTCTTCACACCAAATACGGCAATTTTGCTTTTTCACGTGTCCATTCAACCAGTAATGAGCTTCGTCGCTGAACAAAATTTTCCGATAAAAAAGCATGAATTTTGAGCATGCATTTTAATAATTAAATTCAATAATCTGCAAGCGTTGTTCGTTTGTAAGTCGATTCATGGTTAAATTATAGACCAAACTGAACATGTTTGAAAGTAGTATGTTACACGAAAACAGCTGAGCTGCCAAAAACAGTGTTACCAAAAAGAAAGTTGTCAAAAAATCACCCGATGCATGGTGATGATGCCCACTTATAAGGCGACACTAAGTCAATTTTGCCCAACAGTAGTTAGCTCTATCCCGTTCTGGAAATTTCGATATTAACACGTTGAACGTACGAACCTTACGAAGAAGTTGAAAGTGTTAATTTTGGTTCTTGTTGATATGGGCGGAGAACACTACATAGGATTTAACACACCAAATGAGCGCTTGCTAGATTTAATGAAATTCTGTATATCATCACCGAAACTGCCAGTAGTTGTTAGTTACTGCCCAGGTAGTTGAATTTGAAAATATCTTTTAGTTCTTCTTCATTTATGGAAAAGTTCATGTCATTTGAAGAGTTTATACACACTACCTTGGTATTTGACATGTTAAATCTTATAACGGAATTTTGTGCTTTATTTTGCCACCATATTGTTGAAGTTATGAAAGAGTAGGCAGATATCATCTGCATAATCGACATTCTCAGAAAATTGCGGAGGTAGTAAGTATCAAGCATATGAAATTTAGAAAACATATTAAACGGGCAAGCTACCTTAAGCGATTTAATGTCTAAGTGACGCATGGCTTAAGCTAAAGAAATTTAATTGGCTCAGTTACCGCTGAAACGCAGTAAAACCTAACCAATTTAAATAGGAATTATTACAAGTAATAATAAATTAATAAAACACGAGAACATTAAACGAAAAAAATCAGAAACGTTTCTAAGCCTAGATTTAAGACAGACAAAGTTATGTTGAGTGCTTGGTGGGATATATCCTGACGAAAAGATCAATTCTGTTCTCTACTCCTTACAACTTGATCTAATGAGTAAAGTAATCAAGTTTGAAGGACCCTAAACTGTTCCATAGAAAATGTATTGTGTGCCATCATGACAATATCAGATCACACACAACTTTGATTTGTGATATACTCAAAGACCAGACCTTACACCATCTGACTACCATTGCTGTTGGCGATTATAAAACACTTTTGGTGGTGAAATATTGGTCAATCCAAGAACAGCCGCAAATTACGTGGCCATATAAACCACAAGAGTTCTACAGCTATGAAATTGCTAAGCTACTCGAAAAATAACATAAGTTCACAGATAATAATCGCAAATACATATTTCATACATATGTATTTGTAATTATACTCTTATATTAATAAAAATAAATTTAAATTTTGTTTTTATGGCCCACAGTACATACATATGTACATATATTACTTTTACAAAAACAGCTGATGCTTTACGTATGAAAGACCAACAAGTGAACAAATACAAAAGCTTTTTTTATTGGCTGCTAGGAATTGTGCTTTCAAAACAAACACAATATTACTCTCATCCCGCATTCACATACTCACAGTCACAGAGCACCAAAGCAAAAAGAAAGCATTTTTGAATAATAACAAGAGGCAGACTGACATAAATGAAAGTAAAATTGACTTTGAAAATAATGTTGCATGCAACACAAAACAAAAAAAAGAAAACATACAAAATCAGTTTCACACCTAACAAGGGTATAAGGACGAAAAAAAAGTAGCACAACCATTAAGAGAAGGTTATTCTTTGGGTGGCCCCCTTTATTATGACACACACGTAGTCAAAAAAAAAAATTTGAAGAGGAAGGAAAATCGCTTTTGCAAATGAAAAATCTTAATGTTTTTTGTTGTTGTTCTTGTAACCATTATTGTTGTTGGCGCTTTCTTTGTGTTTAAATGTTGTGTAAATGTTACGAATGAATGAATGAAATGCGATGATGCTTTACAAGTTAATTCTTAAGATACAAATCATTTACCCTGAACAATACATGTATAAGCTTGAAAGGGAAAGGTAAAGGTTATTTCCTTTGTTTTCTTGTTTCACATTCTTTACTGAAGGAGACTTTCGCCAAAAGAAAGTCATCAAAATTGAAAATTTTAGGTGACATTTATGAAGCCTTTAAACTTATTGAATTGACTGCAAACAAAAAAAGTGGGTTAGAATTCTTTACTTGGAAAGGAAGATATTTAAGAGAAATAAATTAGGAATTATCTTTTTACTGTGCTTTTAAGCATACATATCTAAATTTGAAATAGCATTAAAAGTATGTGTATATACCGTATTTAGCATTTAAATCACTTTTAATCTTATTTCTTAACTTATAGTGTTTTTCATACAGGGATATGTAAGACAAGACTAATGATTCTAGACATAAGACATAAACATTTTACACCTTTAATACTTAAATATATGCTGAATACATGATTAAACGTATACAGTGACGTGCAAAAGGGTGACATGATTTAGAACCTTTTCTTTTAACACCCAGTATTTTTTTTTTTTTTAATATAAATGCACCAAGTACTTTTGTTTTATGGTGTTATAAGTACACATGTCCTCTTCCTACAAAACTGGGAGCGGAATTGGACAAGTGGACTTAGTACCTCCTATACAAAGTATATATTGACGTTAGTATATCTTACGAACGCTTAAGGCTAAAGTTTCAGAATTTGGTCCAATTGACTTTGTAGCTAATACAAATCATCCATCAAAAACTAAGTTAAATTAGACAAGTGAGCATGGTATCTTCCATACAAACAAAAGATTGATTTTATTATATCATGAGAACAGTGAAAGCTAAATTTTCATTATTTGGTCTGTATGACTACATAGTCAATACACATACTTAGTAAAAAAAAATGGACGGAATTGAACAAGTGGGTGTGGTACCTCCCATACAAGCTATATATTGATTTTGTATGTGTGGAGAACGACAACTTTTAAAGCTTCGTTATCTATCCACATCAGTAAAAAAGCGGGTATTGCATCGTAGTGGATACATATATAAAAATGACTGTGTGTTTGTTTGAAGTCTGTATACAAATAAAAAGCAGAACCTACAGTGTCTTTCTGAAAGAAACTATAGGCTATAACAAATGATTGGGCTTGGACAAGAAGAAAACAGAATGGGGGAAAAAATAGATAAAAAATTTAACTAAGATAGCATTTAAGATAATAATTAAGATTTGGGTAGCGAAGCAAAACCGGTTTTATTTAGTTTTTAATAAATGTAAATAGTAACACGTTCAAGTTTTTCGATCAATTTTTGTTCATACAAATTGATTAAAATTGATACCTGTGACGTAGGTTGCGCGTAATTTAAAAGCAAATTGAAAACAAATTTATTTTTAAAGTAGAACAACAACAACTTAATCATAAGAACTAAATTCAATTTTTTTCCTCAACATAAACTGAAACACTCGGTAGAAAGAGAGGTTAAAAGCAACTTCATTTCAACTTTTAAAATTGTAAGTGTGAAAGATCGTATCTTGAAAATTGGAAGACAAAAATTGAACGTGTAATCCCCGGAGAGCGACGTATAAAAAGAAGCGCGAAAAGTTATAGGTACATATGTATGTACATTAATAATAACATTTTACTTTTATTTTAATTCAACATTTATCGTGTTTTTTTTTTCAACAAAATTCGCAAAAAAAATTAATCGTAAACATGGTTGATATTTTACTTTTTAGCACCATTTCAACAAATATTTTTTAATAAATAAATTCTTTTACACACTAAATCTTATATTTGAACAGTTTAATCACACTTTTGATTAATTTCTTAACACAATATCCATATTTTTAAAGCAAAGATTTAATAAATTTTAACATTTATCTTATTTCACATAGTTTTTGTCAAATAAAGAAAATAACGGTACATTGTACCATCGTGATACCTAAAAAGGAAATTATAAAGCTGCGTAAAAATGTATCATAAGCAAGAACAAAGGAAAGAAATGCCATTACTAGTATTTTAAAATATTTAAATTAAATTATTTAAATATTACTAATGTTTTTTGTAAATAAATACAGGTTTTTAATAAATAATAAAATAACGCAAATATTTATTTAATTATTTATCATTGTGGACTTAGTGGATTATAATCTCAACTTTCAAATTAAATTTATACAGCACTTTCATTATATGAAGTAGATGAATTAATTTTCCTTCATAGAATGAAAATCATTTTCATTCACTTCATAAGTGCTGCCAAGTCTATAGATTAAAAAACAAATATACTATTTTTAGCAACTCTATGCTTTAACACATTTATTCCAGAAACGTACTAAACAATTGTGAGTCAGGCGGTTCGGTCTTTGCAGTTGAAGAAAATTTTCAATAAAGTCTTAAATTTGTAATAAAAATACAAGAAAATAATTAAAAAATCTATAAAAACATGTCTACAATTGTAAGTCCCTTGTCGATAGCTGGTACCCGTCATTCGGGACAATCAGTGCGTACACAAAATGGTGAGTTATTGCGATGGAAAAGAACAGATGCTTTACATGAAGCAGCACAGCAGTAAAAAGCGACATGAATAAGAAAAGGTGCAGCCGGCATGGCTTAAAAAATGTTTGTCATCAAAGAACACATGTGTTAAAAGAATTTTTTTATGTGTGAAGATAATTTTATTAAAATAAAATCAGTGGTTAATGAAGTGCATTGTGTTAAAGCAAAAGCCATGTAAAGATTTGTTTAATGTGAAAAAATTGAGGTTATGTTTGCAATTTTCTTATTTTAATGGCTTCCCAAATGGGAGTTCTGTGCATTACTTTAATACAGTGACGTCATGGGGAACATTGTATTGATATGCTTCCATTTCATTTTAATTATAGTTATGGCTGCTAGTTCCATAGCCAACATTGTTAAAAGCTCATTGGGTCCAGTTGGTTTAGACAAAATGTTGGTCGATGATATTGGTGATGTTACTGTGACCAATGATGGAGCCACTATTTTAAAACTATTGGAAGTTGAACATCCTGCTGCTAAGTAAGTTGTCTGATAAAACCATAAAATGTATTATTTTTACATGTTAATATTTTTAGGGTTTTAGTAGAGCTGGCGCAATTACAGGATGAAGAAGTTGGTGATGGTACCACTTCTGTAGTAATCTTAGCCGCTGAATTGCTTAAGGTAAAGAATGTTTAATAAAACCTATTAATCACAATTATAGTTTAAAGTTTACAGAAGTACCTTGAAATTGATTTATGAACTTAAGGTTCAGTTATAAGTTAACGTAATAGCGTAATCATAACCATCATAGTGGAAACAGACAAAAATTCAATTATTGTTTACGATGTTATTATGGTATGTCAATACATACTAACCTTAAATTTTGTTGCACATAAGGTTGGTTGCGTTGCAACATGACGTTACTTTGTCTAATTTAAGCTTAATACCGTAGTACTAGTACTTACGTTAATCTTTAACATAATTGGTTCCTATTAAAGTTTAATAAATGAATTTGTATTGATTTCAAACATATCTTGTTATATTTCTAGAATGCTGATGAATTGGTCAAACAAAAGATCCATCCCACCTCAATCATCTCTGGTTACCGTTTGGCTTGCAAAGAAGCCTGCAAATACATTTCAGAACATTTGACTGCTCCAGTTGATGAATTGGGTCGTGATTCTTTGATTAACATTGCTAAAACTTCCATGAGCTCCAAAATTATTGGCGCTGATGCTGATTTCTTCTCAGCCATGGTTGTGGATGCTGCTCAAGCTGTCAAGGTAAGTTTATTTTTGTAAAATTAATTTTTAATTTCTGATTATTTCCAATTTTCTAATTAGATCATCGATCCCAAGGGCAATCCCGCCTATTCCATTAAGTCTGTCAATGTTTTGAAGGCCCATGGGAAATCTGCTCGCGAATCTCTTTTGATCCACGGCTATGCTTTAAATTGCACCATTGCTTCCCAACAAATGCCCAAAAAAATTGTTAATGCTAAAATTGCATGTTTGGACTTCTCATTGCAAAAGACCAAAATGAAGATGGGTGTGCAAGTTTTGATTAATGATCCCGATAAGCTTGAGGGCATTCGTGCTCGTGAATTGGACATTACTAAGGAACGTATTAACAAGATTTTGTCGACTGGTGTCAATGTTGTTTTGTGTTCGGGTGGTGTTGATGACTTGTGCATGAAATATTTCATTGAAAATGGCGCCATGGCTGTAAGACGTGTTAAGAAGAGCGATTTGAAAATTATTGCTAAAGCTACTGGTGCTGCTTTCTTAACTTCACTCACCAACATGGATGGTGAGGAAAGTTTCGATGCCTCCATGGTGGGAGAGGCAGCTGAAGTAGCTCAAGAACGTATCTGTGATGATGAATTGATTCTTATCAAGGGTACCAAAGCCAGGTAAGATTAAATTTAAATTTTAAGATTAAATAAAAATGTTTGTTTCAGTTATGTAATGGTTTTTTAACTTTTTTACTTTATTAATAGAGCTGCCGCTTCTATCATTCTACGTGGTCCTAATGATTTCTACTGTGATGAAATGGAAAGATCTATTCATGATGCTTTGTGTGTGGTAAAGCGTGTTTTGGAAAGCAAAAAAGTCGTAGCTGGTGGCGGTTGTGTGGAAGCTGCTTTATCTATTTACTTGGAAAATTTTGCTACATCTTTGAGCTCCCGCGAACAATTGGCCATTGCTGAATTTGCCAAATCTCTTTTGGTCATACCCAAAACTTTGGCAGTCAATGCTGCTAAAGATGCCACCGATTTAGTTGCAAAATTGCGTGCCTACCACAATTCCAGTCAAACTAGAGCCGAACATGCTCTCCTTAAATGGACTGGTTTGGACTTGATTGAGGGTGTTGTGCGTGACAATAAGAAAGCTGGTGTTTTAGAACCTGCCATGTCAAAGATCAAGTCTTTGAAATTCGCCACTGAAGCCGCTATTACCATTTTGCGTATTGATGATATGATCAAATTGAATCCCGAAGACAAACAGGGCGGCAAATCATATGCTGATGCTTGTGCAGCTGGCGAACTTTAAATTATTCATCATCATTTGATATTTTCTTTTTAAGTTTAGTTAAAAAACGTCATCTTCGTTTAATTGTCTTATTACTTTCTCTTGTAAGCATTTAAATCATAAACTCCTCCTCAACAACAACAACAAAAATACACTTTTTATTAACAATTGCGAATTGTTTAAAATAACAATGACAAAATATTTTCTTATTTTTTTAAAACAAAGTTTGTGTTTTAAATTAACTTAACTTTCCCTTTCTATTTAATATTAAAACTACAAACTGTATTAAAACATTCTTCATAAAAAATAAACATAACAAACATATTATAATATTCCTAATTTGCTTGACTATTCATGTTGATATTAAGGATTTGATAAATAAAAAACAATTTAAAAATACGCTTTTTTAAATACCTAAAATAAAATTTAAAATTTATTACATTTTTGTCCTAGATTAAAGAAAACAAGCAAAAAATCTCTCAATCTACAGAATTTACTTGAAAATATAATAGGGTACGATCTGTAAACCGAAATTAAAATCAAATTAAACTTGCCATAATTGCCATAATTTTCAAATACATACGTTTAGATTTTGAAATTTTTCTTTTATTGGCCCTTATCATGCTTAGCGTGTTCGTTGTCGTGTGTCCTAGATTAAAGAAAAATGTTGACACACGACAACCATGATAAGAAAAATACGTTCCTTGAAACATTTTTTTTTAATCTATTACATAAATGTCGAAAAACGACTATGACTCGCCCACCATGGTAAGGCAGAATAATTCGCTTAATTACTACATCTAATTAAGACCATTTTTTGATTATCACAAACTTTAAAACAAATGTGGCAATTAAGTTTTATTTGTCTTGAATGTTTGCTAGATTTCAATTACATTCGTTTTTGGCTTGCAGGACATACCCGAATATCACATATATATCACAACGATCTTATAATATTGATGGAATACTAATGCCCGGATAGAAAGCGACAATACAGGGACTGAGAGTGCCAAAGGTATCCAGCGATAACACCAACTGCAACGTACCTATTAAGACTTGTAATGGAAACTTTATCTCTACGGAGAAAAAACAGTTGAATAAAAATATGGCGCGATCACTTTGATAATCACCCCTATTCTGCGTTTTGATTACGTCTCCGCATTCAGTTGTTTCGGATATTGGTATTCCAAAACAAGCTGAATCGCAAGAAAATGAAGAGAATAAAATAAAAACAGAAAAATAAGCAAATTGTAATAAAAACTTAAAATGTAGTGCATACGCATAGGAGTTCAATAAGAACAACTTTTTGTTTGTCGTTTTCATGCAAATTGACAAGAGTAAACATATTTATATATATTTATTAAATTTGTTCACATTTTGTTTTTAATAAACAAAATTACGACCGTAATGCAGAAAACCAAATTTGCCAAATGGAGAAAATTTCGATTCGAATCAAAACTCAGAATAGGGGTGAATATACTGGGAATCTAATATTATGTAGACGGTATCATTCTGTTTTTTTAAATAGCTGCAGTTGGAATCGTTGAAAGTTGGGCCCAAGATAAATACACGCAGAACCAAGTCAATTCGAAAAAAAAACAAATAATTCAGCTCCTTTTATATAATAACCAGCGTCCAAATCGTCTTACTCGTGATCGTATAAGATTTCGAGTCGGATAATGTTAATTTGAATAACAGGATGTCAAAACTACGATCGAAGTTGTTTGTTCACGAGTGCGACGATTTGGGCCCAGAATATAAATGACGCTGAGTTTTACTTATCTGGAATATATTCCCTCAGTAAATGCGCTCAAAGGTTGTGATGCATTTGCAAGGCTAAGAAATAAATGGTGCGTTTACAACCTTTACACGACGACTAAACTTAAATGGGCGTATTCATAATGAAAACCTCGCAGGTATCTAGCATAAGAATTATTTGCTGCTGTATTTGCTAAACTCTTTTGATTAATTTTTTAAAATTTTAGTTGAAATTTTACAACGGCTATTGATTAGTTATAATTTATTGATGTTTTTACAGGTTAAGTTGTTATCGATAATACTTAATTGTTAAATTTTAATTGAAATTCCAATTCAACTAAGTCAAGTTGTAAACTGTAATAGAGGCATTAATTGTTTTTCTTCATATTTTGAATAACAAATAAGTTTATTTTTTATAACAAATTAACCCCCATATTCATTAACAAATTTAAAACAGGTAGATTTTGTAAACCAAAACGAGTGAAATTGAACGACTGAAATATATCGTGAAATATATCAAACTCGTAAATTTTTTGAATATGGAGGTCAATGTGAGTGATATTTAATTTATTGAAGCAAAAAGTAAAAATTCAGAATTTAATCATTTTTTTATAAAAATTGTGTTTCTGTTGCTCCAATCACCATAATTTACACTTTACGCTTTCTACCGAAATACCAATCAAAACACAATCCCAAAATATATATATTTATGTTTGTTTATACGATTTTATTAAGTTTTATGAAATCCCCCACTGCCATTCCAAAGTGAAAAATCTCAAATGAGGAAAATATACACAAAAAAGAGAAGAAACTTTCTCTAAAAAAATTTTTTCTCGCCTAAAAATAGAACATGCACTAAAACTACGTGAAGAGGAATATCATAAAAAAACGAAAAATCAAATTCTTTCAATACACACAATATTAGAAAATTTAATAGAAGTAAAGTGAAAATAGCAACAATTTTTAGTGAAGCACATTTGTAAAAAGAAAAAGAAATTTTTAAATTAATAAAAATGGCAGAAAATAATGCTGAAGTTGTAAGCGATATAAACAATAATGAAGCGCAAGAAGTTATTGAAAATCCAGCGGAAAATCAACAAAATAATAACGAATTATTGGATATGGTTTTCACATTGGAAAGTGAAAAACAACAATTAGTAGAGGAATCGCGTAAACGTATAACAGCTTTGCGCAAAGAATTGGAGGTTAGTTTTATTTTTGTTAAAAAAAAGAACAGCATTTCAGTTATTTTTTCATCTTCATAGGAATCTCTTATGGAAAATGAAAAACTTAAGAAAAAGGTTAACCAATTGGAGCAATCTCTTAAGCAATCGGTTATGTTGGGCGGTGTAGACGCTCCCAAAACCCGACAAGACCAAGAAGAATTATTATTGAAAGCCAAAACATTGCTTTTCGAAAAGACGAAAGTCAATAAACAACAAGAACAACAAATTGCTACGCTCAAAAATCAAGTGGAAGCCATGAAAGATGTGGTACAAGTAACCAAAGATATGTTAAACCTAAAAACAGCCGAGTGCGAGCACATGCAAGAGCGTTTGGATAAGTCTCAGCTATGGATTAAGGCCGAAAAGGATAAATGTGCCATAACCGAAAAGAAATTAGCCATTTCGAAGAGTGTTTATGACAAATTAAAAACTGAACATGAATTACAAACGAAGATTCATAAAGAATTGAAAGAAATCTATGAACAAAAAATTACAGTTTTAAGTGCTACAATAAAAAAACTTAAAGAGTAATTAGTAAGTTGTAAAAATAATTTAAAAAAAAATAATCATCTTTGTAGTTTAAATAGTTTGTTGTGCTTAAATACTATAATTGTTGTTATTGAACAGATTCTATTTTTTTCTCTAATAAAAAATAACATAATTTATAATTTAAATATTTGATTAACTTCCAAATACTTTTTATTTCTTTTGTTTTGAATTTTCGAAAAAATCTTTTAAAATTAATAGAACATGTTGTGTTAAATGCTTTAAAACGACGAAATAGAGAGTGTTATTGTTTTATATTTAATTACAATTTATAATGTAATTTAAGCGGCTTGTTGTTGCTGTTGCATTTGCTTAACAGCCGCCAATTGTTTCATCTCAATCACACCTATCACGGCATTCAAAAAGCGACTCTTTTGTATTTGAATCTTTTCGATTTTTTCAATTTGTTCCTGCACATACTCGACACGTCGTTTGAAGTAGTCTTTAGATCCTTCGAGGTTCTGAAAGTAAAAGATAAGTGGTTGGGTTAATTTATAAGCAATTGGTAGATGGCTATTGTAAATTAAAATATTTAGTACAAGGCTTGTTTTAAAATAAGGAATCTTTTTGAATTACTCTGTTTAAAAAAAAAACTATTTTCGCAGCTGTTACTAAGTGGAGTAGGAGAAGATTTTCTACTTTTTGGGTTTCTATGATTGTGATTCAGAGCTTTCGAAGGAATATAGAGTCAAAGGCAGTTTCTCGTAGCCCTACTTGCTGTGATTTTGTTTTTTATTCTGTCTAGGACCCCACACACAGTGACGGCATATCTTAACTAGGCAATTATTATTACAACAAACGCGTTGATTAGCTGTTATCAAAGTCTTCTTCAACCACTAACTAAAAAATTAAGTCCTTTGTGCATTAGCTTATAAGTGATGACATTAAAGTCGTGTTCATAGTTTTCCATCTTTCAAAAAATTATTAAAGTAAAATATAGTTCTTAGGAGGCCAGCATTTGTCTCATTATGAACGGCGAAAACCGAGTGGCAAGCGACTTAAATCGACAAATCATGGCTGCAGATGATATCAGATACCAAGCCGCTAGCTGGAAACTAATCTATGCTTTAAAAAAAATCACCATCTCTAATCAGGACTAATGTGTGAAAAACAACCGACTCTCCTTACAAATTTATCAGAGTCAAAAGTGACACTTCTCCGAAATAGTTCAGTTCATGAATGAAAACTACAAAGCTTAATCTGTATTCCTGTAAACCCTTAACATCTCCCACCGGTCAGTTCGTAGGAAATCATATACGTATAAATAACCAAATAAATCATTTTCGAACAAACTAAAAGTTATCAGCCATTTTTAACAAACCTCGTATAAAATTGTAAACTATAAACTTACCTTCTCGACATAATAGCCAGTACCGACATCAATGACAAAATTATCCAAATCCTTAATACGGCCGGGCACATACATACAACCGGTTAATGGTACCAGAATTTGACGATTATTCCAATCGGGTTGAAATGATTCTAAAGCTTCTTTGGAACTGGCATATTTAGTTTTGCAATTGTATAGAGTTTGTAACGATTCTTGTATACCATTTATTTCCTATTGTCACATACATTTTCAGTAAAATATTTCTTTCAGAAAATTTCCATTTTAATGCGGCCTATCTCTTAACTCACCTGTTCAAATTCTTGTTTTATTTGGACCAATTGCTCAAGACTTAAATTGGCTAAATTAATTTGTTCTGGTTTATTTGCTCCTTCGCTGGCTGACATTATTGTTTTATTAATTTAAACTTTTATTAGAGAGAAATTTGCGAAAATTGCAACAAATGTTTTCCTCACACAACACTTTAAAAGGAATTTCTTTTAATTTATTGGAGATCTCGTGTGTCTGCGACTGTAAAAGTACTGAATGATGACTTATTGCCACTAAAATTTAAGGCTGGCAGTGCCTTATTTTATTGAAAAACGATTTAGGGAGAAATTGATGTGCATGGTTGTATTTGAAATACAGTGGAAAATAATAGTTTTTGTTTCTTAACATGGAAGAAAAAATTATTATATTTTCGTCAGAAAATTGTTTCAAAAAAAAAAAAAAAAAAAAAATATTAAGAAAAGACAGTAGTACTTAAACCAAAATTCGTTCTATTTATTTTAGTTATAGTTTAATATAAAGTTGAAATAAGCATTATTTCTCATTTATATTCTAAGTGAAAAATGTGAACAAGCAAACTTTTATGGATTTTTTACACTTACTCGCTACACAAAATCCATATCTCTCGAATTCTCGAAATCTCTCGAAATCTCGAATTTTAAGGCAGCTAAGAAAGTATATTAGAGAAAATTATTGCATCACTGCTTATCAACTTCAGGATGTACAAGTTCATGCTTATCGATATTAAATGGTATTGGAAACTAAGTGATTTAACACCTTCAGAATTCTTCTTTTGGATTCAAAATAAACACTTGCACAACTAAAAAAGGAATTAAACATCACTTTTATTAGAACGGTGTCTGATTTATCTCCATATAATTTGCTTTCCTAGTTCCAAATATCTTAAATATTCTCTCGTTCAGATTCTCGGTGTCAATCTTTACCTCGTGTACGAAGGAAGTGAGGCTAGAATATGATATTGCGGTCTAAGCCCTACTTGTCCCTACAAAACATAATTAAAATTTAAACAGTATTTGTATAAGCCACCAAAAGGTCATTAAAAGGTGAGACTACGGAACTTGGTCCTAAAGGCTTTTACAGGCACATCTTGGTATGACTAAGGAGATCATTGTTACAACTTATAAGGCAATTAGTCGCTCTCTCCTTAGCAATGAGCCCCGATATGATCTTCGTTTCTTAGTGACACCATATGGCGGGCATTACAGACCATTCAAAACAACACTCTTTGAATCGCCACCTGATGTGCCAAAATGACTAGTATTGATTATCTATATGAGAAGACTACGCTGCTGTAGGATAAGCGCTATACTGAACTACCAACTAAACAGTTCCTCGTAGCTGGTAAAATCTTAGAACCTATTTCCTCATTGCGTTCGGCAAAACCTTGATGCTCAGAAACTGTTGCATTGACAGGCTGTACCAGACGCAATTAGTGAATATAGGAGACCAACAGAGTCGTTGGTGAAGACCATCAGCTGATCGCGAATATTAAGAGGCTTCTACCTATGTAGATCAGGACAATCCTTAAACAATTAATGGCAAACTGGTGCAGTATCCTAAACTGCTACCGTCCCGCTCTATGAACCGAGGCTCTGACTACTGACAAAGCCCACACGATATTATACATCCGTTTCAGTTAGCCAACAGCCTGCTGACTTCCACCCCATAGACCTGCGTTCGAGACCGATCCTAGTTGAGCAGTTTATTTGCCTAGAGATGATGCCAAGTGACAGGAATACTATATATTTAATTAAAATAGAATCTCTATTTCTCCCATAGGAAAGTACCCCTGAATACAGCACAGCATTAACAACAGCAATTAAATATGATAAAGTATTTTCTTAAGGAGAAGACCATTATATATGTAGATTCAAAACTTTACTTACATACATATTTGTCTATTCAATCCCTTTTGTAAAGATATATTAAGTAGAATATTGAAAAATTTACAACGACCCTCAGCACATGCTAAAATTGTAAATCTTAGGCTAATGTAATATGTTATACAAAGATGTTTTGCTCTAAGATATTTAAAATATTTGGTTGTTATTTTATAAAAAAAAGTATGTCAACTGGTCTCCTATGTTGACCCTAGTGCATATGTATGGTGACAACCAGAACATTGTGTTTACTCTTATTATCATTGTCTTTAGACCACTGTTCGAATAGTGTAATCTCGGCCAATTATTCTCTCTATAACACAAGACAGCTGATATTGTTGACAGTCTTACGAATCAGATTTGCATGTGTTGTGTAATTTGGCATTTACAGACGGACTGAAGAAAAGCGACGAAATATTGTCGCAACTGACTTACTTCTGGAAGGGAATGGCTTGTATTAGAAATTCGTTAAGATTGGTCAGCGTGAATAAAACAATCGTCCGTAGTATCACTATGTCAGCCCAAAGACGCGCCGAAGAAGCTTTGGATAAAATAAAAGAGAAGAATCCTTATTTTGATAAATATGCTGATAAAATAGCAAAACTGCAACAGACCTCGCCGGAAGAATTCCTCGAGAGAGTGGATAAAGTAGTGAATCCCATTAAAGAGGGCAAATCACAATCGAGGTATAGTCGTGTATTCATTTGAAATTAAAGTGTACAGAAATTATCCATATTTTAGATCCTATTCCGAATTATTAAATCCCAAGGCCCCAAAACAACAAGCCGAACCTGAGATTCCTTATAAAAAGTTGAGTGACATAATGAAAGTCGAATTAATTGCAGATAAGACAGCTGAAGAAATCTCTAAAATATGGGTGGAATATCACAAGACGAAAGATGTTTTAGCTGCCACCTTAACCGTAAAACAGTTTGATGACTTAATGGCCAAAGCCAAAAAATATCCAATTTTCTTGTTACCTTTACCCAGAAGTGAAGGTTTTGAATTTATTATGTTGCAATTTGCCAGTAATACAGTTCATTTTACTCCCCTGTTAGCTTATCAGGTATTTTACTAATGTTAATAGTCTTTTGAAAACAATTTTTAATGCGAATACTCTATAGGTTCATGCCGAAAATGCTCCAGAGTGCCTAACCATTGTGCATTATACTGAAATGCGTGATAAGGGTATTGTTCTTATGCGTGGAGAGTTTGATACTAAAGTATTAACTGGTCGGGAGGCTCAGTGCTTGGCCAATGAGTTACAAATGTTTTATTGTAAAAATGATGAGGCCAAAGATAAACTTTTGGAAACGTTTACCAAGAAACCAGACGACTTTAAGCATATGGATTTAATTAGGGAAGTTGAAAACATACAACTTGTTTAAACTACCATTTATATAATGATAAAAAGAATATCTTAAAAATAATCTTAAATGTTTGAATAGTTTTTTTTATTTAATTGTAGTAGATATTTTCTAAAGCAAAGAAGTCTATCTTTAAAAAGCCATGTATCATTTATAGGTATATAAATTTGAAGAATTTGTTTTATAATTTTTTCAGTTAGAGCTTTACTTTCCGAGTTAAAAAAAGATCAAAAAAGTATATTGTCATTAATAAAATCCATATTGATTTAAATAAGAAAAAGTTTCTAACAATCTTGGTAAAATAAGTAGCCTATGTCGCTGTATCTCTATATTAGACTCCGATCGAGCCCGATCGTCAATTGTCTCATTGCAGAGAAGGTGGGTTTATTCTCGCGCTATGTCCTGCCCGACAAGTGTCGGAGAATAAAGTCTGCAAGAGGAAGTTACATCCAGACCAGGTGGCCAAAATCCTTATCGGTATGAAGAGAGCCATCCTCAGCCAGTCTATTCAGCACAAAATTCCCCGGGTGGCGGAGTCACCCCTGACCCAGATAATTTTCAGGTCTGAAAGGCTCGTTAATTTTAGACATACTCGGCATGCAAACGACATGCAGTGGTCCAAAAGCCTAAAGGAATTTCTCTTTCCAAATAAGACACTTCCTCTGACCACTCCCAAAGAATTCCATCCGTCCGTGTACACTTCCACAAACCCGGGCTTCTTGCACGGTGCTAGCAAGATGCAGAGAACTCTATGTTTAGGATGGGCTGGGCTGTGCGATAATCCACCACGTCAGGGATCATGTCCAAATTCGCGGGATGGCCGAGACGTAATAGACAACTGCTTCCACCGGAATCCAGTCCATCAATACAAACAAGGTTTTCGAAGGGGTGCTGCTAAGCATAACAGTAACCATCACCAAAGATCTACACCAGACTATCTCTTCATACATAAGTATGGGCTTTATATTATTTTGATCACAGCCACACGAAGGATATTGTGCGCATCCCTATATGTTTCTTCATCACATCAAATTGAGACTACGAATAAAGCCAGTTATCATATTCGGTAAGAAAAGCCAAAACAAATTTCTTGGAGTCAAAACAGAACCCCCTAGGAACCTCATCGTCCGGGTGAAAATAAGTGTACTCGCAAAGTACGTACAGTGGCTCAATTTAATAACCGGACAGCCATTATAATTTTAATAAAACTTTTATAATACACAAACTGTCTCTTGTACAAAATCTAAAACTAGATTATTTTTTTATTATAACTCTCTATTACATTATTCGCCGTATACGGTATCAAAATTATTTGCACAAAAAAAGTTGCAAGCCAAAACCTCAAGTAAGACAATATAAAACGACAAATTAATAATCGGACATGTGGCAACTACAGTATTTTATTGTTACTTTAAATGGGGAATTCCCATTTCTAGTGAAGCCGATTGTAATTGTTAACTTCGTAGAAACGTCAAAAGTAGAAAAGTTTTAAATATTGTGTGTTTGAAGCGTAATTTGTTGTGAAAATTGTAAAATGAGTAACAAATGTGCCCAAACATCTACAGAAATCAGAAAGTTGATCATAAAACATTATCAGGATGGTTTGTCTGTTCGTGAAATAGGTCATATTGTTGAAATAAGTCATTCCACAGTCCATGAAATTATAAAACGATTTAAAAATTGAAATTCTGTAGAAAATAAGAAAAAATCAGGGCGACCAAAAAAATTTTCACCTTTAGAAGAACGATGGATTTTAAATCAAATTAAAAAAATCCGAAATTTAATGCCCCAAAATTAACTAAGCTAGTGTCCGAAAGTTTACAAATTGGCATCAACCCCGTACAATTCGGAATGTGCTTCGCAGAAACAATTTCCATGTAAGAGTTGAAGAGGCTAAAATTCGCTAATGAATATAAGAACCATGATTTTTCGTACTGGAGTACTGTTTTATTCACGGACGAGAGTAAATTTAATGTTTTTCGTTCAGAGGGACAAGCATATGTATGGAGAAAGCCAAATGAAGAACTAAGATCATTTAACCTTCCCCCTACAGTAAAACACGGAGCCGGAACTGTGATGGTTTGTGGCTGTATGTCAGCTGCGGGTCCTGGTCAGCTGGTTTTTATTGATGGAATTATGGACGAGTATAATTATATCTCAATTATAGTGTTGAAAAATTGGGCATTTTCGAAACTTTTCAATTTTATCAGGAAAATGACCCCAAATACAGCGTACATAATATTCGAATGTGGTTACTGTATAACTGCCCACACGTTATGAAAACACCGCCGCAGTCTCCTGATATTAACGTAATAGAAGATCTTTGGTCTCATTTGGAAAATAAATTGAAATCTAGATCGATTTCTATCATCGCTGAGCTGAAACTTGGTCTTAAGGAAGAATGAGAAAATATTGATCCTGCATACTGTAAAAAATTAGTAGAATCAGTTCCAAAGAGTCTGGATGCTATTCGCAAAAGCAAGGGATATACCACAAAATATTAATCCTAACCAACAATTTAAATAACCCGAAATTTGTGAAGTGTCCGATTATTAATTTGATTTTATTTTCTTGTCTTACTATGAATTTGTTGTTGTTACTTTTAATGTACTCTCTCTCTCTCTCTCTCTAGATCTCTTTTTCGTTACTGTCGAAGTTTTTTACCATACTTATTTTAATAAATAAAAAACTTAATGGATTTTTTAATTTAAAGTCAAGAAGATGTGTATTAATGGAAAAACTGTATAACATATATCTGTCCGTTTATTAAACTGAATCAATGTATGTATGTATTTAGATTTTCAGCATAAATCGAGCAGAATCTATAGTGATTATTCTCAACATTCTCCAAAATATGTTGATGGTATTATCTAAGACCGCAATGCCCGGTAAATAGATCCGTTACTATCCTAAGTTCACTCATATTAAGCATTAGTAGCTCCCTGGATCTAACGAAAAATAGCGAACTAAACTTCCTCGCCTATATCATATCGGAGGCATTTCTCCAAAGCTTAGTAAATTCTCCCTCAGCCGACGAATCAATTCTTGCTTTGAGTAATCCACAGTGAAAACGAAAAATGGCAAGCCGAAAAACAACCTGACGAGCTTCTCTGTATGCTAAACAGTCGGTTTTTAGTACCCAGGATGGCCCTCATATCCAGTGACCTAAAATAATGTAATCCAGTCGTTACTGCCAACTCCACAACAGGGTGACTTAACCTCTCAGGATGACAAAGCCCTTAAGGCCGCTTAACTATGTGACATCACATATTCTCCAACCGCTTGAATTGCTCCTCACACACTGCTTAATACAAATGAAATGGCGTTAACTTCTGCCTGGAAAATCGAATGGTATACACCCTTTGATCCTTAGAGAAACCAAACCTTATTCGCGATAATACGCCACCAAGAATGATCCAATTCTTTAAACTCCTTTCGGGTAAGAGAACACTAAAATGGTTAACATACAATCATCAATGGGGAATCAATGTCACCGTGCTGACAGAGATCAAATCGGAGAAACTTTGCATCCCAAGAGCATTTTGACAAGCCTCTTACAACACTAAAATGAATGATGACCCCAATAGCAAGTGCGGGGAATGTCCTCATCGCACCCGTGGTTGAATTACAAGTAAGGCTATAGACCCCTCTAAGTATTGCCCGTGTATTGTTCAGATCTGCCTTAGACCACCACGCCAAAACAGCATAGGCTGGTATTGGTCTTATTATCTTAATAAAAGACCAATAGATCACTATGGATTTAAGACTCTAAGTTTTACCATAGAAGCGCTGATAGGCATAATGTGCACTGATCGCCTTTTTCGTAATATAATACAAGTGTTTCTCCCATATGACAGTTTTACCCAAAATGACCCCAGGTATTTTACGTCGTCTGTGAGTCCAGTCAGTCTCCGATTCCTGCATCTGGTAAATGTTACACTCATCGTTTTCGTAAGGTTCATAGTCAGCCGACTTTCTCTGCACCAGTTGAAGGTTACATTAAGAGTATTCTTATTTAAAAAGTCACGGTATTAACAAATGGATTAAAAGCTGTATGAATACTTTTTAGAAGTCTCCTTTGAAAGCCGAAGACAATTTTAATCTTTGTTTCTTTTTACATTAAAATATAAAGAATACATAACGTCTTTTGACGTTACTGTTATATTTTTAGCACATTTTTTTACACTAATTTTTCATGAATAACGGTTAAATTATTCAATTAAGAAAAAAATTTTCCATGTATAATTTATTACTACGTATTGTTAATAATTTTTATAAAAAACAATATTATTAAAAATTATAATTTAATTATTTTATGCAGAACACAATACCTTCAATGAATTTAAATTTTTCTTCCATTATTTTGTTGTTGTTTTAACTTCTAACGTTTGTTAAGCAATTAAATTGTTTATTTACTGTTTTATTTTTTAGTGTTGCATTAAGAAGATGATGAATATCTGGCGTAATTATGGATATTTATTTATTTAAAGAAATAAGTAATAATGTTGTAGTCAGGTCATAACTGACTATATTATACCCTATAAAACAATATTCGCTGTAGGGATTAATAATTGTTAATTCCAAATAACATCTTTAGCCGCTTTGCTAGTGTTGAATACTCAACAGTTGATTGAAATCAAGCTTAATTATACACTTTCTAATACTGTTGAAATAAAAATTTACTAAAAACTTTAATAAGTCAAAAAAATTTAATTATGACGACTTAACTCAGTAGTCTACCTAAAAAATAGCTGACTTTTATGATAACATGAGAGCGGTCCCTAAATATAGAAACACAACAGATTCTGGAGCAAATTATCTTTATTTCTTAACATAATCTCCTTTTATTATTCTCATCGATTCAGACCGAGCACAATTGCAAGACACTGTGACCTATAAGATTTACTGTATCCTATTGAGTCTACTGTTTGCTCAGCAGACCTTTTGCTTTCCTAATAGGACCCTATGCTGCCCTAAACATATTCATCTTAATCTATCAAAAACCCCATATTCTTACAACATGTGTTTTGCATAATGTACAAACATTCACATCTGTGATCGCCATTCTTCGTAAATGCACTTTCAAACTACAATGATCCATAAGAAAATCCGTCAAGAGTTTTGGGTCTGGCCTTCTATAAATCAGAACGGCGCACAAACTGTTAAGCAATTATCGTCTTAGCTTGTCGAAGACCCACCGTGCGTTCCCGTGTTCTAAGCATTTGATAATCTTTAATTAGATTGAGATTGGGCCGCTTGTGTTGTTATGCTTGCACTCTAACCGTTATACCACGTAACAAAAAAAAAAAAAAAAATAATTAAATTAAATTGTGGTTTCGAGGCTTCAACTTCCCTTCAGACAGCTCCACCCAAGATATAAAGAAGCCCCCTGACGTTTCAGCTTACGTCTGGCAATGATGTCAGACATCAAATGAATGATCAGGAAAAAACGCCACCTACTGGGAAAAAATTACAATGCTAAGTAAAGATCACCACAACTACGTTTAGTAAAGATCTTCATCACTATACAATCATATGGAGGGGAGCTACAGTGGATTAATTATGAGTTTAGCTCGAAACATCAACTTGATTAATGAAACTGAAACAAAGCAATGGATACTTTGTAGAAAGCCAATACGCTCCCTAGGGCAGTGACGTAGAAAAAAATATGTCATACGATGACAGCCGAGCACCCGTAAGTTATCGCTTGACTGTCAGGGAAAATTTTTAAACTTTACCCCTGAGTCCACTGTCCAAGTTGATTTCAGCACATATGGCGATGGCCTTGATCGTAGTCTGGAAAACACTTAAAGATATTCTCAGTGTACCAGTTTAGATCGAGCTCACTCCGAACTAAGCCTCATCACTGAAATTCCTGCCATAGCATAGTTCCAAAGGCATGGCATCTAGGACCATAATTGTGCTTCTGACCATCCTGTGAAGTATGACCAAACTCTCCTATACATTCCACAGCGCTTTGCTGCCAAACACGCGGCCACTCTCATCACTTAAATGAGAAGAGATGTAAAATCAGACAGGGTTTCCAATGTTGAACATGTTCTCATTGCCCATTCTCCTTTTAGCTTAATAATTTTCAGGCTGGTTAAAACAGCTTGTGCTGACAAATTACGATAATTTTCGCTATCTGTCGAACCTTATGAGGTGCGTTATCTTCGACAATTGGCACAGCAACGGAAACGGCATCAGAAAATTGTAGCACAGGTGAAGAAGATGCTAATGTGGGGTTCATATCTACAACATGATAGCGTAGGGTATAATTATACATTTTAATTGTTGATACTATTGCTGTAAAGTATAAACAAATGTAACTTTCCGTTTTTCGTATTTGTATAATTTTATTTATATTTTTTATTTATTTAACTTTTTTATTTTTTTATAATTTAATAATTCCAACAGTGGTAAGTAACAACGCATTCAACAACAACAGAATCGTAAAAATCATTATAATTTTTTTGATTCGACTGAATGAACGGGGATGGCTTAGTGTTTGGATTAAAATACGTTTTTGATCATAAAAAAACTGCAAAACAAATATTTGCAGAATAAAAAAAAACAGTATGAAGAAAATAAGAAAAATAACAGTATACGGGGTTCCATACATTATTGACGACAGTTAGGGAAATGATATGCATTTTGAAGAGGTATGTAAATGACAAAAGTTACAGTGTGTTATAAAAGTAAATTACTCTGAAGCATACAGTCGATATTTTAAATTAGTCGTTAATGAAAATCAGAGTAAAGCGTGGTGTATCCTATGAAGTTGAAAAGTTTCATTAATTAAAGCATAATTCGAGTCAAAGTCATTGTTAATAAAAAAACGAAACCGCTATTTTAGAGTTACAAAACATATGTTACATTTGCAAAAAAGTTAATACTGTTTGTTAGGAATAACAAGAAAGTATCTTAACAGAAATCGATTAGTTGGAAATGTTATATTTGTGGTTTATTGATAGAAACAGGATAGGAGTTACCATCGCACGGAAAAATCCCTTGTGAAATGTCCCCGAAATATCCAACACAAAATACAACGGTGTTGCAATTTAGAGCTTAATTTTCTGATTGTAGTATTTATTCACCTTACTTTGAGTTTTAGGTTCACCTAAGTCTTCAATGCATCTTTAGAATCAGTGAATGTAAAGCAATTTCTCACATCCAGTTGAAAGCTTCACTTTTCTCTAACACTGCTACCAAGTAAACTTTACTTTAAGTTTCTCAACCAAAAAACTAAATAGAAACACAGGTATCCAAAGCTCTTGTTGCCAGCCACGAAAGATAATTGATTTTTTGAAGGAACCAAATCTCTTTTCCCTTACCCCTTAACTTAAGATGTTTGAAGTCACCAAAGATGTATGTGAGCATTCAAAGGAATTACATCAAAATTGGAATAGAATTTTATTATGCACTGTACCAGTATAAAAATAACACAAAAAACAACTGTTTTTATGAATAAACAACAAAAACATCCGCTATATTATTAAAAAAGTGGGTTAAAGAGGAGGATTTAAGCCTACAAGGTGACAACTAAAGAACGAGATCAAACGCTTGTTGATATTTCGATGTATGTAAGCAAGTGAGTGTATAAAAGTAGAGTTTAAAAATATAGCAGTGTAAGATTGTTTTGGAGTTACCGTATGAGGAATATATTGGCTTAATAAACTGATTGCATATGTGTCTATTTTATGCTTAAGCTTTCAATTCGTTCTAGATTTTTCTCATTCCGGCTCTTTTTAGGTTAATCTGTCTTCTCCTATGTTCTAAACTATGGCATCTCTTGTGATGTTGTTATATTGTGGTCGATTGTTATAGGCTGTTGTTTGAAATGCTTATATCAAATATAACCATGGTTGAAAGATTACTCAGGTCCTTCGAAGGCATTGATTTATAAAAACTTGGATCTTTTGACAGGCTGATTGCAAACAAATCTGGTATGGCCCTTTTTGTACACTGGATACAGTATACCGAGATGCCACATTTTTGGCATGTTCACATGTCGCCATATCGTGCAGTAAAGATGATGTACGCATCTTAGCAGTTTTTCACCTTCAAACATGAAGACTTCAGCTGACCGTATATCAATTCTCGCTGCTTTGTTGATTATAAGCCGGGATATTGCTTTTCTAGTTTCTATAAGATTGATTGCTGGGCATTCGACTCCATCAATTCAATCCAGATGTTATCTGGGTTATCTTGCATTACAAGAAGTTTTGAAAAGTGGTCTCTCAGAACCCTAAGCACGGTCTGCATGTCTGTTATAAGATTCCCGCTCACATATTTCCTGGATATGAGGCACATATGAACGAACATGGGGACTTCTCTCAGTCAATGAGCTGCATCCGATTCTACTTTTAAACTCATTGAAAGGGACCTACAGTTTAACGCCGGCTCCGAACTGCAAATGCATTTAGATAATTTTTCAATAGTAGTAATATTCATAAGTTACTATCTAATGTTATGAGGTGATACCGCTGAAAATATTTTTTCTTTTTCAGATGGTTTGGTCTGGTATTGAACCGAGGACTTTCTGATTGGTAGGCGGATGTCTTACCTACTATACCACAGCGGCACTTGACTTATATTCGGGTAGAATTTTCGGCTATCATTACCAGTTTGAAGCTCCTCAATCTCCTTGTTCTTTCCTTCTGAATAGGTTCGCCGCTTATTTCCTTTTCTCCTTATACGTTTGTCGCTAGTCGCTATATATGCAGCATTCTTTTCCATCATTGTAAAATACCAATGCTTGTTTTTTGACGGTCTTCTGTAGCGTTGTATAGATTTTCCGCGACCAGCATGGAAAGAAGTATTATTACTAAAGGTGGTATATTTTTATGTATGTTTTGTACAATTCCTTTCTTTTCATCTTTTTTCCTTTCAATTCATCTTTCTTTTCTGTCTGGGCGTAAGTACGAATCAGTCTGATATGAAAGAACTTGGTCTTTATGCGGATCGCGACAATACGGTCATTCATCCGAGTTCGTGCCGGTTTGAGTGGCTATTACTACGGCCACTCAGACATCAAATTTTCTTATCCGCCGGTATCGTATCTCTTTCACAGCAGTGATGTAGCCTGTTGCGAGCATATAGAGGCTCCTGGCTTTAAAGAGTCCTTACATTCCAGGTTGATATATTCATATCGTATATCGTTTATAATTCAAATAAAAAATAAAAAATTTAGTTGGCAAATTCAATGAGAGAAAGAGAGCAAGAACCCTATCATCCAGAAGGTGTATTGTGGTGTAGCGTATCATATTATTGAACCTAATTTTTTATTCTTTTTTGAAAATTTGACTTCCAATGCGTTTGAAGCATGTCAGCTCATGGTCTAGATCTTTAATTTTAATCTCGTGTATCGGTTAGATTAATTTCCTTTACTTCTCAATGAGAGCCAAACAAAAACCTTCGCAGAAAGTACATTGTGGTGTAGGGTATAATATCGTTGAGTTTGAGAAGCTATAACTTTTATTTTTTTTTTAATTCTTTGTTTGACCTCAACGCAATGCCTAGATTAAGCCAGAATTCTGTATCCTAAGTTAGGTTAAATTACATAGAACGCGGCCAACGTGTGCACTCGGAGGCCCTATGGCCCATTGAGGTATATACTTGAAACAGTACAGATCATGGAATAGACTTGCAATGAGATGCCTTATACTAAGCTTAATTAGAGCAGAGAAGTAACATAGAATGTGTTGTACCGATTCCTCCTCCTCCTTATTCTAACAGCACCTAATGTAGCCATAAAAAGTCTCCGCCATACTTCCAACAATACAGTGCCTAGTGTAACTGTCAGAAGCCTAATTGACTTCTTTGGTCTCTTCCACTGAGAGAAAAGCCAGAGCATCCTGGATATGCCCCAAGTGGTAATATTAAAACACTAGCATACATCCATCAATTCTTATTTTCGTGCTCGAAGTTTCAAAATAATAATATTTCTTAATTCTTATTTTCCTGCATGTTAAACGACCATACAACTTGAAAAATAGTGCTATTTTTTTAGCCATAATTGTATTTGGACAATAACAACTTTATTGTCTATTCTTTACAATGGAAAACTGCATGTAAACAATTTTTATTTATTAACCGAAATAAAACTGTATCACCCATTATTCGCAGCGAAAAACAAGTGAATAAAATTTGTTTAATTAGTACCCCATCAATGACACCTAAGAGTCGAATATAAAGAATAAGAGAAATAGCGCCTGTATAGCAGGGTAAACATTCCTAAAATCTGTTATTAATTATTTTTTAGTAAAAATTAAAAATGTATACATACATACATACATATATTAACACCCAATTCAGTAATAATTAAAAAATTTTTTCAATAATTACAATTTGTGTTTTTCTTTTTTATCTTTACAATTTTGAAATTGAATTATTTTATGACTTAATTGTATAGTAAGTGAATGAGTGAGTGACTACTTGCTATATGATTGATAAAAATTGGTTTCAATGGAGCGTGCTGCGGAATATGAAGAACAACTTCAACTAAAAACTGATACTGAAACTTATTATTACTGCCTGCACAGATAAATGAAAGAAATTGTTGACGCAGATGCTTTCTTTAAATGTAAAATCAAATATTAAGTCAGTTTAAAATGTGCCGCCTAAACGAGTAGTTTAAGCAAAAGAAACGGGACGATTAAAAAAATTAATAATTAAGAAAAAAATCTTATAAATTTAGATCGCATTCATATTAACGTAGATCAGTTCTTAAGCATTTATTTCGAAAGAGAAAAGTGTACTAAAAATGTCCTATATTAAGAAAGATATAGAAACCATAGAATCTCAATTATCTGGTAATGGTGTTTACAAATCTCACAGAGACTTACCCTCGCCACGCATATCAGTACAAAGTAATGGTGTCGGTAGTAATGGCTCTGTGGAACCGGTTAAGCAATATGCGTATGAAGATGTTTTAGCTTTGATTGGTTTTGGCAAAACCCAATGGATTATGTTAATCACCTGTGGTCTACTTCTGATGCTGGTCATTAATGAGACCATGGGTATGAGTATTATAACTATAGCCTCACAATGTGATTTTGATTCATCATCGATGGATAAGGCAGTCATGAGTGCGGCAGCATTTATAGGTGAGTAGTGGTTAAGTTTATTTTACTTAAAATCAAATTAAATTGAAAATTAAGATATTAGTGAAAATCTCTAAATATAGAAAATCTTTAAAGACCAGATATTATCTGACTGTTATCTGCTATAAATGAATAGATTTTTTAGATTGTAGCCAGGAATAGTTCTAAACAAATCACATTTTCAAAAAAGGATTCTGTAGTTTGCAGGCTTTAAAATTGATCAGTACGTACATTTGTGAAATATTTGACGAAAATTTTGTTGTTTTATTATTTATTTTTTTATGGTAAATTAAGTAGTTTAAAATAAATACATATTTTTCGGTACAATTACACTGTGCGACAAAAAAAGATATCTGGTAAATGATATTATTTTTCTGATGAGAGCTTTCAAGCACAACAAGGATCAGTTTTTAAAATTATCGAAACACCTCAAAAATCTCGGGTTACGGGTAAAAAATTGATTTTTAGGAATTTAATGCAGTTATAAGCTAATAACTTTGCGCAATAGTATAGTTCCTATATAAAATAGTGCGCAAAAATGCATCTTAACTTGTTTGAGAAATACATCCAGATTCTTCAAGACTACTCACACAACAGATATATCATTTGAAAGGCCTGTTTCACTTATTTTCAAATCTGAAAAGAAACTTAAAGTCGGTTAAGATTTAGCTAATGGAGTTTTCTATTCTGATAAATAGTGCAACATTTTTTGTTTGCTCTTTGCCATAAAACGTTATCAAAAACTAAAAAATTTGATTGATTTTTAAACGAAATATTATCAGCGATTAACAAACCGCTCTTTCTTTTTAAAAAAGAACACAAAAAAAGAAAGGGCAGCAAAGTGCAACATTTTTTACAGAAAAGAAAAGAAAAAACGCCATAAGTTATTAAAAATGGAAATGTTTCCATAAAATGTTTCAACAAAATAGTGGTTAAGTTTTTTTTTTTTTTTTGTCAAATATTTGACAAATGTGAACGTAGCTTTAGACAGTTTTAATTAAATGTGGACCGAAGTGAAAACAAATTTTTTAAAGTCTTGTTAAAAAGTTTTTGCTGCGCAGAGAATATGTTTTGAAGGTCAACGTATGTCCCTTAGAACGATAAGTTTTATGATGAACCGACTGAGTCCACTATTGTGATCGAGGCTTACTATTGATCAATCCATATTTAATTCTAAATTATTTCTTATTTAGGTTGACCGATTTTAGGCCACAATTTATATAATAGAGTTAATAACTGATAACTACTACTGAGGTCTCTATTTCAAAAATCTTTGGTTTAAGAGCCTGAGTCTGAGTTCCTGAAGTGCATGGCAAATGTATTATCATAAGCACTGCAGAAATCAGGGATGCCTGAACTGAGCGCAATGCCCAGTTAGAAAATCTATTAAAGTTTTAGGAAGCACTCTACTTATTAGGTTCAGAAAAGATTCCGTTCATGAACAGTCAAGTCTGGGCCATAGCAACCTGGAGATTTATTTTTAACTGATCTATCCACCTTTCGACGAACCTATAGGTCCATCAAACAAACCAATTAACTTGTCTATGTTCTTACAGACCTTTTCGCTAAATCTACACACTTTTTCTGAGTTCCCTTGTGCGTCGCAGTGTCTTAGAACCCAACACAGTTTATCATTATATTATTCGTCCAGGAACGAAGTGAAAGCCTTCCTAACTAAATTCTAAAAAAAAAAAACAGTATTGAAAACAGTATTTGACCAATTTTTGAGAAAAATTGTAAGTGATTGTTAAATATAATTATGATTGAAAATTGTGTTAAAAATTAAATCTGGTGGGCTTTTTGGATTAGTAGCGTAATTTACTCAGAAATAATTGATATCTTTCGCATTTTGTGTAGCATTTAATGTCAGTTGTGAAGCAATGTCGAAATTTTGGAATTGGAACTAATTAGTACATCAAAAATGCGTTTTAGACTGCTTTTTAAGCTGTTATAAAAATCAACTCAAATCCAATATTCATACCATCACCATGCCTGTTATAGGGTATTAAAAAATTTAACACTTATATACTCGTATAAAGATTGTTTTTATTATAGACGTCAGGATAGTTAACATTCCAGTGAAATTTTTACCACACATCTTCGATCTAAGTGTGTGTGACCCATCCAAAGCATGTATTCAATTGCTGCAATGGCTTAGGGCGTTATATAGGTCCGATGGCACAGACATTGTAAGCGAAGATTGGGTCAAATTTTTATATAGGGTCCGCCATCTAAAGTTTTTTTTCAACTAGTGCTTATTTCGTGAATGGGAACACTTAGCTCATAACTGATTTGACAGATAATTAGTTTTATACTTCCGCTGAACAAATATGGTTGTGTATATGCTTTTTTCGCTTCGCTAAGTGGGCCTGCGATTGACTTACAGAAGATGCCGATTTTGCCAAAAAAAATCATCTTTTTAGTTCAAGCTCATTTTGATCTTGGCGGGTATGTCAACAGCCAAAACTGTCGCATTTGGGGCACAGAAAACCCGCACGTGTACATTGAAAACCGATACACCCAAGCCGAGTCACTGTTTGGTGCGGATTTTGGTCCAGAGGCATAATTGGCCATTTTTCTTCCAAAATGAGCAAGGAGTAGCCGTTACAGTCAATGGCGATCATTATCGGGCCATGTTGAACGAATTTTTGTTCACAAAAATTGAAGAGGAGGATATTAGCAACATTTGGTTTCAACAGGACGGCGCTACGTGCCACGCAGCCGATGTTTTGCGCCCTGTTTAAAAAAAAAAAAAATTATTTGGCGGACCCTTTAGTAATTCGAAAATCTATTATCAAAAATAAACAAAACTCATAATCGAAACTACAATAACAATAAGGTACGAAACCATCCAAATTAGATGCTAGTGCGTTGGCTTTGTTTTTTGCTTCTAATGCACACCTAACTAATCTGATTCGGATACTAATTTTATTTTAGTTTTTCTTGTTGACATAATAGTATATAATCGAATGTATTCCTATTGTATTATACGGACACATGTTTGAAAGATGTCATTTCAGGTCATATTTTTGTAAAAGACAGTTTTATAATTTGTTGATCATGTAAAAAGTTACATAGATTTGAAAACGAGTAAAATATCTGAGAAAATGCTCAAAGTGATTGCCTTTTGACTAATAAAAAAAGGAAACAACACAAAAAACTCTGTAAAGTAATCAATTCTGACCTATACTACTCAAAATTCGATTACTTGAATAATCAAGAGAGAACGACCAAATGGAGCAATATAAAAAACGAATTGTGTCTGTAATGCTTTCTGTCGCTAACCAATTTAGTGCGGGCGAAAGATAACATGAAAAGTATAAGATAATAAAGAACAAGCCCCCTTATTTTATTAGGCTATGTAGGTATTATTATTATAATGCATTTGAAATTATTTAAAAATATATTTTGTTTATTTAATTGCTATTTATTTACAAATCAATAAAAAATCTGCGATTATTTTTAACAATTCAATTGAAACTTATTTAAAGTACAATAAAAAAAAAAAAATGTTCTCAAAATACTTATCTACCACTTGAATTTTATCTAATCGATACAAAATTTTATTATAATATTGTTTATAAACAGTAGTATTCTATTGACAAAATGTTTTTTTATAGAATATTATACAGAATACGTACAAAATTGCAATTAAAAATTCGAATTTTTCATTAATTTTGAAAAATGCAGTAGAGTTTTTAATTAAATAATTAAGAACATTCTGAATAAAGAAGGACTGTTAAAGTATAAACAATTTTATAGCAAATTTCTACTATTAATTCAGGTGAACCTTAAATCTGTCAGAGACCAACCAATCGAGTCCAATTGTACTGGTAATGATTGTATTAAAATTTGACCCTACAATACGTCTTTGAAAATTAGCCACAACGGGAAACGCAGCGAAACATTTTCTACATATATAGGGCAGGGATGCCCTTTATCTTGGCTGCTATTTGCGGTAGTTCATGTCCCAACATTGGCAAAAAAGATGACAAATTGTTATCGATATTTTAAAGATCTAAATCTCAAGAATGATATTTGCTTATGTCTCACAGATACAGTGATATGCAAAGGAAGAATTCAGTCATCCAAACCAAATAATTGGCTTGACTGTAAATATACAAGGACAAAAGCTTCGTGTGTTAATAAATGCATAAACTATACATTGACGACAGCGAAATTGAATACTTCGGTTATTGGGGATGCATCATCTCAACACAATACCATGTGTAAAAAGGTGAATGCTATTAATGGGACAACTTTTGAGCGTTGAAGTAAGAGAACCCCGCAATATTTATCAAGAAAGCCATTTTCCAATAATTTCTTAATGCGATCAAAATTTCGTTATGTTGAGAGTAATTCATTCATGCGTAAAACCAATGTTCATATCAATGTGGCTTTAGACCTGGCCAATCTCCCACCGACTAGATATTTCACATTGCGTCAAGTATTGAAAAAGACCCACGAGAAGCAGATCGATACCTACCAGTTATTCATCAATTACAAAGCCGCCTTCGAGAGCCCAATAAGATCAGCCCCCAGCTTAAGTTTAGGTACCCCTGTAAAATTGCAGGATGACGTTAACTGGTAAAAAATCTGTAGTTAAAATTGGACGACACCTCTCCGATTCGTTTGATACCAAAGCGCTTTCATATGACCATTTCAATATCCTGATTGAAAAGGTTATATGAAATGTAACAGTGATTAGACTTGGCACGTTTTAAATGAAACAGGATATGCTATTAGCTTATGTCGATGACATCGATATTTTGGGTCTTGGGTTGCAAGCGGTAACCACAACCTTTAAGAAGGTCGAAAAGAAAACAAGGAAAGTTGGTTTGGCAGTTAAAGGAGATAAAACCAAATTGATGGTATTGACGAATATAATCTCCACGTTACTTCGATATACTGTATAAGTTAGTGAGTACAACTTTGAAGTAGTCAGTGAGTTTATCTACCTTGGCACCGCCATAACCAGAATGAATAACATTAGCTTTGAGATAAAGCGAAGAATTGTCTTGGACTCTCGCCTAACGAACTTTACAAAACACTGACACTAAACGTGCTATTGAATAAGTCAGAAGAATTGTAGTGAATACCAACATCGTATTAACCACGAGCTGTATAAGCTATACAGCGACTACATAAGTCATACGAGAACGATTTTGGTGATGGCTAGGGCAGAAGGGGACTACCTAAACTTAGATGAAAAAACTAACTATAACAGGAGACAATTCGAATCCTGCTTAGGAATGTCCAGAGACAACCTGAGGATACTGAGCGGGCTTTTGGTCCGTCAGTGTAGGCTGAATGGACATCTGAGTAAAATGGTTTTTGTCTCAAGCTCGATGTGCATGTTCTGTGATGAGGAAATCGAATCACCAGAGCACCTACTGGGTACATGTGAGGCATTGATGCACTCTAACAGGAAGTTCTGGATGCCTATCAAATTCTAGATAGGGAGTTATAGCGGTTGATACCAACCGAAGTCCTGAGTTTTGTAAGACATACGAGATTGGGGGAGATATAGTGAAAACATATAGATGAAGGGTTGTAAAATAAATCGGAAGGTTGCAGTACTTTTATACTTCGATGATAATAATAAAGATGAAAATACGGCAAAAAGAGGGGACATTCCCAAGTTTGGTTTTAAAAATTGGAGAAAAAGTACGGAACATCGAAGTGCTTGGAAAGGACCACCTAAGTAAGTAAAGCTAAGGCTTATTTATAAAAGTGAGACTTCACTTACATCGGTCTTCTCAATAATAGAAAAACTACAAATTAATAAATTGTTGCAATTTAAATGGCATATTTTTTGGCCAAACCCAATTGGTAGTGCTTATCTATAAAGAAGACTAAACAAAGCGCCCATTAAAACGGAAATTTTGAGAAAAAAGCAAAGTGGTTAGGCCATACTCATACTCTGATAGTAGAGGACGAGAACGTGGCGCCGAACTTGGAAGTTGGAAATTAATAAAACTGGGATAGAGGAATGGTTAAAAAGGAAAAAAATATGTCGACTTTATTCAGCACATTACGCAATTGCGCGTTTATACTTGTACTTCATTCTTATTTTCTTAATACGAATTCAAATTGACTTTGTATTTTGCTGTAATAAACATATAATCTTATTGATTTATTTATGGTTTTTAATTATGAATCAATAATTTAAATTGGTATTAATAAAATCACGGTTTCATATTCATATTTTTGCTTGAACTTATAAAACTCTTGGTAAATCCCCTGAAATAGTAAATACGCAATAATTATTTCAACTTTTCTCTATATTTATATTGTAAGATATTGACCTTTAATACAAGTCTATTAATAAAATAAGTGAAGCCTATTAAAGAAAAAGTCACATGTCTTTAATTAAAACTTGTATGTAAATTAAGAAAATATTTATAATTAATATTAGAGCATGTAAGGCCATGTCCGACCTTTAAATACCTTATTACTATATAATGAACCGATCTTAATAGAGCTTATTGGCCAATAGCGAACAAAACCTATGCTCAAATAAGTATTTTTCTTAATTAAATCTGTTAGAACCGTTAATAATTGAAAGCTTGAGAAGTCTGAAAAAGTAAAATCGTTGCATATTAATGACATGGAACGATTGATTCTTTGATCAAGACATTCTTGAAACTATGGACCAATTTATATGTATTTTGATGTTTGTCTATGCATCCACGAAAGTCTGCACAAGCGTTGGATTCACTGCTTTTGAGGGAAATGAAAGATGCTTGTGCAGACCGTTCATTTCTTGTCTGATGCTAGGGGTTTTAGCTAGCAGTCGTCGCCAAGTGTGGCTTTGACGTGGTCTTTTGGGGCTGTCCTGCGGGTTCCATTTAATTGCTTTTTTGAATATCATGTATTGTGATCGTCGACTTCAGTTTCTATTGGGGCTTACCCAGTTTGTGCCCAGGGCTGAGCATTGCTAATTGTGTTTCGCCAGAAGATTTTCAGAAATTGACGAATACATCGATTAATAAAAATTTGAATTGCTCTTAGATTATAACGAGCTGCATTTTATTACTCACATTCGTACAAGGCAACTGACTTCACACAGCTATTAAATATGTTTAATTTGGTTTACCTCGAGATAAATTATGAGTACTACACTTGATTAGGCTGACAATTGGCTTCTTGACCTTCTTGTAGCCCCCTGATGATTTTATTATATAACCCAAATAGTAAAATGAATATTAATCTTAAGGCCGCATGCTGCCGCTTCAGCATTCATTTGATTCAGATATATATATGTATGTCGCCAGCATTATCAAGGTCTTTGAGACTCCTATTCCGACGTCCTACGATGCCTCTTGTCGTTGGTGCTACTTTCGTTATGATGCTATCAATAATCACACTAAACAGTAAAGGTGTTAGTGGGTATCCTAGGCGAACTCCTACGATTTTATTTATTCGATTACTTGTAGCATCTTCCTGTTATATGCCGCATGTAGCATTCATAAACAGGTCATTATTATTATCTTCCTTAATATACCTTTGCAGCGAAGTGTGTTCTATAACGTATCGTGACTTAAGGTATCAAACGCCTTTTCGAAGTTCACAATTATTAAATACAAGAGTGACCGCCATTCTACCGTTTGTTCCATGATTATTCTCAGATTATTAATATGACCGACAACGGATTTGTTGGGGCAAAAACCAACTGGCTAGAGCGTCTGGCAAAAGTTTGTCCGCTATGTTCACACTTACCCTCTTAACCATGCTAAGAAACAATTACTAGTAGCTTTTTTAATTCATCGTTGAGCCTGTTGCAGCTGAAAATATAAATAAATAAAATAGCGTATAAGTAGGGCACTTTTATTGGTATTTGTCTTCAGCAGCCAATGGTTATATTATCAATTCCAGACGATGGACTCTTATTTTGAACATACAGACAGAAGATATACTAGAACATGCGTTTCAATAAGTAATATTCAGTCGATTGATATAAATATAGGGTCCACCAAATAATTTTTTTTTTTTTTTTTAAACAGGGCGCAAAACATCGAGTGTAGTTTCGGCTGTGTGGCACGTAGCGCCGTCCTGTTGAAACCAAATGTTGCTAATATCCTCCTCTTAAATTTTTGTGAAAAAAAATTCGTTCAACATGGCCCGATAACGATCGCCATTGACTGTAACGGCCACTCCTTGCTCATTTTCGAAGAAAAATGGCCCAATTATGCCTCTGGACCAAAATCCGCACCAAACAGTGACTCGTCTTGGGTGTATCGTCTTTTCAATGTATGCGTGCGGGTTTTCTGTACCCCAAATGCGACAGTTTTGCTTGTTAACATACCCGTCAAGATCAAAATGAGCTTCATCTGAAAAGATGATTTTTTTTTTGGCAAAATCGGCATCTTCTGTAAGTCGATCGCAGGCCCAGATTCCCAGCGCTGTTGAAGCGTATACACAACCATATTTGTTCAGCGGAAGGATAAAACTAATTATCTGTCAAATCAGACATGAGCTAAGTGTTACCATTCACGAAATAAGCACTAGTTGAAAAAAAAAAAAACGTTAGATGGCGGACCCGTTATTAAAGAAATTTTAGATTTTTTGATTATACGTAGCAAACAGCAGTACAAACCTATTTATTCTGCGTTGTTGTAGAGTGCTATAAATCTTAATAATAAAATATTAGCAAAACATGCATAAAAGGCACTTAAAAATAGTTGGTACTTTTTTTGTTAAAGTAGTTTTAGAACATGTAACATACTAACAAGTATGGTGTGGCAGGTTTGTTGACCTCAATTTCAATTTTTTATTTAAATTAGCACTAATTAAGCATTTTCTTAACATTTTTAAATTTTCTTAATTTTTTTATATTTATTTTATTTTTTATTTTTTCGCAGGCATTTTATGTTCTTCATACTTTTGGGGTTATTTATGCGACACGTATGGCCGTAAACCCATTTTGATTTACACCACATTACTGGGCAATATAGTCTCATTTATATCGATATTTATAGCAAATTATTGGCTTTTCGTTTTCCTAAGATTTGCAGTGGGCATATGGTATGAACTCATATTTATTTACAAGTTTTCAAAACAAATTTTTAAATCTTCTCTTTAATTCCTTAGCATTGCCGGTGCTTCTTCCACCACTTATGCTTATTTGGGTGAATTTTTTACTGCTCGGCATAGGCCAGTTATAATAAATTATGCCAGCATGTTTGTGGGTCTGGCCATGACCTATGTGCCAGCAGTAGCTTGGCTTGTACTCTCCATGGGCTGGTCTTTTGAAATAACAGACTCGTTCATTTTTCGTCCTTGGCGTTTGTTGATTCTCTTCAATATTTTACCCGGCTTTATAGCCGTTTTAATAATGAGTACCGTACCCGATAGTCCCAAGATTTTAATGGCGATGCGTAAAGAAGAGGAAGCCTATGAAGCGGTCAATTGGATTGCTAAACGTAACACGGGTCGCTGTTTACAGGACTTTAAAGTGTTCAAGTTATTAGATGAAATGCCTACGAAAAGTGATAAAATTTTGCAAACTTCGAAATCAGCGTAAGTTTAGAATAAAACTGCGGTAAAAATTAATGATCATTTAAAACGTTTTCTATTTCTTAGTTCAAAAATCGTACAACAAATGTGGCAAGAAACTAAACCGTTGTTTAAGAGACCCCATGTATTAAACTTTATGATCAGTTGTACTATCATGTGTGGTCTCTTTTTGTGGTAAGTTAATGAAATGCAAATGCAAGGAATACATTCGATAAGAGGTAAGGTTAGCTAATGTGGGTTGCCGTGGAGATTTATGGTAATCGTAACAAATTTTGATTCATATATAAAAAATAGATAAAACTATTAGCTCTTCAGATTTGAAAGTGACACATCTCTAAGACAATACAGAAGATGCTTAAGATTAGTTTCTGAAACCAAGTTTACAATAGTAGGTAATGTACAATCATACAGTGCTCAGTGACCTGTAAGAAGCCTAATCGAAGGAAGGGACAGGAGAAGGCCTAACCAGGATTTTCTAAAAGTGGCGATATTAGACTAAGTTCTGTCTTATCCAACGCCCATTTATCTAGCAAAATCCGATATCTTTACCAAGAAATTTGCGACGACACCTTAGTTTCGCTATTATTAGCAATTTTGTTCCTCCCTACGCTCTTTATTATGATCAGAAACCAAAATCAGTTTGACATGGTATTTTTCAAATTGGACAATTGAATAATTACCGTTGATAAGACATTTAGATTTAATGTCAGTCTGACAGACAGTCTAAGAGAAGCACCAAGAACCAAGCTCATAGCAGTAAAAACATTTTATCCGTACACATTTCTGTCTTTGAGTTGTCAGTGTAGGCATTCGTGTGGGTATTTAAACCTCAAAGGATATATGCATACTCCCTTTTGGAGACAATCTCTCGGTGGCATTTTAGGACATCTTATCCCCTCTCTGAATGGATTGAATGCTTCCTGCGGGCATCCGGTGTGGGGCCTGATTTTTCTCCGAATCTGTCAGCTTTGTGGCATTCATCAGATTTCCGGAGATATTTATCGTATCTATTGGAAGTTTTTACGATACTGTAGGCATGTAAAATAATGAGGGATCGGAGGTCTGTAGGTGGGATAAGAATTTCATATTATCTGTTATCAGGATCGTGGTGTCGCCTAGTATCAACTCGACCTTAGTTCTCCAGTGTATGGACGAGACAAAACTCCTCAGTAATGCATGTACCATTTAATTAATTTTGTTTGGGAGACAGGGACATAGATTGAAATAAAAGGGATGACTAACTTGTTAAGAGGGTCTCGATTGATGCGAAATCACCTCCTACTCTGACATCTGTTGTCCTATTACAGTTGTCAAGGGGCAAAACTGAAGTTTTTTCGGAGTTTCATCTTCTCCTGTGCTATTCGAAGGGTACTGTGGCCTCGGTATGACACTTCTGAGGGTCGCCCGCCACTTTATATCCAAACTAATAGCGGTGTACACGGGTCATTGGACATTGGTCTGAACCCACATGGAGAAAATTGGCTTGTCCTTCAACCTTCACTGCAGAAGCTGCGTGCGGTTTTAAACGTGAGACAATCCTTCACGTTCTCTTAGAGTATCCAGGTCTGGCGGCCAGGCGATTGAGATTCTTCGAGGTACCTTTCTTCAATGGTTTGGAGCAGTGTGCAGACTTTACTTAATTTTTTTTTTTCCCTATAAGCAATAATTTGTGGCGTTGATATGGTTTCAAAACGGCACTCTTCAGCTAACCTAACTTTACTGTATAGTCTATTCGATGCCATAAGATCCGCCAGCTTAGATTTTGTAGAATAGCATCGTGACCAAACCAAGTTAGTCTCAGTTCGCCTGACTTTTTGAGTCTTACAGCAGACTTAATATATATACAGTTGCTATAAATATTGGGAAGCAGATTTGTCTAGCATTGTGTCCGGAAAAAAAAGTCGATTATCCTAAGGCTTAGAAAAACAATTGAACGAACTTGTATGAGCTTGTTGTTTTTGCCTTTAATACAGTAAAGCTTTTTTTAAGTAAGATTTTTGCTGTCTTTTCAGTAATTCTGGCATGGGCCTTTGGTATCCTGAAATTGAAAATCGATTGGGCAGCAATTCAGATGAAAATCAAATGACAATTTGTCAAGTAATTGATGCCTTCATGGATCAACAAAATCAAAATGATACTGGAAAGGTAAAATTTGGAATATTACTGTAAAATGTAACTTAATATCAATAATATTCTAAAACCTTCTACAGATCTGTGACGATACTATTAACTCGAAGAGCTATATAGACTCTATAACATTTGGCTTAGCTTATACAGTGGGTTATGTGTTCTTGGGCATGATTATAAGTCCCTTGGGCCGTAAATTAGCCATAATGATACTCCTAGCTGTATCGGCCATTTGTGGTTTTGCCTTACATTGGCTGCTAGAACCCATTGCCATAGTGGTGTGTTTTATATTATTCCTTGTACTGCCTGGTTTGTGTATATCGGTGTTAAGCGGAGCGGTGGTCGACTTAGTACCTACAAATTTAAGGTGAGCTCGGACTTATACCCTTTTAAGATTATGTATACGTGAAAGTATACGTGTTTTTTATTTTTAGGGGTAAAGCTGTTTGCATTTGTCTGATGTTGGGTCGTTCGGGCAGTGTTATAGGCAGTAATATTATTGGTATTTTATTGGAGTCGTATTGTAATATAACATTTGGCGTTTTCTATGGTTTAATATTAGGTAAGTGGGGTGATAACAAGTTATAAAGCTTAATTATTTAATATTTTATTTTTGTTTCATTTTAGTGTGTTCACTATTAACGTATATGCTGCCAATTTAAGAGATATTTTTTCAATTAAAAACGTACAATTTTATGTGAAAATCTCATTAGTTTTTAGCTTAAATTTAAGTGTTAGATTTATTTGAAAGATTATTCTACTAAGTAGAACAATTGACTATGTTTTTTGTTTTTCTTTTTTAATTAAAAAATATTTTTAAAATTTGATTTGAGCAGTTTTTTTAAATAAAAAATTAGTTCTTCTATGAGAAAAATAAAACACATGAAGTCATAATTTTATAAAAACTAAGAAAACCAACGTTATTTTTATTTATTTTTAAATTACATTTTTGAAAAATTTTAAAAATAATTAGGAGTAATCGTTTAAAGCTCTTACATTTTTCAATATTTAAGAGCCCTTAAAATAAATGTTAAAATGAATATACAAAAATATTTTACTAGACTGTTAAAATTTTAAGCAACAATTTGGGCTCTTGAATTGCCTGCTATGTATACGAGAAAGTTAGTGATATTCATATAAAAACATTTAACCAAAATTTACGCAGGCAATTTCAGTGTTGCTAAAGTTAACTAGTTAACGATTATCATTTTTTCTTATTAAGACAGTAATCTTATTAAGATTCAATTGAATTAGATTTTATGCCATGTACATGCGACATTTTTTCGTAATTCGCTCCCTCATTCATGTTTTAATCTACAATTATTAGCCGAAGTTCATAATTCCCCATACAAAATCTTAGTAGCGAATCACCTTATTTGCATGTAATTCGGTTTCAATTACCCTGCTGTTTACTGAAAAATCCATGTGATTTCTAATTATTATCAGGTGCTTGTTCATGCTAAATTTCTTCTTTAATGTTTAAAGCACAATTTAGCGGAAAATAACTAAACAATATCAAAAGAATCAACGAAACGAATTACAAAGGTGCCATAAGATTAGTGCATTTTGTATAAGTGATTCAAACAACGAACAAAGTAACTCGAAGTCCTGAGTGAAAATGCTATTAAATAGGAAATTGAGTATATGCATTGGATCCCATCATTTTACCATAGATTGTACACGAATACATAGTTCTTATTCTAAGCAGTAAATTTTAATGGAAGTACTGTCATAATGAAGTTGTTATAAATTAAACTACTTCAGCACAAAAAAAAAAAAAACATTGGATATTAAATTTTATGTATAAAATTTCTCCATCTGGTACTATATTGCGATAAGCGTCTCACTTGTAGCCAAGATAGTTCTTTGGAGTGCATTTGTGACTTAATTGATTTTCGCTACGTTAACCTGGGATGTTATCTGTTTTTCGTGATCTGTGGATTTCATTGAAGACTTTCTTTAGCGATATCTGTGACAAGACCAGCGCCATTTATTTAGCCGTATTTAAACGTCTTTATCATACACAGAGAGAACATCATTATGTATCCGCCTAGATAGGAATATTGCCATACTCTGCAGAAGCCAAAATACGAGTGTCGGGTTCTGCTTATCCTACTTCTAACACTATAGTCAGTTCCTTCATTATTGGTACCTAATTATGCTACCTAGGTAGCAGAATTCATTGTCGTCTTCTATTATAATATTTTTATCCAGCTTTACCGGTCTTGTGATGTTAGACGCTATCCGCTTGGTATTCGTTTTCTTAAGGTTAATTCTCAAGACCACTCTGCGTTACTTTTCAGTTTAGTGACCTTTGATTTTATACTGGATAGCTTATGTGACATTAAGCGTATGTCATCAGCATAATCCAAATTATGAAGTTGATTATTAATTCACTACTGTATTTCATCCGTTGCCCCAGCTATAGTTTTCACCATGAAGGTGTCTATTTTTTTTCTCCGTCACTCCTTTAGGGAGCATATTGGCTTTTCACAAAGCATCTGTTGCTTTGTTTCAGTTTCTTTAATCAATTTGATATTTTCAAGCTAAGTAGATAATTAATCCGCTGTGGCTTCCTCTATATGATTTTTTTTGCGTAGTGGTGAAGGTCCTTGCTAATTGGTGGTGATCTTTAGTTTAGCATTGTAATTTTTTCCCAGTACATGGCGTGGGCGAATGGCGAATGTTTGTCATCATCGCCAGAAGTATGCGGGAAGGTCAGGGGGCTTTTTTTATTTTTTAGATGAAGGTGTCTTGGGAGTTGTTGAAGCCTTTTTATTATTAAACATTCGAAACCACAATTAAATTTTTTCTTCGTCTTGTTCTCTGCTGTGGCTAGGTCGCTTGTGTTGTTATGCGAGCGCTCTAACCACTACACCACTCCACCCCCATGAAGGTGTCTAATACCAGGAGAAAAAGTAAAGAGGAGAGAACGTAACCCCTCCTACCTCACTCCGTATGCTATTAAAAGGCTCATATTACTCTTCTCCGTTATAAAAATATTTCCAAGCCATTGCCATATTGCCTCACGCTTAATACTATTAAATGCAGGAATGATTCACCCGCTGTTTATATGGTCTACTCATGACCAATCTGCTCTAAAGTCTGCCTGAGTATAAAAGCCACTATTTCTTGTATAGTATTAAGTAAAGTTATTCCCTTCAGTTCCGAAAAAGGCTAAGATTTCTTATTTTCGGTATGATGACAATGATGCCCTCTTTCCTCTTACAGGAAAATAGAGCAGTGTATCTACTGTCAAATCCGACTCATATTTTAAAAGCTCCGCTGTTGATCTTCAATTTCTGAATTGATCTTTTAACTTTATCCATTGTTGGTACTGTTGTGGGTATGTTACGTCTCTTGTTATTGCACGTATAGGTGTTCAGATTCATGTTATCAACGTGGATTGGAGATCTCACTAATTTGCTATTATTTTAAGACATGGAAGTTTAAGTCTCTATTAAAAGTGTTCCTGCATGAAGACCTATTTTGTGGACAAGAGTAAAAAAAGGAATGGAAATGATTACACAAACTCATGTACTTGACAATCGCTTTATTCCCTTGATCATAATTTTAAACGAGAAACTATGTATGTAAGCTGCAGCTGTGGTAGGTCTGCCACAATAGCGGCATCACTTCACAACATTAGCCAGCGACCAGTTATGAGCATTACGTAATAAAAAACTTTTTTAATTAATGCATTAAGCTGTAGGTGTTTTTCAAAGAGTCTAAAAATAGAATCGGGTTCAGCTCATTGATAAAGAGAAGTCCCTCTTGTTCTAGTTGGAATGAAAAAGAAAATAATCAATTATAGCTGGCAAACTGTTATCATGTGATCTAGCACTTGGAAAACCTGGCAATAAATTAAAAAAAAAAAAAAATTATTTTCTATATTTAAACAATATTTTACTCCAAGTAGTCGATTTAAGGACTTTAAAATTAAAACAAAAAATAAATTTAATTTCTGTTGAATTACAACATTATCGTTTTGCTTTATTTATTTATGTTTCGCTCAAAATAATTACGAAAATGAATTTTTAATAAAAAATAAATACAAATAAATAATTAATATTTAATTATTAATAAATAACACACATTATAATACATATTTTATATTTTTGTTGTTGCTGCTGTTATCGATACATATACACATAACAATTTTTATATATTTCGTAATAAACTTGGTTGCTCCAAAAAGAAAGTAAATATATTTAAACAATTATTATTTATTTATACAATATACCGTTGATCTCATTTAAAATGGCCATAACTCGCATTTTTTCCAAATTCTATTTTGGCAATAGCAATACATTTCAGACAAATACTACATCTATATTTCACTAAAAATCTCAATTTTGTAAAAATTCTAGTTAGGGCGTTTCTACATGGTACCGATAATATATAATATGATAATATGTATGATATAGCAATCTTTTGTAATTTCATTAATTTTTTTTTCTTTTTTTTTTAAACACTTTTGTTATATTACACAGGTTTTTTGATTCAGCCTATAGACAAATATGTATGTATGTATTTTCGATTTAGGTGTATATGACTTTAGGAAAATTCAAGGATCAGTATAATTTTTAAAATGGTTCCTCAGCAGCGGATAGTTCAAGGGGATGGTTCTGTAAATTAATTTTATATTAAAGTTTTAATACAAAAAATAATAAAATAATCCAACAAAATCTTACCAATTCAGCTTCATTGTTTAAATGATTTTTTAATAATTGTATCAACGAAGTCCGTTTGCCAAATCTATTTTTGAATTAATTTAATATTTTATTGATTTTTTTATTTCACTTAAAATTTTCGAAATTCTGTTAAAAGACTTACCTTACACGGGCCCGATCTCCATAGTAGGTGTCTAAGTCTTGTAAATATTTTAAAGCATCGGCCATATTACTGATGTCATTATTACGCGGTGGTCTAGAGTTACTAGCCGTTACATTAGTGGTTAGTAAAGCAACAATGGTTACGAAAATAAGAACTTGACGCCAGGTGTAGGTCATTGTTATGCTGGATATTAAAATAAGCAATAGAAAATCAATATAAAAACTAATAGTTGCTAACAGTTAGAGTTAAAATAAATTATATTTTTGTTATAATTTGAAAATGAATAGCATTTGTACCTAAAAAAGTAATTCTAAACCCATTTCTATAGCTATATTAGGCTCCATATAGCTATACTAACGGGTCCGCCATCTAACGTTTAGTGCATATTTCGTGAATGGTAACACTTAGCTCATGTCTGATTTGACAGATAATTAGTTTTATACTTCCGCTGAACGAATACGATTGTGTATACGCTTGAACAACGCTGGAAAATATTGCGACATTACTTTGAGCGATCGACTTACAGAAGATGCCAATTTTGCCAAAAAAATCATCTTTTCAGATGAAGCTCATTTTAATCTTGGCGGGTATGTAAACAAGCAAAATTGTCGCATTTGGGGCACAGAAAACCCGATACACCCAAGACGAGTTTGGTGCGGATTTTGGGACAGAGGCATAATTGGTCATTTTTCTTCGAAAATGAGCAAGGAGTGGCCGTTACAGTCAATGGCGATCGTTATCGGGCCAGGTTGAACGAATTTTCGTTCACAAAAATTTAAGAGGAGGAGGATTAGCAACATTTGGTTTCAACAGGACGGCGCTACGTGCCACACAGCCGAAGCTACACTCGATGTTTTGTGCCCTGTTTTCAAAAAAAAAATGTATATGGCGTACCCTTTAGTTAGAAACTAAGTTATGAAAAGATAGCATGTTCGTATTGGATGTTCGAAAATCTTCGGTAACAAATTGTCGGTAAATGGTTCTAAAATGTAATAGCTCTGGTAATATTAATTGCATTAGGCAACACAATAGCTTGTTTGAAAGGTAACATTTTAAGCTTTACCTTATAATAAAACGTTATTGAAATTGCACTATTCTGTGAAAAGTTAACTATGCTTAAAATTTAGTAAAAATTAGGAATATTGTCGTCATAATTTTACTTTTCTAGAAAAGCTTTAGGTTGCTGAAGAAATTTCTAAGGTTTAAGCAGACGATGTTGTAACTTGAAAAAAATAACAGCAAAATGGATGGCCTGTTTTCGATCTGATAATTTTGATTTAAGATAATCAGCGTAGTCTTTGCTAGGGACTTAAACATTCGTCACCAAGCGATTATCAACCATTTGAAGAAAGCTTTAAACACAAAGAAGCTCGATGTTTGGTTGCCACAAGATTAGACAGTGAAAAATTTAATGGACCGAATTTCCATTTGCGATTCATTGCTAAAACTTAACGAAGTCGAACCATTTCTGAAGCGACAATAATGTGAGAAAAAAATCTTTGACGAAGCAAAGAGAAGCTTCGCAGATGGTAACGAAGCCACGATCGGCACTATGAAAGGTAGTGCTGTGTGTCTGGTAGAATTACTCTAATGAACAGTCTATGTATATCGAAGTGAAGAAGTATAAATGGCGTTGAATTGCCAATACTCATCATTAATGCCCCATAATTAATAACAAGTTATAATTTAAAGCAAAAGCCTTAAGCTAGCTGGAGCAAAAAGACAATGACTGCGTACGTGGAATAAATAGATTGACACAGAAGCGATTTTGAGTTGATCCGGGTAATTAATAAAGTATCTAGAGCTTTTTTATAAGATTCAGTAGTAGAGCTGCAAAACTATCGATAGTCGGCCCATTCGATAGTTTCGATAGTTTGCCAAAAAACTATCGGATATCTTTTAAGTGCTAATTCTTTTAAGTGCTAATTGTGGCTACAATATTCGAATTTAAGTGAAAGGGAAAGACTAATAATAAATATTGAGTTTTGTAACAAATAATAGAGATGTCCGTAAATTTTTTGATGGAAGTGTAATCCTCATACATATATTGCGCAAATTGTTCAGACCATGAAGTGCTACAAAGCTAAGTAATTAATAAGATCCAGTGAAGGAAAACTGCAAAGACTATGGGAAGAAAGCGTGAAACAACTGTCAGTTTTGATAAACTTTTAATTTGTACTTCAAAGATTAATCCTCAAGTCATCAGAAAGCCTCAAAAATAAACTTATTCTCCTGTCGCACAATAAAAAAAACTTATGGAATCTAAACTTATGGGTAAGAGTCCTCGAAATATATCATTTCTCAGCAAACGGAATCAACACCTGCACCGTAATAATTAGAACAACATGCTAAGGTCTGACAAAATTAAGATATATTTTTTTGGGTCAAATTCAAAATGGTATGTATGAACATATTTCAGTTACAATTCATACTTTATTTGAGTTTAATAAATAGAAATTTACGAAACTGTTAAGCTGTGTCCCTATGTAACTATTAAAGTTTACAGACGGCTAACAATCAGCGTCGAACAAATTTTTGTAAATGTGACTTTGACAAAAAAATCCATCAAGATAATACCATATAACAAAACACAACTTACCCTTTTTTGCAGATAAAAGATTAGCACAGTACAACTTTAGAAAGTTTGAGCATCAATGAGATTCTTCTAAGTTTTGCAATCAAAATCACTTCAAAAGTTAAGCACACTGTAGTAGAGTTATTGAAGAGATTGTCTCGAGTTCTTTTTTTTATTCCGTTACAGTTGTGTTTTGTACACACAATGAATTATAAAACAAATGTGACTCTAAACCACAATGGGAACGTCCTTTTATACAACAAAATCAAGACAAATAGAAATGAATTTGTTGTTGTTACCATTTAAAGATAACAAATAGTAAACATTTTCCGCACAAACACGAATAAAATATACCCATACATACATATAGACAAACCGCAAATATCAACAGGTAAAACATCCTGTTTCTCACACACACATAAACATAAATTCAGTAGATTAAATGAATAATGAGCCTCTGATTTATAACTGAATAACTGTTATACTAATTTAAATTTAGAAAAAAAGAGTGAGAGCGAGAGGGGGAGCCTATATGGAATAGGGTAGGGAACACAAAATAAATGAAAAATTTAATCAAATAGAAATTTATGCTTTTATTTGATTTCGGGTTTACGCAGACCAAAAGTGCAATCATTTGCTGTCGTTTAGTGAATTACGAGTATGTAAGTTATTCTAACAAAATTTGCTAAAAACACACACATTCATATCAGGCTTATGTACTCAGCAAAGAACCTGCTGATGTATGTTTTATAAACTTGTGAATAAAAAAGAAGACTTATTAATGATTTTGTTCTTTGAGTTTTGTTTAACAATTCTTTTTTATTATTATTTTTGCCATATTTTTTAAATGAGATTTTTTTCTCCACTATTGAAAAGAAAGAAAAAAAAATATAGCATATGGGTCAGTTCAAGAATTTAGCACTTGGTGGTGGTGCAGCGTATACAACATAAGTATACAGTTTTAATCCACAGCAGAAGACATGCCGAAAAAATTATATTGTAGCTTTCAAATAGTTAATTAAGAGACTTCAACCCTTCAAATATATTGAACGGAAGCTTCTCTGACATTCCAGCTTACCTTTGGCGACGATAACAAACATCACACGAACGATCAGAAAAAAAACGCCACTTACGGGAAAAAATGGCAATACTAAGTGTAAGAATCACCAGCACCACTTAGCAAGGTTACCGGTCACCATTCCGGAGCCATTTTGGGGCTAAAACTGGAGAAAGCATTTATGCTACTAAGCCTGACCAGAAGTATTCTGATGCTGCGGGAGTCAGGAGTCACAAAGATTTCAGCCCTGCCTGACATTTGTGTAGACCCCCTTGTGGAAGCTGTGTGGTGACTGTGGTTTTAAACCAAAAACGCAGGCAGAGTGTGAGCTCGATGTGGTGTCCCACTCTTAACCGGGTGCCATGGCCCATATCACGGCAGGCGTTTAGATGGTCTCCAACACTTCACCAAGTCGTCAAGGTTAGTGTCCTAACAACGCGCCTTCGAATTTGCTACTCACTTGTGATTATCATGGTATCGGGCAACTTGAGGTATACCAGCGCGGAGCATATCCACGTACACAATAACAGGAGCGAGCTACAGTAAACTAGTCCTTATACATTGTGCTAATCATCTACTTAGCTTGAAATAAATTGATTAATGAAACTGAAACAAGGCAATGAGAATGCTTATGTCCCCAAGGAGAGTAACGTAAAAATAAAAAATCCTATTTGGCTGCTTGGCTGTTATCCGATATAGGAACGAAAAATTGAAATGATCATTTATTCAGCGTGTTGGATAAACGAACGTTTCGCACATCACACACCGATTTGTACCATTAACTTAAGCACTGAAGATACTTACGTACTAGATTACATGTAGTGAAGTACATACAAACTTAATAACCACAAGAGAAAGCTAGAGCTTGCGAAGCTGCATTCCTGTAAACTAAACCAACTGTTGCTTGCGTAAACAGCCCTCCGAATGATATTAATACTCAATAGCAATAAATATTTTATTTCTTAACAAAAGTCGTAGAAGAAATTGATTAATAAGTAGCCAAAAGTACGACGAGGAGTGTAAAACCATTACAGAAGCTGCGAATAAATACATAAAGTACAAGTTAACCTCGACGTCTATGATGACGCAAGTGGTGTGGAAGTAACAAGAGAGAAGGGAGAGAAAGAAATGGGCTACTGACACACAGCCAGAAAATTCTTTCAGTTTTGGACTAATGAAGCAAAAGATTTTGTGACAAACTAATGTTTCGGGCATGCGTGTTCTAAAACTTGGATCTCTGTCAGACTGCCTAATGATTGCTGTGGAGGTTTACGCCATAAAAAGGGCAGCGAAGTGTATCTGTGTCTAGGCCTCTGAGTCTATTGGACTATTGTCGGACTTATATGTGATCTAAGTCATTTAGATAGAATATCAGTCATTCTGATAGAATAAGACCATAGCAGACGAATTGATAAAGTGCAAGTATCAGATAATCTACACAATCTAGAGGATTCTAGGAAAAAGAGACAAAAGCATTTGGACCCATGGCTTACATAAGGACTTTTTAGTAGACTGTGTGAAATTTTAAAGACTAAGCTCTTTTAATTCGTTCAGTATGGCTTTAGGACAAACAAATTAAAAATTAACGAAATTTTTGCATTGCGTCAAATACTAAAAAAGGCTCAAAAGGCTAAAAGACTCGAACGCGATAATGGTTTATTGTTTAATTTAACACAAAGGATAATAAAACAGACACACTTAATATCAAGAGCCGCAACTTGCCTAAAATGCGACAACCATACAGTAATTGCTAACAGATGACGGGGAGCTGCGTTACATTGAAGTTTACTTCGTTGGATATACAAACAGTCAATGAATTATCGAACTGCTGTCATATAATTCAATTCACACAATTATTTTATTCCTTTGTAACAAAAATATTGGTATGTGTTTGACTTTATAAGAAAAAGTCTGCATTAATATCTTTGACTTATACCTGTAAACTCGTTTCTATAAAAACTTTAAAAGCTATAATGTGTTTAAATTCAGTTGGCAGCCGTACAGTGCACGGCTCACTTAGTTGCAAAGTATAAGATCCCTTGTGCTAGCACGTGCCTACTATTGAACTACAATACTATTAACTATTGTAAGGCTGTTCTTGTCGTGGAATCTGCTCAGTCCAAGTACATACAGTCTTAAGCCGCCAAATTCAGAGCAATACAAAGTTGTTCTGTAAACTCTCTCTCTACAGAAATCTTTATATAGGTCGCGTTCTCCAAGAGTCCAATGGCCATTTGTAGACCCTATAAGGTTGCTTACATGAAGTCTGGGCAGTTTCAACACTTGACCTATTCTTTGGCTATCTAAATATGGCCAGATTTTCCTGGTCTTGCAACAAGTAAGTTCATTTGTTTATCGTCCGTTACCATGAGATCAAGTTCCTGCGACACTGATTGTATAAAATTGGAGAAACAAATATTTTTTTTAAGTTTAAATTTTCTACAGATTAAGTGAGCTACACTTACATGAACAATTTTATTTTTGCAAAAAATACCTTTAAGGTAACTTAACAACTTTTCATAAATTTATGTTTATATTTCGTCATGAAATAACCCATATAACAGTTGATAATTATGTTTTGTAATATGCGTATAATAATCATGGATTTGGTTGTCTATCTCACCGCCTATCTGTCTCCACTTATTAATGTTTATTTATACTGACATTTGTTGTTAAATTCTGTATATTCTGGTTTTGCTCTCTCTTTTTAATTAAAACTTTTTTAATTTTTAATGTAATACTGGCATATTCACAATACGCGAGTGAGTATTGTTGTAGAAATTAATTTTTCCATAAATTTCATTTCATTTTGTACGATTTCATGTTAGAAGATGAAATGTCACAGAGCTCTATAGTCGAGATTGCCTTGGTAGAGATAGCTGGGAAAAACGTCACAATTTTTTGCATTTGTTTGAAAAAAATTTTTTTTGCTTCGTTTTCATTAAAGCATTTTTATTTATGACGATAATGATGAAAACCAAAGCTATCAGGGGTTATTGTCAGAGTTTATCTGCCCCACATTTTATTTATACGTTTACGGATCTTAAAGGATTAAATCGAATGCAAAACTAATAGAATTTTGATTGTTTCTATTTTGGTAGAGCAGCTCACCTGGCCTAAATGGGTGTTTAGATATGAATAAAAATGCTAAAAAAATTTATTTGCAAAAGCAAAAAAAAATGCTGTTGTTGTTTTATCATTAATTAAATAGAAACGATAATAAATAGAAAAAAATTAAAAGGGTGTGAGCCAATTGCTTTAACACTTCTCAGCAATTTATATGGCTTTTAAAGCCGTTAATGACTTCGATTTAAATATTTTAAGTGTTAATTACAATAAATTACAATTTTATAATTTTTTCTTTTAAATTGCTTCACTGACTGTGTATTTCTATTTTGTAAATAACTTAATATTTGGTATTTGAAGAACATCGATTACAAATTTTCGGTAGATGGTTTTAAAACGTAATATTTCTGATAATAAAATATGCATTAGGCAATAGCTTGTTTGCAAGGTTTCACTTTTTTGAAAGATATCAAGAGATTTATTTATTTAAATTAGAATACAATCATAAATTATATTCTAAATCTTACAAACAGGTAGCTAAAGAGACCATATGTTCGGCGTGATGACCAGACTGTTTGCTAGGAATCGAACCTACGACCCACGAGCTGACAGACTAGCCAACTATGTACTAGGCTATCGGTGCTAGAGCTGCAAAACAATCGATTGTACCATCGATAGTATCGATAGTTTTGTTTTTGGCTGACCATCGATAGTTTTTTGTCACTATCGATACTATCGTCAAATTCTAAGAGTCAGTACGGAGGCCTCTAAATGTAGTCAAGTTCGAATTTGAAAAAAATTTTTCGCGCAGGTTGTTAGCCGTCTGTAAACTTTTATAGTTACACAGGGACACAGTTTAACAGTTTTTTAAATTTATATTTATTAAACTCAATTAAACTATGAATTGTAAATAAAATATATTCGTACATACGATTTTGCATTTGACTCAAGCAAATTAATCATCGTTTCGTCAGACCATAGCTTCTTGTTTTAACTATTGCGGTACAGGTTTTGCTGAGAAGTGATACATTTCGAGGACTCTTACCCATAAGTCTAGCTTCCATAAGGTTTTTTCTTATTGTGCGACTTGAAACAGGCTTTTTGATGACTTCTTTGAAGTACGAAAGGACATCACCAGAGTTTGTCAAAACTCACAGTTGTTCTACGCTTTCTTCCTATAGTCTCTGCAGTTTTCGTTCACTTGATAGCAATAATTACTTTAGTTTTGGAGCACTTCGTGGTCTGAACCATCGCTATATATTAGGATTACTCTTCCATCAAAAAACTTCAATACATCAAATTTTATGACACAGTGGAAAAATGTAAAGTGTCCCTATTATTTGCTTCAACGCAGAATATTTATTATTATTCTTTCCCTTTTTTTTTATTAAAAATATCTAATATTGTTTCCACAATTAGCACTTAAAAGAATTCGAAACTATCGAGTGGGCCGACTATCGATAGTTTTGCAGATATAATCGCTGCACCCACATCGGGATATAAAAATTGCATTATTTTGTGAAAAGTTATCTGCATTTAGAAATGAGCGAAAATTCAGAACTTTAACGTGGTTTTTGCTTTTCTGTTATAGAAAATGCAAAATGCGTCGCAGGTTGCTGGAACCATTGTGAAGTTTACGGAGAGGATGTTGTAACGGAAGCAAAATGGTTTGCTAGATTTCGATATCGAAAATAGTCGATAAAATCGTGGAAAAAATTGAGAGAGACTATCACAGAAGCAGCGTGGAGGTTTTTGAAGAAAACTGGATACATAAAGAACCTCGATGTTTGTGGGTGCTATACGAATTAACAGTGAAGAATTTAATAGACCATATCCATTTGCGATTTACTGCTAAAACGGAACGAAATGGAACCATTTCCGAAGCAAATGTTTACGGGCGAAGAAAAGTGGATCACGTAGGACCATAATGTGCGAAAAAGTTTATAGACGAAGTAAGGTTGACGTTGGCTAAACCAGGATTAACTTTGTGTCTGGTGGGATTGAAAAGGAAACTATTCGTTACGAATCTTTACAACCTAATAAAACGTTTGATTCTGATTTCTACTGTCAACAAATAACAAGATTGAAGAAAGCAATTAAGTTAAAACGGCCAGAATTAATCAACAGAAAAGGTGTTATGTTCCATCACGATAATGCCTCATCACATACATCTCTGATGACCTGGCAGAAATTGAGACAGCTTGGCTCGAAAGTTTTGATTCATTTACTATATGACTCGGATCTTGCACTAGTATTGCACTATAATTGCACTATCATTGGTTTCGATCTATGCGGAGTAATGATGTTAATGAAATAATTTTTCAAGTTATTTTTAAATTGCCTGTAGCAGTGAAATGAAATGAAATTTGACTCAGATAACCTTGTGTTTTGATTTGATTTAACATTTTTCCTAATAATTTTCTTGAAATATTCAAAATCGATTAATATGATATGAAACGCATGCTACAAGTTTTTACCAATAGAAGCACGGTTGACAATGTGACGTTACTACAGCTTGCTAATCAAGAAAATATATCTCTACAAATAAAGTGACGTAAATATAATTGGCTTGGACACACGCTGATAAAACCTTATAAAGAGATCTGTCACACCACACTACAATGGAACCCGCAAGGCAATCGTAGACCTGGCCGGCCGCGAACCACTTGGAGAAGAACGATCCGGAACACAGTCTATATTCTTAATGGAATACAGCTAAAATAATAATTAACATTTTTCATAAGCATTTTTTAGTTTATTTTATTTTCGTTTTTTCCCACTATCAATAAATCTCCGCTCTACAGAAGCCATAAATAAGTTTTGATATATCATACCAAACTGGATTGAAGTACCTTGGCATGTATTTCGGTATTGACTTCACTTGAATTCAGTGCGTGCCTGGTGTTAAATGCGTTTATTTTTAGCAGGAAAAAAGGAAACAGAGCTTAATTCAAATTAATTATACTTATGTACGTATGTAAAGGGAAATATGTAAAACAAAAGAAAAATTAAAAATAAAAGTAAGATCTTCAAAATTCTGACGAAATTTGTACGATCAATTGCAATAACACTGTAGTACAATACAGACAAGGAGGTCGGGCATATTTAATGTACATTGTTTTAGTGTTAATCTTTGCCATACGTCAAGAAACAATCCTAAGACCATTATTTTAACAGACAGACGAGGTGATGTGTTGTCATCTGTGCACATGGGTCATGTAGATATTGGGGAAACAGAAGCTCTTGATGTTCTGGGCACGAGAATTCACTGTGATTTTCGTTGGAACGATGACATATTTCATGTGTCGAAGTGCCTCCGTTTTTTAAGACGGTGCAAGAAATACTTCACTCCATATGATCTCCTTCATATTTACAAGGCCTAGGTATATCCGACACAAAATTGAATAAAAATCTAATGTATTAGCTAATGCTTCAAAGTCAATTTTGAAGCTTCTCGACCGTGTACAGGAGAAAATGACGGTAGAGCATCCAACTCTAACGATTCGTAAGAGCATCGTGGCAAAGTGGCGTGCATCCCATTGTTCTATCGGTACTATAACGGAATATGCTCTAACGAAATAAGGGAATTAATTTATGATAACCACATATTTTCACATAGAACTTGTTTTTCTCTTAGAGCGCATCTCTTTGTAGTTGATTGTCCAATGAATCGCACAATGTTGTAAACGGAATTCGGTTTTTGCCGCACCGTTTGTCTGTGGAACGATCTTCCCGCCGAAGTTTTTCCTGTCACTTACGACCATAAACACTACTCTCTCTAAACTCATATCCATAAGCTATTTTTCTAGTACTAGCACAATGCATTGCATGAGTGAGGGCCATCCCCTGAGTGCTGGACTCAAAAGAAACAAATTACTAATTATATCGATTGTTTCAGAATTATATTTTTATCGTTTTCGTAAATGACTTTTCGTTTTTTGACTTTTTTTTATGAGATTTCGCTTGACCTTTTTAATGCTTTGATTTAAATTTCTGCGTTTTTTTTCACATTCAGAAACAAATCAGTAGTTTTTATTTAAAGCTTGTGTATCGTTTCATGCGAATTCGTTCCACGAAAATGCGCATAAAACGAGGTCTGACCTCCAGGCCCCTGTGCACAATATTTTCAGAGATTTTAGGGAAATCTGAAATATCAACTGTCATATATGTTTTCCTCACATTGCTTGCTTATTTTTTTGGCTTTAAGACCTGTAATCGCAATTTTAAGGACACCTAATATTTATTCATATTACTATTGGATTGTCATTACATAGCGGCTATATGATATTCTCGAAGCATAGATTTTATATTTTTAGTATGGTACTTAGGATCATTGTCCTGTCTAAACTTAAAAAAATTTAGAGAAATATTAAACAAATTTCATGTTCCTATTATTTTTGCTGCCACTGTATGTTGGTGTTTTTAATTAAAAAATCGGATTTATTTTCTAACCACAGAAGTCAACTTCGCTGGCGATTTAATGACATTCTATTAATTTCAGTTACATACACTGGTGCGTACTTTACATACATACATACGTTGTATGCTTAACACGTGCTTTGAAAATAAATCTTCTGTTAAAATAACAGTAAAGCTGAACAGTTATGTGCCGTTTAAATCAATTACTTTATAAAAGCTTTTGCATAAAGCTTTAACATTGAAGATTGTTAAAGAAAGCTTCTTAATGGGGTTGCCATAGAGTAAAAGAAAAAACGTTCAAATTAATACGTTTTTAGTGCTTAAAATAGTTTCCTTTTTCAATTATCGATATTTTTAAAATCAACAAAGAAATGAATTAAGAAATATTTTATATTTCTGTGACTTGGTGCTAAAGACAGGGCTGGCAACCAACTAGGTTTTATTGGGTTACACTCGTAAATTTAAAAATAAAATCCGGGTGAATATTTTTATTTAAAGGTTTTCATAGTTTATTTACAACAAAAATAATTAAAATTTACGTATTGGGAGTACAAATTAATTCGATCCGTTTTTTTTAGCTCAAAGAAGATAATTAATTAACAAATTTATTAAATCACTGCTTCTTTTCTCCAACTCTGAGCCAACTACTCTGAGAAAAACTACTCGTCTCTTTAGGCGATCCACTTTGAAGTTGATTTTTTATTTCTTCAAAAGAAGTGATTCGGTGACATGACAAAAAATATTGTATTGTTAGTTTCTAGAAATTGTTTGCATATTTTGCGATGTGAGCATTGTCATACAAAAGGAAAACTATTTGTCTGTCTGCTTTTATATTCCGGCCGTTTTTCTCATAATTCACGAATCAAACGAAGTAATTGCAGTTTAGCAGCTCATAGTACACAATGGCGCCCCCAAGAGGGCAAAATTGTATTAAGAACACAACGACAAACAAAAAATATTGTCGAAGTTAACGAAATTTGGTAGCAGTTATAAAACCCAATAAAACCCAGTGGGTTGGGTGTAAAAAAGCCGGTTTTTTGCCAACAGCCAATATTACTTTCTAATTAAAGTTTTATTTTATTTATGAGTTCATAACAACATTGACTAGCAAAACCTTTATAAAGCTGTTCTGGGTTGAATTAGACCTTGCCTGTTGTAACAAAATATTGACATTGGCCCTTTTAGCACCAAGCCACAAAATTATTATGTTTACCGCCATATTCATTAAATTTAAAATGAGTCAGAAAATTTTGTATTTTTATGAATATGGCGGTAAATGTATGTATATCTTAAATCATAGCGTGTTATTAATGAATAGTCAAATTATTGCCTGTTGAATAAATTGATTTATCGATATCATCTTAAAATTACTTATCATTTTTAAAGCCAGAAAAAACAAACTAAATAATTCTTACTTTCTGAATCGAAGAAAGGCTCTTATTCGGGCTAATCTAACAAACTAATCTTAAAACATATAGGTTAGCATTCTAATGACGTTTTATTTTTCATTTAGCTCTTTCTCCTTTTGTGGTCGACACTGACTTCTTGAGAATATTCTAACCGGTTTTATTTAATAGATAGTAAATGACATCCTTTTAAACCCACTAAGCACATAACTTTAACCTTAACTTATTCTCTACATATATACTTCATAGAACTCTACTATGACCTTCAATATCGTACTCTATATATACAGAATTTCTTTTTATAATTGACAACAAAGATAAATTGAGTAGAAATTAAGTCAAAAATCAAAGCCATAGTGTTTTTGTTGTCCAGAGGCTAAAAAAACAAAATTTCTGTAGACAAAAAGCAATTAAAATTTTCAAGGTAAAAAGCAATGTTAGACATTCAGTATAACCCCTAAGATCAAAATTTTATATTCAAAAAAGAATATTAGAAATTAAAACTAAGTAATAAAAATGTGCCATATGAGTTACAAATTTATTTGAATCTGCTTGGAAACTGTTTTTTTTTTCGTCAAAATAAACGCAATTACGAGTAATATTTAAGCTTAAAATAGCATTTAACTATAAGACTTTTATTTATTCTAAAATTGTTAATAACATTAATAAAATAATGTTTGTAAAGGGTCTTTCATTAAGAGCTTCCTAACTTTTAATTTAATCGTCCATTCTATCGATGGAATATGGAATATAATTAATTAATTGGATCGGAGAGGCCCAACTAGTCATGGCACTGCTAAACACTCCGGGGTTAGACCTGCCAGTGCAATAGCCGGCGGTAGTAAGATACCCATTGAGTCAATACCGCTGTGCAGATGATTGTCCGTTTGGTCCGGATGTACCAGTCTGAACAGTCTCTGGAAGAATACCCTCTACCTTATGTATGAATACAGCATGGGTTTGTGGCTTATTCGCGGCTTAAGACAACTTTACAAGGGAAAGTATAAAGGTATCAAATCGTAAGATCTCAGCAGCCAGTTTAATTCAACTTCACGTGATATGACCATGTTCTCTAATCGCCAGTGCAAAATGTCGAATGTGGCATAAGTTATGTGATACATTGGACCGTACTGATGAAATCACATGTCATTGGTATCCATATCATACAATTCAGGCTAAAAGAAGTCGTGCTTGATGGTGTTGGCCAGAGAGAAATAGAAACTGATAAATCCGACTGCTTTAAATGAACACTAAGCAGTGACTTTTTCAAGATTTAGTTAGTTGACGTGTTATTTAGAAATCACATAATTTTTTTTAATGAAAATTGGTGTCAGTTTCCAACTGCTCGAAGGCATATTAAGGAAACACACGTTGTTGTCCATGACTACTTATCTTAAGTTCCTAAGTCATTTGAATTTTGTAATGGTGCAGTTCTAAGTCACGACTTAAAACTCTCTACGTGTGCGAAAGGCCGACGATTCCGCAAAATAGCGAAGTGCATGGAATGTTGCCAGAAGAAAACACCCATTTTTATATAACAATTTTATAATTTGCTCGTGATATTGAACGCTTTATCAGTTAAATAAAGCCAATTCGACAGATATAATTTTAATAAGATGGCCACTATTAACTGTCGAATTTCGGAAGTCTATTTTGGAAAACACGTTAGTTTTTGTTGTTATATTTTTTATGTCAAAAATTAAAAAATAAATATTTGCAATGTTTCTTATACCCTGTTTTAATGTCACATACTCGTTTTTGCTATAATTGCTATGTATGTATCTGTATGACAAGTTAGAGTAGAGAGTACATGAGTACATACGTCAGATAAAGCTTTAATGTTTCTTTTTTCAAATTAAGAAATATTTTTAATTGTTTAAATAATAAAAAAAAACAACCGCAATGAAATAATATTTTTATAAAATTTTTGAAATTAAAATATCCCCTTTTTAAGATCCTGGAGAGACAAAAGTGGAAGATCAAGGACAGCTTAATAATTTCTTGACTCTTTTGGTAAGAATCTTCGTTCTGTTTTCAGTTTTTTTATTTTCTTCAATAATAAGTTTTTTCAACGCCCTCCAAATAGACATTTGCTTCAATGATGTCCTTTCTTGATCCTGCTGTTAGGTTTGGACCATTATTACTTTTACGAAATTACTTTTACGTATTGTTTATAATTCTACGACGCAAAGGAAGATAACAAAATAAAAAGTTACAAGTGTTAGATTTTTATCCGTTACATTATGGTCCGTTCATGTTTATCGATTTATTTTTATGAATTCGGCTTACAGAACAAGTACAACTACCAAGTTTTCTCAGTAGATGAATAGCAAATTATTTTTCGTTGTAACTTGCCTACAATATGCTGCTTATATGTCCTTGGTTTCATAACAGATGATAGTTTTGGTTTCATCGCAGATGCTCACAATGAAATCAATGTAGCAGTTTCATTGACTGCAAATATTGAGGTGTATAAACGAACTTTTTTTGAAAATAACCATATTGAAGAAGAAATGTTAATTTTTTCGAACCGTACTGACGTATGTCAGATTTCATTTAACAAGTTTTGTTTCTAATCCAAAGGTTCAGTGAGATCCAAAACGACCCGCTCCACCTCAGTGTTTTCCTCACATATTCTAATTTTTCTCGATAGCCGGCCAAACTTCTAGGCCATACTTCGCATGTATGGAGGGTACTTATTGTCTAAAAAGATAACGACTACAAAAAGGCATCAGCTGTTCGTCAATAGTCACATCATCATAACAGTCCTAAAATACTATATTGAAAGACAAACCTCCCAGCAATCCCACATATCTGGAAAAGGAGCGAACTTATTATTCCTTTGTCTCCGCCTTCCGGTCATAGTATCGTCGAGGCAAGGCGCACTTCAAATCATGTTTAGTGAGCGACCAAAACGTGTATCGAACAAATCATTTTGCACGATAATCACCTGTAAAAATTACTATAGAAATGTATAAGCGCAAAGTCAAAGCCGCTACATCTTTTCACTTTTTGTCGAATTTTAGTGATGAAGCAAATACGTCCGTAACATCAAGCAAAAACGCTATCAAAAAAAAAGATGGCCCAAATACTGTCAATTGTTCTTTTGGTTTTTATGTTTGTTTTTTATTTTTGTTTAAAAAATACATAAAATTTAGTGAAAGTAAGGCAACACCACATACAGATTGTTAGAGCTCAATTGAGAGAGTACGAAAAAACGCTGTCAAAATAAAATAGAATCTCACGATTGCTTTTGTCAACGATTTATTATGTCAATTTGTATGAAAAATTGTGGTGGGGGGGATAACAAAAGAGAACGCAATACATCATGGCATCTGGAAACAATAAATTGTGTTGGCTCCGGATGTGTTTGCCCCGGATGTGTGGATATGATATTCTAGTCTGAAGTTCTTACGATACAGTGTAAATGAGATATACTCCATTGCAATTAACTTTTTACGCCTTAATTCACCGATTGATAGAGCGATTTCACTTTCTAAGGAAATTTGTAGCACTGATTGCATAGTCACTATTTTCATGCAAAGCACACAAAATTCATGCAGAACATAAGTGTTATGGTAATTTCGATTAGGGAAAATACAGAAATTGAACTCAAAATAAGCCAAGGCGAATATAACAACTGCTCTTATTTTGAAAACGAATACAACACTGTAAAAATACTTTAACGTTGTGTCAAAATAATACAACACTGCAGTAAACAAATTAACTGTGTGTCAAATATATTTGTTGCTAAAAGCAAATAATGGAAAATCCTTTTAACATATATCGGGTCCGCCATCTAACGTTTTTTTTCAACTAGTGCTTATTTCGTGAATAGTTACTCGTCTGATTTGACAGATAATTAGTTTTATCCTTCCGCTGAACGAATATGAATGTGTATACGATTTTTTCGCTTCGATAAGTGGGCCTGCGATCGGCTTACAGAAGATACCAATTTTGTTAAAAAAAATCATCTTTTCAGATGAAGCTCATTTTGGCACAGAAAACCCGCACGCATACATTGAAAAGCCGATACATCCAAGACAAGTCACTGTTCGGTGCGGATTTTGGTTCAGAGGCATTACTGGGCCATTTTTCTTCGAAAATGAGCAAGGAGTGGCCGTTACAGTCAATGGATATCGTTATCGGGCCATGTTGAACGAATTGTTGTTCACAAAAATTGAAGAGGAGGATATTAGCAACATTTGGTTTCAACAGGACGGCGCTACGTGCCACACAGCCGAAGCTACACTCGATGTTTTGCGCCCTGTTTTTGAAGATCGCATTATCAGCCGCAGAGCTGATGTCGTTTGGCCACCTCGGAGCTGCGATTTGACACCGTTGGACTATTATTTGTGGGGTGCCGTCAAAGATAAGGGTTACGCCAACAAGCCAGAGACAATTGACGCTTTAAAGGACAATATTCGTGAAGTTATTGGTGAAATACAGCTGCACACAATCGATAATGTGCTTAAAAATTGGACAGATCGTGTAGGCTACTGCATGGCTAGCCGAGGCAGCCATTTGAATGAAATTATTTTCCATTATTAACCGGAAGGATTGTAAATAATTGTCAAATAAAAAAAGGGATTTGTGAAAATATGCAGTAGTATTTTTTTTATAGCATTTTCAAAAAAAAAAAATGTATTTGGCGGACCCTTTACATACATAGTTAAATATCAGCTGTTGCTTACGTTGCAAGCCGAGATCACCTGGTGTGAATTTGCCTTAATATAAAGCTGCAAACTTGATGAATTACAAATAAATTTTACTATTAAAAGCAAAAAAAAAAAAAAAAAAAATGGCCAAAATGGTCCTTCATCTAAGATTTGTAATTTTTTTTTTTTATCTAACAACTGCGTTAAAATTAAAATTGGGTAACAGGAATTAGAAATCTTATTTTATTTTAATTTCTCAAATATAAATGTGTATTTTTAAATAATTTATTTAAAAAATTCAAAAGATCAATTTCTTTTTACAATTTTTTTTAAATTAAATTGTTTTCTAAATTTTAATGATCATTTTTATAGTTTCATTCCAAAAATTATAATTTTAAGACTGATTTATGGCAATTGATTGTGGCCATACTCGTATTACTGTCAGGTATTTTTAATTATTTTCGAGTACATACATGTCTATGTCATAAAAGACTTGTAATAACCGTTTGCAATTGCGTACAATTTCGCTTCTGTTAATTTATATGACAAGTTAGCCAATATTACGCTAAAGTCATTTCAAGTTTAAGAAAGAGGAATGGATCTTTCTTAATGAAATGAGAAATGTTTATGCATTAATTCTTATCATTTTACTTTATATTGCGTTCGAAAGTATTTTTCCCATATGGTTCACTTTTACAACTGCGACAAGTAAAATTCTCGTATACGGTAGGAGTCAATACCAAAGTGACGTCATATAAAAAAGTTTTTTAAATATTAAAACCTTTATACTTGTAAACAAATATAGCATAAAGAGTATAATGTAAAACAGAAATAAATAAATATAAATAAATAAGTTTAAAAAGATGTAAACACACTTACAACAAACTTTATGGTTATAGCATATGAATATAGAATAAAGAAGAATAAGTAGGTAAAACACAATTAGTGATGTTTAATTTTGTGCATTACAATGGTATGGGGTGAAAGGGGAGCAAATCAAAACTTGGGTGAAATTTAAAGAAGAAGCTACTACGATCCTAACATACCAACTTGATCAAAAAGTTTATTCATCTAAATCTATATTGTCCCTTGAAAGCAATCCCCATCGACTGCAACACTCCCATGCCAGTTCTTGATCTAATCTTCAAAGTATTTTTTATATTCGGTTTTCGGTATTTTCATCAGTGCTTTCTGAGAATTTTCCATTATTTCCTCTCGGCTGCTGAAATGTGTTCTCCGAAATGGTTTTTTAACTCGATTGAACAGAAAGAAGTCACAGGGAGCCAAATTAGGTGAATTCGTTGGTATTTGTTGCATTTTTCGTCAAAAAATTTCGAATAATGATGTCACTGGTCTCTTTTGGCGAGTTGCTTCACGCAAATGTCTCATAACGCTCAAATAATAGTCTTTGTGTACTATCTGGCCTTCTGGCAAAAATTGATGATGCGCTACACCGTTGTAATCCATGAAAACCGTGAACATTGCTTTATTTTTTGACCGAAAACGACGTGGATTTTTTGGTCTCGGCTCATTTGGTGAACGCTATTCACTTGCCAGATATCTGGATTGCGTGTCGTACTCATAAATCCACGTCCACGTCCTTTTGATGCATATGGGATCGGATCCAGCCTCGCAAATCGTGTCTTTTGCGTCCTCAACAAGGTCTTTTTTTTCCATGAAGTTGAGGTCTTTTGGCACCAACTGCTGCTAATCTACGGAAACCAAAATCATTAAGCAAAATGACTTAGATGGATCCATAGGCAATGTTCAAGTCCTCCGCTATCTCTTTGATGGTTAGTTTGTGGTTATTAATCACCATTTCTTTTACTTTATCAATGTTATCGTCGGTTTTCGATGTCGACGGTCTGCAACATGAACGCATCATCTTCGATTGGCTCACGACCACTTTTGAACCGCTCGTGCTAATGATAAACGACCGTTTTCTTTAGCCAATCGTTGCTGAAACACTTTTCCAGCATTTCAAACGTTCGCGCACCATTAAATGCATTTTTTATGGAAAATGTAATACAAGTTCTAAAATTGTAAAAAAATCGCCAACACACATAGGGATAGATGTACTCTTGGCTACGTAACTTTGCAAATGTCAAGCTATAACGCTAAGATTTAGCGGGAATATCAACAACAGATGTACCAACTTAAGAAAGAAAAAAAATAATTATAAATAAATGGGAACGATAGGACCGCCACATGGAGGTTATTCCGGGAACTTTTTTATCAGGGTGGTATTCGATACTGTTATAAATATTTGCCTATTACCATATTTTTACATTCCTTTGTTTCAGCATTTCCCGTTTTTATTGATGGCAACTCGATTGCATTATTGAACAAAAATGAATTAAGTTGAAATTCGTGGAAAGTGATACTATTTTTCTGATCGGTATTATCGAGTACAACGGGTATCTGTTTCTAAAATATTCAAATATATATTTATGCACTTATCAGCTAATAACTGAGTTCAATATTAAACGATTTTATGTTTTTAGTATGGAAAGCGGAGCAACAGAAATATAGCGGGATATTCAATAAGAATATCTCCGTATTTACATAAGATCCCTGGAGAGTGTACATAACATGTCGGGAATTGTTCATGAATCTCGGGTGTATCTCTATGATATAGCTACGGCTTGGATTTATGAACACGAGTATATTGAATGTACCTGAGTAGGCACATACCTCTTTGGACGATTGGAAATATCGTTGCTCCCTCATAGGCAGAATAAACAACTGGTGTCACAGAAATTTCGGCAAATAGCGATTACACGAACCTACAGTGAACAAAAATATACTTGTAAAAGATTCGGTTTTCAAATTCATATATCTCTGTAACTGTTAAAGATATTAGGCTAAAACAAAAAGCAATTCAAAGATAAATTAGTTAGCTTTCTATAAAAAAATTATTTAATTTAACAAATTCATTTCAATATCAAAAATAAGCCCAACTCGAAATGACTCCAATTTTCATAGCAAAAAAAAGTTATACACGAGCTTTTTCTCTCAAAGTTATTGTTTAAATATGCTCCAGATAAAAATTTAGCGTTTATTTTAATCAGCTTTATAGCTTTAAATCTTATTCTCATAGAATGAACTAGATTCTTGGTGATATTGAGTGGTATATTTGCCCATATTTCCTAATTTGGTGCTAATTTAATTTGGAGTCCACATACGCTCACAACTTCTTTTTAGCATTAAGGTCATAGCTCAGTAGATAATGTAACAGCACTTTTTTTCATAAATATTTAGCATGTCTTTTAGCATGTTACCGAATCTCTTCATTTCAAGAAATATATAATCGACTATAACAGTTGATCACCTCAAAAGACGAGAAGTGTTTCTGAAACGGTATTCGGAAATTGGCTCAGATGTGGGGAAAAGATGTAAGCAGTGATTTCATACATTTTTAGTTTGATAAATTTATTAATTAGTTATCTTTTTTTGAGCTATAAAAATGACCAAATTAATTTATATTCTCAATACTTAAATTATACTTATTTTTGTTGTAAATAAACTACTAACTACTTTAAATAACAAATATGCCCGCGTTTTTTTAAATACAATACCTAATAAAACCCGGGTGGGCTACCCAGTGGGTACCCATCCCTGGTTATTACTTACCGTTTACTTACCATTGCAGAAGTTGCAATGAAGAGGAAGAGTCTACGGAACACCTCTTTTGCAACTGCCTAGAACTCGACGATTTAAGGCTTTCAGTGCTTGTTACGAGGAGATTACAACGTACGATCTAAACAAAATCCTTGCCTTCATTAAAGTGACTGAATGGCTAACTGTTGCCAGACAGGAGCTACGACGAGCATGGGACCTACAATTTGGATCCAAGTGAACCGATAGTTTAGTTTTAAATCGGTTGAAAATTGACAGATTTATTAAGTTTTTTAATAAAGTTTGTTGCTTTTATAGTCAAAAAAAAGTACTCTCAAAAATGTTTTTTGTTACCGAAAGAAAATCTCATTTCCCATCACTGGCGTAGCTACTTTTACAGATCAGGTTTCGTTTTAGAATTGGTCAATTAGCTTCTCGTCGAGACTCATGTAAATAATTATAGAAATTAAATGAGAACTAAAAGACGTAGTAGTACCTACAAGCAAAACATCACTAGTTCTGTTTTAAATATAATAGTTTGCTATATTACATGACGTTTACATGTTTATGAGTTTTAGGATTTTTATTTATTTGTTTTTCTTTTACATTATCCTGTTTATGCTATATTTGCTTATGTTTTTACAAACATACAGTTTTCTGATTTATTATGTTCATATATTTAAAATTGTTTATGTGGAGTCACGTTACAGCCCCACTTTTTTTAGAAAAAAAAACTTTGAACCATATACTTGCGATCTTCACAACCACTAGGTGGTTTTTTCCGAAGCTAGTTTACGAAAATCAACGTTCTAGACAATACCACACCAGATCCAAGCTATTTTGATGTGGATGATAAGAAGGTTTCTGAATAAAATTTACACGTTCGACACTCGTGTCAAACACAAATTATATTTCGGAATTACTGCGAGTAGATTAAGCAACAATATGTCAGGAAGTTGCTAGATTATATCCAAAATATTATTTCGTATTAATACCAGTACAGTTAAAAATAGAGGTTATTTTTTTAAAACTTAACTGTCAAAAGAACGCAGTATAGCAGCTCACTATTTGACATTTGTCATCAGCATACTTTAGCACATCATCTTGAATAGATTGTCGCTTGAAAAACGCTAACAAATTATGCAGATTTACTTTGAATATTACTCTTTAATTTAAACAACTTAAATTGACAAAATTGTATTCAACGATGGGGCTCGTTTTTGGCTTAACAACTTTGTTAAGAAACGAAATTGATGCATATATAGTGAAATCAAACAACAGCCGATTCTACGGACTCCATTACATTTAGATTAATCTACTGTTTGGTGCAGTTTACAGGCTGAAAAAATGAAGCCGAAAATCGCATTACGGCCAATAGAGATCGTTACCACACCACGCCCGTATACTTTACCGTGGGCATTAATAATTTTGGAGTAACATTGTGTTGTGCGCTGATATTATGTTCTGATATAAAAACTTGATACCAACGATAGAGAATATATGTAAGTAGTTTAGATATGGTTTGGCATTAAAGTTTTTATTGACACCAATTTAAATCACATATTTGAACCTATTCGAAGTTAATTAGATGCAATAAGTGTACAAAATAGGTTTTTTTTTTTTTTTTGAAAACTGACGCTTTTATGATGACGCGTGTTTATGATGAGGTTTTAAAATGTATTTGTTAATAATTTTAGATCAATAGCCTTTATTAACAGATATCTTAATGAATCGCTAAATACCCGAACGAAACAATAGCGTTAAACTGAAATAATTATGTCTGACTGACATTTATTCTAACTCAGCCACTGCACGAAATAGTATAAGCAACGAAGTTTTTTGCTTTGATTGCTTACCAAAGCTTATCCTGAATATCTGCCCCGATTCAGAAGTGATGATTTTCACATGAAAAAGAAGGGCCGCCCAGGTCAGCCAAAAATGTTCGGAGATGATGAATTGAAGGCATTACTCTATGAAGATTATTTTCAAACTCAAAAACCTACTCAAGCATAACATTTGGAAGCAGAAGGATTAACCAAAAAGCAATGGAATTGAGTACCACATGAGTGAATGCTAAGAGATGCTGAAATCTGAAACTTCATGTCCGAAATGTTCCTAGAAGGTTATAAAAAAAGTTGGCAATGATTACTGGCGATGAAAAATAGATCTATTGGAACAACAATCAGCCAAAGATCTCAAATTTAGATGAAACTATTTAGAATATAGACCTTATTCGTCATTATCTTTATTCTTTTACTTCGAGAAAAAAGTAACCAAATAAAGGACACATCTACACATCAGAGAAAAAAACAAAACGGCAACACTGGTTACCACACAACATTTCCAAAGGCCTTCATTTACCTCCTCAGTTCTATTACAATCTCTGGCTTTAAATAATATTGAAAATTGATGTGGCCATTAGGGCACGAAAACGGTGTTCTATAGTAAAAGTAGGGCGCATATACTTCCTTGTATAGTATACCTAAAATTTATTGAAATTGATTAAATAAAACATTAATATTAAGTATAAAATATATTTTGGGGTGCCATGGTGCAGTGGTTAGACTGCAGACATACAACACAAGCGGGCCAGGTTCGAATCCCCAGCAGAGGACTTAACAAAAAATTTAATTGCGATTTTCGAGTGTTTAATAAAAGGACTTTAACTTTCCTCTAGAGTAACCCTTCTGAACAAAGCTCCCTAACCTTTTAGCTTACCTCTGGCGATGATGACAAACAAGCAGACAAATGATCAAGATAAAACGCCACACTCACTAGGAAAAAACAATGCTAGGTTAGGATCACCACCAGTACTTAGCAAGTATCTTCACTACTATACACAATCATATACAGTATTAATCAACTTGATTACTGATACTGAAACAAAATAATGAAACAATATGAAGAGAAGTTATTTACTATTAGTGGCTCATTTTCGCTGTGAGGTGCATTTTCATTCTTTTTTGAGTTTGAAGTTAATTAATTAAAATATTTAATACTTTTGCCAATCAGAAAAAGCAATTTCTTAGATGTTAAAAAACATAGCCTTGCTCACTATAACTGTGAGCCACTGTAATCAATCAGTGTACAAATTTTTTTTGACGCTTATGTAAATGTGTACCAAAGAGTGTTGCTTAGCCGCTGTGGTAAGACACTATTATACATCTCAACAGTGTTATCGGAACAGCCGTTAAGCTGTCGATCCCATTTATTGAGTCTAAAATTATAATCGAGTGCAGCTCATTGATTGAGGGAAGTCCCCCTTGTTCTACTTGGGATGTCATGAGAATTACGTATGTATGTACACGTATTTATTTTCAGGCGTAATTCAATTTAATTTTATAGCATTTGCTCGTGTATGTTTAGTAGAACTCGTATTAAAAGTACAAAGTCAATCCAAGAACAAAAAAATAAGAATTAAAAATTCCATCATAACTTTTTATGGCGATCACCCTTTTAACCCCTCCTATAATGAAACAAAAAACCCCCAAAAAACTATTGTAAACAAAAAAATTAAGCATAGAGATGAAATGAAATAAAAATTAAGATATATGCTAGAAATGTATATGAAAACAAAGACAGGAAACATAAAAGTTTACATTTGTTTCCAAAAAGACTCGATTTTTTTGTACGTTATTTTTTTGTTAAGAAGTTTAAGGCCTTAAGCTCTAATGGTATAATGACACATTGGCACGTGCTTGTCTAGCAACCCTTTAACTTTTACACTTTAGTGTGAGAGTGTTAGTAGAGTAGCTAATAAAACACTAGAGCTTGGCTTTAATTTATAACGAAAAACGCAAAAGCTTCAACTGCATAAAATCTACGACACGCGCATGCTCTGCATGTTTTTGTGTTTGCCAAGTGTTTTTACTACTTAAACATACAGCTGACTGATTGACTAGCTAGCTGGCTAGACGTGTAGCTGGTTAAGAATTCAAGCTTTTATTTTCGGCATTTGCTTTTGAATTTTGATTTTATGTTTGCTTTTGGCTTTTGCATTTGTTTTTTTTTGATTTTTTTTTGTGTATTTTCCTACATTAAAAAAATCGAATTTTAAATTCGAACGCACCACCAAGAATTATTTTGAGCTGCTTTTGCGGCTGTAGCTTTTCTTGTTCGCATCACTTCATGTGTTGCTGTCGTGTGTATATGTGTTTCATTCCTTAGTTGCCGAAAACATGAGCTAAGCTGAGCTCAGTAGTTGTTAAATAAAAATCTCCTCTAAAATAGATAGACCGGTTAATAAAAGACTCTGTATAGCAGTAGACTCTGACTGTAAAGAAACTTTTTGAGGGAAAGAAGAAAAAGTCTATATAAAAGGGTTATGCAGCAGTTATGAGATGAACATTGATATCAATTGTGTCAGACGGTTAAGAAGTTGACCAAAAAAAAAAAAGAAGAGAAGTAACCACAAAACGACAAAAAAAAAGAAAAAAAAAATTATAAGTAATAAATAAATAAAAAATAGAAAAAATACATGAAATTAAGTAAAAAAAATAAACAAAAAATCGAAAAGAATTAATTTAAAAAATCAATGAAATAAAAACGCTACTAAGAGCGCAAAGAGATTAAACAGATAATAAAAAGAGAAATAGAAAAATAAAGACTGTGTTAAATTTCCAAAAATTAAGTGCAAATTACTTAAATAAATAATTAGAAAAAAAAGTGATGTTTAATTGAGGAAAAGAAAATAATAAAAAACCCCTTTTAGTTATTTTAAGTTTATATTTTCAACAAAAAACTAAAACGAATTTATATATTAAGCATATTTAAAAATAATTAATTAAATTATTTTTTTTTATCTACAAAATGAAATTACTTACAACGAATTCTTCAAAAACTGCAAGTAAGTTGTTTACATTTTGTATTTTTATAAAAAAAATAATACTTTTTTATGAATCCTTACAAAACCAGAAGTATTTAATTAATGACAAGCGATTTATTTAAATGACTTCTTTTTCTTCTTTTTATTCAACTTATTGTAAATAAAAATCAATAACAATGGAAATATTGTTAAAGGTCAGTGTTAAAATATAAAGAATTAACATAAATTATGAATAAAAAAAAATTGAAAAAAAACAATATTTTTCCTAGGAATACAATTTAAAGAAATTAAAAAAAAAGTTCCTTAATAAATAAATTTATAAAATAATTTAAAAATACGTTAATCCGGATTTTTCGGTAATCCGGACATTTTGTACTCTATAATCCGGACTGTTTAAAGTTTTATAATCCGGATTTATTTTAAACTGTTGTGTAATGTTAATCTCTATTAATTGTTAATTGTTTTTCTTTCTTGTTACCAAAATAAATTATTTTGCCATTTTTAAGAGTTTAATTCCTATATTCATGAGTTGGAAAAGTGAAACTTTTTTGTAAAACCTTTTTTATGAAACTCTTTTTTAAAATGTACTCATGCTTTTGTTTGTTTATTTAAATTAAATGTAATTATACATTTAAATGATTAAAAACATACTAGTGGATGTAGCGGCTGACACAATCAGCCGCATTCTAGCATCTAATTCATATGTTTTATGTATAAAATTCAAAACTAGTTGTATTTAAAATTAGTTTTAAGTTTTTCATAAAAATTTTTCAAATTATTCATACAAAAATTTTCTTTAAATAGATTTCAAGTAAATTTTTTTTGTATAAGCCCAAAAATATAAAATAATTTTTTCCCAAAACTTTCTTTTTTTAAAAATAAAAAAAAATGTATAATATTTTTTTTATTTTTATAAAAATATTTTTTATAATAATATTTTATATTTTAAATTGACGGAGTTATTAAAAAATCATGGAATTCTTACAAAATTTCAATTTATTTCAAATTTAGTTTCAAAGTAAAAAAAAGGAAACACCAGTTTGCTAAAAATTGTATGAATTTTTCATGAGTTGCTTTACTAAAAAGCTTAATAACTCTATCATTTTCCAATGGATTTCTAAAACCAAAGACTCTTATATTTATAACTAAACATAGTTTCTTAACTTGTTAGTAAATAGTACAGTTGCTATATAAAATGGCGCGCAAAAACGGATCTAATCTTGAAAAATTTGAATTTTGGAGATGTTGCGAAAATTCACAGGTATTTTCTTTAGTCACATCGTGTTCTTGTTCTTGTATTAAAAATATTTTTAAATAAATATTGAATTATCTATTGAATTATGTATATAATTAATAACATTTCTTTGTATCCCTGTTACGCCCGTTCTACTGCACCGATTTTGAAAAGATATATATGAGCTTAGAGCTTTTTCTTTATTTTAATCGGTCCAGTGCTATGGGAGTAAAATGACTATAAAATTCTTACTAACACTTAATTTTTTATATACCACAATTTTTTTATTTGTCATTTTATAAAAATAAATATTTTTATAATAATAAAAAAAATATTTTTATAATAATAAAAATAAAAAAATAGAAAAAAATTTTAAATATATTTATAAAGAAAGACTCATTTGCCTCATAGCGAAACATATGGTGTTTTCTTTTCTGACAAAAAATGTTGCATTTCGTGTGTTCTTCGCTATAAAACGTCGTCAAAAATTAAGAAATAAAAAACATTTCTGAAGGCAACATTTTTAGAGGCCAACAGAAAGGAAAACGTTAATAGTTTAATAATTGATTCATAAATACTACGGTACCTCTATAAATTAGTGCGCAAAAACGCATCTTAACTGAAAAAAGTGGAACAAATTGAATGTAAATGTGTTTGCTTGAGAAATACACACAGATTTCTCAATGTTACTCAATTGATATATCCATATATCATTTAAAAGGTCAATGACTTTTTTCTAAGCCGCTCGGCAACTTAAAATCGGTTAATATTAAGCTCAGTTATTTGCTTAGAAGTGCACAAAGGTAAGAAAACCGGTTTTTTACCAGAAACAAGAACTGTTTCGAAAATTTCAAAAACAGATTCTTGTTGTACATGACAGCACCTATCAGAAGAGACCAGGTATTTCAAATTTGTTCTTTTTTGTCGTACCGTGATATCTAAATTTTTATTTTTATTTGCAATCAATTATCCGGATTATCAAAATTTATAAGAAGTATGAGTAATTGGAAATTAAGTAAATTATTTGCTTTACATTAAAAATTTTTGTTTTTTTTTTAAATATTAGATGTAAAGAGTCTAAAATTATTTTATATAAAAGTAAACATTTGTAAGTTTTAGTTGCTCAACCTTTCATTTTAGAATTCGACTTCTTGGCTTAATCGAAAAAAGTTTAAGGCTTTATTTTCTGAATTTGCAATAAATATTTAAAAAGGATGAGATTCTGAATTACTACGAAAACAAAGAAGCCGATCTTTTTTTCATAATTCTCAATGATTTTATTTAATGTCAAATACAAATAAGAAAGATATTGTTAATCAAGATTGAATATACGATACCTTACTTCATAATATCAGATTTTTTCTAATTATATTGATTGATTACACTATGCAACAAGTAAAAAATACCTTTGATATTTAATATATTTTTTTGAAGCGCTATGGTCGCCTAACTTCCAAAATCATCAGCATTTCAGATTCTATGAATAAGTACTTTTTTAGAATTTTTTTTTAATGTGAGATTTTTGAAGAGGCTGCTTCCTACATATTATGATAACTTTGATATGACTCATTCGATTTCGCTAAGCCATATGTTAAAATATTCCAAGCTATACCAGCTTTAAGTCATTTTATCATTTTATCATTTTTTAATATATAACCCACATTTTTTGGGTTATTGAGAAAGGAATCATATATATATATTTTCTTTTTGAAAAAATAAAAAACTGTGGTGACGTTACACCTTTACATGAAATCCAAATTAGGCAAAGTATACAGACGCGTCCAATGGCGCTTTTGAAGCCTTGATGGTTTCCACACCGCTTCACAACCATGTACTGAAGGTGGCGGCATGTTCGGTGGTAAAGTTTTTTGCCTAGGGATCCCTAAATGTGTCGGGAAGTCTCTCCATTCTACTCAGGGTGGTCGAAGAACCATTTTCGGTCCTAGAGGCCTTTGGATTTTTGTAGATACAGGGTTGAATTTCTGGACCGGGATTGTTGGTCAATGGGGCCTTTGTTCGGAAGAAGAGTCATGTAAACTAGTATACAGATGGCTCCAAAATGAATGTCTGTGTTGGTGCTGATGTTCATGGATCCAACCAAGATTTGTCGATTCCACTTGGAAGATCGTTAAGTGTCTTCCAGGCTGAGATCATGGGCATTGCTCTATGGTGGAATTTACCCTTAATCCCACTTTCCAGATTGATCTCCGCACCATTAATATATTCTCCGACAGCCAAGCTGCCTTAAAGGCTCTTGGTTCGAATCGAATGACATCTAAACTGGTCAAATATTGCTACGATACGTTGCAAAAGCTTTTACTTGAAAATAAGGTTTAGTTGCTTTGTGTATTTGGACACTGTAGTATTACCATGAAATGGCGGATGCATTGGAAGCATCTTAAGAGGATGACGGTCACATATGTGGATGTTTGTAGACTGTGCTCACAGTGACAGCAGAACACATATATATATAGTGTGAATTTGGGGTTCTATATAGATTTAGGTGGACATAGGGTCTCACTTGGTGACATATACAACATTACGGTTTTAAATCTGCTGGTGTTCATTAGGAAGGCATCAGATCTGCTGAAAAAACTATAGGCCGGAAGAGATACAATAAATCGCATGGGTCTCAGTGTTCTACAATAGTGCCTGGTCAGGAGAATAATAATAATAATAAGAGTACCTCTTCACATACCATACAGCTGACGGTTAAAAATCTATCATTTGAAGAGTTATTTATTTAATGAAAGGTTTGTCATTTACGAAATTCGCGTATATGTCGTAATTAAAATGTGGCCACTTTTCGAGCAAAAACAAAAAAAAATCAACTATAAAACCCATTTGTCATTCGGTGGTTACGTCAACAAAAAAACTGTCACATATTGGTTTCTAAAGACCCAGAAGTGATAGTGGAAAAGTCATTGCATCCGATAAAAATGACTGTTTGGTGCGCATTCAATACACAAAGAAAATAATAAATAGCGTACTCGTACATCTCAATATGTATATCAGTCAAAAGCAGTCTTATAAGTCGACTCTTTTTCTTTACAAAGACAGACAGATGAAAAAAAATGTATAGGATCGGGAGAAAAGGGAATTTATCTCGCATTTATAATACATTTATATATAGGTTTTCGGGCTTCGCTGAATGGTTAAAGCTAGTTCATTAAAACCACTTACTGCATGCTTTCGAATGTTGGCAATATTTTCCTATTTAAGTTTAAATAAAGGGTCCGCCAAATAATTTTTTTTTTTTTTTTTTAAATACGAAAAAAACTACTGAATGTTTTCCCAAATTTCTTTTTTTATTTGAAAGTACAATCCTTCCGGTTAATAATGGAAAATAATTTCATTCAAATGGCTGCCTCGGCTGGCCATACAGTAGCCTACACGATCGGTCCAATTTCTAAGCACATTATCGATTGTGTGCAGCTGTATTTCACCAATGACTTCACGAATATTGTCCTTTAAAGCGTCAATTGTCTCTGGTTTGTTGGCGTAACACTTATCTTTGATGGCACCCCACAAATAATAGTCCAACAGTGTCAAATCGCAACTCCGAGGTGGCCAAACGACATCAGCTCTGCGGCTGATAATGCGATCTTCAAAAAGAGGGCGCAAAACATCGAGTGTAGCTTCGGCTGTGTGGCACGTAGCGCCGTCATGTTGAAACAAAATGTTGCTAATATCCTCTTCTTCAATTTTTGTGAACACAAATTCGTTCAATATGGCCCGACAACGATCGCTATTGACTGTAACGGCCACTCCTTGTTCATTTTCAAAGAAAAATGGCCCAATTATGCCTGTGGACCAAAATCCGCACCAAACAGTGACTCGTCTTGGGTGTATCGTCAATGTATGTGTGCGGGTTTTCTGTGCCCCAAATGCGACAATTTTGCTTGTTTACATACCCGCCAACATCAAAATGAGCTTCATCTGAAAAGATGATTTTTTTTTGGCAAAATCGGCATATTCTGTAAGTCGATCGATCAAAATAATGTCGCAATATTTCCCAGCGTTGTTCAAGCGTATACACAACCATATTCGTTCAGCGGAAGGATAAAACTAATTATCTGTCAAATCAGACATGAGCTAAGTGTTATAATTCACGAAATAAGCACTAGTTGAAGAAAAAGCGTTAGATGGCGGACCCATTATAATGTTAAGCGATGCACATATGAAATCTATTATTAAAATAAATCAAAATTTATTGAATTAAATATATTATAAATGATATATTTACAGGTCCCGATTTGGGTTTGTGTCATTGCTGTATTAAAAAAATCAGATGATACTTAGTGTACTAAAAAGAAAACTTGAGTTAGACCAATATAATATAAAATATATTTACAATGTGATCAAAGATAACTTTTTTCAATTGAGAGAATTCGTTCAGTTTTATGTTAAGTTATTGTACTGGATATCAATTATTCCAATAAATAGATTATTAAACAGAGCAAAATATATAGTAGTACTGAATGGAGCATAGCTTTTCAATGAATTTTAAATAAGTTTTAAAAAGCAAATCGCAGAAACGAATTATCAAAATTCTACAATTCACCATTTTCTAGAGTTTTAGATAAGTGCTACCTAGTTATTGACGTTATTTATTTTGCAATAGACTATTAGCGAATTATGGCTTTGTGATTTACATATATCGTAAATACATATTGACAAACAAGTCAAAGCTTATAAACTTTCTAAGGTAAAAGAATAAATCAAAGCCGTTGAAGCCACATTATTTTGACTAATAATAAACATAATAACTTCCATTATCTTACCTTTAGAGGCATTAATATATATATATATATATATATATATATATATATATATATTTTTTTTTAATATATTATTTATTTTTTTATAATTTCCTACTTCTTAGGCCGTTGAACTATTATTTGCTTGCGTACTTTAAAAACTCATATATACATCGCTTTGTTGACTTTTTCGAGTTCATGGAAAAAACATTTTTGTCAAACTACGAGTATTTCTAACTAAAAATGTGTAATAGTTTATCGCATATCAAAACCATATTTAGTTTATTCACACGTTTTTTAACAATCATTAAAAGAAGTTTTTATGGTACGAGTATAAGAGTAGCTAAGAATATCATAAAAATCTATTCTTCCTTATTTATAAACAAAATTGAAATTCTTTTTATAAAAACAAAATATTATCGAAGGCAATGAATTTGCTAAACGAAATGAAGGCCAAATTCAATTATGCAGAAAATACATTCCTTAATAAAAAATGCATTTAAAAAAATATATAAAAGAAATAACCAATTCCATGAGAATTCTTTTAATATATATTTGTATAAATTTTTATATATACATATGAAGATTCAATAAAAAATTTTAAATTTATAAACTGAAATAAAATATTCTTCCAAATAAATGATATCATTTTATGGCCTGAGAGTAGACATAACGAAATCAAATATCACTTGCGAGCGACAGAATTTCATTATTATTTTAAAAAATGTTTGCAAAAAACTATATATTTTACTTTTTTATTTTTAAAATATTTGTACAATGCCAACTTCAATGTTTTTTTTTTTTTTAACCAAAAATATCTAATCAAAATGCATAAGCGTATTTGATAAATTTCATCTAAAAAAAAAAAATATCTAAAAAAAAGTAAAAAATAAATATTTATTTATTTCTTTACGTTCGTCTTAAAATAAATTTCGGTTGTCGCTGAGGTCGGTGAGCCTAAGATAAAAGAAATTCTTTTTTTGGGTGTTGGAATATTTAAACAAAATATTTTTTATTATTATTAAATATTTGCAGAACTTTTTAAATATATAATCAGTATATTTACAAACAAAAATATTTTTTTTAGAATTCATTAAAAAAGTTTAATTCTTCAAGTGAAATATTTTAAAAAAATATTAAACTAAAAAAAATTAAATTTTTCTTTTTTTTATAGTTCCAGTATTTAATTTCCTCTCGCTAAAATAGTCACTAAAGAAACTATTGAAAATTGTACACTCTCTTAGTTCAATAAACCCATATTTTGCTTGAGAGCCAAATGAGCTTACAGTCATAGAATAAATAAAATGGTGATCACGGATGTAGATGTTTATAGATTATATTTACAGGTATCAGAGATGATGGAACTTATATTGTGTGAATGTGGGGTTTCTGGTTGATTTAGAGAGATGTGTTTAGGGAGGCATATGGTGTCTTTTAGGGCGGACTGGTCTGCCATTTTTTTCCTATAGAATTTACGGTAACCCAAAATCCAAGCAAGGTTGAGGGTGTTCAATGAGTTCCTACACTCTTATACCAATCGAGAGATAGAAGTGTATAATTTAAGGGCAAGGACGGCCACCCGGCTGTCTACGCAAATACAGACTAGTTCTCACGTACCACCTATACATATGTTAGTAGAGAGCATGTTTTCCCAGTAACTAATTTCTCAACCTGAAAAACACTTGAGCTATCAGGAAGACTGTAATGGTGATTCAGGTCATCCACCACCGAGAAGACTCCGGATCCAACACTACACCTTTAAGCCGTCAGTGGAAAACAACATTGATATCGAAGTTCTATTCCATACAAAACGTGAAATGAGTTAAATTTCTTTGATATCGGAGTTCTATTCCACACAAAACGTGAAATGAGTTAAATTTCTTATAAAGACACTATTTTCTGTAATTTGATTCAAATTCACCAATACTATTAAAAGGAAGCCGTATAGCATCACAAAGATGGCAAAGTGGTCGACAAACGAACACTTAGAGTCACACAATACTCTAAGAACTAGGATAATTAAGAACTAGTAGTTTTACAAATTAAATTTCTTTATATATGATCCTTTAGATCCTGGGAGGTATACAAATTTTCAGCCGAGAAACGTAATAAATTTCTTGATCAAGAAATAGAGTCAAATTAAGGAAAAGTGGGATTGAGTTCAAAGCCATAATCACTGGCACTCTACAAAAGTCCCCACATAATAAATGAGTAAACACCTAAGATTAAGGAAGTTCTGATGGAAGTGATATTTGATATACATAAGTACATATACTCGTATATATATATATATATATATATATATATATATATATATATATATATATATATAGTAGTATAGTATATATATATAGTAGCTTTGACACAAACCAATAGAATACTTTTCATAATAAAGTTTGTAGTTCTAAATGTACTAAGATGGTGTATCTTTTTTAAGATATTTATGTATAATTAATGTATACTTAGATGTATGTAAATATATATTTATATGTTGAAACCACACGTTAGTCAAGCCCAACGTCATGACGACGGCCATGGGTGTGGTATCAAATTGACATAGGAAGGTCTCTGGGTGAGATGCCTTAAGGGCTCGAAACGTATGACATCTAGACTGATCAAATACTGTCACATAATACAAAAAGCTTTTGCGTATAAATAAGAACCAGTTGCTTGGGTATCTAGACACTGTGAGATAAATGGTAATAAAAAAGCGGATTCATTGGCCAGAAAAAGTTCCATGCCACTCTATGTCGGTACGGAATCTTGCTGTGCAGTACCACTTACAACCATCCTCAATCTAATCAAGAATTGGGAAATAGCCAGATGCTTGGAATGCACTGGAATGCTTAAAGGGGACTGCGCCACTCTAGGACAGCGATCAGTCCGCAATATGGGCGTTTATATGAGATTCTCAAGTATGGCAGGCTGGACTTGAAACTCATAACGGAGTTTCTTACTGGCCCCTGTAGACGAAGAGTGCATTTGAATAAGATGGCGGTCACAGATTTTGATGTTTGTAAGCTTTTGCTCACAGGTATCAGAGAAAACGGAACACATATTTTTGACATATCCACCATTATGGGTTCAGATCTGCTGGTATTCATTAGGAAGGCAGCAGATCTGCGGAACAAACTGTAGTCCGGAAGAGAAACAATAGATCCCAAAGGTCGCCTCTTGGGTATGGTAATAATGATGTAAAGCTTCATTTATCTTACTCAGAGTGGGAGGGTTGCATGGTTTTCTTAAGTTAGCCTCAGCACAGCTGTTTTAATTCATCACATAAACCATCTCCTAATCAATATTGAGCAGAGAAAGAAACAGCTTTCCATAGGATCACTTGGAGATTGATAAACGAACCTGCTATACAATAATGACCATAGTTTAGTGCACATGTTTACATACTTAAATGTCCTTTTTTTCGAGTTATGACACTATTCAAGTAAATAAGCCATATGATGTCTTTCAATGGAAAATATTCACATTCCTACGCACCTAACACCTTAGGTTTTTTTTAATTTAATTTCTAACCGAAAATCCCAGTTTTAATACTCAAAGATTTAGAAAAAATATTCCTTTTCTTGTTTGTTTTTTATTTTTGATTTTAAGCAAAAAGTCTAAGCCAGACTTCTTAACAAAAAAATCCCACAATTTAATGTTTTTTGCTTGTTATTTATTTGTTAAAAAAATTAACAGTTTTTCAGTTGTTTGCAAAAATACACAACAACAAAAGCAATAAAAAATAGCAAATAGTGATGATCAGACCATTTAGACAGTCACTCCCTCGCTTAATAACTGATCAAATCATTTAAACAAATAAACTCTAGACGACAACTGCCCTATTCTAGGAAGTTTTTAAATAATTTCTAAAGAAATTTAGTTTTAGAACTTTTCGAAAAACTTACTATATATCTGGTTTAAATGATTGCTTAAACCAGGGAAAAGAAAGGCGAACATTTTTTTACATTTTTCGATACTTTTTCTTCCATATAAAGTTTAAAAATTAATTAAAATTCGTTTTGTCGATTTTTCGATTTTTCTTCTTCTACAACTATAATTAAGTTGTTATTAAATTTTTGTAAACCAAACATTTCTAAAAGAATATATAATTAGAGGCCAAAATTTTAATGAAACTGAATTTATAAAATTTACGAAAAAACTAGTTTTATTGCTTGAAAAAAAAAGTTATAAATAAATAATTAATTTTCGTTAAAGGTATATGAATATACATACTTAAGAATGACCCCTGACAGTCATGGTGTTCTAGAAGTGGTTTATTTATTTCTTTTTAACATATTTTATAAAACACATATTATTATTCCATATTTAACTAGGATTTTAACGAGTTTTTATATCTCAAAATTTATTCTATACTTTCTTTTATTCAAATAATTAAAACTGTGTCAGTCGTATTTTAATGATGAAGAAGTACAAAATTATATTTTGAATCATGTCAGCATACCATTACAAGTTTTCTGTTGCTTAGCTGGGGCCACTTATAGCCTATACAAATATTTTGAAATGATTATCAGTGATTATATAGGGTGGGCAGTTTAAAAGTTTAAATTTAAAAATGTAATAAAACAAAAACGGTTTAAAATTTTGCCATATTATTTTTGTTGTTGTTTAACGTTTACAGAAAATAACAAAACTAATTATTTTTTCATGAAGAATAATAGTTTAAAAAATTTCATCCGGATTATATTTTAGGGCTAATTTGTAACCGAAAATTACAGAATTATTTGGATATTGACTTTATTATATATGTTTGTTTATATATTTAAAATAATGAGTTGTTCCCTTTTCGAAATTTGTGATATCGAGTATACAAAACTTAACGAAAAAACCATATTAATTTGCAGAAAATTTCATTTTAGGTATCAAAAAATTACCGGCAATACTAAAACTAATAAAATTAATACTATACTCTTATCAAAAATCTTCTTCAAGAAGCTCTTTTTCATTTGTAATTGGTCATTTGAAGTATTTTATTTAAAAATTCACTAAATTCTGCCGGTGTATACTGCTTGAGATTAAGAATATCTGCAATTATCAGATAATTAATAGGTACTTTGTCTTTATAATCTCGAAAATGAAGAAGAAGAAAAAATAACAGCTTTGCGCGGTAAACAAAAAAAAAAAAAAAATGTGCTGATGCATTGTATTTTTTTGTACTTTATCTTTCAACAATAATTTCGAAAAGCGCACATGCCTTAGAGTTGTGACCTATTTGTGCCCTTTTCGAAATTGCATATTCAATTGTTCCGGTTAGAAATGAAATATCATTTCATTCATACGGCTGCCGCGGCTGGCGTAACAGTAACCCATTCCATCGGACCAATTTTCGGAAACTTTTACGAGTGTATGAGATCGTATCTCGGCAATGGCATCACGAATGTTGGCCTTCAAATACATGCGAAATTGTTTCTGGTTTGTCTGCATAACACTTGTTTTTAAAAATAGTCCAACGGTTTTAAATCGCAATTAAGCTAATTAAACGGCCATCAAACGTTTGGTGCCATAAATCGATTGTGTCGTAAGATGTATGGCAAGTTGCACCATCCTGTTGAAACCAAACATCGTTCACATCAATACCATGAAGAGTTGGCACAAAAAAATTGGTTATCATGGTGTGATAGGCGTCTCCATTGAACGTAATGGCTGCGTCGTTCTCATTTTCAAAGAAATATGGGCCAAAAATGCCTCCGCTCCACAAGTCGCTCCAGACAGTCGCTCGTAATAGGTGCATTGGCTTCTGCAAGACCAAGTTTGGGCTTTCTGTTAATGTACCCACCAAGATGAAAATGAGCTTCATTAGAAAAGATGATTTTAAATAATGATAAATTTTCAATAAATCTCAGCCTTGCTCAAGCGTAAATCGGTTCATTTCGTTGAGTGGAGATAATATACCAAATTTTGTGACAGAATATAATGACATAAGTATTGCCAGATTCGAAATAACCGCTAATTCAAATTTTAACCGAAAGATGACCCACTCGATACATAGGTTATCAAAGCCAGAATTGCTTAAAAATCGCTTTGGTTGCCTAGTTAATAATTTTTAAATTTTAACTAGCTTTAGCCATTCGGCTTTGCTCGGAAATCTATATATATGTGTATTATAAGTTGCCTTTTTTCCCGAACCTATCCGCTTTTTTTTCCATCTGTCTGTTTTTATTTTTGGCCTCCTATCAGAAATCGTTTGAGACTTACACTGGTTGTAGCATTTATTTTACGAAGTCTGACCGGAGGCTTAATTCTAATACCATGAGTGTCAGGAGCCCCAGGCACCTTGGCCCCTGCCTGGCTGTAGTAAGGCCCCCTTGTGGGAGCGGTGGTTTATACCCAAATCATGGGGAGAAAGTCAGCTCGGTGTAGATTTACACTCTTAATCGGGTGCCGTGACCCATAGATCGGTAGGAGTTTGGATAGTCTCCGACACTTTACCAAGATTTTAGGGTCATGTCCAAACAACACGCCTTTGAATTTGGTTCTCACTGACGATTTTCACCGTAGGTGGGGGCGTAAGTGGACGCACTGTATTTACTCGTGTTACGAACACTGCAAGGAGCGCCAGCGTTGCGAGACTCAAGTTAACCTGTAATTTACTTGTCTGTCTTGATAAAGAAAATGCTAAGACGACTTTTAATGTCTGCCGCTGGTGTATTTATTGAGATGTACGATAGCCCTTATTAGCCCTAACAATGCAACTTTTAAAAGTGTTCTTTTGTGAGACAAAATGCATGTCATGGCAGAATAAAAGTCAATAATTTTAATCCTTTTTTCCCTGATTTCAATATTCACGATACCATTTTGAAAAAAGCACCCTATTATACTTTCTTTAGCTGGATATATATATATATATATATATATATATATATATATATGTGCTTCAAATGCCAAAAAAAAATTAGGCCCGTTTTTCCCGATTTGAACATCTTCCGCGTCCAACTGTTGGAAAAAGCACTTTCCAATATGTGTTCCAATTTTCAACAAAATCGAAATGTTAGTAAACAAAAACCTTTTGCTTAATTCGTAATTTGTATCCTATCTTGTAGTGCTAATGTTATGTCTCCAAGCGAAATTAGACTAATGCTAACACCGTAGACAGACAACAGCGTTAATCTGCATTAACTGCCGTGAGTGAGTTTTTAATGCACATTAACGCTGTCGTCTGTGTGCGTTATAAGATATTTAAATTTGACAGATTCATATATAGTGTCTGCTATTACAAGGCTTAGTGGATTTTGTTGCGTGTGTGATAGGAGCACACTCGATTTACTCTTGCTTATCATCAATTCAGAATTTTTCGCTGCCCTTTCTACTTTTTAAAGGTATCCTGTAGGATGTTTCTAGATCTGACAACTATCAAAATATCATCCGCGTATAAGCAAGTTTGCTTAGATTTATTATATTATGCGAAAATCTGATCAATTTCATATATTGCTGAATGTAGATCCAGGTTAAAGACAAGTGATGTTAAGGCATCTTCCTGTTTTACTCCGAAAAAAATGTCGAATGCGGTTGAAAACTTTTGATGTGTTCAATGTTATTTTCACCAATTTGACAGGCTTACGTTGTATTCCCCTTTTTAAATAGTCGCAGTAAAATATGAATTCAATCAAGGCTATCAAGCGATCGATCATATACTCGTAACATTTTTCAAATATCTTGGTTATGACAAACCACTGATCCATGGTAGATTTGATTTTTCTAAAACCACACTAATCATCTCCAAATATATTTTCCGCGTAATTGTTCATAAATACTATTTGTGAATATTTTATATACACAGTTATGAAGTGCTGTTTGTGAAGCACGGTGACACTCGTGTGTGTTAATTCTACTTTTATGTTCTCTTTTTGTTCGGATCACAGGTCCAGAGAAATAAGAATTATTTTAAAATAGATTTAACATATTTCATTTTGAATCTGCCCACAGTGCAAACATTAACAATAGAATGCTTGCTCTATAGCAGCTGTCCTTAAGAAAAAAAAAAAAAAGAATAAAAAAGAAAATTTTAAAGGATTATTTTTTCTTATTAGATATACTAATGCGTAGTGTGAAAACATTTTTTATTTTTATCTATGGCAGCGGTAATGGTAATATGGCGCTTATAACTTATTAAGAACGGTTTTAGTAGACTGTGGCAGCACCAAGTTTGTCAGTTAGTGAACGGAGTGAATCTGGCAACACTTTAGAACAGAAAAGAAAACAAATATTAATTCCTCGCGTCGACTTTGCTGCCACAACTGTAGACAATGCTTCTCGCAACTTAATTTGAATTCTTTTGTACTTCCAAACATGAAAATAAAATAATAATAATTTTAAATAGTTTAAGAGTAAAGTAACGCGTTTTATTTATCACGAACTATAAGACATTAACTTTTAACCGAAAAAATAGTCATCATCAGGCAAGACGATAATCCAAGACACATCACTAAGGTTGTTAAAAAATGGCTGCTGCAACAAAAATTTCTGTTGACTAAATGGTCAGCACAAAACGTTGACCACAATTGATTAGAAAATTTTAGAACAATAGTAAAAAAGAACCGGGAAAATATTATCAGGCTTCAGAGAACGTTGATGACAACGGATACAATACAAATGGAACCAAATTTTTAAGAAGTTTATTAAAAATCTTGTGAAGAGTGTGACTAAGCCCGTCAAAAGCTATTTATTATGTTTTTTTTTTTAGAGGGGAGGGGAAGATAATAAATAAAAATGGTATTTGTGCTTTGAATAATTTTTATGGAATTTAAATTGATCTGCTTTATTTTTTATTTTTATCTGTGAATTTTAAAATTCACAACAATTTAAAAAATTTTTGTTTCTTTGCAAGTCGTAAATGACAGGTGACTAAATATGCAAATTGAAATGGATACATGCATATGTGAATAAATTTAAAAACTGTTCCCATATAAAAGAGCCGATTCCAAAGGAACAAAATGTATTTTTGCATGCAAAGTATGGCGCTTATCGGAAGTAAATGAAAATAAATAAATCCCAACTTTTAAAACAAAATATGGTGTTTTACTGCCATAAAAAAATTATTTCTCAGCAACGTTTCTCTAGTTTTTTTTTATCTGCAAATAATTATTTAGGAAGAGGAGTTGGTCAAAAGGAGCTAAATTTCGCATTATCTTGATGGAACAGTACCTTTTACTTTGCTAAATAAAGTTGATTTTGGATAAGATTTATATTAAATCTATTCAAAAACCGATATTTTTTATCCATTTTAAGGAGCCAATAGTGATGTGATAATTATAAAAAAGAAAATAAATAACAGTCGTCACAAAAATTTTTGGTGACTGATTGGTCAGCACAAGACTTTGATTACAATTCAATAGAATTTTTGATCGAAAAGACTGTGAAAGGTATAGAGCTCTGGGGAATGTTGTTGAACTATGGCAATAGATACAACACAAACAGAACCACATTTCTAGCATGCTTATTACAAATCTCAATCTTCTTCAAATCCTTAGGGACTATGTTTACTAAGTACCTGACGGTGAATTAATATCACTCATCACTAGGAGTGATGGCTGAGTATTGCGATATCAATCTTATTTGGGTACTGGATCATAGTGAAATTCCGGGCAACTGTATGGCATATGAGCTGGCGGTATACCGATCTCTACCTACCGTCTGCGTATAGGACAATGGTTCGATAATATTTTTGATGAGGGGTAAAGGCGGGCTCCAACTTGTAGATAGGCTAGAACTCTCTAGCCGAAGGTTGACAAGAAGAGGTCTAGGCACTAGAATATCTGCAGTAATAGGGACACTTATGGGTTATTGTCTAGTGAGGAAACACGCCCTTAGGTTGGACCATACGGACTCTGTCCTATATAGGTGCTGTTTGGAGGAAGACGAGGGGATCACAGAACATCTTCTTTTGGAATGCCCGGCGTTGGCAGAACTTAGGTTCTGAATATTCGGTGGGCATATTGTTAGCATTGGGGCTCTATGGGAATTTCCTGTAGGGCTGATTAGCAAGTTCATAGATGGGGCAAACTGGTTGGATAACTGATCAAGATGATCAAGGGGAGTTATGGGTGTCCTAAGTGTGCTGGACGTTTGTCCGGTGGCCACTCTTAACCTAACCTAACCTTTTAAAAGTCTTGTAGAGAGCGTCATAAAAAGCAAAGAGATGCAAATAAAAGTATTAAACCATAAAAACTAAACAAATATAGATTATTTTGCATCTTCCTCGATCCTGACATGCAGCCCGCGGGACATTTTCTAAACTTATTTTTTTAAAGTTGTAAAAAGTTTTACTAATGTATGACCATTTTGTGCAAAAGGCTGAAAACATTTCTATTTTTGTTAGCTATCCACACCTACAAAAGCGTACGATAAAAGTTACTCATCAGCTGCTTGTGAATTATTCTTATGCGTACTAATTCGCAAAAACTGCGCATTTACCTTGCAGTGATTTTATTAATAATTTTTTCGCCTGATTAAATAGACTTGAGTCATGCATCTCCATCCAAAGGTACACAACTTAATTCAAAAAGTGCCTCATAAGTAATGAAATCCGGTCTAGCCTATTTCATGTTTGCACGGAATTCTCCATATCTCCCTAAGCAAGTACTTGGCACAGAAAAATTTGAGAAAATTTTCAAAACAAAATGCCGCCAGTTTAGAGAATTAGGATTTGAGAGTTTTTCTTAAAGAACACTCTTACAAGATTTGGTAAGTTTTTTTTAAGAACTTAGTAATTAATGGATGTGTAACAAAGAGTTTTTTTCAAAAAACTTTTCAACTAAATCTCTAAACATTGGACCATTTTTACTCGCTACTGTATATATTCGTAGAATTTATTATTATGTCCTCGCCACATATTTAAAAACAAAATTATTTAATTCAAATTCTATTTCTAATTCTAATCCCAAGGTTGTTTAAAACGCAATAATTTTTGATTAATAAATAGTTCAGCCAAGACTCAAACCCAGCTTAATAAAAAAATTGGTTTAAATTTTTGCCCCAATAACCTTTACAATTTAAATTGTTTTAAAATGTGTGTTTTACAAGTAACCTGTTTAAATACCTGCTGTATCTATTAGCAAATAAATCGTGTGCCATTATTATTGCAGATTATTTTTAATTTCGTATTTGCTTCAGTTTTTTATTGTTGTTGTATAAATCCTATTGAAAAAAACCGCCATAAATTAAAATAATTTTAAATTTACGCCTGATGTGACGAAAAACAAAAAAAAGCAAAAAATTACTTTAAATAAACAGCTGTTTACTTACGGTGGCGCTGATGCTGCAGCCGCTGCCTTTTATTGGCAAATTGTAGAAATTAAAAAGCCGTTAAATTAAAACAAATTGATGAAAAAAAATAACAAAACTTGCCAAAAACCACTTTTATATTTGTTATGCAAATTTTATTGAAACAAACATCGCGTGTTACTTTAAAGTAAAAATATTTGTATTCTTTGTTTGCAATTTTTTTGGAAGTTGAAATAAAAAAACTGGATTTTTCTGTGTTTTTTTTCTCGTCTTGTGCAAAATAATATAGAGTTTTTGGAACTTTTAACCCAATGTTATTGATTGGGGTCTTTAAAATCATTTGCATGGAATACAAATTTGTTTTTTTTATAAATTTTTGAATAATTGTAGAGATTTATTTCCTAATTGAAACAAGCAAGACTTAAAATTTTATATGATTTTTGGTATGTTGTATGAATATCTGTGTGTATTGATTTTATACTTTACATTACCATAGAAGGTTGATATGTGTATACATATGTATGTAGTATATATATATATAAATGGACCATATGGCTTCCATAAACCAGTTGGACATGTTCCCGTTCTGTGCCAACGGTCTTACTTCGCCCCAGCTTATACCGTTTCCGTCTAGTTTCAACTCAATTTGCCTTCTTTACATATGAGCTGGGCATTCTCCTCTTCTACTGCTATGTGGCTTCCAGTCAATGGCAATTCTAGTTCTAATTCTAGTTCTAATTCTCAAAGTGTGACAAATCAATCCATTGACATTTAAGTTCTTTTTATTTTCGTGGTCATGGGTTTTTTATTCGACACTATTCTAAGCCATAATATTCGTATGATCCTGCGAAGACATTGATTCACAAGAACCTGGATCTTCTGCTTAATTCTTGATGAGCAGTGTTTCACTTGACGTTTCTGTTAAAAATTTGCAGCTTTGTGCGCTGAGAAAGGGAGGAGAAATTCCAAGTGGATATTACACAAGTAAACGTCTGTCGCCATTTCTGTATGCTGTTGTTGAGCTCATATTAGACATGACTTAACGTAACGCCATAGCTGCAAAACAGGCCCTATAGACAGCAATTTGATGGATTAGTGGTGACATACCATAACCATGTGAAAGGGCAACGTTTCCAAGAGAGAAAATCTGCTCAATTCTCGATGAGCAGTGATCCACGTTTCGCAACTGTAATGGAAAGTGAATTTGACATTTCTATTAAAAATTCCCAGCTTTGAGCGTTGAGAAAGAAAGGAAGAATTCCAAGTGCATATTAAGCTATAAAACGTGTGCCGCCTTCTCTGTTCAGATTAGACATAACTTAAAATAACGCTATAGTTACAACGCCCATCTTATGGGCAATAATGTGAAAGATGAGTGGTGACATACCAAAACCATTTGAAAAGGCACGGTTTCCAATAGAAATATTAGCATACTTTCGAATAGCCAGGCGGCTGTAAGAGGTACAGAGATATTTCAGGGAATTGTAGTTTTGATGAATTGACCAGGCATGGTACGTACCATTATCGAACTTATGAACAAATTTTTTACGCTGGGAATTCCATTGGAAACTTCTAAGCTTATCCGTCAATGCCGCATGGGCAGCTAGTGCAGCAAAGCTAGATCTCAAGCGTACAAGAGATCTGCTCAATCTTTGAAGAGGCACACTCAGCGTAGTTGTTGGTGTCAGTACTGGGCATTGTATAATAGGCACTCATGCCAGACAGGAGGAAACAATTCCTCACCTACTGTGCACATGCCCGGCATTATGTGGCAGAAGTAAAAGCTATTTGGAGTTCTACCAGGGGACCATGCTTACGGAACTGCCGAGTACGGACATTTGGAAGCTTAACGGTTTTATTACAAGTTTCGGGTGGTTACAGGTAAAAGAGGATGACAATCCATTGCGCTACCGCAAGCGGTAATTTTTGTCCTACATGTGGCTTTTTAGGAGCAGCCACTTCTACCTACCTACCTACCATAACACCATAACCGACTATGTTTCGACTATGGTTACGGTTATGGCGGTATATTAACTTAAGTCTAATTGAGCCTTGAAAATCCTCATTCGTACCGTCATTTTTGTAAATTATGCTCCACAGATAACAAAACATGCCAACGTCATCTATCATCGAAAAGTACCCGGGATAGCCCTCATGTGGTGGTTCCATCGTTCCGATTTAGGTTTTTTTGTTCACTTGGTACATCTGTCGTTGTTATTCCTGCTAAATATTAGCGTCATAGCGTTACATTTGCAAAAGCTACGTAGCCAAGTGCACATCTATCTCTATGCGTCTTCGCGATTTTTACAATTTTAGAAATGGATTTAAATTTGCAACAACGAAATTGTATTAAATTTTGCGTAAAAAACGGATTTAATAGTGCGCAAACGTTGGATATGTTGGAAAAAAATGTTGTTTCGACAATGATTCTCTGAAGAAAATGGTCGTTTACCATTGGCACGAGCGGCTCAAAACTGGTCGTGAGTCAATCGAAGATGACAGCGGCAGACCATTGATATCGAAAACCGACAAAAACATTGATAAGGAAATGTTGATCAATAAACGCTAATTAATCATCAGAGAGAGAGAGAGAGCGGAAGACTTTAACATTGCCTTGCCTATGGTCCCGGCCAAGACATTTTGATTAATGATTTGAGTTTCCGTCGTGTAGCAGCAAAGTTGGTGTTAAAAGACCTAAAATTTATGCAAAAGGAGACCGCAAAACACATGATTTGCGAGGCTGAATCCGATCCCACGTTCACCAAAAGGATCATTACTGGCAACGAGAGGTGGGTTTATGAGTACGATACGCAATCCAGACATCAGGCAAGTGAATGGCGTTCACCAAATGAGCTGATACCAAAAAAACGTCGTTTACACTCAAAAAAGAAGGCAATGCTCACGGTTTTCATGGATTACAACGGTGTAGTGCATCATAAATTTGTGCCAGAAGGCTAGACAGTAAACAAAGAGTATTATTTGGGCGTTATGAGATGTTTGCGTGAAATAATTCGCTGAAAGATACCAGAATTGTGGGCAGAAGACTCGTGGATTTTGCACCATGATAACGCACCCTCATTATTCGAAATTTTTGACGAAAAATGCAACAATTACCATCCAACAACCACCGAATTCACCTGATTTGGCTCCCTGTGACTTCTTTTTGTTAAATCGAGTTAAAAGGCCATTACTGGGAACGCGTTTCAGCAGCCGAGAGAAAATAATGGAAAAATTGCAGGAAACACTGTTGCACATGCCGCATATAAAAAATGCTTCGAGGATTCGATCAAGCGCTGGCATAAGTGTGTTGCAGTCGATGAGGATTACTTTGAATGGGACAATATAGATCTAGATGAATTAGCTTGTACTTTTAAAATCCGAGAACTTTTTGAACAAGGTGATAGTTTGGCTTAGCTGAATATGATTTTCTAGCAGACAGTTATTTTAGTAACTCTTATAGAGGACTGATCATATTTAAATCAATATTTCTGGGTGATGTTTTATGGTTATGATATGATATCTTAAAATGTTTCTTATTTATTAAGAATAGATATTCTTAGTATGTATAAAGTATAATTAAAGGGTCCGCCAAATACATACAATACAGTTTTTTTTTTTTTGAAAACAGGGCGCAAAACGTCGAGTGTAGCTTCAGCTGTGTGCCACGTAGCGCCGTCCTGTTGAAACCAAATGTTGCTAATATCCTCCTCTTCAATTTTTGTGAACAAAAATTCGTTCAACATGGCCCGATAACGATGGCCATTGACTGTAACGGCCACTCCTTGCTCATTTTCGAATAAAAATGGCCAATTATGCCTCTGAACCAAAATCCGCACCAAACAGTCACTCGTCTTGGGTGTATTATTAGCTTTTCAATGTATGCGTGCGGGTTTTCTGTGCCCCAAATGCGACAATTTTGCTTGTTTACATACCCGCCAAGATCAAATTGAGCTTCATCTGAAAAGTTGATTTTTTTTTGGCAAAATCGGCATCTTCTGAAAGCCGATCGCAGGCCCACTTAGCGAAGCGGACAAAGCGTATACACAACCATATTCGTTCAGCGGAAAGATGACATGAGCTAAGTGTTACCATTCACGAAATAAGCACTAGTTGAAAAAAAAACGTTAGATAGCGGACCCGTTATAAGATTAGAAAAATATTTTCAAAAAAAGCTTAAGAATTCGGATCAAGTAGACCTGAAAGCAACATCTTCTTCTTCATCTTCAAAAAAAAAAACAAGTTCAAAACACTAAAATACTCACTTTCGAAAGCATATGCTTAACTATGCAAATCGCAAAAATTTAACAAATTTAAATTTATGACAAATGATTAAGAAAAATATTAATTTAATTTTAAAAATATGCACGTCTATGACGTGAGAATCTTCTAGAAAATATATCTAAATTAACATATTATAGATTATCTTTATTATCTTTTTCCTTAATCATTCTAAGCACCTTTTAAACAAAAGATACCGGAAAATAATACATATGGTATTTTTGATTTCAAAATTTTAATAAAACAAAGTACTACAATTTAAGTTTAATAAAACTAACAATAAAAAATTATAATACAGTGGTCATTAAAAAAATAACGGAAAGAAGTTCAAAAAAATATTTTTGTTAAAAAACCAATAATCAAAATTGTGAATAGAAAATGGAGACTAGTTTTTAAAACACTGAAGTATTATTTTGCAAAACTGTGTGAAATAGTTTTTTTTTTTTTATTTAAAAGTTTTTTACGTTTCAATTTCAATTTAACAAAATAACATTTATATTCAATTGCTATTTAAGATATGAAAAAAGGAGGAAAAAAGAAACACTCGTTTTTATTACTCTTTTGTTTTTTTTGGGAAGAATAATGACTACTAACCAATGTTTTATCATTCCCACGGTGTTTACGCCTTGAATAATTTTTATGGGACTTAAATTGATCTGTTTTTTGCCAAATTTTTAAAATTCACCGCAATTTTATAAGTTTCATTTTTTTTCTTAAATTTTATATGACAGGTGAATAAATATGCAAATTTAAAGATATAAATTTAGAAACTGTTTTGAAATAAAAGAAATTATTAAAAAAATCGTATGATCGTATGATTTTCCATCTGACCCAAATAAAATATTCTTCGTTTCGTCAGACCATTCCACGTTGTTCTAGTTATTTGGCATAAATTGTATTATTCAAATATTAATTTAATTAAGCTGCAAATATTAATTCACCACGTGAAGAAAAATAGGGACACTTGATGGTATTTTCAAAATAGTTATAAAGCATATAATTTAGTAATAGGTTCCACTAATTTCAGCTCTAATGTTGTTCTAGAGTGTTTAATATTGGGGCATAAAGTCGACAAGATTTTGTCCTACTAAATCCGATATATCATACCACGCAGTCTGAATGAATTCTCAACGCTAATAATAATGTGAGGGACGCTTACCTCTGGTTGCTGTTTTTACTATATTCCATAAATTACCTATCGCATTTAAATCTGGAGACTATGGTGGCCAGTCTAATACATTGATGTTGTTACGTTTTAACCTTTTTAAAATGTTTGAGTAATTTTTATATGCGTCAAAATAAAATTAACACCACGTTGTTGTTGTTTTACTGTTTTTATTTCCTCACCTTAAATTCTTCACTTTAGTTTAATACAGCAACTTATTTATCTTGCACTTAACACTTATACACCATCTTTACGACTTTACTTTCTTACTGCAAAACTATGACTATATAGCCAAATGCAATGCGCCACCTTTTGTAGCAATTCAGTGTCAATTTCGAATGTTCTTGTAGTTACTATGTACGTTCAATTCATAAGATGTAAAATTATAATACACAAAAAGACATCGAACTGGCAACACCGTTAAACAGGCAAGTGGTTGCACTCTTAATAGTACAGACAATTATGACAGTGACACATACACAAGAGCCTTGGCCCAAACCAATAAAGCTTATAGCTAAAATCTCACAATACAGTCCCTGATGTGGTGTATTTTCTTTGTAATCATTTTTATTTTTGTAACGTATCTTCGAATCCTGTTTCAGACAATTTTGCAGTGGCAAGACCCATCAAAGTGCTTTAATTTCTTCGGGCTAAGGTAGCACATAAGTTCGTAGGATTGCAACATAATACTAAAGCGTGTTTTTTATAGAGGTATAGAACTTTAAGTTGGCATTACTTTTCAAGATGGCGACCGATTTAACAGCTGTTAAGTGATTTATTCTCAGTTTGGTTTGGCAATTCATCATGAATAGACTCACGCCCTGCGTAGATTCGTCGAATGAGCCCAAACCGTTGTTCCCGATTTTCATGAGCGAATTTTGTTTAGCGATGAAGCGCACTTCTGGTTGAATGGCTTCGTCAACAAGCAAAACTGCCGCATTTGGAATGAAGGTAATCCTTAAGTGTATGTGGAAACACTGCTACATCCAGAAAAACTGACTGTTTGATGCGCTTTATGGGCTGGTGGAGTCTTAGAGCCGTACTTTTTCAAAAACGATGATGGCCAGAACGTTACAGTCAATGGTGATCGGTATAGAGCCATGATTACTAACTTTTCCATTCCTGAATTGAATAACCATGATGTCCAGGAAATGCGGTTTCAACCAGACAGCGCTACATTTCACACAGCTCGTGCCACAATAGATTTATTGAAAGACACGTTTGGTGACCGCCTAATAATACGCATTGGACCTGTGGATTGGCCTCGAAGATCTTGTGACTTAACACCGCTAGACTAATTTCTGTGGGGCGATGTAAAGTCATTGTTTTATGCGGTAAAGCCACAAACGCTTGACCATTTGGAAGACAACATTCGCTGTGTTATTGCCGATATACGCCCACAAATGTTGGAAAAAGTCATCGAAAATTGGACGGTCAGATTGAACTACATCCGCGCCAGCCATTGCGGTCATATGCCAGAAACATATTTAAAATTTAATGCCACAAGATTATCTTTCGGATAAATAAAATTCATGTCAATCGAATCGTTGTTTATTTCATCGTTGTTTTATTGCAACTTAAAGTTCTATACCTCTATAAAAAACACCCCTTATATGTAGCTCTCATAAGTTTCTGTAGACGATAGAGTGGCCTAACAGCATAGTAGATAAATTACCCATGAACAACAATATTACTGCCATCATACTTTACCGGTTGAAGAGTGTTATTAAGCATTTAAAGTGATTGTAACATAATAAAATTAATTAATATCGAGGTCTTTATTTTGTAATGAGACCAAATAACACTGCTTAAAGTCTGAAGTACACTTTTAAACCGGTAAAGCATAGTGCCGTTAATACTGCTGTTTATGGATAATTTTTCTACTTGGTCCCTATTATTTTTTACATGTCTGTACATAAGTATAAAGATACTATACAGAAGTAAATGTGCGTTTGTTTAAAGACTATATACAGCTAAAAAGCAGAACCTACAGTGTCTTTCTGGAAGGAACTGTAGGCTGTCTTAAATGTTTGAATTTGTAAATGGATGAAATAGAGAAGAAGATTATAACAAAGTAAATAATTAAGATAATAATTGAGCTACAGGTAGCGAAGCACACCGGGTCTTAGCTAGTTGCTTATAAAATACATTTCGTAAGTTTTCTATTCCAATTTAAATTCATTTTAATTTGTTTATAAAGCAAATATAGAAATAAAAAAATACAAATATTATTGAAATTCAAATTTTGTAGAAGGTATGGGTGTACTTCCCGATTAAATTTTTTTTTTTCTAAAAAATTTGGTTAAAACCACATCTTACTTTTTGTTTTTTACGAACAAGAATTATTCCATATAAATTTTAGTTTTACTCAATAAAATTCAATAGCGAATAGTAATTGTTTGAAATAGAAAGTATTTTGGTAAAAAAAAAAAATACTTCAAACTTGATTATGTTGACATGTTTGAAATACAAATACCTAAAATAGCTCTTAAATCAATATAAAACTAGGTGCGCATGTAAATTTATTTTTTGAGTAAACATAAGTTAGAAATGGAAAAACCGGTATGATTTTTAGTTAGATCAGTTATTGAACCCGGAAATTATAGAAAATAGATTTAATTTAATTAAAATTATGACATTTGAAGGGAATAAAAATTGGTATTAAAGGCATAATGAGAAAAGGTTTAAGAACACAAACCGTACAATTGTTATACCCTATGCCTTCAAAAATGGTAGGGGTATGTTGTGTATGCGCTAATGTTTTAGACCAACTTGTAAACATCACAATATCACTTCACAGACCAAACAACGATCAAATTGGTTGATTTGTTTTAAGTGAATATCCATAGAAAAAGGATAATGTTTTAGACTTCGAATTACTTTGTTCGTTGTAATTATTACATTGAATTATTATTTCTGAACATTATGGTGTAAACAATTAATGTGCAAACAATCTGGCATCAACAGACAAATGAATTTATAGTAATAGATTGTAATATATGTATATCTGTGTCGATATGAAAGGATAACTTAAGTCGACTTAAGCTATTCTTACTTACAGACATAGATTTATATTGTAAACGAAAAAATATGAAGTAGGGAATACCGAATACGACTAATGTTGTTCCAATAAAAGAGTATTCTCTTAGGTTTTTTCCAAGATTGTCTCTAAATATGATAAATCTGTGCCGGAAAGTAAGAATACTTAAGTCGACTTAAGCTACTCTTTCATATCGACACAGATATATATATAAGAAAAGAGTATAACAAAAAGAATTAAAATTGAACTTTGATACAGAACCGCGTGCAAGACGCTACAACAATGGAAAGAAAAATCAAGGAAAGAAATAAAATATATTACTTAAGGAAGCAAATGGAATAAGTGCATAAAACGGGCAATGTTTCGCTTGTTTATTTTCATATTATTTTTTCTTTGTCTGTTGTTTTTCTACGTGTAAAAGCTGCTGATGACAAACAATCGATGAAAATTCATAGGGTAATTAAAACTAAATTTCTTACAATTTGGGTGGTTTACACTCAAAATTTAGTATTGCGAATTATATAATTCGGCTTCTAATTGGGTGTTGAATTATGAACGAGAGAGCTTATTACGAAAAACGTTTTTGGGTAAATATAGCATTAAGGTTTTTATGATGACCGAGATGACGGTTATATGGATTACATTAGCAAGAGTATTCCGTTGACGCCGAATATTATTTAGAGCTTTTGGATAAATTAAAATTTTATATGGACGTCCAAAATACGTTTCTTCAAAAACCAACGCAGTGTTCATATGGCAGAAGCGGTATATGCGGCGGCTTGTGCTGTAGGAAAGCAATGGCATAGATGAGATCGGAGATCTGCTGCTATCCAAATTATAGTTGTGTTGTATACCACCTCTACAAGGGATCTTTTTGTTTTGCATAGATGGCTTTCATTAGGGATACACGTCAGGCAATAGGCTTAACTTATAGCGGTGTGACTAAATAGCAGGGTTGGCAAAAACCCACTCACCGAGTTTTTGATGGGGTTTTTTTGGTTTTATAACTCTCAAATTTCACTGAAGCCAACAATCGGAGCAGACGGCAATTGCTTCGTTTGAACCCTGTGTTATAAGAAAAATGGCCCGAATATAAAGACAGACAAGATTAAGTTATTCTGGCCTCGCGTCGCAAACGTTGCCAAACGATTGTCAGAAACGATCAAATGCCGCATTTGCCATAATCTCAAAAAACTGCGCCGTCTGACTATTGGCTGTTGCGATGGATACAATACACTCATACCACTTTATACGACGCCTAGTTATACGGCATTTCGCTATAACGCCCTGTTTAAATTATGGAACACATTAGATTTACGGCGCAGATTACCTCGTTCTACGGCTAGATAACCGTGGTTTCATCATTTTTTAACAAAAAGTGTAAGGGAAGCAAACGCAACACATAGTCATCTCGTTTTACGGCATCTCGATTTACGGCCTACATTTTCAGAATCTATGTAGGCTGTATAAAAGGAAACGAGCTTATTTTGTAGTATATTACCGAATAACTGCCTTTTAAATATAATATCGGCTTTTATGTTGAAGAGCCGTAAAAGACGAGAAGTTTTTCTAAAAAAAAATTTAGAAATTGGCTCAGGGTTGAGCAAAAGATGTAAGCAGTTATTTGATAAATTTGTTATATCATTATCTTTTTTGAGCTAAAAAATGGACCGAATTAATCTACAGTCCAAATACGTAAATTATAGATATTTTTGTTGTAATTAAACTAAGAAAACCTTTAAATAAAAAAACCCACTCGGATTTTTTTAAATATATAATTCCCAGAGGGTTGCCAATTCTGCGAAATACCCTGTCACGCTGGCATATTATTCTCTTGAAGCACTCCTCTGTTCTATCTGAGGAACCACGGATCTTGGGTGTCTCATCTGAACCTGATACCATATAATTATAGGGGACGATTGCCCAATCGCTCTGGCTTGGTAATCCCCGTTGTTTCGGTGCAGGTCTATACCGGTGGTTCTAAACAGGTTGGTGGGCAGTGAAATGTTTTTCAGGATGCTTAACCTTATCTAATCTCTCCGCCTCCTAGACTACTTTAGTGCGTGCCAGGTCGAAGTAATGGCTATTTGTCGTAGGCTACTATCGGAATTGATTTGGAGTAGTGGAGCTGCTATCACTGACATATATACCATATATCTTTTCTAATAACTAGGCGGCAGAACTCTCAGAACTCACTTCGATGTGACTTTCAGCTCTAGGCTCGTAATGTGCACTCGTGTTCTCTTGGGATATTCTCACGGCAGTTTTGAATCCATCTCATTTGGTTTTCTAGACCTTTCACATTGTCTCCCCTTTTTTCTATGGCTTATTGAAGCGCTCAACCCTTGGCATCAGGTGGATATCAGGTTTATAATCAGGTTTATTAGGCTTTAGGGCTGGTTTCCGACTTAATTCAGGATATTGTGCTTCTGTGCGAGGCCTCTGGCGTCAAACCGGTTAGTCTGGATTAGCACAGGGCCATCACTTCATATGATATCATAATGACTCGCTATGTGCCAGTCCCTCCTAAACTATCCTATTCTTTCGAAAAAAGAGTTAAATTTTTTTTACTATTTTAAGTTCTATCAGGCTTAACAACCCCATATACTTGAGTCTGCTATCGTACAGACACTTAGTGTCAGCTCTAGCTTAAAAACAAGATTATTATCGTTTCTACTCAATTCATATAAACGTAGATAAGCTTTTATTCACATGAACTTCAATTTATTACAATTTTCTACGTTTATTTGTGATTTTGAAAGGAAATTCCATTTAATAAAAGCAAGTTTGCAACAGAAGTTGTTAAAGAATTTTCATTTACTAAATAGGCGTATTTTTCTCAAGACTTTAAATTCATTTTAAGTGAAAATCCCATTAAAAAACGCGTGTTTTTATATTGGCAAGTTGCAGCACTTGAAAAAAATAATAATGACAACTAAAAACGAATGAATTCTTGCTATCATGCGGCGGTATTAAGCTGCAGCAAAAAAAAAAAAAAAACCAAAAATAAATCCAAACAAAAACAGGTTCAAATTGGGAAAAATTGTGTGTGGCTGTGATTTATTTTGAAATTTGATTTTCAAAATTTCAAATGCGAGTGGTAACAGCATAGCATTAAACAAAAACGATGTAAAGTGAATAAATAAAAGAAAAAAATACTATAACAGAATAAAATTAAGTGTAAAATAATTAAAAGTTGGCCAAGAGATCGCATAGAAACAGAAAAAGCAGAAAAAACGTGATTTTAAACTGGACTCGTGTAGCAATAACAGTAAATTCAGTCGATCGTTTGCATCAATTAACGGCTATTGACTAAATGGCCAAAATGTCTATTAAAATAACAAGCAAACAGAAATTGTTTGATTTTGATATTGTACTCTCTCAGTACAACAATGATGGCACAACAAAGTACAACAAAAGTACTCATATGCTCATTTTAATTGTAGCGGCGTACTACCGACGAATGTTTGGTCTTGTGGCGCCGTCGTACTCCGAAATATATTGATTTTTGTTTTTTTGTTTGTTTGTTTAAAAAACAACTTTTTATTTTGTTTATCGTATCAAGTTTTTGTTATATATCTTGTTTTTCTAATTTTTATATATAATTTTGAATGACAATTTTAAATCGGAAGTATTAAACGATATACTTGTTTTAGTCTTTGGTTTTTACCATTTTTTTTTTTTTTTTTTTTTTTTTTAACAAATTTTGTGATGTTGAAGGTGTTTAGCACTTTTGTTTTTTTTTTGCTTTGCTTAGAATTTAACTTTTTTTGTGTCTTTCAAACTGGTAGTCAGGCGAGTGTATATTTAGTGTTATAGATCAATGACTCTTAGATAATCTATATTAGCTGATGCAGGTAGACCAGTTAGAGCTTGTTTTTTGTTTCACTTCAATTCTTAAGTGTTATGATTGTGGTTTTAGTTTAACAATTAATAGTGATCTTTGTATATAAATAATTTTTTTTTTATTTATTTTACTCACTGTTTATTCTTTGTTTTTTTTTTTTTGCAATGCTTAAGTATCATGTACCTGATGTGTTACCATGTTTGAATTGTTTTTTTCTTTTTTTTTTGAGAAAAGTAGGTCAAATGACAGACTGGCTACACTTAAAGAAATAATTGTGTTTAATTTATGTTGATATTTTAATACATACTAATTGTAATTAAAAAAAAAATATTTCCTAAGAAATAATGATAGAAAAGTTTTTTAATTTCATAACAGATAGGTCTTACTATTTATGCAATAAATGCATTTATTATTATTTTTTTTTAATCAAATGAGAAAAACATAATTACTCTTATTGTGAGTAAAAAGCGAACAACATTTTCACTAGAATTTTTTCCCATGAACAAAAAAGAGTGAAATATTCTATAAAATTGTACACAAATGCAAAAACAATTCAAAATTTCCAATTAGAATTTGGTGAGAAGGGAAAAGATTTCACATGAATTTTTTTTACCTTAAGGGCTAATATTAACATAACTTGAGTAAGAAAAACAGATCAAGGAGGAATTTAAATTTCGAGTCCGAGCTGAATGGCTATAAACTTTTTAAGCCGATTAATGTAAAAAATACAATTATTAAATCTATGTTTACATACACACATACATACATAATTCCGGCGTCATCCCAACTAGAAGAAAGGGAGCTGCTCTTAATCAATGAGCGAAACCGGCTCCAAACGGCAAATGCATTAGTTAGGATAAGTTTTTCATATCGTAAATATTTATAACCAGTCTCCGACAATGTTATGAAGTGATTCTGCTGTTGAAAATTGTCAGATGGTCTTGACTAATATTGAACCCAGAGTTGGATACCCACTGGGTAATAATAATAAAACCCGGCTGGGTATAATTGAGTTTTTTTATTGAAAGGTTTTCGTAGCTTGCTTACGACAAAAATAAGTTAGTATACGTATTTGTTGCACAAATTAAATTGGTCCATTTTTTTAGCTCAGAAAAGATAGTAAATTAACAAATGTATTAAAATAAAAATTTTTCAAATTACTGCCTACATCTTTTCCCCACCTCTGAGCCAATTTTCGAATTCCGCTTCAGAAAAACATTTCGTCTTTTAAGGCCATCCGATTTTATACTTCTTCAAAAGAAGTGGTTCGGTGATACGTCAAAAGATATTGTATCCGTCGAAAATGCCAATAGTCAGAAGGAGTAATGTTCGGAGAATACAGCGGGTGCCGCATTTGATTGTTTCTAACAATTGTTTGGCTACTTTTACGTTGCCATGCAAAAGAATAAGAATGGCAACTTTTGCGTTGTCATGCAAAAGAATCACTTAATCATGTCTGTCTTCATAAGCCGGTCGTTTTTTTCATAATGCTCGGCTTAAACGAAGTAATTGCAGTATACTCCGATCAAAAAGTTTTAGCAGCTCAAAGCACACAATACAATCTTGATCCCACCAAGAGTGTAAAATTGCATTAACAAAGAAAAAAAAATGTTGTTGAATTGGACGAAATTTGGAAGCAGTTATAAAACCCAATAAAACTTGTTTGGTTGGGTTTTTTTCCAAGACCAATGATTTTGCCAAACCTGACTACAGCGGTACAAATCTAAGTTTATATGCACGATATCATATAATGCAATGTATAGCGACAACTAAAGACAATTACATACATACATACGTATATATATGAATGTGCCTTTGTATGTATGTTTGTTTGTTTGTGCCTAAACCGATTTTCTTGAAATTATTACAGTGTCTCTCTGTATATCTGCTACTGAAATTTAAAAAATCTCAACTGGGCGGTGCCACGCCTTTGCATAATTAATATTTATTTGTCTATAACTTCAAAATGGTAATAAAAAGAGTCTCTAAATGTAGCCCATGTAGATTCATAGTCAGTGTAAATCATCAGTCAAAAAGTGAGTGGAATTGGAAAAGTAGGCCTCTCAAGTAAATTAAATATTGATTTTTGTATATTTTGAAAACGGCTAAAGCTAATATTTCTGAGTTTGGTCTGAATGGCTTCGTAGTCAAAACATATAATCAGTCAAAAAGTGGTCGGACGTGGACAGGTGGCCATGATACCTCCTACACAAAGTAAATATTAATTTTTGTATATTTTGAGGATGGTAATTGTAGTAGTTGTAGTTTCTAAATTAGGTTGAAATAACGTTGTGAAAAATACACATCATCAGCCAGTAATTGAACAAGTTTGAATAAATGGCGAAGTGCCTTCCATTCATACTAAATATTGAATTTTGCGTATGTGGTGAAAGAACAAAAATAAAGTCTCGTTACCTATACAGCTAAAAAGCTGAACCTATAATATATCTGAAAGGAACTATAGGCGATCTAAAATGATTAGATTTGGAGCAGAAGGGGACAAATTGGGGAAAAAGGGTAAAAAATGTAACTAAGATGGTATTTAAAATAACAATTAAGATGGTGGTAGCGAAGCACACTTGATTATAAATTTCTTTGTAAGTTTATTTGTTTGTCATTGAATCGATTTTATTGAAATTTGGAACACAGATTGCTAGCGAAATTGTTATAGGTTATGCCTCACTTCAAAATTGGACCTGGAAGGGGTTAAAATCAGGGGAAACGAACCTAATTTGGAGCTTGGCATACTCTACATAATTCTGAAACGCTTATAGACTAGTTAAAGAAAGTGTACATTTTTAAAATTAGACCCAGTTGGGGTTAAAATCGAGAAAAAACGGGCAAAATAAGTGACTTTACTTCTAAAATTATATTTTTTATTTTTTCAAAATAAGGCTTTGTGGTTACTAACATTCAAATCTTGATAAAATTTGGAACAGAGCTAGATTCAGCTAACGAAAGTGTTAGAGGGAATGCTTTTTTCAAATTTGGACTTGGGAGGGTTTAAAATCAGGAAAAAACCGAACAACTTAGGTCATATGAGAATTTTGTTTATTTCGCTTGCTTATGAGTCAATCACGCACAAACTCCTAAATCGATTTTGCTGAAATTTTGTGTACAAATACAGTTTGTAAAAAAAATGTTGTTGGAATTCTCAAATTAAAATAAGATTTTAGCTTTTTTTCTACTTTGAAATGATTTTTTTACAGCTTTATATAGTGTTTTTTTTCCAAATTGGATCTCGGGAACATTAAAATCAAGGGAAAATCGATGACTTTTCTTCTGATATGACACACAATTTTTTTTCTTAAAGCAAAGTTTTTTGTTTGCTAACATCAATCATCCACTAAAATGTGTTGTACTAAACTTCATTTTCAAAAATTGCCTTTTGAGGGGCTGATAGGGTGTAAAAGGAAAGTTTTCGGCTCATAGTCCATTCCTACGAAGTATTTGGTTTTACGATATACATATCTTGGGAACTATAAGAGATATAATCTTCAAACGTTTCACATGCTATTCCATTATTAAGTTGCACTTAAGATCAAAATTTAACTTCACAGCAAGAATGGGCGTGACACCTTTCATATAATAAATAAACATATTATAGTTAGCCCATTAGGTCATCCAATGTATTAAAACTCGTCATGTATATTCTATACTAAATATTTGATTAATTAATATTTGGAGGGAGAAAAAATTGTTAATATTGTGTGTTTATTCGATAATTAAAGAGCATACGAATGTGTGCTTTGCTCAGGCTAAGTAAGCAGTAGAATACTATCAAAATTTTAAAATATTAAATTTATTTTTCTAAGTTTTTTTTTTTTTTTTAGTTGGTTTCGTTGATATTTTTATACTCAAATCTTCAATATTTCTCATTAAAATTAGTTTCTTTTTCTGAGTGTAAGCATCAATGCAGTATTTAAAACATGAATGAATGGAATCAATTACAAAATAATTTTTTTTTCTTTTTTTGTATATTTCAGTGACAAAATATTTATAAAGATGGTATGAAATATTTGGAAAAGCAATAAAAAAAATAAATAAAAGCTAAATACCCTTGTCAATATAAGATACAATTAAAAATTATGACTTTTTCAATAATGTTTTTTATCACTCGTTATCATCCGTCATATTTCAAATAAAATTAAAAACAAATTAATTATTTAAGGTTACACACAAAGGGTATATATTGTATATATGAATGTAGTTTATAATTAAATAAATAAAACTTTGTATAGTTAATTTTATTTGTAGTAAATTTTAGTTATATATGTTTTCGGATACCGGCTATTTAACGTTTTACTTTAAGGCACATAAAGTTGCTTTTAAATGAACTTGAACTTCAATAAAATCGAAAAAAATATCAAGAAACGAGGGAAAAACGTCAAAACATCAATTAAAAAAGATTTATTTTAAACTAAAATCAAAAAAAAAAAAAACAGTCAGCAAGGAAAATGCTTTAAAAAACTTTATAAACTATGTACATATGTATGGTATACTGTTTAATCGTTGTTTACGCATATGGTCGGTCATCAGTTTAGGTTTTTTTAATGCATAATTATAATGATCATAATACACACATATGTACATATATGTACACTGGTGATCAGTTGTTTAAGTTCATACAATTATGCATTTTTATTTTAATTACTAATATAGGAAGATATTCATCGAATAAGAACTGGCCTAAGTCATACGAATATTACCACAACAACAAAAAATTGGGAAAAGTCACAATGTTATCAGCAATTTTATAAAAAAAGTCTGATTACATTAAAACATTAAAGGATGTAAGCATAGTTATAATAAAAGTGGATCGAAGAGCTATCAGAAGAGGTGCCTCCAATTCTGTGACTCTGCTGCAAAAATTGAGCGTTATAGGAAGTGTCAAGCAATTAAAAACATTAAAAATTAAAAAAATTACCTCTAACGTACTATCTGCAAAGCAAAATGACTTGACTTTGCTCGTATGTTATGTTATTTCCATAATTGGTAAAAAGTAGATTATAACCTGAGTCGCATTCATATCATTCATCTAAAATGAACACTATACTGGATATTCCAACAAGGTAATGCCCTAATCAATGCAACTTGTAAAAGAATGGATAAGAAGCCAGAATGTTAATATTTTGATGATATTTTGGTCACAATACTTTTCCGACCTGGATATTTAAAAAGTATGCGCAGAGATTGCTTTCGCGCAAACAATCTTTAGTAAAAAAAGCTTTGTTAAAACAGAACACCTCCTGATGAACCAGATGCAGAGCGACAACATATTGCTCGCTTTATTCCATCCGCTGCAAGATTCGTTGTAGGTTATACAAAACCAAGGAAAGAACATATCTTGTTACGAGGAGGAATGTCGGAGAGAAGCGTAGGTCAAGCAAGCTGTGCATCGACAACATACAAAATGAAAAAGGAGGAAAATCAACTGTTCCGAAGAAAAAAAAGGCAGCCGGAAAGATCTCGGAAATAGGCTCGTGTTTAGTAGGAATAACAACGGAAATCTGGTCATGCCACCTTGATTAAAAAGTTCTGGAATAATGCCCGTGTGGCGGCATCGTTCCGATTTGAGATTTATTTTTTTTTGTTAAGTTGGTACAACTGTTGTTGATATTCCCGCTAAATTTTAGCGTCATAGCTTAACATTTGCAAAGGCTACGTAGCCAAATATACGTATATCTCTATGGATGTTGGCGATTTTTTAAAATTTCATACAAAAAAGAGAACGTGTGGAGATTGCAAAAGAAATGATTTGCGTGGCTGAATCCGATCCCACATTCTTCAAAAGGATCATTACTAGAGACAAAAATTTCAACAACAGATGTACCAACTGAGTAAAAAAAAACTCATATCGGAACGATGGGACCGCCACACTTGAGCTATTCCGGGATCTTTTTGATCAAGATAGTAGATAAGTTTCTAAGTTGCTCATGGGAGAGAATAATGTGGACTACCCACCTTTACGAGTAAACGAGCGATAGCGTGTTTCGAGCATACTAAAGTTCCAACAGAACTTTCAAGTTTGGTAGCCACGAGCTGTTTGGGTGCACCAGCTTCTGAGCATAATTTGGTTGGGGGACAGCATTCTCCAGATTGGAGTCTAGCAGTAGTCTGCCCTATTAATAAGCAGGGTGATCCCAGTCTCTGCGACAACTATCGTAGAATTACTCTTTTACCCTCTCTTATATAAAATTATCAAGCGCAATGTATAAGCGACCGGCAATTATCAGTGTAGTTTTGTGCCGAGAAAATCCACTAAGGGGCAACTGTACACATTACGTCAAATTCAAACGTCTGCGTTTGGAATATCTTCAAAGCTGGCATACCCCACGATACACAAGGCACAAGTTTATACAATGCGACCACCCAATGCGTCCCCACATATGATGAAAACCACATGGGAGTACAAAACTCAAAGCATGTTATTTGGACAAAACTTTTACCTTGGTAAATAGTCGGAGACTATCTAAGCTCCTACTGATCTATGAGCCATGGCACCCGGTTAAGAATGTAACTCTACAGCAAGATAGCGCTCAACTCACGATTTGGGTATAAACCACAGCCAACACATTGCTCCCACAAGTGGGCCTCACCATAGTCGGGAAGTAGCTTAGGTCCCTGGGGCGCCCGAATCCAGTGGCACCAGAAGTAAGCCTCCGGTCAGACTTCGTACCAGTTTAAGTCCCAAATGATCCGGACAATAAAAACAACAAATAGAAACAGCAAAAACACAAGAAAGTAGCAACAATCATACTACTACACAAAGGACACAACTACATAATCAATAACCACCAGAGTACACTCCATAAAGCTCTCTGATTAAAGACAATGCGAGCACACTCACTGAGCCTCCGTAGAGTGTCATCCGGCCCCAAAGCTCCACTAAAATACATCACATCTCCTCATATCATCATAAAGCGGACACGCCTTCAGCACATAACACGAGTCCTCAACCTCCATCCGTCATCTACAATCAACAGTCCCACAAGGTTCGTCTTACGCAAAAATGCACGGAGGGAGACATATTCCGTCAGTGAAAGTCTTAGACTCAAGCCGAAGCCGAAGTGAGGACGTTCCTTTTTCACTGACCGTCCAACGTGCCTGCCACCTCTCTATGAGAGTTGACGAGAAGACACGGAGAGAAAAAGACCTCAATGAAGATAGACAAGGACCTATCTGAAAGAGGACTCTGACAGGGAGACAATTTACCGCGCTGCCTCTTGAATATTTTAATGAAGAAAACTGCAAAAGATGCTGCGCTGGATACGAGTGCCACTTTTTACAACAACAACCATATACTTCACGTTTATACTGATAATATGGACATAATTGGCAGGAATTTAAGAGAAGTCAAATCAGTATTCTCCAGAATGGGACAAAAAACATTTTAGCTGATGTTTCGGTGTTAAATAAGACAGTAATTTTAACTTTAAAGTCATGGATAATTTCGTTTATAACGCTTCCGCCATAAACAGAAATGTCAGCCAGGAGTTTAAGAGGAGAATCTTGCTTGCTGTTATTTGGGACTTGAGTAGAAGAACAAAAGTCCAAATATACAAGACGTTAATTCTACCGGTTTTTCTAAATGGTGACGAACAGTGGTGGGATGAGGGGAAAATGTATGAATCCATTTTGCCTTAGATGACGAGACTGTATGAATTCTGAACTGTATACAACCATATTCCGGCATTAATGTGGATAAAAGCATTTATGGTACAATAATTGCGTTGGCTGGGACATGTCGCGCGCATGATTGAAATTGTGGTCCTAGTCAAGTGAGCGGCAGTGTAAATATTTAAGTTTTTTTCTTAAAAAAAAAATGCTGATATTTCTCATCATCTTTTTGTTTTTTCTTATCATCTTTTTGTAAAATATTTTGCATAAATTTTCTTCTGTTTAAAATACTAATTTTCATATTAGGAAAACAGTCATATTTTATATAAAATCAATAAAATTCTGCATTAATTCATAAGTTTTTTTTATTGATTTATTTCGATATTTTAAAAGTGAGAACTCTTACTTAATAAAATAAATTTTTTAGAAATACAAACAACAAACTAATTAATATTTATATATGAAATAAATATTTTAATGATTATTCATATTTCTTAATATTTTTTGTGTTTATTTGCTTGCAATTATTTATTTTTAATTTGTGCAGCAGAATATTTATTTTAATTAATTATTTAACACTTTATGCGCGCATATGTAAATTATAAAAATACTGTTTTAAAAGTCTTTTATTATTTTTATATATAAAAAAAACAAAAGATACCGGAAAAAGAAATGACGTTTATCGTGATTTTTATTCGTAAAGTGTCTGACAAATTTTTTTTGCAGACTAGTTAGAGGTCAGCAGCAAATTTGTTATGTATTTTGTCTTATACTGCTTTAGTATTAAGAAGAAAAAAGAAATAAGTTCTTGAATAAACTTTAACGGTAATTTATTATAAAACTAATTGGTCCCCGCTCTAGAAAGATAAAATTTTGAAAATGAATTTATTAAGTGTTACCTCGTTCTAGATAACGAAGTTTGTTTTATTGTATTTTTTATTTCTTAATAATTAGATGTGTTAGGTAATAAATAGTTTGTGTGATCGTTAATCAAAACACGATTTATTTTATTTCTATAAATCAGAAATAAATAGTTTTTATAAAATATCAAAAAATGATCAAGTCTGGCAGCTTTTAAGCAACATTTAATATTAACCCTGCATTCGTTCCAAAGTAAATACTCATAAGAACAAAGATTGCTCGATACCATAAACATCGCCACTGCTATGAGTCAAAACCTAACAAGCCACCACTCTGCATGATGAATACTCTGTATGATTGATAAAGTGGTAAAGGGCGGGAGTGTTTGGCCCACGGAGGGAATATTCGAAATCTATGGGTAAACTTGCCAGCATATTCTAGACGGAAGTTTACGCAATTGAAAGATGTGCTCAATTTAAGCTGGAGAAAAAATATAGAGGACAGGACAAAGCCATATTATCTGATAGTCAGGCCGCCATTCGAGCACTTGGCTCCTATGTGGTTGACTGAAGGGTAGTTTGGAAGTGTCTTGGTAAACTGAATCAGCTGGGCGAGGACAATAGTTTCAGCTTATGCTGGGTCCCGGACGATGTAGGAACTTCGGAGAATGAAAGAACCGATAAACTGGCCAGAAAGAGAGCTTCTAAAACACTGTTAGAGCCAGAACGGTTTTGTGAACGGATAAGAGTAGCCTGGAAGGGCATACCACAGAAAAATGAGTATAATGAGAGGCGGGCACTGTTCTTTGGCCGTACGGATCTGTGACAAAAATAAACGGTTATTGGGTAACTATAACATGAGAAGATTTGAATCCTACATAGGAATATCTAGAGACAACCTGATGATGCTGATCGGGCTTTTGACCGGTCATTGCAGGCTTAATGTACATCTGAGTAAAATGGGATTGGTCTCAAGTCCGCTTCTGTGCTTCAGGCATTAAGGAGATTTGAACTATTTCGAAGGAAGGAGAGACCACTTGAGGGTAGACACCCATGACCTAGAAGCCTATAATCTAGAGCTGGTCCTGCGACATCAAAGAGTTCTCTGCTACTGTGCTTCAGAAATTAAGGAGAATTTAGCGAATTCGAAGGAAGGAAAGACCAATTGAGGGTAGACAGCTAGCGGCCTAGGAGTCAATAGACTAGAGCTTGTCCGCTAATGCGCTTCAGGAATTAAGGAGATTTGAACGAAGCCGAAGAAATGAAAAATAATTTAAAGAGTATTATGCCAATAGGCAAGAGCTCTTCCTGCGATGAAATACCAAACGGTTGTATAACAGGGCAATTTTATGAATTAGATATTAAAGATGCCCTTTAGTGGGTTAAAGTCTCACACTACTGTTGAGAGGGCAACAGGTACTTTCAACGATTTTTAACACCTCCAATAAAAAAACAAAAAACAGAAAAACCTATGAGTCAGAGAAAACATTGGATTTTGAACGCATACAAATTGATCCTGTTTGCATGACCCTGCACAGAGTTTAACATCAGGTCATTTATGAATGAATCATTTTGTTTTTTCTTCTCAGTCTCGATAAGGCTCGGTCTATAATTAAAGGATTATAAATGACGCAAGTTGCTGTCACTTAAGCTTCCGCATAGCTCTTACTGGTTTATAAATTTTAAGTAACGACTAAAAAATTGTCTTAAATGTGGGCTCGTTTACGAAAATAGGTGTGAGTGCAACAAGTTTATCTATATAAAAAAAAAAAAAAAAAAATATTGAAATTAATTAAAAATTATTTATTTCATTAAAAATTCTTTAAAAACCTTCTCTTTAACAATAACTCGACCTTAAACTGTCGTAAAAGTGGAAGTGTTTATTAACACTATCGGTCATTAGTATGTTAAGACATTAAAATCACATATACTGACATCGGAGCATATCATTATGTCAGTTAAGCAAACCACAAAAAAAAAAAAAAACAAAAAAATTAAATTTAAGTTTCAAAGTCAAGGAAGACTTTCGGTTAAAATATTTAAATGAAGTCACTGCATATCACTAGACGTGGCGTGACTACAATTGAGTAAATGTTGGCAGATTGTATGGCTGCTTAAGTATTTTTTTTATTTGTTTTTTAGCAATTTTGTACGCCTATGATACCATCACCTGAATGCAGTGACTACTACTACTACTACTAATCCTTTAATAGACGAAACAACTTGTTGCCCAAAATTGCAGCAAAAGAAGGAAATTTTTTGCATTTCAATTTAAATTTTTTATTTTTAAATTTATTTATCGTTGTCGTATTATGTTTAAAATAATATTAAAAAAAAAAAATTAAATTTAAATTGATATATTACGTGTCATTGTTGTTGTTGTATCATTTACATTAAATTGTTAAAAAATAAGTAAAAAATCACATTGATGATGTTTATTTAGTGGCATGTTATTGAGTGTTGGGATGGATGATCGATTTAAATTGAATTGATTTTTTGTTTTGTTTGTTATGCTTTTGAACACTTTGGACGCTTTTGACATTTACTCCATCATCATATATTACATATGTATGTACATACATATTGTTTTGTATTTAATTTATTATGTTGAGTTCATAATAATGACGACAATAATAATTTTTGAAATTATTCATTTAATAGTTTTCTGTTTGTATTTTTGTCTTATATTCCTCTTCGTTTTATATTTCTATAATAAAATTAAAAAAATTAATATTTTAATACTCGCACTATACAGAGTATTCAGCAACAGCAGTAAAAGTATAAATTAAAAAAAATAAAAAAAATAAAACATAAAAAACAAATTGAAATTATAAATTGTAACCAACAACAACAAGTCAGTCGGTTCATTGATCTGTTGTATAGTTGATTTGTTAAGACCGACTGTTGGTGGCTTTGGTGTATATATTTTTTTTTTTTTTTTTTTGTTTAATGAAGCTGTGACGTTTTATTTATTGAGGCATTCATGCCTTTGTAAAGGTTGTTTTTATAAGAGTGTAGGAACTTGAATTTAATTAAATTAAATTTTTAATTTATTTAAAGGCAAATTTTCATAAAATTTTTGCTGAAATAAAAAAAAATTATTAATTACACGGTGCAACAAAAAAACAAAAAAAAACCTGGCAAGTGATACTATTCTTCTGATAGGCGCTAGCATCAGTTTTTAAAGCTTTCGGGTTAATGGTAAAAAAACCGGTTTAGTGAACTTATAAGCTAATAACTCAGCTGAATATTACTCGATTTTAAGCTTCTTTTCAGAAAGAAGACTTAAGATTTGATATAACTCACACCCAAAGGAAACAATTGGGAGGTATCAAATCACACAATGTTGAAGTCTACGAAAAAATTTGTTTCATAAAAAAGCAGCACTGCTAAGACGAAAGTTGTTTAATATTTATCTCAGTGATTTTTGATAACAAAACTCGTTGAGCATATGTTGAGTATAGCAGCCTTTATTTTTTTTTTTTTGCCCGATCGCGAAGAGCTTGTGCCTTTAATGTAGAGACAAGTCTGAACTGTGGAGAATAAGCAATGGCACAAAAAGCACGAATCAGCTTGAGCACTTAATTACAAGGACAAGACTTAATCTAACGGATAAGAATAAATAGCTTTGGGTTATGCATTTTTCAGTTTCATAAGCTAAATAAAACAAACATAGATTTCGATGAGACTTTTATTTCATTATAATGCTTGGACCTTGCCATTATGAACGAAATACAAAATCATTTAAATCACCGCCTCTGGAATGGTTACAGCAGACGATCTTTTTAATGTTGTTCTAGACCATTTTTTCACACCTTTCGGGCGATATTTCGGTGTTAACTTGACGAATGTTGATTTTCGAATGCAAAGAGTATTAGGCGTGTCGACATGGTCTTTGACGTAGCCCCGCAAAAAAAGTTTAACCACTTCAAATCGCATAATCTTGGTGGCTAAATGACCTGGAAATTTCTCACGCATTAAAGCCAAAATCTTACTATTTGTCCGTCTCATTGCACCGTCATGTTGGAACCACAGATTATACAGTTCGCTGTCTTCAATTGAAGGCAAAAAAAAGTTGGTTATCATGCGGCCATAGCGCTCTGAATTGACATTAAGGTTTCTTTATTAAGGGTTCTTCTTCGAACATAATGCGAATCAAACCGTTACTTTTACATATGCAATGGCTTTTCCATAATTACTTTTGATTACTCGAAGTCACATGTGTGACAATTTTGCTTATTGACGTAATTACAGTGTGAGAAATGGTCTTCCACAGAGTCAGGTAGTCTACGGCGTTGTGAATGGTCAGTCGACCTTAAATGTTGTGAGAGTCGGATTTAATATAGACTTAAAGCCAATCCAAGTGCAAAATACCACATAAAGAGCCGTAAGACAGGCCATGAAATCGACAAATTCAGATCATGCGCTACCCTTTTACTAACAGAAGCGATATTTTCGGCAGTACGTACATTGCGATTATGCATAGGCCTAATCATATATGTAACGTTTCCAGTATTTTTAAATTTCTTTATAGTCTCGTTTTGATAACTATTTTTTCTGTTATTAAACGAATCATATTCGTAAATGGCAAACATTTCACTCAATAATTGATACTTCAGATGAAAGATATTTATCAGCTGACAGTCTTGCCAAACCGGCGGCTTTGAAACCACTAAATGGATAATCCAATAAGCTTAAGTACATTTTCAATAATTAGACCATCAACACCAATGACTTTACGCTTTAATTTTCAAAGAAGTTGAATTTTATATGGATGTAAGGCATACAAGGTATTGTATAAACAGGAATATGCTATTAACACATTCAAGGCTACCAACCATCGGCCACATGACTGCAAGAGACACTGACTACAAAAGTAGCCAAGTAGCCAGCAACTTAATTATTTTAACGACTATAAACGCCTTTTTAATACATCTTATTGCATAGACAGCACTGAACTGTTTGTTGTCGCAAAAAAAAAAAAAAAAAATAGAAATTAGCCTAAGTTGTCTACGGGCTGCAACGGTAGTCGAGTAGTTGGTAGCCGTGTTGCCGCTTAAATAATTAATCTCATATACACACATGTGTTCTATTTTTGACAGCTTGTAGTCGATGGTCGGTAGCCTTGAATGTGTTTATAGCATTATAATCGTGGCTTTCGATAACTAATTGATTTGATAAAGAATTTTTAGTTGGAGATTATGACATTCGCTATCAAACAATGTATATGATATGTTGTTATTACTCGTAGTTATTAGCTACTTTAACTTGTTTGATCAAGCAAGCGCCGTTTAGACCTCAGGGTTATAGTCAATACGTGATGTTGGTTACCTGTGTACGAACATTTCTTACACATCTTTGAAAAAACGCTTAGAGGTAATACTTTGTGCGTTGATACACCCAATTTTTTTAATTACCTTTTGAAGCAACTTTTAAGAATCTGCGTTCATACGAGGATTTGTAGTTGCATGTCTTTTCTCTAAATTAGTACGTTTTTGTTTATGTTTTTATGGACAAAAGAGGAATTAGTTTAAAGGGAAAACACAAAACAAGTCTTTCTGTTTATCCTCTTTTTTCTCTACAATGTTCGCCACTAAACAAAAAGAGTCAAGGAAAAGTGACTTGGCTAAAGTCATCGTATGAATTGGGTGATAAAGTCACAAAAAGCTCTTTGAGTTCATCGTACAGAGCTATTATTTTTTTTAAAGTAAATTTCCATAAATTTTAAAAACGTGTGAGGAATTCAATTTTGCTCATATTGATTTTTCAAAGCGTAATAAAAAAGACGTTTACTAAGAAACACTCTTTATTTCTGTCCCTAGTATAATTATTATTTGTTTTATATAAAGTTATTAAAAAAAAAATTATTCAAAAATTTTCCGGTTATATGATAAGGTTATGGTTCTTTTTTTGTTTCTTTGTTTTTTTGGCTTTCGTCGAAAAACTCAAATAATTCATTCAATCATTTACAATCATTTTGTGGTAATTTTTCAACAGCTTGTATTACAAACTCAATACATATGTATGTTGATGTAATGTATGCCTCCAAGCCTAAGACAGAACTTTAAATAGTAAATTCTTAGTGGACTTTTAATATAACTTTTTAAATATAACTTTAACAAAAAATAAATAAAATAAATAAATAAATAAATAAAAAATAAAATTATAAAATTATTATCTAATAAAATATTGTTAGAATTCTCATCGAAATGCTAATTTATGCCTTAGTAATATATATTTTCTTTTTAAATTTGTTAAAATTATTTAAATAAACATCTAAATACTATTACTCTGACTCTCTGCCTAATGAACTTTAATTTGTTTATATTCAGTTTGCTATTATATATAAATATTAAATATGTTTGTATAATTAATAAAACATTTATGGTAAATAAATATAAATATTTATTTATTAGTTTGCAAAAAATAGAAGACAGAATACAAAAAATGTAAATATTAAAAATTTGTTAGGTTTTCAAGGATATTTTATTGATAAGCAAAATTAATAAACAGGATTGCATCAAAGAGTTAAAGATACTTCAGACAAAGAGTAAGCAAATACCCTTAAAGCAAAGTTAATCCAATAGAACAAATAAAAGCTTTCAATTCAGTAGAACAAATAAAAGCTTCCAATTCAGTACAACAAGTCTGCAGTTACTAAGAAAACCAGATAAATATACAATTTTTTTACCAAAGAAATACAGCTATTCCTCATATAACACTACACATCTACTCCACGTTTTCGTATTAATGCGATGAAACAATCGGTTTCAGTACAACGCAAAATTTCGACTTTTATGTTATAACACGAAATTAAATTATGTATTAGCGACAACATTTATTTGTGTATTCATATTAAGTTCTACTGGGATTGTGATGATATGTTCATTGGTTCGCGTGCCCTGTAGCATGTGGTAGCGTCTTGTATAAATCACATGTCAACCAAGTTCGATTCTTCTATTTTAGTCAATCATCACACGGTAACTCGGTCCATTGACTGTAACATGGAGATTATCAACGTACTTGAGAAAGTACTACGCCAAACAGTGCATCTTTCAGGGTGTATTGGCTGCTCTTTACACCGAATTCAACATTTCTATTTGTTGACGTACCCATTGAGTCAATTTTGTGCTCTGTTGCCCAAGATAAGTTTTCTTACGAAACACATTTCTCATGCAACCCAAACTTTAATAATAAAATTCCATGATTAGCTAGCGTTGTTCGCTAAAATGGTAAAACTTATTTAGCATTTTTGGCGTTGCCACATTTTAAGAATATTTTAGTTATTCTGAAAAAAAGTACACTGAAAAACCAAACTAAAAACAAAATAATCAGCCCCAACCAAAAATTTTTTTAAAAAATAATAAACTTTAATTGGAGCGAAATTTACGTTACTCATCTTTACTGGGCTACATATTTAAGGAATTTTTCTGGGACTGTCTAATGTGCTTAAGCTACTGGCAAAAATAGGGGCTATATTTTAATAAGAAGAGAAGTAAACTCAGAATCTGGCCAGAGCAAAATTCTGGTTCGACGCGCACTAGAATAAAGAAAGAAGGCATCAGGATTGAATGCAACTCTTCAACGTATAATGGATGTAGTTTGAATATTCATCGTAGAAACCTAGCACTAGGTGTGCTTTGGTATTAAAACCAAGGCTGTCAATGTTATAGCCAAGATTTTGTTAGTTCTTCGTCTCCAAACAAGATTATGGTATTAAACACAAAGTGGCTTTAGGTTTTTGTCGGAATCACTAGCTATAGCATGTTTTTTAAGATATATTGTGGCCTGACCGGGCATACTTGCAGTACACTGAGACTCATTGAATTTATTGAGTCCTTTCTAATCTACAGTTTGCTTAGCAGTTTGTTGTTTGTCTACTGACTAATGAATCCAATGAGATCTGAAACCCTGGTTTCTGTTAATAACACCCTGTATCTGTCTATATATTTCCATCTAAATCTATCAGGAACCCCGCTCCGCTGTCTCTGATGCTCGTATGCACAGTCTGCAAACATTCATATCAATGATTGATATCCTCTTCAGATATACGGTCAGTTCACAATGATCTGCAAGAAAATCCGTTGGAATTTCACATTCGGCCTGCTATATTTGATAACAGCAGAATTACACAAACTGATTGTCGCCTTAGCCTTCTTAAATACCAGATGAGCGTTCTAGCGTTCCAAGCGTGTCATAGAAAGTAGAAGTGATTTTTGGTCAATAGTTGGATGTCCGCCCACATTATCCGGTAACATTTTTCAGGCGGACGGTTCTTAACTGTTTATATCGGGTACTTTTTACAATTACACAAGTTTAAATCATAATAAAACAAAGAAATATATTTTTAATATCATTGAAACGGGCTTTGTTGTATAGAAAATTTTATGATTTTAATGTTAAAATGATTTCGGCCATGTGGTTTTCTTGAACACTAATTTTCACAAACTCTTCGCAGCATATAAGACCATATTTCGCCCATAACTCTTGAATTGTTGATTTTCAGTTATTTAATTGTCTCTGGTTTATCAACGTAGATAATTGACTTCACATAATCCAATTGGGTTGAATCACACGATCTTGGTGGCCAATTAATTGGAGCATTACGTGAAATTACTCGTTTATCAAAAGTTACTTTAAGTAAAGAAATTGTAGTTCACGCTGTGTGGCATTTGGCTCCCTCCTGTTAAAACCACATGTCAACGAGATTAATGCCAGATAATTGAGGTACGAAAACATGTTTAATCATGTCCCTATACCGTTCATCATTGGTAGAAATATTCCGACTATTACCGCTTATGGACCAATCGCTCTGCCAGTCCATAGAGCAGATTTAATGGAGTTTTAACGAAGTATTTTGAATTATCCTCACTCTAAATTCAACAATTCTGCATATTTACGTACCCATTCAATTAAAATTGAGTTTGATCGGAGAACAAAATTTTGAATTGAAATTTAATTTAAAAATTTCAGCAGCTTGCAACGGTACAATGGTGTAAGTCTATCCAGAATGAAATTTCAAGCCAAGCTAAACGAAAAGTAACTATCAACTGTTAAAGCTGTGTTGCAAACTCTAAGTTATGAACCTCTAAGAAAAAACATCCGATAATACGAAAAGTAAAAAAAGGGGAACATTATTATACCGAAAAATTTGTAAAGTTTATGGTGAACGTGGGGCACTAAACATTTACCATATGACATGATGTGTAGGTTATAGAAACGATACAGAATTCAAGGAAATTGAACCATATTATGAGTGAAATATAAATAATGCCGGCTTATTTCCGTATTCTATTCTAAAAATTCGAATTGACGGGAAATAAAGTTATATTAAGTGTTTGTTGTGAATGGTAGAGAATTATCCATTTTATGCTGTTTAAACCTGGCGATACCATAAATTCTAATCTTGGCTAGTCATATGGTTTTGTCAGGTCTTTGATAATCCGTGAAAATTTGATTAAGCTGACCTCGAAGTTTTGATGCACCCACCGATTTTGAATCGTCTGACTAGAATTTAGTTGTTTGTTTGAAAAACCATAATGTCACAGAAAATCACTTGACCGTATTTGTTTGTCGGTTAGCGACGCAAATAGAAAGCTATCTAAAACGTAGTAGTCATAGATAGTAATGAAAAAAAACGCGAAACTTTTTGTATAACTAAAATAGAAGCTTGTTTCATAAATAAAAATAAAAATTCTTACTTCAAAACAGTTTTATGAGTAATAAAATCATTTTGTGATAAGTACAATCTTTTAGTAAATCAATTAATATTTAACTCACGTGATCATATAACTTAATCCAATCAACAGTGACGCAATAATAAATTTAAGTTAAAAAACATTTCATGTTAAACAACAACTTTTTTTATAATTTAATTTGTGAATTATATCGTCATTAAATAAAATTGTTGTAAAAATTTTGTTCAACATGTTTTTAATTCAGTCATAATAATAAACACCTTTTGAGATATACGATGTACAAACACAGACACATATACACATGCATGAATCAGTTTCCCATCACACGCAAGATATGAATCACTTATCTGATCATTAACATATATTTTATGAATGAATTCTTTTTGAAATCTGTGTGTTAACATTTTTTTATACACGAAATTTTGCTTTTTATTATGTTTTAAGATATGTTTTATTATTATTATTATTGTTGTTGTTGTTGTTGTTACGGACCTATCACAATTAATTCATTTCCATACAAAATGAAAACAACAAAAAATTGTAAATCTTGAAAACCTTAAATCAGTGGGAAGATGTTGGTTACTCTGACTTAAAGCGAGTTTTTTTTCTTGCTTTTTTTGTCTACTACACCAGCATCATTTTGTTTTCTGGTCGGTTTTTTTTCGAAATTTTGAGAGAAGTGCAGAATTTATCATTTTTTGTTAATTGAATTTTTGTTTTTGTTAAAATGCTGATAAGACAAATTGATTGTTGATTGTTTTTTGAATCTTTTTTTGGTTTGTTTCAGAAACAGCTGAGTTTATAAGACAAGATGTGCGATTGTTTTTTTTTTTTTTTCAATATAAATTTTGGAAATTTTTTTGTATATTTTTTGTTTGTGGGGAGAAACCCTGCTCTTCAAGGGCTTATGTTGAGTGTTTTATATTTACCTTGATATTGAACTTTTTGTGGTTTTTGTTTATATATTTTGTTTTAATGTTTTTCCTATTAAAAAAATGTGTCGTGTAAATGCAAGAGAAGAAGTAATGTTTCAATAACGTTGGCACAGTGGGTTGAAATAAAGATAATAAGTTATACATTTTTTATGAAATATATATGTATATAAAAACCCGGTGTGCTTCGCTACTCCCTTCTTAATTATTATCTGAAATGATATCTTATTACTATTTTTCCATCATTTTGTCCCATTACGGTTAAAATCCAATTATTTGTTGCTTCCAGCATATTTGCATATTTGGTATACGTTTATAGACGACTTTTATCCAGTGTTATTTCTGCAATTCCCGCGTTTTGGCTGATGATGGATAGATAACGAAGCTTTAATAGTTGTCGTTCTCCACATATACAAAATCCAAAATTTAGTATGAATGAAAGGTGCCACGCCCACTTATCCAATCTCGCTCAGTTACTGCCTGATGATGCGTATTGTTCACGACGCTGTTTGAACCTAATTTAGAAAGTTATACTATTGCCGTTCTCAAGATAGGTTTATAAAAATTAATATTTATTTTCTATTTTTTGTCTGATGATTTGTATAGACTATGAAGTCAATCAGACCAAATTCTGAAACCTCAAGATATACCTAAGCCAATATTTAATTTATATAAGAGGTACCATGCCAACTTGTCTAATCCCGTCCACTTTTTAATTGCTGATTTATCTTTGCAATGAAATTTTTTGTGCCAAATTTATAGAATATTTCTGTTGCTGTTTTGAAGATATAAACATATAAAATTTGTACCGTTTCTCAGTTTTAGCTCATTTTTCTCTTAAGCTCTTAAGGAAAATCGAAGATGAATTATTTACAGAGCAATACAAAATCATTTTTATACCTATACAATAATAATAATAATAATAAATTACTTTGTTTGCTGCTTAAATTACTCACATGAATTACCCCGTTTAGATGGCACTATTGTAATTTACTATTATGGTTTATCTTCTTTTCTTCTTATTTTTATTTATTGTTTTGTTATTTGCTGTTAAAATGTGTTTTAAATATGGAAAAGGATTGCAAAGCTAAGTTAATCAATTTAACACGGACAACCACCAGATAAAGATTAGATATTAAAATAATTTTCTAACTATCCAAAGTGTAATCGAAGCTGAATTACTTACAATTTGAATAATACGCTTTTAAAATTTTGTAGAGCGGATTATGTAATTCGAGCTATATTTGGTGGTAAAATTATAAATAAGAAGGCGAATTATGGAAAAACGTTGCCATGCAAATATGGCACAATACTTTTTTAAAGATCGAATTATCCAAAGAATAAAAGCAATACAACGTTGCACAGTATATATTTTGAACAATTTTATCAAATTGTAGATCAGTTTCAAACAAAGAAAATAATTTTTAAATTAAAGCTTCTCTTATGAAGTTTTATACCATATAAATACTTTCGAACTCCTTTAATAAGATATTAAAATTTTGCTTCCAGAACTACTGGCTATTACATAGTGTCTATAAGTCCAAGTTTTGACTTTTGCAACTAATTTTGGTATTAATTCAGAAATGGTAAAGTTTTGAGTGTAGTTGGGTTAGTAACACAAATCATGGAGTTCATATGTCACCTAGAAAAATAATCAATCAATCAAATTGCACGATCTTAAAAGTCAAGAAGTAGATTTTTTGCGTGAAGTTATACATAATTCCCATGAGATCCCAAGTGGGACAAGGGAGACTTATTTTAATTAATGAGCTGCACCCTATTCTATATTTAGACTCATTGAAAGGACCTACAATTTATCGCCGGCTCAGAACGGCATATGTATTAGTTAGAGAATATTTTCGTACCATAAATACTCATAACCAGTCGCTAGCAGTACTATGAGGCGTAAAATTATCAGAAGGTTTGTCCTGGTATTGAACCCACGACCTCTTGGGTGATAGTGGCACAGCTGTGATTATTGAAATAAAATTTAAATTACTTTGTTCGCTGTTTAAATTACTTAGACAAATATAGCCCGTTCACATGGTTCCTTCGTAGTTCGTTTTGAATGTTCTTTTTCTTTGTTATTTTTGTTTATTATTTTGTCATTTTCCGGTAAATTTTATGTTGAAAATGAAAAAATGTTAAGATATTAAATTAACTAATTTAGTGTGGACAAACATGCCTTTAGAAATTCAATATAATATTGATTATGGAGTAATGCTCAGTGTAATTGAAACTGAATTACGTACAATTTAGAGGATTTGCTCTTAAAATTTTTTATGGGGAATTATGCAATTAGGTTCGTAACATGCTGCGACAAAAAAGAACGTAGTTAAAATACTGGGGAAGTGATACTACTTTTCTGAGAGACTCAGTCGAGTATAACAAGAATCTGTTTTTGAAATTTTCGTAATACCTTCAAAATTATTCGCCCATTAATATTGACTCGATAGAGGATTGAAGTGACATTTTTATAGGTGAATACTACCCATTTAGTTCGCAGTGCCAATGGCTAGTTGGGCCCTTCGACCCTGATGAAATAATATGATAGGGATCAAAATAATAAATAAGGTGATTTTTCAGGAGTTTTCGAATTTGATTTCAAAAGTACACATAACGCTCAGAGATATGCATGAAATATTTACTTGAGTCGATAGAATGATCTATATAATACAGTGTTTAAAAAAGATTTTATGTTGACCACGACTACGCCTCAAATGGTTCATACGAAGGGTCCAATATTGGCGTACTCTCAACAACATATTGGCCGGTATTTCAGGAATAAATTCTTCAATATTGGCTTTCAGTACGTCAACCGTTGCGGGTTGTACCTATAGAGATGAGACTTAGCATAGACCCACAAAAAATAGTCTAAAGGCGTTAAATCGCATGAACGTGAAATAAGCTGTTCACGTGCTGTGTGGTATGTGGCAAGGTCTAGCTGAAACCAAATGTCGGCCAAGTCCAGCCCCTCCATTTTGGAAAAAAAAAAAGTTGTAGGCATCTCACGGTAGCGCTGCTCATTCACAGTAACATTCCTGACTACGTCGTCTTTGAAGAAGTACGGTCCAATGATGCCGGATACATTGGCAGTTCTTGCAATGCTTTTGGTTGCTCTTCAAATATCCGTACTACCAGAAATAAGCTTCGTCGTTGAACACAATTTTTCGATAAAAAAAGTGGATTTTCATCCAACTGAATTTTAATGATAAGATTTAAATATGCAAGCGTTGTTCGTTTGTAAATCGATTCATGGTTAAATTAGAGACCAAACTGAACATGTTTGACATAACATGTTACACGAAAATAGCTAAGCTGCCAAAAACGGTCTTGTCAAAAATTAATTAATTATACCTTTAATTGCATATTACGTGTATTTGGTAATTGACAATAGCCAATTATCAATTATGTATATGCAATTTGCAATTGGTGCTTTTCATTTATTAATTACATATAACTCGTGTAATTGGTAATTATTAGCTGCCAGACTTTTTGGCAATTAAAATTTAATAAAAAGAAAATACTAGAAACTAATGTAAAATTAAAAAATCTCTGGTTCAAGTATTTAATAAAAATCAATTACTTATAACATGTAAGGCATAATTGTAAAATTCTAATAACCAATTACGGTAATTGTAAAAGAACAATAAGAAATAGGTGGAAGGGATAATTGAAAAATACCAAAAACATGTAAAGATTAATGGAAAAATAGCAAAAGCATGTAATTCTTAAAAATTCAATTATAAATTACATATCATTGGTAAGTGGTATTGACATGATAATTGCTAAGTAAATGGCATAGCCAAAGTCTGTCTAAAAAATTACAATTTTGTTCCACTTTGCCATTTATACTGAATTAACTTACAATTACTTCCTTTTTATTTCGTTTTAATGGCCAGATAAACAAACCGTTTTTACATTTACAAGATGTGTGGTTCGGAAATCCCTCTTATTTGGTGTTGTTGCAACCTAATTAAAAAAAAAAAAACGAATTTAGCTGCATTTATTGAATAGTTTGTGAAACATTTTCATTTTAATCGCTTTTTATTGAGATCGTTCAATAAATATTTCAATTTCTGAGAAATTGCTTCTTTATAATTATTTTTTTTTCATTCTTCTTTTTAGATGTTCTTAAATTGGCCTCCTTGGGCATGACATTAACCATATTGGCAGCTGTGATACTGGTTGCTGATCCTGTCAATAAAATTATAGATTCTGTAAGTATTACGTGAGCTTTGGCACGATGTTTCAAATCAACAATGAACACGTAACATTTCTTAAGAAATTTCATGCTTTTTATTTTTTGTTGCCTGCTGTTGTTGCTGTTGTTACTGGCTGATGCTGGCGCTGTATTGATGATGCTTGTTTCTTGTTGTTTTTGATGTTGATTTTGTTTTTTCTATGATCTAGCAATTGGCCATAAAAACTGGTTCCTTTTTATATAATTTATGGTTGAAACCACCTATAAGTGTCTACGTTACTGTCTACATGTTTAATGTTACAAATTTAGACGCATTTACACGTGGCCATGATGCAAAGTTGAAGATCACCGAAGTGGGTCCTTATGTGTATCAGGAAATATTGGAGAATCATAATGTTACCTTCAATGTTAATAACACAGTGACCTACACACCGCGTCGTATTGTCAAGTTCATACGCGAGAAATCAATTGGTGATCCCAAGGTTGATAAGATTATTGCACCGAATATACCATATATGGGCGTTACTTCGGCAGCATCTGGTTTTTCAGCATTTGCGGCGTTGGCTATAAGTGCATTGACCCGTAAAATGAATTCGCAACCCATGTTGGAAATGTCTGTGCATGAATATTTGTGGGGCTACGAAGATAAACTGGTGTTTTTGGCATCAAAGATTGTGCCCAACGTTATAAATTTTCAAAAGTTTGGTTTATTAGAGCGTATGTTCGATGAAGGTGAAAATATTGTAACCATGCGTTTGCCCCCAAAGGAGCCGATAAATACCGGCGAAAAATCTAGAGATTTTTCCATAGACACTTGGAATGGTCGTAAAAGCATTAAATATTGGACACCCAAAGTCAACAGCAAGTAAGTTGTAAATGACTTTTATCGAGCAACATAAGAAAGATTTTTAAAAATTATTTTTTGTTCTATTTATAGTTTAACCAGTTGCAACAGCATACAGGGCACCTATGATGGTACTCTCTTTCCACGCAATATCACTAAGGGAGAAACTTTTAGAATTTATCGCAAATCCTTTTGTCGTACTCTGCCCATAGTCTTTTCTCATCCTGGCGAGATTGATGGCATTGAAGCGTACTATTTTAAATTGCACGAAAAGGCTTTTGATAGTGATTTGAATGATCCAGATTCTTCATGTTTCTGTGTCAACAGAAAGTGCTTGAAAAAGGGTTTAGGCAATATAACACCCTGTTACTACAGTAAGTTTACTTAGATTTGCTTTAACGATGAATAAAATAAAGAATTCTCTTCAAATAGATATACCCTTGGCTATATCCTTTCCACATTTCTTTAATGCCGATCCCTCGTTGTTGGAACCTATTGAAGGCTTAAGTCCTGATGAAGCGAAACATGGTTCGGAAATTGTTATACAACCAGTAAGTCTTTTTTTAAATACTAGAAGAGTTTAAGATATTCTTATGTAATTTCTATTTCTTTTTCAGCAATTGGGCATACCCATGAGAGTACAGTCTCGTTTTCAAATAAATTTATTGATTGATGATGTCAAATATAATCGTGACATGGTTAGATTCCGCAACAAAGTTTTGCCCATATTTTGGTTAGAAATTGTAAGTATGAGTTATTATTGAAATAGACTACTTGGACTACTGGGTAATAGCAGTGATACTTTTCTAGACGATTTTATAGCAAATTTTTTAGTCAAAATAAATTTTGTGATTCATTTTATATGACATCTAGGATTAGTAAGTAACTTGAACATGGCCTGCTGATTGGAAAGAGTCTTAGTACTTTTTCCAACACTGGCATGTCAAATTCGTTATTTTTGTTCCATACTTGACCATAGTCGGGCGCAGTTTTTTAACAAAGTAGATAAAAATCTGTAGTTTCTTATTGGCCCCCATCTATATAGAGTTTCCCTATAATATCTCTTCCAACCTCGTATACCTTACAGAATTCGGGATGTCGGTTAGTACCAACCGAGATAACTTCCTAACTAGTGTCTTATAGGCACATAGATACTTTCTCCCAGAGTACATCAATGCCTCACATGTACCAAGTATGTGCTCTGGTGATTCGATTTCCTTACCACAGAATCTGCACATCGGGCTTGAGACTAATCCAGTCCTGACTGTCAGATAGTATGGCTGTATCTTGACCTCTATATTTTCTCTCTAATTTAAATTGAACACATCCCGCAATTGTATAAACTTCCGCTTGAAATACGCTGGCGAATTTTCCTATAGGTTCCGAATATACCCTTCTAGGTCTAAACACTTCCGCGTCTGTACCACTTTCCGGATAAGCGTGTACCAAAAATGATCTCTTCTCTAAAGGAGTATGCAATCGCCAAACCTTCCCACTCACACTTATTACTCAGTCTTATCTTCAAGCATTTGCCAAAGTTATAGAGTTTCATGATCTTATCCACAGGACAGCCAAGTAGGGAGTATTCGACGACAACCTTTTACCCAACTCATCTCCCATTATCCATGTCATGCAGCGGACTAAGGTCCAATAGAATCTCGAGTGTAGCTGTGGGACAAGTTCTCGTTGCTCCAGTTAAGCTTCTGCACGCTAATCTTTGTACCTTATTTAGCTGTGCCTGGGTTATCCACAAACTCGTTCTTATCGCACATCAAAGGGTCTATAGGTCACAATCGGTCAGACTAACATGGTATACATCCAGTATAATATTCTTGGGTTACAGTCAAACGATCTCCCTGCAAGCCTCTTGCACATCAGAAGCGCATGCGTAGCTTTTCTTGAGACAGACTCCACTTGAGCTTTCCACGTCAGCTTACTATCCAGTATTATTCTTTCTTCTTCCTCCACGAAGGAAGTTTCCTTTTCATAGTGAATGTACTATCATGTTTTTTCCCGGGTTTATGATTAACCCCGTCGTCCCACACCATCGATTTACTATTCTAAGTCCCCTCTATATGTCTTCACGCAAAGTGTCCTCGAACTTATCCCTTGTTAGCAGAATAATGTCGCCTGCATAGCCCTGGCGGTCAATGCCCACCATAGATAGTTTTTTAAAGTAGACAATAGTATAGACCATAGTATTGCTGACACTTATATTGACGTTGCTTGTACTAGTTTCCGCAGATCTAACACGAAGGACCCCTGCCATCCATCTGGATATAGTAAGGCCTAAACCCCTTTCTATCACCTATGGCATACATTTCATAACAATCTTTGATCTTATCTATTCACTGGCAAATAACAAAACAAAAATAAACTTAACAAGAAAAAAAGAGGAAGAACCATCCAAATAAATTACAGAGGTACCATGTAAACGGGGTAATTCGTATAAGTAATTCGAAGGCTTGTGTATAGGCACGTGTTATTAGACTCTTTGTATGCAATATGTTAACATATTCATTAGCTTTAATCACTAAGTTATATTTTTTTAAACTTATTGGTAAAGTTCTTCAATTTCTATTTTTTGACAGCAGAAATGTGTAGCTATATTCTACCAATATATTACCAAATTTTTTGAACAAACTTCGAACTTATTTAGCATACAAACATACATGCTTTACATTCACAAAAAAAGTAAAATATATGCATTAATAGGATGAAGAAAAGTCACAAATTTAAATTACAGTCAAAAAATATCTATCTCTTTTACGACAAACCGCTCGTTCATTAACTTTAAGAAATTGTAACTGAAATAATTTGTGTTTTGAAAGCATGTAATAGACTTAAAATCCTATAACATAAAAAAAATACTTTTCTGAATCATAAATATTTTTACTTAGTTAAACCTCCACATTAATAGTTATAGTGAAAAAATTAGTTAATGCATGTATTGTTGCAATTAACGTTAAAATTTGTTAAAGTACTTTCTGTTGTGATATTCAATACATTATTAAGTTAATCAAGAAGGACTTTTCTTTAAATTATCATATCTGTTTATCATGTTTTTGTTTTAAACTATCATTAGCACCGATTAAAAAATATTTATTAAATTCCACTTACCTTTTTTTAAAACTTTCACAAATTATCTCAACATTTATTTTCACTTTAATTTTATCATTTTAATTGCATTTGCTTAATGCAGTTCCTTTTTAAACTCTCCTTAATGCACAATGCAAATTACAATTTAATACCGATTTAATTACAACACAATTAAAAACAGGCCTTATTTTACTTTAATTTGCTTGACAACACTTTTTACACTCAAGCAATTATAATTTCTTAACTTCTTCCTTCGTCATAACCTTTTTATTTCCTGCTATTTTTTCACTTTTATTTCACACACTTTTCTTTAAACAATAACAATAATTAACACAACATTGCTCATCATTTTACGTAAACAGAGAAGAAAAGTAGCAACAGTTCGTTAAGACAAAAATAGTAACAACAACAATAAATTGACAATGAATTTGCACAATTTTTTACTGCATTTTTTAACAACTAATTTTATTACTCCGTTTTACTATAAAAGCAACAGAGAACTTTATTTATTATTGTTATTATTATTTTTTTTCAATAAAATATTTGAAAAACACATTTCACATTTAATTATTTTGACACTCTTTTAATTAAATTTTACTCTTATGTGGCTTTTAATTGATTTATTTAATTAAATTTGTTAACACACGTGTCAAACGGAAACAAATATTAAGAACTAAAGAGGAGGAAAGAAAATCAATAGAGCAAGTGGTAAGAGAATATTTGATAAGAAAGCGTGATATAGAGAGAGAGAGTGAGAGAGAGAATATGTAGTTTAATTTAGCAAACAGTGATTAGTGAGATGCATTAAATAACGTAGTTGTTATTGTTGCAGTTGTCGTTTATGTTTTGTGGTTAAGAACTTACGTAGATTTATAAACAAAAGTAAATGTTTAAACGAGAGATGGGAATTAATTACTATCTTAACATTTTATCCTCCTGGCCAGGCACTATTGCAGAATAGTGCAATCTATGGGATCTTTTGTGACCCATCCGGTCTACAGTTTGTTCAGCAGATATGCTGCTTTCTTAGTGCATATCAGCAGGTTTAAAACCATAATGGTGAATATGTCACCCAGTAATACTATATGTCCACGTAAACCTATCGAAAATCCCGCATTTACACAATACGTGTTCCGCTGTCTCTAATGCCTGTGAGCGCAGTCCACAAACATCCATATCTGTGACCATCATTCTCCTGAGATGCGCTCTTAGTCTACAGTGGTGTGTAAGAAACTCCACTAGGAGTTTTAAGTCGGCCTGCCATACTTAAGAAGAGTGACGTTCAAATTGCGGAATGATCGCCGCCTTAGAATATTCCATTGTTCTAAGCATCTGGCAATTTTCCAATCCTTGACTAAATTGAGGATGGTGGTAAGTGATGCTATACAGTAAGGTTTCAGACCAATATAGGATGTGACGGAACGTTTTTTTAGCCAATGCATCCACTGTTTCGTTACCATCTATCCCACAGTGTTTAGATACCCAACATATACGGACCTTATTTCCAAGCAAAGCATTTGATCCAAATGCTTTTAAGACAGCTTGTCTATCAGAAAATATATTAATGATCTTATCATTGATCCCACCGTAACAGGTTGTTCGCCGCACATATAGCAATGGCCATGATCTCAGCCTGAAAGATACTTAGCTATCTTCCCAGTGTGATTGAGAAGTCTCGGTTTGGTGCATAGACACCAGCACCTACACAGTCATTCATTTAGAATGATCGAGTTTAGATCAAACTCGCTCCGGACTAAGGCACCATTAGGTCAACAATCCCGGTCCGGGAATTCGACCCTGAATCTCCTGTCAAAGCACAGATTCAAAGACAGAATATCCAGCACCGATGATGGTACTCCGACCAGCCTACGTAGAATGTAAAGACTTCCCGACACTTTTGGGAAAAACTTTAACGTCGAGCATGCCACCAACCTCAACCCCCCAAGGTCGCTGTTGGACACGTTCTTATTGCCACAAATCAGGCGAGTCTTTGTACTCTGCTTAATTTCTTCATGGTGGTAGCTTCCTCAGCCATTCTACAACAAGCTATCGCTGCATAAGTGATAATAAGCCGTATAAAATAATAATTATTATCTCAGTATGGTGGAGAATTTCTAATAATATTTAGATGAGATAGGAATGATTCTTTTTTAAAAATAATTAAAATAATTGCTTTAAATATGAAGATATTTTTGCGTTTACACACCCAGTGAATTTGTACAACTGGCTGTATGTACAAACATCATTCTTTGTTTCTGATTGGCATTATCAAGTTTTTAATAAGATGTTTGTGAAGTCTCTTGTGCAAGCAGCTAGCACAATTGGTTTGCCAATCAATATTATTTATTTATTTAAATTAGAATACATCCGCTAAAAAGTGTTTTAGATCTTGAATTAATTTTTTGTTTTACCAACGATTTTTGTAGTTTAGTATATACTCTTTTTTTAATTTCACTCCTCTAGGAAGCGTACTGACTGTTCACAAAGCATCCATTACTTTGTTTCAGTTTCAGTAAGCAAGTTGATATTCAAGATAAGTAGATGGATTAATCTACCGTAGCTCGCCTCCATATGATTGTGTGTAGTGGTGAAGATTCTTGCTAAGTGGTGGTAATTCTTACTTAGCGTTATAATTTTTTCTCAGTAGATGGCGCTTGCTCCTGGTCATCGCCAGAGGTAAGCTGGAAGGTCAGGGTAGCTTCTTAAGATGGAATTGTCTGGAGGGAGGTTGAAGTCTAAATAATCGAAACTGCAATTAATTTTATTTTTTGTTATGTCCACTGCTGAGATTCCAACCACGCCACCCCCAGTTTAGTATGTAGCACAATTTTGTTACATAAGCTGTTTAAATGTTTCATTAATTTTGATTTTTAAAAGGAATTTAATTTTTATATGTTGTTGAGTTTGATTGTATAAGTTGTTCAAACAGTTGTACAAAATTTTTTTATTGTTACTTTCAAAGCTGTTTCTAAACCTATAAAAGAGTTTTGTGCTTGTACATATAACTGTGAATATGGTCTGTGCAAAGCTAAAAAAATGCCACTGTCATACGGACCGGCTCTTTGCAAAGTTTATTGTTAAGCATTAAATTTTTATTTGTAACAGTTCTTAAGTTTGTACAATATGGTTTGTACAAAACTCATTAATATAATATCTTTCTATATTTATTTCGACAGAAGACCCGTTTAAGGGCCAATTGTGAGAAAATTTTGGATCTATTGTGCAGTGTTGACTGGAAATTATATTAGAAATTTGAAGTGTAAATTTGGATTGACAAGCGGCTTGTTGAAATTTCATAGACTGCACCGTAAAAAAGTAAAGTAAAAAGCTTAAATAAACTGCTTTTTATGTGTATATATTAATTCACATAACATTCCATGAAGGAACACGGGGACTTCTCGCATTCAATGAGCTGCACCTGATTCTATTTTTAAACACATTGAAAGAGACCTACAGCTTAACGCCGGCTTCGAACGGCAAATGTATTAGAGAAGTTTTCAATAGTAGTAATACTCATAATCAATTACTAGTTAATGTTATGAGGTGATGCCGCTATTAAAAAAACTTTTATTTTTCAGATATTTTTGGTAGGCGGGTGCCTTATCTATCTTACGACAGCACCACTTTTTATGTGTAAAACCTGTAAAATTAAAATCGACAAACCACTTGTGCAAGTCAAAATTACAAAAGCGGCTTTGCATGCGATTTGTTCATATTTAATAGAATGTAGATTTAAAGTGTAAAATATATTTTTCTCATGTGTAAGATCAGTAAAATTAAGTTTGACATGCCACTTGTGCAAGTCAAAAGTGCAAAAAGTAGCTTTATGAGCGACTTGTTAAAATTCCTCAAATTGAATTGCCAATTTTGATAAAAATGAAAATCACTAATTATGTGTATATAGCATATTAGCAAATTTGAAAGTACTATACATTGTATGTGAGTATGTTTAACAAGCCCTTTGAGTAAAATTTCTCTTTGCCCCAACTATAAATTTGAAACCATTTTTTAAATCTTTTTTCAAATAAATAACTATTCTAACTTTTTTCAACTATACTTGTACGGGTTCTTTGCGTAACGAAATCAAAGAATAAGATTCGTCAAGTCGCTTGTGCAGTTCATTTAATTTTGCAACTATGAATACCATGAGCAATACAAAAAGAGGTCAGACAACTTTTTGAACAGACATACATATCATTTCTTAAAAAAGTATTTTAATAAGATTAATAAAAAATTTTGATATCTGCTAAGAGTTACTTAACAATTTATAAAAAAAACTACGTTTGTTAAGACGCTTGAGACAAGCCTACTTATATATAATTAATGTCTATCCCTTCCAAAAAAAAACTGTATCTGCTTAATAGATTGTGCGAATGCGAAAAGCATTTTTGATCAGTCACTTGTGTTATCAAAAATATGCTTGTTTTAATAATTTGTACATATACAAATAGGGTTTATGTCAAGCCGTTTGTTAAAAGTTTTCAGTTTTTATTTCTAATTGTCTTTAATGATTATCTCCTGCAAGCAACAATGCCTGTCCAAATTATTTGTGAAAATATAAAAGGTATTTTGTCAAGCCGCTTGTGCACAGTTAAAAAAAAAACAGTTAAAAAAACTGTGCCAGTTTGAGTAACTTGTGCAGTTTTGTTCAGTCGCTTGTGTCAAATTTTTAATTTTTATTGCTAATTGTTTCTAACGATTATCTCTTGCAAACAACTTTGCCTCTTTAAATGATTTGTTTCAATACGAAAATTATTTTTATCAAGCCGCTTGTGCAAACCTTTAGTTTTTAAACTTTTAACAATTTTTATTGCGGACTATCTTTAATGATTATCTTTTGCAACAAAAATTTTGCTTGTGTAAACGATTTGTGCAAATACGCAAAGTATTGTTATCAAGCCGCTTGTACAAACTTTTAAATTTTTTTAAACATCAATTTTTATTGCTTTTGCAATTACCTCTGTCAAAAAACTTTGCCTATTCAAATGATATGTTTCAATACGAAAATTATTTTTATCAAGCCGCTTGTGCAAAACATTTAATTTTTAAAGTTTTAACAATTTTTATTGCGGACTATCTTTAATAATTATCTTTTGCAAGAAAAACTTTGCTTGTGTAAATGGTTTGTGCAAATACGCAAAGTATTTTTATCAAGCCATTTGTACAAGCTTTTAAATTTTGAAAATTTTATCTTTTTTTTGCTTATTGCAAGCTTTCGGTATGGATTTCTTTTATTTTTTTCAAACAATTAATTTTAAGCCATCGTGTCATTTGATGCAATTTATTATATTTCTTTTTGTAAGAGTGGTGGGGGACGGTAGTTGTTAACTGACAAATATTACAGCTTAACTTGTAACAATTGCATGTAATAAAACTCCTTTTCAAACATTAATTTTTCAATTTTTTTCTAAATCATTTTCTTTTTTTCTCTTTTTTACATTCAGGGTGTCGAAGAACTAACGCCGGGCATAAAAATGCTTTTAAATTTACTCTTTAAAATTTGTCCTTATGTACAATGTGGCCTAATTATAGCCTTAATTGTGGCCGGTGTATCACTTGTTGGTACCGCACTACTCTCCTGCTTTTGGATGCCATCAACGTCATCACCATCATCTACTGCCAACACAGCCCCATCTTCGGCTTTGACTGCTTCCCAAAAGCAAAGGCAAACACAAAAATGCCATTTGCTGCTGATGGAGTCGGCGGCGGCGGTGAATAAAAAAAATAAAAATCATAAAACAAATGTTTGTATAGAACCCTTACTGCCAGTTATACCAACGAAACCAAACATCATGATGACAGTGGCGCAGGAGAGAGCACGACCACAAGTGAATCAACAACAAAAGAACAAGTCGAAGCTCAAACTATGGCAGGATAAATTTAACAAAAAGGACAACACATTGCTGTCCTTTTTACACAATGAGTATAAGTCATAAAAAAGTGGATGGATGGACATTGGATATATTATGACTGTGTATATGGGAAGCGGGTAGAGGAACATGAAGAAATTTCTTGGTTGGGTAGATTTTAAGTTTCTATAGCGTAAGAAAACCATTAAAAAAGTACTTGTATGCACTTAGATCGTAAGTAGCAGTAGTGTATGATTGTATCCGTAGTAGTTCATGTGATAGTTACGCGTTGGTAGAGTGAAGATGTAGCCTCCTTCTGATTTTTTATTTTATTTTTTTTTTATTTTTTCTTGATTTTTTTCTTAGTACTTAAGAAAAATGTATTTTTGGCTGTGATAATAAATTTAAGAACATAATGTTTCAAATATTTTTTATTTTTATCTTTTATTTTTTTATATTTAATAATTTAATTTAAGTAGCCTGGGCGGGTTTTATATTACTTTTTATAGTTTTATATAACAAATAATTGAAATTTTTTTATAACAGTTTTAAAATTAATTAAATAATTAAGTAATTTAAGTTAAAACTTAACAATTTTTTTATAAAAACAAACAAAAACTTAAATAAAAAAATTACAAAAAAAAAATATTTAACAATAAGTCAACAATTTGTAATTGTACTTTTGGTTTATTTGTCCGTTTTTTTCTTCATATTTTAACAAAATGGTAAATGATAACTCTTCAAATAGCTACTCAAAAGCTATGGTATCCTGTATCCATTTCATATAATGTGAGGTTCTGGTATAAACATCTGGATAACCTTCTATAGCACAGCCTGAACCGAATGATGTGATGCCAGCCAATATCCAAGGACCATTTTTAGTAAGGCGACACTGTAAAGGACCACCGGAATCACCCTAAAATAAATAAGAAATTTATACAAGTTTCTAAATTTCAAATAAATCGCTTTAAACTAACCACACAAGTGCCACCTTTGCCATTGAGTTTTCCCGCACATAAATGGCCCCTATGTATTTTAACAAAACTGCCATAGGCTTCGCGGCATCTAAAATAGAATAAAGAATAAAAAAATGTTCGAAAATATATGAAATATAATTTAGCTGAAAGCTCTGGGCTGTATGGTATGCTGTAGTAGTGACAAGTATACTCATCTGTGAAAGAAAAGTATACTCGTTTTACTATTTCAACTTAAACGCAGATAAATACGAAAAATACCTCCGAGTCCGGTACCCCGATGGGCAAGCACGTAGTGTGTTAGTCTGTCATTCCACGGTTCGTGGGTTTGATTCCCACTGGACACCTGATCGTATTTATTATAACAACATTTGTAATTGCATTCTTACTTAAAAAACATAAGTAAACGTTGCTAAGTCCTGTTACCTTTTTATTATCAGTGACGACTATAGTCGTCTTTGCTTTTATGTAGGTAAAAAATCATATATGATAATATACATGGTAGCACAAATAGCTTTAGAAAGTATATTTAATAGCTACCTTGTAAAATACCACCTTGATCAAAAATTCCGGGGATTTAAAATTAAAAATGCTGAAACGCGTTCCCCGTAATAGGTTTTTAATTCGATTGAACAGAAAGATCACAGGGAGCCACATCAGGTGAATTCGGTTGTTTGATTGTATTTTTCGCATTTTTCGTCAAAAAATTTCGAATAATGATGACACTGTTTGACGGTGCGTTATCATAATGCAAAATACGCGAATTTTCTGCCCACAATTCTGGTCTCTTTCGGCAAATTGCTTCACGCAAACGTCTCATAAGGCCCAAGTAATACTCTTTGTTTACTGTCTGGACTTCTGGCAAAAAATTCATGATGATTGACTGAAAACGACGTCTTTTTTTGGTCAAGTCCTCCGCTATCTCTCTGATGGTTAGCTTGCGATTATTGATCACCATTTCTTTTACTTTATCAATGTTTTCATTGGTTTTCGGTGTCGATGGTCTGCCACAGCGTTCATCATCTTTGGTTAACTTAAGACCACGTTTGAACCGCTAGTGCCACTGGAAAACGACCGTTTTCTTCAGAGAATCGTTGCCGAAACACTTTTCCAACATTTCCAATGTTTGCGAACCATTAGATCCGTCTTTTACGCAAAATTTAATACATGTTCGTTGTTGCGAATTTAAATAGATTTCTAAAATTGTTAAAAATCGCCAATACTCATAGATGTACTCTTGACTATGTAGCTTTTGCAACTATCAAGCTATGACGCTAAAATTTAGCGGTAATATCAACAACAGATGTACCAATATAACAAAAAAAAAAAAAAAAAAACTCAAATCGGAACGAAGGACCGCCACACGGGGTTATTTCGGGAACTTTCTGATCGAGGTGGTATATGATAGTATACATGAAAAGACGTTAAGCTTTAGAAAGTATATTTAATCAACATCTCGTTCGCAGCCATGACGAGTCTAGTCGTCTTGACAATGCCTAACACCAAGGCAAAATACTTATTTTACCTTTTTACTTAAACGTACATTAATAAGAAAAAGAGTCCTATTGCCTTCCCATTGCTAACGACGAATATACTCGTCTTGGATTTTATGCATGTAAGTGGTTATGTATGATAACATAAGTATGTTCTTTGTTATTATGCAGTCCGGTTGTCGGTATAAGCTTTCGTAGCGACATCGTTTTGGTAATAAATCACCAAGGAGGAGTTTGAAAGTAGGCATTTACATCAAAACATTTTGTGACAGTAGTTAGGATAGGATATGTGGATTACGCACAAGCCAGTAGGTTCACCCGGAGGCCTTATGGCCCCTAAAAACATGTTGCCCGAGCGAATGTGATATTTCCATGACAAATTTCATTAGATTCCGCCGATTATGGTCTGAGAAATGTGTAGAAATCATTCTTTGTTGGTGTCACTGGCCCGATGAGTACCTGCCCTTTTGCTGTTGCATCTACTGCTAATTGGCGTGTATATTTAGGTCGCGGCCGCCTGTAGCAGTGTTAGTTATCGTTCCTTGGAAAGCTTGGTCATATGGTCTTGGGAAGATAAACTCCCGGTCGGACTGCATTCTAAAGCTCAACTTCTACAGGAGAAGTTTTTGGATATTGCAGAATTAATCATGTGACCATACCTGATTCTATATTTTTTAAAACCAATTCATCAATAAAATTCAATATTCCAACAAAGGAAGACTGAATGTCACTTTGCGCAAAAGTCATCTTTAAAAACGACCCGTGCCTTGAGTATTAATTGACAATATTATTTCCATGACCAGTAGCCCATATTAGTTCGACGCGTGTTTGACTAGTTGGGACAGACAATTAATGCAGTTGAGATGACATTTCGATCTAATTACTTTGAAATTAGGAGCTGTAATCGAAGCCGAACAGTCCACGTGAGTATAAGTAGTCCAAGCTTAGAAATTTTAGCACTGCACGTTTCCCACGGCTCTGAAGATGAAATAGACATCTGCGTACGTAAGACGGTGAACTTATCAGGCAGTCTGAGAAACACCAAGAAACTGTGTTTACTAAAGTAAAAACCCGAGACAATGTAATATTCGATCAATCAGTGCAATCAAGATCGCATCGTCTCGAATAATATAGTTCGTGGTCTAATTCGTCTCTTGTAATAATAAAGGTTGCCTGTGTAAGTAAGTCTCTGTTCAGACTTAGAGGTTTCTTTAAAAATTATTCGCTATTCATCAGAAAAAGATACAAAGAATAAGCACACTTTTATGAAAAAAAAACTTTATTTTCTACCTATAAATCGACTTAATAGTGGATGATTTTACTCACCTCATATTGTTATGCAGTGGCACACTTGTCTTCAAAAGTAAATCTGTTAAATCCCCCGAAGAATTCGCTTTACCCCAACCAGTGGCGACACAATCAATATACGGCAAATCACGGTTGTTATCGACGAAACGACGATGGTGATAATGTTTCTCCTGATTCATGCCATCGTATTCATTCGAATATTGAAATATTTTCATTATCTTATCATTTCGTCGGCGTGCAGATTTATAACTCCGACCCACACGCTCCTTCTCAGCAATTTGTAAACGTCTGATGCGATTTAGAATTTTCAAGTCCATTAACTCGCGCATTGTGGGTATGGTAACATTACGATAACGACGCATAGTCTGTACACTTCTAAGAAAGTTCTCCATTTTGTTGGGCACTTCAGCCAGGCCCCAAACTAGAGGGTCCTCTACTTCACCCTGTAAATCTTCATCCTCATCATCATCCTCAGAGTTGATGGGATCATTAAAAAGAAATGGCAGACATATTCTTCTTATATTTGATTTTTTCGATAAATCGGCAGGCATTGATAGTTTCATTAGGACCAAATCGTGTAGAAAATTTTGATAACTCTTATGCAAAACGATTTTGTCTATGGGTATTCTCTGTTCGTAACCCGATTCAACGGCACGATTATATTCACCCAACACTACAGTCCATAAAGGGGGCACAGGTAAATTAAAGAGATCATTGTGAACGCAATGGGCGGCTGATAGAATCCAATATTGATGTATAAGCACAGCACCACACCAGTGGCCAAGAAAACCCAAAGAGGGATGCAACAACTCCAGTGATGCCTGCCAAGGAAATTGTCCTTCTTTGGTATAACTGCCAGCAATAATTTTGGCAGTACGCGAGCTATTGGGATCTTCGGTAGAGGGTTCTGAACGTGGTTCTCGTCTAGGAGGTCTTATGCCGCAGTCTGAAAGTAAGCAAAAAAGTAAATAAATATTAAAAATTACTATTTCATGAACATTTCTATAAAAAACGATTTAATAGAAATAAAAACATATATATTTTTTTATTAATTCAATATTTACATTAAGTTTCAAATAAAGCGCTTAAAATCGTGAAACTAAAGCTCACAACTCTAAATAGTCAACACCACCCAATGATATTTTTCTCTCTCCCTCTCTCCTTGAAAATGATGTCGTTTGTTTACATCTGCTTATCATTTTCAGTTTCTTTTCGTTCGGCCGTAGGTGCATGTCTAATTAATTAGTGTCGTATTAAAATTGTAATAAAATAATTATTAAATGGCTTAAAGTTGTTTTAAAAATATGTTTAAACAATAATTAATTGTCTTCTAAGCAATTATCATTTCGTAAGTATGTAAAACAAGTGAATTAAAGCAATTATTTCGAAAGATGTTTTCAAGCAACTGATTATGTTTGCCGGCATGGTTGTTTGTGCTTTCTTTTATATGTTTTCTCTCTGTCTTTCTTTCGATATAATTTGTTTTTGTGAAATAATATTTGGCACGTTTGTTTGTGTGTGTAAATAGCGATGCTTTTTGTTTGTTTTTAAAAAGGAAGTATTAAGTGGCGGTTGGACGATCCAGCGCGGCTTGTCAGCACGGCCAACTAGCCAATCAGCTCGTGCTTGCGAGTTCGACAAACTCGATAAAAATGCTATTACACGAGCTAGTTGGCATTAAGCATTTAAATAATTTAAATATCTAGGAAACTTCACAAAATTTTCGTTATTGAGAACCTATAGGGTGGACCACTTAAAAGTTTAAATATTAAAATGCAATAAAGCAAAAACGGTTTGTAATTTTGCCAAATTTATTTTGTTGTTGTGAAGGACAATTTTTCCGATTAAAAATGAAATATTATTTCATTCATATGGCTGCCTCGGCTCGCCTTACAGTAGTACCCCATTCGATCGGACCAATTTTCGAGAACTTATTCAAGTGTATGGGGTTGTATCTCGGCAATGGCATCACAAAAGTTGGTCTCAAAGGCTCAATTGCCTCTGGTTTGTCGACATAATACTTGTCGTTAACGGCGTTAGCTTGTCCACTATCACCTCAGCTATTCACCATGACATAATGAATCAAGTCTGTTCAAAGAGAACGGAAGTAACATGGAGTGTGGATGACATTTGTCTACTCTCGCATAAGATCTTCAATATGCAATCGAAACTGTATGACCACGGACGAATACTGTCAGTATGGAGAAGCTCACGTACATTTAGTCAAATAAATGTTTTCAAAGTAGAAATAAATTAAAATCTGATTTTTATTTGGTAATTTCAACAACAAACTCTTAACATGTTTCTTTTTTCTGCACACACTCCCTTACTGTAACAGTTGTGAACTGATTTTTCGTTATCAAATAAATGTTTTTTAAATAAATTATTGAGATTTTTAGGAATTTTGGTCTTTAATGCAAAAAGTTTGGGTTTTTTTGAAGGTTATCGTATGTAAGAGATGTCACAAAGCTTTCAGCAATTAAAACGTGAAACAAATGATTTTATATTTAAATATAAGCCTTTCGGGAACACTTGTCTCAAAAGATTTGGGTATTTCTATTGTTATAAAGTTATATCAGCTAGAAAATTCGCTGATTTGTTCTCAGGGTTGGGTATAACATTATTTCCAGCGCTGAAAAAGTAGAAAGATTCGAGTTGTAAAGCTACCAGGCAGACAAACTGTATATCCAGACGATCTAAGCTCAGAATATTCAACTCATGGTATTCATAGCGAGATCGAACGATTATTATTCGACTGGTTTTAGCTGTTTCTTGTTTCTTCTTCTATTGCAATTATGCTCATCGTTTATGTATTTTTCTTAATTCAATATATAATGCCTTATTCGTATATATATGACAACCTTGAACGTCTCAAAAAGAATATGAAAACCATGATAGATCGAGCAACAATTACTTTTTCTCATTTTCTGTAAATATTATAAATAATAATAATTTTTGATATATGGAAAATGATGACCAACAAGACTCATTGAAAGGGACCTACAAGCGCCAGCTTCGAACGGCAGATGTATTAGGTAGTACAGTTTTTCACATACTCATAACCAGTCGCTAGGAATGTGATGAGGTGATACCTCTGCTGAAAATGGTTATATGTTGTGGTATGGAATTGTACCGAGGACTCTTCGGTTGATGGGAGGGTGTCTTACCTAACATACCACAGTGGCATACACTATTAAATACGTGGTGCATGATTCGGATGCTAGTTCGGTTTCTACATGTAATTTTTTTATTTCGCTTTACTTTGTGTTTAATTCTTCTTATGCTTGATTTTTTTTGTTTGCATTAGACTTGTTTTAAAATGAAACAAAATTGAAAATAAAATTAATTTTTTTTTGTATTTTCCCTTATTTTACATAATTGTGTAATGACAACGTTTCAATTAAAAATAGTAGACCAACAATTTTTTAGATTTAATTTCTTTTAATTATGATGATTGCAGTTAATGTTTTAAAATTTGTAGAATTTTTTCTTATTTTACATAATTGGGTAATGATAAGTGGGCGTGCCTGTTAGCGAATTCGTTCAATTTTTGCACACGTTTTCTTTAATTTTAAATAAATAAATTTAAAAATTTAAATTTAAATAATTTTGCCTTCCAAAATTTTAAAATTTAACACTGTGGTGGGGGGGGGATATATCATATATGGTAATTAGAATAATTCATTGACATTTTGGCATGATTGATTTATTGATTTCAAATTAAAATTTGAATGCTATACATTAAATTTCCCTATATCTAGATCATTGATGTTCATTTCATGGAACAATTGTTCGCTTTCAATTCACACGTATTCTTACGCTCTTGCTTTCGCCGTCAATGAGACACCGATGAAAGCCCATGTGTAGAGAATGTGCGCATATTTTTTTAGGCACAGAAAAATAATGTTAAAAAGTTCTTACGTTCCTGCTTTTAGTTGTCACTGAAACAGCAACAAATGCAGATGTGCGATGGGTGTTATTTGATTTTTTTTTTAATTTTTTTAAAACATCAGCTTTACTTTTCTGGGAGAGTAATTTTCATATTGTCACTAACACAACTACATTTTTACTTTTGGACATGCAGCGTTGCCGTTGTGACACTCAAGTATCACTTTTGACCCTTTTTCATGCCAATGACGCTTTTTATGACCCTTTTTTTAATGTATCCCTTTTTGACCCTTTTTGAAAATGTATAAAATTGCAAAATTCTTCACGAAAATTCTCAGTGCACTTAGCTTTTATATATGTATGTGGTATATATACATAACATGCATGAGTTTTGTGAACATATATATAAAAATTGCATTTGATATTATTATTACAGCAACATTATCAAAATTTTTTGTAAAAGTATCTCCTTTCTTTTTGATATGACTAATATTTTTATGTATCTGTGATTTGTGTTTTTAATTTCAAGGCTAATTTATAATTTGAGTATGCATAATTACTTTTATTTCAGTTTAATGTATTTAATTAACTGTTAAAATTATTATTATATTTTTTTTAATTGAAATAAACATTATTTTTTGTGCACTTGACCCTATTTTACTTAAAAATACACTTTTTTACCCTTTTTTTCTCAAATACCCTTTTAATGACGCTTTTTTCAAAACTTTCAACGGCAACACTGTGTACATGCCTGATCTAAATACATATCGTACCTTATCAACAAGAGAGTATTGACTCAAAATTTTAAAATTTTCAGTAGAGGTGAAAAACTGTTTGTAGTTTAATTTCAAGAGAAGTTGAAAATCCGAATACATCATAGTAAGCAAAAAAATAATACTTTTTTATGAATATATACGATACATTTCTACTTCCACTTTTGTATTAACTCAATATAATACCTTTTTGGTGATATAAAGGTAGTCACTACACTATCACGAAAATGGTTCAAATGTGGTTTCGTTGAAATTTTTACAGTGGATAGATATTGATGTTGTTAGCTGGTTTCTTGAAAAAGTGCAATTTTAAAAATCTTGAGTTAATACCGTATAGTTGATCAAGTGCGATATATATTTTATTTTCTTTCCAAATCGTAAATTTTTCAAAAACAATTAAATTAAAATGCTAAATAAAAAAAAAAACGCAATAAAAATTTACCAGTTGCAAATTGATTGTTTTTCGTATAATACTGCGATGAAATCGATGGTGTTGCTGACAATATTCTTAACTGATCAATTCCAATAATGCTCAATATTAGCAATAAATGAAACTTGAAACACATCTTTAAACATAATTCAAAATTATTGAAATATTTGACTCCCCTCTCCAAATAACAGATATTACATTCAAATGCTTAGTAGCAGTTTATATGGGAGGCATGGTAACGTTAAATTTTTTCTTTTAATTTTTTTTATTTTGCTTGTTATCAGATAATGATAGATTTTCAAATTTTCAATCGATGTTTTTTTAATTTCACTTGTTTTCTTTTGCTTTTATTTTATTCTATAGAACTGAACATTTTTAAAAATATTTATTTTTTTAAATACATATTTAAATTCAACGTATTTTTTTTATCATTTATATTTATACTTTATTTTGTGGATTTTTATATATTTGTTTTGTTTGTTTGTATATAAATTTTTATTATCATGTTTCTACTCTAATTATAGATGTTTTTTTAACAGTTAAAATATTTTTTTTTAATATATTTTTCTTTTTTATTTCTTTGTGTGCTTTCCGTGGTTTATAATATTGTTTTTTAAGGAATATTTTTTATTTAAAAAATTTTTTTTTTGGGTGTAATTTAAGCCATTAATTATCATTTGATGTGTGCGTTTTGGTTTCGGTTTTCGGGTGTTTTTTCTCTCGCTTTGTGCGTTTAGTCTTTAGTGCGCCAAGTTTGTAGTTTAACGTTAAATTACATAATTGGCTATTAGTTGTTTGCAACAATAACAACAACAACTACAACAACAATGGTATCACTATGTCTGTGATTATGGGTAACAAGAATAATTACAATTATATTTACACTCGTTTAAATGGGGGTAATGAAAAGCACTTGTTTGTTAAAAGAAATTTTTAATTTTCTAACGAAATTTAACCATAAAAAGTGGAAAATTATTCATAAAAATTATTTCTATAGGATTTTCAAAATCACATTTTAAATGGCTTAAAGGTTTTTGGTTTTTAGGTTTTTTTGTTTTTTTTGTTTATTTCAATGCTGCTGCGGGTGTTTAATTCACCTTCACTTTCTTTTTAACAAAAATAACGTATTTTTTTAAGGGAATTTTTGGTTCAGTATCTCTTGGTTTGAATTGATTTTGAAAAACTGTTTTTCTTTCAAGCCATTGAATTCGATTATGTTTGTTAGTTAATAATTAAGAAATTTATGTAAAATTTTTAAGGTTTTTTCTTTCTTTTTGTAAATAATGTATTAATAACCGTTGTTTACCCGACAACAGATGGCAAGCAACTGTAACAAACTCTGGGATATGATTACAAATTTGAACTACAATAATTTTGTTGTTGTTGTTGTTGAAATTTTGTTATTGCCGTTTTTTTTCTTTTTGTTTTTCATAGTTTTTTTTTTTTTGTTTGTAAATTTTTCATTACCGCAGCAATTGTTGCTGCCGCTGCCGTTAATATTATGAAAACTTAGGAAAAAAACAGCAAATTAAAATAAAGAAAATGTACAAAAAAAGAAGTAACAATTGTACAATAAAACTAACTGAATAAAGTGTTGCATGCCTCTTCCACAAAACAAAGAAAAACAAAAATTAACACGAATATAACAAATGAACTCCAAATATATATTACGCGACATAAAATACAATAACAGTTGGAAGGAAAGCATCTCTTTTTACTCGTGCTCATAACGTAATGCTCTTTAGCGTAATATATATGATGCCAAACACACCACGAACGTACAAAACAACCTGAGAAAAGAAAAAAAAAAGTGTAGTGGTAATGAATATTTTGTGGAAGGCTCAAAGTTGACTTTAAGAGTACCCTACTACTTATTGTGAATAGAATTATGGTGGACTGAAGAATCAGGTTTCACAAGCGCTATACCGGATACGTCACAGTAATACATGGTATGGCCTTTTCTGTGGAGGACATTGTTATATACACTGATGGGTCAAAGAGAGTATTCATTTATTCATTCATTGTTATAGAGAGGTACTGAAAACCGTGACCCTTCGATCTATAGTATTGCCTCCTATCTGTAAAGAGTTTCCCTATAATGTTTCCTGCAATGCCCTGATGAACGTCAAGATGTTGGTGGGTGTTAGTATGAATAATTTCTTGCGTAATACTTGATCTTACTTACGCGCTAAGTATCTCCTTCTAAAAAACATTAACGCTACACAGTTTTCAGTTATGTGCTCTGGTGATTCGGTTAAATTCTCACAAAATCGGCACATCGTACTTGAAACAATTCTGTTAAATGGCCGATAACCTATCCAAGGATATTCTAGGATAGCCTAACTTTTTCCTACTGTAGTTGCCTAGCAAAACTGAGATTGTCTTAAACATGTTTGTGTGGAGAATAGATTTCGCCTTTTCTCATTCTCCTTTACGCCGATCATACCTTACCATCTTTCTCTTTCTATTCCATATCAAGATTCTGACCCCATCAATGGCGTGGAAATTATCATTCTGTATTAAAGAGAATCTCTGCCTCCTCCCTTTCGTTTATTATACTCTTGCAGACTCCTCTTTCTATTTCACAGAAAGGTTCTAAGCGAGTTCATTTGCCAGCTTATTTCTCTGAATTTTCACGTGGCGAAGGATCCTGCAGAGGGTAACCGTATTGTCCCTACTTAGCTGGTTTAGCTTACTCAAACTGTTGGAGCTAAGTGCTCGAATGGCGGCCTGACTTTCAGATAGTATGGCTATGTCCTGTACTCTGTAGTCCCTGTCCAAGTTAAATTAATTTCGATGGCGAAAACTTCCACATGAAAATTACTGTATGTTTTGCCATAGGTTTCAACTTTTCCATCCAAGCTTTTTCGTATTTGTTCCACTACCGTTCTTTAAACCATCCGCGTACAGCATAATTGTCCGTTACCTAAAAACATATGTAGCCAAACTTTTTCATTTATTCCCGCTACTCAGTTCCATTGCAACGGGTTGCCTAAAGTTGGGGAGTTTACAGATTTTTTCTTAGGGACACTCAAATAGAGAGCTGTCAACCACTCAATCTGCCATCTGAAGACTATCGCAAAAATGTCTTTAAATAAAATTATACGGAATATAATGATTTCGATGCGCTGAATTCAAACCCGTTTTCAGTTTTTTTCCAACGGACTCAAATTTTTTTTTATAGACGTGGCAAATTTTTCGCTTTCAATATGGTAATTATGTCAATATATTTCGTCATAACTTGAAAACGACTTGACCGATTTCAATAAATTACCACCAAATGGAACAAAATATCCTATAAATCAGCTGAACACGTTTTTTTGTATTTTCAACAGTTTCGGAGTTATTCACAACTTAGCTGTGAAAAAAAATCTCTTCGCGCAAAATTAGGGCAATTTTTTTTTTCAAAACGTCATAAAAAATTTTTTTCAGAACGAAAATTTTAGATGTTAAGCGTTTAAATTAAAGCTTAAAATGTTGGGAATAAAACAAACTTTAAATCATGAAAATCGGTTGGCTATTGCTGATTTTATTCAAAATCAAATGCAAGTACCTAACTTTGACCAAATTAGCGGAAAAATGTTTTCTTGCAAAATTAGCGGAAAATTTTTTTCTTGCAAAATTAGTGGGAATTTGTTCCTTTTATTTCCAAAAAGATATAAAAAATTTCTTAGAATATAAATTTTATAGTTTAAGTATTTTAATGAAAGCAGGGTGTGGGCTGAAAGTAAAATAACCCATAAAGGCAGATGCCTAACTTTGACAAACTTAAAGGGTTCATTTCTTATGACTATGGTAAGTCAAAGCTATATACACACATATACATAATTATTCCTCTTGAAGCTGCAATAATGAAGTGTCAGAGAAGTCCTCGGAACATTTTCAATGCCTTTGTCAAGATTTTTACGATTTTAGACTATGTATGCTTCGTCTTAGAAGTTTCTACTATAAAAACAGTTTTGCAACGGGTTATTACTCTGATTGTTGCTCGTTTTCCTCTGATTTTAAGTTCTTTCAAGTCCATTTTAAAAAAAGGCATACTCTTATATAGCACTTTCGTTAGCTGAATTTGTTTGTGGTTTAAGTTTCAACAAAATCGATTCAACAAAATAATTTTTTAGGTTTTTTTCACATACTTTTAGGGTCGTCATTTAAATAAATATGCAATATGCAGTCTTTGCTAAAACAACATTAATTCAGAACCTTAAAGTATGTGAACTCATATGATTAATTTTGCTCTTTTTTACCCGTTTTTAAACTCTTCCATTTTGAATTTTGAGAAATTCATACCTAAGTAACTACCACTTTATTTCTGTATAGTTCCTATATAAATAATTTAATCGGTTATCGATTCAAAGAAACAAATTATTTTTGAAAAAGTTACAAACACTTGACTTAAACGTATAGTACCCTATTGCCATGCTTTAGCTCATTGTTGTAATATGAAAATTCAACATTCATCGATTCATTCATCCATCTATCCAACCATTTGGTATTGTTTTGGTTTTTTGTTGTTATTGTGTTGCTGTTGCTGTTGCTGCTTAGTACGTGCCGAGTGTTTCTTTTTGTTGCTTCTTTTCGAAAGAGAAGGTGTCCGAGAGTGCATAACGCTGGTAACAAACGGCAAATACTCGCAGCAGAGTAAGATAAACAAACAAAAGAAAAATCATACGGTGGTTACTTTCGTTTTCATTGGTTAGGAAAACCGCTTTAAGATAAATTCCGAAATGCCATAGTGTAAGTAACTTAATGCAGAAACAAAAGACGATAATGATGGTGATGGTGATGATGATAATAATGTGGTTGATGGCAAAAGAAAACAGAAAATGGCCAGAGGAAGAAAACCAAAGCTTCTTGATGGTGTACAATGAACGAGTTTTGTTTGTTCGTAATGCTGGTGTTTATTGATGTTTTCTTTCATTTTGATTTTTTTTTTTGCTTTGTTTGCATTTTCCAAATCACTTCTCTTTCAGTGTAACAATAATGATGTTAATGCTGATGACGCTGATGATGATGAGGATGATGACGACGATGTAATAACGTTTGTAATAAAACAGCATCTGTTGCTGCCGGTTAGCGAAAATACAACGGCTGTTGTTGTTGTTGCAAACATTATAAAACTTCTCTAAAAGAAGCCCACAAATAAATAGGGAAGTTGTTGATGATCGTAGTCTATGCTGCAATATATCATGTTAATGGTTTTTTTTTTTTGCTTTGTTTCAATGGCTATTGCATTACTTACTGTATTGCAATTGCTGTAACTGCTTTTGCTGCTGCTGTTGCAATAGTTTGTATATGTTTTTGTGTGTAATATGCTTGTAAAGTGATGATTATGATTTCATACGGATGTATCTCGTTTTGTCATTGCTAAGCCTCTAGTGTGTAATGTGTGTATGTATGTGCGTGTATGTTTCAGTTTTTGTAGGTGTTTTTTTATGAGAAGAAATAAATCCGGTGTTTTGTTTTCCATTTCTGCATACATACATATGTATACGAGACTGCATGCCATTGCAGTGGTTTATATTGCTTTATTATTGCATGATTGCTGCATGATAATACACAATCATTTGTTGTTGACCACAGTGGGAAATATTTTGTTGAGGAAATTAAAATAAGAAATTAAAACAAAACTTTACAGTAACACTCTCCACATGCATACATAAGAAAACATTTTGTTTCTGTTTTTGAATTTTGATATAAAAATTTACAACTGAAATGGTTTTGTGGTTACTAGTTGTCTGCTGTTTTGATTTCTTAATTATTATCTCAATAATATTACTCGTAATGTTGCAGTAATTACCATATTATTAACAATGGGTTGAAATTGAAAGTAAATTTTTTTTCTTTGCTAGAGACAATGAAATGGAAATGGAAATGGAAAGATTTCTTTGTTTCGAGTACATTCAACCCCATTTATATCTTATTTTGTTCTTATATAATAATATTATTTGGCAACCGATTTATCAGCTGATAGTTGCTTTTTACTTAGTTTGGTCTTCAAAAACGATGATCATCTGAATGTTACTCCCAATAGTGAACTGTTTAATTATTATGATTAAAACTTGTGTAATTGTGAAAAATAACATCCGATATGTAGCTGAGCATGATTGTCAAATCTGGAAGAAACCACACAACCAAATTTAGTCTGCTATAGACATATATAGTTTGCTATATCCGTAGTACGCAAAATTGCTATGAGTCTGCTATGAGGAGTGCTTTGAGTTTGCAAAACGCGTCAGCGTTTTAAATGGAGGCATTCTGGGTCTGGTGGTCGTGTGTTCTATCATAGGCTTTATGAATTAAAACTGGTTTTCGACTTAGATTCATGTTATCTGATCGCGGGGAATGGGATTCGTGGCCTCATGATAATCCCATAAGCTTATAGTTTAAGGAAGAATCGATTACTGACATAGGCGTTGATCTTTGGACAACACATAGATGCAATTTTAGTATGCGCTGGAATAAACCCACACAGGGTTATTAAGGATTTGCATATAACTCTGCTTTGGCATAGTCTGGCTGCACCGAAAACTCTAGTATCATATTCACTGATATCGCGGCTAATTGGCGAGTATATTGATTATCTTCAACGTGAGCTATTCTCGAATCAATAGTTATGAAATTGCTGTCGAATTTATGTGGTCAAAGCCCGGGACACTACTATCTAAGATATCATCTCAATAAGTTAAAATTCTTTAGATGAGAGGATAAAATTTTGTGCTGCTATGTTGTGTTGACCGAGATCATATTTCATGTTTTCAACCAGGAGAGATCAGATGTGTTGCAATCAGCAATTTACTTGATTTTATTCTGAGAATATGCTGTTTGAACATGAATATCGAACCGTTGAGTGGGATGGAGTCAAATACAGGGTTATCCATTTTTTGGTTTAAAAAGTAAACATAAATAAAACTCACATTAAGCTGTGATTTGACTGAAACTTTTATATCATTATAATGCTTGGACCTTGCCATTACGTGCGAAATACAATCGATTTTAAATGATCCTTTTTAGGTAGTTCTCAAACACTTTTTCATACTTTTCAGGCAGTCTCTCGGTGATAAATTGACGAATATTAGTTTACAAATGCTTCAACATTAGGGTATTGTCTGTGTAGATAAGGTCTTTTATTTAGCCCCACATAAAAATCGAAATCTATTCGCAATATCGCGAATTTCTCATCCAATAAATTCAAAATTCGTCGTGTTGTGTGGTTCGCGCATCGTTTTGCTGAAACCAAATACCGTACAGTTCATAGTCTTCAATTGCAGGCCAAAAAAGTCGGTTATCATACGGTAATAGCAATCTGAATTGACGGCAAAGGTTTTTTCAGCATCATTTTCGAAAATATAGGGCACAATGACACTTCCAAACCATAATGCGCAATAAACAGTCACTTTTTCTTTATGCAATAGCTTTTCACAATCACTTCTGGTTTCTTGGAGTCCCACATGCGACAACTTTGATAGTTGACTTAATGCCCGAGTGAGAAATAAGATTCATCGCTGAGGAAAATTTTTTTCTAATAATCAAAAATCAGTGTCCACGTTTGAATCACCACTTTTGTATTAAGCTCTCAGTTTTTGCGCGTTCTTTGGTTGTTAAAAAATCCATATTCGTAAACGACAAAAAAAAAAAAAAAATGAAAAAATTTCTTTTTCACTTATTTATCCAGAATTCGGTTTGGCGGCCTTAAAAAACAATGAATTAAAAATTTGATAAAAAAAAAACAGGAAATAGAAAACAGAAAACAACTGTTAGGACAAATTTCTTTACCTCTTTTTTGGATCAAACGGCTTTTCACAAAGCATTTGCTTTATTTTAATTGCTAAATAAGCTTTCATTTTCCAGTTAAGCAGGTTCTAAGTGGATAGTTATAGTACGATGATACTGCCATCTGTCGTTACCTAAAAACACTGCTTCCATGTATTCGGTGTAGTAGTGGAGAACCTTGCCTTCTCTTAACTTTTTTTCCCTACGAACACAATACTGAATGTTGATGTTGTCCGTTATTCAGGGTGGATAGAGGTGGAGTGAAGTCACTTAATTTAAAAAAATTTGAAATGTTTTTGTCACATCGGGACCCGCAACTAGGATGCTTCGTTTGATTGTCAGGCACTATTTCAACATGGAGCCATATTTAAGGAATCATCTTCTAAAGCCTTAAACAAAGAACTAAAAAAAAACAATATGATATTTTATGTAATTAATTTTACAGAAATATTCTACGTAAACAGATGGCAACAACACAACATCTTTAAGAAAGGACTGGGGGTCTAATTTGTTGTTATCATATATTTCAGTCCATTGAATTAATTAATTAATTGGGTCGAAAGACTAAACTAGTCATGGCGCCACGATCTAGCCAAAAATCAATAATTTGGTCAATACCCTCGGACGGATGATTGTCCTATCGGTTCGGAAGCACCAGTCGGAACAATCTTCAGTAAAATATTCTATACTTTAGGTATGAAAACAACAATATTCGGAATAGGTAGCCGTCGGACCTCTTCAGGCCCAATAAAGGGCATAAAAGATCGTCCATAAAAGTTCGTCTCAGAATGTTTGCCAAAGCAACACATTCACACAGAATATACTCCCTACAAATACAATTTGTGAAATCTTATATCAAAGCATGTTCTATTCACCAAAGTCCTGGTGATCAAGCATTAATTAAAATGTTTAATAAAAATGTTTAATTTTAATTAAATGAATTTTCTTTTTATTTAACCACTGTATTATCATTACTTTAACATCATCACCATCATCACCAACGACTGACTGCAGCACAAAACAGAAGCGTCATTATCATTAACGTCGTCGTCGTCATCTTCATCAGATTTGCTATTAACCTTCAAATAATAATAAATAAATGCAATTACCCTGCCATAAAAAAGAGTCAAACGGAAGTGATCGGGTCATTTACTAATTGAAGGTTGGGGAACATAAATAAAAATCAATTTCATTTTTCATGCAACTGATCTGCATCTGTACCCATATAAAGTAGCTTCTATGGCTTAAATCATAAGACCATAAACATAAATAAAAGCACAAAAGGCAGTTAACTAAAATCAAAAGATTTTTAAAAAAAATATGGTGGAATTAATGGAGGAAAAATAAAAAATAAGAAAAAGATTTACAAAGACTTTTAACAATATTTTATGTTTCTTTTATTGCACCTTTTTCAAGACACTGAGAAATCGATTTGTTTTGTCAGCAAATGAAACTCAAACTTAAAGCCTTAAAAAACTTATGCTGCAGCTACGACACCCATTGAAGTACGAGTAATTCCAAAAACAACAATAAAATATATTAAAAAAAAACAATAACAACACAAAGACCTTGACACAGCGCCACAACATTAAACAACGATTGTAAAGAGTGATTAAAAAGAAAATCGTTTTGTTATTTTTCTTGTTAAAAAAACTGCCAAAAAGAAGAAAACAAAAATTCAATAAAAATATTTAAGGCGGACATGTAATCGATTTAATACGAGAAAAAATTGCTGAAAACAATTGTATATTTATTTCGTTTTATTTTGAAAAGACAAATAACATTCGTTGTGTGTTGTTGGTTGGTTGGTTGATTTGTTGCTAAATTATTTCATAATAAATTTATCGGCTTCATTTTTGAAAGGGGGAAGACAAATTAAATTAAAAAAGAAAAATAAATATTTTCACTTGGGTGATACCCACCAACACTGCCTGTCTGATCGCATTAAGGTGATAATGCCAAATAATCATGAAAAAACAGAATTGCATTTATTTGTTGTTGCTTAAAAGTTATTTAATATCAAATAAAGTAACAATAATTGCATCATAAAATCAATAAAATACCCAATTTAACAACAATAAAATAGCAACAGTAATAAAAATATATTTTGTTGTTGTTGTTGTTGTTAATACATCTTGCAATCAGCAAAGCTTTTATGAAAAGAAAATATCTTTATTACTATGAGGAGAAACACAACAAAAGCAACGGGCGATAGTATAGAAACTTATAATCACAAAAAACAAGAGAATTTTCTTCTACATGATGATTAAAGGGAATAAATCAAAACAACATCACCGTAAGGCAGTGATGGGAAGGTGCATACGATCGTACTTTTTTTGATACTATTTAACTTGAAAAAATACCGTAGAACACCCTAAGAGATTTGTTACGCTCACAAATATTTTACTTTTTCGTATATTTTTTTAATGCCTTTGTTTCAGCATTTTCCGATTTTTTTTTATATATTTAGTACTATTGGCAACTCGATTACAAAGGGTGTCCAAAATTGAGGTATAATTTTAATTTTGCTGTCATTTTTTTCTGCTTGTAAGTTTTATTCTAAATTTTTATTTCCAGATTCTAAATACATTCCGATTAATTAATATGGAACATTACACAACGGAACAATGTGTTTTTATTATTAAAACATTTTTTGAAAATGGCAAAATTTCAACAGATTGTGCCATCAAGCTGATGGTGAGAATTTGGAAGAAACTGGATCTGTTCATAATAAAAGAAACAGAATTTATCAACGTAGTGTTCGTTCAACCGGGTATATTGCAGCTGTGAGCAGAAGTGTTGAAGAAGATCCAAAATCATCCAGTCGTCATCGTTCGCAGCAATTAAACATCAAGCGATCCACATAATTTAACATTTTGCTTCGTGATCTCCATTTAGAGACCTATAAAATACGTCTGACCCAAGTATTAAAACCAGCTTATCACGATTTACGTCGGCAATTGTTTTCATGGGCGACGAAGTCTATTTCCAGCTCAATATCTACGTCAACAGAGAGGCAGAATTGCTACATTTGAGGTGAATAGAATCCTAGGGTTATCTTAGAGTAACCCTTACATGCAAAAAAGTTTCGGTTTGTGGTCCAAAGAAATCATCGAATCATATTTTCTTGGAAACGCAAATGAAAATGCGATTACAGTCAACGGAAATCACTACAGGGAGATAAACCGAAGATTTTTTTGACCGAAAATTGATGATTTAGACGTAGACAATATGTGGTTTCAACACGATGGTGCCAGTTGTCACAACAACACAGCAAGTGGCACAACGGATTTTTTGGAAGAAAAGTTCGAAAATCGCATTATTTCTCGTAGAGGAGAAGTGTTTTGGACATTAACATCGTGCGACTTAACACCTTCAGAGTTTTTGTTTGGTTTTTTGAAATCGAAAGTGTATAGCAATAATTCCATAACAGTTCAAGAGCTTATCCAGCAGATATCAGCCATTGACAACAGATTATTGAAAAAAGTGATTGATATTTTGGTAAAAAATTCGGAGCCTACCGAACCAGTCGGAACCTATTTGTAATAAACTGAAATACAAATAGTTTTAATATATGAAAAAAGTATTTTTTTTTAATTAAAATTAAAATGATGCCTCAATTTTGGACAAAAATTTGTAAATAAGAAATACCTAGGAAATGATTCAACATTTCTGTCAGGCGTTATATCGTTTATTTTTTCGTAAAAATTATGCCAACTAGCTGAACCGATTTGCGGGTCTTGAAAGAGTTAATCATCTCATTCTGCTTGAATCACGGAGGGGGTATGCTTGCTTAAGAAAGAAAAAAACTCGTTTCTATTTCAGAAAATAATAACCATCATTAGTTACAAGTCCTGCTTAAAACTCTGCTGGACTTCTTTACACTTAAAGCCGTTTTCCTCTCTGTTTTACTTTTAAGTTTTTAGCACTTGCCCCTAACTTAATTTAGTTAATGTTTGGACACACCTTGTTAGGTCTAACAAACGCTGGCATTTATTTTTTAATAGGAATTAAAAACATTTTCTTTTGTACGAGTTTAATGCTCCTTTCCGCCCTACCTTTTAAATGCTGTGCAAGCAATTTTTTTTTCCTATTTTTCTTCAAATTATATGGATCATTATACAATAAAGCCATAAAAGAATTATTATAATTAATAATTTTATTTTTATGTCTAATAATTGAAATATTATAATATCAAGAGATATTTCATTCCCGCCCTAAAAACATCTTTTAACGTTTTCATTTCCAAACATTTTCCCAAATCGCTTGTCGCCCACATTATCATTCTATTGCTTACTATAACAACTGATATAACCACTAAAAAGTATGAAAGAGTCAGTTTGTCAGTGTCAGTTAGTTTAGTTAATGATGATTATCTTTAACATTGGCATTGTCTTACATCTTAAACTTATGAATGAAGGACGGGCGGACATGTATTTAAATCTCTTTTTTTTTGCTTTTCTTTACCCATAGAGTTCGAAAAACTCTTTTAATGTTTTGCCACTAACAACCATGACATAAAATATTTAAAGATAAAAACATATAAAAAAATAAAATATCATAAGAGAAGATACAGAAGACAATAAAGATGAAAAAGTTTAACATACAATGATCTCAACGTACAATGATTTCGTTGATGACGATTATATTTAGTCGTATCAGAGCTGTAGTTTAAAGGAATTAAAACATCCATGGGATAAGTAATAGCAGGTGGAAGAGGTACTGAAAAGTCTTTAAGATCACATTGTCTTTTGTCTATTTAATAATAATCAATTGTTTGTTTGTTTGTTTTCTCTTAAGAAATCTTTCATGTTTAAGGAAATTTATTTTTAAGAACGGTGAAGCCCCAGAATTGGTCTACATTCCATAGGGTGGGCCATCTATCGGTTTAAATTTGAATTAGTGGTTATTTCGAATCTGACAGTACTTATATCAATCTATTCTGTCAAAAAATTCAATATATTATCTCCAGTGAACGAAATGAATCGAATTACGTTTGAGCAGCGTTGGGATTTATTGGAAATTTATCATAATTTAAAATCATCTTTTCGGATGAACCTCATTTTCATCTTGGTTGGTACATTAATAAGCAAAATTGGCATATTTGTGGCTCTGAAATCACAATCTTAGTCTTACAGAAGTCAATGCACCCATTACAAGTGACTGTTTGTTGCGACTTGTGGAGCGGAGGCATCATTGGCTCATATTTTATATATCGCTCTTCATGGTATTGAGATGTTTGGTTTCAACAGGATGGTACAACCTGTCACATATCCCATGCCAATGCGTCAAACGTTTGATGGCCGTTTAATTAGCCGAAATGATGATGTTGGCCGCCAAAAAACTACGATATGACACTGTTGGACTATTTTCTGTGGGGTGCCGTTAAAGACAAAACAGAAACAATTTAGCATTTAAAGGCCAAAATTCGTGATGCCGTTGCCGTGATACGACCCCTTACACTTAAAAAACTTTGCGAAAATTGGTCCGATCGATTGGGGTACTGTAAGGCTAGCCGCGGTAGCTATATGAGTAATATAATATCTCATTTATAACAACAAAAATTGTTTTTCACAACAAAAAAATAAATTTGGCAAAATTTAAACCGGTTTTGTTTTATTTGACTTTTAAATGGCTCACCCTATACTACTTACTTAATCATATTGTTAGTTGTGGCTTTCATCGCACTTCGATCTTGTGCGCGCTATATTCAGTTTGTAACTCGACGGATTCTAACTTCTTCCTTTACTTGGTCCTTTCAGAAGAGTCTCAATCTTCCCTATCTGCACTTACCGTTGTAATTGATATCTTATTCTTATTACTTTTTTTTCTTTATACATTGGATGCCCTAATATACCCAATATTGCCTTACCTGTTTTTGCAAGCAGCCGCATCTCCGTGTCATATGACAGCAAAGGTAGAATAAGCGCATTGTAGAGTGTGATATTCGTTCCTTGTGTGATTTTCTAGTCTAAACCCAAAGTAACTTTTATTTGCCAGCATGACAATTCTTTTTATCCCATAATTGACACCAAGGGTGGGCAAATTTGAGGAAAGGAAGTAAATTGGCTTAAAATCACATTTTTTTGACAAAATCAGTTTTATTCATACCAATATAAAACAGAAATATGCGAATTAATAATGGAATATGATGTCGGGTAAAAGTCCACCTCTAGCACGTCGGCAGATGTCCGCTTCAAAATTTTGTAAAAGATCGGACGTCTGCCCGACATGCTCGATCCCCAGCAGATGACATGACGAAGGTAAATTTAATTATGGTTTCCAGTGTTTAATAAAGAGGCTCCAATTCCCTTCAGACAAATTCCATCTAAAAAATAAAGAAGAAGCCCCCTGACCTATCCCGCATATCTCTGGCGATGATGACAAACATCAGACGAATGGTTAGAAAAACACGCCACCTACTGGGAAAAAATTACGATGCTAAAAGTAAAGATCACCACCAATTAGCAATGATCTTCACCACTACGTAAAATCATATAGATGAAGCTACAGTGGATTAATCATCTACTAAGCTTGAATTTGGAATAAAAATTTTGAGATTTTATGGAGACCGCCTATTAACAAAGTTTTGAAATACAATGGAATCAATGGAGAATTCATTACTTTACATAAAAAAAAAATCTTACAAGTACTGATAATGGCGATGATGCATCATTATTTTTACGTAAAACTTAAAAAGAAACTGAAGAGTGAAGATCCCGCAACAGCTGATCGATATCTTGAATTACACCATCATCACCAACTTTAGCTACAATACTACCGAAGACGACGCAGTAATGGTGGCATCTAAAAAGCATAAGAAATTGCAAAAATACTTACATATCTTGCAACAAAATAAAGATCTTGAAAAATGTACACGAGAAATGTATGCAACATAGCATTTACCATACATACAGAAAGCAACTATAACACGTTTAAGGTGGTATGTGAACGAACACCTTACATTGTGTATTTTTACTTTCGCTGTGGCTTTAGACACTGGCACGTGACGCCTGAATGAAAACGAAAGTGCCAGCGCGCTGCTTCTATTTTATTTTTTTTTTATTTTATTTTTTTGAGTTGTGCGAGTATGTGCTATTTTGTTGTTGTTGTTGTTTCGTGTAGCCACAACGAAGACTACGGTGAGTGTAAAACTTTAAAGAAATACTTAAAAAGAGTTTGTAGTTTTGTCTGTCGTGTCGGTTGGTTGTTGCGTTTGACTGACTAATGACTGGTTGGTTGTTTAGTTGTTTCACTGAATCGCTGGTTGCTGTATTGTTGGTTTCTTGGTTGAATTTCCAAACAGTTTCTTGTTTTTGTTTGTTGGCATTATATGAGTTTGTTTCCTGCATTAACTAGTTTTGTCTTAGAGTTTATACCACCAGTCTTAGTGGAGTTACAACGTTTGTATTGTATAATGTATCAGTAAGACTACTACAAGTATGGTATTGTGCAGCTTAATTGCAACTTAAATATGCGGCAGTTGCATGCAGTACAAAACGCTAGTAGCAGCATCTTTTATGTTTTTTAATGAGAAAAATTCATTTTATTTGTTTAAATTTAGCTAAACAATGTTGACTATTTTTCCACATTTTTTTGTATTTATTTTTTCTTTTTTTCGTTTGTTGCTGCACGTTTCTTCAGCAGCACATTGTTGGGAAATTAAAACAGCAAATTTTGTTGTTATTACAGTTGCCGTAAGAGGGAATAAATGTTGTCAAAAATGTACAGAAGAGTACTTCCTGCAAAATTTTAAGGAAAACCAAATTAAAACTGAAATATTTTTGAGGCGAGCAAATCTTTGGAACCGTCTTTAAAACGTCTTCGAAGGATTGTTTGTTTTAAAAAAAGTTATGCGAATCTTATGTCTATAGGAATAAGGGCTTGAAATTACGTTCTATGTGAAACAATGTTCTGCGCTTCTTTTCAAGTAAGTAGGTGATGAGGCCTACTGTAGTTCGCCTACATATGATTGCGTAGTGGTGAAGATACTTGCTAAGTGGTGTCAGGTGTCATCTGGGTGTACGTGATTCCAGCCGTGCGGCATACCCCATGGTGCCCCAATGGCACGAGTGAATACAATGCGTCCACCAACACCCCCACCTATGATACCCACAAGTGAATATCACAAGTGAGTACCAATTCGAAGTCGTGTTGTTAGGACACTCATAACCAGAGGAGTCGGAGACTATCTAAACTCCTGCCGTTATATGGTTCACAGCACCCGGTTGAGGAAATGCAACACCACGCCGAACTCGCGCCCTGCCGGCGCTTTAGGTCTAAACCACAGCCACTACGAAGCATCCACAAAGGGGCCTGCCCAGCAATCCGCCAGAGTTTGGTGTCCATGGGGCTCCAAATTCCCATGGCACCAGAATACCTCTGGTCAGGCTTAGTGACATGAGAGTGTAAACAAAACACGTGCCGCCTCCAGTTTCGGCCCCATAATGGCCACGGACTGGTCACCGTTAAACTTGCTAAGTGGTGGTGGTGATCATTTGCCTGCTGTTTGTCATCATCGCCAAAGATAATCTGGAATGTTAGGTGGGCTTTTTTAGATGGATTTTTCTGAAGGAAGATTAAAGTCTCTTAATATAACACTCGTAACCTCAATTAAATTTTTCGACATATCCTCTGCTGGAGATTCGAACCTGGGACGCTTTTGTTGTATACGTGTGCTCTAACCACTGAACTACGCCACCCCTGTGCCACCTTGGCACAGGAGCTAAACGTTAACGAGAATAAAGATGAATGAGCGACGTGTATTTGTTGAAAGAACACTGGAGCACGAGGCTTCGTGTCACAACCTGATGCTGCATTTGAAATTCATTTCACGTAGAGATACTGCGACCAGGCGCCATCGAGATCAAGCGATTTGACCCCGCTAAACTCTTTATTTTTTGTCACGATGAAAAACTCACTATCCTACCAATGTCAACCTTTCGTAATCTACACATCTCTTCTTCATATAAGAAAGGCCGCACCGTTTGGCCTGTCCCAGTTCTCACGAACTAATCCACAAAAAAACTCTGGGTCGATAAAGTTCCTTCTACTTTTATTACCAGCGATTCCGGTATGACCAGGTACCTAGCAAATTACGACCCTGTTCACAGCACCAAGTTGTTGAAGGTAGTCAAAGCACTTCTAAACTAATCGCAATTTTATCAAACAAGAATGCTGTCTGATTATCCGAAAATTTAGTGATATGAGCACTTCCCTCTGAAAGTTTAACTCAGCGCACACGGAAATTGTGTGAATTTTAGCCTGAAAGGTGCCTAACCATTTGCAAAGGTACAAAGACCACTACGGCCGTGTCATTATTTGATCCATCTGTAAACGACTTCCGGCTCAAGATCAAGAGTTTATGGTCTAAAATCCGTCACAGGAGTATTCAAAGAAGCGTTCCGGTATGGTAGTGTGCTCGATCATAGATCATATGAAACCTAAACTAGTTGCATCTTCATTTTGTGCCCTGCCGAAATGTTAAGCCCACATGCCCTTTGCAACCCTTCCCAGTTTATTTTGTTTCAATTTAAATAAAAGAATCGCTTAATTTTTAAAATGGATTGAATTATTTCGATCCGTTTTCCTGTAATCTGTGATTTATGTCTTATGGCTTTGTCTCAAATAACTTATATATTGAATTCTGCAATTGTCATGAGGAACATAAGTCCGCAAGAAAGTTCTTTCAATCGTCTGTTTCATCTACCATAGGCTTTATTTCACTCTAAATATTATCTAAAACTCTCCTTCCGAGATTGACTTATCTTTTCCGTGTATTAAGAGATCTACTGACGCGATCAAGGATCTCCATCACTACACACAATCAATGAATGCAACAAAGTAATAGATGCTTTGTGAAACCCAATATGATCACTAAAAGAATGACGGAGAAGAGCAAAAGATTGCTGGATCATAGCAGCATCTTTTAGAGCGAAATGCCGCTTGGTCTTGTCGTAAGACATCGAATAGTGAAGGGGAAATCCTCCCGTTAATAATATTTTCGATGACATTGTAGAGTGTGTTCAGTAAGGTAACTCCCCTCCAGTTTTGGAATTTGGTGAGATCTTTGATGTCAGCGGACAAAAAAGTTCCAATTCGTCCTTTAAAAAGTACCAAATTGGTACTATATATTGTTAACCATATCTATTTTAACACTTCTAAATGCTTTTTTTTCACCGAATGTAATGTGTACGTTTTGTGGCAAAAGTAGTAAAGTATTAAAGTTTTGTGGGAATTTTTTTATTTCGTTTTCTTTTCAGATGTAAAAATAATAAAATTATTGCCTGATTGTTGTTTAAAATTTGTTTATTTCTAAACAGACAATTTGGTATTTTTTACCTGCAATTAAAATTATTTATATTACTACACATGAGTTGTGAATGTTGTACAAATGCAAGAGTAGATGCGAGGGTTGTTTTTTCTTTAAAAGCAAAAGGCATTAAATAAGCCTTAAAGGCCTTAAATCGAAATATTAACAATAGACTTTTTAGTATTAAAATAATTTCTTTGCTTTAAAGAAGAAACAGCCCTCGTATATGTTTATTACCGAGATCTAATGATTTCTTGTTGTGTTTGCACATTGTTTTCCATTAAATACTTACTTCTGTTGTATCATACGAAATTTTGTAAAAAAAAAAATTTTAAGTGAATGCGAATACGTGAGAGACATTTTGTTGCTGCATGCAACAAACAACACTTGTCTCTATTGTTGTTCACAGTATATTTCTTTAATTTGATTTTGGCGCCGTTTAACTATTTATTTTCTTAATTTTATTAAGAAAAAATAAAAATAAAAAAAAAATAAAAAATGTGCGGTTTCAGTTTTCGATAATTTTTATGAGCATTTATTGCTTTTGAAATGTTGCACACACGTTGATTGGTACTGCCTCTTTTTTTATATTGTAATTGGCCGTTTAGAGAAGAAACAACCAAAAACTCTTTAAAAGGAAGTTCGTTTTTTTACATTTGATATTTAAATTAACAATTTTTAAGAAAATTAAAATTTCTATACGTTGTAGCTGCGCACTGATTAATTATCATTTTCATTTAAAATTAAATTGAACTTGTGACTTGAACTTTAATGAACTTTTTGTTTGTGTTGCTTGTTTTTGTTTTTCATTATTTTTTTAAAATACTTTTTTTTCTCACAACAATTTAAGAAATGTTAATGCGTCGTTTGTTAAAATCTTTTGTTGTAGTTTTGAAAGATGCATTTTTCGAGTCCCACAATAATACTTTTCTTGGGAAAAGGTGCAAAATATTATGGCTGAATTAAGAAATTGATGGGAGTTTCTACGTCTGTTGAAGGGGAATCTATTTTTTCTATTGTATACTAAGCTTATATGTGGTAGGTAAGACATCCGCCTACAATTTAGCAGGTCAAATCACTAGCTAGCGACTGGTTATGAGTATTATGCTATGAAAAACTTCTCTTACCTTAAGCTGTAGTTCCCCTTCAATGAGCCTAAGAATTGAATTGGATGCATTTCATTCATTAAGAGACCTTTCCCTTGTTCCACCTGGAATGCTGCGGAAATTATGTATGTATGTATACTATTAATTTATTAATTGGGTCGGAGAGGCTCAATAGGCCATTTCACTGCGAATTGCATGGTCAGTCCTGCCAGCGGAATAGCCCGTGGCAGTATAAATCCCATTTAGTCATCCCATGGTGGATGACTGTCCGATCGAGCACCAGTCGGAACAGTCTCCAGAAGAATACCCTATACCTTATGTATGAAGACAGCAATATCCCCAATGAATAGCCAACGAACCTGATCAGGCCCAATAAATGGCTCCATAACCGTTAGTTTCCGAATATTTCTCAAAGCAACACATTACAAAAAAAAAAAAAAATTGCAATTGTGATACCTTCTGATTAAATTAATTGCTTATTTATCACCGACCTTATCATTTTGACGCATTGAATTTTACACTTATTTACAAAAATTTAAATAAACATAATATAATGGTACATCTCTAAAAGCAAAATCGGTTTATAATTCACTTATTAGAACGTATAATTTTTTTTAAAGGTGACCATACGTAACATTTTATAGTTTGGATGAATTGAGCGAATATTAAGGTGACCTTAACATTTTGAAGCTCACCTTATATATTTTTAAATTTACCCCTAATAAATGCTTTATTTTAGAGATCATGTGAATTGAATTTGAAGCAGTTCACCGAATTTTTTGTTTGTCATGTACCGTTAAAGCTGTATAGGTACCTCTTTTGGAATTTTATTTATAAGTTACACTATTTTTTATATAATTCATTACCACATTATGGCTCTATCCGAATTGCTTAGCGATTTATAAAATTTATAAAAAATTCTTTAATTTATACATTTTTGTAGGACAAAGTCGGTTCTAATTTGATAGCCCATATTATATAGTATCGAAAACAGAAATAAAAATATAAATATAATAAAAATATCTACTTTTATATAAAGTGTCCGCCATTTAACGTTTTTTCATTCAACTAGTGCTTATTTCGTGAATGGTAACACTTAGCTCATGTCCGATTTGACAAATAATTAGTTTCATCCTTTTGCTGAACGAATATGGTTATGTATACGCTTGAACAACGCTGGGAATGTGGACCTGCGATCGACTTACAGAAGATGCCGATTTTGCCAAAAAAAAATCATCTTCTCAGACGAAGCTCATTTTGATCTTGGCGGATATGTAAACAAGCAAAATTGTCGCATTTGGGGCACAGAAAACCCGCACGCATACATTGAAAAGCCGATACACCCAAGAAGAGTCACTGTTTGGTGCGGATTTTGGTCCAGAGGCATAATTGGGCCATTTTTCTTCGAAAATGAGCAAGGAGTGGCCGTTGCAGTCAATGGCGATCGTTATCGGGCCATGTTGAACGAATTTTTGTTCACAAAAATTGAAGAAGAGGATATTAGCAGCATTTGGTTTTCAGGACGACGCTACGTGCCACACAGCTGAAGCTACAATCGATGTTTTGCGCCCTGTTTTTGAAGATCGCATTATCAGCCGCAGAGCTGATATCGTTTGGCCACCTCAGAGCTGCGATTTGACACCATTGGAATATTATTTGTGGGGTGCCGTCAAAGATAAGTGTTACGCCAACAGGCCAGAGACAATTGACGCTCTAAAGGACAATATTCGTGAAGCCATTGGAGAAATACAGCTGCACACAATCGATAACGTGCTTAAAAATTGAACCGATCATGTAGGCTACTGCATGGCCAGCCGAGGCAGCCATTTGAATGAAATTATTTTCTATTATTAACCGGAAGGATTGTACTTTCAAATAAAAAAAAAAATTGCGAAAATATTTAGTACTTTTTTTTATAGCATTTTCAACAAAAAAAAAAATTATTTGGCGGACCCTTTACTTGTTTTTAATACTCCTTGAAAGTTTGGTAAGTTTAAACTTTTTATTGAAATAAGTTAGTTTTTCAAAGTAGGAAAAAATTTAAAACAAAAAGCAAACTTTAAAACTTTTGTTTCTATTTCGCTTATAATATTGTAAAGTAATTAAAAAAACAAAACTTTGAAAAATTTGTTAAATAAATAGAATTTTTACAGCTTTTTTTTCTGAAGCACCTAAAATACAACACATATTTTACATTGTTCAGTGTTATATTCAGAGGATAATTACCTTTTAAAATATATATATTATACCAAAATTCGTGAAGAGTGATTTTTTGATTTTGGTCTATTGTATGGCGGAATGTCGGAAAGTATTTTAGTCTGTTAATTCATAAAAAGATTTTAAGTGTACAATGTATTGGCTTCTAATAGTCCCATATTTTTGCAAAATATTCGCATTTTCCGTAGAGCTTATCGGCTTGGAGCTGATTACCCAGTAAATTTTACAATACATTACAAAGAGAACTCCTTCTACTATCCGCACTCTTCGTTTTAAGAAACAATTTCTTGCGACAGCTTCTCCTGTCGATTACGATCTAAATAAACTCAAACTAAATACCCATAAGCACTACTCTTGCATTCGTTTTTCGTACAACAACCTCTGTTACTAATACCAGTACCTCTTACTGCATGAGTAGAAATTCTTTCCTTGAAAGCTGGCTTCATGAAAAAACTTCTTAAGTGCTTAAGTATGATTATAAGGGTTGCAAAATATGTGTCGCTTAATTTCTCGAATTAATTTTATGTTTGTAGCCATTAACGCTTTATAAATGCCTCATGACTAAGTTCTTACCTTCACTTCAAAAATCAATGTTTCCTTGTAAAGATTATTGAAATAACAAAATTTAATTACTCAAATACCTTTTTAGTGCCATTTACTATCCTTGACAAACTTAAATGCTGCAATTAAGTAAAAACCACAATTTATTTAAATACTTTAACTTCAAATTGACCACTTATTGCATAAATACTTATTTAAACTTTAACAAAAATCTACTTTCGAACATATGAGAAGCATTCGAGGTGATTATTTAATTTGTTTATAAAATGTCTTATAAAGCAAATATATTTTAAGTTTTATCGCACAGTATCTCTCATCACAGAAACGAGAAAAAAGTTAAGTAAAGTAAACAAAATAAATATGAAAAAGTAAATATTACTTCGTACGCTGATTATTTCCACAAACTCTGATGCCTGTAGTTTAAACAAGACAGCAAACAAATAATGACAAAATCATAACGAGGCTGTAGAGTCTTGCAAATACTTATTTACTCTAAAGATGTGGCTGTAATTTATAAAGAAAATGAAATCAAGATTGAAGAGCAAAAGCAGAAGCAGAAGCAGTAATAAAAACAGTTGCACTTGACTCAAGTAGAGTAAACAAACCGAGGAAAAATTGCTCAGTAAAGTAGTCAGCAAAAGATAATAAAACCAACAATTACATACAACAATATATCTGATGAGCAATAATAATAAAAAAAAATAATAATAATTGACGATTACTAATTGCATTATAATTGCTTAGGCAGGCAAGCAGGCAGTTAAAGCTGGCAAGTAAGAAAAAATACAAATTTGAAGACAAATACCGATATACAGCTTGTTGTTGTTCAAGACACTGATTTTATACTGCAATACATAGAAAAATAGTCTGATAGTCAGACAGTTTGTCTAAGAGATAAACAGTCAAATACTGAAAATCTATGTCACAAAAAAGAAAGAAAATTCAAACTGCAAAATTCTTAAAACGTCTCTCGTTGCTTTAATTTCATAATTAAAGCACGAGATTCTTAATTCTTCATTTAAGTTTTATAATCGTAAATTAAATTTTCCTAAATTTCTTGTTATTTATCTTTTCTAGATACGTCAACACCCTCATTTCTTATTTCAAACGTCTTAATATACAGATGCTTAAAAGTATAAACTCATTTTTAAAATGTTACCAAATGTTTCCTGATTTTTAATGACAAATAAGGAATTATTTAAAGTACAAAACCGTGATGAATATGAACCTAGGCTGCTAGGCCTCGTATGAAAGCACTTTAGTCACTGCAGCACGGAACGTTCTGCAAAAGTTTTTTTTCCATCACTCCTCTAGGGAGCATATTGGCATTTCATAAATCATCTATTGCTTTGTTCCAGTTTCATTAGACAGTTGATTTCAAGTTAAGTAGATGATTAATCTACTGTAGCTCGCCTCCATATTATTATGTAGTGGTGAAAATACTTGCTAAGTGCTGGTGGTGATTCTTACTTAGCATTGTCATTTTTTACCAGTAGGTGGCGTTTATCTACTGATCATTCGTCTAATATTTGTCATCATCGGTAAGATGGGACTTCTAGGGAGCAAATTGGCTTTTCATAAATCATCTATCGATTAATCTACCGTAGCTCACCTCCATATTATTGTGTAGCGATGAAAATACTTGCTAAGTGCTGGTGGTGATCCTTACTTAGCATTGTCATTTTTTACCAGTAGGTGGCGTTTATCTACTGATCATTCGTCTAATGTTTATCAATCTCGATAAGATGTGGCTTCTTTTTAGATGGATTTGTATAAAACTGCAATTACTTCTTTTCTTCATGTGCCCTTCTGAGATACTTGTGTTGTTTGCGTACGATCTAACCACTACCCTACCTTCCCAAATAAGAGTTACATTTCGTAAAATAACTGACATTTACGGTCAACATAATCGTCCTTTTGGATAGTTATTAATCCATTAATTTGAGTTCACTGGCGCGCTACTTAATAAGCTAATACGAGAGTGTGTACTTTTGTATCGCTTAAGTAAAAACATCGTTGCCATGACCGTAGTATTAAAGAATATCCGAATTTATTAATTTCATGATCTCAACAATTGTGGTTATCAGCAATGATTTAACTCTTAACCTTAACATGGTGCTACAGATACATGAAACGGAGACGACGGATTATTTACCACACTGTAGATTTACTGAAGTTACTTGAGAAAAATCCGCTGATTTTTTTGGTAAAATTATTTTCTCGGATAAAGCTTACTTTAACAAGCAAAAGAGCCGCATTTGGACTCTAGAAAATCTAAATACAATTACAGTGTAGCCTTAGCAAGCTGAACATGTCATTGTATATTGCGCTTCAAGGTCTGGAGGCGTGATTAATTTATTTGGCTGTATATCCGGATTTTGGATCACTCTTATCACCATCACCAATGAAGACATTGCTTTAAGTATAAATAAACATCTTTTGGAAGCCTTTAACCCAGTGCTACGTAATAAACAAGCAGATTTCGTTTACACAGGTTATGTGTGAATCACATAAATGGCCTCCGAATCATAATTAAGCAGTACTTTGAATAGCACTCGTCACTTTGGCTTGATTTTATTAGGTTTTAAAACTCTTTTTGCGTGTAGAGGCACTCGATATAACTCAGGCACTATACACAAGTGCGAAATATCTTATCCTATATGATAGCAGCGTCAATTGACTTATCCTTATCAAAATCGTTGTTAGACAAGAATGTCTACACGCCAAGGGGTATAAACTGAAGACTAATCAAAAATTCGAGACCTCGACTAATACGTCGACAGTGGCATTCAGAGAACGCCTTTAAATTGGAAATATAAATTTGGAGTAAATCTAGTCCATTTGCTAACTCGACAGCATTCTTATGGTATGTGGCGGATGCAGTACTGAAACAGGTTAAACTTAAATAGCCAATCTCTCTCTCTACCCTTAAGACGATCTCCACACAACTCATCTAACACACAAAATATATCATCTTTATCTCGTTTGGCTGCAAGGGCTTATGGATCCAATTGGAGGGCCTTTAAATGTTTTCCAGGCTAAATTCGTGGCCAACACCATATGTGCTGAGATGAACCTGGACAGTTGACTTAAGGGCAGGACCATTAATATTATATCGAGTATTTAAGCGGCCTCACGGGCGCTCGGTTCTCATCATATGATGTCTGAACTTCTCAAATTTTGCACGACTTTTGCAAAAACTGCCGCTTAGAAATAGAGTCAAATTATATTGGATACCATGACACAATGGAAATTAGGCTGCACATGCATTGGCTAGGAAGCGACCAAAGACACTATATTGATCCGGAATTCTCACGTCTTACCGTTCGTACGTTGCCTCGTTAACTGGTCATTGTAGTTTCAGAGCGCAATTACAGAGATGGTATTCGCAGATGTGGTTGTTGTTGTTCAAACAACATTTGAGTGTTCTTTCTTGAAGAGAAGCTTTCATTTCATTTTTTGAGCGCAGTTACTACGCAGTTGATAATCCTTGCCCGAATGGGTTAGTCCGATGAGGCATATGGGTTAATGGGGACATGTCCACCACTAAAGTTTTATACCTTCTAGCGTTAATAAGGAAGGAAATGTGTCTGTTGAACGAATACTAGACTCAAAAGGATACAATAAAACTCATAGATCGCAGGGTCCTGCAACTGTGCTCAGTCTAAATTGATAATGATGATAATGACTGCGAGTTGTTTAACGCAATAGTTAAGAATGTTATTTCCATACAGGCATTTATTAACCGTACAATATAGGGTGGTCCAACCATAATGCACGACGTTAACTGTGACTCATGCCTTAACGTCAAGTTTTTTGCCCAACTGAATTTGACATTTCTTTGTTTTAGTGTTTGACAAATTCAACCATGGAGAGGTACACAATTTAGCAGCGCGTTAAGAGTGTTGAAGCCTTTTACAAAAATGAGCGTTTAAATCCAAATGCATTTCGTCCTTTTCGTTTTTTTTTCTTTGGTCACCATAATCGACACAGTGTGCAGTTTTTGGGCAAATGAATCTACGAGTGATTGTGGAAAAGTCAATGTATCCACAAGGAGTGACTATTTAGTTGGACTATGTGCCAGCGTCAACGGGCTGTACTTCTTCGAACATATGATTAGCCAAGCAGTTACCGTTAATGGCGTTCGCTATTGCGAGAAGATAACGGACTTCCTGTAGCCAAAAGTTGAGTGATAGCGTTGTAGCTCCTAAGCAAAGTAAGTATTAATTTTTGTTTATCTTAAGAACTTTTAAAATGTGAATTTTTGAATTTGGTCTAAAGTCATTCAAAAATTAACAGAATTGGATAAGTGGGCGTGGCATCACCCATACAAAGCAAATAATAATCTATGTATATCTTGAAAAGCTTCTAAATTGAGTTCAAACAACGTCGTGGACATTACATACCATCAGTCAATAACTAGACGGGTTTGATAAGTGGGCGTGGCACCTTCCATTCATGCTAAATATGGAATTGTTATATTTGTGGAGAACAACAATTAAAGTTTGTTATCTATCCACATCAGCCAAAAAGAGACTGTATGGTACATTGCTAAAAAGCCTTCATTCATTCTGGAAGGAACTATAGCTTATCTTAAATGTCTGTATTTGAACCAGACGGTGAAAAGGGGTAAAAAAGTATAACTAAAATAATTCAGACAATAATTAAGATAGGGTAGCGAAGCAAGCCTAGTTTTAGCTATAAATAATGATAATTAATGATGCTGACATCAGTGAAATGTGGTTTCAACGTCGCAGAGCTACAAAGCCACTATAACAACGAATTTGTTGCTTTTAAATGGTCGCCTCGATCATGAGATTCAACTTCACTGGATTATGTTTTGCTGTTCACATGAATTCACTCCTTTAAACTTCGCTAAATATGTAATACATAGTTTATTTTGTAAATATATTTTTTAATTGCGTTCGTATGTTTATTCATCTGTTGATGACAATTTTATCTGCTTTTGTATTTTAATTTTAGATTTTTATCTCAAACAAAGGTTGTTTTTTTGTATGATGTTTTTGCTTAAGCAAGTCTGTTCTGCTTATCTCAGTTAAATAATTTTACAAAAAAGGTTTGTTTAGTGAAAGTTACTTTCTTGTCCCCGCCGTTTGTCTGGATGTCCTATAAGCCAATAAAGAGAACAAATTATTCAAAACTATTCTATAGATGCAAAAAAGAAAAATTAGAAAAAAAATTGCCGCATTAGAATCTATTTTATGGTCAACAACATTATTAGATACTAATGCGGTAATGATGCATAAGTTCAAGCACAACGACTGCTGCTATTCTACAGCAAAGACGTTGTCGACGTTGAAGTAAGGAAGTCTTCTAGTACCTTTACACATACATATATGGCGTACAAAAAAATAAATAAATAAATAAAAAGTATGAAATGTAACGAAATAAAATATAATAAATTAGCAAGAAGAGCATTTTTCTTTTTTTTATTTAGAAAATTTTTCAAGATTTTTGGCGTTGCTACCGCATTTATTATGGTCGTGTCCTAATCAGGTTCAATTTCTGTAGAAGAAAAAGTCCACCTCCTGTTATTTTCATTTTTTTTGTTGTCTTTTTTGCAATGTTTTGCCTTATGGTAGTTTTTATTTTGTATTCCTATTGCCAAAATCGATAGTATTTAGGCCGTGTCAAGTTTCCTTTTATCTGTGTATGGAGATATTTTAAATTTTTTTATTTTTTAAATAAAGGTACCCTACATTCTGGTCATTTTTAAAAGACTCTGGCGAATGAGCTGAAGCACAAATGGAAATTAAAATTCCATTCAAAATTTCGATCTCCGATAAAGCCCATTTTTGGTTGAATGGGTACGTAAATAAGCAGATTTGTCACATTTGAAGTGAGGATATTCAACAAGATTTTTTCAAGCTTAATTGTATCGATAGAAAATTACTGTTTGGTGCGCTTTATGGCAGAGCGAAGTCATTGTTCCATATGGCTTCAAAATCGATGATGGATACGGTATAGGTACAGAATTAGAAGTTTTTTCGTACCTCAATTAGCTGGCATTAATCTTTCTGACATGCGGTTCCAACAGAACGGAGCCATATGCCACATAGCGCGCGCGCTACATTTGATTTACACAAAGAAGCTTTTGATGAACGAGTAACTTCACGTAATGGTCCAATCAAATATCGTGAGATTTGATACTATACGGTTATTTTCTTTGGGATTATGTAAAGTGACTTGTCTACGTCGATAAACCATAGACAATTGAACACTTGAAGATCAACATTCGGAGAGTTATTAGCGAAATACAGCCGTATATGCTGCCAAAAGTTTGTGAAAATTGTTGAACAGTCATGGCGGCCACATGGACGAAATCATATTTAACCATTCATTGTTTAAAATTTTCTATCCAATAAAGTCCGTTTCATTGATATTAAAAATATATTTCTCTGTTTTATTATGATTTAAAGTTTTGTAACTGTCGGTTGGGCTATCTATCAGTTTAAATTTAAACCAGCGGTTATTTCGAATCTGGCAATACTTATGTCATTCTATTCTACACTGAACGTAATGAATCGATTTACGCTTGAGGAACGTTAGGATAAAATTATCTTTTCGGATGAAACTCATTTTCATCTTGGCGGGTACGTTAGTAAACAACATGCGCTATTTGGGGCTCAGAAAAACCATACGTGGTCTTACCGAAGCCAATGCAGCCATTACGAGTGACTGTTTGGTGCGGCTTGTGAAGCGGAGGCATCATTGGCTCGAATTTCATATTTCGCAACTATTACGCTCTATATAGACACCTATCGCACTATGATAACCGATTTTTTTGTGCCCGCTCTTAATGTTATGGATGTGAACGATGTTTGATTTCAAGAGGATGGTGCAACTTGTCTCACATCTCCTGACGATTGCGTCAAACGTTTAATTGGTCAAAATGGTGATGTCAGTTGGCCGCCAAGAAGCTGCGATTCGATACATTTGGACTATTTTCTGTGGGGCGCCATTAAAGACAAGTGTTATGCCGACAAACCAAAGATTATTGTGGATTTGAAGGCCAACATTCGTGATGCCATTGCCAAGATACGACCCCATACACTACAAAAAGTTTTCGAAAATTGGTTCGATCGAATGGGATACAGTAAGGCCAGCCACGGCAGCCATATGAATGAAATAATATTTCAACTCTAATCGGAGCAATTGTACTTCACAACAAAAGTCTAAATTTAGCAAAATTTCAAACCATTTTTGTTTTATTGCAGTTTTAAATTTAAACTTTTAAATGGCCCACCCTATGTAATATGAATTGTGGACCGTTGATGTGTGTTTTTTTGCCCTGAATTCGAATTGTTCCCTTGGAAGTTCCGGCGAATGTGAGGAGAATAGTTTTTCGTGAATGACTTTAGCCGGCACTTTACCTACTACATATTGGAATCACAGTTATGCCCCTATAATTACTGCATTCTGCTAAGTATTAATAAATAATAACATGGTAGCCATCCGTTTAAAGGTGGAGCTTGACAAGATAATATGGTCTTTAATCTCGGTGTTAATTTCAAAAGTAATACAAATGTAATGTCACCTTCAGTCGACTTTTTCTCACTTATTCGAATCGAGTGAGACCAGCAGTAGTAGCATAGCAGCAATAGTCATACTTTCTCATATTTATTCATTATTTTCTTATGAATTTTATGTATAATTCTTATGCCCAACTGAGTATGTGTTGTTCATGGACAGTTGTTGCTGCTGTTGTTTAGATCATTTATTATTTTTGCTCTGTCAGTTGGATAGTGTATGTATTTACAAAAAAAAAAAAAAAAAAAAAAAACAATTTTTTTTTGTATTTGATACAAAGAAAAAAGAAATATTTTTTTGAAAACAAAAGTTTGTATATTTCTTTTCATAATTTGGCACACTTTACTTTTGTTGGCCACTTTGTAAATATTTTTTTATTAATTTTGTTTTTTGGTGAACAATTTTATGTAAAACATTTACTAGCTCAAATTACAACATCAACACCATCAACTATCACCACCACCAGTGGTAGTACCACTATTATTATCACTGACACTTAAGCTACGGTTACATTTGGAAAATATTTGACGATAAAATGTAGCCCCTTTTTTTAAAAACATTTTCTTTTTATGTTAAAATTAAAAAAAAAATTTTTTTGAGGAACAAAAATAATAAAAATATTTGTATAGCTTTTTAATAACTTAATTTAGAAAATTAAATAAAAATTAAATAATTCTATAAAATAGTGTTTTTTTAGCAAATATTCGCCAAATGTGACCGTATCTTTACCATATAGAAGTGTTTATATCAAGGCTATGTTGTTGTTGTTGTTGTTGTTGTTGATAAAACACGGTCAAGGTTTCTATTGTCTTTTCTCCACCTCCATCTGCCGCCGCTCTTTAGCTGTCGTTTTAAGAAATAATTTCATTTTGAATTTTAAGTTGGCCCATAATAAATAAATTTCTATTTCCTTACTTCGAATGAAGGAAATTTCCTTAAACAAACCAGAAACTTAACTTTTTCTGACTTTTAGTTATTCTATCATATCCTTATTTCTATCATAAGCCAAAAATATGTTTAAAAAATCCTTGTAAGTGCGAGGTGTACTGATTATGGTTTAAAAAAGAAAAGTTATTGAATTTCTTTTTTTTACTTAAATTTTATTTTCACTTTAAATACAATTGAAGTCACTCCCACACTTTTTTGCAGCCACTTGTACTCAATTATACGACTACTACCCATGTGTGAATTTATGACTTCAAAGAATGCAATAAGTTTATATGGCCACAAATAAAAACTTTATTGGAAAACTATGGCTTTGGTTTGAAAATACCAATTAAATTCTGAATGTTGAATTTGAGAAACTTTTATTCATGGACTGAATTAAATTTTACGAAAGTTATGTTGGAAGAGTCAATTTCCACAAAGGAATTTTCGAATAAAAGGCACAAGAAAAAGTGTATTTCAGTCTCAAATAAACTCAAAAAATTTGTCCTTGAAATATAAGTATTTTTCTTGGCCTTAAAAATAGGATTTTGTTGAAAAGATAACCTAACTATTCTTGTAGTTCTTCAATTTACGGTGTGCATGGCTAAGCCAATCCCATTAACGATCTCGAACTAACATTTGTATGAACACTGATTGGCTGTGGCCCATGGCACGGACTTACTAATGATAGCAGTGTTTAGTTAATAAAGAACTCTCCAGAATATGTAGCTTTACCATTATGCACAATCATAAAACAGGACAGATTTGACATTTGAGCTGCTCCTTCTTAGTTTGGTTCCTCTGGAAATACCATAATCTGCAAACAATGTAAGGCAGCTTAAGGCCATAGGAGCTTTTGTAATCCTGCTCAATGATACCACCCAAGTAGCAAACGTTTACTGCGGCTCTGCGTTAAAAATATGATCCTCGTGTTGCTCAGCCTGGATATCATATGCGATAGGAGACAGATGTTGTCAGCAAAGTCAAAGTCTTCTAGGCTACCAGTGAGGTTATTGCTTGTCTTATTACATTGTTCCGCTCTAGATGAAACATTTATGTTATACAGACGGTTACAACAACAAAAGTAGTCATATAGCCGTAAAGCTATGTTGCTGCTAAAATAATCGTATTCATATAAACGTGTGTATTTCATTTTTTGCAGTTTGTAGTCGTGAAGCCTGTCGTCGGCAATGTGTTTAAGCATAATATTGAATTTCGATTCAAAATTTTGTTCTCCGATTAAGCCTATTTTTGGTTGAATATGTACGTATGGTAAATAAGCAGTATTGACTCAATTGGAGTGAGCCAATCCATAAGTTTTAGTCGAAACACCATAACATTCACAGAAAATTACTGTTTGGTGCGTTTAATGAGCCGGCGGAGTCATTGGTCCATACGTCTTCAAAAACGATGGTGGTCAGAATGTTATTGTCAATGGTGAAGGGTATAGGAACATGATTAGAAATTTTTTCGTTCTTCAAAAAGCTGGCTGACATGTGGCCATATGCCAGACAGCGCGCGGTACAATTGATTTATTAAAAGAAACCTTTGACAAAAGAATAATATCACCTCATGGGTTATTGGGTTATTTTCTTTGGGGTTAAATATAGTGAAGTCACTTGTCTCCGTCAATAAACCAGAGACAATTGAACAACTGGAATTGAACATTTGAAGAGTTGTTGGCGAAATACGGTCATATATGCTGCGAAAAGCTTGTGAAAATTGCCGTAGCGTTCGTATAACCGAAATCATGTTTAAACATCAATGTTTCCTATCCAGCAAAGCCTGTTGCATTTGTATTAAAAATATATTTCTTTGTTTTTTAATGATTTAAGCTTGTGTAGCTGTAACAAACACCCGATATAATAAAGCTCGTTTGAAATAAAAGGTGGCCCAGCCATAAAGCACGATGTTCATTGTGAGTCACACCTTAACGTCAAGTTTTTTGTTCCACTTAATTTCACATTTCTTTGTTTCAGTGTTTGATAAATTCAATCATGGAGAGGAACACAATTGAGCAGCGAGTTAAGCTTTTTACGAAAATGGGCGTTGAAATCAAGATGCATTTCGTCTACTTCGTAATATAGCATAATCGACGAAATGTGTCCATAATTGGGGGAACACAAATTTCAGCAAACCGCGTCTGTAGGAAATGTGGAAACACCTGTCCATGCTCGCCTAGCTCGTTCTGCGGAAAATATTGCTGTTGTTCGCGATAGTGTGGCAGAAGAGCCGTCAACCTCAGTTCGTCGTCGTACGCAACACTTGAGCATCTCACCAACGTCACTGATTCGAATTTTGAATAGAGATTTGAATTTACACGCTTACAAGATTCAATTGACTTAAGAGCTGAAGCCTACTGATCATTTCAAGCGTCGTCAATAAACCGAATATTTAATTGAACACACAGAGTGAATGGTGACTTTACAAAGAAAATAATTTCTGCGACGGGGCACACTTTCACCTCAGTGGATTCGTTAACAAGCAGCATTGCTGTATTTGGGCAAATGAGAATCCATGAGTGATTGTTGAAAAACCGATGCATTCACCAAGAGTGACTGTCTGGTGCGGTTTTTGGTTTGGCGGCGTTATCGGGCTGTACTTCTTCAAAAATGAGATCGGCCAAGCAGTTACCGTGAATAGTGTTCGCTATTGCGAGATGTTAGCGGACTTCGTTTGGCCAGAAATTGAGGATATGGACCTGAACGATATATGTTTCCAACAGGATAGTGCCACTTGCCATACAGCCAACCAAATAATGGTTCTTTTCACGAGAAATTCAGTGGCCGTGTTATCTCATGTCGTGTTGATGTTAATTGGACGGTTCGATCATGTGATTTGATGCCGTTGACCATTTTTCTTTGGGGATATTTAAAAGAAAAAGTGTACCTCAATAAGTCAAGAGCCAATGGATGATATAGTTCGGCATATGAACGACATTAAACCTCAATTATGTTTCAGAGTCATCGAAAATATGGACCGACGGCTAAAGGTATGTCACCGAAACCATGGCGAGCGTTTGACTGATGTATTATTTTTCTATCAAATTAAAAAATATTCAGATAATTCTCCGAAAACTTTTTGTTTTATTTACAATTAATATCGTGCGTTTTGCTTGGTTCACCCTTTATAAGAAAAACGTTTTTAGTTTTTGCTCAAATTTTTAACCCAACTGAGCACTCAATATGTATGTGAAAATCTTTTGTTTATTACTAGATAATCTCTTCTTTACCAATATTCCTTTTGGTTATCAAGTTATTGTTAAAATGCTCTTCTTAAAGCAATTAATTTCCTTTCTTTAATTTCTTATTTCATTTTCAAGCGTTGAAGTATTCCCGGGATCGTTTTCTTTTAATGTCTTTCTTTTATTTCTTTGTGCCATTTGTGAATACATTGTTGTTCAGCTTTAGTATACTTTCCGTGTCTGTTTCGAAATTAAAGGATGAGTTTGAGATAACAGAACGCATCTAACACCTGATGCCACCCACAGTCAGCAATGTCATCAGCAACGGCAGCAACAATGAGTAGTTTGTAGCAACTTAATATTTTTAATACGCTGACATACCAAAACGTAAACGTAAACATAAAAGCGGTCATTGAAATGAAATTCTATTTTTTTGCTGTTCAGTTTTTGTATCTTTTTTATTGTTTTTCTTTCCTTCTTTTGTTTCTTAATTACACCGCTTGGTTACGTCTATTGTTTCAGCCAAACAGGCAAACATATTTAAGGTGCTGGCAATACTTTTATTTATACTCTCGCTTATGCTCATTGGAGAAAAAAGAACACTCATGTACAGCGTTGTCAAATGGGCAGATTTATTTGTATTTTGCAGTTTTTTTAAGCACTGAGCAGTTTTGAAGATTTTTGTTTTAGATTTTAAATTTTGTAGTTTTTTACTTTCAATTTTGTAATTTCTTAATTACAATTTTTGAAGTAAGAATTTCACCCCACTTACTTAATATAGCTGTGGTGAGTTTTACTCATACCATTTTTAATGCGACAATGTAATTATATTTTTTATTTTTTTGACCATTGATCACAAAGAAAAAGCGAATTCATACAATGTGTGATACTCACATGTAGGTCTAAGAAGGTTAAGTTCTTCTGTACAGTCGTTTTAGAAACAGATTTTTTATTTTTTTGGCAAAAGAATAGTGGAATCACATTACCTACTGCGCAAATAGGTACATATGAATTATACATCTGCTTTATAAATAAAATATCACTCATACGTGCGTACTTGTTTACTTGTAATTCCACTGTTCATATGCCAAAAAAATTTTCATATTTAAAACGACTGCATAGATTAAAAAAGTTTTAGCTCCACCAAAAGGTAATTTTACTTCAGAATTTCGCTTTTTTAGTTTATGCAATAGAGTTATGCGAACATATGTTGTGCAATCTCTTCCATTTTAGAAATAACAGTATATCTCGAAAATAAAAGCTAACATATAAAAGCGGCTAGAAACACTGGATTCACAGTACTCGAAACCGGTTTACCCGCATAATGCTAAGCTTGTCGGAAAAAATGTCCAATCTCGAGCACATTTAATATGTTGTATCAAGCTTTACTTGTTTCAGTATGTGCGGTTTCTTCTCAATTTGCTGTTTTTCTAAAAGAAAGTCTGACAACACTGTTCAATACAAAATGGGCCTTGTTATCATATATTTTCCTTAAACATGCAACAACAACAATAACAACAAAAGAACAGTGACAACGAAATTTTAAGAAAAGAAGAAAAAAGAAACAAAGGAAATGTATCAAGAATATATTGTCATATTGCAGAATATAAAGATGAATGCAACTTTGTGGATTAAATCATTCATTCGTTGTTTATACCTTTATGCCACCAAACAGCAACCAAACCAAATGCTCTACGGTGTGACGAGATGGCCCACAACAATTTTGTAAATGAAAAACACGCAAAACAAAAAAAAAACGAAAAAAAATTACGTTAAAAGGCTGAAAGAAAATTCAAATGAAAATGTTAACAAATAAACAGGAGTTTGTTACGTTTGTTAACGCAATAAAATTCATTCACTCACGCATTCATTCACTCTGTCAAGAATTCATTCATACAATCACACATTCATTCCTTCAGTGATTGTAAACAATTTTATTACGCATTTTGTCTCTCCATTTTCTCGCTTCTGTCTTAAAAGCCCAGATATATTTTATGTTGCCGCTGCTTTTGCTGCTATCGCTTATGTTTGTAGTTGTTTTTGAGTTTTTGAAATTTTGTCAGTTATTTTGAGTGATTTAGAGTAAAAAAAATTTTTTTCAAGAGTTTTTCCTCCAAATCTCTTCATTTTTCTTTTGTTATTGTTGTAAAAAATGCCTGCCATAAAATACCATTTGTTTGCTTGTTTTTGTTTCTACTTTTTTGTTTTTTTTTACCTGGTTGGTTCATCTGTATGCAAAAGGATTATAAAGGATTGAATGTAAAATCTCCTCTACTTTTTAAGACAATTATTGATGGAAATTTAAAGTTTTTCATTTTTTTCCACCTGTTTTTTGTGGTATTTTCTAGGTGAAGGTTAGAATTTATGTGCAGATTGAGTGAGCCATGGTTATGATGATGAGGTGCTGAACACTACTCAGGCAATTGGAAGACATAATGCAGTATTACGCTTTAAAAACACTATAGCAGAGAAACAAGCGAATTTTTTTTTTAACGATTTTAAATGCTTTTATAAGATATAAGAAATATTAAAAGGAGCTTTGGGGGATAGCGTGTGGTAGTGGTTAGAGAGCGTGCATAACATGCATAACAACACAAACGATCCAGGTTCGAGCCTCAGCAGAGGAGATGATGAAGAAATATATAATTGTAGTTTCGAATGTTTAATAAAGAGCTTCAAATTCTCTCCAGACAAAACTATCTAAAAGAAACACCCTCACTATCCAGCTTTACCACTGCCGATCATAGCAAACATCAGATGAATGATCAGGAAAAAACACCACCTACCGGTAAAAAATTACAAAGATAAGTAAGGATCACCATCCCCACCATTTAGCAAGAATCTTCACCACTACGCATAGGCATATGGAGGCGAGCTACAGTGGAATAATCGTGTACATAACTTAGGAAATCAACTTCATTAATGAAACTAAAACACAGCCATTGATGCTTTGTGGAAAGTCAATATGCTTCCTGGAGGAGGATCTATGTGGCTTTTCCATGTTAGCCGAATTACTAAATATTTACCTTTAGAACTCTGTAATATAAATAAGTTGTTTGTTTTAATAGCCGGGTAAAACCTCTTGTCAAAAATGAATCACTCTGGGTTATGCCAGCGTAGCGATACTCACGTAATACTGTGACTTACTTATGCAAAGTGAATGTTACGCGTGTACATTTGTTCTCGTTAACCTTTTGCCCTTACCAAGTCTCCAGCTGCATTATGTGGTGGTGTAAAATCCGAGTTCTTTTCTGTGGGTTTTCATGAATGCCAGAATAGCTTAATCGACAGCAAATGTCGAAGTATGGATATTACTGCATATTGGCATATCGGAGGTATGTATCAAATATCGAATAGGTCCCTCAGTGGCCCAAGCCTTGATAACAGGTCATTCAAAAAATTCGTAGGATAAGTAAGAAGAAAACAAAATTTTTTCAAAACTCGATTTTATTACACCGTGCGACAAAAATGAACGAAGTTGGAATACCTGAGAAATTATAGTAGTTTTCTGATAGGTGCTGTCGAGTAGAACAATAATCTGTTTTTGAAATTTTCGAAACACCTCCAAAATTTCGATTTATGGGTAAAAGAGCGGTTTTTGTAACTTCAATGCACTTATAAGCTAATAACTTATTTTAGTATCACCTGATTTTAAGTTATCTTTCCGGATTTGAAAAGAAGGGGAACAGACCTTTCAAGCATATATATGTCGTTTAAGTAGCCTTGTAGAATCTGGGTGTATTTCTCAAGCAAACACATTTTTCATCAAATTTTTTTCATATTTTTCTAGTTTATATGCGTTTTTGTGCACTATTTTATATGAGAACAGTCATGAATAAAATTAGCCTTACGGTTCAGAAATCCGTTGGAAATTGACGGAGTTATTAAGCATTTTTGGTAATGAAACTGATGAAAAATCATAAAAGAAACTTAAAATCTGGTAATATTCAGCTCAGTGCATGAAGGTCCGAGAAACCGGTTTTTATCCGTAACTCGGGATTTTGGAGGTGTTTAGAAAATTTCGAAAATATACTTTCGTTCCCCTCGGCAGCGCCTATCAGAATAATAGTAACACTTTCCAGGAATTTTTTTTGTGGCACCGTGTTATTCAACATAGTTGCCTTCGAGGGCGATACAAAGAGTATAGAGATTTTCCAACTTCCCGATACCACTTTTATGGTACGATATCTCCTTCTCGTCAAAATAGACCTTGATTTCAGCGATTACTTTATCATTGGACTTAAATTTCTTTCCAGCAAGTATTCTCTTGATATCTGAAAACAGGAAAAAGCTTCTGGGGGCTGAATCTGGAGTATACGGTCGGTGGGTAAACAATTCGAGGCCAAATTCATTCATTGATACTTTCAACCGAGGCTGCTAGCTCTTTCGACGGATACAATATCTTTTGGCATGCCATCATCAGCTTCAAAGTGGGTCACCTCAAAAGAGAAGTTTTTCTGAGACGGGATTCGGACAGTAGTGGGGAGCAGTAATTTGATAAATTTGCTAATTTATTTTCTTTTTTGAGCTAAAAAAAAACTAACCGAATTAATTTGTACTCGCAATAGGTAAATTTTAATTATTTTTGTTGTAAATAAACAACGTAAACCTTTAAAAAAACCCACCCGAGTTTTTTAAATATAAAACCCTATAAAACCTGGGCTGGTTTGATTAGACTACCCAGTGGGTTGCCAACGCTGGCTAAAACACTAACCTCTTATATCTTTACAATGTCAGCTAGCTTGTGCACCTTTAGTTTGTATATTTTTTGATGTTTTCTAGAATAACAACATCATTTGGGCGTCTACTGCGCTCTGAATCATTTGTGCTGGTGCGACCACGTTAAAATTCAGCAAACCACTTTTCTACCTTATGTCTCGATGAAGCAGAGTTCGGATAATGTTTATCAAGCCATTGTTTGGTTTCCACCGTATTTTTTCATCAAAAAGCAATGCCTTAGCAAAACTTGAAATTCAATTTTTCCATGTTTTTTTCAATAACATAAATTGCTTCTCACAAAATGCTATAACTCACGAATCAATGGTCAGATTTCTGTCAAATTTATACACTTACCGTTTGAAGATTAGTACTAAATAAAAATCGTATGGACAAAATTCTAGTAACGGCATCTATGTGTTATTCTTCAGACCTATTGAGTGACCTAGTACTTTGACAACAGACAAATGATTACAAAAAGAACTGCTTTCCAGCATTAACTACACTGAACGTTTCGAGTTATGAATCGAATGAACCATCTATCGGTTTAAATTTCAACCAGTGGTTATTTAAAATCTGTCAGTCTATTCTATCACAAAATTCAGTATATTATCTCAACTGAATGAAAGGAATCGACTTACATTTGAGCAGCGTTGGGATTTATTGGAAATTTTTTTCCGAAACAAAGACAAAAGCAAATCTTCTTTTCGGATGAGACTCATTTTCATCTTGGTGGGTACGTTAATAAGTAAAATTGCCCTATTTGGGACTCAGACAAGACAAACGTGTACCCCTTATAAATGACTGTTTGGTGCGGCCTGTGGAGAGGAAGCCATAATTGGTCCATATTTATTTGGAAATGAGGACGGCCAGTAGAGACACCTATCGCACCATGATAACCGATTTTTTGTGCTCGCTCTTACCATGATGTGAACAATGTTTGGTTTCAACAGGATGATGCAACTTGCCACTCATCTCAATCGCAATCGATTTATTGCGTTAAAAGTTTAATTTCCATTAAATTAGCCGAAATGCTATGTGAGTTGGCCGCCAAGCGGTTATGATTTGAGACCATTGGACTGTTTTCTGTGTGGCGACAAGTGTTAAAGACAAGTGTTATGTCGACAAACCAGAGACAATTAAGCATTTGAAGGCTAACATTCGTGATGTCATTATCGAGATATGTCCCCATACACTCGAAAAAATTCTTGAAAATTGGTCCAATCGAATGGTGTACGGTACGGCCAGCCATGGCAGACACATGAATGAAATATTATTTCATTACTAACCGGAGCAACTGTACTTGACAACAAAAAAAAAAAAAAAAAATCAAATAAATTTGGCAAAATTTTAAATGGTTTTCGTTTTATTGCATTTGTAAATTTAAACTTTTTAAATTGCTTAACATATATTTTATATATAAATTTCAGATCGAGCTTAGAGAAAATACCGGTTTAAAAATATTTTAAAGCTTTATATGAGAGTATAAGTATTAGTGAAACCAAAAAAAAAAAAAAAAATTGCAAAACATATTCTGATTTTTTATTTCATTAAATCTAACAGCAGGATTATGAAAATAATTTACAAAAAGAAAAAAAAATTAAATTTGTTTCTGTAATATTTAGTAGAACAGATACGGTTAATGAAAAAGGAATAGTTTTGCCACACATACACTACTTAAGAAGCAACACAAAGGTTCATAAAATTAAATAGAGAGAGAGCGAGAGAGAAGGAAAAGCAGCAGCAGTAGATAGAGATAAAGAAACACTTCAACAATTTAACACGAACAAATAAGAGGCATGCAATGCACCATCATTATCATCATCAACGGCATCATCACGAGTTAATGTCACTCATTTTCTAAGGAATCTTTTAGATTAAATGAAATGCAAGAGAAAACAGAGACTAGCATGCAATTTATATGCAACGGTATACAATAAATTGTCAAAAAAGGAGCAAAAATGTAAAAAAAGAACGAAATGAATTTTTGAAAAACTGGGTTAAAATAAGTATTTGTTGAAATGAACAACAATATTCAGTTGCAAAGAACAAAATGAATTTCATTAGTTTTTTAGGGAGATGACAACGCCCGCTTAAATGCTCGCACAAAAATTTTAAGACAAAATGAAGCAAAAACAGATCGACCGACATATAAAGGCAAACAAACGTAAATCATGATTTGTATGAAAATGTATGTCAATGTCGGTAGCAATTCACGTAAAACAAAAAGCCATGCAATACAAAACATGCTGCCAGTTGTTGTTACCTCTTCTCTAAAACTATGAATTTGTGGGTGCACAACACTAGTATAAGCCAAAAACAACCTGCAACATTAAAAATTATCTTTTCTCAATAGCACCAGCAAGAACAACCAAATAACTGCAAAACACAGAACATCAGCAGCAATATCCTGCTGTGAGAGTATTTTTTTAATGAAAACGAGCAAAAACACCACACACACACAATTGCCACAGCTTATTACCCTGTTAACCATCAACCCATAAACCGTAAATCGAAAAAGTACAGAAAAAAGCCTTTCCAAGATAAATAATAACAATAAACACTTGAGTTTTTTTCCTTTCTTTCGTTTTTTGGTAACTGACATCATTACAAAAGCAAATTAATTCTGTTGTAGCACAGTTACCAAGTAATTCATACATTCATTATGCCTGCAAACATACAAACATTACATATTTCCTTCATACATTTAACAATCGGAGTCATCATCACCACGAGTATCACCAGCAGCAGCAGTATCATCTTCTTATTATCTTGCCACACCGAACGCCTTCACATAATATTTCCAAGCCTTTTGCAATTTATCCAGTTTGCTATTCCTATTGTTGCTATTGTTGAATTGTTAACAAAACTTACTTGCACAAACACCAACAATAACAACAATTTTCATATGCAAATGAAGACACACACACACCGTTTCATCTGTCATCGTTTCTAAATTGCTGAATGAAATGGCTTTTCTTATAGCACAAGGAACGAAACAATGGTAAAATGGTCATCCGCAACAAGAAGTTATGCTGCAGAGCTGTTAAGCAAGCAGTCATTCTATTCTCATTTTTTTAAAATCATTTTTATGTCTGTTTCCATGAATATTTAATAACGAACAGAGACTGAGTAACTATGCCATCCAAAGCACAGCCAGACAGACCGACAATCGTCATCATGTGATTTTAGGCTGCCAAAAATCAACATCTTTATTATCTACAGCAGTCTTACAGCCTTAGTTTCAGCATTATCATAATTATCATCATCTTTATATCATTATCATCATTATTATCGTTATCATCATTATGATTGTCTGCAGCATCGGCGTCGTTGCTAGTGCTACAACTGCATTGTCATAACATGTGTTTAAAGTATTTTTTGTTGTTGTATGTTTTCGCAAACTTTTTGGAACGAAATGGAAAATGAAACATTTACTTGGGCTTTCACACAGTCTGTATCAATTAAAAATACACGTTAAGTATTTTGAGAGATAAGGTAAGTGGGGGTGGGGATTGAGTTGAACATTGTGGATGGTGAATACTTAACGTGGTTTATTTTAACAATTAAGCGAAAAATATTGATAGATGTTCGAAAAAGTTCGTCTATAAATTTCGCCAAAAATAAAACACCTTTTTCACATATTTGAAACGCGCTCTATTCAAACAAAAATGTGCCATTTTAATCAAAAATCTCTTGTCAGTTTTGTGGTAAAGCCATTGTGGCATTGCAGTAGAACTTCTAGGTTTTCTGCGCGAAATACTGATCCAATTTACACCATTAAGAGAGTTCTACAGAGTTTGAAACAAGTGATAAATTGAAAATCCACTATCCAAACTATATGATGGATGCAGCAAAACTTCACAGCCAAGCTCTCTCAGTATCTATCGGCTCATCAAAGATGTATGTGTGGTCTGGCGTTGTCTTAATGAAATACAACACTATTTCTGTTGATCAATTCTGGCCGCTTAAATTAAATTGCTTGCTTAAATATCGTTAATTTTTGACAGTAGAGATCAGAGTCAATCGTTTAACCAAGTCGTAGAAGCTCATAATGAACAATATCAATCCTGGCTTCGTTCTTAATCTTTTCGCATACTTTTGTCGTATGTAAACTACTTTTTATCTAGTGTTTTAGCAGTAACTCGTAAATGGGATAACGAACCATTATATTTTTCACTCTGTAGCTTTTTTCAAATGGTTGTGCAATTCCTTGGTAATGAATGTCTAGATCCTTAGCAACGTCCACGCAGCTTATTTTCCGTTCTTTTTATGATTTCAAACCACTTCAGTGCTGTTTATTTACTTTTATCTTCGTCTTCGTAAATTTCTCAATTTATTTTAGCAGCTTGCGAAGCATTTTTAACTGTTCTTTAACAGAAAGGCAAATTATGTCAGTAATGTTCCGAATTTTCTCTTATTTTTAAATGTTGACTACTTTTCACAGAATAAGGCGATGTTAATATGATAATCTTCGAACAAAGTGAAGCTTAAAATGTCACCTCATTCATTAACAAGTGTTTTGTCCGTGGTCTCCAAATTTACTTGGAAGCCTTTTTTTTCTCCGTCACTCTTTAGCGAGCATATTAGCTTAACATAAAGCATCCATTGCTTTCTTTAATCAATTTGATCTTTCAAGCCAAGTAGATTGTGGATTAGTCAATCCACTGTAGCTCCCTCCATATGATTTTGCGTAGTGGTGAAGATCCTTGCTAATTGATGGTGATCTTTACTTTAGCATTGTAATTTTTGCTCAACAAGTGGCGTGTTTTCCTGATTATTCGTCTGATGTTTGTCATCATCGTGAGAGATATTCGGAAAGGTCAGGGGGGGGGGGTTTCTTTTTATTTTTTTAGATGTCTGTAGAGAAGTTAAAGCCCTTTTATTAAACATTCAAAACCAAAACTACATTTTTTCTTCATCATGTCCTCTGCTGGGGCTCGAACCTGGGTCGTTTGTGTTGTTATGTGTGCGCTCTAAACACTATACCACGCCACCCATCCTTGGAAGCCTTAAGCTACCCGTTTAGTGAACAGACCCATAACAGAGGCCGAAAATCAAGACATGAGAGAGTCCCAGGAAGATGGTCACCTGAGTTCATGAGTTTTTCACGTGAGCACACATTCACCCACGTCTGACCTCCCATAATAGTTACAGAGTAGGTGCTGTACCTCTTCTATCTTATCATGCTAGTTCCTACAGAAGCCATTCCCAGGACGTTCCATGCGCTCCGACATGCACCCCCAGTTATTATACGGATATAGTAGCCCGATCAATCCTCTTCCCCCAAAGAAGAGACCTTGTCTTTAGACAGAGAAAGTCAAAGCATTCTGGATATTCAACAAGATGCCCGCATGATTAAAATCCATATTAGTTCAACAAGATGTCTTTCTAGTTGAGCCAGTGAGCGAATACAGCTGGGAAGGTATTTGCACACCTGAAAATGCACTTTACTTCAAAAACTAGAACAATATATTCTTAATTGCGAAGGGGAATAAACTACAGCGGGAAACTAAAAAGATGGAGATATTTTGTGGAAGCCATGTGCTCCGAAAAAGGTTATGAGTAAAATAAAAAGTAACATCATACAAAAATCCATTTCGGCTTCTAAGTGGCACGCATACGATATGTCCAGTCTTCCATGAATATGACTCATAAATTAGGCTAAATTGGTTTTGAGGACCGCTGTGATTTGTGGCTTACTAACTGGTTCAACTCCACGGCTTTTGTGGTCAGTTCGCATCACCTACATGTGAGATAACCATGCCATCCAATTGCTTGTGTATGGCATGTAGCGCCATTCTCTTAAAACCACATGTCGTTTGTGATTATATCATCTAAGTTATGCCAAAAGAAGTGGCGTCGACTATGATGTGTTATCCAATGTCATTCTCATGCAAATATGTGGTAATGAGGCCGGCAGTATGGAATCAATACCAATTAGTGAGGTTAGGTTCTGAAGCTTGGTCTGTAACTGCTGCAATAAAAGTGAAATTGCATATAATTTTCGATGAATCTTGAGTTTCGTCATCGTAAGAATGTTGATTCATTATTTTAAATTTAGAATATTCAGAATATTCTGAATGTTCTGGCCTTTTCATTCTATGGAAAGGAAAAAGTATCTTCTTAGGTTTGGAGGAGGCCGATTGGACTACTTTCTGGCATAATTATTGGGTCGCATGTAAGAGCGCATGGGACGCCCTATCTACTGGGGGAGCTGTAAGGGTGAGGAAGAAGAGGAATCGGTACAACACCTTCTCTGTGATTCCCCCGCACTATGGGACTTGAAACTAAGCCACATAGATGCATGTCACTTCTGTAATCTGAACTGTCTTTGCTTCTTCAAAGGTACCGGTAGGCATATATAATCTAATCTAAGAAACTAGTGCTGTAGATAGAAGTTAATTATAAGATGATTTTCTCCGGTACAGTTATAAACATCCTTTCTTTGGAATTAAATTGAACATAATTTTTACCATTTTTGTATAGCAATTTGATCAAGTGAGCTTTGATTGAACAAAAATCGATACAATGACATCACTTTACTTTTTTTTAACTGGACAAGCATTCGTGTTTTAAGTCCAGGAAAAAAAATATCTTTTTATTACCTTACCAATCTATACACTTGCACAAGCTGTTTATTTATAGTGCATAAATTGAAGCATATCTGTACTTATACACTTACATTCACTCTTATGCTCTTCCTCTCTCTCTCTCTCTCTCTCTGTCCCATAACACGATAAATTTCTTAAACACCCAACACATATGTGTCTTAAAATTTATGTTTATTATTGACGAATTTTCTCTCCTTCTGGTCGAATTGGTCTCTAATTCCATTTTTTTTCATTATTTAATAAATTAAATAATTTAATATGTCGTTTCCATTACTTCTCTTCTACATATGTATGTGGGTATACTAGTATTGAAAAATAAATAGAAAAATGTGCTCACTTTATGTTGCAACACCTCTCTCACACTGTCACACTTACTCGTATTTACTTACGAAAGTGAATTGGTGTGTTCATAGCTTTGCTAAAGCTTTCCATTTCATTTAATATGCTGTTTTAGTTTTTCGTTTTAATGCATTTTACAAATATGTATGCAATAATAACAACCATGGCAGTACCAAAGTCAACAACAACAATAACAGCATGGATTTATAACATAACGAAAAAAAAGAGAGCATAGAGAGCATATAACATTGAAATATTATGTTTATGTTGCCACATTAAATATTATTTAGTCAACAAGGTCATAGCATAACAAATATGTGCTTTTGTTCTCTCTTTCTCCTTTTCTCTATCTCGGCTGCAGGTACTTACACACACACATGTATATAGCTTAACTGTATTAATATAATTCAATTGTTAGCTGGATTGTGCTGCAAGCATGCATGCTTTTATAGTTACACACACATTAACAACCATAAGTGTTGGTATATTTCAACAACTGTCGATGATTTGTTGTCTCTTGCAATTTTTAAAGAGGGTCTCTTCTCTTTGCTTAACCATTTTGTTGTTGTTGTTGTTTTTTTCAATATTTTATTTTAATTGCACTGAGAGAAATAAAAAAAACTGCTTACAAAAGTGCAAAGGAATTGCTGGCAAAACTACGAACATTTGAGAACACAGCACGGCACAGCCATGCACCCCATCTCTGGGCTGCCTATAATTAATGTTTTTGATCTCTTTTTGTTCATGTTTTTTCCTTATCAGTATCTTTTTATGCATCTCAGGTTTATTAAAATAAAATTATAAAAGACTGTTTTTCACACGATTCATTATTTTATAAGTTGTTCTCTTGTTTTTTTTTCTACAGCAATATATTTTTAAAACTATTAAAGCAGGATAATACTTATAATATAACAATTTATTGCAAATATTATAAATTAAAGAAAACTTAATATAAAGAATTTAAAAATCAAAATATTTGTGTTATACATTGGCATTCTAAGGAAAAGTTATCTTAATGGTCGTGAAAAATTACAGAAACCTTTTCCAAAAAAATAGTAATAATAATAAAATTACGAGGGTAGTTTTATTACCTTCAAATTAAAATATTCCTCAAGATTCTTTAAAATAGGATTTTACTTCATCTTTTGAATGATACACAGCGCAAAAGCGCTGCGAACGTTTGTATCGAAAAATGCGATGCAGCGCAAAAGCGCCGCGTGTTTTAGTTGTTTCATAAATTTTAATTTTCAAAACAAACCAAAAAAGAAACAAAAAACGTAATGTTAATATATTATGTATACTATTGCTTATTTACATTCAAAACTAACATTTTTTCTCTATAATACACGAAGAATTATTAAAATTGATTGATAATTGTCTAAATGAGAGCATTTCATTTGACATTATTTTGTCCTTTAAAATATGTATAGAAACTTTTATACATTCCTACTTTATTTTTAAATTGCTTAGCACTAAAACGATTAAATATTTCAATATCCTTATTCGACTTCATTAAAACATAGAGCAAATGCCCACAACTACTTCTCCTCGAGTCGCGAATACCAAGCTTTCAATTTTCCGTGAGTCTGGCTCATTAACTAGACTGTATGTGACCACTTACATGAGCTATGTCAGGTTTAAAAGCCTTTGTGGTTTTTGGCTTATTCGCATAGACATTCATGTCATGTTCACTTGAAACATAGGGTGGGCAATTTAAGAGTATAAATTTGAATCAGCGGCAATACTTACGTCATTCTATTTTATTACAAAATTCAGTATATTATCTCCACTGAAAAAAATGAATCGATTTGCGCTTGAGCAACGTTGGGATTTATTAGAAATATATTTCCAAAACAAAGAGAATTGGTCTAAAATTGCAAAAAAAATAAAAAAAAAATTCAAAAATCATCTTTTCGGATGAAGCTCATTTCCATCTTGGTGGGTATGTTAATAAGCAAAATTGCCGTATTTGAGGCTCAGAAAACCCAAACTTGAAAACCCAAACGGAAGCCAATGCACCCAATCCGAATGACTGTTTGGGGCGGCTTGTTTAGCGGAGGCATCTGTGGTCCCTATCTCATATTTCGCAACCATTACGGTCAATGGAGACACCTATCGCACCGTGATAACCGATTTATTTATTTATACCCGCTCTTCATGGTATTGATGTGAACGATGTTTGGTTTCAACAGGATGGTGCAACTTGCCACACATCCCATGCCACAATCGATTTATTGCGTCAGTTGATGTCAGTTGGCCGCCAAGAAGCTGCTATTTGACACCGTTGCACTATTTTCTGTGGGGCGCCGTTAAAGAAAAGTGTTATGCCGACAAACCAGAAACAATTGAGCATTTGAAGGCCAACATTCGTATCGAGAAAAAGTTCACTGAAATTGATCCAAACGAACGAGCTACTGTGAGGCCAGCCGCGGCAGACATATGAATGAAATAATATTTCATTTCTAACCAGAACAATTGTACTTCAAAACAACAAAATAAATATGGAAAAATTTCAAGCCGTTTTTGTTTTATTGCATTTTGAACTCTTAAATTGTACACCCATAGTTCTTACATAATTAGTTCATTCATAATTCAAACCCAAATTATGACCGAAATTGTAACAATTCAGTCTTTCTGTGGATAATTAAAAAATCACTTGCTCTGGTTATATGTTTATATAGAAATCAGCACTATCTGCATTTAAAACATCACCAATGTTACAAATTATTTCGGAAAATTATAGTTACAAACACACAACACAACATACAACCCACCGTAAACATCGCCAATGTGTTTCCTAATTTTTATCGAGTGTTTGTCCACGCTAAATGTGTTTATTTAACTTCTTAATATAAAAAAAATAGTTTACTGGCAAAAAACAAAAAAAGAATGAAAAAAGTAGAAAAAAATAATGAAAATGAATTACTAAGATACCATATGAACGGGTTAATTCATGTATGTAATTCGAACAGCGAGCACAGTAGTTCAAAGTTTCGTGTAAACATACAATTTTTTTTCCATCATTTCTCTTGGGAGTATGGCATGGCTTTCTACAGTCTCCATTGCTTTACTTCAGTTTTTATTAATCAGTTGATTTAAAGCTGGAAGCTAAGTAGATGATCAGTTTAGTGTAGCTCCTCTACTTTTCCCCAGTAGGTGGCGTTTTTTTCCTGATCATACGTGTGATGTTTGTGTTTGTCGCCAGAAGTAACCTGGAATGTTCGGGAGGAGCTTTATTTGGATGGATTGTCTGCAGGAGGCGTTTAAGTTACCTTAATAAAAACACTCGAAAACCGCATTTGAACTTTATAGTCATGTCCCCTGCTATAGATTCGAACCTAGGCTACTAGTGTTGTCTTCGAGCAACAACTACGTCACGCCACCTCATACTAGAGAGGTGTCAAGTACCTCAATCTTGCTGATCAAATCGCATTACCTGTACGAGAGTTGTTCATGCCATCTCACCGTTGACAGTAATAACGTCTTCAAAGGAATACGGAGTAATATTTCTATTAATAATTCCGCCAGGACTAAGTGACTTTTCATAATGGGTTCTACAATTTTGTTTACTGATCTACCCATTTATCCAGGAATGGATCTCTTTGCTGAAGACAATTTTTTAATGAAAATAGAGTCAGTTTCCATCTGCTAAAAGATTCATTAGAGAATCCTTAGCTTGCAGATCTAAATCGCGACGCAAAATTCGCCCAGTTGTAGTCTGCGAAAAGACAAGCTCTTGTAAGCAACGCTTTAATAAAATGACCCTATTAGACGACACTTAAGCATTATTCATAGTGATAAAAAATTCATGTTGAAGTGTTTATATTTCAGTATTTAAACATTCAATATTTCCCAAACCGTGTGTACAAATTCTTTATAAATAAAACCATTAAATCTGAGTGTAAACAATTAAGTTTGTCGTTTAAATAAACGTTTACCACCTGCATTTCATCGATTGATACATCAGCACAACACTGGCTGGTAATACAGTAATTTTGTTGTTGTTGTTGCTGTTTCTTATCAGTGTTTAATTTTACCACAGTGTATTTTATTTGAATTCTTTAAATCCCAAAACAGTGTTAAATGCCGCAAAGCCGAAAATGCACGTGGTTATTTGACCAAACTGTGCTCTTGCACAAATACAAATGCAAACAGCAAATATATACACTCTATTCACATAAACTTACAACACTACATACACTCGCGCACACATACAAAGAGAAAATGTAATGGCAATAACAAAAAAACAAAAAATAAATGTTGAACATTTACAGAGAGATAACACTATGGCAGATAAACACATACACACACACAGTTGTTTAAATATAAACCAGCAGGAAAATAAACACAGAAAAAACAACAACAACAACTAAAACACGCATTTGTACCCTCCACAGCAAGAACATGGCAACAATAAAACAGATGACTTGTTTAAACTGAAGCACACAGCCATAGTCACACGCTTATACGACTGCACTTACAACAACTACAATAAAGACTAAACGAAACGAAACAAACATTTTGTTTTGTTTTGTCACATTTTATGCTTCTTTTTTTTAGGTACTGTTATCAGTTATTTTATACTCTTTTGTAGTTTACATTCTCTCTCTCTCTCTCTCTCTCTCTGGCTCTGTACGCCTGTGAGTACTTTAACGTAGACAATGGCAGCATATGTACGAGCACGTAATTCTACTTTATACACATGCACACTCGTTTATCATTTATTTTCTCCAATGGATACATGTGTATCGTTCGCTAGACGTTAAGCAGTGTTGCTGCACTTTCGTTACCAGCTTTTCTATTGTATACTCGTCTATTATTGCTGCTGGTGTGTGTAATATTTCTATTGTTTTGGTGTTATCATGCGCAGCAGCAGCATAAAGCAGAATAATTTTGTTACCAACAAAACAGTAAAACGTTTGTTTCTGTTCGTTTTCATTGTGATACGAACAGAATGAACTTAACAGGGAATAAAAATTACTAATAAAGACGACTACCATTATGATAATAACGATGATGGTAACGATAATGATAATTACGAAGATGTTCATGATGATAATAATGATGTTGGCGCAGGCAAAACGTATAAAAGGCCTGTGATGCGTTCTAAAGAACATCACTTTTATTTGAAACGCGCCAAACAACACTCTGGTCAAGCCAACTCTGAGCGAATTCAAACCACTACAACTACGACGACGGTATTACAAACAAGTGAGTGCAAGAAAAACAAAATCATAATTTACGTGGAATTTATCGTAAAACAAAAAATAGTTTTTTTTTCTGTTCTAAAAAGGAAAAACATAACAAATAAACAGGCAAAACGTTCATTGCATATAATTGTGTGGCATTTGTGAGAATTTTATTCAAATTTAAAATTTGAATAATCAAAAGTGTGTGAGTGAGTGTGCGTGTGTGTGTGTGTGTGCGATTGAAACAAAAGTTGGTGAGTTTATTTGAGGAAAACAATGAGGACTTTTTTGAATAATTATTGTTTCCAACTAAAACAACTGTTAGAAAATTGCATTCAATTTAATTTTTTAAAACGTGCTTTTCATTATAAAACAAAAAAAAAAAAATCAAATCAAATTTTATTTGGCAAGAAAAATGAAAGAATATGCATAAAATAGAAACAATTGCAACCGAAATTAAAACGTTAAAATACATTTTTCCGTTGTGTGGAAAAATTAGAGCCTGTGGCTGTTGTTCTTTTTTTTCTATTTGCTACTGCAATAAAAAGTGGAAAAAACATGCAATTGTTTATTTCTATTGGCAAATGAAATTTCAATTACCAGTTCTCTTCTATTTGAATGGGGTTAACCGATGGTCTTTCGCCAGAGGAATGTGGCCGAGTACATGCATATCTGGTTTTTGAAAACTGAAAATGTTAAGAACTTTAAATGGTTGCCACAAAATTCAATATTTGAGGAATATGAGTGAGGCCGATAGATCAAACAATTTCAATTCAAGCAAACATATACCGTTTAAATTTAATATCATTTTTGTTTGTTTATTTGAAAAATGTAGCAAAAATTTTGTGGCAACGGTGGCGCAATCATTTCTACTAATAAATAAATAAAAAAAAAAATGTAAAAATTCATTTGTTGTTAACGTTTGGATTAAGTTGTATTTAAGGCCAAATTTAAGCAAAAAACAAAACAAAAATTTTATTTTAATTTTATTCAAATTTAAGTAAAATTGAAGACTTTTTCTTTCTATCCTTTTACCTTAAAGCCATATAAAAGCAGCTATAAATTGCCGGATTAATTTAGTAGCTCAAATTTGAATGTATGACACCTTTTTGCATGTACAGTCATCAAAAAGTCTAATCCTATACATCGCTTTCTATTAGCAATACTGATTGAAATTGTATAATAATTTAAAAATCTCATCACTTGTTTTATCCTAAAAAGAGATCCTGAGATAGCTTTTGCAAGAACTTTTAGCTTCAGAATAAATTCTCATCAATCCTTTATGAATGTCGACTTAAATTGTAGTAGATATTGAGTGCTCGGTAAGGATCGCTTACAAATTTAACGAAAAATGAAACACCTTTTTCTCTTATTTGGTGCTTTGTTAAACCAAAAATGTGTCATTTTAATTGATAACCTTTTGGCATTTTCAAGCTAAAGCCACTATTCTATCGGTATAGAACTTATGGTTTTTCTGAGTGAAAAACTAATTCAATTGCATTCTGCAGATCTCTACGGTACTTAAATTTACGCCATTAAGAAAGTTCTAAAGAACACGAACTAAATGTTGATTTGAAGGTGTAAGGTTAGGAATATATGGTGAAGGTATAACAACATCTCAGCTAAGCTTTCTTAGTCTGTGCCGGTTCATCAAAGATGTGTGTGTTGTGTGGCGTTGTCAATTCTGGTCTTTTTAATTACATTACTCGCTTCAATCTTGTTAAGTGTTGATAGTAGAAATCAGTATCAATTGTTTGACTGGGTCTTAGATGCTCATAATGAACGAGAACCTTGTAATCGCATCGAACATTTTGCATTACCTTTTTTGGTATCAATTCTGGCTTTGCCGCCATCTGGGAATTTTCACCTTGCTTCGTCCGTGATCGTTTTCTGATATTATAGTACTTGAAACAAATTTATCGCCCATAACACTATGCAACAAATGGAAAAAAATTTCTGACTATGGATAGCCATTATATTTTTTTGATGCGCTATGGTCGCCGAATTTCAAAAATTGTCAGCATTTCAGATTCTATTCTAAAATGTGAAATATTTTAAGAGGTTGCTTCATACCTATTATGATAACTTTGAAATGATCTATTTGATTTCGTTAAGCCATATGTTAAAAAATTCCAAATTACATCAGCTTTAAGTCATTCTAATACCATTTTTTATTAAAACCAATGTGTTTGGAGATATTAAGAAACAAATTATATATATTTTTTTAAATTATGAAATTTTTAATTTCTAAAAATTCATAAAAAACAGAAAGTAGCAAATATTTGCCAGTAAATACATATATTATTCCCAATAAAGTAAAAGTACCTTCACCGTAATTGCAGAAAATCCCACTGAGCGTATGGTGATATTTATGAATTATGAAAAATATCGCTTATACGATACAAATTACATACAATCAGAAAAGAAAAATCTTTTTTTCCAAACCAGGTACTTTTACTTTATTGGTATTTACCAATCGATTTTTGTGAATTATGGTTCATTTTATTTTTAAAGGGTCCACCAAATAATTTTTTATTTTGAAAATGCTATAAACAAAAACTACTGAATATTTTCTCAAATTTCTTTTTTTATTTGAAAGTACAATCCTTCCGGTTAATAATGGAAAATAATTTCATTCAAATGGCTGGCCATGCAGTGGCCTACACGATCGATCCAATTTTTAAGCACATTATCGATTGTGTTCAGCTGTATTTCACCAATAGCTTCACGAATATTGTCCTTTAAAGCGGCAATTGTTTCTGGCCTGTTGGCGTAATACTTATCTTTAACGGCAACCAACAAATAATAGTCCAACGGTGTCAAATCGCAGCTTTGAGGTGGCCACACGACATCAGCTCTGCGGCTGATAATGCGATCTTCAAAAACAGGGCGCAAAAGATAGAATGTAGCTTCGGCTGGTGGCATGTAGCGCCGTCCTGTTGAAACCAAATGTTGCTAATATCCTCCTCTGCAATTTCTATGAACAAAAATTCGTTCAACATGGCCCGATAGCGATCGCCAATGACTGTAACGGCCACTCCTTGCTCATTTTCGAAAAAAAATTGCCCAATTATGCCTCTGGACCAAAATCCGCACCAAACAGTGACTCGTCTTGGGTGTATCGGCTTTACAATGTCTGCGTGCTGGTTTTCTGTGCCCCAAATGTGACAATTTTGCTTGTTTACATACCCGCCAAGATCAAAATGAGCTCCATCTGAATACATCGCACACATTCTGCAACATTACCATGATTTTCAAAGTAATGTCACCATATTTCCCAGCGTTGTTCCAGCGTATACACAACCATATTCATTCAGCGGAAGGGGAAAACTAATTATCTGTCAAATCAGACATGAGCTAAGTATTACCATTCACGAAATAAGCACTAGTTGAAAAAAAACGTTAGATGGCCGACCCTTTATATTATTCCCAATAAAGTAAAAGTACCTTTACCATAATTGCAGAAAATCTCACTGAGCGCATGGTGATATTTATGAATTATGAAAAAATATCGCTTCTACGACACCAATTACATACAATTGGAAAAGAAAAAATGTTATTCCAAACCAGGTACTTTTACTTTATTGGTATTTACCAATCGATTCCTATGAATTATGGTTTATTTTATTTTTGTTATAGGCAACTTTATGAACAAATAGTCAAAATTTCATAATTTAAAAAAAAAGAAAATTTTAATTTGTTTCTCAATATCTCCAGAAAAATTGCTTATATTAAAAAATGATATTAGAATAACTCAAAGCTAATATAATTTGGAATTTATTGACATATGAATTAACAAAATCGAATAAGTTAATTCGAAGTTATAATAAGATGTATTGAGCAGCCTCTTTAAAAACCTCACATTTTAGAAAGAAATTTAAAAAAAAAAAACTTATCTATAGATTCCAAAATGCTGATGATTTTTGAAGTTAAGCGACCACAAAAAACATAGTGATTATCCAAGATCAGAGAATTTTTTCTATTTGTTGCATAGTGTAATTCACAAATGGAATATCAATTCATTATATTTACAACTATGGCATCCAAACATATAGCTTTTTTGTGAATCGCAATTTCTCTCTGTTAATTCATGTGACACTCAAACGTCAATCTTTACGGTACATCCAGCTTTCTGTAAATGATTGATAAATGTTTTGTGATGAATGTTCAGTTTGGTAGCAACACCCACATTGCTTATGAGTCGACCTTTCTCATTCTTTTCCATGATTTCCTTGACTTTTTTAGTGATTGGTCGATCAGATGGAGGTGCTTTTGTATCATCATAATATTCGGAACGAAGATGAACAAATCATTTCGCTACTATTTTTTTGGTTATATTGTCGTCCTGTCAAAAATTTTACAAACTTTTTTAGCAGCCTGCTACGCATTTTTAGTTTTGCTTTAATAGAAAAGCTAAACATGTTCCGAATTTGAATTGACTATATTTTAAACCTTAATAAGTTTTTACAGAATAATGCGATCTTAGTAAAGTATTTCAACAAAGTAAAGCTTAAAATATCACCATTTAAAAAAGCTTTAGTGTTGTCTAATGCACTTAACATTACCGAAGATATTAAATTTTAAAGCCTTCTACCGACAATTTGTAAGAAAATATTAGAAATCGAACAGATTTGTTCAATTTTGTTTTATATGGTCCTTTGCGGAGTCCTTATTATACTATTTTTTTCAAATTGATTTATTTCAGAGGGAATCATAGGTCCTATGGGAAGCAATTTCTTACGCCACCTGTTTTCTCTAAGTTTGTTATGGTTTTCAATTTACCAACTTGCCTATCGCTTACAATCTATGACTACTATTGTTATGTCATTATTTGGTTTTCGGAGGGAATGCTTAGTCCATCTCCATTTAATTCTCATTTTGCAGTTTTTTATTGGAATTTGATGTGTTTTTTAGTATAAAGAGTAGTTGGTTATCGCGGCTCTGCGGAATATTTTTAGTATGCTTAGTAGAAAGCGGTTAATAAATAGCTGGTTTATGTGATTCGCAAGCGTGTGAACCCTATTTAGAAATGTTACTTTCGGTTTGGACGAAATTGTACTCATAGTAGTGTATGACTAGGTGGACGAGGTCTTTTACCTTCGCCGTCTGCATTACACACCATGTTGACATAGGCATATCCGCGTTCTGTGTCTCTAGAGTCGCCAGAACCTTTTCCGTGCTCACATCAAGACTTTGAGGGAAGTAGCCTCACATAATATGTGATTTGGGGAGTTCGTCTTCCTTCACCACCTTCAAACTCACCTGGCAGTTCTTCTGAATAAGTCTGAGCATCAGCTATTCTGCAGTTGATTCGTTGTTACAAATCAAAATCATTTATCCAGGTTTTTACTCGCAGTGGCTTCGCGCAAAATACAAATAAACAATCGCCTCTTGAATTTGTCTCATTTGAATATGATTCAAGAGAGCGTTGACGATGTCTAGAGGGACCAATTCAATTCAGCAAAACAGTTTTGTATTTAACTCTTAAATATTATAGTTCCTATATGAATTAGTACGCAAAAAGGCATCTAAACTTCAAAAATATGCAAAAAATTGGATGAGAAATGTATTTTGCGTGAGAAATACACAGACTTCTCATTGTTAATTCAATGGTATATACTACTCTGATCAAAAAGTTTCTAGAATAATCACCGCGTGGCAATTCCATAGATGCATGGGATGCATGGATCCCACATAGAGATGGATGTACGTAGATTTTGCAAATGTCAAGTTATGACGCTAAGATTTAGTGAGAATATCAACAACAGTTGTACCAACTTAACAAAAAAAAAAGAAAAACTCAAATTGGAACGATGTGACCGCCACAGGGGGTTATTCTGGAAACTTTTTAAACAAGGTTGTGTATCATATAAAAAATCTGTTTATTTTATATTCAATTCCGCTCGGAAAGTTAAACTTTGGTTAATATTTAGCTAACGTATCAGCTTATAAGTGCATGAAGGTACGCAGAAAAATATCATCAGAAAAATCAGAAAAATATCATCAATACCCAGAGTATATTAGCTGTAGCATCACCTTATTAAAGCGATTCATAATTTTCGGTAATGAACGTATACTTAATACAAGACTTGTAATAACATTCATACGCACCGTAGCACTCTTATTGATGTTCAGGTTAAAAAAACAATACACATGTTCATAAGGAGAAATATTTTAATTTTTTTTATATATGATTGCCTATTAGAGATGCCTGTTGATGATGATGAAGATTTGAAATGATTAATGGTTTTGTAAGTTTACCTGAGTTGTTTACAAAACTTTATAAATTTATCAACATTTTTTTTTATTTGATAATTATTCACTGTTAACATGATAACATAATCAGTTCTTTTTGCAAACATTTCTGACAAGTGTTGCCTTGTTAGATTTTATACAATATATTCATACATATTTATATTAAATTTATTTTTTATATATAATTTTATAAAAAAAGGCAATTGATTTTTTTAAAAAATTCTTGTAAAAATTAAAACTAAAATGTAGTTGAAGTAAAAGTTGTTAAATTTTTGCATAAAATTATTTTTAAAAATTTGTTTATTAAGCGAGAAAGAAAAAAATCAAAATTTAGAAAATTTTCGCTACACAAGTGAAACTTATTTAAAATAAACATTTGATATAAACTATAAATAAAACAAAAAGTTTTTCAGAAAATTATCTTAATATTTTTTATTATCATAGAAGAATCTATGAAAATTATGTGTTAAACATAACACCGGCCAAATGCTCACCACGGCTTCGGTGGCATATCTCAATCCGTCAGTCCATACTTTCAGAGACATATTTAAGGTTCAATGTCGCTAATGTGTCGAATTATCTCATCCTTTAGCTCTTGAATTGTTCTTGGCTTATTGACGTACACTTTTCTTTAAAAAACTCTCAAAGAAAGAAGTCCAACGGTTTCAAATCACATGATCATGGTAGGCGATTAACATCGCCATAATATGAGATAACACGGCTATAGAATTTCTCGTGCAAAAGTGCTACAATTCTCTTTGAACCACATTTTGTCCTAGTCCATATCCTCAGTTTCTGGCTACAAGAATCTAGTTATTATCACGCGATAGCGAACACCATTCACGGTAACTGCATGGCCGACCTCATTTTGGAAGAAGTACTATGATACCGCCAGCCCATAAACAGTCACTCTTGTGGTTGCATTCGCCCTTCAACAATCACTCGTGGATTTTCATTTACCCAAATGCGACAATTCGGCTAGTTAACGAATCCACTGAGGTGAAAGTGTACCTTGTCGCTGAAGATTGATTTACTTTGTAAAGCCACCATTCACTACTCGGCATATTGACGACGCTTGAAATGGTCAGTAGGCTCCAGCTCTTTAGTCAATTTAATTTTGTAAGCATTTAAATTTAAAGATTTATTCAAAGTAATGTTCGTGAGATGTTGACGGCTCTTGTGCCAAACTATGGCGAAAAACAGCAATGCTTTCCGCAGAACGAACTTGGCGAGCATGCATGTAAATTCAAATCTCTATTCAAAATTCGCGTCGCTGATGTTCGTGAGATGTTCAATTGTTGCCCACCATGAGAAGTCAAGGTTGTTGGCTCCTCTCCCACACTATTGCGAACAACAGCAATGTGTTCCGCAGAATGTACTGAGCGAGCAAGCGTAGGTGTTCCAATATTTTCTAGAGACCCGGTTTCCTGAAATTAGCGCACATTTCTTCTGATTATAGACACAGTTTGTTGATTATCTTGACCAAAAAATCACGAAGTGCACGAAATACATTTTGATTTGAGCCGCTATATTCGTAAAAGCGCCCTGCTCAATTGTGTACTAGGCGAACATGCACAGGTGATCCCATTTTTTCTAGAGACCAGGTTTGCTGAAATTTGTGCACATTTTTTCTGATTGTAGACATATTTGGCCGATTATCTTGACCAAAAAATCACGAAGTGCACGTAATGCATTTTGGTTTGAACACTTATTTTCGTAAAAGGCTTCAATAATCTGAACGCGCAGCTCAATTGTGTACCACTCTATAGTTGAATTTGTCAAATAATGAAACAAAGAAATGTCAAATTAAGTTGGGCAAAAAACTTGACGTTAAGATATGACTCACAATTAACATAATGCATAATGGTTGGACCGCCGTTTATCAATCAAGCGAAATTCTATTCAATGTAACAGTCGACAAACGTTTTGCTACTAAGATATCAACAAGTAAAATGATGAAATTGTCATGGTATTCTAATATGTCATCATCTTACACACTCTTAAAGCATTAAAGATGATGTACAGTCTCTTTTTATCAGGTGGCGTGACTTGGTTTAGTGATTAAAACACACGCATAAAACACAAACGGCCCAGGTTCTTATTCCCAGCAGAGAAAATGAAGAAAAATAATTAATTGCGGTTGCAAGTGTTTAATAGAGGGACTTTAACCTCCCTCCAGAATAATATATCTAAAAGGAAGGCCGCTGGGGAAAAAATTAAAAATGTTAAGTAAGGATTACCACCACCACTTAGGAAGGATCTTCACCACTACACAATTATATGGAGGCGAGCTACAGTAGATTAATCCATCTACTTGGTTTTAAAATCAACTTGATTACAGAAACCGAAACTGAGTAATGTATACTTCGTAGAAAGCTAACCTGCTCCCAAAAGATCTGATGTCGTAAAAAAGCAGTTTTAAGGCCAATAACTGTATAATTTTTTACAGGCCATTGATGATTGTTTCATGCCAATATTTGATATAAAAATTGTTAAAATTCTCTCTCTCCATAACCCAACTGCTAACGCAACCTCTGGCGAACAAATATGCCCATTTTCAAACCATTTACTTAAACGTTTAAAAAATTATCGCTATTTTTCCGCTTTTGTTACAAAATTTGTCTGTTTTTAAGTATCATTTTGGTAAGATTTTCTTTATATTTCAAAAAATTATGCATTTTTTTTTTTAAATATTCAAAAAATAAAAACTTACTACGAGCGTCAGGATAGCAGTGTAGTTCTCACTTGAAACGAGCACAATAAAATGGGGGGAAAAAGGAAAATATTTAAATTGAGTTTTTCTTTTATTTCACTGGCAGGACAAGCCCAATGAAACACAATGTAAAAAAATGTAGAGAAAAAAGGGACGTATTTTAAGGCTTTTTTCAAGTGTAATGAATTGTAGTGATTTATCATGGTCGTGTAGAGTTTTAACACACAAAACAGAATGTGAATAAATGAGTGAAAAGTCCACAACAAAAAAGCAGAAAAATCTCATAAAAAATTCAAAAGTGAACAACACAGAACAAAAAATTCCAAACAAAACCAACCTGCAAACAAGCAGTTTAGCAAATGTTTTGTATTTAAGTTTGATATTAAAATACCCTATAATAGGTAAATGAGATGTATACTGGGGTACATATGTTTAAAATTACATATCAAATAGACGTTGTGTTCTAAATTATTTTCTGCTCTAATCAATCGTTTTTTTTTTCTCTTTTTAAGATGAAATTTATATCAATTGCGTGGCACAGTCTTTGTAACCTCTTATCTAAAGTTACTGAATGATTGTCGCCCACACTTGCTTGTTCTTTTTTTGCTGCATTAGAAGATATTTTGTTTAAGATTTCTTTGATCATCTCTAATGTATGCAAATTTGTCTTAATTGAATATAAAAGTTTTTCTTTTTTTTTCTTTTATTAGTGCCCTCAAAAGTGCATTTCAACAATTAAATTTAACTTTTTTAAGCAAAATGCAAATTAATTCATTGGGGGACTGAGACACTTTATTTGTAATAGTTTGTAATTGAAGTTATTATGCAATTTAAAAAAATTGTTTATAAAATGTTTCCTCTTCTGAGAATTTTTAGAAGCATTTCTTAGAAATAAACTGTTTGCAGCGATTTATTTATCACTAGACTTTACGTTCGAGTGATGTTTACGTCTTCGAATTTCGGTCTATTTTGGCAGTTGATCTGTTCTTGCACATAATTCTTGCCAGAATATGCGTACGATTTGCCGCAGACATCGGTTTGGCTGCATGCCATATTGGGTAGCCATACAAGCCAGCAGCTTTTACTCAAGTGCCAAATATTTTGAGTTTGGTGCGCCTTGAAATGAATGCAGACTGACAATTTTTTTCAGCACTCGAAAACCTTTATCCTTCCTTTGTGATGCGGAAACTTAAATCATCACTTGCTCCACGATTGCTGAAAATAATTCTTCCCAAGTAGGTTGGATATTGTCGGTAGCTTGGTTTTCGCAATATTTACCCTAAGACCTGCTTTAGCTGTACTTTTGCTCAGATGCTGAAGTTTAAACTCGACTTTTCGCAACTAACTTATAATAAATGAAGTACAGACTTGAAAACCTGCTGAATACGCTAAGACAGCTACTATGCAGTCAACTTTAGAGCCTTTTTAGAGTGTAGTTAAGTAATCCCAAGGCAACTTGTTTTTTATCCCACAAAGAATCTGCAAAAAAGAAAAAGAAAAAAATGTGATAGTAGGGCAATTTACTAGAAGAAGACTGACTTAAGTAGCATTTAGGTAATGAGCTTCCTTTAGTGACAACAGCTGATAGTTTTGACAAGTAGTCCTCCCTTAGTGTGGTCTAGCAAAAGCCTCTTTAGTCGGCGCTGACATCTTCCTTACTTCATATGTCGTATGTCTTCAATCCTTTCTGCTTAATTTCCTTTTAGCCTAGAGTTCCCATTTTACTCCCTAAATAAATATAAATGTTATGCTACGAGTGCGGGTCAATAAGTACGTAAACTTTTGAATGAAATACAGGTTCTTGCACTGAGAAAACAAAGGTGTTCTAAAACTTTTAAGGGCTGATATCAATTTGAGAACGAGTAGTGAACAATATTTTGTTAACTTTCAATATCAAATCAAACTTAATGCGTAATAAGAATAACAACAAACGATATAAAAATACCCGAAGTTTATAAATTAAAAATGATCTGCTATTACATTAAGAACGAGTCGTTATCAAATCATAAACGATTTAGTATCAAATTAAAAACGAAATTGACATAAAAACCGGTCCGTTATAAAAATGAGAACAATCGGTAACTAAGTAAGACGTTTTAGGTATCAAAATGAGAACGGTTGGTAATAAAACGATACCGATTTGTTCTTAAAATATTGATACCGACCGTTAACGAAGTAAGCACAAACAGTCTTAGCTCAATTTCAATACCAAATGTTATCAATTTGCCCTGAATATGGATTTCTCTTTCAACCCAGTCTCCTGTGAGCTCCATTCACTGTGTCCAATGTTTCTCCAATTTGTTTATTCCCTCCAAAAAAGAAAAAAAAATTGGCATAATATTCGCCGTTCATTGTTTTACCACTTAGAAGGTAGTGAATGGGGAATATTTCGCGTGTACTTAAAAATACGTTCGTTATGACTTTATAAGCTTTGGTCTTCTTTGTGGCCGAATTCCACTAAGAAATTCACTCTTTTGACTGGAGTTCACAATAATTGTGAGCTAACATGTCACCCATCTTGCGGAAAGATTTATCACACAGAAGTGAGCATTTATAATTGAAACCACTGAGTCATCGAGATGCCTATGGTAAATGACTTTCTTACCTTTGAAAGTGATGGTGCAGACTTTCCATTTTATGGCAAGATCACACGAAATTTTCTTCCTTTAGTCCATTTTCTCCTCAAATCAAGCGGTACTCTGCTATCAATGGCTGCCAATCACAAAATAAATTACGAAGATTGTGTAAATTTTTATAGGAGTCAAGTTACAGATGCTTGTTGACTGGAGTAGTGGTGCCGTTTTAGTTGATCAGCCTTCGTACTATTGAAACCATTTTAATTGGATCTATACAAGCGCCTCATATTTGGTATTTCGAATTCTACAATAAGTCAAAAGGAAAGTAAGAGTGTGAGAATTTAAAGAAAGAAAAATAGAATTTTGAAATTTGTGCTTGAAAGGGTTGGGTAACTCAGGAAGCTTAATAGCTTGGTGTGACTGTTTGACAACTAAATGGAGTGCATATTGCATTAAAAAGCTGTAGCAGTGGTACTGAACCAATATTACTGATAAGGTGAGGTTAAGATTCCTAAGATTTTTGTCAAGAAAAGCATGTAGATGGTAAGGGAGACATTAAATTGGTGTTACTTTTGATCGCAATACAAATCTCAGTCAATACAATAGATGAACAGGACGTACAAATTTATATCTGGATGCAAGAGCTATAGAATGTTTTGCTACAATTCAATTTTTTCGTTTTTTGAATAATTTCTTGCAAACGGCTTAAAGATTACTATGCTAGTCGTGATAGTTGAAGAAATTAGTACAAAACATGACAAACTTGTATTGCTCTTGTTGCTTTGGGCTCTTTTTTGTAACGATTTATCTGTAGTTTTGATGTTACCATTTGCCTTGAGTTGGTCCCTATTAAAATATATTTTTTATTAAATCTTGTACAAGCAAAGGTAGAATGCTTATGTCTTGAGACCAATTTTACTGCAACCCACCTGAGAACTGAAATATCGAAAAGGATTGAAGGGCCAAAATCAAACGATAGGCGACATCCTTACAAATCAAAATCCAAAAAATATTAAAAAATTGATGCCCAGTGGCATATTTAAGCGATATTTTCATCATGATATTTCCATCGATTAATAACTGAATCAGTATCGAGTCAAAGTTGGTATGAAGTTATTAAAAATTTTTTAAATTATTCTAAACAGTGACGCAAAAAAGGGTAGTTATTTATGACAATTTCATTGTACTGTCATCATACTAAAGAAAGCTGAAATTTAGCGACCTTGTCTATTATAAGTCGACTAAGTGCTGCAACATTTCCCCATTAACGAAGACAGCTCTAAGGATTTCGATTAAGTTGTCTGTTAGCATTTATTAATACAGGGATGCCTGCAAAACAAAATCAACTTCTGTCATTTATGAAGATTTGAACAATTACATTAAAAAGTTATTTATGACACCAAAGGAAAGTCATCATCAGTCAGCGATGATTTAACAATGACAACCGTCAGTACTTGTTACGATACGATGATACTTTGACGTTTGCCACCGGTTACAAACGTGTACTGTGAATATATTTTGAGTAATTGTGTTCTCCCATTACTCTTACTCTTAACAGTTTGTAGGGAGTCTTCCTTTTTTTTCTTGAACACAAACGTCTATGGTTTTAGAATTGCCTACACACACACACAAGCATTAGTTTAAAATTAAACTTAACACGATTAAAGTAATGAAGTTTATATCGACAGCCATTAAAAAAGAGAGTAATAAATGCTCTACTGAAAGTAAAGGTTACCATTCTATTAAGAAATTTCTATGAAAAACTGCCACCACAATATTACTCGTCTAAGATTGAAGCACAGCTGCCAATGGTTGTACATGTCCGCTTTCATAACACACAAGTATAGCACTAAAGCATAAAATATTTTTAAATACGTATTTAAAATTATTTTAATATTTATTTCTTTTAATTCAAATTTTATTCATTTAAGTCCAATCTCAGCTGTATAATTAAAATATAACCAAATGAGAAACAAAAAAACGTAAAAAAAGGTTTAAAGAAAAGCAAAATTTATTCAATCGTCATGTGCCACTTGTGTCTACTTTTTTTTTGGAACAAATGAAAACTTTATTTAATATTGTTTTCATGCCATACTACTCTCTACTTATTTTTATTATTATTTTTTTTTTTTTGGTATTTTTTATTTTAATGTTTGTTTTTAAAAAATTAAAATAATTTTTTTTCTTCCGTTGAATTCATTCTGCTTTGTGATCAAATAAATTTGAATGCTATTATGCTTTTCGAATAATCAGAAATATTGCATACATGGACGGACTATGCACGAGTGTATAAATAAAATGAAATAAAAAAATGGCAGATAATCAAATAAAACCCCATTGTATGGAACTTAATAACTACAATCCAAAGGGGTTTCAAAGGAGTGCGTTCTTAAAAAAAAATGAAATGAAATAATATTTTTTTATTCGTAAAAAATTTCATCGATTGAGCTGGGATCCGACGATTGACTCAAATTAGCGCACAATAATAAAATTGTCCCAATTAAAAATTCTGTACTCACACGCTTGTCTTATTTTATACAAAATTTATTGTCACAAGCTGACGCGAAGCGATGTATTGACAATAATTGTCCCAACGCTGTCATACGATTGTTCTAGTTTACGGCAACTCTATAAATCAGCTGTTGTGGTAAATTAAATTCATTATTTTATTTTTTGGTGTTCAAAATGGTTTGTTCTTTGACAAAAGAAAATAGCGTCCTGCGCCATTCATGGTGCATATGGAAAACATTTCAATAAATGAAAATATAAATTCAATAAAATATTTATTTATTTAAATTAGAACATAATTATAAATTATATTCAATTCTCTAAAGTAAAGATGATTTGTTCTCTAAAAAATAAAAATTGCGTCGGCTTTGATTATCAGGTGTCCGCTTGATAAAAAAAAGTAAAAATAATGAAAAAAGAAATGGTGGAAGTTTGTAATGCAATTTACATATACATAAATAGTTAAAAAAATTTATATTTTAAGGGATGACAATTATAAATACCGTACAGACACGTGTTTTTTCAGAAAGAAATCAATTTCAAAATAAAAATCGGTGATTATTGTCTTCTTCAATTGCCACACAAGAATACAATAAATATTGGTGTATTTTTGGAATTCCTACTGGTGCATGATTGCCGATGAAGCTTTCAAACGATTATCGCACAAGAGTTGCATTTTATTGGGATAAATAAGTACAATAATATTCTGTCGTATAAGCCAATAAGTTATATCATCACACGATTGGCATATAAAAAAACTAATTATTGGTGCATTATCGTGTGATACTACCTTTAACCTTATTGAGCCATAATATATTGCTGTGGTTGTCTGCTTTCAGCTGCATTTGTCTTTCATCAGGCTCCCAATGGTCCTATGGGAACTAGCTTCTATTTCTAATTGTCTTGGTGTTCCAATTCTTCGGCTTCTCTGCAATTTGCATTCTTAGCCTACTTTTATTATATTGTCATATGGTTTTGCAGCGTATGCCCAAACCATTTTCATTAGATTCGCATAATTTTCTTTCTCATTGGAATCTGATGTCTTTTTTGATTGCATATCGTGTCTGTTCAGAATATTTCAGAATGAGTCGTAGGCAGCGATTTATAAAAGCTTGAATATAAACGAGCTTCTTATATTAACGTTTCACGACACACAGCCTTTACCCACAAGTATAAAATATAAATTTTCGTATTGAATGTAATATGTGGGGATCTCCATATGGGGCTTACTTGGCTGAAAAATTGTGTGTTTAAGTTAATTTTTTTAGAATATAAGCACTAGATCCATCGAACACAGTATGGATGTTGCAAAGATGTCTAAAAAACGGAACTTCGTCCAATTAAAATTTTTAATTTGAAAGATTGTAAGGTGATGTAGGTAGTGGTTAAAGTGCTTAAATACAATATCAACTAGCGCAAGATAATTTTCATTACTTCTTTGGATTTTAAATAATTAAGATAAGAGGCTTCTGCTTGTCTCCAGACAATCCATTAAAGAAGTCCGTCAACCCCTCCCTCTAGAGGAAAAATAACTGCAACATCAACTGCAAAACATTATCGTAGGAATCTGATAACGCCACATATGGTGGAAAAAAAGGAAAAAGGAAAAAGGAAATGGTATGATTCTCTGATAAACGATAGCAGCAAAGCTGCGAACCACCACTACAACAAATACATAGAGGGTGTTATTTCTAAGTAAAGACAATAAATAACCTAGACATCCGCTACAGTAAAGCGATCACCTGCTTAGCCGGAAGACAGAACTAATTACAAGGAAACTGAAACAACCATCCTTTGTGTCTTATGCTCTAAGACGCGTCTTTTTTCACTCTTTTTTGAACTATATGGCTTTCCCTTGCCACAGTTTAATTAATAAATTGATTTCAAGTAGTTCGCCTCCATGTGATCGTCTAATGGTGAAGATCCTTGCTAAGTGGTGGTGATTATCCTTACTTAGCATTGCCATTTGTCTTCATTAGAAGGCGTTTTCTCTGAATCAATCATGTGATGTTTGTCATTGGTGCCAGAGGTAAGCTGGAATGTCAGGGCGGACTTAGATGGGTTTGTCTGGAAAAGGAATTGCGGAAACAATAATTTTTTTAACACTGCCTAATTAGCGTTGTTTCACATCATTTTTGTTTCTGTGATGTTTATTTGCAAGCCCATTCTGTATGCCTTTAGCTGCACAGAATGCATGTCTTCCCATGCCGTAATGTCTGTGAACTTGCAGACAAATATCAGTAGCTTAGTCAAGGCTATCCAGCTTGGTTTTACTAATTGGCAAAAATAAGTCTCATTGTAATATATCGTCGAAGAGAACCTTGAATATCAGTGGGGCTTAACTGATGCTGCCATTGTGCTTTAATTGTGTCAATAGTTTTCCCAGTAGTTGGAAGACTTTAAAAGACTTTTCGAAACCAGTAAAAGTAAGGAATGCTGAATAAACTGCTCAGTAATCTTCCAAAGGCTGATTGCGTAATACTAACATGACCTGAGTGGTCAGAACCAGGCTTTATTACGTAGAACTTTATTAAAAGCCTTACGTTTATTTATAATTTAAGCAATGACTTTATTAATGAGGTTACACAGTATCAGTTCACCCATTTTTTGAAATGTTTATGATCACTCCTAGGGAAATTGTGTGGTGGTTGAACTGGCTTGGGGTAGTTTCCTTCTGTGCGAAGACAATATCAGCAAGAGTTTATTTATTGCCTATTGCAGACTACGGATTCTACGACATTTGTTAAGCAGAACACATCAACGATGGAAAAGTAAGCGCACTTGCTCTGATTCAAACCAAATCTGGCCTCTATACGTTAGGGCTCGATTGGAACCTGTTATAAAAATGACGTGACATTGTCCAAGCATTTTGGTGGTTATTTAGGCTGACCTTTTTGGAGGCTGGTTTCTGCATGTAATGTCGGCATCTGAATGACAAGGATGTCAACAGAATATCTTCCTTAGTGCATGATGGTTTGGTTGGTTAGTTTGGTTCGGCCTTGGACGTGATCTCTAGTGGAACTCAGTGTAAAGAGAGTTTAGTGTGGTCAAACTCTGGTTGAAAAGGTTGTGATCGAACCTTAGTTATAACTACGATCGGGTGGAAAAATCTTGATCTGTCGAGTAATTGTTGTTGTTTATAAAATTGTAAATAAAGAAAGTAATTAAGAATAAAGATTGTTACTGATCGTGGAAACGTTACGAGCAGTCACACATAAAACTATGCTAATAAAAAATTATTAGTTAAAAATCAAAAACCCCACATTTATTTTATTTTAACTGCAATCTACGAACACATAAATAAACGTTTTTTTTAAGGTAAAAACCTAACAATATTATGCACTGGGCACGCTTGATAATGCGAGGAATTAATTCCTTTACAAACTGTTTTTGTCGACTTTTGATAGTAAAATATAATCGTTTGGTATTTGTTTTAATTTTATCAAATAAACTTTTCTGTGTTTTTCATAAAAAAAAAATCAAGACAAATACAGATAAAAATGCAATTTTTTCTCGACCCCGAAAAAAAAAAGAATCACAAAACAAATCATGTTTTCAAATAGGGGTTTATTTATCATTTGGATTTACACTCTTGTTTTTTTTCTTTTTTGTAAAAAAAAAGGAATCAAAACTTGGTTATCTCCAAGTGTTTTTTTATAAATGACAAACATTTATCTCTGAAAATAAAATGCGAATAGTAAGCAAAACTAAAATTCCAAAAGCAGAAAACTATTGTGTAGAAGGAAAATATAAAAAAAAAAATTTTTTTTTCTTTTGTTTTTGGCCATGACTAGGGAAAGAAGCTGCTAAGGGTTAAAGTCAAAGTATTTTCCCATTTATTTAGGGTCTTTAATTTGATTACGACTAAACTAAAATGAACTGTTGCTAATGTTTTCTAATTAATATTTTTTGTTGGTTTTTTGTCATATTACTTTTATAATAAAACAATAGTACTTTAGCTTTAATCATTTAATAGAAATAATAGGCATTAAATCATTTTAATAAAAACTGCTTAATTTTCGACTTCATTAAGGAGGTAAGCAATCAACATACATATGTATATAGCAGGGACCTTTTAACGATTTAATAAAAATATTTGGTCCAGTTGTAGCAATCAATCTTCTTTCATTATATTTTCTTATAATTCATCTACATTTCTGTGCAACAATTTATTATAAAAGGTTGGCCAAATAATTTTTTTTTTAATTTGAAAGTACAATCCTTCCGGTTAATAATGGAAAATAATTTCATTCAAATGGCTGCCGCGGCTGGCCATGCAGTAGCCTACACGATCGGTCCAATTTTTAAGCACATTATCGATTGTGTGCAGCTGTATTTCACCAATGGCTTCACGAATATTGTTCTTTAAAGCGTCAATTGTCTCTGGCTTGTTGGCGTAACACTTATCTTTGACGGCACCCCACAAATAATAATCCAACGGTGTCAAATCGCAGCTCCGAGGTGGCCAAACGACATCAGCTCTGCGACTGATAATGCGATCTTCAAAAACAGGGCGCAAAACATCGAGTGTAGCTTCGGCTATGTGGCACGTGGCGCCGTCCTGTTGAAACCAAATGTTGCTAATGTCCTCCTCTTCATTTTATGTGAACAAAAATTCGTTCAACATGGCCCGATAACGATCGCCATTTACTGTAACGGCCACTCCTTGCTCATTTTCGAAGAAAAATGGTCCAATTATGCCTCTGGACCAAAATCCACACCAAACAGTGACTCGTCTTGGGTGTATCGGCTTTTCAATGTATGCGTGCAGGTTTTCTTTACCCCATTTGTGACAGTTTTGCTTGTTTACATACCCGCCAAGATCAAAATGATCTTCATCTGAACACATTGCACACGTTCTGCAACATTACCATGATTTTCAAAGTAATATCGCAATATTTCCTAGCGTTCTTCAAGCGTATACATAACCATATTCGTTCAGCGGAAGGATAAAACTAATTATCTGTCAAATCAGACATGAGCTAAATGTTACCATTCACGAAATAAGCACTAGTTGAAAAAAAAACGTTAGATGGCGGACCCGATATAATTTTTAAGGTTTTTTGTTTATTGTCATTTCTGCCACAAAACACACAAATCTCTTTATTAATATAATTCATTCTAACGACTCTTAATATTTCTATTTATGAAAGATTTTCTTTTATATTATATTTCGAATATTTGCTTGTAAATTTTGGCCTTGTGTTTTGATTATAAGAAATTTATGTGGAAAATATTTATTTTTTGTTTTTTTTGATGATACAAATGCAGACGAAAATATTTCAAATATTTTTTCTTTTATGGCTTTCATTCACATGTAACATTTCAAATAAATTTCTAAAATTTATTATGAATTATTTAATCTAAATATTGAGGTTGTAAATACCTACATAAATAGATTTGTTTAATAAGTAATAAGAAATCTTCCAGATTAGAGTTGACAAAAATATAATGAAAAGATATATTAAATTTAAGAAAATTGCTGACAATTTTATTTTATATAAAAAGAAAGAATTATTGTGATTGTTTTACAAAATTTATGTTTAAAATCAAACTGCAATCTTTCATACTCTGCACTATTAGACACAGTAACATAAGGATCATGCCATACCTTTGTAGGGATGTGAAATGTGACATGTAAAACAACCTCACACTTAATTCAGATGTCAACACATTCAACTAGATCGTATACCAGCACTAATCCTGTCGTTTGTATATATACCATCTCTCCTTTTCAGTAACACATTTCGTGCCAATATATTTCCATTTAGCAAGCCTCTAGCTAATGTAATTTAAATCAATTAAATGGGTATTAAAACTATCACACAATAGTAGTTCGCTTCATAGTTATAGAAAGTATTGTTACGTTTTAACCTTTCTGAAACGTTTGAGTTCGTTTAAATTGCGTTAAAATAAAATTAACATCGCTTTATTTTGTTTTTTTTAGAGTTTTTATTTATTCCACTATATCTTTTATACTGTTTGTCTTAACAGAACACTTAATATTCATTTATACAACACTTTTATTTCCGCTTTGACACAACTTTATTTATTGACAGCCAAACGATAACTAGACTCGTGTAGATAAAGCAGCCCCTTTATATACCTAATTGCCTACAGCTTGGAAGGTTCAGGTACTATCGACCATCTTCTATTTTCATATCCGTTAATTCAAATGTAACGTAAAGATGGTCGATGTGGCAGTGTTGGCTAATTGACTGGTTGACACAAAATCCCACAATTCAGGGATGTATTTTTATTATCGTAAGAGTATTGTTACGAAATTTAATTCGACTAAAAAGATACCCAAACATTTGTACATTTAAAGCTAAAAATATTATTATTGGTTATGGTTTGTGTCAAGACTACGATTACCCTGACAAGACTGAATTTATTTTAATAGCGTCACCAATTCAATTTTGGATTTTAAAGTTTTACATTTGAATTAACGTAGCTGAACAGAAGGTTTTAGAATTTACTAGAAAATTCGAAATTCAAGTAAATTTGCTATAAAAGGCGGCGCATTGATCTAAGTCATTCAGTCGTAATTGAACAGTGTGGGAGTAAAATCATGCTAAGGCCTTAGTAAAAGTGTTGAGTAAATTTAAGATTAGTGTCTTAAACAGTTGGATACTGTACAAAGTTAAAGATAAATGAGGTATAAAGCAAAGCAACAAATTCGGTGAATTTATTTTATTTAACGCAATGTAAAAGAAATGTAACATACTCGTATGTGAAGCACCACTTTATGAATTATTTGGAGTTAATTTATTTGCTAAGCGATAGCCAGTACGACTTTCGCAGAAGCTGTTCTAGTAGTTAACTGCTAGCATTGCTCCCCGATAAATGAAATAAGTCCGACAATGGGCTTTGCGAGATCAAGGTTGTGTCTTTAGATATTTCCGATGTGTCTGATAGACTTTAAACGAGACACTCATAACGAACTTTTGATTTTGGTGTCGATGGTCACATTTTTTTGTTCACATCGAACATTCTCAGAAATCCCTTTCTACAGGTGGCTCAAGAAGGAGTCTCATCACACAAAACTTTTTCCCACTTTATTTATAATATTTCTTAATGATTTTCTTCTTCTTACTTTCAAACCTATCTTCTTTTTCGCAGATGCAGCAACATTTATCATTCATATACTTTGTATCGTAGACTGAGCCCCTTAGAAATAGAAGCGAAATAACGAAATAAAAATGACACACTCACAAGTGAAATGGTGAAAATATTTTAGTAAAGTTGTGCGAACAGGATAGTTTTTAATTTGCTCAAATTCCAATATTACGCTTGAACACGTAGGTGGGGGGTGATGATAGTGTCGAGTTATCTGAACCAATATTGTACAGGCAAATGCTTTTGATGTTCTAGGCTTGAGAATTTATTGTGATGTTTGTTAGAATGTGTTTTCGAGAGTCGAAAAAGACGCATACAACACTTCAATTCATCTGACCTGCTAAATATTTAGAAAATCTTTATTCAATTTAAATTGGAATACAACTTTTACGTATGGACCGCTGCCTCCGAGTCTTCTAGGGATTTTGTAAAGCATAAAGGGAAGGGTGAAGGTACTCGTTAATAAAGATAGCCGATTTGTTTGAACATTATCGCAGTGGTGGAACTAATTCCTGATGACCACATATTCTTAAGTAGTACTCATTTTTTTCGGGGATCAAGCACATCCGGAAAGAATTTGATCTTTCGTCGCAACGATCGTTTGTAGAATAATTTTTTTCTGCAAAAGATTTTGTCACTAAGCTCTGTACCGACGATTGTCAGATCTAACAATACTCTCAGACTTGGCAATTTGTTGACAACGACCTGACAATGGGAAATTGCCAACACAACGTATATTGTCAGTTCGCACGATTGCAAGCCATTTGTCGAAAAATATGCCAATCCTATTATACATATGGTTTTTTTTTTTGGCAAAATTGTCGTTGTCAGATTTCAAAAATTCGGGCATCTGACAATCTGGCAATGCTATGACAATACTTTCTATGACAATATTGAAATGTAAAACTTGTAAGTTCACACGATTGTAAGACATTTTCTGTATATTTTGCCGACAATATTGTTATATCTGATAACTGCCTAAACAAAGCTTTAGGATAACACTGAAAGCGATCACATGTTCCGAATCATAACCATTATCTGTTGGCGGTATTCATTCAGCTCAGTTTTTTTCAATCCATCAATTTATGATGAAAAACTGATGAAGTGGACATTTCAATACGAGAGACTGTAAATGACATATCGCTACCCCTATAATAGCAGAACCGTCAGTTGAATGGTATTTGAACATCCCACAAACTAAGTAAATGAAACTTATAAAAGGGCAACAGACGTTCAGTCTTTATGTTATCTAGGCGGTACAATTACAAGAAGCGGAGGCTCAAGAGAAGTCGTTTCGATAAATAAAGCGAGACAAGCATTTGTCTAACTTAACCATGTTTGAAAACACCGCCGCTTATCTAACTATGAACCAAATCGGCCAGGGTTAACAGAACGTGATCGAGTTTAAGATCAAGACAGCAAATAAACAAAATTTTAACTTAATCTTTACGGTTATATGCTCCTTATATGAACAAGATGAATTTATATATATACTCGTATATGGTCTCAAGTAAGTGAATGCATAATATATTATTTGGTCAGCTAATTTTTGGAACGAAAAAGTGACTGGGTGGTAACATATATGTATCAAATAAAAATTTTGAATTAAATGAAACGTCTGTTTTACGAAACTTGAAAAATATTATCGAAAAACAAATGAATTGCCCTCTTAAAAAATGCAAGAAAAAACTAAAGACCTACAAAATATTTCCATGGCAAAACCTCACTGAAAAACAATCATAAATGTCATTAAATACTCAAATAAGTAACGCCTAAAAGTATGTTATAGATTAAAACATAGGCTTATTGTCTGTATTGTATTACATTTGAAAGCTACACTCACAGACCTCTTCAACAACTCTATTAAAAAAAAAATTAACCATAAAACCTGAAAGCAGACTGACACGAGTAATGCATAATCTAAAGGCGTGAACGAAATGTCAATGAAAAAATTTATGAGACAAGTTGGCCAATTTAAAAGCGAATTAAGCTATAATGTGGTTGGTCATTAGAAAAATAAAAACAAAGAAAATTTATTATTTTATATTTAATAAATGGCCATAAACGAATTTATGGCATAATTTTCTTTATTTTTTTATTATTATTATTTTTTTGGTTACCCTCTTTGGCTTACAAATGTATTGTTAATAGTTAATAAAGATTTATTGTAAAAAGTTTTTTGTCTGCTTTTATTTTGCTTTCATAAAAATTTATGTTTATTTTAATGAGAGAAAATATTTGCAATATTTAGACATTTTTCCTCTTACCCTTTTTCTTTTAAGAAATACCTTTTGGAAAAGATTTTTTTGGTTTTTCTTTTTTACATTTGATGCCAAAGGTTTGCTTAATAAAATTTTAAGTGTTAATTACAAATTATACTTTTGCACTCTATTCACTACCACCACAATCTGTACAGTTTTTTATGAAGAATTTTTTATCACAAAATTCATTATAAAATATTTTGGAACAACATTTTTCTTTTCTTTTAAATTAACAGAAGATATTTTCTTTATGGCCTGTAAACAGTTGGTATAAAAATAAAGCTTAAAAGCCACAAAACTTTCTTTCTAACACTTTAATTTTGTTATGTGTTCCATCTTTTATTTCTTCTTCTTTAGGTGTCACTTTCATTGAGTTAATGGCCTAAAGGCTACGAATTTTTTAAGCTGTGTGTGTCTTTATACCAATACTTCATAGATTTTCCATTTACCAAAAATACCATATAAAGCAAAACAAGTCATTTTTTTGCTTTCTTTTTCGCTTTTATTTAAAAAAAAATTTTTCGTCCAACGATAATCATTGCCAAAGGTTGAAGTTTACATTTATTATCTCAATATGCCAATAGGCGAACAAAAATGGAATGTGATGTTTTGTTTTCTTTTGGTTCTTATCCCTTTAAAAATATCTTGTAATAAAACAAAAATGTTTTACAAAAATTAATGATTCTTAAAGGTCTTAAAAGATGTGTCCAAAAGTTTTTAAATAATTTTGAAAATCAACAGCTTAAAAGGTAAAAAGTGTCTGCGAAAATTCATTAATTAAAAAGACAAAATAAACAAGATAAGGAGACCGTGTTTTATCAAAATATAAATATTATTTTATGCATTAATATTAATAATTTTATTAGTGAAAAAGCAACCCTTTTAACACAGAATTTTTGAAAAAAATGTCAGTAAATAATCTCATTTAATTAATTAAGATTTTTTAGATTACTTTTATGCGAATAAAATCACTATTCTCTAGATTAGCATCCTTAGATACATGAACCTCTATATTTATAAAATTAAAAATTAGTTTAAAAGAGATTTTATTACAAATTTGTCATATAAAATAGATTACAAATACATTTTAGTTTTTATGAATATGACGGGTTGTATGAAACATAATCATAATTCTCTAGGTTAGCATTCTAAGTTACATGTACTACCATATTCATAAAATATAGGGTCTGCCAAATAATTTTTTTTTTTTTTTTTGAAAACAGGGCGCAAAACATCGAGTGTAGCTTCGGCTGTGTGGCAGGTAGCGCCGTCCTGTTGAAACCTCCTCTTCATTTTTTGTGAACAAAAATTTGTTCAATATGCCCCGATAACGATCGCCATTGACTGTAACGGCCACTCCTTGCTCATTTTCGAATTATGCCTCTGGACCAAAATCCGCACCAAACAGTGACTCGTCTTGGGTGTATCGGCGACAAATGCGACAATTTTGCTTGTTTACATATCCGCCAAGATCAAAATGAGTTTTATCTGAAAAGATGATTTTTTTGACAAAATCGGCATCTTCTGTAAGTCGATCGCAGGCCCACTTAGCGAAGCGAAGAAAGCGTATACACAATCATATTCATTCATCGGAAGGATAAAACTAATTATCCGTCAAATCAGACATGAGCTAAGTGTTATAAATAAAATGTAAAATGAATTTTTACTTCAAATTCGTCTTAGAAAATATCTTTAATAATAGATTTGAAATACATTGTATTTTTTATGAATATGGCGGATTGTGTTTAACATAATCATGATAATTGTATGGTTTTGTGGATAGAAAATATTTTATTTTTCTCTAAAGTCTTCTTAGAATGCGAAATGTTAAGAGCTTTTCAACTTTTTTTTTTACTTTTTCAATTATAAGTTTGCTGAAGCCACACAATATAGACTTTTGTTTCAATTACGATTCAAAAATTAAACACAAATCTCTTCTCGCAGGCCTAAATCCGAGAAAGTAATTCATAATTTCTAAGTGAAGTGACTACCCATGACAATAATTTTTTCTTCGTAACATAAGCTCGTTTTACTTCAAAACAAAATCGTCTCTTCATAAACGTTCACCAATTATAGCTGGTAATAGCTGGTTTAAAAATTGCTTAGATAAACGATATGAAAACCATCTCCTGATTATCAAAAAACTTTAGTCACACCTTTGCTGGCCTTCATGCGCACCTTGGCCTTTTTTGGTACAATGAAAAACCCACTGTTTTGATCGTCTTTTAGTCGTTTGCTTGTTATGATTTCTAATTACTTTCGGCGCTGTTTAAATTACATATACGAATTACCATGTTACATGAACCATTGTAATTCGTTTTAACGGCTCTCATCGTTTTTGTTATTTATTTATTGTTTAGAAATAGCAAAAAAATAACAAAAAACTGCTACAAATAAGAGATTACATTGATTCTATAGAAAGTGTACCTACAATTTACGTGACTCGCTCTCTTGTATGGGTAATTATGTAATTCAATTCGTAAATGTGGGTTGAATTATAAATGAGAGAATTACGACAAAACATTGTCATATGAATTGCATTATATGATGTTTCTTCCACTGTTACAAAGTCCGGCCTAAAATTCTATCGGATGGCAACTAAACATTGTGATAAACTTGCTAGAAGTGAGCCACGGTTGCGCTAATAGTCAATCGCTACACCCATCTTGTGGCAAGTTTTTGTAAAGGGTCCGCCATCTAACGTTTTTTTTTCAACTAGTGCTTATTTCGTGAATGGTAACACTTAGCTCATGCCTGATTTGACAGATAATTAGTTTTATCCTTCCGCTAAACGAATATGGTTGTGTATACGCTTGAACAACGCTGGGAATCTGGGCCTGCGATCGACTTACAGAAGATGCCGATTTTGCCAAAAAATCATCTTTTCAGATAAGGCTCATTTTGATCTTGGCGGGTATGTAAACAAGCAAAATTGTCGCATTTGGGGCACATAGAACCTGCACGGATACATTGAAAAGCCGATACATCCAAGACGAGTCACTGTTTGGTGCGGATTTTGATCCAGAGGCATAATTGTACCATTTTTCTTAGAAAATGAGCAAGGAGTGGTCGTTACAGTCAATGGCGATCGTCACGAATTTTTGTTCACAAAAATTGAAGAGGAAGATATTAACAACATTTGGTTGCAACAGAACGGCGCTACGTGCCACACAGCCGAAACTACACTCGATGTTTTTGAAGATCGCATTATCAGCCACAGAGCTGATGTCATTTGGCCACCTCGTAGCTACGATTTAACACCGTTGCACTTTTTTTTATGGTGTCATCAGAGATAAGTGTTACGCCAACAAGCCAGAGACAATTAACGCTTTAAAGGACAATATTCGTGAAGCCATTGGTGAAATACAGCTGCACACAATCGATAATGTGCTTAAAAATTGGACCGATCGTGTAGGTTACTGCATGGCCAGCCGAGGCAGCCATTTGAATGAAATTATTTTCCATTATTAACCGGAAGGATTGTACTTTCAAATAAAAAAAAAATTTGCGAAAATATATAATACTTTTTTTTATAGCATTTTCAAAAAAAAAAAAAAAAATTGTTTGGTGGACCCTTTATATCCAAACATTCATAGCCTCTCTGTTGTGACACCATATTCTTCAATTCAAGTAACAATATTTGCTTTCATTCTCCGATTGTCCTATATTTTTTCCTAGCATTCTTTATTAAACGGTATATGTCCTTATGATTTTTTGCGAAAGATCCACAAGTTTAGCGTTCTTTGAGCTTCTACGATCACAGCGGTACTTAGAAAATCTTTGAAATTTATGGTCCTGAAAACATAGTCAAACAATGGAATCAAAACGATGGCTAAAGACACTACTTGAAGCTTTTATTGTGCAGCCGTGTAAACTAAAACAACCAACAATCAGCCTATTGTAGTTTAGGTAACAGCTTTCTTGTCTTGGGACACTGGGAATGGATCCGTCTAAGCTAACCTTAAAATGCCTTTCAAAAAAACTCTCTTGCATATAAATTATTATATTAAAAGGATAGAATTTTAATTTTTAAATTTATTCATTATTGATTTAATCTGTTAATTAAGCAGAAAAATCAAATTTAAGACATAACAGCGAAAAACCAAATAAAAAATTAAAAAAACAAATTATAATAATTGTTATTTTCCTATTTGTTGTTATATTTTTTAAAAAAATATTTATTGACTTTATGATATTTATTATTTTTTTATTCATTTTATAAATAAATTTAATTTTATAATAAAAAAAGTTAGAAAAACTTATATAAATGCATGCGTGAGTAGGTTAATATAAATAAATAAGAACAATATGCAATTACACACATACACAGGCATTGATATCATTACACATCACATATGTACGAGTCTGTATAAGTAATATTATTTTTAATTTTTTCGTACATCAAAGGCATTAAATTTAATTGTTGTATGTGGGTGTATGTGTGTATGTTACGAGAGAGAGAGAGAAAGTATAAATAAATGAGCGTCAGTGTCGTTATATGCATGTGCAAATAGTTTGTATTGGTGTGAAATTAATGAAAAAAATGAAGCAGTAAAAAGCTTTGTAATATTGAGTTCAGGTATCAGCAGCAGTGTCTGTGTTATTTAATTAAATATGATGCATTATTAATGAACTCATATCAAAGAGTTGTACGCACATTCATACATTTGTACAAATGTGTATATATATTGCATATTTATAACAGTATATGTACAAAAATTAAATATGGGTTTTATTTTATATGTTTTCTGTAATTCATTTTGTAACTGTATGTGCGTTTAAAGTTAGTTTTTTAAATCAAGAAGCACTTTTTTGGACTGCAAGTTACCTACACGCACACACACACACACACACAAATGCATAAGCTTACAACTATAAATGCAAATACCTGATATTCATTCTTATGTAAATGCTAATTTTATTTACATTTTAAACTACTTTTTCTTTCTCGCACTCTCTCTCTCTCTCTCTTTTCCTATCTAAAACAGTGGTTTTGTTAAGCAGAGATTTATGTTAAAAAATTGCAATTTATTCTGCTTTAAAATACGTTTTTTAAATCTTGTGGCCTTTCAAGCAGCATTATCAAGGTATAAGCACTTATAAATGTAAAAAAAGTACATTTAAAATACCTGAAAAAAAAATCATATTAAATACCTTTCTTTTTTATCTCATGCTCTTATTGTACACTTTTTCTCTTCAATGTTCAAATACTGTACACTTTTCACTTATTAGCCTTTTTTTTCTCTCTATCTTTTCCTCATAATCATGACCTTAAAGAAGTGTTGTAATATTTGTTTTTTTTATACCATCTCATGTGTTTGTCTAATAATCATTTTACATGCTTGTTACACTTATTTGTTGATAATGAGTCTTAATTGACATTAAATGGACACAAATGCCATCAAATACCTAAAAACTGATGGCTTGCTTGTAAAAAAAAAAAAAAAAAAAATATTTCAATATTATATGAGCATGTGTCTACATTAAGAAGAATAATTTTAAACTTATAAGCTTAGGAACAGCATTAACCTTTAATGAAGGTTTTTCAAGACACAGCAACATCATGTAAGAAGCTTTTTTTCTTTATGTTGGAAAAGTATAAAAAATATTTCCTTTTACTTGTTGACATTAAATTTATATTCTCTAATGTATAAATTATGGGGAAAATTTTATAAATGATGATGCATATAAAATAATGATATTCGTTTCTGTTTTTGTATATAAACCTCAGTTACCACTATAAACTGGGGAAAGGCATATTGTGTTTTTACTGATGTTTGTCATGCATTTGAAAAATACATATCCATTCAGACTTAAGCCAGAATTAAAGCATACATACAGTCTATCTTTTTGAGATTTTTTCCGTAATCAAAAAATTATTTTCAGTACAGTTTTAAAAATACTTAGCAATTTGCCTTCTTTATCAGACATCCTGCCTTTCTAAGGAACGCCAGCAGAATTTAAACCAAAGTGGTGTATATGTCCCTCAATGAGACTTTGTGTCTGCCTATACATATCCATCTAAATCTATCAAGAACCGATTTATATATTATATCTAACCGGACGCGTCACAGGTTGTGGATAATCAATGACCTTTAGATATGGTATTAAGTTTAGCTGCGATTTCTCCCATATAAGCAGTATCGGTCAGCGGATATCTGCTTGCTGGCAACATCGACAAGGTGAATGAGTACCAGCTTTCAATTTATACTCCCCAAGCCGGAAATCCCTTAAACATGGCAGTGATTGTTCTCCAAGTTGGTGTGGCTGAACCTGGTAATTTTTACTTATGTTAAGCGGTTCGCTATATAAACGTGGAATATACACGCCAAGTCTGAAGGCTAAGATGGTAGCCTCATAATTAGACTAGGATACGGTGCTCTTTCGAAATAAAAAAAACTACTGCATATTTTCTAAAATTTCTTTTTTTATTTGAAAGTACAATCCTTCCGGTTAATAATGGAAAATACTTTCATTCAAATGGCTGCCTCGGCTGGCCATGCAGTAGCCTACACGATCGGTCCAATTTTTAAGCACATTATCGATTGTTTGCAGCTGTATTTCACCAATGGCTCCACGAATATTGTGCTTTAAAGTGTCAATTGTTTCTGGCTTATTGGAGTAACACTTATCTGTGACGGCACCCTAAAAATAATAGTCCAACGGTGTCAAATCGCAGCTCCGAGGTGGCCAAACGACATCAGCTCTGCGGATGATATTGCGATCTTCAAAAACAGGGCGCAAAACATCGAGTATAGCTTCGGCTGTGTGGCACGTAGCGCCGTCCTGTTGAAACCAAATGTTGCTAATATCCTCCTTTTCAATTTTTGTGAACAAAAATTCGTTCAACATGGCCCGATAGCGACTGTCATTGACTGTAACGGCCACTCCTTGATCATTTTCGAAGAAAAATGGCCTAATTATGCCTCTTGACCAAAATCCGCACCAAACAGTGACTCGTCTTGGGTGTATCGGCTTTTCAATGTATAAGTGCGGGTCTACTGTGCGCCAAATGCGACAACTTTGTTCGTTTACATACCCGCCAAGATCAAAATGAGCTTCATCTGAAAAGATGATTTTTTTGGCAAAATCGGCAAGGTTATGTCGCAATATTTCTCAGCGTTGTTCAAGCGTATACACAACCATATTCATTCAGCGGAAGGATAAAACTAATTATCTGTCAAATCAGACATGAGCTAAGTGTTACCATTCACGAAATAAGCACTAGTTGAAAAAAAAACGTTAGATGGCGGACCCTTTGCCTTGATTAACGAAACCTCAAATAATATGAAGCTCTCCGCTTCTTATAAGACCAAAAGCAACAATAATATGTGTTCCGCTGTCTCTGATATCTGTAATCATAGTCTACTATTATGTCTTAACCTTTTTAAAACATTTGAGTTCTTTTGGATTGTGTTAAATGAAATAAATAACACGTAGACGTTGTTTTATTTTACAATTTTTGTACTTCCACGCTTTGACTTCCACTTTATACAAAAATTACTCAAAACCTTTATTTAAGCCTAAACATGACTTTATACAATGACTTTCAATCTATTACAGAACTAGGTAATGCATAAGGCGCCACCTTTTATGTACAATTGTTATTACACCATTCGATTCGTTTCCGTTCATTTCAAATATAACAACCAAAATCGGGACGAAAGCACCGTTCAATACGCAAGTGGTAACTCTAGCACCGATAATGTGTTGCTGCAGATACATTAACAGCCTTGACACAAACCAATAAATAAAGCTAATAGCTAAGACAACTACTGCGTTAGTTTAGTGTACCTTTTCTTTAGGCACTGTTTATTTTCGTACCACTACAATGGCACATAAGAAAATCAGTCAGGAATTTTACGTCCTGTGTGCTATATTTGTGAACATAAGAGCTTCGCTCAAATTGCAGCTGATCACTGTCTTAGTCCAACCATCCGACAATTTTCTAAGCTTTGATTAGATTGAAGATAGAAGTAAGCGGTGCCGCAAAGTAGGGCTACGGCTAATAAAGGGTGTGAAGGAACCCCCTCTAGCCAATGCATTCGCAGTTATGTTGCCATGCATGTGGCAATGTTCAGGTGCTCAAAACAACTAGACTCCATTCCTAAGCACCAGCTTTTTACGTTTTATAGTAACATTTGATAAGTTTAGATGTCATGAGATGCATATCTCATCTTTATAAGTCATGAGTCATTGGGTTTATATAGCAAGTGCTATATTTCTGTAAGGAAAGCTTTGCAATACAGCTCCATCAGATTTAACAAAATACGTAGTCTCTCACTGGAAGAAGAAATTAAGTCTCTGGTTAGACCTTGAGATCCGATAAATCAAACCCAAGATGTAAGATAAGCCGCGTGCCGAACAGAGCTACTGCTAGCGAGCAACAACATTGTTCTTGTTTTTATTTTTGACATGCATTTCGTCATAATATAACATTACCGAGAAAATGTGGTTTATACTGGTTTTTCTGAAACCAGTACTTTTCTAGTACTTTTTTCATCATAATGATCCGATACTTTTTTAGTATTTACAATTTTGCTTTTAATTTGCTAAAAACTTTCATTAGTACTTTTAATTTTTTGGTACTTTTTCATTATACTGTTCTGGTACCTATTTTAGTACCTAAAATTTTGTTATAAATTTGCTAAGAATTAGCATTGTTAAAATTTATTTTTAATATTATTTTTTATCCTAATGCTCTTGCTCTTCTTTAAGTGTTTATAAAGTTGCTAAAAACATTCACTAGAACAATTTGTCTTTTGGTACTTTTTCGTCATTTTTTTTTTTTTAGTATTTTGAAATATCTTTTTTACCGAGAAAATTGACATAAAGTTTTAAAAAACTGTTAATGCTTAAAGTAAAATAAAAAATAAAATAAGAAAAATGTTTTAAAACCAGCTTGAGTAAAACTATTAAGAATTTAGGGTTTTGGTATTTCTCTTTTGGGACTTTTTTTTAATATATGTGTAAATAAAGAAAAACATATTAATACAGAGGTACTATATGATAATTCAGAAAATTAAAAATTTTATATTTAAAATTGAAATATAACAATTTTTACTAAAACCAGGCAGAAATACTAATTCAGCTGGTACTTTTTGGTATTAGTAGCTTTTAAATAAATAAATATAAATAAATAAATACAAAGGATACATACACGAACTTTTTCTTGAAATATTTCAAGTTCTGTAATGAATTTTTTGCACTTCTAAGGTATTTTCTATGATTTGGTACTTTTTTACAGTATCTAAATAATAAAGTTTGGTACTTTTTTAAATAACAAAATGATTAAATCGGAAGAAATTTTAATATAATTAAAATTTGAAAAAAGTGCTATTTTGTGTTTTTCGTTTTAGTATTTTTTTCTTCAAATCACTGTTTGATTACAATTTTCAAAGAGTCTTATAAATTTGCCTTTCTTGGTGCATAATTTTTCCATTTTGGAACTTAATAAAATTTTCATTCAATGCTTTTAATTTCCTAAAAATAATTTCGATGTTTAATTTTAAGCTTCTTATTGCCACTAATGGCCATTATGAAAAATTTCATCACTGCACACACTGTCCTTCACAATTTTTTTTATTTTTTTATTTTAAGATACTTGTGAAAATGTAAAAGAGAATACGTAAGTGCGGAACATGCTCGAACAGACTATTTACATTACAATTTAGTTTAAGTCTCCCCTTTTTTCATTTTGCTTTCCCATGAACGTTAGCACATTGAAAAGTTACTTAAGAGAAGTGTAATTAAAGGGAAATATTATTTTGTTCCTGGGGTTCTCTCACACATACGAAATATCCCTTGGCATGAATTTTTAATTTAATTCTCAATTATCCCTTATTTTCCTAACTCATATAAACAAAAAAGGATAAATGCCTTGTCTATGTAGTGCATATGATGTTGTGTTGGCATATATGTGTTAAAAGAAAAATATTTTTGCATGTATGTGTGTTTGAGTATGAGCGTAATTTAAAAATTATGATGTGTAATTAAGCAAATTGCAGAAAATTTTATAAAACAATTGTTTGTCGTTTTTCTGTCTTTTTTTGCGGCAAAGTAGCAAATGCGATTTAGTTGGGAAATAAATGGGTGGCATTTAAAATAATGTTTGAGATTTTTTTTTTGTTTCTCATTTAGCATTTTCTTATTACAAAGATTAGCTTTGAATAGGGCCAGTTATATAAATGATATATTACTGGCAAACATATGAGACAATAATTAGAAAATCTTGTGTACGAAGATGTGGATTGTACAAGTTTTATTTTAGTAAATTAACCCTTTAAGGTCACATGACATTTTTTTATTGGACTAAATTTCATTTCGAAAATAATTTTCATGGAAAGAACTGTAACAGGTTATTGGGTATGTATATTTTACATACGGTTTGCTTATATATCATTTTCTATCATTTATCATTACTTATGTCATGATAACAACTTTTTTCGAAATTCACTGTCTGACTTTTAATTCTACTCCCGATTATGATTTGAATTACATAATTTCTATAAAAAAAATATTAAAGAATGAATCACCCAAACTATAAGTAACCCAGTTTCGACGTTTTTTCGTATTTTTCATTCATAATTCAACTCCTTCTTATAAGTCAGATTACATAATTCGCTAATTTTTAGATCGAATTGCCCTAATTGTAAGTAAAACAGTTTCAGTAAGTTTGTTCACTAATAAAAAAAATCAATGTTTTTTTTTAACAACTTATATGGTATTTTATGTCATTTCTCATAACTTATTCTATGGTCTGACCTTTTACCGAAATTCGCTATCTCATTCATAATTATACCCCCAATTATGAGTTAAATTACATAACTAAAAAAAATTAAGGTTGAATCACCCAAATTGTAAGTAATCCAGTTTCGAAGTTTTTCCGTTTTTCGTATTTATAATTCAACTCCCAATTATAAACTGAATTACATAATTCTCCACACAAAATTTTAAGATCGAATTACCCAAATTGTAAGTAATACAGTTTTAATTAATTCGTTTAATACTAAAAAAAGCACTTTCTGTTATTTCCTAACTTATAAAAAAAAGAAAATACACCACTTTAGTGCCTTAGTGGAATTTTGATATATTTGGTAATTATGTGTCACCCTGTCATTGTTGTACTGATTTGCATATCTGGTAGCACAGCTAATTCGATCATTTTTGAGTGTTACATTAGAATTAATGGATATCAAATAGAGGATATGAGAGCCTTGGAGATATTTCCGGATCTTGGCTGTTTTACCTACGTCAAGTAGTTATCGTTTGGCTGTCATAAAGTAAGGTCGTTTTTAGACGTAAATAACAGTATGTAAACGAACATTAAATTGTATTCCGTTAAACTGTATATAAGATAAGTGAAATAAAACTTTAAACAACAACAAAGTTGATATTATTTCAACGTAATTTAAGCGAACATGGATGTTTTAAAATGGTTAAAACGTAACAATATATAAAAAAAAATGGGAGTCACTTTTGTATTGAATTCGTATTGTAGTTTAAGTACTTCTAAGTAAAGCCAGGCTACTTCCTAAAGGTTTCCATCTCTAAAAAACTACTAATATCAGGCCAAACGATGACAGAAGACCTGCAATGAGCATAATTAATTCGCTTGAGCCTAGAATTGGAAACAAAACATCCACTATATGCGACTGGTCTTAAAATTATAGTATTAAATCGTGAAAACATTCGGCATTATGTTACAAGATCAGTTAAAACATATTTTCAAAATAGTGTTTTGGAAGTTTTGCCGTACTAGCTTTTTAGAACAGATCTTATTCTATATAAATAGTACTAATTGTTTTAATTGATGTGAAACACTTTCACTAGAATACAACTCACTTTAGGACAGGGTAGTCTAAGTTTACTTAATTTGTTGTTGGCTTTAAGAAATGTGTAATTTTGTTGGCTTGGAATCCATATATGTATTGCTGTAAAGGTGGAAATATTTCATAGCTAACGATAGTCAATTACTTTTCCGTTACTTCATTGGAAATATATGATGACTTCCTTGACCTCGTTTTAGTCGCTTTGTAATCTGTTTGTTTTTTATCTTCCAGCGCAGCAGATCTAGGATGAATGATGATGCTTCCGTCTGTTATTGCATAGAAACAACACCTTCTGAGTACTTGGTGTTAGTGATGCGGAGCCTTGATACTGCTTATCATAGACTCCCACCCTTTTTGGTTTTCTCTTTCGCAACCTATAGTGTTTATAAAGGGTCCGCCATCTAACGCTTCTTTTCAACTAGTGCTTATTTCATGAATGCTAACACTTAGCTCATGTCTGATTTGACAGATAATTAGTTTTATCCTTCCGCTGAACGAATATGGTTGTGTATACGCTTGAACAACGCTGGGAAATACTGCGACATTACTTTGAAAATTTTGCAAAAAAAAAATCATCCTTTCAGATGAAGCTCATTTTGATCTTGGCGGGTATGTAAGCAAGCAAAATTGTAGCATTCGAAGAGGAGGATATTAGCAACATTTGGTTTGAACAGGACGGCGCTACGTGCCAAACAGCCGAAGCTACACTTGATTTTTTGCGCCCTGTTTTTGGAGATCGCATTATCAGCCGCAGAGCTTATGTCGTTTGGCCACGTCGAAGCTGCGATTTGACATCGTTGGACTATTATTTGTGAGGTGCCGTCAAAGATAAGTGTTACGCCAACGAGCCAGAGCCAATTGACGCTTTAAAGGACAATATTCGTAAAGCCATTGGTGAAATACAGCTGCACACAATCGATAATGTGCTTAAAAATTGGACCGATCGTGTAGGCTCGAGGCAACCATTTAAATGAAATCATTTTCCATTATTAACCGGAAAAAAGAAATTTTAGAAAATATTCAGTTGTTTTTTTATAGCATTTTCAAAAAAAAAAATTTATTTGGCGGACCCTTAAGATGATGAAATATCATCTTCGGGGAGAAAGAAATTTCTTTCGTGGGAATCAGATCAAAAGCTTCTTGGCAGCATAGTCTGTAGTGTGTTGAAGCCGAATAATTATTTGAAACTCGAAATCATGATGGAAATTTTTCTTGTCCCAGATGGTATTCGTAACCTAGTTTGCTTAGTGCTGCATGCAAGCATATTAACCACTATACTACGTTACTTCTTAACGATGGTCAATGCTTGATATAATTTTTTTAATTGATTTCTTTACTTTCGCTTTACTGTTTCGCTACCATAAATCACACACTTTTGAATAAAACTCAGATATTCTAAAAAAACGTTTTTAATTAAATTCAAAAGATGGTCTGCTACTACACACCACATTATTATTATAATTAAATTCAAACCCCATTTTAGAGTTTTTAATTTAAATTATATTTATTTACTTCTTTCAAGAAAACAGTAGTTTTCTTTGTCCAAACGACCCTCGGTATATATGTAGACATTAAAAACTTGATAGCATTTTTACTCACTATCATTCAGACATTATTTACAATGAAAATCCCTCCTAGACTCTTGCATTAACTCGGATAAATATTTTATGAGTTTACGAGTAAAGTGCATAGAAAGGAAATTATAAAGGAAAACAAATGAAAATAAATAAAAATCCTGCATAAAAACACAAATTAAATTAAAAAATATATAAAAACTAAATATGTTTAAATAAATGTACATACTCGCTCTCTCTCCTCAATTTTTTTAAATAAAATAAAACCAAAAAATAAAATGGGAAAAATAACTGTAAAACTGAATTTATTTATTATTCAAACATTTAATAGATGAAAAAAGAAAACAAAAACAAAAACAAAAATAGAAAACGAATATCAAGCCTTCGAGGCGTTTTGATGAATGAATTTTAAGTAAAACTGAAATCAATTATTATTATTATTTTATTTTTATTTTTATTTTTTATAATTAAGCAAAAACAATAGGAACAAAATATGGAAATCAAAAATATTGATTTTTTTTAAATTATAATTTGTTTTTCGTTTTTACCCCACACAAACTTATAATTAATGATAGTTTTGTCATTTTTTGAAATATTACCCAGTTTATCTATTCACTCAAATGTGGATCATGTTATTCTGTACGTTTTTTGATAGAAAAAACTGTTTTTATGCTTATCATTACCATCGTGCAATGATTATGAATAATAAGTAATAATAAATAAGTAAGTCTATCACTCTATAATTGAGTCAGTCATTCTATAATTGAGTCAGTCACTCTATAATTAAATCCATCACTTTTTAATTGATTAATGTTTATTAACGCAATATGCCTAAACTTTTTGTTTAAACTCTTTTGATTATGTAAACTACTTGAGATAAAATCGATGTAATAGCTATTTCAACCTCCACTGTATCATTTTCAACATTGTGTCTACACAACCATTACATACGCTTCTACTTCTACTGCTACTACTAACACAATAATCAAATACAAATTATTGTGTTGGAGAATAAGTTTGTAAATCAATCAAATCACTTTTTTTAGGAGGACGGTCGCCAAAAAAGTCGTTAATATACAAAAATTTTACAATGAAGCCAAAAAATCGAAAAAATTGAGAGCCTGTATGCATTCTGGGCTTAAAAAACAACAAAAAAAAAAATAGGCTTCAACCTGATTTTCGAAATCTCCTCCATCATCGAGCAACAAAAGGCCAAAAACACCGTCGTTTATAATAAATCATCAAAGGAGATGAGAAGCGGCGTCTATACATATATATAAAGTAAAAAATAAATGTGTGGCTTCAGAATATACGCGAAAGCTGTATATCAAGCCTGATATTCGTCCTAAAAAGACCATGTTCTGAGTTTAGTGGGACAGAGAGTGCATAGAACACTGGAAAGTTCGCGAGAGATATAGCGTAGACAGACGCAAATGAAGATGAAAAGTTTATCCTGATAATTTTTGCATTTTTTAACAACTATTTTTTTTTTGCATTTACATACATATGTCTAGATCCAGGGGATAGAAGACAGAAAGTACTTTTAGCAGCTATGCTATTGGTGAAAAATTATTATTTATTTGAAGTAACAGCTGAAATTTCTGTTGCAGAAACCGCTTCATAATCCATTTGAATCCATTTTAATTTTTTCAATTAAATTCATTCACAATAGTAAACAATTTGCCAACAGCTGAAAGATTATCCACTGTGTTGCCATATTGAAAAAGATAAATTCAGTAGTAAATTCTCTAGTTTTTTGCATTTATATCAAATCAAGTACACATTGATATGGGAATAATTCACAAGTTAATTTGAATTGAGACTGCTAATTTAAATCTACGCTATTACAGTGAACAAGGAGCTGTACATAGTGTAGCTATATTGCCTAAAAAAGGCTACTTGATTAAAAGGATCCCATCGACAAGGCCAAACTATATTACTTCCAGACAAAACCAGGCTCTGTGCTACAAAATCATCTGGGTCGCATTTCAAGAGATTTTACTTTTTCCGTTCTCTGTCGAACTATATGAAAGCCGCTATGATTTTAAAAACTGGCTCAACAACTTCTAAGATAATAGACCGGGCGATTGCCTAAACGGTATCGACAAATAGTTTTTGAGATATACGTACAAAGGTCTTAAATTGCACAGCAAAGACATAACTAATTAATTTATTGTTAGAACTATTGATTTACTTCATAAAAACGCTATGAACTTATTCTCCAAGCTAATAAATTATTGAAAATCTTGATATCTGTAGTAACATTATTAAGTCTAAAGTGTATGTTAGTTCAACGTGGAGAAGAGGTAATGTCGAAATGAATGGTAAGGTAGAGAGCTAGATTAAGCACCATAATAAAAAAAAGTTTTTATTTAAGTTTTTATACCCTTTTGTCCCAGTAGGTCATTGAATTACCAACCGCAGTTGTCATAAAAATTTTTAAGCAAAAAATCATTAATTTCTTTGGTAGACAATAGACAAGAAAATTTGATCCACTAACCTCTAAGATTACATCGTTCACTAATCGAATCACTTATACGAATTACCATGTTCACAAAACACCTATGTAATTTACATTTATTTTTCTTCTTGTTTTTCTTAATTTTTGGTCTTTTGTTATTTGCCCATAAATATTTGAAATAAAAAAAAAAATTAGGAAATTAAATAAATAAATTTTGCGTGAGCAAACACCGGATACTAATTAGAAAACACATTGATTTTGAAGTAATCCACAGGGTTATTGAAACCTGTTTATTTACATTTTCGGTGATTCGGTCTTTTGTACAGGAAACTATGTAATTAGACTCATAATTGGAGGCTGACTTATAAATAAAAAGTCTAATTATGGAAAAACGTTTTGAAGTAAACAAACTGTGATGTACGGCTTATATCAGCCTTAGATGCCATACAAATTTCTTAATCATATGGAAAAAAATTCGTTTATTTTTTGAACAGTTGGTATAAATCATAAACCGCTATAATTCTATAAACACAAAGCTACCCACCATCGACTACAAGCTTAAAAAAATAAAAATAAAAAGGTGTGCATATGAGGATAATTACTTTAGCGGCAACACGGTTACCGACCACACCACTACCGTTGTAGCCCGTTACCAACGTAGGCTAGTTTCTATTTTTCTTGGCGATAACAAGCAGTTGAGTGCTGTCGATACAATAAGATGCATGAAATAGACCTTAAAAAAATAATGTATGTGACATCACTGAAAAAGAATAATCACATGTCTATTCGTTAACATTTTTCGTTGTTTAGATTATGTTCAATGTGTCAAATTACCTGTTTATTTTGTAGCTGTAGTCGTTAAGATAATTATGTAGCAGGTAACTTGGTTACTGTTGTAGTCATGTGGTCAATGGTCGGTAGTCTTGAATGTGTTTATAGCATAAATACTATGTATAGATCAATAATTGACCTTAGCTTACATATACATTTAAAGCTTTCCTGCTTTACTTTTGGGAAAATAAGGTTCATTTGATATTGAAATTGAAAATCAATCATCATTTAAAGAAATTCGACTTCTTCTATAACGTACTTATTACACTTATTTTCAACTTATGTAAGGTGTTATATGGTCGATGTTACTCTACTTATTTCCCTGCTTACCTTAAATCGTTGAGATTTTGTGGTCACACCTGAACATTTAATTTTAATGAATGATTTCTACTTCTGAAGAGTGCTTTTATTATTCTCTATGTTGCTCATAATACCCTGACTTTCTTTATTTTAATTTTTTAATTTCCTTTAAATTTTTCTTGGTTTTACACTTATTTCTTATCTTTTATGTTTATGCCTTGAATTATTCTTCTTTTGCTTCATCTTATTGTATGTCAATGTTTTTCTTTGGTTTTGTGTTAAGAGCTTGGCTAACCTTAAAAATAATTTCCTAGACGAAAGCATCTCTCCTCTCTTATCTCTCTCTACAGGACTTTAAACGTTTATGCACATACTTGTCTATTTACAATAGAAAGATTAGCTTATGCATTTTACTCATCTAAAAACCTCCGATTGCATTTTTAAGTATTTTTTTTAAAGGTGGAAATCTTTTGTAGTCTTTTTGCCATTTCTCATGTAATGCCTTTTAATATATGTATGTTTACTGTATATTTTCTACCTTTTTTTCTTGTTGATTGTTACTGTCTTTGTAAGAAAAAAAACTATTAAAAGGATAATAATAAAAATTATATGAAATATGATGTTTAGTAGGAAAAATTTACTATTCATTCTCTTTATAACCCCGTAATACTCTTTGCATGTTGCATTTCAGCTCATTCTCTGCCCATTGTAGGGCTGTAGAGTATGAACATTTAAAATAAAAATAAAAAGAAAATAATGAAAGCTAATGTTCATAGGAGCAGCATATAAAACGCTTACAGACATATAATATAGTTGCAATGGATGTAATGCATATGAGTATAGCATTCATAACCATAAGCTATACAACACGAAAACCAACCCAGTTATACAGAGTCATGCAAACATTTGAAAACAAAAATGAAAAGAAACGTAAGAGGAGGAAAAAAATGAAAAACAAAATAGATTTTTGAGTGAATGGTAACAAAAATTCATGCAACAAAATTTAAGAACAGCATTCAACAAGATATGTATTTTTTTGTTTTTTTTTAATGAAAATAATTTCTATCAACCGAATCATCATGATTCGAAAAGACAGCTGAAGTAACTAAGAAGAATAGTAGAGAGTAAAAAAAGAGAAAAGCCTTTAATAAATAATAAAATATATAAGAAAATTAGCTAAAACCCAGTGTGCTTCGCTACCCCCATTTTAATTATTAATCAAAATCCAATAATATATCCAATAATATAGTATACGTATATAGACACCTTTATACAGTGTGATTTCTACAATTCTCGCTTTTCGGCTGATGTGAATAGATAACGAAGCTTTAATTGTTGTCCTTTTCTACAAATACAATTCCAATATTTAGTGTAGATGGAAGGTGCAACGCCAACTTATCTCGCCCTGTTCGAACTTCATTCAGAAATTTCTTCTATTGCCGTTCTCAAGCTATACAAAATTAATATTTACTTTATACAGGAGATACCACGCCTACTTGTGCAATTCAGTCCCTTTTTTGCCTGATGATTTGTATCGACTTAGCTTCATAGTCAGACCAAATTTAGGAGCTTTTGCTATAACCGTTATCAAGATATAATGAAATCAATAATTAGTTTGTATGGGAGGTTCCACGCCCACTTGTAAACTTTCGCTCATTTTTTGACTGATGATATATATTGGCTATGGAGTCATTCAGACCAAATTTAGGAGCTTTTGCTTAACCGTCCTCAATATTTAATTCAATATTTAGTTTATATTGGAGGTACTACACACGCTTGTCTAATCCCGGCCACGTCTGAAGATTTGCTTTGACTATGAATCTATTTGCGCCAAATTTTGAGAATCTATTTGTTACCATTTCGAAGTTATAGACAAAGCTATCTATATATACTGTAAATTTTGCAAGAAAATCGGTTCAGCCATTTAGCTGTCCCCCGACTGGCAGTCCGATTTGAGTTTTTTTTTTTGTTAAATTGGTACATCTGTCGTCGATATTTCCGCTAAGTTTTAGCATCATAGCTGGACATTTGCAAAAGCTACGTACGTAGATTTTTTAAAATTTTAATGGTACGCGAACGTTGGAAGTGTTGGAAAAGAGTTTCGGCAACGATTCTCTAAAAAAAACGATAGTTTACCAGTGGTACGAGTGGTTCAAAAGTGGTCGTGAGTCAATCGAAGATGATGAACGTAGTGGCAGACCATCGACATCGAAAACCGACAAAAACGTTATAGGAAATGTTGGTCAATAACCGCAAATTAACCATCAGAGGGATAGCGTAGAATTGATCATTGCCTATGTATCCGTCCAAGACATTTTGGTTAATGATTTCGGTTTCCGTCGTGTAGCAGCAAATTTGGTCCCAAAAGACCTCAATTTAATGCAAAAAAGAGACCGTGTTGAGGTCGCAAAAACTCGATTTGCGAGGCTGAATCCGTTACCATATTCATCAAAAGGATCATTACTGGAGACGAGAGGTGGGTTTATGAGTACGACACACAATCCAGACATCATGCAAGTGAATGGCGTTCACCAAATGAGTCGTTTTCAGCCAAAAAAGGCAATGCTCACGGTTTTCATGGATTACAACGGTGTAATGCATAATAAATTTTTGCAGAAGGCCAGGCAATAAACAAAGAGTACTATTTGGGAGTTATTACCTTCGTGAAAGGCCTCTCGATGTCGCTATGGCCACGGTATGACAGTGGTAAGACACTGAAACTACTGAAAACCCTCCGCCACTCTATTTTCAAGCTCATTGCGGTGAACACGGATCATTGGCTGATCGGAATGCACGCGAAGAAAATTTACTTGTCAAAATTCACTGCAAAAGTTGCAAAAGTACCTCTGAGAAGGAGACAACCATTCACTTTCTATGTGAATGTTCAGGTTTGGCCGGCACACGACGGCGATACTTTGGCGTTTGCATGAAGCAATTCGCCGAAAGAGATTAGAATTGTGGGCAGAAATCTGGTGGATTTTGCACCATGATAACGCACCGACGTAACACAGTGCCATCATTAATCGAAATAGTCACCGAATTCACCGGATTTGGCTCCCTGTGACTTCTTTCTATTCAATTGAGTTCAAAAACCATTACGGGAAACGCGTTTCAGCAGCCGAGAAGAAATAATGAAAAAATCACAGGAAGCACTGATGGACATACCGAAAACCGAATATAAAAAATACTTCGAGGATTGGATCAAGCCCTGGCATAAGTGTGTTGCAGTGGATGGAGGGGTCAATATAGATTTAGACGGCAACTTTTTGATCAAGGTAGTATATATCCTTATAAAATCACATGTTATATTTGCATCAATTCGCCTTAAAATCTAATTTTTAAATTTTTTATATGCGCTCTTCGTTTCTCCATTACTGCTGTTGCTTAACATAAAAGTTTTTCAAAATTATAGTAAAATTACACGCACACACATACACACACCCATGCCTCGCTCCATAGAAAACTATCATAACATGGCAAGTGAAAATAAAAGAAATCCTCATATGTAAGCGAGTATCAAAGTCATACACATAAGAGAGTATGTTCAGCAAATACTTTTATGAGGAGTGTTCTTCTTTCCATTATAGATTTAATGGCTTAAAATAAAGCTTTATTTTTCAACAAAACACATGGTGTATTATTTAATAAAAAAATCTAAAAAAAATAGATAAATAAAAAGAAAAATTAAATAAAATATAATAAAATGCTATTGAAAATAAGAAAATGATTCGAAATTATTTATTTCTTTTATTATTATTTTGTTTTGATATCCTTCACAACATTTAACTTCAAATTGCTGTTTGGTGGCTGCATTAACAACTACAATTTCGGAAGAAATATTTTTTTTTCTTAATTTCAATTTTAAATTTATAAAATTGCTTTGTTGGAGGGAAACATTATAATGCATTTTCTTGATTTTCTTGATGATAAGGTTGTGCTTAAGATTATTTGTTTCTAATGAACTATTGTTTTGGTCCAGAGTAAATTTGTGTGCATTTTTTTGTGCATTTTCGTTCAATATTATTCCATGTTCGAGTACTTGAAGAGCTTAATGCCCATGGCGTATTTGAGCGACTTTGTCACTATGATATTTTGATTGATGAACAATGGTCTTTGATATTGTGATCAAGTAGAAATTTCTACGAAATTAATGCAAATAAAAGATTTCATTGATGATTTGACGTAACAATGACACAAACAAAGGCAGTTATGTATGACAATTTCATTGTAAACTCCCCATGCTAAAGAAAGTTGAAATTTAGCGATATTGTCTACTGTGAGTCGACTACATGCTGAAATTGATCGACTTTGTCTTTTATGATGGTGATTCACGATAATATGGTATGCTAGGACTCACTAATAGAAGGACGCCTGCAAGCAAAACTAATTTTTGTCATCTATGAAAATTTGAATATTAATTTAAAAAGTCATGTATGATACCAACGATAAGAAATTCTACAATCTTTACTTACTGATTGACAATTTAGTGACTAAGACATTTTGCAATTGATAACTTTTCTAACATAGTAGATATTGCTCCGTTTTAACCTTTTTAAAACGTTTGAGTTCTTCTCAATAGCGTCCAAATAAAATAAAAGCACGTTGTTATTGATTTATAATTTTTATTTCTTCACTTAATCTTTATACAGTAAACCTAATACAGCAATTTATTAACTTGCACTTGATATTCGCTCATACAACACTTTTATTTACGCCTAAACATGACTTTAGTTAATGACTGGCAAACGATAACTATATGCTTATATATAAGGCGCCACCTTTTATATACAATTTAAATTTGAATGTTCTTGTTCTTGCTACAACATACGAATTATTTCCGTTAATTCATATGGAACACACAAAGATGGTCGAATTGGCAGTGCTGCCAAATACACAAGTAAGTACGGCATTGACAAGGTGACACATTAATACCAAAAATACCAAAATCACACAATACAGTTTTAAAGACGCTGACGTGGTGTATTTTCTTCGTTTTCATGTATCCAGCATTATCATATTTTTTTATTTCTACCAAATAAAACAATTTTTCAAAGTCTGTTTAGCCAAAATCTCAGGCAACGCCACCTTACGTATTTACTTATGTGGCACCACAACTGTTTGCCTGTTTTGGCTAAGTCCAAAAGAACACGCCAGCTGGTTTTATCCTGCGGTAACTGGCGCCAGTTGAAGATTCTTTAGGCCGTCATGTTTTGTAACACTTGGTCTCTTCAACGAAGATTTGTTCGTCCTCTAACCCACTTTGCGCCATAGATTACCGTTTCAAAGGCTTGTCTTACCGGATTTTCTTTATCGATACGAGAGACGTGGCCACGCCAAAGCAGCCGCTGTATCCTAATGTGCCTCACTATATCCACGTCCCTGTTCAACTAGTACATCTCGCTGTTCCAACGTATGCGGTATTCATTTCCTACTCGTTGAGGATCGAAGATCTTCTCTCAAACGCTTTCATCGTTGTACGACATTGTCCATGCTTCTGTGTCGGGGATGAAGAGAGATAAAAAGCGTTTTGTAGAGCGCTCAATTGTCCTCAATTGTTCACTGAGCCCAAAGCAGCATCTTTTGTCAAGAGTGTTTCTCCGTTTGATTTCTAGGCTGATGACGTTCAAGGTGTTGGTGCTGGTACCAAAGTAACTACTCACTACTTCAAAGCTGTGGTCGCCAATAGTGATGCTTTGTCCAAGATGCGAGGAATCTTTACTTGTTGATAAAATATACTTAGTCTTGCCTTCATTCACCATGAGACCCACTTCAGATGTTTCTCTTTCTACACTGGAGTACGCAGAAGATAAAGCGTGGGTATTACAGCCAACAATATCGATGCCGTCGGCATATGTTAGCAGCTCTTGTAGAAAATGCTGACCTGGCTATTCAATTCGGTGGTATAAATAATTTGAAAAAGTAACATGACAGGGAATGGCCTTGTCGTTTATTAAACCACAAACAAACAAATACAAATTTTGTTGTTTTTAGTGATCGATAATTGACAGCATCAACATCTATCATAGATACCTGCTTGGATGGAGAAAAATAGTTTAAAAAAACTGAAACAAAGTAAAGAAGCCTTTTAAAGCCATATGGTGTGCTTCTAAGTTCATAGCTTAATTCAGAGTTTAGTTAGTTTGTAGACCCTTTCAACTACTTTAATGCAATATTACCTATTTTTATCCTCAGCCAGTAGTTTGCCTAACGGAAAAAACCACGACCTAAATGATCTTTTTTGTCGTAATCTAAGTTCACCTATAAAATCCCACAACGTTTATTATCACTACCCTTTTTCTTAATGTCTTGGGGTATCGCTTTATTGTCAGTTAAAAAAAAAACAAACCTAATTTGCATTTCTTTAGGTAAGACATGATCTTCTAACATGTTTCTGATTCTCGAAGTTCCAATAGATGACCATTCCACTGATGTCATCCAGGGATTACCTTAGTATGTGTGTTTAATCCAACGTAAAGATCGTTATGTCTCTCAACAAATTTAGCGTTCACAATGGATTAAGACTTTGTTGAGGGAGAGCTCGCTTGACTTTGGAGGAGTACCTCTGGTATCAAATAAACGTCTTCGCTGCTCTTCTTGAGAGCATGTGGCTTTTCATAAAACATCCATTGCCTTGTTTCAGTTTCATTAATCAGTTGATTTCAAAACTAAATAAATGATTAAGTCTACTGTATCCAGGGAAAAAATCCGGGATTTTTTTAAAAAACTCACCGGGTTATATTGAGTTTTTAAAATTGCTTCCTAATTCCGTTCAATTTCGTTTTTTGTAGTTTTTGTATTTATAATGCAGTTTCGCACTCTTGTTCAGATCAAGGCATCATTGTCTACTATGGGCTGCTAAAGCTGAGAAAAACAGCAGAAATATAGAGCAGACAGAGCATGCTAACGCTCGGCTTCACGTCGCAAAAGTTGCCAAACGATTGCCAGAAACGATCAAACGCAGCACCCGCCGTATTCTCCCTACATTGGTCCTTCTGACTATTGACTGTTCCGACGGAGACAATACCTTTTAGCACATCACCAAATCGCTTCTTTTTAAGAATTAAAAAATCGGCTCAAATATGGGTCCCCTCAAAAGAAGAATAAATTTATTGATACGGGATACGAAAATTAGATCAGAGGTGGGGAAAAGATGTACTATTTGTATTTTGATAATTTTGTTAATTCGCTTCATTTTTGAGCTAAAAAATTTACCGAATTGATTCGTATCCCCAATACGTAAATTATAATTATTTTTGTTGTAAAAAAACTACGAACTACTTAAAATAAAAAAACGGTTTCTTTTACATATGATGCCTAGTTAAAACCACCCAGTGAGTTGTCAACTCTGACTGTAGCACGCCTCCATATAGTGTAGTAGAGTAGTGGTGAAAATTCTCGCTAAGAGATGGTGGTGAACCATACTTAGCATGACCATTTTTTTACCAGCTTGTAATGCTTTTCCTGATAATTCGTGTGATTTTTGTCTGCATGATTGGTGCAGATTAATTAATATTTAATTTGATAAAAAATGTCTACTTTATTACCTTTTAATTTTATACCAGTTGAGCTACATTAACAAAGAGCTTTCAGAGACTTTATAGGTTTAATTTTTTAATGTCAATAAATGTTGTGCTTATCTTAAAAGACCATCTGGTGTTTTTATTTTTCTTCTGTTTGGACTTTCATTCTACAGATTTTTTTAATATTTTTTTTGCAGGAAAGAAAAAAAATCGTCCAAGAAATAAAATTCTTTTTATATTGACCATAAATAACTCCTACATTTCTTACTCTTAAATAAACGTAAATTTTATGAAGTAGCCAATTGAAAAGGAGAAACTCATATACATATAATCCTAAGCGTAAGGATACAATATTAAAAGTCCAAAAAAATATGACTGAAAAAAAAACCAAGTTTTACAGTGTATTGTTGCAATTGCATTCTTATTCCCCATTATTTTAAAATTTATTAACTTTCACATACTTTAACAATGTTTATGGCTTCTTTTCAAATCCTTTGCTTTTATTTTCATTCGATTTTAGATTTTTTTGTGATTTTGCTTTTGGCTTAAAAACAAGAACCAAAAGAAAAAGAAAAAAAATCTCAAAAAATAAGCACAAAAGAAAAGAGAATGGAAAAGAAAAATACAAATTTGAAATTGAAATAAATTTTATTATTTCAACGCTCATTCTCTTATGTATGTCTATACACTTGGGGGACCAAATGGAAAACACACATATGCTTGGTACGGAACAAGAAAAAAGTATAATAAAAAAACGGAAATTGTTTTATCATATTAATTTATGATGAAATATAAAATTTAATAGAGTTTCTTACGAATTAAAAACAGCTTTTAACAGGTTAAAATTTATTAAAGTTTTTATGAATTTTTAAATCTGTTTTTATAAATTAAATATCTTATTTAAATTGTTTTTCATTTTTTATAACTTTTGTTCTTATTTTATCTCTTTGCAGTTTTCTGCTTTCATTTCCTTTTTAAATTTCAATTAAAAGTAAGAAAACCAAAACAAAAACTCAACATGTCCATCTCTGATTTCCGCAAAAAGAAGTTGTTGTTCTTGTTCAATGTTTTCTTTGGTGAGTAAAAAAATTTCTAAAAATTTCTTATTTGTTTTTGCATTTGAATCAATAAAATTTATTACAAAAACTGTTCATTATTTAGAGGAAAACCATTACCATCTAACCATTATCATCATCATCATCGTCATTATTATCAACATTTACAACAATCATTTGTTCATTTATTTTCGTTATTTACACACGTATGACGTATGATTTACATTTAATATGAGAATTACAAATAACGTATACGCCATGGTATGTTTTATTTGAAAGGACATATTTTAAATGTAAAATATTTTTGCATTAACTTTAAACCTTATAAGTCATTTTACATTAAACTCAGTCTTCAGACTGACAAATATTAGTGCCGAGTTACGTTAAGAATGGTATGGAATAAAGCGATGATGATATGGACTACTCTCGCACATAGTCTTTCAATTGATTTTAAATTGTTAAAAAAGAAAATAAATGGATAACACAGTGTGACAAAAATTTACGAAGTTGAAATACCTAGGAAATGATATTACTTTTCTGATTGGTGCTGACGAGTACAACAATGATCTGGTTTTTGAATTCTCAAAACACCTTCAAAATCTCGAGTTACGGGTAAAAAAATCGGTTTTTCAGACCTTCATGCATAATAAGCAGAAGCTAATAACTTAGCTGAATATTACCCGATTTTAATTTCCGATTTGAAAAGAATAGAAATGAACCTTTAAAACGGTATAAAGAATCTGGGTGTATATACTCAAGCAAACACATTTTTCATCCAATTTTTTCACATTTTTCAAGTTTAGATCTGTATTTGCGCACTATTTTATTTAGGAAAAAGTCGGGTAATATTCAGCTAAGTTATAAGCTTATAAGTCCATGAAGGTCTGTAAAACCGGTTTTTACCCGTAACTCGAGATTTTGGAGGTGTTTCGAAAATTTCAAAAACAGATTCTTGTTCTGCTCGGCATCGCCTATCTGAAAAATGGTATCACTTGCCCGGTATTTTTTATTTTTTTTTTGTCGCACCACGTAATTCATTAAAAAAGATTAAAGCCAATATCTATTTGACTTTAGGCTGAATTCGAATAATAAAATTCTAACTATAACGACTCGTATTATTCGAGTGAGTGATATATTCATCGTCGACTTGGTGGTTATAATGCATTACTTATTTACTTATAAGAGACATAAGAGTAGAAATGAATGACTAAATGGTCTGGGTATACTACACCCATGTTGCTTCGAAAAGGTCAAAACCTATGTGCAACATATCAATCAACAACGTCATCAGTGTCCAATACCAGTACGCCACTGTCAGAGTTGCACATTGTTGGCATGTTACTAACCCTTTCCACAAAATAGTTGGAGCCAAATAAGGAATCAGTTGTACCCTCCTATTTACAATTACATTGCGCTGCATCTTAACATTGATTGATGCCGGAAAGCGAGGAATAATGTGGGCGATCAATCAACTTCTCGAGTACCTTGTCTATACAGACAACATAATTTACTCGCTTGCACAGCAGCTTACAAATAGCTGGCGTCCAATTTACCATCCTTTAGGATGAACAGTTACCCAATTGAAAACGTCAACAACTTCTACTACTTGGATAGCTTAATTACCCTTATGTGGTGCTGTACAATGTATCTTACTTAACAACTGGCACTCAACTAAGTTGAAGCCTTGATTGTAAAACACCCTTGATAGCGCATTCGTCGAGGCTGTACTGCTCTACGGCTCCGATGTTACACATTCTAGTGATCTACCCCCCGCCCCCCCATAATTTCAAACGACGATATAAAATTACTAACTACTGAATAAGATATCAGCACTCTAAAAAGGTGACGCAATCAAAACAAGGTTTTGGGTGCTCTAAGTAAATGCCAGTTACTTACTTTTTAAAATATTTTTTTTATATAAATGTTGCCTTAGGATATGTAGCATATGGTCCATTTTTGATCTCCAATTTTGGCATACTATGGCCAGCATTTCGGTCGGTATCTCACTAATGGCAGCTATAATTTTGCCATCCAGGGCTGGAGTTGTGGCTGGTGACTTCACTTATGCCTAAAATAGTCTAGTGGGGTCAAATCTAGTGATACTGGCGGCCAATGAACATGAGATTAATTACTCACCAAACTCGCCTCTCAATAGGCTTATTGTATCATTTGCTGCCTGTCATGTGGCACCGTTTTTTGAAGCCATATGTCAACCAAATCTTATTCTTGCAGTTTAGGCAAAAATCGTGTTCCATTGTTGTAACGTTGTGATTTTCCCCGTTTTTAAGGGAGAATGACCCAATAATGCCGCCGGCTTACAAGCCGTACCAAACAGTGTATCTTTCAGGGTACGTTGACAGCTCTTCACACCAAATTCATCAATTCTGTTTGATATATTTGAATCTTCATTGACACTGGCTGATACAGCAGAAAATTCTCCTCGGTACGTATTCTTCGCATACCGGTTGGTGGATTAAAGGGAATAAATTGAAACCGTTACGAAATCTTGTTACAACAGCCTGTTCTGTGTGTTGACTTTGACGACCATAATATGGCCGTGTATAGGTTGAGTGGTTTGAGTGCCCGTATATAGCCCAAGCGACCCAGGATCGAGCCCCAGTAGAGGACATGACTAAATAAATTTAATTGTGGTTGCGAGTGTTTAATAAAGTGACTCCACTTCCCTCCAGACAACTCCATCTAAAAAGAGAAAATAAAAAAGAATCCACCTATTCTTCCAGCTTATTACCTCTGGCGTTGATGACAAACATCAGACGAATGATCAGGAGAAAACGCCACCTTAAAACCTGATCACATGATCTGGGCAATACTGATCACCGAAGTGAGAGAGTATACGGCCTGAAATTGAATTGTTTCACGGGCTGTATGGCATGTGGCAGCGTCTTGTTGAAACCACATAGTGGACACATCAATATCATCTAATTGTCAGGATATCGAGCAACAGTAACAGTCACTGCTTGACCAGCCTCATTTTCAAAAAGTATGGCCCAATTATGCCCCCAGCCCAAAATCCACACCAAACAGTGACACGTTGTGGTTGCATTTTTTTTTCGGAAATGACATGTGGGTTCTCGAAACCATCAAAAAGTGACAATTTTTTCGATTAACAAAGCCATCAAGGGGGAAATATGCTTCGTCGCTTCGATTGATTTTGCTCGAAAAATCAGCATCCATTTGTTGATGTTCAGTAATCCATTCAACGAACTCTCTTCGCTGTGCATTTTGTAAGAATGGTGATACAGATCTTTGGTGGGTACACGCTATGAAGAGCTTCTTGAAATTTTCAATTCTTGTCCACGAAGCTGAATTAAGGTTTCTGAATAGTCACCAACACTCTCATGCACCGCAACGATATTGATATTTGAAAGGCTTGTTTTTGTGTGTTTGGCATCTCCAACGGATCCAGTCGCCCTAAATTTTGCAATTAACCTCCTCACGGCTGACGGAATTAAAACACTAATTTTTGAACACTGGCCGCCAAGCATTCATTATTTTTAAAATATTGTTCAATAATAAAGACACGTTGTTCTCTTGTGTAACAATCCATTTTTACTTACCTTAAGCTGTCAGCTATCGAATTGTTTTGTTTTTATGGCTGCCAATACCTTACTGCAGTGGCAACAAATTCAAATCTTGCTTTAACCCCAAATTGGTTCCTTATACTCCTGTGAAGAGCATAGGCTCATTTGCGATTTCGGTAGTAGGCTTGTTTTAAAATGAGGCTACTGTTAGTTACTCCATACAGTTCTGATCTGTCTTCAGAGCCTATTTAGCTTGACAGAGAGCAACTAGTTTTTTAAGACTTATCAGTATAAAATTAAACTTTCTGAAGATTTGGTCTGTGATTTATACCAACTTTCCTCTAATGTTTAAACAAAATCTTTACTCTTAAGATAAGTTGCAACGAGCAATTTTTTGGAAACGATTACGGGAAAATACAGCTCAAAACATCTATTAAAATTACACATTAAAAAAAAGTTAGGTATCATATTAAACAGTTTTATTCTCTTAATTTTTTATTTTAATTGGAATTTGTGTCTTGTTTTTTAAACTTGGTGACACTTTAATTACAGCCTTGAACAATTCGTTTAACTCTAAAACATGCTCACAAGCTTCGCATGTACGAGTATGTAGGTATTTTCATACAAAATTGAAATTTAATTTTCTAAAAAAATCACTTATATATTTCATTTTGTGTATATGTATGTACATACTACTCGTAGTACAGAAGGGATTTGAAATAAAAATAGAAAAAAAAACTAAAAAACTTTCATGTCATAAACAAACTGACACTTAAAACAAGTCACTTCCGGTTGTTTGGAAAAAGCGAAACGGATACGCTACGCAACAGCTGTAATCAAACGAATGAACAAACAAGCGAACTAAAAAATAAATCAGAAAAAACAAAAAATTATATTTATTCACTAAATTCTGTAAATAAGCTATTTATGAAGGTGCATAAACAGGGTGTAAGTAAATTTACGGAAGAATATTACAATTTAATAATAATTTTCTAATAAAAGTTTTATTGTAAAAGCATTTTTAAATTAAAATTTAGAAAATCTATAAAAAAAAATAATTAAAAAAAAATTGTTCTAATTAACCCGGTTTTATCGCCCACACCCTGTCTGCAGCAGTAAATGTACTCGCATATAAAGAAATACTCACTTGCATAGTTTTTTTTTTAAGAAATAGACGCACTCATATTCAAAACTCACTGATGTTCGAAAAATGTGTGTGTAAACACACATACAAACACATTTCTGCACTCATTTACCCTTGCATTCACCCATACACTGATATAAGCACACACTCATTCGTGTACGCTTTTGCTGTTGCATAGAGTGTACATTGTGCGAATGTGTATGTGTGTGTGTAAGTTTATTTTGTATCAAATTTTCTTTATACAGATTAAAAAAATATTTTTGTTTTTATTATTCTCTTCTCTCCTCTCTTACGCTTACGCTCTCTCCTGCTCTCCTGTGGTAATATGGAATTCCCAACATGGTTATGACTTGATGATTTCAATACATACTTTATGTCCTCTTACTCCCCAACGTTTTTAAATCTATATAACGGTTATTTACGCTTACAATGGTGTTGGTGTGTATGTGTATGTATACAATGCAATGGTTGTTTTATGTTGGTTATATTTTGGCAACTCGTACTATAAACAAAAAAATTCTTTTTGCTGTTGGTGCTACTGCTGTTTCTGTCACTGGTGTTGCTGTTGTTATTGCTAAACAATGGCATGTAACACTTACTCATTTACTGTGTGAATACTGTTGCTGGCTGGCTGGATGGCTGACTGGCAATTGTGAACATGTGCGCGTGTGTGCATATGTGCGTATTCATGTGAACTTGAATGTCAACAAATACATGGGAAACAAACAAACAAAAATATCGTTTACAAATATTTATTTGTGCATATTTTATTTTCTTTTTTATACATTCAATTGTGCATGCGTATGTATATATGTGTGTGTATGTTTAAATATGTGCTTAATTTTATTTTCTACAACGCGCCACTACAAAAACAGATGTGAACCAAAGTGGTGAAATTGACGTTAAGGATTTTGAATTGGCCATTGAGGTAAGTTGGGTAACAAATAGTAAATTTAGATAAAAGAACAACAAAAAAAGATACAAACGGATAGAATATTCTTTTTGTAAATAAAATATCGATATTCATTAATTACGAAATACAACCGAATATGTAAATAAAAATATAGTCGTATTTATAATTTGTTTTTTTTTTATAAAACAAGAACGCTCTACCTCTAAATCTTGTGCGCTCTAGTTAATTCAAGTGCGCTAAACGGGCAAACTGTGCATACTCGACATAATTTGGCGTTGTATTTTATCTTACACTCGAATATAATCGATAATAGCAATATGAAAGTAGAAATAAATGTTTTTATTGATACAAATATGTTGCATTTTTTGTCGAAATAGTAACTCGAAGATAAATATAAAAAGTCGATGTATGACGTGTAACATAATATATAATATAACATAATATAATATATAATATAACATAACATAATACATAATGTAACATAATATATAATATTCGGCACCTTTCTGCAATTTGGATCATAATCCAAAATAAACATAAATTTATTTTAATTAACTTTGTATTTTATATCATTATTTTTTTTTTTTTGCCAAGACATAATGTGCTTTATTTAAAATAAAAAAATTTTATTTTCTCTGGCTGATTATTTCAAGTCTGTGTATTAAGGGGTTAAATTCCTTAAGCAAAACTTGGTTTAAACGGACATGCAAACATGCAATCACAGAAAAACCTTCAGTAATTGGTGCAACAACTGGTGTGTTCAAGTCTAGCTGCTTCGCAAATAAGCGTGAAGTTCTCTTCTTTGCCAGCTACATTCAATCTATCTCAGCTCGGGCTATCACAAGAGGCTTACGTAGTGTATATCCCATACAGCAGTTTTTTTTACAGCTTGTGTGTTCATTAGCTAGTTTTTGACCGGATACAGAAAACATTGACCAGTTATCTATTGACAACAATTGTTTGTAAATAAGGTACGGAGGCAGTGGCAGCTTCGATTGGGTCAAGGCACACTTGTGTACACATAGCGCCCCGTTGTAATACCACGGATAAAGCGAAGCCTCTGCGCTAGTCGCCAAGTTCTGATTAACCGACCTTGACCATCATCCAGAGGACTCACATAGAAGCACAGTTCCGTAAATCACTTCGGAAACCAGTCCGACAGTCTAATGAATCTGAGTATTAGTCAGACATCGATGGTCGATAGTTCCGATAGGCTATCGAGAAAGATCGAGCCAAGTGTGATTAATCTAGGTCTAGTTAGAGACGGACACTGGCAAATGAAGTGGGCCACACTAATTTCTTCCTCAGTTACTCTACTACCTCGACAGAAACCATTCGCTGGTAGGCGCAGTCTTTGCGCGTACTTAGCCTTAATTCAATGCTCCGTGATAATAGACACAGTAGAGGAGTTGCTCCTACTTTCTAATTTAAACAACTGATTGATCCGCATACCATCTAGCAATTAAGCAGAACTCCTCTTCTGCAAAGAATCTATTAGCGTCCAATAAGTATCTCTGCCTAATAGTTAGCTTATCGAAGCACAGATGTACACCTGCCCTTACAGTTAGGTGACTGTCCAGAAGGAGTGTGCTCGCCTTAGCAAACCCATCAGCCACACAACTACCCGGAATAAATCTGTGACCAGGGACCCGAATGAGGTGGACCCAAAACTGCCGTGAGAGTGTCCCAAGGGAATCGCGACAGTCCTTAACTTGCTTGGAGCTGAAAGTTACACCTGCTTGGCCATCAGAGAGGATGCATATACCAGCCGTGTGAACCATCACTTCAGCTTCAAAAGAACAGAAGTCGGAGAGACGCCCTTAGATTGAGCATTTCGGAAAAAATTCCGCTGCCCACTCTGTTCTCACATTTAGAACTGTCAACGAAGATTACCACCGCATCGTCGGAGATCACCGAGGCAGAAGCCAGGTCTTCTCTGCTATGGATCACTGAATGAAATCCTCCATCCAGCACCGGTCCGTTTGTATACTTACAAACAACTGACAGCCAGACACGTGTTCAGCTCATTTTGGTCCATATGCTAATATCAGTGTTATGCCCAGAGAAAGATGCATGTAGTATCCAGATTGACCCACATGCCCATGCTAAGGCCCGCAACGAACCATTCAGACGCATGCACGAAAGAAGACAAGCTGCCAACATTGTTGTCGGCTCGGTCCGATATGTCATGCGGAAATGAACTGCCAAGGAAGACACTTCTAATAACCTGAGAATGTCCGTGCAGGTTCGGATATTCACATTGAGTAAACACCCTGTAGTACATCAATCAGTTCACGCTCTGATAAAGCTATAAAAAAAATTTCCGATTATGACTGTCAATAGAGCCCTAGTCATTGGGGAAAAATGCCAGCCATCTCTGCATAGCCAGCAGCGCTTTATGTAAAAGCTGTTCCGAGAATAACAGTGAAGAATCGTTGGTTCAGGTGCTGCATAAATCTCCGACTCTGCGCAAAAGCTGGTTTAGCATACTGGACGCTTCATAGTTTTCGGACTTCATCATCATGGTTAACATAATCCCAGCTATATTTGTGCAGTTATCATCACTGAACATTACTGGCTATATATAGGCCAGCGGTAACAACTTTTTCTCTTCACCATCTGATACCTTATGGAAGTTATTTGTTACATTTACTGACCTCGGTCTGCTTTATATTTGGGTGTTAGTTAGTAGCACAATGGTGTTAACTGATCCTCTGTTCTGATGGTGACCTAAAGCAGCAAACAACTCTAATTCATTTTGCAATGTTTAAAGCATTGCTTAATCCACGTTTCCACGTCCTCAATCTATTCTCTTACTTTTCACACAATAAAAAGAATTGTTAGGCACTATTACTTAAGGGTTGGTTTTGTGCAAGTAATCCTAAAGCGTTGGCCCATGACTTCTACCATATTTTGAACAAAAGAAGGGGATTGATAAGCATACGTATTACAACAACAAAATTTAATACATATATATACTTTTTTAATAAATATCTGTGTCTATATGGAAAGGTAACTTACATCTACTTATGCTATTTCTACTTACCGACATAGATTTATCAAATTTAGAAACAATCTCGAAAAAAACTAACAGATGACAATTCTATTTAAAGAAATTAAGTCGTACATATAAATTCGTGTCGGTAAGTAAGAGCATACGTTGACTTAAGCTACTCTTCTATATCGACTTTTATTACAATGAACTTAAGAAACTTTTTGCTGATCTGTGTTTATCATCTCTAATTAAATTCATTATGTTTTTTAACTTAAATAATTGGTTGTATTTCTATGTAGCACTTGTATTGCTGCAACAGAATTTATTTGTCACTTTTCTTGTTTTTTTTTTTGTAAATTTATTTCCTCTCAAGTACTTCCGTTTGTTACAGACAGTACTCGATGCAATAAATTTATGTTTTATTACGTTTTCCAAGCATCGCTTGATTTTTTAACAATAAATTTTCTTTTCATATTGCTATTGTTGTTGCTGCGATTTTTAAAAATTTATTTTTCAATTTATTGTTGTTTTTTTTTCTTTTTTCATTTTCAATTATTTTTGTCTAACCTTCATCTATAGCGTGTCTGCACTTTACGTGGCTGGGCTAAAGACACACCAAAAAATAAGGAAACCCATGCTGTCATGTTGGAAATTTGGGAAGGTTTACGCTCAAAAGCTGACAAGGACAATGATGGTCAGGTAAGCAAATAACAATGGATTTATATTTTTTTCTAAACATTTTTGAAAAACGCCTTTTGGTTGACAAAACAAATATATGAGAATTCTTTGGAAGGTGTATTGGACATTAAGAACGTGGTTTTTTCATTTTTTCAAAAATGACAAAAATATTTGAAGTTGAATTTGGCAATAAAAAAGTCAATCATTTCCTCTGCTTACATGGTATAAAGTTTGTATTTGCACACACAAAAAAAGACCAACAAAAAAATGTCTCTTGTCAATTGCATTCAAATATTTGGAATTTTTATTTCGAAAAGAAAAAAAAAACAAATTTAAATTATATTTTCTTATGTAGTATGTGGATATTTCTGTGCAAGTTCGTTATAAGAAATATGTTTCCTTTTCCACTCTATTATTATGCAAACTATTTTTGTGTTTTTTTTTTGTGTAATATTTCCTTTAGACTTTTATTTCTACTTCTTTTAACAATTCAGTTGTATTTTCTTCTATTCTATTGTTCCATTGTGCACGTTTACTTTTTTGCTGAAAGCAAATGAAAGAAATAAAAATATAAAAAACGCTATTGTTGTAACATCTTATTTGGTTGTTAAAAGACAGGACTAATAAAGAGTGCATTTATTTTGTAATTAGAAAGAATGTGTTATATTATTAGGTCAAGTTTTATACTATGTCGCATACATATGTACACTTTTTTAAAGTTTTATTTATGTACGTATGGCTTTAAAAACCTTCAGTTATATTAGTTTAACTTATTTGGAAGTTTCCATAGGTACTAACTTCTTCGATCTTAGCTTTTTACTATTATTTTAATACGTGCAAATCTTCTTTCTTTATATTCTTTTGAAAAAAAATATTTTGTGTATATTTACAAACTGGTTGCAAGCAATAACAAAAACTACAAAAAACATGTACAAAAGTAGCCAACAAATTGGTTCAATTGGTAACAATACTATTACGTATTTTTAGCTCTTCTATTCTCTAGTCTATTCTCCAATTTATATTTTGCCATAGTTGGCAAATTATAAAAAACTAAAAACACGAAATTAAATAATTTATTTTAAAACACTTTTCGTACAATTCTATACACGAGCTGGCATTTATGATTTGTGGCTTTAACTTAGTTTTCATTTCACTTTCTAAACTATTGAACAAGTTTTATTAAATTTGTTGCAAAATTTAATTAGAAAACCATTCGAAACTAATCTACTGTAAGAATTAGGAATAAAATAAATGAATTATTGTGGTATATTAACGAATGTACAGTACGTATGATCAATATTAATTCGTATCTGAAATAAATATTACTCATACTCCAAATATAAGTACATTTTTAAATTTTTGTATTAAAAATAAATAAATTAAAAACGATTTTATAAATAATATGACATGTTATTTAATTAAATGAATATTTCATACGAGGGCAGTACGAAATGTTCTTAGCCTGACATAGTAATGGCGGTTAATACAGTAAAACGCTTTGTATAATGAACCCATGTTAAATTTCATTTAGATTTGTCAACCCACTTATTCGTATAGTAACAGGTGTTCAAAAAAAGTGCTTCAGGGAAAAATTAGAAATTCATGAAGTGATTAAATATTAGCATAAGAAAGGTTTATCGGGACAAAAAATTTATATAGATATGGTGAATATGTCGGCTAAAAGTGCTCCTTGATTTGCAACAACAAAAAGTTGGGTTGCTAAATTTAAACGTGGTCGTACAACCAATGAACCACAAAGTGGACGTCAAAAAACTGAAACAACGTCAGAATTCATAGTTAAATAAAATGTATGATATGGTATTAGACGGTCGACAAGGGAAAGTGCGTAAAATAGGTAACGCCATAGGCATCTTAAATGCTCGAGTGCATTTTATTTTGCATCAACTAAAGGGTCCGCTAAATAAATTTTATTTTTTTTTTTGAAAATGCTATAAAAAGAAAACTACTCAATATTCTCTCAAATTTCTTTTTTTATTTGAAAGTACAATCCTTCCGGTTAATAATGGAAAGTAATTTTATTCAAATGGCTGCCTCGGCTGGCCATGCAGTAGTCTACACGATCGGTCCAATTTTTAAGCACATTATCGATTGTGTGCAGCTGTATTTCACCAATGGCTTCACGAATATTGTCCTTTAAAGCGTCAATTGTCTCTGACTTGTTGACGTAACACTTATCTTTGACGGCACCCCACAAATAATAGTCGAACGGTGTCAAATCGCAGCTCCAAGGTGGCCAAACGACATCAGCTCTGCGGCAAATAATGCGATCTTCAAAAACAGGGCGCAAAACATCGAGTGTCGCTCGGCTGTGTGGCATATAGCGCCGTCCTGTTGAAACCAAATGTTGCTAATATCCTCCTCATTAACTTTTGTGATCAAAAATTCGTTCAACATGGCCTGATAACGATCGCCATTGACTGTAATGGCCACTCCTTACTCATTTGGAAGAAAAATGGCCAAATTATGCCTCTGGACCAAAATCCGCACCAAACAGTGACTCGTCTTGGGTGTATTGGCTTTACAATGTATGCGTGCTGGTTTTCTGTGCCCAAAATGCAACAATTTTGCTTGTTTACATACCCGCCAATATCAAAATGAGCTTCGTCTGAACACATCGCACACATTCTGCAACATTACCATGATTTTCAAAGTAATGTCGCAATATTTCCCAGCGTATACACAACCATATTCGTTCAGCGGAAGGATAAAACTAATTATCTGTCAAATCAGACATGAGCTAAGTGTTACCATTCACGAAATAAGCACGAGTTGAAAACTGGAAAAGTTTTTTGCAAGCTATGTAGGTGCCGATTTTTTTAACAGTTGACCAAAAACGCATTCGAATTAAGATTTCTCAAACTTGTTTGTTTCGATCTAAGCTATATAAAGTGAATTTAAGCGGCGTTTTATAACTGTTAATGAAACATGCATCCAAACAATCCAAACAATAAACTGAAGCTAATGGAAGTACTTCAAAGAAGGAAAAAACAGTTCAATCGGCTGGTAAGATCATAGCAACAATTACAAATGTATTTTATTGATCGAATATCTTCAAAAGGATAAATAAATAAATAAATTTGGCATATTATTGTATCGAATTTGAAAATTCGCAAAAAAACGACCTGGTTTACAATACAAAAAAATAATTTTTCATCAAGACAATAAACGATCCCTTAAAAGGGAAAAAATTTTAGTACGAATTGCTTGACCACTCACCCTCTGTCTTCTACCTGTTCCAAAATCAAATAAAAATTTCTAGCCGGCAAATGTTTTACCTCGAATATATATGCAATGGCAGCTGTAAACGATTACTTTGAGGAGCTTCAGGAAAATTATTTTAAGCCTGTAAGTGTATTGAATTTTCAGGAGATTATATTAAACAACAAAATAATTTTAATAATTTAGCTTTTGTTTTTTATTGTTAGGCTAAGAACATTTCGTACTGCTCTCGTAAAATGTAATAACTTCAATAATATTAAACAAATTAATATTTTAATTATTTACATCCATAATTAGTAGACATCAACAAACAAATTTCACAGTCTAAGCTGTAAAAAAAAAAACAAAAAAGTTTTAGTGCCGGAATAAGACCTGTACAGTACATCACACTCAAGTTTCCTATTGATTATATTGTTACGTTTTCACCTTTTTAAAGCGTTTGAGTTCTTTTAATTGCGTCAAAATAAAATAAACATATTTTTTGTTGTTTTACAGTTTTTATTTGCTCACCTTTCACAGTATACAATTATAAATATAAAGTCGCCAACTTAATTATCTTGCACTTAATATTCGTTTATACAACACTTTTATTTACGCCTAAACATGACTTTATTTTATGACTGCAAAACTATAACCATCTCACAAAATGCAATGCGCCATCTTTTTTCTTCATTTTCAATTCCGTAACAAATTTCTATTTATCTACGTTAAATTCAAAAGATGTAAAATTATTATAAACAAAAAGGAAATGGCAACACTGTTAAATATGTGGTAGTATTCTTAATAGCACAGCCAATTAAGGCCGTAACAGGCACAAAGCCTTGACATAAACCAATAAAGTTTATAGCTAAAATTTCATCATTCAGTTCCTGATGTGGTGTATTTTCTTTTTAAGCATTTCTATTATACTTAGGTAATTATATACTGACCTTCTACAGAGCATTTTTTTCTCTTGTCGACAGAAGCGGTATTCATAATTGTTTATTAGTGTTTGTGTTTTAATTTTTCGAAAACATTTATGTAAGATTTAGATTCAGTTTAATCTTTTTACAATTCTCAGGTGATAATAGCGACATGACGAATTCCTCCCAGCTGTGTTTGCTTAACCCTAATACTTTTATTTCGCTGTTCATATCAAAGGCAGCTTCTTAATCCACTTATATTCTTCACTTCTCAATTTTCTTTTTCTTGTTGTAAGTCTATGGCTACTTTCGTGTTGTACTCATTCGGTTAATGCAAGGTGTGTCTAATTTATGGCCATTTTCTTTGCAAAATTTCTCGTTTAGAGCTTTATGATTAAATATCGCGTCTGCCCTAAATATTTTCATAGTGCACCGTAAGCATTGCTTGGCATCCTTAACTGCTGCGTTTTACGACTTGCAAAAATTCAAAAAGTGTAGACCTTTTACACAAGAAAAACAATTTAAAATTTTGTGTTGGAAAAGATGTATGGTATGGAACTGATGTTTAGTCAAACAAAAGTATGCTTGTCTAGGTCGAATTGGTAGTCATCATATAGGATATGACAGCTCGCAAGGAAAGTTGCACTGTAAGAAACTTGTAATTCAAAAAAGTTTGCTATCTAGATTATCTAAAACTGATTTATTTATTTGTAATAAAAATCTCGGAGATTTCGATTGTTTCTAATATCTGCCACGTCTTTAAAAAAAATTATTTTTCTAACAAATTTTCAACTGAAAGCAACAAAATTAAAACTTTTTATTTTAAATATACATGTTCGAAAATACCGAGCCATAACCGCCAAAAAAACGTAAGCGCCATGATTATCGATTTTAGTTTTTTTTTTTTAATAATATTCAGTAGTACAAAGAAGACTTATTTACCATACGCTAGAAAAAAAAAAACACTTAAACAAAAACCTTCTCTTATAAAATTTGTCGCTTACTATCGGGAATGAGAATATGAAAATAAATTAATTTTTTTCTTCATCCACTTGTATATAATGAATAAAATTTTTTTTTTTCATTTATCAGGTGAAGGTTAAAGTTTAAAAAGCAAACAAGCGAATAATTTTACAGAACGGCAATAAAATTCTTTTTATTAAAATTGCTCATCAATATTTATTGTATGAAAATTTCGTCGTATTATTATAAAGCTACGATGATTGTGGTTATGTCGAAAGTTTTTTTTCCAATTTTTTTTTTTTTTTTGTTTTAACTTTTTCTATTATGGTTTTTACATGTTAAGGCTTAAATATTGCCACATGCTAGTAAGAAAATCTAATAAAAATTATACGATACGACAGAAAGAACGAAGTTGAAATACCTGGGAAATAATACTACTATAGGTGCTTTTGGATATTCGAAACACCTTTAAAATCTCGAGTTAGGGTAAACAACTGGTTTTTGGCACATTCCCGCACTAGATTTTAAGATGCGTTTGTGCGCATTATTTCATAAAGGAACTAAAATAAGATTTAAAGCTTAAGAATCCTTTAGCAATATTACTTAATATAGGGTGTTTTTCATAGAGGTAGAGACAAACAACGATGGATTATTCGATTGACATGATCCAAAAGATAAAATTATTGCATTTTAAATATGATTTCTGGCATATGACCGCCACGGCTGGCGCGGATGTAGTCCAGTCTGGACGTCCAATTTTCGATTACTTTTTCCAACATATGTGGCCGTATATCGGCAATAACACGGCGAATGTTGTCTTCGAAATGGTCAAGCGTTTGTGGCTTTACCGCATAGAACAATGACTTTACATAGCCCCACAGAAAGTAGTCTAGCGGTATTAAATTACATGATCTTGGAGGCCAATTAACAAGTTCAAAACGTGAAGTTAGGCGGTCACTAAACGTGTCTTTCAGTAAATCTATTGTGGCACGAGCTGTGTGACATGTTGCGCCATCTTGTTGAAACTAGGTCTCCTGGACATCATGGTTATTCAATTCAGGAATGAAAAAGTTAGTACTACTAGTACTCTACACCGATCACCATTGACTGTAACGTTGTAGCCACCATCGTTTTTGAAAAAGTACGGACCAATGATTCCACCAGCCCAAAAAGCACACCAAACAGTCAGTTTTTCTGGATGTAACGGTATTTCCACATACACTTGAAGATTACCTTCACTCCAAATGCGGCAGTTTTGTTCGTTGACGTAGCCATTCAACCAGAAGTGCGCTTCATCGCTAAACAAAATTCGCTTATGAAAATTGAAAATTGAAAAAAAAATTCATTTATGACAAATGAAAATTTGCAAGCATTGTTCAGGCGTGAGTCTATTCATGATGAATTGCCAAACCAAACTGAGAATAAATCACTTGACAGCTGTTAAATCGGTCACCATCTGGAAAAGTAATGCCAACTTAAAGCTCTATACCTCTATAAAAAACACGATTTATTAATAAAATAAAAATACAGTAACTCATGAAAAAATCATACGATTATTACAAAATTCATTTTATTTATTGTTCAAGAGTGTAGCGTTCCATAGTTAAAATTTCTCAATTTTTTTACTAAATAAAATCTTTTCAGTGCGTCTTATCGTGCGGGTATTTTTCTATCTTGCTGGGCGATTGCCAATGTAACGCCAATCTCTAAAAAGTCTGAAGCTAGTAACCCTGAAAACTACCGTCCAATAGCAGTTTGTTCGGCACTTTCCAAAGTTATGAAGAGTATGATTAATCATCACCTTGTGAAATATTTAGAGTCCAACAATCTCTCTGGTGATCTGCTGGCGTTACTCTCTGGAGGGTGGAACAGGTCCATTCATGGATTTGGTGAGAGTAAGGTTGTGGCCCTGGATATTTCTAAGGCGTTTGACAGAGTCTGGTACGAGGCTATCATATCCAAACTTATTGCCTTTGTTGTCGGTAGTCACTTCTCTCGATTCATATCGAGCTTTCTCAGAAATCGCACTATAAGAGTGGTTATAGACGGTATTTCATCCGACGAGTTCAGAATAAATTCAGGGGTACCGCAACTCCAACTCTATTTCTAAAATTTCTTAATGACTTTCGTTTTCTCAGTTTTAATACTATCTACTCTTTTGCAGATGACAGCAACATTTGTCATTCATATTCTTTTGATCGTAGGCCGAGCCTTTTGAAGATTTGGGGCGAAAAGGCGGAATATGAACGACACACTGACAAACGCCCTGTCGAAAATCTCTGAGTAGGGTTGCACAAACAGGGTTGTTGTTTTCTGACACATAGACATGGTGGTGTGTTGTCATTTGTATCTATAGTTAATGTAGATATTGAAGAATCAGATGCTCTTTATGTTCTGGGCATGAGAATTCATTGTGACGTTCATTGAAACGAGCACTTATTTCGAGTGTCGAAAGAAGCATTCAAGTTTCTCGGCTTCTTAAGATGGTGTAAGAATTACTTCACTCCATCTGATCTCTTTAATATTCACTAGACCTATATCCGACCCAAATTGGAATACAACTCTCATGTATGGGCGGGTGCTTCAAAGTCTATTTTGGAGCTTATCGACCGCATACAGGAGAGGGCAAGGGTTCTTATTAATGACGGTAGCCAATTCTATCGATTCATTAGAGCATCGTCGCAGTGTGGCGTGTGTTTTATTGTTCTATCGGTACTATAAAGGAATGTGTTCTGACGAAATTAAAGAACTAATTCCTGGTAATCATATATTTTTACGTAGTGCTCATATTTCTCGTAGAGCTCATTCCTTTGTAGTTGATTGTCCAGTAAATCGCACAGCGCATTATAGGGAGAATTCGTTTTTAGATCGCACTATTCGTTTATGGAACAATCTTCCTGCGAATGTTTTTCCTGCCACTTACGACATGAGCAAATTTAAATCGAACGTCCACCGACACTACTCCATCTATCTTCATTCCCACAACTTATTTCCCTAGTACCAGCACAATGCATTGCATGAGTAGGGGTTATCTCCTGAGTGCTGATCTTACTGAAAAAAAATAAATAAATAAGAATCAAAGGTTGACAACTCAATTCTTCACATTGTATCATATAACAGGAAATTTACTTCTTAACCTCAAATTTGCCCACCTTATTTATAATCTTTCAAATAGGCCTTATTTTAAAAAAATTTAAATTAATTTTTAAAACATACCTCAGTTATTATTTTAAAGCCAACTCTCTTTCCAAAATAAAAACAAAAATTTTTTCTTTTTTTTGCCTTTAAAAAAATAAAAATTAAATATTTATTGCTTTTATTTACAGTTCACATGCTTCATCGTTTGCATTATTATGACTGTAAAAAAGTAAAATAATAAAAAAATTAAAATAATGAAAAACAACGAGACAAATAAGTAAAAAAATATTAAAAAGAAACATTTTACCACAGTGATAAATTACAAATCAATTACAATATATATGAATAAATAATGACAAACACAAACAGACTGATGTATATACATAAGTGAACAAGAAAATAACATACATATTAAATATTAAAATAAAAATAAAATTTTTAAATCATTTTTAATTTAAACACGAATTCTGGCATAAATATGTATATAAAAATGTAATTTAAAGCAATACAAATAATCCTTTACAGGCATTATTTGGTTGTTTTTATCTGTTTCATATGTTGTTTGCTACTGTTGCTGTTTATTAAAGCACTCGTACCTTACATATATGAAGTATTTATGACATGTGTGTGTGGGTTAGTGTAACCGTGTGAAATATATGTATACATTTACTTAAGCTCGTATACATACGTAAGCATATGAAAACATGTTAACATGATATTTTTATACGAGTTTCAATGAGTATGCAAATTTGTATGTATAAATGTATGTATGTGAGTGAGCATTCGTCCAATAATATATCATTTTAATGATTATCCTGCATTTCAAACATGCATATAAACACAAACACATGCACACATTCACACATTTGTATACAATTGTGAGAGATAGAAAATATTCATGCACATGAATAAATTGAAATGTCACACACTTTAAAACGTCATCCGAAAGGGATGTAACCGACAACATACGACAATGTATTCAAATTTAAATTCAAAATATATGGTCAGTCAGCTGTTGTTAAAGGGAAAAGAAAATCATATTTATTTGACTTTTCAATTGCTTTCTAGTCGAAATATGTTTTATAATCAAGAAATGTTTGAATGAATGATCTCTCTGTCAGAGGTACTATGAACATAACGGACGATTGCGACTAAAGATTATGAGGCATAGCTGTTTTCCTGGAGTAGATTGTGTTCCTGCTATGCTATATTATTGCTTTTCTCGTTTATATATGGATGGGAGGCTTACTCCTTGCCTGGCCAAGCTTTTGTGCCAACTTGTTTATATATCATTTAAAAGGTCTGTTTTTCTTCTTTCCACATCCAAAAAAGCTCAAAATCAATTAATATTCAGCTAAGTTATAAGCTTATAAGTACATGAAGGTTTAAAAAGCCGGGTTCTCACCCGTAACTCGAGATTTCGGAGGTATTTCGAAAATTCCAAAAACAGATACTTGTTTTACTCGATAGCGCCTATTAGAAAAGCGATGTATTTTTTCAGGTATTTAAACTTCGGTTTTTAATTATTGTCTGCTTGTCTGACGGGCCTCGCCTATGGTATCTAAAGCATTCTAAGAGTGTACAGACCGTTCCTGGAGGAAACAGATGTAGTATCGTACAGCGTTCTATATATCTTGGGCTAGCGACAACATGGATCCTCTAGTACAAAGTCAACAAGTGTGGACCCAAAACTCGCCATGGAGTGGAAGCAGAAATAGGAATGGGGCCCAGGGTATAAGGATTGATAATTTTTAGTAGGGACACCATAACATTGGAAATTGTCGAAATCCTATTCGAAAGAGAACTGGAATAAGTTACAACTACTTTCGGATAGTCAGTCGATCATAAAAATCCTTTGCCTTACTTGAATGCTTCATCGTGCTTTACAACCTGACTACTCAGAATCAGTTCAACCTGGCTTGGTTGCCGTGAGATGAGTGTACATGGGAAATGAGATAAACATTTATGCCAAACGGAGGACTGAGGAAATTTTCAATGAGCTCACTGCAAACTTTGGCATTAATAGGATCTTCCTGAGAGGAGAGATAAGAAAATGGTCAGCATACATCGTGAGAGAACATTGCTGCTAAGCATCTAAAATTTGATAGGAAAAGCTTAAAGATACTTTGGAGCTACTTACGGCTAATTACGGCTATAATAAGCGCCTACATTGAATGTGCATATGTTAATTGAGCACTTGATCACCAGGTGTGTGGCACTGGGACACAGAAGGCTACTACACTTCGCTGGATGAACTGGACGTGTTGACACTTCCGCTGTAGGAGCTGATCTGATTACTCGGCGCATTGAGCTTGTGTGAATAACAATCAGAATTACAATAGGTTAAATGATAAACCGAGTATGTGGGAGATAAATATTGTTACGTTTTAACCTTTTTAAAACGTTTGAGTTATTTTTAATTGCGTCAAAATAAAATAAACACCACCTTGTTGTTATATTACAGTTTTTACTTTCTCACTTTATCTTTATACAGTTTATCTTATTACAGCAACTTATTTGTCTTGCACTTAATATTCATTTATACAATACTTTTATTGACGCCTAAACACGACTTTGCTTTATAACTACAAAACGATAACTATATCACGTAGGCAAAGCAGCCTCCTTATTTATTTTACATCTGTTAGTTTTAAATATGTAAGATTGTGTTACCCAAAGATGGTCGGATTGACAATGACAATTTGTGAAATACACAAATCAGTACGGCATTACCAAGGTAACATATTATCAACCTTGTCATAAGCCAATCGACAAAAATCCCACAATACAGTCCCAAAGGCAACAATGTGGTCTATTTTCTTTTTAGACATTTTTATTTTCGTAACAGTATGTTCAAAATAGTCCCTCTAAAGGTGTGAGCTAATCCATGAGACTCAAGCTTCGTTGAAAACTGTTGCGACTGATTTAAGATTTGTCCTGCATTGGGTGAAAAAATATTCGAACAATTGGGGAATTGTATAATTGCGGACAGTTGGTGAGTGTGGAGTGTAACTAAAAGGTTTTTCCCCTCTTTTCTCTTGCTGAAACCTGCGATCGGCGCAATGCAAAGGCAGTGATGAACATGTTCGTTTGTTAGGGAGGAGCTCTTGGCCTCACAAGGTTAAGTTTAGAATCTGGTGACGATTTGCATGTGTTTTGGAACCGATGTTGATAAAACGGGTAGTAGCGATCGTTATGAGGAAGAAACGGAGATGATTCTTAACTTTCTATGCCACTTTTTTTGCTTTGGCAGAATGCCACCAAAGGTTTTGGCCTAGCGGAACTCTAGTGATCTCTCAGAAATCTCAGTCAAAAAACTGAGCGACATAATTCTATTCATTAGGGCTAGCGGTTGGTTCTCGCATCCTCTTATTAATATTTACTGTTTTTCATAATGCGTCGCTTGTATAGCATGATGTTACGTCGTAAAGTTTTATGTTACTGTCACGCTCTAAGGTTGGGTGACCTTTACTATCTTTATTAAAAATTATTAGTGGCAATGGTTTCTTCTTAACATATGATGTTTCTGCAATGTAGTACTAATCGTCCAGGTCTGCAAGCAGCTCACTTTATACTCATTTTCCTTGGATTTTTGTTTAAACCAAATCTACCACATGTTCTGCTTAAAGTCTTCCACGCAGTTTTTAAGCTGCCAATCTTATTTATTGTCGGTCATAGTGCTCGTGATACCAGTATTAACCTCAGGGTCCTACTAAATAAATTCGCTAATAGTTTTGGAGACATATTGGTTTAGTACGTTTTGCAAGACCATTTACTGCTCACCTTCCCCGGTATTTAGTTTTTTCCTTCTTTTGTTCTCTTCTTTAAGCGGTTGCAATAAAATTGCTGTGGTCGCTGAAATACTGTTTTTTATTATCATTCTTTCATTTTTGTTTTTTTAAATTCTTTAAAATTCATTTTGTTGTTGCCTATGGTTGCTTTATTGCCAGTCGGTGGTAATGATGCTGTGTTTAACATTAAAAATACCCAAAGCTACGGCAATAACAGCAACAACAAATGCCATTTCTTTCACACAAAAACTTGCAATGAAAAAAAAAATTGAAATAATTTTATAGGCTACGCCTGGACCCAATTCTTTTGTTCTGTCTTTTTCTCGGTATTCTATTTGAACATTTCAATATATGTTACACTTACTCGCACATACATACATACATATGAAACATTATGTCAACACCTACTGGCATAAGGCCAAAATAGTGTCAAAAATAAAGCAACAGCAACAAAAACATAAAAAAATAGGCCTAACACCTGCCACCTCTTATCGCCCCCTAAACAAAAATGGTATTGAAAAATTGAACTACAAACCGAAAAAGAAAACTATAACATGCTCAATACACATTACAAGCACTACATTCCATGATGATGGTTCACTTGAATAATTGTAAAAGAACCCGAAACAACAACAGCAATAATGTATGGAAGAAAAATATTTGCAATACGGAGAAGTCTATAAAGCATAGAGGGTGGGAAGGAGTTTAGGATATACAAGTTATAGAAAAAGCAAATTAAAGGTTCCACATTAGCTTATCTTGATTTAAAGCAAGACAATGTGTAGGTTAAAATTCACACAAATATTCACTTAAATACTGTTATTTTTTTCTTTTTATGCTCGATTTTTTGGATTTTTATTTTCTTTTCATCATTTTTTTATTTGTCTTTATGGAATATAAGATAATAAATGACCCGAGTTGTAGTTTAAGGCCATATTTTCTATACGTTTCCATAATTTCTTTTACAATCGAAGACTGTGATTACATGTTAGGGATCTAAAATAAACATTGAATAGGCAAAACGGACTTTTGGGCACTATTTATGAACTTCTTTTACAGCCTTATTTTTACAGTCTTATTCTCTTTCCAAAAAGCATATATTGCTTTCTAGCTTTTTCATTAATCAAGACGATTTTCAAGCTAAGTAGATGATTAATCTACTGTAGCTCGCCTCCATATGATTGTTTAGTGGTGAATATACTTGCTAAGTGGTGGTGGTGAGTCCAACTAACATTGTAACTTTTTTGCCAGCAGGTAGCGTTTTCTCCTATTCCTTTGTCTGATATTTATCACCATCGCCTGAGGTAAGCTGGAAAATCAGGGGAGCCTTTTCAAATGGATTTGTTTGGAGTGAGGTTGAAGACTCTTATTAAACAATCGAAACCACAATAATACTTTTTTTTCAAAATTTTAAGTTATGCAGAGCACGATCATAGATTAAGAAAATAAAAGCAGCAAATCTGTATGCCCGTGAAGGATTCCTAGAGAAAGCTTTAAATAGATTTTGAATCACATTTGGCTTTATGACAGCACCAAAATTAGGATGTATGGTTCTATGAGTAGTTCTTTTGTTAAATAAAGAAAATGGGTCATTCCTTTAGACAAGACTAAGTAAAAGTTTGCCAGTGAAAAGTCTTAATGCAAATAACTCGATGCTGAAATGGAATCACATTCCTTGTTCCTCTGTAAAACATTTTGCTTTTCTGCCTTGTTCCAGTTTCTTTTTAACTGTAGACCTGCTTTCCAGATAAGCATGTGATTTTGGTGCTGCCATCTGTAGTTGAATTTTCTGTAGTGGTCGTTCATAGTCTTACTGCTGCTGCTCCTGACTACAAATTTTTATCAAGTGGCGACTTTGTCTAATCTTTCCGATGTTGTTTTGTAATTTATGTTTATTTTCTTTTTCCTCTGAAGGAAGGCGCAGTGGTCAGGAATTCTTAGGTGGATCATCTGGAAAGCTCAAAATTTTTTTTGTAGGCGTTAGGATTCGAACCTAGGCTATTTGTGTTGTATACAAGCACTTTAACCACTAAACCAAACCAGCTCATATTCACATATATAAACACAATTGGATTGGTCTTCATAATAAGCCAAGCTGAGATTTTTCACCAAACGCAGCAGGGAAGCTCTCTTGAGTCCAAAAGGTCTATGTCTTGTTATATTAATCTTGAATACTTTTTCGTCAATCATCCAGTCATGAAGTTGTGTATCTTCTACATACTGCCTGTTGAGATTATCGTGGTATCTTATAAAATTTTAAACAAAATGTAAAAATAGTTTTTTTATTTATTAGAAAACAACAGTGTAAAATTAAAATATTGTATCAAATTAATTTTTATATTTTTGAGTAATAGTTTATTTGCTGCTGCATAGCAGCAAAAGATGCCAACAATAACTTGCTTCTTGCTTTCATAATGCTCGCTGTCGTATATGTGTTTATAACATTTCACAAAGCATCCATTACTTTGTTTTAGATTCAGTTATCAAGTTGATTTTCAAGTCCGCCTACATATGATTGTGCGGAGTGGTGAAAATCCGTGCTAAGTGGTGGTGGTATTGATCTTAGGTGGCGTTGTTCCTGATCATTCGTCTAATGCTTGTCATCACCGTCAGAGGTAAGCTGGATGGTCAGGGGGGCTTCTTTAGATGGATTTGTCTGGGAGGTTGAAGTCTCTTTATTAAACATTTTTTTTTTGTCTATATAAGGCTCCGTAAAAGTATTTTGGTCGATTAGAATTCTGGCCGTATTCACCTTTTGAGGTAGTTCTTAACCACTTTTTCAATTGCTTCAACGTTATCCGCGCGACATAGTCTTTGACGTCGCTCCACAAAAAACTTCAACGGCATCAAATCACATCAATTTTGAGGCCAATTGACGTTGCCAAATCGAGAAATTACGCAACAGGAAAATTTCTTATGCAATAAAGCCAAAACCGGTCGTGTTGTTTGGCTCGTGGCACCGACTTATTGAAATCTCATATTGTTCAGCTCATAAACTTCAGGTCAAAAAATCTGTTAACATGCTTCCATAGCGTTCCCAATGGCTTTAAAAGTTCTTTTAGCGGCATTTTCAAAAAAGTATTGCAATGACACCCCCAGAGCACAATCGCTTCTGAGATCTCTGAACTCCAGCATCCAATGAGCATGTCTACAGCGTAGTACATGGTTAATGGCCGAATTTAATTGTTGCGTGAGTCGGACTTTATATGGATGGAGGTACAAATACAAATGCAAAATATGCCGTAAGATAGGACCAGTTACTAGAAACTATGTGAAATTGGCAAATTCGATTTATCCGTCAAACTTTCAGCAATAGAATAGATATTTTCGGCAGTTCGTACATTGCGATGATGCACAGGCCAGACCACTTCTGTAATGCTTGAAGTCTCTTCACATTTCTTTTTTTATAATCTTGTTAATTCCTTGCACAGTAGATCAATTATGGCGACCATAATTACCTCGCCATGGTCGAAACGTGGCCACGTGTCTATCATCTCTCCTTTTTAGCAAGTTTTAACTATTTTTGCGCGTTTTTCGGTTTTTAAACGATCCATTCATTACCGTAACTGGCAAGCTTTTCATTAAATAAATGACTTTTCAGGTAACAGGGGTTTCATTGGCTGCTGGAGCGGTTTTTTTGAAACCATTGAATGGATAATCCTATGTAATATGTATAGTTAGTGGCTCTTAATCTTAATGCCATTAGGCCTGTTATTGATGTGACCAGAACTACTAAAAGTAGTCATTTTAGCAAAGTGCTCAGTTCCTTTGCTTAGAAACTAACCAGAGTCCCTCTTAAATAACAAATTTATATGCCTGTTTCTGTGAAAGACTCCAATAAACTAGACTTAGATAACTTTAAATCATCGGTTAGGTAAAACTACCCTGTGATAGTTCCCCATATTGCCACTCTGCGAATATGTAAGACACCCAAGTTGAACTTAATGCTGCTGTATTACAGAAGTTTTCTTGAACGATAAAAAGAATTATCTTGAGAACAAAAAAATCAAAAAGGTTTTCTGAGTTGATTGCTTTTTTTTGAAAATTGGTCTTTTCCTTTTAATTTCATTACAAACATCAGCATAAACACAACATAACTCCACTGCATACGTAGGGTTTATATAAAAATTATTGCTTTTTTTATTCTCTTTTATGCAATTATAGCTGACTTTAGCCAAAATAATTTATAAGCACAAATAATTTGTATAATTTTAGGCTGAGTACTGAATGAATGCTAAAAAAAGGGACAGCTCACATTTATTACAACCTAAAAGTAGGCTATAATTCTTATAAAAACTCTTACAAAAATGTATACATTTTATTACACCTTTTGAAATTCATTTCTTTTTTTTTGTTCTTTTCTCTTGACTTTATACAATTTAGGGGGTAGTGTTAATGGTTTCAGATTTATTATAATAGAAATGGTAATTGTTTATGTCGAAGACTCTTAAACATAAATACCAATTTGTAAGAGTGTGTTTAGACCATTTAGGGCCATTGTTTTGTACTGCATTATAATATGCCTGGTCATGCAAAAAAACTAAAAATCGACACATTATGCTTTAAATTAAAAGTGTGTTAAAGTAGTTGGAGAGAGGAGCAGTCTTTGACCATGTATAGTAATGTGTAACAAATAAGGCCATTTCGAAACAAAAAACATGCATCTAATGTTTATATTGTGGTTTGGCTCAAACCAATAACTTCTAAACGGGGGCGAAGCCGGATAATATAAGCCAATCGATGGTAGTAATAGTAGGTACGTACCATTAAACAGTTGCACATAAAACTAAGCAAGTAGAGAGAGAGTAAATAAATGCCATGTTTTTTAATGACCTTGTTGAGTATTGAAATTGAAATAACATATACCAAAACCAGTGTGTTACACAAAAGTATCAGAGCCAAAACGAATAAAGAAAAAAAAATCATACAATATTTGACCCTTAAGTGTACTTTACCAATAACCGAAATCATAAATTTTATTTTAAAATTTTTAATAAAAACATTTTTATACATTTTTAAAAAAGCAGGCCAGATATAAAAGAGTTAAAAAAATACATAAATACTTTAACAACAATTTTTTTATCAATACACTTAAGCTTCTTTACAAATTTTTGTTTTTACTACTCCTAAAAATATTCTTTAAAACAATTATTTGTAAAATGTATATATTTTTTTAAATACTTGTTATTTAAAGTTTTCCGATAAAACCCTAAATAAAGCAAAACTCTTTGTCTAAGCTACACACACATTTGTGCATACACTTGCACAAAAATTTGTAAATATTTGTTTCTGGGAAAACTAAAGCCTACTTTTGGGATTTTTGTATTGTTTTTTTTTGTATGCTTTTGTGTTTATTTATTTACTCACTCGTATTTGGTTGTGAAAGAAAATTGAAAATAAATTTTTTCTAAAAAAAATGTTGCTCAAGAAGCATGCTGTACGATGCTAGTGTTACACAGTTTAAGGGGTTTTAACTAATCAACATTTAAAACATACTTTAAGGCTTGTAGAAAAACTTATTACATATAGACTTTATTTTCTTTTGTTTATTTTTAATAAGAATTTTTTTAAGCTTAAAGATTTAAGTGTTATTATTGAAAATTAAAAATTATGCTTTAATCGTATATACTTTGAAAACGTCTTCAAAGTAAGAAGTAAAGCGATAAAGCATATTTTAGGGCTTAGAACTAGTTTAAGGTATTTAAAAATAATTTAAAAAAAAAATTTGTTGTTTACATATTTACAACATAATATAAAATCTAAAATTTATAAATTCAAGAAAAGTCGAAATTCTTATCATACGTACATATGTCTTTATAGCAATACGTCCAGCTTTTTTGTGTAAATCAATTTCGTTATTCTATTCATTCAATAATTTTAAAGCCATGCTTATGTACGCAGAGATAAAAAGGATGGTACTCATTTTGTTATGGAAATGTGGATTAAAGGCTCTGTTATATATATAAAAAGTTGTGTTGAATTTAATAAATTTAACGCATAGTAAGAGGATATTAAGACTTTTGTATATTTTTTCTCTGTATGTCCTGTTTCTACCATAATTACAACAGCCCACTTCGAGAGCGGCCTGTTAGCGGATACAAACATCTTCAATAACGTTTATTGGAAAACCCCAAGTAACGAATACTGTGTAAAGTTCCGGGCCTAACAGAAAAATTACCTTTATTCATCAACGTAATCTCCACCAAGAGCAATGCGCTCATTTCAGCGCCGCTGTAATATTTCAATACAACCTTTGTAGAGCAGTGTGCATTTTTTGAGGTCTGCGCACAGCCAGTAGTCGCTGGAAGTCAAATCTGGCGAATACGGTGGATATGAGAGCATTTCGAAGTTCAATTCATGTAATTTTGCCATTGTTTCAGAGTCATCAACACGTTCTGGTTTTTGGTCAACAGTGAGCAAACACGTCAACCTCTTTGTACAGAGCTTTCTCATAGTCAAATGCTCATGCAATATAAAGCCAACACGTTCTTTTGATATCTTTACGATGTCAGCTAACTCATGCAACTTCACTTTTCGATCATTCACAACGATCTTTTAGATTTTTTGATATTTTCTGCATCATCGATGTCTACGATCACGTTTGAAGTCTGGTTTTCTATGGGATGGCGTAGTGTAGTGGTTAGATCGCACACTTAACAACACAAGCGAACAAGGTTTGAGCTCCAGCAGAGAACATAACGAAAAAATTAAATTGTGATTTCGAGTGTTTAATAAAGAGGTTTCAATTTACCTCCCGACAATATAAATATAGCAGAGACAGAAGTTATTGCACCACTAACCTCTTACTTCTACATAAACAACCAGGATCTTTGGTTTTTTGGCAACTCGTAGAGACGAAGAACTCGGCACAGTATAATTGCTGGAAGTCAGTTCTCTAAGCGATTTAATAAACAGCACTGATTTCTCAACAAACAAACAACAGCTTTAACGCATGTGTTAAATTGTCACGATCGTGAAGTACTGCTATCTGAGAAGAATTTTAAGAATTTTCTGGCCGAAGACTATCTCTAACCAGCAGATATAGACTAGAACGTATCAGACTTTCAACTGCAATTAATTGGAACCGCCAAGGAAGAAGTAGAAGAAGCTGACCTTATCATACTAAACAGCAGCCATGTGCCAGAACGCACCAGACACAAAACTGCAATTGATCAGAGCCATCAAGCAAGTTGCCGGAGAGGCCAAACGGGTAACACAAATGGCCCAGGTTCGAATCCCCAGCAGTGAACATGACAAAAAAAAAATGGCAATGCTGAGTAAAGATCACCACCACTACTCAGAAAGCCCTACACGACCACATGGAGGCGAGCTACAATAGACTAATCATCTACTCGTAGTTATGCATTTTGTACTCAACTGATTAATGAATTGATACAAGCTGGATACTTTGTGGAAAGCCACGTGCTCCCAAGAAAAGTGGCGGAAAAATGGGGATTTAGGACGTTTTATACTGTGTAGACTTTAGGAAAAAAAGACTAGAATTGTTCTTGACTATGATCTTAGCAGTCTCTTGACTTTTTAATCTATAGCGAAGTTCGACTGGGGGCTTACTCTTAGTAATACTGGATAGCTGACTATACAGATGCACATTAGGGATATTCATAGTGGTTGTGCTTTAAATATGAACTGCGGTATAAGCATTTGGTCGGTGTAATTGTACTCTAAATGGGGTACTAAGGATTTAGATAGTCTTCGACCTTCCATTAACTGAAAGTACTTTATTTTAACCTTTGTTTTGAATACGTATGATACATGGAAAATATTGGAAAAAATTAAACAATTTCAACTTATATTGGTTAGTGGTCATATATCATCCTTTAAGACATATGTTGGTCTCATTTGCCTTTCAAATTTGTTGTTACTTTACAAAGCCTTGCCTATGCTCAAAATGTTCTTGCCCTTCTTTGTCTCTTTATAGGTTTCCGTTGAGGAATGGTGTAACATGTGGGATGCCTATGCCAAAGATCCCAGCACTGTTATGGACTGGCAAAATAAGTATATGAACTTTATGTTCGATCTAGAAGATGCTTCTACCGATGGCAGCATTGATGTCGCTGAATTCGCTTTAGTCTGTTCCAGTTATGGTTTAGAAAAGAAGGAATGTGAAGAAGCCTTTGCAAAAATGGCTCAGGGTAACAATGAAGTAACACGTGAACAATTTGCTGCCTTGTGGGAAGAATATTTCTCATCTGAAGATCCCTCAGCTCCTGGTAACTTCATTTTTGGCAAAACCTCATTTTAACAACTTTAAATGAAATGAGGAAGAAAAGCAAAATGAAAAAATTAAAATAAATGTTTAAAACTTGACTTGTCAAGTGAGAAATAAACGAATATTTGAAAAGAAAAAAATCTTGAAAAAAAAATCAAAAGAAATTGCAACAAACTCAATTCCTTAGTAAAATTAAATTAATAAATAAAAGAAGAAAAACTATATATTATATATTATTAATATTAAATCAAAATACAAAATATATGAAAATCAATTAAAGAATTTAAAACAAATCCTAATAATTTTCTTTATTTATTTTGATTTTTTCCAATACAGACAAAAACAAAATTTTATTAGTAAAAGTGGAGATGAATTACTCAATTATGTACTACCATTTATTAAAAAGAATAAAAAATAAAATTAAATATTAAAAAAAAATAAAAACTATTATTTATTTTATAGATAAAAAAATAAAATAAAAAGAAATTAAAATAAATATTTATATTTATTAAAAATAAAAATAAATGAAAAACAAAACAAATGGTAACAAATTGAAAGCTTTTAAAGAAGTACCGAAAAATATTTATTAAAAGAATAAATTTAAAAAAAAAAAATGTTATGAAATCGAATATTGGCTGGTTTAATAAATAAAAGGGAAAAAATAAGTTTCCGTCTTTATTTTTACTTTACTTATAAAAAAAATTACTTTCACATAAATGTTGTTCCAAAATAATATTTCAAAAATGGAATCTGTATACATATATTTAAAATATAAATTAAAAACAAAAATATTTGTAACAAAAACAAACAAAAATGAATAAATCAAAAGTTCAACCAATTTAGTGTTCTCTCTCGCGCACTCTCTAACGAACGGTTTTTAATGGTCAATTCGAAAATATGAATTAAAATCTAAAAATAAACACTGAAAAAAATAAATTGGTTATTGGTAAGCTTAGTTTGGAACACAACAAGTAATAAAAAAAATTATTTTTTGTTGTAGCAACTAAATATTGTATGGCCTTAATTTGAAAGTTTAGGGAAAAATTATTATAAAAATAAGGTTTGTGATAACTAAGTCTAGAGCTTGTATTTAGTTGCTACAACTAAAGTTTAATCTTTAACCATTTGAAATCTATCTTATTTCAAATTAATTATGCAATTTTTTTCATTTGTTTTTAAATATATTTTTAATTTTATGAACATACGCCTAAATACCAGTTAAATAGTACTAAACTCAGAGCTAAATGATCGATTTAAATTTAATACCTCATGGCAGGCAATTATTTTTTTCATATATTTTTCTACAATTGGCAGAGACTGTATCACCTAAAACATATTACAAATTTGTCAAGATGCTATTAAATATTTCCACTAACTATAGAAAATACAAAGCATTGTGTTCATTTTTGTGCAATATGCCGACGATTGAACGCCTATAGGCAATTTCGTTTAACTCAAATAGTTTAACAATCTTTCTTTTTCGTGTAATTCAGGATGGAATAATGACAGAAGTTTCCAGTCTTCCTCGGAATCTAGAACTATAAGGGTTATACGTTAATTATCATCTAGCCGACGTAATATGAGCCCAATACAGCGCAATTTTCTTCTGCGTATTATGCACTTTGGTCATCCGAGATCGTATTAGACTAAACTATTCGTAAGATTATGTAAAGACATCTATTGACAAATACTTTTATTCTTCTCTTGATCAGCTCTGTCAGAAGCCATGTTTCACAGTCACATTGTAAAACCAATAGAACACAAGCAGCGAATATATTTAATTTTGTCTGTGGACAGTATTCATTTTACCTTTATAGTCTAGCCAATCGCACAAATGAACCGTGAGCTTTCTCTATTCTCATGTCGATATCTAAGAGAGCACCACCGATTGTATCAATTATGCTTCCCAAATAACATGAATCGTATATTTGTTTGTTTAATCATATTTCCTTTCTGTTACTAATATCACAACGCCTATGGAAAAGTTCCAAACGGATCTAGAGGATCTCAAATAATTCTTCTTGGCCTATTTTTGTACCACTGTGTGAAGTATAATTAGAAACAGAAGCGGAGTAAATAAACAACCACGTCTTATATAAAATGTGGTTCTAAATGATTTGAGTGTTCACCATTATATAACACCGAGCATTAGTTAGTGCTATGTGGACTATCTTAGCTGGTATTTCGAAAGTACTTAATCAATCCAGATGCACTCTCTGTGCCCATTGAGTCAAAAGCACTTCCATAATCGACAAACAATATGTAAAAAGGTGAACGCATTTCAAGAGACTGTTCAATGGACAAACAAATTTATTGACTTGAATTTTAATATTTTTCAACAAAACAAAATGTTTTTAGTGCCGTTTTTTTAATGTTTTAAGTTATAAAATCTCCTTATTTAAAATCGCATAAAAAATATTATTTTTAAATATTTATTTTATTAAAAACTAATGATTTTAATAACTTCTGTTTGAAAAATATATTTTTCTTATTGTATATATTTGTCGCTCCCCACAGCTGCCATTCCTCATTCTACACTCTTCACACAGAGTTGCATTTTAAATTTTATTCAATTAGTTGTACAATTAAGTACTATTTGAGCAATTTAGGAATTGTGATTTTGTAAAATTTCTTAATTGACAATTAAAGCTTAAGAGTGAACATGATGACTTTCAATTTATGAAATTTACTTTTTTATATATAAAAGACTATAAATTTCTTCAATAGAAAATGGACTTTAAAAGTTTTCAGGCGAGCGTCCTGTTTAACCTTGCGAAAAAACCTTCGCACAAGCCATATTTTGAGTGATTTTTCTTCCTGGAATGTTAGAATATTTCTTCAACATGCCAATGGTTTTGTTTGTTTCATTCTGGTCACAGATGACTTTTTTGTTTCCAGAACCTGCCATTCGAGTTAAGCTTCTTTAAAGCTCTAAGAGTAGAAACCGTTTTCTGGCCAACTTTTGGTTTTTTTTTTTGAAAATTTTTATATTATTTTTTTTTGCACTTCCAATTCGCTTGCCGTCTCTAGAGAAAAAATTTTGAGTATAAATTTTCATTTCAAAGCCTACTTAAAAAACGTTTCAATTTGTATGATTTTTTAAAAAGCTATTGCAAAAAATGTGATGGACAATTTTTTCAAACGCAGTCCTTAACTGTAACTTTGTCATTAACAAAAGTTTAAATGCAAAAAAAAAAGTTTTGTAAACTTAATTGTTTTACCATTACAAACCACAGGCAAGCATTTATGTATGTATATCGATGCATAAAAGCTCATATATTTTAATCGAAATACTCTTAAATCTATTCCTGAAAAATAAATATTTTTACAAACAAATAAATAAATATATAATCACATTGGTTAAATATGTATGTATGTAAGTCTTTGTATATGTGATAACCATTTATACACAGTGACAGATAAAGGAAGGAAAAAGAATGGAATTGAGGGACTACATACTACAGTTAAACAAAAAAATAATTTTTTTTTTTTTAACACCAATCAATCAATTTAATGTTTCAGTGTTGAAAATTTTTGACCGAAAATCAAATTAAACTAAGCAAACAGAGATAAAGAATTATTTATTTTAAATAAATTATAAAAATAAATAAACAAATGAAATTTAATAAAACAACAAGAACAAGAACAACAAAAATTAGTCAGATCAAAATCAAAAACAAATTATTTATATTTAAAAAAGAAATTAAAACTAAAAAATTAAAATAATATTTAATGTTTAAATGTGTGTAGATATGTGATGTCAATTTTAAAAATGAAAATATTAATGTAATTCAACAACAACAACAGAGATAAATTATAAATAAATGAATACAACAAAACAACAAGAACAATTAATAAATATAAAAATGTTTTAACAAAAACTAATTGCAAAACTCGTATTTTAATGGTCCAGCATATATTGGAAAATTTTTCGTTAAAAAAAAAAAAATTCTCAACATTTTTTTTTTATTTGTTTATATCTGTTATAAATGGATGAGAAAAAACTGTCAGTTGTTTTATTTAATGCGGTAGCCCACAAGTCCGGTGAGTAATGGGACCAACTATGAAAAGGACTTTACGATGTTTTGAAATTGAACCCCACGACTTAAATTTATATCGGTTTTATTTTAGAGGTTCATAACTTACAGTTAGCAGCACTGCTTTTTGTTTAGTTTGGTTTTATATTTCATTATTGATAGACATAAACCAGAGTAACGCTTCTAAATTTTTGAAATTTTGTTATCAAGATATTTGTTCTGTTCTTGATTTAGAAACTTTAAGATTCAACTTGTGTACGAATTAAAGTCGAACAATTATCGTATGCGCTGCTAATTAGGCGAATAAGTTGAAGTACAAACTGATCTTGATATTGAATTCTCATTCGAAAATTTTTAGTTGAGTGGATACATAAATAAGCAGAGTTGTCTCATTTGGAGTGGGAATAATCCACATGCTTTTGTCGAAACAGCATTATATCCACAGAAAATTACGGTTTAATGTGCTTACCGGCGGAGTTATTGGTCCATATATCTTAAAAACGACGATGATCACAATCAGAGATCAGCAATGAATACAAAAAACATTAGTATACTCGAATCATAATTCCTAAATTTTTATACGCTTGCCAGTTGCAATGAGTATGCACATGCAAAGTTTGAATGCTCATCATAATTATACTTATCAACATTTACGTCCTTAATGATTCCTATCCATCTTAACTTATTATGCGAAATAAGTATGATTCGAATATGAGATTGTGTGTTTTTGCTGCAGTACTTTTAATTTCTGTTTATACATCTCTTAAACAATATTGCTTGCTTACTTAATAAGTACTATTCGATTGAGTTAAATGATTCGAATCATTTATGAGTATTATGAGTATATTTTGATGAATGAATGAATGCTATGAGTGTGAGTGCGATGTTTGACACATACTCACTGCTACTTATACATATGAATCAACGTTAATGTAAGTATGTATAGTTGAATTTGAATAATGTGTACTCATTTATACTTAATTTCATGAATGAGTATGAGTATCGGAAAAGCGATTCATTTCTGATTTTTGGTCATAATGTTATTGCCAATGGTGAACGTTATATGAACGTGATGAGAAAATTTTGCTTTCGTCAATTAGTAGTGATTAATTGTGCAGATAGAGTGCATTATAATTGATTTACTTAAAGAAGCTTTTGATGGGAAAGTAATACCACTTCATAAACCTATTAATTGACCTGCATGATCGTGTGATTTCACCTTATTGGATTATTCTCTTTGAGATTATGTAAAATCACTTACCTACGTCGATAAATCAGAGACAGTGTTGTGGGCTATATACAGCCGACAAGCCCGTTTCATTGATAATCAAAATATATTTCTTCGTTTTATTATGATTTAAATAAACCGCAAAAAAAGAACATCCGACATAAAGCGCTCTGTCAACAGAGTGTTTTTACAAAACTTCAGCGAGGTAGTTAGGTTGTTATCATATGACACATCATCATCACCATCATTCTGAACAGGCGCTATTGTAGAATACTGCGACACATGGAATCTACTGTGCCCCTTCCGATAGTTTGTTCATTAGATCTGCTGCCTAATGAACACCTGCTGATCTGAAACCATAATGGTGGATATGTCTCCCAATGAGACCCTATGTCACCCTCAGCATTTCCATCTAAACCTTTAACCCAAATTTCTACAATATGTGTTCCACTGTCTCCGATGCCTGTGGGCACAGTCTACAAACATCAACATCTGTGACCGCCATCCTATTCAGATGCGCTCTTGATCTACAGGAGCCAGTAAGAAACTCCGTTATGAGTTTCAAGTCCAGCCTGCCATACTTGAGAATGTCATATAAACACCTAAATTGCAGACTGATCGCCGTCTTAGAGTGGCGTAGTCCCCTTTGAGCATTCCAAGCATCTGGCAATTTCCCAATTCTTGATTAGATTGAGGATGGTAGTAAGTGATGCTGCACAGTAAGGTTACGAAATCATGAAATTTTTTGCTGTTTCATTACCATCTATCCCACAGTGTCCTGGTACCCAAAACAACTGGTCCTTATATCTAAGCGAAAGCCTTTACAACGTATCATAGCAATATTTGATCGGTCTTGAAGTCATTCGATTCGGCAGCTTGACTGTCACAGGAATATATTAATGGTCTTAACCTTAAGTCCACTATTCAGGTTAATCTCCACTTATATGGCAATAGCCTTGATCTCAGCCTGAAAGATACTCAGCGATCACCCCAGTGGAACCGACAAGTCTCGATTGCATACATGGCATATATAAGTATGCCATACGTACTTTTTTACAAAATTAGCTCATAAATATGAAAGAAATCGGAAAAGTACTCTTTTTTACTTACATGTATGTAATGGGTAATATCTTGAAATGATTTTTTTAAAGCCATTAGCTCAGATTTTCGCATTGAAATACTAATCGATTGTGAAGTTTTACTGCATTCTGATAATGCAGAATGTGAAAATATCTTAAAATGTGCTCCTTTTTTCTATTTAATGTACTCCTTTTACCTCTTTAGAATCTGACATCCTTAAACTCTTAAAAAATTAGTCAAGAGGTGTCAAATCGTACGATCTTTAAAATGGTTTCTTGAGATGTATGTCTCATTGATTTTTGAAAACAAAAATTCATTGAGGTTCCTATCTCACTCCAAAAAAAAAAAAAATGCAATAATTCTAATTGGTGTCAAATTCACACCAATTCAAATTGTCAATTGTTTTTAAATTTTTTCGTGCCACATTCGTCGACTTTACTTGTTGATTTTTTGTATTTCTAATCGTTGAACAAATTATCAAAACTTTGAAATGTATATGGACCGTAATATTGTTCACTATATGTGAAGAAACGTAAGTCAAATTTTATTTTGAAGCTTGTCGCATAGAAGTTACCAGCGGACTGGCTAAAAAACACACTTTATATAATTTATACACTGTGCTGATACGGTAAGATTTATTGAGTTCATGCTGATGTTTGTCACAATCAACAGGCAGAATTTGATAAAGATCTGGTCTCCATTTAAGCAACACAAACAAGTCAGTATATCATATCAGCCATCAAACTAAATTAAGTTGAAATAAATAAATTTTTGCGCCTTGTAATTTTCTGGTAAGTAGAGTTATTTTGGTACCACAAGGCTTAAATTAGGCAGTAAGAGTCTTATTATTTTACCTTTCGTAACACTAGACTGAGTTAAAATGACTTTTAGTTGGTCACATTAAGAAAAAGATTTTTCATTTTTGCACGTAAAAATCTTTAATTTAAAACAGCATTCCAATAATAGTGTTTATTTATAAATTAAATTAAAATATTTTTAAATTACTGACAACCCGGCTAGATTTTATAATAAAATTAAGTTAATTAATAACAATTCAATTGGTTAATTATTATAAAATTTAAAACTTTAATTACATACAAATTTAAAAACCTTAAAAAGGTACTTATTTAAATATTAAAGCATTCATTTACTTGTTTATTTTCCTTTTAAATGCCTATTACAGAACGTCATAGTAAATCATCGTGACAAACGTAGATAATAGAAAGCATCGGTGACTGACGAAGGATTTCTTTTGGTGTCATACATGATAATTAAATGTGAATGTTCACATTGTCATAAATGACAGAAGTTGATTTTGTCAGGCGTCCGTTCATTAGTGTGTCTTAACAGACAATATCATCAAAAATTTTGTGCTTTATTCGTTAATGGGGAAGTGAGACAGACAAAATCATGCACCATTCAGCACGTGGTGGCCTCATAATAGACAATATCGACAAATTTCAGCATAAAGTTGACTCATAACAAACTATATCGCTAAATTAAGCATGAAATCGATCCATTATAGAAAATATAGCAACATTTCAGCTTTCTTTAGTTAGTGACACTTAATAACGTTGTCATACATAATTGAAGCGAACAACGTCTTCAATTGCCATTTCATTTAGGAGCACATGGTCAGAGTTAATTGTTCCAACCCTCATAGATTTTGTCTTCGAAACTTTTATCCTCAGCCCGACCACTTGAGCATTTTCATATAGCCTGTCAAGTTTATTCTGTAGGTCTTCAAGCGTATGAGACATCAAACAGATATCGAGGGCATAATCCAAGTCATGTATTCTGTAATTCAGCTGCCACCTAATACCGGCTATTGCTGTAAAGCAGTGTTCAGTATGTACATGTTGTCTGACAGCGGTATTTATACAAAAGGGCTTGTTATCTTGCGTCTTAAAGCTTGCTCTACCAAGGTCTTCACGTTATAACATCCTGATCATCCTGACCCTTTGGAAGTCTGCGAAAAGAATGAATGGTTGTGATTTAAATTCCACCGAGTGTCCTACGATTATCCGCAGCGTATTGATGTGATCCACGCATGAGCGATTTGTCTAAAGCCTATCTCTTCATTGTGAAGGGCAGAATCGATGGTTATAGGTATGCGGTCCAATAAAATCAATGCGACAATTTTCTGCATTTTATTTAGAGCTATGCTGCTCCAGTTTTGACATTCACGGTCTATATTACCTTTTTAGGCAATATAGTCTCCCGACCTATTTACATACAGCTGGAAAGCTACAAGAAGTCAATGCTTTCTTGATGTGGGAGCATATATAATTATTCAAAAGCGGAATAATTGTAAACATTCGGATGATGTTAAATATTAAAGCGGGAGTAGCGTTGTGTAGTAGTTAAAGCGTAGGCATAGAATACAAACCGCCCATGAAAAAAAATTAATTTCGGTTACGAGTGTTTAATAAAAAGACCTCAACCTCCCTTCAAACAAATCCATTTAAAGAAGCCCCCTTACATTCAAGCGTACTTCTGGCGATGTCGACAAACATCAGGCAAATTATGAGAAGAAATCACCCATCTACTGAGAAAAATTTCAACACTAAGTAAGGATCACCATCACTTAGCATGGATCTTCACCACTATACACAGGCATATGGAGGCAAGCTACAGTAGACTAATCACCTACTTAGCTTGAAAATTAACTTGATGACTGAAACTAAAACAAAGTAATGTATGCTTTCTGGAAAGCCAATATGCTTCCCAGAGGATTGACGGAAAAATATCTATCAGCTAAATTTGAAAACGTTGAAGACATTTCAAGTAACTTTCGAGGTTAAAATAGATTTTTTTCTTTTGAAAAATAAGAAAATATGAAATGAATTTGCATTTTACGTTGAAAATCTCCACGCCATCATTGAAGCAATAAAGAGCAATTTAATGCATTGCATTGCCATTTTATGATGGCTTTGTTATAAAGCTTGGTTAAGATATTCATTTCTTTTTTTCTAATTTTCTTCTTTTCATCTTTAACCTTCAATGTCAATACTCGTTTATACAACAGAACTGAGTTGCAATCAAGATTCAATTTTCTATAAAATAATCAAAAGTGATTTCTCTTATATTTTTCACTTTCACTTTTCCTTTTTCTCTGTTTGTCACAAATTCTTTTATATTCAAAAATCAAATATTTTGCAGTGCAAATTACTGGCAACATGTGGCTGCTTGAAATTCAAGCAGCACCAGCATTATCATGTTTATCTCGTGAGTGCTCAATTTATATCACTGCCCTCGCCCTTAACATTAAAAATAATTAAAAAAAAACAAATAATTGTTAAAAAAAGAACAACTAAAAACCAATAAAAATAGCAAAAAAAGCACCATAAAATCAGAACCAACCCAACGACCAGCCAACCAGCCAACCAGCAACCAACAATCAATTCATGTACAACTTTTTTTTGCTTCCTTTTTATTTTTGTTTTAATTTTAATTTGTATATCCTTGCAATTTTTAGTTGCTGGCGTTGTTATTATTGTTGTTCTCGCTATTATTGTTTTTTTTTTTTTTTAATAAATAAAATTGTGCAGCAACAGCAATCACCTTTTTATCTAAAATTGAAAATATTTGCATAAACTGCATAAAATTTCTTATCCTGATGTTATTATAATTGTTGTTGTTGTTTTTATTTTATATTTTTATTACTGCTAGCAATGATTTTAGTAAAAACAACAATAACAACAATAATAATAAAGATCAAAACAACAGCAGTTTGAACAGCAACAACCATAAGAGTAACAATGACTACAACGGCAATGGCAACAGCCAACAACAAATGACATCAAGTCAAGGGTTATAAGAACGTTCATCTTAATTTGGTGCCTTAAGTCAAAAGATACACACATGCGTGATGGCATTGTTAAGTCACTAAGAAGAATATAGATTTTTCAAAAGCTTAAATAAAAATTATAAAGGATGTCTATTAAAAGCGGTCCATTCAAGAATATCAACTACAAAACATCATCGGAAGGTTCACACAACGACAGCACTTGGGAAAATAGGAACAAGAAAAGGTCTCTGATAATCAACAGCAGTAAAGCTCCAAACCATATCTTTGTCAAATATACACAGAGCGTTGTTTCTAGGCAACGGCAGATGGCAACACCAACTTCTATCCTAAAAACCTGCTGCAGTAGACCGAATAATCACTTGTTTATTTGATAGACAAAAGTATACCTTGTGCAAGCCATTTTTTATCCGTCACTCCTCCAGAGAACATATTGCCTTTCCAGAAAACAGTCATTGATTTGTTTCAGTTTCAGTCAGAAGGTCCTTGCAATGTAATTATTTCCTAGTGAATGAAGTTTTCTTTTGATCATTACATCTGATTGCTTGTCATCATCGCCAGAAGATAGCAAGAGGGCTTCTTTAGATGGATTTGTCTGGAGGGAGGTTGATGTCCCTTTGTTAAACACTCGAAACCGCAGCTAAATTGTTTTCCGTTATGTCCTCTGCAAGAGATTCGAACCTATGGCCGCTTTTGTTGTATACCTGCGCTCTAACCACTACACCTAGCCACTCCATTTTCTCTCAAAAGAAGTGCCATATGTGCACTCAAAAAAAAAAAATCATATTAATTAATCAGCTGAGAGTGCCTTGCAGACTAAATCAATTTCCTAGATATTCTTCATTTTATAGACATCTCAAAATGGCTGTAATCCCTTTTTCTTTTTTCATTCATTCTTTCTTCCCTTCTGTGGTCTTATTATGGCTTAAAAACGGCACTCAGATGCTAAATGTAGTTACCGAGTTTTTCGCTTAACTACCCATCTAACATGACCTAGAATCCTTTTTGTTTTTCCGTAACTCTTCTTTTTTGTCTTCAAGCTAAGCAGGTCTAGGATAAGTGTTAGTGCTGCCATTGATCGTCGCTTTGTATATGGTGTAGTGTTGAGAAATCTTGCTGGTTATCTTATGGGCCTACTTTTTTTCTTGTTTTCTCAAGAAACATGGTCCTCCTATGATTTGATTTATATTTTTGATATTGAGCTTTTATTTTACGTGGTTTAAGTGATGAATCGCCTGAAGGACTTGAAACTTCTTATCACATAGTTCTCGCGACATCCTAAGTGGAACAAGAGGACTTCTTTCAATTAATAAACTGCACCAGATTCTATTTGTAGACTCATTGAAAAGAACCTACAGCTAAACGTCGGCTCCAAACTCCACTATTACATGGCACTGCAACACATGGGACTTATTGTACCGGAGCAATTGTTTGATCAACAGACCTGTTGCCTTCCAGATGATCACCAGCAGATCTGAAACTATAATATTGGATATGTCTCTGATTTAGACCCCATGTCGCCATAAACATTTCCATCTAAATCTAACAAAAACACCCTACTCACACAATATGTGATCCGCTGTTTCTAGTGCCTATGAGCACAGTCTACAAACAACCACATCTGTAACCACCATCGCCTGCAGATGCACTCTCAGTTCACAATAGCCCGCAAGAAATTCCATTAAGTGTCTTAAATCCGACAAGCCATACTTGAGAACCTCAGAGCGGCGTCCAAATTGCGGACTGATTGCCGCCTTACGAGTGGCGAAATCTCTTTTGAATACTTCAGTATTCCAAGCATCTGACAACTTTCCAATACTTGATCAGATTGAGGACAGTAGTAATTGGTACTGCAAGTTATATCGGTTCCGGACTGATATAGAGTACAGATGCATTATTTGGACAAGTTTTTCATAGTCACTAGGATTGTTATGAGATGATACAGCTGTTGATAACTCTCAGATGGCATCGAGACTGAACCGAAAACCTCTTGTGTCTTACCTACTATACTACAGCGGCAATATAAAAAAAAATTCATTTATCTTATCCGAGATACAAACCAGGACTACTGGATTTTGTATGCAATCACTTTAACTATTACACAATGATATCTCCTTAAAGTTTTTGACCTGCAAGCAAATTAATTCTTCATGTAATATTATTTGCAGTTACCATTCCGACAGATCAATTCAAAGTCGTCAAGATATCTCTAACAAAAGAACAGACTAACAATTAGTGGAGAGCTCAAATTTTGTCCTTGATCGATGTACATATATATACATACGTAACTCAAAATCGACAATGTTACCACCACAAATTCCATGACTTGTAGTTTAGAAATCAGGCCTTTTTCTTAATTCGCTTTTTCATTAACCATTTAACGCCCAATTATAAGCTGGCTTACATAATTCCTCATATAAAACTTTAAGAGTGAATCACTAAAATTGTAAGTAATTCAATTTCAAGTACTCTGTCGATTATTACGACAATAATGGGATCTCTAATTTTTAATTTCCTAACCTTTCTTCCATTTCTAAATAACAACACAATAAATAAAAATAATGAAAAAAAAGGAGGAACCATCAAAACGAATCGCAAGCGTGCCTTACGAACAATACAATTTGTATAAGTAATTCAAACAGCGAACAAAATAATTCGTAGTCTCAAGTAGACATGATATAACACTTTTATAATCTTATTTTCTCTAATCTAAGCTTATTTTTAATTTTCTAATTTTTGAAGAACTTCGAAATTGACCCTCGTTGAAAGTAATAGCTGTTGCAGAAGCATTCAAATTTAAATGTGCATGAAGAAAGACATTGAAAACGCTCACTTGAATGTACACACACTCTCACGCGTATACACACTAGCACACACACATAATTTAACCAGCTATGAGTAAGTACACTTTAACATACCAACACATACACACACACGCACATACATAAGCATACAATATCTTTTGTTTTAACCATCATCCACTTAATCAAAACGTATTTTACATGCTGATGTCCTTTTGGTTAATTTGTTATGTGGTTGTTTTCAAGTATAACAGTATTTGTATATACATATCTGTGTGTATGCATGTGTGAGTATGTATGAGAGTATGTGTCATTATGTGTTTGTCTATATTTTCACATCTACTTACAGTTCAAGTAGATTTCAAATGCTTGACTGCAGTTTTGCAGTATTTTTTGCTTTTGTTTTTTTAACCAAAGGTGGTTTATGTTAAACGCATGTACAAAAGAGTACTAGGGCAGTTCTAAGAAGAAGGAGGGCAGAGAGGAACAGTTGTTTTTTTCCCCCTACAAACATTGGATTGAGATCATTTAATGTTTGTTGTTTGCATGGTATTGTGTGAGAGTTTGTTTCCTTGTTTGTTTGCATTAAAATGCATGAATTCATGACAGTCTCCGTATAATTTATACAACAAATGTTGGTTGAACAACAGTTGTTTGGGCATCTGTTTGGGTATTTGTTTATACGTTTGTACGTTTGTTTGTCCGCAATGTTAATGTTAAATGTTTGTTTCTTTTTCGAAAATGTTTTTGTTAATTTTAATTTTAGGTCTTACTCTTACTATTAATGTAGTTGTTGCAGTTGTTGTAATTATTGCTGTTGTAGCTGCCGTCATATGCAATTTAAATTCTTCTAAAGCCAGTTGTTGTTTTTATTTCTAGTCTCTCATAAATGCTTTTGTAAATGCGGTATAACTTAAGGCTGTTTTTCTCTAACTCTATTTAGCATTAACTCATCTTTTACTATTCTTCCTGCTTCATCCTTCATCCTGCTCTTCATCTTTCTCTTTACCACTATAAGCTGTTCGGGAAATTACTCTCTGTCTCCCCCTTAAAACATTAGAGTGTGTGTGTAGGTGCATTAAAAGGGTGTTTGTTTTATGTCTCTCTCTCTCTCTCTCTCTAATTCACTTCATTTTTAGGAGTAATTATTATGCCACAATTAATTGTAAAGATTTTCATAATAAATTTTATATGGCAAAGAAGAGGAAGAGGCAGAGCTAAGAGTCAGAAATTATGAAAATATAATCTGAACATAAGAGAAAGTAAATGTTATGTTTGTACATTTAACCCAACAAATCAAGTTTTTGGGGTAAATTAAGATGTTTTTATGTGATTTTGTTTAATGGCTGTATGTATATATGTGTGTATGATTGTGCGGTCGATTCAACATTTTCTTGTTAAGTTTTCTACATTTTAAAGTTACTGGTTACAGATGTTGTTGTTGTTTTCAATCTTATAAATATAAAAATGAATGTGTGTTTGTATCTATGTGTACTTGTTTGTGCCTTTTTAACAGCTAAACGGCTACACCAATTTTCTTGAAATGTTGTACAGTATCTCTCAGTATGTCTGGAAGGAATTATAGGTTATGTAAATTTAAGAATTCCAATTAGGCGATGCCACGACCATACAAAATAAATATTTATTAATCCATATCTTCAAAATGGTAACAGTAAGAGTCTCTAAATTTAGTCCAAATACCTCCATAGTCCATACAAATCATCAGTTAAAAAGTGGTTGGAATTGGACAGGTCAGTATGGTATCTATAATACAAACCAAATATTGATTTTTGTATATCTTGAGAACGATTAAGTCTAAAGTTCCTGTGTTTGATCTAAATAACTTCACAGTCAATGCAAATCAGTATGCGGAATTGATTAAATAAGCCTGGCACCTTCCATTAATACCAAATATGTGATTTTTATATGTGGAGAACAGCAATTAAAGCTCCTTTATTTATCCACATCAGCTAAAAAGCAGGAGAAATTGTATAAGCGGCTATTGAACTAAGCAAACCAGGTAAAAGCTACCTATGGAGTATACAAGTTAATAATGTCAATTTGAACAACAAATGGCATAACAATCACATATGGTTTGTGACAATAATAACAAATATGGTATTTTGGAGGGTAAGCATCTGTCATTATAATTCAGTATTCGATAGACGCCAAAGTGTAGACATACATTTTTTTCAATCGCTATAAAAATGCCGAGTTTTGTGCCTAGAGAGGAAGTCCGAAAACTTTTTTCATTTGAAGAAAACGGTTGCTGAAAGTTATCGATTATTGGTGAACAATGGTTTGCGCGATTAAAAAGTGGTGATTTCACAGAAGACAAGTAGAGGCCAGGTCAGCCGAAAAGATTTTAAGATGAGGAATTGGAAGTATTACTCGACGAATATTGTTGTCAAACGCAAGAAGAACTTGCATTACCATTGGGAGTCACACAATAAGCTATTTCCCTATGTTTAAAAGCATTTGGATTCATTAAAAAGCAAGGAAATTGGATTCCATACGAATTGAAGCCGAAAGACTTTGAAAGGCGATTTGCATGTCGGAAATGATGCTTCAAGTTTGTAGTGTTCAGAAGTTATTTTTGCATCGCAATGTTACTGGTGATGAAAAATTCATACATTACGATAACCCCAAGCGCAAAAAGTCATATATAAAACGCGGCCAATCAGCCAAATCAATGCCGACGCCGAATATTCATGACGCCAAAGTAATGCTCTGTATTTGAGGGGAAAATAGGGGTATTTTCTATTATGAGCTGTTGAAATCGGTTCAGACAGGGGACCGAAATAATTGATTCGTTTGAAGAGAGCCATCAACGAAAGACTACCAGAATATTTGATCAGACACGAGACTGTAATCTTCCATCATGACAGCGCTCAGCCACATATTGCATGACTGGCCAAAAACTATTTGGAAAACAGTGGATGGGAAGTTTTGGCTCATCCGCCTTATAGCCCAGACCTTGCCCTTTCTGACTACCATTTATTTCGATCGATGCAAAATGCCCTTACTGGAGTATCCTTCACTTCAGAATAGGGCATCAGAAATTGGCTTAATTCATTCTTTACCTCATTCTTTACCGGAGCAGTTCTTTTGGCGCGGAATCCATATGCTACCAGAAAGATGGAAAAATTTAGTTGCTAACGATGAAAAATACTTTGAATAATGTATCAATTCATTTTGTTATTATAATAAATGCATTTTTCAAGCAAACAAATCGACATTATTAACTTGTATACCCAATATATAAGAATTAGTGTGCATTTATTTAGGTCTTTCTGGAAGGAACTATTTTAAAAGCTTGAATTTGAACCAGCAGGGCATAAAAAAGGGAAAAAGTGTAGAAAATGATGAACTAAGATAGTAGCTAAGATAATAATTAATAAAGATGTAGCGAAGCTCGCCGGGTATCGTCTAGTAATAATATAAGATATTAAATAATTGCAATTGAGGGCGTACGATGTATATTATAAATTGCAAATAAAAATAAATATTTATCATACGTATGCGAGGGTTCTCTTAATTAGAAACAGAAATTGTAATTATAGAAAACTAGCTCTACCCATCTGGCTTTGCCCAGTTATTAACGGACAATAATTGTTTGCATACTGACTCAGAGTGATTAAAAGCCTAGATTAAAACAACGATTTATTGCTATGTATGTCGTAATGATTATTTTTTGTAACTGGATATTAATTTCAAAGTTTTTAGATTTTGTTTGACAAAATATTTTTATGCTACCAATGGAACCACGGTGCTTCCGCTTATATGGAGTCAGCGGCCAAAAATATTTCCAGTCAGAATATCAACGTAAAACATTATTCACTGCATTATACAATCGTAGAGATTATTTTTATTAAAATGGGTATGGTTGATACCTATCACCACGCTAACGCCGTCTACTTCCTCTTGAAAATAAAACGTGGGAAAATAATTTACGGAATTCGTTTGAGAATTAATTAAGAATAATGTATGAGAGATGCCTCGCCCACTTATCCCATTACGCTAACTTCTAAACCGATTATTTGTATTCACTACCAAGTCACTTAGACCAAATTTACAAACTTCCTCTGTTACCGTTCTTAAGACATAAAAATCAATATTTATTTGTATGGAAGGCGCCATGCTTCCTATGTGGTTCCGTCCTCTTATTGGCTGAAGATTTATATTAACAACGAAGCAATTTATACCAAATTCCAAGTCATTTATATCAAATTCTACTTTAACCGGTCTCCAGATATATAAAAATCAATATTTACTTTGAATTGGAGCTACCATGTCCACTTGTCCAATCGGGTTTATATTTGCTGTAGAACTTAAAATATGTGCACTGAATCGACGGGCCAAATCTTATCCAAATACCTTCAAGGGGAGCAGAGTTAAAAGAATGATATCCTACAGCGCCACATAGTTGAACATTTTTCGACTTTTCTTTTTTCCTAAGCATTCACGCAACATATGTAGATTGTATAAGGTAAGATAAGAAGATCACCTTTTTATTACATATTTTTTGATTTTGGTTTTTGTGGGGGTGGTGTGGTGTAGTGGTTAGAACACACGCATAACAACACAAACAACTCAGGTTAATAAAGAAGCTTCAACTTCCCGCCAGACAACTCCATCTAAAAAATAAAGTAGAAGCCACTCTGATCTTCACATATACCTCTGGCGATGATGGCAAACATCAGATGAATGATCAGAAAAACACACCACCTACTAGGGAAAAATTTTAAAGTGAAGATCAGCATCAATTAGCAACGATCGTCATCATTATGCAAAATCATATGAAGGAAGCTACTACACTGGACTAATCATCTACTTAACTTGAAAGATCAAATTGATTAAAGAAACTGAAACAAAGCAAAACATAGCTTTGTAAAAAGCCAATATACTCCCTAGAGGAATGACGAAAAACAAATGAAATTTCCAAAGCCTTCATCAGCAGGTCATCTTGAAAATAATGCAGTACAAAGACGTCCCAGAAGAAATAATTTACCTCAGCCGGGTTTTATATAGATACTCAACATGTAAAGTTTCATGAAAACAACCTTAGCGGACAGTTTAACGTTAACGAAGAAGTTCGACAAGGCTGTGTTTGTTCTCCTCAGCTATTCAATATAGTATTACACAGTAATAAAACAGGCGTCCATTGAGGTGAATGCCAATTTTAGATTGCATGGGCATCTTGAGGATCTAGATTGTGCCGATGACATTTGTCTCCTCGTCGCTGTCATATTTGAACATAACCCTGGACTACATTGAAAAAACTAAGAAGGTCATTCGTCTACAAGGGAGGTCATATACTATAAAGTTTATATTATAATGTGTGCGGCATTGTCAATTAAAGGCACTTGATCACACATAGCGGCCCGTTGTGATACAACACATGAAGCGAGTCCAAATTAACCTGCCTTGACAGTCGACCAGTGGCCTCACATCGATGCACAATCTCTCAAATCAAGTCGAAAAACAGTGCGACAGTTTACTGAACCCGGCTAATAACCTTATATCAATGATCGATAGCTCCGATAAGCTATCGAGTAATAGCGACCCAGTGTGAGGCAACCTACATTGAGCTAGTGACGAACACTTGCATATGTAGTGAACCATACTCTGCTCTTCCTAAATTGATCTATCATTTTTTGGTAAGCGCAGCTTTTGCACGTGCCTACGATCTAATTTCATCAATTGATTGGTGCGCCTGCTATCCCTTCTAGGCAAGATTCCCCCTCTCCACAGGATCTATCAGCGTAAAATAAGTACGTCTGCCTAATAGACAGCTTAACGAAGTGCAACAGTACACCCACCATCATGGGTAGATAGCTGTCCAAAAAGAGTATGACCGCCTTAGCAAGCTCATTAGCAACACAATTACCCGGAATATTCCTATGACCAAATATCCAAATAAGATGGACACAAAACTGCTGTGCGATAATCCCAAGACAATCGCGACAGTCCTCCTGTCTCGTATTCGTTAGCCATCCAGTCGCCTTAATAAAGCTGTAGATCACTTGTTGCAAGGCAATGCCTATAGTCAAAACTAACGACCAGTCACAGTAAGCCTTAAATCGGCAAATGCTGTACAATAGCAAATACTTCTTTTCCTTTTCATAACTGTAACTTTTGCAATGATCATTACACGGGATTCCCATCTTTTAGGCATTTCTGTCCAATGGCAAATAATAACCCGCATAACTCTCATATGCTCTAGAAAGACGTAATAGCTGTCCTGTTCCTCAGCCATGCGAATGTGATTAGATTCTTCTGGCTTGATAGCAGATTTAATCTCTCCTCTCTACGCGTAAAATAGAATTGGTCTGCTTTTGCAAGCTAATGATTTACAATAGAGCTATATTTTAGGGCTACTTGCTCAGTATCTATTAGATTAGACTTGGCGACTTCAAAAATAAATTATAGCATATTAGCCTGAACCCTTGAGACCAGTAGTTTATGCTGTCATTGTATGAAACTACAGCGAGTCTAAAAATTAATTGATTTTTTGTTCAATTTTAATGTTTAAATAATTTGTATTCAATATACAAGTTTATTTTTATTTTTTTCATTAGAGGCCTATTTATTGTGCATCTTGAAAACATTAGTATTTCTTCCATTGATTATATACAAATTAGTTTGGTAAAGTGTGTATAAAATTTGTTTATAGACTTGATTATGACATAAAAAATAAGCAAAATAGACTTTTTATTTATTTAAATTATTTTTGATTATAAACCATTGCTTTTTATTTGATTTAAACATATTTTTTCTATTTAAAATTAACGTTCATTTTAATTTTTTCACATAAATCACAATAAGGGAATTACTATTGTGAATAGCATTGAGAACAGTTGCATATGATTGCGCGATGTATTAGCTCTCTCTCATACAACTGTGTGGAACAGCTGATAAGCTGTGTTCAGTTGCTTTAACGTTTACCGGTATTTGTGTACGTCGTCTTTTATACAGATTTTATATAAATTATTCATTTTTGTACAAAGAACTTTTATTTCTAACATATTTTTTAACCAATAAAAAATTCGACATCATGACAAATATCGTCCAATATATTATTGTACGCAGTGACCTCAAATCTGCGCTAAATTGGCCTCTGGGTGCTGTTATTGCCCAATGTTGTCATGCAGCCACAGCCATCATGCATTTCCATGCTCAAGATGAGGCAACAAAAACATATTTGGCGGACTTGGACAATATGCATAAAGTTGTTTTGGAGGTAAGGATGGTTTAATAAAGCAGTTATAATTAATTTAAAAAATTTTATTATCTTGTACCAGGCCAAAGACGAGGCTGCTCTAGTGAAACTGTCCACAAAACTAAAGGAAAACGATATAAAACATAAAATGTGGATAGAACAGCCGGAAAATATACCCACTTGTATAGCCATAAAGCCTTATGTTAAGGAGGATGTACACAAATATGTTAAAAACTTGAAATTATTAAAGGAATAAAACTCTGACTCTCAAAATAGTCTTAAGGAAAAGCTTCAAAATAGTTTAGCCGTTTTAAACAAACGCGTATCTTATTTAAATAAAATAGGTGCTTAAGTAAAATGAGTCATATTAAGTCGTACTGGCTGGCCTAACTTTGTTACTAAAAAGTTTTTTTTCTGCATATGGACCTAAAAAATCAGTTAAGACTTAACAGTTCCATAGTATTTGAATTATCAAGATTAACAGATAGATAGCAGTTTCTAAGCTTAAGATACTTACCTTTAAGTTAAATATTTATCTATTTTTGTCATTTTGTAGAGCACTAGTGACTATTTATTAGAAAAACTTTGTTAGAGTTATTTGTTTATGTTCTAACAATATATTAACATTTATATGTCCAGATCAACTCGGCCAAAAATAAAATAAATCAGTCGAATAATAAAGAAAAAAATCTTTAAATTGGTCAACACAATGTATTCTCATGGAAAGTCAAGTTATATGGAATATGCTTGATTGTTAAAAAGATGAATTTTGCAAATAGAAATAACGATCATTTAAAAGCAAATTTAACCACTTTGATCAAGGATATTTGCTGATATATAATTCTGATTATTATCTCGTTTGCAACGACTATTGTTTAAGATTCCACAATTGAAATGAAAGTGATTAATAAATTTATCCCTTATGCCTTTGATACGCACTAAGGTACAATCTTAGTACATAAGTTTCAGGTTGAAGCTTATAAGAAACCGTAGTAACATTTTTGCGCAGACTTATACCCTTTTGATGAACTAGGACTAATTCAGATATTCTTATCTCCTGAAAGTCAGTTTCTCAGTTCTTAATTTTCAAACAGTCTTCACACTACTCTCCTTTTCAACAAATACTTTAGTGAAAACCTGGATAATATTGAATTACATTACACAGAGGCTACACAAGTACATACTCATCAACGAGTGTCTCAGCAATATACGTACGATTTACTAGCCTAAAAACATCAGCATCTATGGAAAATGAATAAAGTGGATCACATACCTAAATAAATAAAACGTAACTACTGGAGTCAAATCAACTATATCATCACAAAGAAACTTGACCACATTACAGGGATGGCACTCGTGTGGAATCCTTGGGACTTTAAATGCTGTGTTCAACCATAAAGCTCCCAGAGAAGAAGTATATACGCTAAGAGTGAGGAAAATGTAAACTTGGTAAGGTGCAAAAGCAAGTAAGATAGAGAAGCTTTGTGGAAGTCGTATGCTATCAACTTTAAGCATTAAATTGCCCATGAAACTGCCTACGAAGCCTATTTGTCAGTGATGTTTTATTTTATACCAGATGGCATATTCACATTGTTGTGTTTTAAATATTTGCATCTGTTCATCTTATTCCAAATGTATTATTGAATAAGATTGATATAAACGCTAAAAGAATAACGTGTTCTTACAAGGCAGATAAGTTCAAAGTTTGCCTTATACCTTAATTCCATATATAAAATTCTTTATGACTCAATTAAAAATCTAAAAATTGCATTTTGTGTTTCACTTTGCATTATTTTATTAAGTTTACTTAATTATTATTTTGATGTATCTAATCAAAAATGATCATCGGCGATCGAACTACGTCCACGATTGAATTCTCTATACCAGCGATATACTGTGGTTTTTGATGGCCCTTTATCGCCATACAAACAACAGAATTCATCAACACATTCTTGTTGAGATAATCCACGTCGAAAGTTGTGAATATTAATCCAACGGAAAGCTTCTCTTGAAATTTCCATTTTTTAAACAAATTGATTTCCTTAACTCACTGTAAACAAAACGAATAGCACTTGTACATCAAAAGGTTTTGAGTACGTTTATGCTAAAAAATATCAAACTTTATTATGGTGTTGTCAGATTTAGCTATTGACATTAGTGTTGCCAATTCGAAAAAAATAAAAATAGTTCCTCTCGGAGTAGGTAATTCAAAATTAATAAGTGTGGGTAAATTCAAATATACTATATAGATATATGCATCCTATGTTAACAATTTCTTTGTATGTAAGTTTATTTGTTTGCTTGTATGTCATTCAATCACGCGTAAACGACTGAACAGATTTATATGAAATTTGGAACATAGATAGATTTGGCTAACAAAAGTGTGATAGTCCGACCTTTTTTCAAAAGTAGACCTGAGAGAGATAAAAAACGGGTGAAAACTAATTAAATTAGAATATATGAGTTTAGCATCCTTTTTAACACCGAATTAAAATGTCCTTAATTTTGTTGAAATTTGAAACACAGATAGATAAACTGGTGAAAGTATAAATTTTTCCAAATTCTTCTAAAATGATATTTTTCTCAAAACAAAGCTTTTTGTTTGGTAACATTCTGAATTCAGATATGTATATACAGTTTACGAGTGTTAAAGAGGTTGAAATAGAGGAAAAAATGAACTAATATTATTGTACGAAAAATTTTCCTTATTCAGTTTGCTTATGGGCCAGTGACGTGTAAAAGTATAACTTAAATGCAGTAGGATACTCTCTTTCAAAGTTGGATCTTGGGAGCGTTAAAATCGGAGAAAAAAGAGATCAAAATTAATAACTTTTTTCTGTGAAAATTTGAAATCGATATCTTAATTTTAACACGTGCCGCAATGAGGTTTAACTTTAGGCCTATTGGTGTAATGTACGTACGTTTAGACTGGTGCTTACATGGCACAAAATTGTTTTGCAACTTTTCAATGGGGAATCTCTTAAAGTGTTCTTTTTAATAACATTGTTGTTTTTAAAAACAAGATCGTTTGCATGTTGTTGTGAAAACGTTACATACAGAACAGCTCTTGATAGTTGCAGACATTCCTTCTGGATCAGATAAAGAAATTTCTAGTTCGGTTTTTGATATTTTTTTGATAATCAAAAAGTTCAAGCTTCCGTTCTTGATATATCTTTCAACAACGGCAGATTAAATGGAACATGCACGCTGCTAGATATGAAATAGGGGCACATTAATTTTTTTATATAACATACATACATATGTATATATGTAGATATCTTTTATCACAGTGCTTTCTGCAATACCCGCTTTTTTGCTAATGCGGATAGATAACGCTGCTTTCATTGTTGCCGTTCTCTACATGTACAAAGTTCAACATTTGGTATTATATTGAATTTTTAGCTTTAACCGTTCTCAAGATATAATGAAATCAAAATTTTGTTTCTATGGAAGGTACCACACTCTCTTTTCTTTTCCGCTCAGTACCAATGATTTGTATTGACCTTGAAGTCATTCGGATAAAAATCAGAAGCTTTTGCTTTAACCGTTCTCAAGATATACAGAAATAAATATTTACTTTGTGTGGGAGACACCACGCCCACTTGTCAAATTCCGCTAAATTTTTTACTGATGATTTGTATTGACCATGAAGTTAGTCGGATAAAATACTGAAATTTTATCTTTAACAGTTCTCAAGATATAATGAAAGAATGAATGAATGTATGGGAGGCACCACGTCCACTGTTCCAATTCCGCTCACTTTACAAGTGATGATTTGTATTGACTATGAAGTCACTTAGACCAAATAATGAAATTTTCGCATTAAGCGTTCTCAAGATAAACAATAATTAATATTTACTTTGTATGGGAGGTACCATGCCTACTTTAGAATTTAGAATATGTGCACTGAATCGACGGGCCAAATTTTATTCAAATATCTTTAACAGGATCAGAGATATAGGAATGACCGCCTACAGCGCCACCTATTGAACAATTTTCTTTTCCTTTTTCCTAAACCTTCGCGTGGCAGTTACGAACAAAATTACAGAAGGAAGTATTTAATGTGGTTCAGTCGTTTTCGAACAAGCCACAATCCATCTTTATATACAATCACTCCAAAAAATGAGTGCCCACTACATTTTCGAAAATTAAAACGTTTTTCCTTTCAAAATGTTGCTTTATAATAAAAAGTTCATAATTACGTTTTAATGCTTTTTTAGTCTACCATTGCTTTATCCACTAATATTCTGTGCGAATATTAAAGAATTCTTAATACAACAACAAAACAAAAAACAAAAAGTGTTTAGCTACAAAAACTGAGTGCTCTCTTTTAGAATTTCAAGTAACGGGATATAATAACCGGATGCCAAAAGAAAAATTGTAGGCGAATATTAAAATTTGTTATTTTTAAGACATTTAATGTGTCAAGTCAGAATATTCAAAAATACCGATGAGTTGTAAGCGTAAGGAAACCACAGAAACTGAAAGAAAAATTATAATAAATTTACATTAAAAAAAAGTCTCTCAGGGAAATTGGAGAAATAGTTAAAAGACCTTATTCTACAGTTAACAAATTATAGACAGGTACAAAAATACAAAAGAAGTTAAAAATAGTACAAGATTCGGTCGTTCGAAAATTTTAAGTGAAGTAGAAAAGAGGTATATTGTCCGAGAAATTAAGCAAAATCCGAAGCTTAGGGCCACAGAGATCACAAAATCCGCAAATTTATCATTTGGAAAAAGCGTGTCCGTCAATACTGTCCGAAATGTGTTGTATGAAGTAGGACATCCTGGCCGTGTGTGTTCCTAGGAAGAAACCATACATAAGTAAGACCAATAAACAAAAGAGATTGGACTATGCCAAAGCTCACGTAAATTAAAGTATGGAGTTTTAGAATCAAGGCGAATTTAACAAGGTGGTCTCATTTTGAAAACAAATACAACACTGTAAACGGACTTTAAGGTTGTGTCAAAATAATGCAAGACTGTAGTAAGCAAATAGTAAACAAATTAAGTGCGTGTCACATATATTTGTTGTAAAAAAATAGTAATGGCGAATCGTTTTGACATATAGTCACTTATCAGCTGTTGCTTACGTAGCAAGCCGAGATCACCAGGTTTGAATTCGCCTTGTCTGGAATCGTGTTATATTCACTGATGACAGCAAATTTAATATTTATGGCAGCGATGGAAGATACAAAATATGGCGTAAAGCAAATGAAGAATTTAATGATAAAAATTTATATCCAACATTTAAACATGGTAGTGGGTTTGTACTTGTGTGGAGTGGTATGAGTGCCGGTGGTACTGGAGCATTGCACATAATTGATGGTATAATATACCACAAAAAATATATTGAAATTTTAAAGACGCATCTCCAGCCAAGCCTGCAAACTATATATTTACCCAGGATAATGATCCCAAATATACGGCCCACAACAAGAAAATGTGCTTGATGTATAATACTCCAAAGTGGATGGTTACACTTCCTCACTCGCCAGATATGGGATCATTTGGAGAAAAAATTCGAGAGAGGGAAATCCGGAATAAAAATTACTTCATATGCGCCATAAAGAAAGAATGAGAGAGGAGATTAGAAGCAGTCATAAAAAATAAGGGATTATATTATATTATATTATTAGTACTAGTTTTCTATTTCATTATTCATATTATAAAATATGTTATAATTGAGCACTTACTTTTTGGAGTTAAATTTATGACTTATTGTTTTTTCGTTATTTTAAAATATTCATATTTTATATAATCACTATAATACTTACAAGTGCAAAATTGATGTGCAAAATTGATTATTTAATAAAATCCTCCATATTTGATTAATTAGTTATAATATTCATTTTTCCATTTTATTAAATAAGTATGTTATGTAGTATGAGTAATTCAATAATAATAATAATCTTTATCATCATTGTAAAACTTCACATTAAAATCTAAACTTTAATAATAAACTTAAAATTCTATAATAAAAGTATTGTTTAGAGCAATTAACAGTAAATGGAGAGTAATAATGCATACAAAATGGGGGACTAAAAAGGAAACTATGACACAAAATGTTATTAAGAGGGGAAAAAACAATGCACAGTTTATATAATATTAATTAATACAATAATATACATACTCGTATATTTATATTTATACAAAAAATAATAATAATTACTATCATACATTTTAAATTTAATGGCTGTATATTCATTATATTATGTTTTTCCACAGAATTTATTGAAGATAAAATAAAATAATTTAATTAAATTGCATATATATTTTTTACTCTATCAAGTTAATAAATATTTTGGCATAAAATATTAACTGCATATATGCATGTATGTATGTACTTGTATATGGATATGAATATATGAATTTGGAAAGAAAAATGTTTATTTAAAATTTTCATTATTTTATTGCTACAAAAGAGTAATTGTAATACAAATTTTTTTTACTACTACTTAACTATTAAATGTTTTTATGATTGTTTTTCTTTATTTCATATTTTTTAAATTTATTTTTTATACAAATAACAATACTTTCGTTTCGTTGTTCGTTTTATATTTTTATATATATTTTTTTTTAAAGATTTTCATTATTTAATGTTAGTAAAAGAAATTAAATTTATTGCGTTTGAAATTATTAATTATTTTAAAGGCTGTTTTAAAGCTGCTTTAATAATTTATTCTTTTTTTTGAATAATTATCTATTATAAGCTACATAGAAAAGCTTTTAAGGGATTATCTTATTTTCTTTATATTTTCTATGGGTTGTGTGGGCTAAGTGGGCAAGAGCATAACATCATCTACCGGCGACCATTTTTTTGCATACTTTTGCTTAATAATTTTATTTCATCCCTAAGCCAATCTTGCCAATTATCCTGTAAAAAATTGAAATTTTGTTAATTAACATTTAATTTTGTTTAAATTTTTATAAAATTTTGAAAGCTTATAACTTTGAATTAAAAAGAAGGGATCAGTAGTAATAAACTGTTGGCATATTTTTCTTCTCTTCTAAAGAGCTTTAGCAGTAAATGTTTTTAATATCTTGCAAAGATTTTAAAATACGGACAAGTCCTTCACTATCTCCTGCCTTTCTGTGCGTATGACGAAACTAGAGTTAGTTCGAGCTTTCCTGTATATGAAACAAATAAAGGAGGCAATTTGAATTTAGTAGTTGTCCAAACTTGCCTAAGGGGCAATCATTTTGCTAGTCATTCTCCAACGCAATAATCACAGCTGTTAAGACACAGTTTTTGTTAAATGTCAGTCTGCCTCATGTAAAACGAAGAGATTCTAATTTAACCAAATAACAAAAGAGAAATGTATTTAAACCAGATTATTCAAATTGTTACAGTATGATATGTTGCTGGTAACTTTATAATAAAAAATGTTGAAACCACACGAGAAATACCGCCCATCCGCATCCAACTTGTAATATTGACAAACGATAGAACGTTATAGTTGAGTTTCAATTTTTGTGATGTTTGAGACAAATTTAATTTTTAAGCTTGGACCTATGAAATAAAAAATCTTATCAAGAGTTTATAGAAAAAAACTTTTTTGCATTAAAGCTTTAGAAGGACAAGTGAGGTTCGAAAGACCATCTATTCTGGATCTAGTTACATACATTTACACCCACAGTTACATACATTTACTCAAAACATTCCCCGAAACCAAACATAAACTTCGCATATTTTCTAGATCTGTGCTTACAAAAAAACCAACCAACACTACTGATATTGCGTTTCAGGTTTTCTAAAGAATTGTTTGCAGTCTGTTTTGAACCCCAGAATAAACCCACTCAGAGCCGTGTAGTTGCTCAAGACGTTCCTTGGTCTTCAGTTTGATGTTTGCGACCTATTATATCACCAATAATATCACGAAAATAAGTCACATCGAGCCTGCTAAATATCAGCAAAAAATACTTCTTTCCAAATAGAAGAACGCCTTTATCCTCGCGAGTTTTTGGAAGTTGTTTTACCTTTGTCCACTTGTCAAGTATGTTAATATCGCCAAGTGATTTTAACCACTGCCCGCACTCGACAGGGTATCAGGGCCTAGTACATACTTTCGAATAATTGCTGTAAAAAGGGTTCTTGTAAATCTCAACATTAACAAGTTGTCTGGGCCGGATGGCATACCAACATTGTTCTTAAAGCAGTTCTCTTCGACGCTTGCACGTCCATTAGTCAAACTCTTCAGTGCGTCTTATCTCGCCGGTGTTTTTTCATCCAGCTGGAAGGAAGCGGTGAGGCTACCAACCGTGAAAACTCCCGCTCAACAGTTTGTTCGGCACTCTTGTTATGGAGAGTATAGTTAATAAGCACTTTTTAAAGTGTTGCAGAGTCCAACGATTTGCTAAGCGATCGTCAGTACGGCTACCGCAAAGGCCGCAGAAATAGTTACTTCTGGCGGTGCTCTCCTAAAAGTGCAACAAATCCATTAATGGTTTCGGTGAGAGAAAAGTTGTGACTCTGAATATTTTCAAGGCGTTTGATAGAGTGTGTTACAAGGCGCTCATATTTAAACTTGTAGCTTATTGAGCTTTCGCAGAAATCCCACTATAAAAGTTAGTTATAGATAGAATCGCTTTCGATGAGTTGAGAGCAAATAAAACGATACCGCAAGGCCCTGTTCTTTCTCTGACTTTATTTATAATATTTCTTAACGACTTTTTTCTTCTCACTTCCAATCATATCTACTCTTTCGCATATGTCAGCAACATTTGCCGTGCCTTTTGGTGGAGTTCGATATTTTTCGAGTGTCGAAGGAAGTATTCTAGTGCTTCAGTTTTTAAAACGGTGTAAGAAATATTTCACCTACATCCGACCTAAAATGGAATATAATGTTTATTAATGACGGCATAGTAGCCATCTCTATAGATTCATTAGAGTATATTCGCAATGTGGAGTGTGTTTTATTGTTCCGACGATACTATAACGGAATGTAAACTAACGAAATAAAAGAATTGATTCCCAATAATCACATATTTACACATAGTACTCGTTTTTCTCTAAGAGCACTTCGCATTGAATTGTATAACGCACTATTGAGAGAATTCTTTTCCCATGAAAGTTTTTCGTGTCGATAAACACTATTCCCTCTATTCCTCTTCCCACAAGCTACTTTCCTATAATCGCTTTAAAGTAGTGGTTCCCAGCCTAGATTCATATTTCTCTGGTCTCTCTTAAACCTGACAAAAAAGTTCCGATAGTTAAGTTTACAGCTTTTCTACAGAATACCACTGTGCAGGGAGAAGAAGAAACCATCAAAGCTTATTATCTGTGAAGGTGTTGCCTTGGAAAATATTCGAAGACGAGCGTTTATTGTGCCTTAGCTGCTATATCGGCTACCCATTATGGATATTATGATTTTCAGATGTAGAGTTGAGGGTGAAACCGTTTCAAAAAGTGTTTCTGGCCGAGCGGATAGTCATCCGCCCATGTACATTGACTTTTTGGAGAATTAAATAGAAGAATTATCAGTCATTGCGGAGTGTGTATGCAGTTTTATCATCCCTAATGCGTAAAATATCATGTTAGCCGAACCAATCGCTGTGTTTTGTTAAGAGTGGAGTTGGGAAAATATAATTTTAATTAAAAATGTTTTAACCACTACTGTATACTGATTTAAATGCCAATAGTTATTAGCCTTCTTTTTAATCCTTTTTTGTGAAAAATACTTATTTACCGCCATTACTAAAAGGAAACTACAAATGTGTTAAGCAGTGTTACAGCCGCCACCATAAAAATTGTGTTACAAAATGAAAAAGCGTCTCTATAGGTGCTCTGGTGTTTTTCTTATTATTATTATTTTGTTGTTGTTGTAAAATTAATTTTGTTAAAAATACTTAAATATGAATAAAAACTACATTAAATTAAAGAGCGTGAGTTTAAATACATTAATAGTTAGTTTACTACTACAATTGTGTAAATTGAAACATTAATTGCTGGTCAGCTTCTTTTAAAAGCCATTTCATTAACAAAGTATTCTTCAAAAAATTACAAGAGTTGTGTTAATTACAAATGTCACCTTCCCTGGTAAGAAAAAAACAAAAAATAAAACAGGTGTAAGATAAGCAGGTGCTAATGGCCTGATGATGGTGGTTGGTGGTGGTTCTAATATAATGTATTGATGAATGCATTTTATATTTGTTTGTTTCTTAGGTTGTTAAAAAGGCTTTTAGCACTTTTTTAAATTTCTTTCGAATATTTTCTTTTGCATTTTTATGTTAAAACAGTGTCTGTGTGTGTTACAGTGGAAAACCTTTAATCATTATGTAAATTATCTTGATATTCATCATATTCATCTTCATTTTCATTTTGTTCTTCTTCCTCTTCCTCTTGTTCATAGTCGCTGGCATTATTACTTTCAGGACCCGTAACATCGGGTAAATAATCTTTATGTACCGGAGTTGAAATAACCGGTTCCTATAAATGTTGCATTCGGGAAAAAAAAAAACATTAGAAAAATCAAGGGGTTAGTAAATTGATTATTACAAAAACAAAAGCGTTAAGGTGTTTGACAGACATGCATTAATGAAATAAATTTTTAAAACCAAAACCAATTTTAGTCAAAATTATTTGTAGTCATGCTAACCTTAGGTGGCCGCCAACCACAACCTGGCAGTGGTAAACCATCTGATCCTAAGGGACATGGAGCATCTAGACCAGGTACTCCTTGTTCTCCCTTATCACCACGATCACCCTTACGACCTCTTTTGCCTGGTGGTCCCGGATCACCTCTGGAGCCTTTTTCACCTCTAGGACCTTCTTGGCCGGGTATACCATCAGTACCCTTTTTTTTGTTTGTTTTGTTTTGATTTTAATAATGACGTGACACAATTATAAGACACATAGTGACATTACATTTATGATAAAAAAGTTAGTATTCAATACTCGTATTGCAGTAAAATATTTTTGTTTTTTGCATATTTTAGGGAATAAAGAAGGTATGTTGTAATGCCATTAGAAAAACCATTTAAAGAGTAATTAATAAAAAAAGAGAAAAGGAAAAATACCATTAGCATGCAATAAATATTACTCGATTATTCAGTTCTCTTTATAATGTTAATTAAAAAATAAACTTACCGGTAGACCAGGATCACCTCTTTCGCCTTTTTGTCCAGTTTCTCCCTGAGCTCCCTATAATTATGTCTGAATTATTACTTATTTATTGAGATATACAAGGTTTGTACAATTAATAAGGTAACTTGTGGAATTCCTTCAAAAATTACTTGAAAGATATCGCCTAAGGCCTAGATAAGGTTATTTAGGATGGCTGCAAATTAGCGAGTTCACTCGTATACTCTGAGGCTCTTTGTGATGTCCCTTAAGGATTTTCATACAAACTTAAAGTTTTACATGAAAAAAAACTGAACCAATCGGTCTCCATAAACTGGGCAAATGTAAAATTCCTGTGATCTCTGTAAGGATCAACCAGTAGTTGTAATAAATACATCTTCAAGGCAGAATAAATCTAAAAAACACATGTATCAGCCTTAGCCTTTATTCTTGTAAAGCAGTCTAATCACTTCAAGTATTTTGTGTCGATTTATCCTACTCATATAAACACATTTCACAATAGCAAAGGATACTACATACGTTGTGATACAGTGTCCAGTAATTATGCCCGTTAGAAGACTTTGAGCAGAGCATATTCTGCAAGTAATGATATAAAACCAATTTTTCTCTCCAACACTTACTCCCCTATCAAATTCGATATTGAAAAAAGGGAGTGTGAACAGCAAATATCAAGCTATGACATATAGATATAGCTGGAGTATCAACAACTTAACAAACAAACAAAAAAAAAAAAAAACTCAAATCGGAACGACCGCTACACAGAGTTTATTCCGGAAAATTTTTGATCAAGGTAGTACGTACGTCTGCTTTCATTAGAAGCTATCATAAAACTGAATAAAATTGTTGTTTATTTGTTATTCTCTGTTGTATATTTTCATTTTCGTTCAGGTGTATACATATATGCAAACGATTAAACGAGTGCACTTCTGTGGGACTAGCAAGCATTCATAAAAATTAGATGTTCTACTTGCCAGTCACTCTGTGCTAGCCTCTTCTTGTAGGTGTAAATCACAGCTACTACCTATAGCAGCACCTAATTACCAAGCACGGACCTAAGTTTGCAAAGCATAGATATTTTTTCTATTTTTTCTAGTTTCACTCAATTAACTTTTCTGTCAGCTAAAATGTCACAGTATTTAAACTTGTTCTACAGCGTCACTTTTGCTTTAGCGAAACAGGTATCACTGTTTACATCGCAGCCAAAAGTCACCTTATTTTTCTTGAATAAACCTCATACATAATCCATTTTATATTTTTCAGATTTAACTTACCTTCATGCCATCCAAGCCCGGTGGTCCCTAAATAAAGGGAGTAAAAAGAAATAAAAAGAAAAAAATCATAATAAATAAATAAAATCAACAAAAAATAAAATGGGGATAATTGAACATTAATTAAAATTAAATAAATAAAAAGCAAATTATCCAAGCAATTAAATTATTAAATGAGAAAATATTATGAAAAACAAAATATAAGGCAGGCATTTTATAATTAATAATTAATGCGATAAAATATTAGCAAAAGAAGAAGCAAATTACTAAAATCAACATTTTTTACATTCCTATTAAACAAAGTATTAGGGGTTAATTACTAAAAACATCACTGCTAAAACGGAACAAAATTGTAACAATACTGAAGCGAATGATTACGGGCAATAATATCATTGTTTATTATAAGCTTCTACAACCTATTCAAAAGTTGGATATTGATCTCTACTGTCAACAATTAACGAAATTGAAGCGAGCAGTTATTGTAATTAAAAGTGTTGTGTTCCATCACAACAATGTCAGACCACACATAACTTTAGTGGCTCAGCAGAAAACTGGGAGAGCTTGGTTGAGAAGTTTTGATGCATACACCATATAGCCCGGACCTTGCACTTCACTTATTTCAATTCTTGCAGAACACTCTTAACGGTTTAAATTTAAATTCTGCCAGAAAAACGCAATTCGATCAATTTTTCGCTCAGAAAACCCAAAAGTTTCGCAATGATGGAATAATGGCTTAACCCCAAAAAAGGCAAAAAGTTATAGATCAAAACTGCACATATCCATTTGTGGCCAAATTTTTAACCCAACTTAAACTAGCACCTAATAAAATAAAGTAAAACTTGTCTGTTGCTGTCATCGTAAGAGTTTAATCTTTTGTAGTCGTTTGATATAAATTTTAAAATTACACTAGGACTGCTCTACCCTTCTACCAATGCCTTCAGATATTTTACTTCAAAAGTTAAAGAGGCTACACCTCTTGCTTAGTTTTACATCCAATCATTTAACTATACTGAGTTCTATGAGTTAAGTTGTTAAGTCTTTCACAAGGCTTCACAGGACCTTTTCATTCTTTTCGGATAAAAGCCAAGTCTAGGTGATCAGGTGATTCAACCCCAAGATGTGATAGAGAATTTTTGCACATTTAGTCATAGTATCTACACTACAATGAAGAATTGCAACTCAATATTGCGACCTTTCTTTAAATATTCGGTAGAATTAAATATTTCACTGTCATTAGTAAGCAATTTCGTCCTCCTCCATATGGGACTTAGAGGTTTTAAATGAATTGTATTTCATATTTGGTTGGATGAAGAAATTTGCACCTATTGAAGAAAGGGCTGATTGTAAAGAACTTTAATATTAAGAATGTTATGAAATGTTGAAATCACCTAAATTTAAGGTAACTTTGGCCATAATCTACTTAGCCGACAGTTCTAGCTCAGCCTTTTTAAATGAACGTTTAACAAGAAATCAATTGTTATGGTTTCCATTTGGTCTCTAGTGTATTATGATGGATCCATGTTTCGTCTGCACTTACAAAACGGCAAAGAAACCCGGTAAATTAGAGCTTGGAAAATGTCAAACATTTCTTCAAACATCTCACACGTGTGGCGCTTTTAATCGAGTGTGATGAACAGAATGGTATCCAACAAATATGTAATGTACCCGCCCGTTTAAGATGCTATCACATGTAATCCCATTCTACATATATCTTTCTATATATTAAAATCAATAGATCAGAGGTCTTTGTTGGGCTCATCAAGCTTTTAATTTCGGTAATGACGTTTTTACATAAAAAATTCTCTAAATATTTTTATTTTTTCTCAAAATTCCCGAAAATAAACTTTCAATGTCCGTCAAGTAGACGTACGTCATAGTGAATCATCGTGACAAGCACTGACAATTGTAAACATCGACATGACTTCTTAAAGTATTTATCAAGTTTTCGTAGATGACAAAAGTTAATTATGTCTTGCAGTCGTCCGTGCATAAGTCAATAGTACGGTGGAACAAAAAAGAACGTAGATGAGGTAGCAGGGAAATGATAGACGCTATCGAGTAGAAGAACGATGAGTTTTTGTAATTTTCGAAATATCTCAAATATCTCGAGCTTCAGTTAACATCGGCTTATATTCAGCTAACTTATTAGCTTATAAGTGCTTGAAGGTAAAAAGTCGGTTTTTACCTCTAAATTAAGATTTTAGAGGTGTTTCGTGCCTATCGGAAAAATGGTAGCACTTGCCAGATACTTTTTTGTTGCACCGAGTAATCATGAGTGCTTTATTAATGTAAAAAGGTGTAGCAGGCAAAATTCTGCACCGTTCAGCGTATTGTCGACTCATAACAGACAATGTCTCTAAATTTCGGCATGTAGTCGACTCATAACAGACAATGAGGTTGTTATATATGTATAACATCATGTGTTTGTTTCTTTGTCGCAAGAATTCATCAATGATTTTCATTTACGACAATTTCACACAAATTTCAACTGATTCTGTGACGATGATTCGTTGATGACAATATTGGTCCAATACGCCACCGGGATGAAGCCTATATAAGTCAATCAGGTTCGGTTATAAAAATTTAAAACACTTCTTATTCATTTATTTATTTATTTTTTTTTTAATTTTTTATATATCTTTCTGTAAAAAACTCATCACTTTATTGAATAATGCATCATAATACACAAAAAGTAACTCTTTTTTTGTTTTTGTTGTTTTTATTACATTTTATCATTTGTTCTTGTTTTGTTTTTTGTTTCTTCATACTTTGTTTTTTATATTCATTTCTTTAACTAAGGATGACGAAAGAAAACATCCTGGTAAATCCTTTAAAAAAAAAAAACTAAAATAATATAAAATGTTTTACATTTATTTCTAAGAAAAAAATAGCAAAATAAACGAAAACTTATTTTTTATTAATATTTTTACTTTAAAATAATTATTCTCTTCATTCAAGTCTGTTATTACAACTTCTGACATTATCCGTTTTCATATCCAACTTTTTCTCTTAAAACGATATATTTTTTTTCATTTAATACACATATTTAAGGGTCTAATACACAGTTCATAGTTAATATTTCATTTAAATTCTAGTCGCTTACATAGCAATTCCTTCATACAATTATTACATTCCATGAGTTGTTATTTCTTCTATTATTTTTTGCATTCATTTGAAAATATTTTCCGTTTTTTAATTCATTCCATTTTCTCATTACATTTTCTTTTAAATTCTTAATAACTTTTAAATATTTAGTTGCAATCAAAATTAGTTGTAAATGTTAAGAGTTATTAATGCAGAGGATTTGTTACTTAAAACAAAATGAAAAATTATTTTTCAATGGAAATTATATGACAAAAAGACATTTATATATATTTTAGAATATATATAAATTTATATATCAATTTTTGTTGTTGTTTAGGTAAATTTTTAATTCAATCTCAATATATATATATTTTTTACTTATTTATAAAGTTTAGGAAGGAGGGAAAATTTTATATATGTATGTATATGGAGTATATAAGAGTTCTCAAATATTAACAATTATAATTACAATGTACATAGATTTTTATTCATTTATTTATTCTGTAAGGCAGATAGCATGCAATTGGGCAATTAAAAAAAAATCTGGGTTGTTTATAAGCTTCATAGAATCTGCTGAGACTCTATTATACTGTAACTATAAGAAGAAGTTGGTCTTAGTAAAATAGAAAGCCAATTACAGCTGTATTCCCATTCGAACGCCATTAAAATCGAAGGCTGCATAGAGAAATATTGACCCAGAATTATTAAAAGTACCTTCTGTATTAAGAGTTTGGGTTTTTTTTATAGTTTTGGATTTTATTCGGTCCAACGACCAACCCTACGAAACCTCCCATACAAATGTCTCTTCAGAATTGCTCTTATATCGAATATTTTCTTGAGAAGTTCAAAAGTTTAACAGCTGATAGTTACTTTCTGTTTAGTTTGTTTTGACATTTCATTTTGGATAGACAAATTGATATTGATATTGAATTTCCATTCAAAATTTTATTCTCCCAGTTTTAGTTGTATAGGTATGTAAATAAGCAAAATTGTCGTGAGGATAATCCATAAAGTTTCGAAAAAATCGAAACATCATCACGTCTATAGAAAATTACTGTTATGTATATGTCTTCAAAAAAGATGATCATCAGAATGTTACTATCAACGGTGAACGGTATAGGAATATGATTAGAAATTTTTTTGTACCTCAATTAGCTGACATTAATCTTGCATAATTTGCGTGCTACAAATGATGTACTCAAAGAAACTTTTCATGAAAGAAAAATTTCACGTAATGGTCTAATTAATTGGCTACCAAGACCGTGGATTATTTTCTTATATTAAGTAACTTGTCTACAACAATAAACCAGACACAATTAAGTACCTGGAAAACAACATTCGACTAATTATTGGCGAAATACGGCAAAAAGTTTGTAAAAATTATTGTTCCAGATTGCGCCTTATAAATAGCAGTCATATTGTAATATTTGATAAAAAACACAACACATTTGACCGTAAAACCCATATAAAGCCGCCTTCAGAAAATCACTTTAATATTCATATTTGACCTAAAAATATTAGTCAGTGATGAAATTCAACATAAACAATTTTCTTAATTATCTTTATCATTCTGACCACTCACATAGGATCTATTGTGCCCATTCCAGTCTGAGGTTTACTTAGCAGATCTGTTTCCTTCCTAATGCACCCCAGCCGATCAAAAATAATAATGGTGTATATGTCCCCCAATAAAATCCTGAGTCTTCCTAAGCCTTTCTATCTAAATCTGTTAAGAACGTCAAATTCACATGATTTGAGCTTCACCGTCTCTGATGCCTCCAAACATATTCTATAACCATACACATACACTTCACAATGGCCCGTAAGAAAATCCTTTAGAAGTTTCACGTTCGGATGCCATATTTTACACCATCAGAGCGATGTACTGATCGCCAACTTTTCGTGCCAAAGCCACCTTCTGATTGTTAAAGTGATCCAAGTATCTGGAAATTTCCCAATTCTTGATTAAATTGGGGATAATAGTAAGCAATGCTGCACAGTAGGACTCCGGATGAGTATAGGGTGTCACGGAACCTCTTCTCCACTTATTGCACAGTGTGTAGGTACCCAAAATACTGGACACTAATCCTAAGCACCAGCCTTTGCAACGTATCGTAAAAAAAATAATTGACAAGTTCAGATGTCATACAATAAGAGATGAGTGCTCTTAAGCCGCTGTTACTGTCCAGACTGAATATTGCACATATGACAATCAGATCGAATTCATCCCGAAATAAGCTCTCATTATGCGGTCCGGAATTTCAAGCCAAAGCGCATATCCAAAGAACTGACAATCAGAACAAAAAATGATTTTGTGACCAAACTGCGTAGAATGTTCACACTCCCTGACTCATTCCGGAGTTCTTTGGCAAATAAGAGTCCGCCGCAGAATATGTAGTCAACCTCATCACATAGACGTGCCTACAATGCCCCAGTTGAATATGTTTTCGCTGGCCCAGTTATACCGAGGCATTGTAGATAGTATAGCGAATACTGGCAGTATATATTCGCGGTGAAAAACCTTATTCTGGATAGCATCGATGTGCGAGTCTTCTCTCTTAAGTCTTCTCTCCAGAATGAAATCAAGATATGAAGTCTTAATTTTCTTATCAAATTCTATAAAAATCGGTCCAAATTGGTCTCTAAAAAAATAGAAGTAAAATAACAAAAATTAAATAATAGTATCCAACTCTATCTTAAGGTAGGCGTTCAACCTATGACGCAGACTGGCGAAGATAGGGGTGGCGTGGTAGAGTGGTTAGAGCACACGCATACTACCAGCAGAGGACATGACGAAAAAATTTAATTGCGGTTTCAAGTGCTTAATAAAAGAGACTTCAACCACCCTTCAAACAAAAGCTTACCTCTGGCGATGATGACAAACATTAGACTAATGATCAAAAGAAAACAATGCCACCAACTGAAAAAAAAAAATTACAATGCTAAAGTTAGGATCAGCACCACCACTTAGCAAAGATCTTCACCATTACACAATCATATGGAGGCGAGCTATAGCTGATTAATCATCTACTTAGCTTGAAAATCAACTTGGTTAACGAAACTGAAACAAAGCAATGGATGCTTTGTGGAAAACCAATATGCTGTCTAGAGCAGTAATGGAGAAAAAAAAACCCTGGCACAGATAATATTATAACAAGCAACGCTACAAGTTTTAGATTTTCTGGCGTTCTAGTGTTCTGTAGAATCAAACTAACGGCTTACAGTCTATACTTAAAAACATATCTGCACTTAATTGAGTACGGTAACCTCCAATGGGTTAAGTAAGCCAAGCACAATTGTTGTAGTTTGATACACCTGCTTTAATAGACTTATGGTATAGCTAAATTTGGAATACATTTGTTCAGTGGATGAGGACTATCATTGGCTACAATGTAATGCCCTTTTACACTCTTTTAGTGCAATTTCATATCTAATCGTTCGGCAGAAATCGAAAGTTTCTTGGCCGAAGTCCTTGTAGTTCTAGGTATTTTTATACTTGAAAACTTAAGAGTAGATTGTACTAAAGGTACAATTCAACAATTTCAATGTGTGCTCGCTGTTGTTGAAATAGTAGAACGTCTGTATACCAAAGATGTGCCACTTCAGCACTGTCAGTGCTTCTGAATTGACTTCAAATGTTTGGTAGAAATGCAGTTTTAAAGTAAATAAAAAAAAAAAATTACAGAATGCGCCCTTTCTCTATTCTTCTTACATATATGGGCTTTATGAACAACAACTTCTCTTTTGTATCTTCGTTTTTCATATTTTTATAATTGCAATCATATGTCATCTGCCTTGTTGTTATCTTTTGTTTATTAAGACCTTAAATATTTTTTTCATTATTATTTAACTATATTTTGTATAAAAAATATTTATAGAGTTAAAGAGATATATGTATGTAAGTAAGATAGAAAAGGAGTTTAAATATATTAGTAAAGTTAAAGGTTTGTTTTTTATTTAATAATAATTAGTAAAATTCATAAAATTCATTATTGAAATTTAGTCAAGTCCAAAACAAAAGACAAGATACCAGATACAGAGATGATTTGTTAATAATTATATAACTTTTGTTTAATTGATACATACACACGTACGTACATATGTATTTAGATTTAATTTATATAATTTCTGTTTTTTAATTATACAAACAAAACTATATATCATTTCAAACAGATTTTCTTTTTCAATGAATTGATTCAAAACTATTTTATTTACATAAAAATGAAATTGACATGCTGTTTTATTCGAACTTTTTTTAATTCGGTTTTGTTTTTTTTTTTTTGTCATTGTTAAGGGTTAAGATATTTGGAATAGCATTTCATTTTGTGGATAAAAGTTTTAATTGAACAAAATTGACATTTAATTTAAGAATTCATGTTTTTTTACTCGTAATATTTTATATGTATGTAGAGGCAATGTATAATATATTCATAGATTTATATGGTAATATATGTGTATGTATATTTATATTTATAATATAGATAAGGTTAGATTTGGATTTTCTTTTTTCTCTTCTTGGATAAATGTAAAGGACAAAAAAATGGAAGGAAAAAATTTGGTTGTCTGGTTTAGTTTGTATTATATTTATAGATTTATTACAAATTTACATGTATTTTTTTTTTTTTTTTTTGCATTTAAAGTGAATAATTTTTTTCTCCCAAGATTTATTCGTTTATTTCATTGATTATATTTAAAATTTTAGAGTTTTTATTTTGGTATTTTGTTCCTGTCACATGGTATTTTTTAATTATTTATAATTGTTTATTTTTTATTTGAATGTAAATAAATATTATTTTTTTTATTAAATATTTATAATTAATTTTTGTTTAATTTATTATTGTTTGTGTGTTTCTGTTTATTATACACTATATGCCTTATATATATAAATTTCATATTTAAATTTATTTTATTTTTCTTATTTTTTTTTAATTGTGAAACCCATAATTTTGGTTTATTTGTAATTTGTTACATTATTTAGCTTTATACACTTGTGGACATACATTTAAGACAACTATATCTATATACAGACATTATTTACTGGAATGAAATGAATAACAATACTGATGCATTTCATCAGCACATTGTGACTTAATTTGTCAATAAATTTTTTATCAGGCGCTATTTGCAATTGCTTTAAAATTACGACGTTTAAAAAATCTAGACTATTAAGCATTACAAGAAATGCAATAAGATCAACCATGCAGAAAACTTTGAACTTAACTACTTCTGGAGTCATCCAATTTAAACATTCATCTTAGTCTCATATCACATGAGAAACATTTAAGTTGCAATTTAGAGCTAAACTGTCTAGTTAAGATGCCCATCTTACCTTAGTGGCTAAGGATTGATTGATAGCATTGATTACATTTCAGCCTCGCAGCGCTCACTAAAAGTCTTCATCCAACCACTGTATAGAATCGAAGTCATTAGGGGTTTCAGTAAGATAAATGGCCGCATCGAATTACTAACAAACAAACGAATCATTGAAATTGGAGTCCAATCAACGTAGAGATTGAAAGAATGTTCAGAACATGATTACAAGGGCTACAGCGTAAAACATTGGTTTTAGTGGACACATCTGTAAGAATTATTATCGGATATAATAAATGAATGGAAGCAACTGATTTTAGATGCCATTGTAGATACGATTGAATCATAATGGGATAAGCAAAATCCTAAGCTTGACAACATCTCCACAGAGCTCCTTAAAGAGCCCAACTTAGTTTTCCGATCATTCTGAGAAATCTGGAATCCGGAAATAATTCCAGAGGAACAAGGGAAAGACGTCATTATGAGAAAACCAAGAAAAGGTGACTTAACGAATCGAAACAATTTGTGCAGAATTACATCGCTAAGCGTAATCAACAAAGCGTTGGCTCACTTTAAAACCAACAGACTTTCCATGAATTCAATGGCAGCACTGGGAGGAAATATGCTGTATTGACTTGGAAATAATCTCTTAAAATTAAAATTAAGTTGTATAATGGCAAAATATTTTGGAAAATTCGGAAACGGCTGCAGGATCTTGAGTATGAAGACGTTATATGCGTCGTTTCCCCCAGTTTTTCTGATATGTCTACTGAGCCACAGAGATTGCCGGCGAGGTCAGGACTAGAGGTGGTAAATTCTTTCTGGGAGCTCTAGCGCGTATATCTATTAGTGAATGGTCATTTATTGTTTGGACAGCTCAGTAGAGCTTAAAAGTCATCAGCAATTCAATTCTATTGTGAAACTGACACTGTTGTGTGGCTGCAAGTTATGGAATGCAAGTCTTACTCACTTGAAATCGCTTTAAGTGTTTGTGAATAGGTGACTGCGCAAAATATTGGGGATCTTTTAGTCATAGAATACATCATAGAATGGCAAAATCCGATATCTAAACAAGCGAAAATGGAATTGGATTGGACATATCATCCGTTTAGAACTATCCAATATTGTAACGAATACATGGCAAGGGCAAATCCAAAAAAAGGTTAGCAGAATATGGGGAATGTGGAGTGAGGTCGGGAATATTGAGATGGTTAGATTCGAAAAGATAAAATTCCCTGAGGCCCTATGCACCTTATAAGAATGAGGGGAACATCTAACAAATAAGCAATTAAAAAGGTACAATTGCAGGTAACACCGTATGTTTGTAATTCTCATCGAGTTAAGAAGATTATTTGTGTAACCGTCAAAGTTTTATTTAACAAAAGAGGAGCTAGTTGACCGCTTTCAAACCGATACTTTCTTGTTCGGAATTGTTGACACGTGCCTAGAAAGTAAGCTGTAGTGTGCTTACATTTATACTAACTTTAGCCGATTTAGATTTTGAAGTGATTTAATAGCTTAAGTGCATTACAAGTTAGCTTAACGTTTCGCCAATAGAGCTCTGCTCATACAATTAACAAGAAAGGAATTCTGTTTTATTGCAAAGAAAGCAGACATTTATTCCGACCCTAGAGACAGACTGATGCATATCTCAGCTGTTAATCACAAATAGAATTTGACCATTACGTAAATACATCTGCCAGAATCTTAAGCAAGCGATTGGCCGTAAATTATAGTGTCAACGGCAGTGTAACGGAATTAAATAATCCGCAGCTTCTGTATTTTGCCAAAAGCCATAGAAATAACCGCAGGAAATACACCATTTTTCGTAGTTTTTTTTTTATATAAGACCAGCACCCAGGGGATGGCCCCTACTCATGCAGTGCATTGTGCTGGTACTAGGAAAATAGGTTATTGGAAGGAGGACAGAGGAAGTAGTGTTTATTGACGTTAGATTTAAATTTACTCATGTCGTAAGTGGCAGGAAATACTTTCGCTGGAAGATTATTCCACAACCGAACAGTGCGACCAAAGAACGAATTCTCCCTATAATGCGTTGTGCGATTTACTGGACAATCAACTACAAAGGGATACGCTCTACGAGAAATACGAGTACTACGTAAAAATATATGATTTTTGGGAATTAATTCCTTAATTTCGTTAGAACACATTCCGTTATAGTACCGATAGAACAATGAAACACACGCCACATTGCGACGGTGCTCCAATGAATCGAGAGAGTTGGCGACCCTACCGTCATTGATGAGCATCTTCGCCCTCTCCTGTACGTGGTCGAGAAGCTCCAAAATAGACTTTGAAGCACCGTCCCATACATGAGAGTTGTGTTCCATTTTGGGACGGCTATAGGTCTTGTAAATATTAAGGAGATCAGATGGGGTGAAGTATTTCTTGCACCGTCTCAAAAAACCAAGGCACAGTGAATTCTCATGCCCAGAACATCAAGAGCATCTGATTCCTCAATATCCACATTACCCATTGACACAGATGACAGCACACCACCACGCCTGTGTGTTAAAAAACAACATTGAGTCTTACGTGCATTAAAATCGACCCTGTTCGCACGACCCCACTCAGAGACCTTCACCAGGTCACTTGTGAGTGTGACGTTCATATTCATCCTTCTTACCCCAACATCCAAAAGATTCGGTCTACGATCAAAGGAATATGAGTGACAAATGTTGCTGTCATCCGCAAAAGAGTAGATAGGATTAGAAGTGAGAAGAAGAAAGTCGTTAAGTAATATTAGAAAAAGAGTAGGAGAAAGAACAGAGCCTTGCGGTACCCCTGAGTTTGCCCTGAACTCATCGGATGAGACCCCATCTATAACCACTCTTATAGAGCGATCTCTGAGAAAGCTCGATATAAATCGAGAGAAGTGACTACCGACACCAAAAGCATTAAGTTTCGAAATGAGAGCCTCGTGCCAAACTCCATCAAACGCCTTTGAGATATCCAGAGCCACAACCTTACTTTCGCCAAAACCATGAATGGACTTGTTCCACTTCTCCGAGAGCAACGCCAGCAGGTCACCAGTAGAACGGCCCTTTCGGAAATCGTACTGAAGATAGCTAAGTAAATCGTTGGACTCCAGATATCCCACAAGTTGGTGATTAATCGTACTCTCCATAACCTTGGAGAGTGTGGAACAAACTGCTATTGGACGGTAGTTCTCAGGGTTACTAGCCTCGCCCTTTTTGGGGATTGGCGTTACATTAGCAACCGGCGCGATATGACGCACTAAAAAGGTGAGCTAATGGACGCGCAAGCGTCGAAGAGCACTGCTTCAGGACCAGTGCTGGTATGCCATCCGGCCCAGAAGACTTGTTAAATTTGAGATTTGCGTTTTGGACTGACGAATTTGTGCCATACGTTCTTTAAAAAGACAGTAAAGTACTTCGTGTTTTCTATAATTGTGTACTCGTAGGAATATTATACTTCTTCAGAAAAAGAGAAATAATGTTCTGACGACTTAATTGTATGTCCACAGCTGTATACAAGTTTATTATTTTATTATTTCTTTTAATTTGTCATTTTTATTTACTTAATTTATATTATTAAACTTACTATTATTATTGTTGTTTTTTCTTCATTTTTAATTTTACATTCAATTCATAAATATATTTTTTTAAATTCATTCATTATTCATATTTATTTATTTTATATATATTATAATACACCTATCTAATAATTAAATTTAAAATTTTTGTTTTATTTCAACAGAGGCTTTCTTTCATTTTGTGTGGCAGCTTTAAAACTGTTTTATTTAAATTAAAATATACCACCTCTGTGTTTAATTTTAATTAAATTATTTATTATTTATAAATATGTTTATTGTACATAATTAGCATTTTTTATTTGTTTTTGTTTTGTTTTCTGTTTAAATGTTTGTTATATTGTTTTTAATTTTATTTTTATGAAGCTTTGGCATTTTCCTTTCTTTTATATGTATGTATTTGCTTTTATATATAAATATTTTCAAAGTGAAAGCCCATGGACGGTACCTTAATCTTGTAATTTCTTATTTCCTCTTTTTTCAATTTCATTATTAATATAATTTTTTTAAATATTTTTTTATATGCAGTTTTCTGTTAAGCAGCCATTTTATAAAAGCATTTCCCTTTCGTTATGTTTTTTATGGAATTATTTTTAATTAAGTAGCTGATTTTTTAAGTGGTATTTTGTGTTTTTAAATCATAATGATACACTTGTTTATTAAATTAGTCAAAAAGAATATGCAACAAATTAAAATTTTTGATGTTGAATATTCAAATATCAGCTGTTGAAATATTCAGTAACGTGTGGAAATATGCTGAAAAACAATAGCAATAAATCAGTAATTTTTATTTATACGAAATCTATTCCGATAAGTTTATTTTATTTTAATATGGATAAATAAGCGCTCTAAGCCAAAAAATTTTAAAATATTATCCAAACTTTTTGACAAGACTTTTTATAAAAATTTACTCAATTTTTTTTATTGTTTACTCAGGAGTCAATAAGTCAGACGTAATATTTTTAAAATAAGGTATTCTTGCAGCTCTGAGTAGCTATCTGAAAAACAACAATTCTACAGTCATCAATGATGTGTCAGAAATGTTTAGTGAAGATTCACAAGTTAGAATATGTACTTGCGATTTGCCTTCCGACATGCTGGCGCAAGTGCTTACTCAAATGCAGATGTTTATGATTGTCGTTCCTGAGAAAGGAATGTAGATGAGAGAGAATGTCTACATGCACTATTGTGGGAAAAAAGTGGCCACCCCATGATAGACATAAGATCGACACTCTGATAAGACCTTAAAGAAGAATAATTATTCGGGTTGTGGCAGTCAGTTATCTCGCAATAGTCAGCAACATTACGTTGTAGAAGCTGTTGTAAGGACGACAGAGAGGAATCAATGGCTCATCTGCTGTGTGCAAGAGTTCACTGAGCTTAGTGGGCCTCAGCAGCTTCATGGATAGCAGCTTCATAGTGCTCTTTATTTTGTGGATGAGAGTTTGTGATAAAAAAATGAACCCTCTATTTCCAGGATACCACACAATATCTTTTTCGATCAATCTTGGTTTTCACGTTCGTTGTGAGACGTTCATGATTGTCATATATACAAAAATAATTAAATTTATTAAATTACACAAATAGTTAAACGATGAGCATATTTTCAATAAAAAAAAACATACAAACTTATAAAAATGATACTTATTTAAATTAACCGGTTATTTGAAGATTTTGAAAAAACCGTATTCGACTAAACCAAAAAAACCAGTTAAAACCAGTCGAATAATAACCATCCGATCTCCCTAGTAAATACTCATAAGGAGTCGCTAGTAATGTTTTGAGGTGATACCGTTGTCAGATGATGTAGGCTGGGGTTAAACCGAGAGCTTTTTGGTTGGTAGGCGGGTGTCTTACTAAATATACCACAGCGGCACACACTATTAAACACTTGCTGCATGCATTTGTTTAAAATATTTGCAAACCAATGGAAAGGATAAGTCTAGATATATTGAGCTACAAAGGCTCTTCGACTTCAGGTATGATTATCCACCTTATATACTGATGTTATTGTGCAGTAAGGAATACTTGATGATATACCAAGTGATCTTCTCTAGGCGTTGGCAAATAAAAATCTTACAAAATGGTCTGTAAAATATAAACCACTGGAGGAAAGATTAAGACGTTGTGTTGTCGAGGAAGAAATGTCCGTTTAGACCCTAAAAGAGCAGAATGTTGTTCTAGCATACTTACTTGCTAGAAACTACAACATGGGACAAAAATTATCAACTTTATTTGCTAATGCAACAAGAATTGAGAAGAATTTTATTGTAATAAAAGAACCGGTTAACCAGTTGTTTGATTTACTTTTAATCGGAGACCGGTTTTTCTAAAATTGTTACTTTTCGAATAATTCGAAAACCGATTTTTGAAAAAAGTCATATAATCGATCTCCCCAACAATAATACAAAAAATATTTCAGACATTAAAAAATGTATTTAATAGATAAATATACCACTTTTTCATGATTATCTAAAAAATTTACCATTTTTTTATGATTATCTAAAGAAATTGGCATAACCTTCAGTTGTGAGCCAGATTAGCAAAATGTTAAGCTGGGTACACTCTTTGCTTTGCCGAATATAAACAATATATAGTTTTCAAAAATAATATGATTTTTAATAAAATTTCACAGTGAACTTAACTAATCAAATTCATTAATAATTAATTTTCTATACTTTAAACAACCTTCCACATAATTATAGAGTATATTATAATCAGAACCAATGCCATTTAGTACCTTTAAAAGTTATCTAGTTTTTCGAGAACAATTAAGCCTAAATATTTTAAATATAGGGCACACTCCAATGAAGTGGAATATGTTTTCCACATCATCTAAGTCGCAAAGAGTACAAATGACAACTGCATTGCTTCTAAACGCTCTGCCATAAATATATAAAAGTCCACCTCTTGCTCGTATTAATAAGCTCGTAGCACGTGACGAAAATACTGATGATTGAAGAGAGACACTGTCGGATTTCAATTGAGAGTAGAGGTCGTGAAACTGTGAACTTCTTGCAAAAGGTATCACTTGATTTATTTCACTTGTATAATATGGTTCCAATAATCGCAAAGAACATTGGGTAAATTTTCAGAAACAAAACCAATACGATCACACATAATATGCCAGTCCTCCATTGAAAAGGTTTTTTTGGATATAACTTTTTCAGCTAAAATGTGAGGTAGTCTGTGATGGGGCCATACCTAAAGCTTTACTAACGTAAGAAAACTATAGCATATAATTCGGTGTATTATTTGGCAGGAATAACATCTTTTTTAAGAAAAATCTAAACAGCTTTTCAACTTTATCATATTTTTTAAAAACCCAGATTTGCGCACCATAAAATTTTAAAGATTTTGAGTTTGTTGTAGTTTGAGATTTTAGGGTGGTTTATAGATATCGACCATGTTGAACAAATCGCCATTCTTGACGCAGCTAATTTATTTATCAAATGTTTTGTAAAAGACAAGCTGTAGTTAAGTTCTATACCCAACTATTTACTCGTATAGCTATTGACAATTTCAATATTTTCGTTTCCAAAATTCCATCTTAGTTTTTCTTGAAATTCGCGTGCCGCTACGAAAAACTAATATTTTAGATTTATCGAGATTTACGTTTAATATGAAAATTTGCAATGTTTCTGGAGAGTCAGACAAAATGACTATATCATCAGTTTAAAGAAAAACTTTAACAATCACATTCTCAACTTCTATACCATCAGGAAGTGCATCGGCTAGATCGTTAAGATATAGTGCAAACAATATTGGAGTCAATATGCATCCCTGTCGCACATCAAGCTCAACACAAAAAGATTCAGAAATTTTATTGCCATAATATTTTTTACTGGTCGTGTTTTGACACAAATTATTTCAGATGATAAAGCCATAGTTGACAGTTTATAAAAAAGAGACCATCTAGGAATCTTATCAAAAGCACAGGCGAAATCCACAAAAATGTGTAGGTGTTTTTGTTCTTTATTTTATTTAAACGGATTATGTTTACAATACTTGTTAAAACCGTTGTCCACTGTCGAATATTGTTTTCTAAACCCCGCCTGATATTCATTTAGTACTCGTATGTTATATTTCTCAATCCAATCTGTTATGCGATTTAAAATTATGTTGTTAAATATTTTACACATCGTATCAATCAATGACAAGCCGCGTTAGTTAGAAGGGAGGTTGGGATCACCTTTTTTAAGATAGGAATCAACAAAGAAGTCTTAAAACTGTTTGGTATTCTCTCTTGCAAAAATATATTATTTAGGACAAATAGGAGTAGTAACTGATTTGTAACTGATTAGTTAGAAGGGAGGTTGGGATCACCTTTTTTAAGATAGGAATCAACAAAGAAGTCTTAAAACTGTTTGTTATTCTCTCTTGCAAAAATATATTATTTAGGACAAATACGAGTAGTAACTGATATGTAAAGCTGAGCGGAGCATATTTATAAAATTCGTAGCTTATGCCATCTTGACCAGTTGGTCCTATTAGATTTTAGCGACCGTAAATACATATTTCAAGTATTTCTTATTTAGTTTATTTAGATTTTTTGTGTTCGATTAAAATAATAAACAAAATACCACTTCTGAAGTTTATCTATAATTACATAGACAAGTAAATTTCTCGTTTTTTCGAAATTATATTCAAAAAGGGAAATTTGGTTTTTAATTATCTTTTGATAATAAACTCGTACTCGTACTTGTGTATTTATAAAGATTTTCTTGTTTTTTTTTTAATAGTTGATATGATTTCAGTTTGAATTTGAACTTTTAAAATTTAAGTTTGTCGTTTAAGTTTTTGATAACAGTAATTAATAATAATACATACGTACTTATGTATTTATAGAAAGTGAAGGTTAGAATTAATTTTTCTTTTTTATTATTTTGTTAAATAAACTTTAATTTCAATATATTTTTTGAATTTGTGTTTAGTTAGTAAAGAGAGTTTCGTATTTAAATACAATTTCTGACATCTTTTTTTCGTTTTTTCTCTTATTAAGTGAAATTGTTTTTTATATAAATGTTGTTGCTATTCTGTAATTGAATTTATAGTTTGACGGTGAGTGTAAATAATGAAAAAGAAGAAAATATTTTTACTTGTGATTTAAATTATAATGAGTGTTAGAGGGGGAGGAGGGATGTTTATGGTGTGTATTTATATAATGATTTCAAATTGTTTTTTTTCCAAGTTTTTATTTATGAATGAAAATTTATAATTTTTGTTTATTTAGTTCTATAAAGTAAAAATTTTGTTTTTATTTGTTGGCTTTTTATTGGTTTGGTTTCGTTTGAATTTTTGATGTTGATACTGTAGCTTTTATGAGGAAGGTTTTTTTGATTTTTTTCGGATTTTTTGAAATTTGCTGTTGTAGTTTGTAGTTAAAAAGTTGTAGCATTTTTTTTTTGTATGTTTTGCAGTTTATTTTGTGTTAAACACTTTGAATAATTTTTCAAAGTGTTTTAATTATAAATAATATTCTTTTTTTTGTATTTTCTTTTGAGCGTTAAGTGCTAGAGAAAAGAGTGTAAGTGTTTTCCTTTTGAAAAGTTATTTTGTGTGTGTGTGTGGTTTTTTCTTTTTTTTTAATATTAAAAAGGTCAATTCGTTTTATTTTTTTATTTGATTTTTTTTTTTTGGTTTAAGTTATTTTTTTAAGTATTTTAAGTATTATATTAGTAGTTGGCCCACACCTGTTAGAAAAGACAAGAAAATATAACAAATTATACTTTGATTAGTCACAAGTTTTGTTTTTTTTTTATTTTATTTTTTAATTCAGAATTAGTTTGTTAGTACTTGTGGTTTTAATAAAGTTTAGTTACAAAGAATTTTGTTTAAATTAAATATTTGTTTGTTAGAAATAATTGCCAAAGCCAGTGTTAAGTGTAAAGGTTTATCATAAAGCTTAAGTATGTGGTAGAAAAGGGGTTCCAAATGTTACTTACCGGTATGCCAGCTTTGCCGGAAGGCCCCAGTGGTCCAGAATCACCGCGCATGCCCATAGGACCCTTAAAAAATGTTTATTTAAAAACAAATTAATTTAAATATGATTATATTGTAACATTAACAATAAAAAGAAAAATAAATATATTTTTAGACTGTAATACATATATATAAGCTCGTACGTAACTTTTTCAATTAATTAAAAGGGCCTTAATCTCTGATATTATATTTTAAATGAATCTTTTGTCTATGCTTGGTGTAGAATAAATTAAAATTTAATGAATTACCATTTGTAGTTAATCAATCTCGTTTTTACCACATCTATCGCTTAGTTCAAGCCAATGAGGCTTTAGAACTGTATGCCACAAATTATTAACTTGCTAACTTTTCATAATGAGCTTATTCAACAAACGCTGCAGCGCTAGTTGCAATGCAACTCTAGGTGAAATTAATAATATATCCAAGCTATACTCGCTTAGTTTACACCCGTAGGTCCGCTTCCAATGGACAGAAATCTTATTTTCTTCTTCTATTCCTTGCGACTAGTCAATGGAGTTTATTCACTATTGTCTGGTTTGTATTTAAACGAGATGTTTGTTTAAATACAATGTACTTTCCAAACAAAAGAGCACCAAAAATGCTTTTTAAACATATTGGGTGAGCCAATTAAAATTATAAATTTTAAAATGCACAAAAACGGTTTGAAATTTTGTCAAATTTATTTTTCTTGTTGTGAAATATAATTGTGCCGGTTAGAAATGAAATATATTTCATTTATATGGCTGCCGCGTCTGGCAGTACCACTTTCGATCTGACCAATTATCGAGAACTTTTTCGAGCGTAAGGGGTCGTATCTCGGTAATAGCATCACAAATGTTGGTCTCCGAATGCTCAATTGTCTCTGGTTTGCCGGCATAACACTTGTCTTTAACGGCGCCACACAGAAAATAGTCCAACAGTGTTAAATCGCAGCTTCACCATTTACATCAATATCAAGAGCGGGTACACAAAAATCGGTTATCATGGTGCGATAAGTGTCTCCACTGAGCCACTCACATTTTCAAAGAAACATTGGCCAATGATGCCTCCGCTTACCAAGCCGCACCAAACAGTCACTCGTAATGGATGCATGTAAGAGCACGTTTGTGTTTTCTGAGTACCCACCAAGATGACAATGAGCTTCATCCGAAAAGATGATTTTTGCATTTTATTTTTGATTTTTTTTGCATTTTTTTTCCGACCAATTGTTTGTGTTTTGAAAATAAATTTCCAATAAATCCCAAGGTTGCTCAAGCGAAAATCGATTCATTTCGTTCAGTGGAGAAAATATACTGAATTTTGTGACAGTATAGAATGGCACAAGTATTGCTAAATTCGAAATAAATGCTGGTTCAAATTTAAACCCATAGATGGTCCACCCGATAATTTTTTCTTATATTTTTTTACGACAAAAAATTTATTAAAAGTAGATGAAGACACATCCTCGTGTCAATTAGAGGCACATGTAAATAAATCAATACAACACAATAATCGTGAAATCCTGCTTCTTCTAAATACCAAAAGTTTGAAAAGGCGATTAAATCTTTATACGAACGAAGATATAGGCAGACAGGGGAAGGGCAGAAGGGAAATTCTAAAAACTAAAGTCCTGACTTTCTAGTATTATTTAAGTAGAATAGATTCTAATGTTGTGCCTGACTCTGGATCTTCCTTTTATTTCGTCCATTTTCATAGCAAATTCTCTGCATATTCTTTCAGAGGAGGCACTGTGAGGACAATTTTCTTTAGTTGGAGCTTTTAGCTTGAAATAAGTAACTAACGCTGAAGCTCAAACTTAAGGTTGGTTTTAGTGGGACCCATGAAACAGAGGTTGAATTAGCATTATTGTGCTATTTTGTTACCACAAACACTGAGGTCAGAAAGTATTACCCCTAGCGTAGATCTAGTATCAGCAAATGAAGAGAAAAAGAAAATAATCTACTCGCCTACATCCAGCGATGTTCAGAAACTGCACAATACTGGTTGAGACTATGTCCGGCATGCTGATACCTCGCTGTCGTCTCTTCTACACACAATACTATATTGCTGGCTATTCCGAAATGTCTGGCATGTTTTCCTAATGGCCGGTAAATATTTCTTCTCAAATATCTTATAAGAGTATCGATCTTCCATCTGTCAAAAGATGGCTACGTTTACTTCGAAATGGTGCACGTAGACAATTCCCTCCATCTACATGTAGACCTTCGCAAAAACAACAGCCTTGAATATTGCTTGAACTCCTGCATTGGAGTAAAGATTTGAGCGTATTGACGGTTGGATGAAATAGTGCTTTCTAAAGCCAATATCACAATGTCCAGAAACCAAAAGTCTCTCTCGTTATCAGGCTCCTTATCGCCACTTGTTTCCCAATAAAAATTATGATGTCCATGTTGATGTTTAGCCTTATCACCTCCCTCGATGCCGGTAAACTGCTGATGTAAAGTTGCCGCCAAAAAATACTGTCACCCAAATGCCCATCCATTTTTGAACCATCCAAATAAAAAAATATTACCGCACTTTTCTTTCCGCTGCAATTCCGTCTCCACCACCTCCGTGCGGGTATTCGGGAATCGCAAAGCGTATTAAAATCTAGAAGGCCCTTAACCAGCTCACCTAAAATGCCGAAGACCTCTGGTAACATCAACCTAATCGGGTCGTGCTGCAGCTAGTCGTGTAAATTATGTGGAATTCAATCGCTAGCAGATGGAGTATCATGGCGAATGCTGTACCTAGGGCTACTATGTCATGTATTTTAAAAGCTTTATTCTGCTGGGAATTTCAAGCACTCTAATGTTATTAATGCAATAAGCTGGAACTTCCCAAGGCCTACATGATGAAAAATGTGTTAAATTAATATATAAAAATGACTGAATTCCTCATTGGTCTAAAAAGATGGATAAATTGACGATTATTCTTAATAAAACTATTATTTTCTGATTTAAGAGGTACTAACTAAACTCACTCAAAAATTTATAATCCAAAATGGCTGAAGGGGCCTAAGCGATTTTAAATCAAAACATAAAAATGACTGAAAATTAACGCTTCGCTATCCATTAAAAACAAAAAGAATATCGGTTTGGAAATAATTTCAAAAGCTTTTAGCTAAGGCCCTTTTAAGGTCACATTTTTTACTTACCGGTAAACCCATTGGCCCTTGATCGCCTTTTTGGCCCTTTTCACCAGGATCACCTTTACGGCCATCCATACCTCGTTCACCCGTTGGACCAGGGTGGCCAGGAGGACCCATAGGGCCTGGTGGTCCAGGAGGACCATAAAGCTGAAATAAAAGTTTTAAAAATAATAAAAATCAAATTTACGCCATTTTTATAATACGACTACAACTTACATATTCAATGGTGGGCATATGGGGAGCATCGGACATACCATCTTGATCTTGACGTCTACGCATTTTTCTGTACTTCTAGTGAAAGGATTAATCAGAAAAACTTTTCTTTTAAACATGTTTTTATGCACTAAAATACTCACTGAGTCGCCACGATCGCCTTTATCACCCTTAACGCCAGGATAGCCAGGTGGACCGGGTAGACCTGGCGGTCCCATAAGACCAGGAGGGCCAATATCACCTCTATCGCCTTTTTCGCCAGGTGGCCCCTGATATCCAGGCAGACCAGGAGGTCCTTCAATGCCTGGTTCACCGGGTAAACCATCTAAGCCGCGCGGTCCCAACGAACCAGGTTCACCAGGTTCGCCAGCATCACCTTTAGCACCATCTCTACCATCACGACCATCTTTGCCCGGTGAACCAGGTGGACCTGGCGGTCCTCTCAATAAGGTAACCGGGGGATCATCGTAATCTTCATCTTTAGCACCGCCTGGACCAAATATCTTTAAGGTGTTAAAATTACAAAAAAAAAGAAAATTATTTTTTCATTTTATTAAATAAAAAAATTTGCGTGAGTTTTCCTAAACACTCTCGTTTTGTATGATTCTTTGCGTTTGTAAATATTGCATATTGTTAGACTGCTAAGCCTTTAGCCAGTTTGCTGTATAATTTTAGGCGGGAGATTTTCTTTTTGTAATATTGCAATTGTAATAGTGTTACTTTGTGCTGTTCTCCAACTTTTTGTTAAGGGTGTGTGTGTGTTTGTGTGTTGTGTGCATGTTTTAAACATAAAAGTGCTAAAGTTTTTTCTAGTTTACCACTCAATAAGAGGTGAATAGAGGTAAATTTGTTGTTTCGTGTGTGTGCGTGTGTATTACAAAGTGTAACAAGCCACCAAAATGTAAAAGAAACACACACATACATTCAAAAACAACCACCTGTACCATGTTTTGTTAGTTTTGCTCAGTCTTCTCGTTGTTTTTCTACCCATTTTCTGTTACTTTTCATACCTGCACACATAGATAAGCTCTCTTACACATTGTTCCATTCATGTGGGTTGTGCCATGTAGAAAATGTGCTGTGCATAGTTTAAGTGGCGTTGGTAATTGTGGTTTATTTTGTATTCTACCACCCCATTCTTTCATTGATTTTCACTCTCTTTAGTTTGTTCATTACTTTTATTTGTTTTTTTTTTTCTGTTTCATAACCTTTATTGTTTAGTTTTAGTGTTGCTGTTAATTTTTTTTTTTTTTTTTGTTCTAACATGTAATAGTAATTTGTACATACAATACGTTGTTATTGTTGTTGTGAGTTTTTATGCTCTTTCATCTTCCTCTTTTTCTGTTCAAGTAATTGTTTTACTTTGTAATGTTGCATAACGAAGAGCGTGTGTATTTGTTTTTGTGCTTTATTTTCTTTGAAAGGTTATAAAGGTGCTGTGTGTGCTTCTGTGTTTGTGTGTTGTGTTGTGTGCGTGTGTGCTCTGACATACCTCAAATATTAGATAGTTAATTAAACTTTATTAAAATTACAAAGATTCTTTCGCATCCTTTACCTCTCTCTGTTGTTGTTTAGTTGTTATGTTTCCAGGTGTTTCTTACATCTTAAGCGAGTCTTTTTCAAGTTTAAATTTATTTGACTCGACATTTTAATTTGCAGAATATAAACTTAAGACAGAAGATTGATTTAAATTAATTGCCTTTAAACGTTTTAATGTAATGTAATGGCAAAATAATGTACTTAAGACCGTAATTAGGGATTTAAACCATTATTTAATCATTATTGTATTGCACAATGGGGGTGTTTAGAATATAATTTTAAAAACTTGTCAAATGTTAAAAAGGATGTTGTTGGATTGTAAAATAAGGATTAATTTATATTTTTTAATAAGTAAATTGGATAAAAAGCGTTTTAAAACTTAAAAAACTAATATAGTATACATATATAATTTTTTATAAAATAAAAATTGTAATTTTTATGAAGGGTTTTTCATCTTGATTTTCGAAGATAACCAAGTTCTCTGACCACACCCCGTAAGAAACAAATATCAACAGCAATTACAAACATCACAGGAAGGCTCTTGGAAAAGAAAAAGAAGTAGGAAACTAAGATTAATAGCAAAGATTTCTAAATTCCTGGAATGGAAAGAATAGAGAAGGGGTAGGATTTCTATAGGTTTTGCTATTTCAGCCGTCACAGACGAACTAAAAGTGGCATTCAGTGTAGAGGTTGGTGTTATTTGCGGAATTCTGTACATTACCGGTGATCTCAGCATTTTTATTCGGGAGTTTTTGCAATTCTGTAGGAGTTTAAATGATATTCAGATATTCAGATTGCTCGTAGCTCCCTGGTGCCAGATAATAGCAGCTCGACTTTAATTTTCCAGTGTAAGGAAGAGATAAAGTTCGAAGTACTATTTTCTTAATTTGGGTCCTTAAACAAAGGGACATCGTTGGGAATGAAGGGGCTGGATGGAATCTCTCACCTCATACTCTGACATTTGCTGTCCTACAGTTGTTCTCTAGGTAGAAGTATGCAGTTTTTTCCGTTGGAGTTCTATCACTTAATGTACCATTCTGAGGATACTGCTGTACTAAAGGTCTCCTGCCCCTCTATTTTATAACTCGTAGCAATATGCACGGCTCATTTGATGATCAGAACGCACGCGGAGAAAATTGGTTTTCTCTTTACCTTCACTACGGAGGCACTTCTATGCGGGAGACAAGCTTTCACTTTATCCATAAGTGTCTAGCAGACAGACGATTAAAGTACTTTGGATTTTTTTTCTTCGTCACTTCTCTATGAAGCTTATTGGCTTTCCACAAAGCATCCATTGCTTTGTTTTAGTTTCTTTAAACAACTTTATCGTTTTTAAACTAAGTAGATGGTTAAACCGATGTAGCTTTTTGCGTAGTGGTGAAGATCCTGGCTAATTGGTGGTGATCTTGACTTTAGCATTGTAATTTTCTCCCAGTAGGTGGCGTGTTTTCCTGATCATTCGTCTGATGTTAGTCATCATCGCCAGAGCTATGCGAGAAGGTCAGGGGGCTTCTTCTTTATTTTTTAGATGGAGTTGTCTGGATGGAAGTTGAAGTTTTTTTTATTAAACATTCGACAGCACAATTTAATTTTTTCTTCGGCATGTCCTCTGGTGCGGCTCGAACGTGGGTCGTTTTTGTTGTTATGCGTGCGCTCTAACCACGCCACTCACTTTGGGCTACCTCTCTTCAATTGATCCATTTGATCTTTTCTACTTTATAAGCTGCTGGGAGTGGCTGTAATCTTTTTACCTTTTATTCCCTTGAGTCTGTCCTGTGGTTTTGATTTGTTTTTAAAAGCAGTACTGATTGTAGTTGATCACGTTTTCGATTACTGAGCCATCTAACCCACCTACATACCTCTAATTATACACATAAGGCGTTATTTTTAAGCAACGACAGATTCTTCTACAATAAACCGATACCCTGCTTAGCTGGAAGACCGAAACTAACACAAGGCAAAGATGCTTTGTGGCAGCCCTATGCTCCCAAGAGAAGTAACTAAAATGTCTTGTTGGCAGACTTTAACATTTTTTTATTGTTTAAGATGACTCTCTTTTTTTGACTCAGACTTGTTGTGGTAAATCCTTTCTTTATTCATTGTCACATAACGACCAAAGACACTGTTTTTATTTTAATTGAATGGTTCCAAACAGCGCTCTAATCGTCGACATATTGTTCTTTTTGGTGAGCAAACGCGGCGACCACTTCGAAAGCGCATGAGCAAATTTTCATTTTAAAATTATTAAGACACTTCTTCTAAAGTGTCTTTTAAAACTGGATTGTGAACATATTTTATATTTTTCGGAACAGACCCATTCAGTATCATCGATTGCTACCCAGGAGTGTAGCAATTATTTTAAAATATTTTTTCTTAGACCGAAAATTTTTTTCCTGCAAAACAAAAAACTTCACAAAGAAAAGAAAATACTTAACCTTTAACAAGGTATACTAATCCTTGAATCATTGTTGATTTTTTCGTTTTTTTTCTACTCGTACATACCTATCAGACCACAAATAATGGGGTCTACTAGCATGAAGCTAAAAACCAAATTTTGGAGAGTGCGTGAGAGTGACGAAGAAAAAACCTTAACTTTTAACTTTTCAACAATGTCTTCTTGTTCATGTCTTGAAAAGCTAAACTTTTGCTTTTTGGACACTTTCATGCTGTTAAACTTTGACAAGAACAAAGAGAAAAATAGAAAGAAATAAAACAGAAAGAAAAGGGAATTGGCTTAAACATATTGTATGAATTTTAAATATCTTATAGATATTCGTATTGCTCTAAATAAATAATAATAAAATTGTAAAAAATATTAAATAAAATTCAATGTTCTATGGTTCTGCAGCTGACAGACAAACAAGTGGTAGCGGTAGTAGAAGAAGTGTTGGTTTAAAAATGTTAGAAGTGGTAGTTGAGAAGACAAAAAGAAACTAAACTTTTTGAATAACCATAAAATGGTTTTCATTTTCTTTATGGAATATTTTCATTTTTTTGTCGTTTTTTCTATAATATTCTAAAAGACTATTAAGAAAATGACTAAAAGTTATATTTTGAACAAAAAAACTACTCTTACTCTCATTTAATTGTTTATATGAAACAAAACTATAAGCAACAGCAAAGCAATGCATTTTGACGGCAACAACAATACTAACAAAAAAAGAAAAACTTTATTTTTTAATGTTGCTTTACTTATCATCTTTTGGACTCAAACAAATTTGTTGTTAAAATTATTAAAAAAAACCTATGAAGTTAAGAAATCCTCAACTCTCTCCTTATGTTCAACAACTAACAAGCTTTCTTGCTTTTTGTATCTTTGCCACACTATAAAAGCAAAAAAATTAAAAATGCAAGTGGTAAGTAGAAATAGTTGTGTGATGTGTGAATATTGTCTGTTTCATCTAAATTCTGTTGTTATTTTTTTCTTCTTTATTTCTCTTTATTGCCAAATATTCATATTCATATACACTTATAAGCATGTACTCTATATATGCATATAAATTATGGCTAAGGATGGTATTTTATGCCACAAGGATACAATAAGATAAAATAGGAACAATAACAACAACAATGCCAGCAGCAGCAGCAACAGCAGCATTAAAACATAAGCAATTTCCTGTGGCATACACAAGACAAAAGACAAAAGAAATTAAACATAAAAAAATCTTAAACCAGAACTGAAACAACAAATTTTGAAAAGACGTGATGATGTGAACATTTTTTTTATTTTTATTTGGAAATATTTATATAGCTGGTATTAGCTAATTAGAAATACAAATTTACAATTTTGTAGTCCTTCTATCTTGCGAAATTATAGGATGCTTCAATGACAGCCTTTTTGTAATGGTCCAAATCTGTTACTCATCAAATTTGAAATAAAAAAGTTGCAAGATCCGAATCCATCCAAATCCTTTTCATAGGTTTTTGCTTTATTGCCCGCATACGATTGTAGACGTGCTTTGTATTGGTGGCACAGCACCTCTTTTCTTGTTGTTTTAAATCAATATTGAAACTATTGTATAAAAAAGCCCTTAATAAACGATATGAATCACACAGCGTACGACCAAAAATGCTGTCTCTTTACATAATTGGCCAACAGTAACACCACTAGCTTTCTTAGGTGTAAGCACGTTCGTCTGCATATCGTCAAACACTCCTTTAGAGTAATCACTCAGTTGCACTTCTGATCGAGTATGAGCAAAGGGAGTACCTATTGCACGGTTATTCAATTTATCATGCAAAATATGATACCTTTAGCTTTATTTATACGAGTATCACGCACATTTTTTGCTATCCTGCAATATCATACCATAAGCTTGTAGCCTTTGTTATTCGACTTGAGAGCATAGGGCTTCTACAAGAAGATTCCAACTAAATCTACCGATACAAAACATTTGTATATCTTAGAGTGTCCTATCTAGATTTACTAACTCATCGTTCTGCACCATATAGTCTTGGGCTAGATAGTGCGTCAAAATCCTTGAGGCAGATCTAGCAATTATTATTATTTTTATTGTGGGCATAAACACTAAGAAACCCTATTCAGTTCTCCTCAGAGTCAATATCCATGGGCGAACCACTATGCGCCGGGTCTGTAAGCACCATCAGGAACCGCTTTATGAAGACCACAATATTAAATGGGCAGCCAACTTATCTGTTCAAGTACAATAAATGGTTGCATAAACGTTCGCCTACGTATATTTGCCAAAACAACATATCTACGTCTTTCAGACGGATTACTCAGCGATGAAGATGGCAGCGGACTAGTACTACAGGGTATTTCATATTGATATCCGTATGATATGGCAATGAGGAGATTGATCATTTAGTTGAGATGTCACTCTCCTTTTGCAGACTTCTGGTTCTGCGATACATGTTGGGTAGGGCACAGATACGATGGATAATGAACCCATCTGCTCTGTATTAAGACAAAACTGGCCCATAAACGATCGTTATCGTTTGAATTCTATCATGGTTATGCCGAGAATCCCGGTGGCTGTTATCACGGGGCACTGGGCGTTCAATGGCTACTATAGGAGTTGTCAGGTTGAGGAAGTAGATGAGACTGTCGAACGTTTCTACGTTAGTGTCCGAATCTTTCGGATATTAGGACTGTTTTACCTGGCAGTCCGATTCTGCATGTGAGCTGGCTTTCTTGCTTTGTGCATACGTATAGTTGGATCGGTCAGTATTGGACCCAAGTAAGCTGGAACAGTGTCGATTGTAATTAACTACATAACTTCATTAACTAAATAACTAACTAACATATTCACAGAGAGTATGCTCCATTGTTTTCTCTTCCTTCATGTGCAGGCGGCACTTCGTGTCAAGTACCACATTGAGGCTTAAGAGATAATAGTAATCCCTCACAAATCCAATAAACTTGGTTAGAAACCTCTGCTCATGTGGCGCAACTCCCTATTATATCAGTTGCTATATCTTATCATTGTACCCAAAACGATGAGCGGAGCTCATGTTTCCATTTATCGATCATTCCCCTAGCCTTGAGCCAATTAATACTAGAGTCCAGGCAGAGTCCCGCCTTTCCTCTTCATTGGAAATTCCATTCTCCATTACACCTCTGTCAACCTGTTTACCAATATCAGGGTGCATTTCAAGTCTGTATAAAATTTGGCGTCTATATACCCAAAAGAAATACCCTCGGTGATGCTTGACTATCGGAATACATATATATTTATCGAAGCGCCCGTAATTCCACACTGTATATTGATCAGTGCACAAATGAAAATAGATGTCTGTTATAAAACACTAGGCCACATACCTATGGGTTTCCAGATTTTGGTATTGGGTCCGAAAATTCCAGTGCCCGCATCACTATCTATTTGGACCCATCCGTATGCCATTGCAAGCAGTTGCAATGGTACTCTGGGTACGTCATGGTGTCATTGCTCATAATCATGTAGAAGAACGCTGAAATTACGACCGAAGTTCAAACTCTCGGCGTATACGTCACCGTACTTCAACAGTACTTCAAGGTGCGATTTGCCTTGTAACTGATTCTTCGTTCAACAGCCCATGAATATATATGTATTCCTAATAGTGTCAGGCCATATTTCACATACAAGTGAAAGACACTTGTTAATAAAACTTTGAAATGTATGGGCTGTGATTTTAGTCAGAATCGTGGACTTTACGCATAAATTAAAAATTTTCAGTTTACTGTTTTGGGAGACCTACTTTAGCATCTGAATTCTATTCAGGCGACCGAAAGGTGATCTACCTTTTTTCAGCCAATTGAATACGTCGTCGTACACACTATTGTCAGTGGATATCATGCTTTTTAGACGACTCAAGTTTTTCACAAATGAAATGGTCTGATTTTCGGTGATAAGTCTATTATCGCTGGTGTTGTTTATGTGTATTGCACAAGGCTTAGCAGTTTCCACCTCTAGAACAATCTTTTTTGCCATGTTAACCAGGTTAGTTAGGCTTGTTCTGTATCTCGAAGAATTTGTGAGACAAAAGCAAGCATACGTCGTTCGTATATTCCAGACTTTCTATACGTTTATGCATGTCTCATATGATCCCTTTTTTTTAATAAAATTTTGGCACAATTACCTTCAGTACCATTGAAAAATGTATTGGCAAGAGGGTGCATCCTTGTTTTACTCCAATGTCAGTATTAAACTCTTCGCTTGCATTTCCGTTGTGGTGTACATGATGGTGGCAGTCTTGTAGCACAAATCAATAAAAAAAGCCATCTTTTTTTTACCAAGCCGCATTTGCTAATTAGTTACACACTGCTGTATGCACATAATTACATGTGGTGATATGTGCAGAAATATTTCTTTAACAGAAAATACATTAAAAAATAAATGCATTTTATAAATGAAAATCTGAAAGCTTGTATATGTGTGTCTACTTACCTATGTGTGTGAAACATCATAAAGTATTATGTTAACCACTACAAAACAACTACTAATATTAACACAATCTCTCTCTGTCTCTCTTTTACACACACAAACTCATATTCCCCTACTACACATTCATCTAAAATAACTTTTTTTCTCTACATATTTTTACACGTAAAAAATTTAAATATTTTTGTGTATGATTGTACGCGTATATGTTATATTTAAAGGACTCTCTCTTTCAGCAAACATTAGTTATATTTGAGTCTTTTGTAATAAACTTTGGCTTATATGTTTGTGTGTATATCCTTAAGTCAGTAGTGGTTTACTCAAATGCATATTTGTTATGGCTCGCTAAAGAAAGCAGAAAACCAACAGCAACAAAGACATGAATATGGACAAAATATTAAAGACAATAACCAGCGATGTAGAACATGAATACAGAAGTACACACATATGCATACACAAAGCCGTAATAAAAATTTCACTCTCTCTCTCTCTCTCTCTCTTTCTCTATTACTCTGTACGTTTTCTTCTTAAGAGCAAATAGTTAAATGAATAACAGGAAAGATGAGAAATAGAAAACAAACAGAAAATATATTATTTTTTGCAAAGCTTTTTCCCTTTGTCTTCTTAACAAGAATGTCGTTATTATCTACGATCAAAGAAATAGACGGTACTTACACACACTTACATATACATATACAGGGTGTCCGCCGTGAAGACATACTACTTTGCATACTACTTTTGTTTCATGAAAAAATCATGAGTGACGAGGCACATTTTCATTTCAATGGTTATGTGAATAAACAGAATAGTCGGTTCTGGGCAATGGAAAACCCTCAAATTATTCATCAGTCACCTTTGCATCCATTAAAAGTGACAGTCAGGTGTGCACTTTGGTCAGGAGGAATCAATGGACTTTACTTCTTTGAAAATCATGAAAATCGGGGTTGATTTTGATAAAATATTTTAACGATTAAAACACGTTGGCTTACTGAATATTTTTCGATAATAAATTCACCACATCTCTACTTCACGACTGCCAAATATGAACTGCCAAGACTAATGTTTACCAAAATGTCGGCAAAGCAAAGCAGTATACCTTCCCGGCGAACACCCTGTATATAAATTATCATAAAGTTATTGCTTAAGTAGTAAAAGTTAACGCAGATTGTTAAAAAACAAAAGAAGTAAAACAACAACACCATTTCCAAGGGAAGTATAACTTTTTTACATACAATAAATCCTGAAGTTAGGGGATAGCGTGGTGTAATGGCAGACATATAACACAAACGGGCCATGTTCGAATCCCAGCAGAGGGCAGACGAAAAAATTTAATCGGGTTTCCAGCGATTAATAAAGGGACTTTAATTTCCTTCCAGGCAAATCGATCTAAAGAAGCCGCTTAACCATCCAGCTTACCTCTGGCGCTGATGACAAGCATCAGACAAATGATAAGGAGAAAACGCCACCTTGTGGGAATAAATGGCAATGCTAAATAGGGATCGCTATCACCACTTGACAAGGATCTGCAACACTATACACAATTTGAATGACAAATGTAGTTGTAATCTGCGAAAGAGTAGATAGGCTTGGAAGTGAAAAGAAATATTAGGAGAAAAATTGGTGAAAACAACCACTCTTATATAACGATTTCTGAGAAAACTCGATATAAATCGATAGAAGTGACTACCGACATCAAAGGATATAGTTTCGAAATAAAAGCCTCATGCCAGACTCTATCCAGAGCAACAACTTTACTCTCGCCAGAACCGTGAATGGAACTGTCCCACTTCTCCGAGAGCAACGCTAACAGGTCGCCAGTAGAACAGCTCTTGCCAAAACCATACTGACGATCACTTAGTAAATCGTTTGACTCCAAATACCTCACGAGGTGGTAATTAATCATGCTCTTCATAATTTTAGAGAGTGCAGAACAAACTGCTATTGGACGGTAGTACTCGGGGTACTAGTCTCACCCTTTTTACGGATTGGCGTTACATTAAAAAAATACCGGCGCGATATGACACACTGCAAAGGTGAGCTAATGAACGCCCAAGCATCGAAGAGCACTGCTTCAGGGTCAGTGCTTGTACGCCAACTGGCCTAGAAGAGTTGTTACCGTCGAGATTTGCAAGAACTCTTTTAACAGCACGGGTTCGAAGAAATATACTAAGCGTAGTTACTGCTACTCTTTTAAGTTTGGGTAGTGGTTGAACGCTGATCGGCAACTGTGAATTACTTGCAAGTATTTCAGCCATAAGGTTTGTCTTTTCAACAGATTCGTAAATTTTCGGTCATTCTTTAAAATAACAAGCATCGAACTAGCGCTATTTCTCGGTCTTTTAACGAAAAACCAAAAGCTTTTACTTCCCCTAGGAAAAGTAAGAACTTTAGCACGAGGATGGGCACCTAAGTACTATGGCACACGCAGATCTTGCCTGTTTGCTTATCGAATCAGTAAGTTCGTATCCGTTGTTGCGCTAATTACTGAATGCCTGCTCTCTAGATTTGACTTCCAGTCTACACATCTGAATAAACCAAGATTTACTTCTTGCTTTAATCGGAATCTGTTTGGATGGAATAAACATATCCATTCTTAGCTTTATTAGTTTTACTACCATCTCTGCCATGACATCAACGTTTGAGTAGAGCAAACAGAGTCTCCAATTGAAATGTTCAAGGAGATTGTTGAGCTCAGCCCAACGCGCCTTTTCATAGACAAAAGCTAACCGTCTCATAGCTGGAGGTGAGAAGTCATAAAGAGAAGAGAACGAAAATGAGGCAGAAACAGTGCAGTGATCGGGATTACCTAGAGGTGCAAGAACCTCATCTTTATACTTTTCAGAGTGTGAAGTATGGAAAAGGTGGAGGGTGTTGTTTTGGTGCCCATCTACACACGATATACTATTAGTGCCAAAATTAAGTAGACACTCGCAATCTTTGCAGTTTAGTTTATATTTGAGTCTTATAAGTTTTTTTAATTCATTTACGGCTTTACAAAATTTATAAAAATAGCAACAAAATTATTACAACAACTAAAGTTGTACAGGGTGGGCAAATTTGAGGTTAGGAAGTAATTTGGCTGTCAAATGATGAAGTATCGAGAATTGAACTATCAACCTTTGACACTTATTTAGTAAGAAATTGGGAAATTTTAACTGCGGAACACTACCCTCTTGAACAAAGAATTTTAATTGTGAAGATTTACTATAAAAATGGTGAAAATTTTACTGTACCGCTTCGTAAAATTCAAGCAGATTTTCCTCGCAATAAGGCTCCTTCTGAGACCGCTGTGCGTAATTTAATCGCCAAATTCGAAGCTCAGGGTACTGTTGCTGACGATAGATCAAAACAATTAGCTCGTAGTGGCCGTAGTGATGCAAACATAACCGGTGTATAGCCAATTGTTGAGAATGAGCCTAGAACATCAACTCATCGACTTTCGCAACAATTGGGCATCACCAGAGGATCTTTGCACAACATTCTGCATGAAGATCTTCATCTTCACGCCTATAAAGTTCAACTCGTTCAAGAATTAAGGCCAGCCGGCCATTGTTTGCGTCAAACGTTTGTGAATTGACTGTTTAAGAAACTGAACAAAAACAGCGCATTTTCCAACAAAATCATCTTTAGTGATGGGGCCCATTTTCAATTAGGGATTTACAAAATCCAAAAACAGTACTCGAAAAACTATAACATCCAAAGAAAATGACCGTATGGTGCAGTTTGTGGTTAGACGGCATCATCGGCCCATATTTTTTCGAAAATGAGCAAGGAAACGCCGTCACCGGGAATCTTTGCTCTACTAAACCATGATAACCAATTTTTTGTGGCCACAATTGGCTACTGTTGACATCAGTGACCTTTGGTTTCAGCAGGACGGCGCCACAAGCCACACAGTCAGTCAAACAATTCAGTTATTGCATGAGCAATTTTCCGGTCGCGTAATTTCTCGATTTGTCGATATCAGTTGGCCGCCTCGTTCTTGTGATTTAACGCCACTGGATTATTATCTCTGGGGCCATTTGAAAGAACGGGTTTACGTGAACAAATCACAAACAACTGAAATTCGGCGCTGCATTGACGAGATAAGCGAAGCTTTGTTGCAAAATATTGTTCAAAATTTTGTGAAAAGAGCGGACGTCTACCGACGTGCTAGACATGGACTTTTGCTCGACATCATACTCCAATATTAATCCCCATATTTCAATTTTATATTGGTATGAAAAAAACTGAATTTGTTTTTAAGTCAATTTACTTCCTAACCTCAAATTTGCCCATCCTTAAAACAGAAACAAAAAAACTCTATTTCTTACGCGTCAAAATAGGTATACAAGGCAAAAACTTATGCAATAATATATCTGGGAAGTAATAAAATTTTTCTGATTGGCGCTATCGAGTACAACAAGAATCTAATTTAGAAATTTTCGTAACACCTCAAAAGTCCTAAGTTACGGGTAAAAAACCGGCTTTTCGTACCTTCGAGCACTTATAAGTTAATAACTAAGCTAAATATTAAGCGATTTTAGGATTCATGGCGGAAAATGCGAGTATCTACTTAGTTTTGGCCGCTCAATAGGAAAAGCGAACTATTTCTTAACAGTGACATAAAAAATGTTCAAAGGTTTAATCATTTTGCCCTTATGCCCTTCGACACTGTTCTCTGCCACTTCAATGTGACTCAAGTAAGGTCGTAAACTTGAGTGCCTCATTGCGATGCCCAAAATGCCACTAAAGCCCCTTTTGCCCAGGAGCAGTAAGCCCTAAACTCATGTCCTGTGCGTTATTGTCCGTTCATTTGACTTTCCATGTGTCGTACGAAAAATAAGAAGTATTGGAATTGGAGTCAAGTCATAGTTCTTCGAATTTTTTTTAATCAAGACTGAAAGTGCATTTAAAATATTACCGGTATTTAAAAGATGTATTAATTTTCCATTTAAATTCTTTTATTTAAAAAATTAAAATGATGTGCCCGTTGCTTTTTTTGACATATTAATCTCTTTGCTTAGCACTGCCTTATTTGTACAAACATTTTTACATTTTTTAGCTATAAAGCATAGAGACAGAAAAAGGCCCAAAGGATTTTTCTTCATTATGGAAGCTACTGCTGTCGTTGCTGTTGTCGTTGCATATACTCATGTCGTAGTCAGTCCATGAAATAAAGTTTCATTTGTTTTAAAACTAAACCAGTGCGTTGTTTCGTTATACAAAAGGGAATTCTTTGTTTACAATTATCTCGATAGAAATGTTTTGTTTACCGCACTTTTTCTTGTCTTTTTGCTTCTGCTTGCTGCCTTGTCATAGAAAATAAAAATTTGCATGAAAAAGAATATAAAAATTTGCTTTAGATTTCACTTTTGCTAAAATATTACATAAAAGTACAAAATTAAAATATGCTTTATATACATACTCTTAAATTAAAAAGCTTTTTTCAGCAAAGACAAATATACTCGTATATTTTCCTTATAAGGTTTTTTAAAACAAAAATTTATAAATTTAATTAGAAAATAGAAAATGTTCTCTCAATGTTGTTTTAATGGGGAATTGTTTGTCTACTCTTTTCAATTGTGTTTTTGTTTGTCGTTTGGAGACAAAAAAAAAACAATATTTTTTATTCAATTTAATCTCTTTTTTTATTATTCTTGCCCTCAAATGGTTTCCTTAAGTAATTAAGATTAGATTATAATTGTAATTTATTGGCAAGTATTTTTCGTTTATTTATTTTTATTTTTTTGGTTTTTTCTTTAACGCTTTTGTCAAATTGTTTTGGCCATAAAGACAGCGTGTTTCCTTTTCTTTGCTAAATGGCTAAAATGTATTTTATTTTTTTTTTCTCAAGATATAATGTAACCGATAATATTAACAAGTCTTTTACTGGCGTCTTATTATTTACAAAGATTAGGACTTAAAGAGACAATAAAAATCTTTAGCAAAAGATTACACAGACAATTCAATTTCGGAGATTGAAATATGATTCATAAAATCTTAATTGTGTAGTAGAATTTTGTATGTTTTTGCTAGAAAAGATAAGAAACTATGAAAAATTTAATTAAAAAAGAGGATTTCATTTCTATTCAAACCTTATATTTCTAACATAGAGAGAAAGATGAACTGAAACAGATTGGTTTTTGTTATTGTAAAGGGTGGTCCAACCAAAATGCACGTTGTTAATTGTAAATAAAGCAAAAATTTTTCAGAGAATTACCTTATCTTATAACAATATATCGACCAAATGCTCGCCACGGTTTCGGTGGCATACCTCTATCCGTCTGTCTATATTTGCAATGACTCTGAGATATAATTGAGGTTCAATGTCGTTATGTGCCAAATTATCCCATCCTTTACCTCATGAACTGTTCTTGGCTTATTGACGTATACTTTTTCTTTTAAACATCCTTAAAAAAAGAAGTCCAACGGTGTCAAATCACATGATCGTGGCGGCAAATTAATATTACCATGACATGAGATAACACGCCCATTGAATTTCTTACGCAAAAGACCCATTATTTCGTTGACTGTGTAGCAAGCGGCACCATCCTGTTGGAATCACATCAGAAGTACGTTATCTTCTTGCTATGGCGAACACCATTCATGGTAACTGCTTGACCGATCTTATTCTTGTAGAAATACGGCCCAATGACGCCGCCAGCCCATAAATCGTACTAAACTGTCACTTTTTGTGGTTGCATCAGCTTTTCATTTACCCAAATGCGCGACTTCTGCTTGTTGACGAATCCACTGAGCTGAAAGTGTACCTCGTCGCTGAAGATGATTTTCCTTGTAAAGTCACCATTGACTTCCGTCTGTTCAATTAACCATTCGGCGTATTCAAGACACTTGAAATGGTCAGTAGGCTTCAGCTCTTTAGTTAATTGTTAATTATTCAAAGTTCGCATCAGTGATTTTCGTGAGACGTTCAATTGTTGGGCACAACGACGAGTAGAGGTTGACGGCTCTTCTGCCATACTATCGCGAACAACAGCAATGTTTTTCGCAGAACGAATAGGGCGAGCATGCATAGGTGTTTTCACTTTTCTTACAGACCCGGTTTGCTGAAATTTGCGCACAACTCTCGCTATTGTGGCCATATTTGGTCGATTATGCTGACCAAAAGAAATCACTAAGTGCACGAAATGTATTTTGATTTGAACGCATATTTTCGTAAACGACTTCAATCAACAATAATAACGAGCTACTTAATTGTGTACCTCTCTATGGTTGAATTTGGGATATAGACGTGAGTAGTTTTATATTTACTGATACTGGAGAGTATATACATAGTAGATGGCACATCGGAAATTGTTCATGAGTGCCGGGTGTCTTTAGACGAGATAGCACGACGTTAAGCGGCTAGACTTAAATAAGTTTCTATACATGGCGACATGAATGTAACTGCAAATGATCTTACACGGACAATTAACACATTGGAAATTTATGAATCGATTATAAACATCGGAGTTCTCCTTAAGAAGAATAGTAGCAGAAACCCTAGACATGGGGACTTTGAACATACACAGGCGGGTCCTTTTGGGTTAATTGGGTTCATCGGAGAGCTCTTATCGAGAGGAACTGCATCTTATGGCAAACGAAACTCCAACAAGTACTTCTGCTTAATAGACAGCTTAACAGAGGGCAGCGGACAGAGGACACGTGGGAAGAAGTCTATCCGGATGGAGTATGTCCGCCTTAGCAAGCACATTAACAGCAGAATTACCTGGAATATTCCTGTAACCAGTAATCCAAATGAGATGAATACAAAACCGTCGTGAGAGTATCTCAATGGAATCGCGCCAGACCCTTACCAGCCTAGAGCTGAAATTCTCACCTGAAAGAGATATAATCGACACTTAGCTATCAAAAATGGTTCTTATATCAGTTGTGTTATTAGTATTTATACTCCAAGTTTGCACTTTCTTGGTGGGGTGAAGGGGTATTGTGTACTATGGGTTGCTAAAGCTCGGTGATCGGAGCAGACTGTAATTACTTCGTGGATTATGAGAACAACGTCCAAAATACAAAGGTAGACATAATTAAATTATCCTTTCGCATAACAAAGCTCGGACTGACGTCACAAAATTTGCCAGACGATTATCAGAAACGATCAAATGCCTCACCTACCGCTGTTTCGACGGATGCAATGTCTTTTATCGTATCATTGAATCCCGTCTTTTCAAGAAATATAAAACCCGCTTCAAAGTTGGATCATCTCAAAAGACAAGAAGTTTTTCTCAAACCTATTTAGGTTTACTTGGGTTGGTTTAAACTGACAAACTTTAAAAAGTAATTTCAAATTAAATTATTGATCTATGCTTACTTCGACATGAAAACTACTTAAACTAAAGACAATTATTTAAGTCATTCGAAGGCAATTTTAATTTTATTTATAACACTACTGGTGTCCATGCTACGATTTGACCTTAATTGCTAAAATAAAAAAGCATTAGAATTTATCTTGTTTTTAATTCTCCAAACGTCACAACGCAAAATATACCAGCAGCACAAGAATATAGGAAAAATGTAGAACAGGGACACCTTCATTCATGTTGATTTTAACAAATACTTTGTACAATAGCGTACAACCATATGTTTTATCCTTGTCATCCTTACAAATGCAAACACAAAAAGAAAAAAAACGTCCTCTGTGACAGTCAATCACTCGTTGTGTTCTGTGCTGTTTTTATTTTTTCAAAATTCAAATGTCTGCAACAGAATTTCGTAAGCGGTAATGGTTTTTTATTCTGCAATTTTTCTCACATGCCGTGAAGACTTAACAAAAAAAATAATAAATAAAAGAGAAAAGTTTGTTAAAAAGTGTTTTTTCTAACTTTTTTATATCATTTTTCTCTTTGCTCTGTTGGCAGTTGTAGAAAAAAAAACACTTAATTTCATCTTTTTAAATGAAATGAAAAATTTTTTTCCTCCAACTGCGTTTTATATTGCGACACCCCAGTGACAGAGCATTTAAAAATGGGCTTTAGTTTAAACGCAAAATGTTAAAAAAAACCTATAAAAAGTTTTAGACTTTTTTGTGGTTATTTTAACACAAGATTAGGATGATGAACCATTTTTAAGGCCATACAAAATAAAATAAAGAATAAACTAAAAAAGTTGAAGAAAAAATCTTTTAATTGAGTGAAAATATATGCTTTTTCGCAATGATCAGCAGTTGAAAAGTTTTTTTAAGAAATACAACATAGAAGAGACAGATAAACCAATTTTTGAAAAAATATATGATAAAATGTTTTTATTCATAACGGAAAAATAGAAATCAAAATCAAAGATCGTTAAACATATGATTATATGATGTTCAAGACGCAATTTTGGGTATCAATAGAAAAGATTACAAAGCAAAAGATTATTAAAACACATGAAATTATATTTATTTATACGAGGATAGTTTGATAAATCCTTGACTTTTTGGAAACAAACTATTTGCTTTGCTCTTAACATATTCTCCTTTAAGCCTCCGTTTAGTTCAGCGGTTTTCTACTTATTTATTACCTCCGAATAATTAAGTACCTCAAAATATGGTAACCTTCTGCATTGCAAATATTTTCTACCATTCGGCTACTGCATAAAATTTTGATATATCTCGCTAAGGGCTAAGTCTAGAGAATATGCAGTTCATAATCCTATGCATAAACTTTTGCGCACCTACTCACACGTTCATTTTCTTGCTGCAACAGTAATTGGTTTTTGTTAAAACTTGGTAACCGTGTGGAATTAAAAAAAATGTGGCCATAATCTGAAAAATGTATTGATTTTATGGTCCTTCGGTCTCTGATCGAATTGCTTCTGCATAATGCTCAGTTGAGATGCCTACAACCTGAGCCATCTCAAGCCTCTACACTCTTGAATAGTCTCATATCGATTCAAGAAATTTATAGTTTATTTCAGACTACCTTGTGATTTGGAAGAAAATGGAATGAATGAAGGAAATTTCGTATGGCTATTGAGCATTAATTTTTGCGGGAAAAATCATCACTCAATCCGAGGCTAAGCTTGTTAAATACTATGGGAATTCTATATAATCAATTTCAATGGTAAAAAAGTGGTTCACTGCATTTTGTTGTTTCGCTACAAGCACGGAAGATGCCGAACGTTCTGGAAGCCCAGTTGAAGTCTCTACGTCAAAATTAATAATTTGTCTGAATGGAGATTAAAAGTGTGAGAGATTATAAAAACTATAGGCACCTCGCAAGACTCTGTAATTACAACTTAAAATCGTCACTTGGGTATGAGTAAGCCTTAAGCAAGGTGGATACGCCACAATAGACCAAAGACCAAACAGTAGTCAAAACCGTGGATTTCTCGAGGTGAATCGGCACCAAAAAAGGCTATGGTGAGTTTGTCAGCCCCTGGAATATGGGGATCGTTTTTTTATACATGCGGTATAATACGCATTGACTACCTTCAAACCTTATTGGCTCGATTGAGCAAGAATTTAGGCCCATAAAAAAGTTCATTTTCACTACGACAATGTAAAAGCGCATTTATGTGTTGTTTTCAATGAAAATGTGCATGAATTAGTCTTTGAACTGCTCTCTCTTCCGCCCTTTTCAGCGGATTTGGTCGTGAGTGACTATATTTTTTTCCAAAGCTGAAGAAATATGTAACACAACGGAAAAAGATTTGATTTCAACGATGAAAATCATCACCCAAATAATTACCTATTTTATCGACAAATCTTATATTTATGAAAGGGATAAAAAATTTTAGAGAAACGTTGGACAAAGTTTATAAACCTCAAAGAAGACTATGATGAAAAATAAAATTAATCAAAAACTCAAGGAATTATTGACCTTCGTACTTAAGTATAAGACCTTTGTTTGGTTTTGATTCCATTTTCAAACAAATTAATTAGATGGCCTTCTATAAGTGGTTGTCAAAAGCAAACTTTTTTGTTCAAAACTTGATAGTAGCCATGCAATTGGTAACACTTAACAGGAATGTTTTCAATTAAAAAGTACTGCTTAGGAATTACAAAAAAGTCATGAAGTTGAATGATGTCAAAGCTGATTAAGTTTTGCTTTAAAAGCCAATCAGCATAGTCGGTAGAGTCAAAACGCTCCTCATAAAAGAAACGGATTTCAAATCATATTATTGGTTTTACAGTATGTTTACACGTGATTGTGATTTTTTAAGATCTTTCGGATTTGATTAAAAAAAACATAAAATTTTGAGAAATATATGAAATCTTTATTTGAGTCGATAGAACGATCTGATGATTTCATATAAATGTTGACTGTGGCTACGCCTCAAATGGTTCATACGCTGGGCCCAATTTTGGCATACGAATAAATTCTTTAATATTGCCTTCTAGTGCATCAACCGTTGCCGCCATGTCCCTATAGATATATTCTTTAACATGGCCCACAAAAAACAGTCTAAGGGCGTTAAAACGCACGATCTAGGCGACCAATAGACCGGTCCCAAACGTGAAATCAACTGTCTTGTTGGAACCACATGTTAGCCAAAACCAGCTTTTCCATTTTAAGCAAAAAATTAGTAATCTTCGCATGGTAATGGTCGCCATTCATAGTAACGCTCCTGCCTTCGCGGTTTGTGAAAAAGTACGGTCCAATGATGCCACCCCACGTAGTGCATTTTTCGGGATGCGTTGGCAGTTCTTGCAATACCTCTGGCTGCTCTGCACACCAAATACGGCAATTTTGTTTGTTAACGTATCCATTCAACCAGAAATGAACTTCGTCACCGAACACAATATTCCGATAAAAAGCATGAATTTGGATAATTAAGTTCAATAGTCTGCAAGCGTTATTCGTTTGTAAATCGATTCATGGATAAATTATAAGCCAAACTGAGCATATTTGACAGTAATACGAAAGCACGAAAACAGCTGAGCTGCCAAAAACAGTGTTGCCAAAATAAAGTTGCTAAAAAAAATCACCCAATACCACATTCATATGGCACCTTTATAAATCATAATTTCTTCATCTCTATTATTATTATTGTTTTCATTTTTATTTTGTCATTGTAATTGAAAATGAATTGCTTGCAACGTGGAGGACTCGCTCTTACATTTTTGTATGAGGAATCAGTTATGGCATTACTTACTATATTTTTCGATTGCTGTGTTGTAGTGCATCAGAAATTTTGATTGCAAAACTGCGCTATTAGTTATTAGCGGGGAATATGCAATTGCATGTTTTTGCTCATGCAACCAATCAATTCGGATGTAAGATATTTATCTGTTTCATGAATTTTGAAGAATTTTAACATTGATTTGTTAGTGCATATTTTTGCATATTTTGCTCATAACATAATTTTTGTACATGTTTTAGTTTTAAGAGCATGTTTTCGCAACTTTTTTTCCTATTTAAAATGCATTTTAGCCCTATTGGCATACATTTGAATATTTTTACATCGAAAACCAAATTATCGTCTTAAAATCGTTTCAAATTTACTGCTGCATCTACATCTCAATTAAGCAATCCGTTTAAGCAATGATTGAAAGAATATACAAGTTCTAAAATGCGATCAGAAAGCGTTAAGCGTTCAAAAACATTACACAACATTCTGTCTGCTTTTTGTGACAGAACATGCAAGAATGTTCACCAACGATTTTATATGATCATATAAAGATTATATCAAAATCATAAAACATTGTGCTAAAAAACAGTTTCTTGAATAGTATAATGTATTTTATATAATAGTATAATATATAGTAATGGCTCAATTGCACTGTTACTATTTTTTTCAGTCAACAATTACCCCTCAAAATTGGCTATTTAATGGAGACAATTATGGTGCATTAAATCATAAAATCCAGCTTAAATGACTACAAACTTTCCTTTCCATTGTAGTATTTTTTAAGATTTAATTTTTGTTTTCAAGTTCCTATTTTGAATTTATTGCATATTTGCACACCTAAAATACATACCGATGACCTTAATAAGTCTACTACTTTAATCAATACTTTTCTCAATAAATTTCCAAAAAAAACTTCACTCTGCCTTTACCTGTTTGGCTTAGTTCATCTAACACAAACTGGTAAAATAGAAATTCAATTCAATTTAAATCCCTTAAAATGTCCTTAGATTACTATAAATTTGCCGAAAAATGTTCTGATAGAATAAAAGAATAATAAAAATCCTGATGGAAAATTCTCCTTATATTTCCTAGAATTTGTGGTTTATTTAGTTACACACAGAGAGAGAGAGAGAGAGAGATAGGGAAAGAGCTTCGTTGAGAAAATTGCCATTAAATTTTTAAATGAAATCCAAACATCATTGCTTGGCCAGGAAAATGTGTTTTGCTTGAAACACATACGCATTTATAGAGAAAAATACGTACGCACTTTATACACACGCAGGAGAGAAAACATTAAAATGAGGGTTTTGATATGGTTATCCACGGGGAATGTGTAGGTAGGTGGGTGTGTAAGTGAGTAAATATTATGCGATAGCAGCATATAAAAATGGCAGCAATAATTTGTGAATAACCGAAAAAAAAATGAAAACATTTACTGAAAATAATACATTTTTTTTGATTACATACAGTCAGCGTCAAAAAAAGCTTACGCCCTTAATCTCCAGAATTCAATTTTTATTTCAGACTTTAAAACACTTAAGAAAGCACTTCCTTAAGTAAAGTACATATACACCATTTGAAAGCTCAGTTCTCCTTCTTTCCATATATGCTACAAATATTAAAATCGGTTAACATTTAGCTAAGTTATTAGCTTAGAGCATGAAGGCACGAAAATCGGTTTTTTATCCATAACTCAAGATCAGTGTTGCCAATTTAGCGCCTTTCGCGCTATAGTTAGCGCGTTTCAACTACCGAAAAGTCGCATTTTTCTCCTTAACGCTTTTTTTTAAAAGCGTGCTATGTTAGCGCTTTTCTACTGGCAATTTTTTGTAAGAAATATAAATTTAATAAATTCAATAAACTGATTAATTCATATAAACTATTGATTAAAAATGCTTCATGCTGTAAGAATTACGTAGTTCCAGATAATATTTGTGAAAAAATGAATAAAAATAGCGTTTTTGAAATGTATCTCAATTCTAAGAGCCCATTTTTCTTATAAGTAATTTTAGAAGAAAGCTAAAATATTACGTGTTTAATTAATACTAAACTAAGTTGTTATTACACCTTTAAAAATCCCAAGGGTTTCAAAGAGTCATAACGAATTCTTTCTATTTCCGTCTATCTAAAGCCGATGATCTAATCTGATACCAAGTCATGCTATGGACTTTTCTTTCAATCTGTCTTCCTAGTAATGAGCTAGCTTTCCGATTCTTCTGTTTATCTGCGAGTTCCATTCAATGGGTAGTTTTACTAAGTCGTAGTTTGATTTTCTCAGAGTGTGCCCAGTCCATTTCCTTCATAAAAAGAACTTGGTGTGATCTGGGTTCTGGCCAAATAATTTTCAAAATCCACCGTAGACAGTGGTTTATAAATAGCTGAATGGAAGAGAACGCCCTATAGAAATTAGTCGGCCTGACTAGCTACAATCTGTTCTGATTATCGGTGCTGCAACCTCCAGACATCGTAAGGACATCAAAAAGACGGGATATCTCCCAAACTTCTGATTCAGAATTCGGAAGATCGTTAAGTTATTAACGTTGGTTGATTCATATAATTTTGATTTTGAAGATTGAAGATATCCGCATGCTCACTCTGTATGCTTCTGACTGTATAGAGTCAAGTTTTAATTGCATTTCGCAATGTCTGTTAGCAAAGAGATAGATGTCATCTGAGTAATCTAGGTCTTACAACTTTGTGTTAAATCGCAAGGTTACACCACGTTGCAACGCATAATCGAGTACAACGTTAAACAGCAGTGGAGAAAGAACACCACACAACCTTGCCTAATACCAGCACCAACAAATTAAGAAAAAGTTTTTAAGTTCTTGTTTTGTTCTAAATCATTTTTAAAAGTGCAATTTTGGATAGTAGAAATTGTTTCTTTACAATTTCAGTATAAATACGATAAATATTATTAACGCTTTTTACAGCGTGTTTGGATTACCAATAGTTACATAAACTATAATTTGGTGCTTTTTAGCGCCTTTTGAGTACTAGGTCTGTGCGCTTTGATCATAAAAAGTTAGCAACACTGCTCGGTATTATCAAGGCATTTCGAAAATATCAAAGAAATATTCTTGTTCAACTTGATAGCATCTTTCAGAAAAATGAAATTACTTCTCAAATAGTTCTACTTCATTCGTTTTTGTCACATGTTTTCCTTTACACATTTTTTGATGCGTAAAAAATAGAGCAGTTTTAATTTTTGTTGAATAACTTCAGTTATTGTAAAAATGTTGTTGTTTTTTTTTTTACAAATTGCGAAAAGCATTAAATACAGTTTTAAACAAACATAAAGTGTTTAAATTCACTGCATTTTTAAAGGTTGAAATACAAATCTAATTCTAGAGAATAGGGGTGTACACTTTTTTGACGCTGACTGTACATGCATATACAGTGGTGAAAGAAATAGTAGGGACACTATCTCTTATGCCAAATAACTAGAAGAACATGAAATGGTTCGAAAAAACAATAATTAATTTACTTGGATCAGATGGAAAATCGTATTATGTATTCATTATCTGATTTTTGTAATGATAAATAAAAATTTAAGAAAATTTTAGTATAAGAACATTTGGTGTGTCCCTATTATTTCTTCCACCACTGTGTGTATATAGTGGGAAGCGTTAGGTATGTATGTTTTCTTCTCATATACGATACTGAGGTAATTTAAAAAAGATTTTCCTGATTTTTTATTTTTTTTTTCTATCAAAAATATTATTTCTCCAAGGAAAGCTTAAGTTAAAAAGCAATTTCATTCGCTCTCAGCCCCCATTTTCAAACTTTATTGCTATTTACAGAGCTATTTGGCAAAGATTTTTGGATAATATTTGAATTAATAAACACACACATACACTCTCATTGTACATGTACTCACAATAACAGAACACACATTCTAAGTAGAAAAATTTCCCCAAACAGGCGTTAGCGCTCAGCAACGCTCAAACTCACACTTTCGCCTTCTATCGTTTTCATAAGCAAGCATTAAGAGAGAAAGTGATACATTGACTTTCACTTTAGGCTTTGGAAATATTTTCACTCATTAAAACATACACACACACACACACACACTCATATATAACTACATATGTATATGTATGGCTTTGTGCGAGCGCAAATCTATGTTTATTATTATTTTTTTTGTTTCCTCAACAACTACATTCATGTACACTCTCACTTGGCATACATACGCATTTACACATGTACTTATTCTTTACACATTTAATTTTATTTCATGTAATTCACATTTAATGTGTCATCTGTGTATTATACAATAACAACAACAGCAACAACAAAAAGCATTATGTGATTGCATATGAATGTGTGATTTTTTTTCTATTCAACAGTGCTCGCATGTATTTTAGTAAATGTTGTTTGATTGTGAGTTTGTTTGTGCTTGAAAAAGCGTCTTATCATACATATGTTGTAGAAAGAAAAAAATATGCACCAAGTTTAGAAAATTAAATAACAGTAAAAATTTAATACTTATACACACATAGACGCTCATATTTGGAACATTACAAATGCACTGTTTTACTAGAACATGTGCTTAGAGGAGAGAATACGAGACAGCATACGTTTTAAATGGTTTTAATTTCATATTTTTTTAATAAAATTTTATTTTTTATTTTATTTATTGCTAGGAAAACATATTTTTTTATAATAAGAAGTAGCTTATAGAATTGGAGTAAAAAATATGTATTAAATGTTTAATTCTTGTATTGTTAAAACACATTCTGTCATTATGTTTGCTACAGTAGTCGAAACAAATATTAAATATAAAGGGATTATACGGTATGCATATCTTATAGTTTTGCATTTATATCTATTTAAAGAAAAATGTACTTTTGACTCTACTTGATCGTTTGCGTCCACTGAGCTACTACAATCGCCAATTGTAACAGGATCATAATAAAATTTTGTCAGTGCTGGTGTTTGCAGCACTTTGAAAAAACGGCTTTACATCTTACCTAACCTATCGACTCAAAATTACTTCTTGTTGAAACAAGCATTTTGAACTCTGCCGCATATTGGCCGCATTTTGGCCTACAAAGTCTCTTGGTATCCTTTAAATTCTTGAGCGCTCTGCATTTTAACAGTTTTAAGATAAGAGACTTTGTTTTAAATGTCCCAGTGGAAGAGGTTAGAAGAATTAATACAGAGAGTCCACAATGTATGATCAAATATCAAAGTTTTGCTTAAGGTTTTTCTAAGAGAATTAAGCTACTGAATCAACTAATTAGAGAAATTTAGTTTATGCTCCACATTCATTTGAGTAGAGAAAATATTTTGCGGATTAACCAAACTGGTGATTTTTTTGACCGTTTGGAGTTAGAACATTACCAAAAAACTGAAAATTTACAAAAGTAAGTAAATTATTTACATGAGACGATAAATGAATGCCAGTCATTAAAGATAATTTCAAGTAAATGTAACTGCCGCGGCTAAGCTACTCTCCGTCACTACTCTATGGATATTGGCTTTTCACAAAGTATCCATTGCTTCGCTGGAACTCCCCTCCATATGACTGTGTAGTGGTGAAGATCCTTGCTAAGTGGTGGTGGTGATCTTTACTTAGTATCGTAACTTTTCCCAGTAGGTGTCGTTTTATCGTGTTCATCCGTTTGATGTTTATCATTATCACCAGAGGTCAGTCTCTAGGCAAGTCTCTTTATTGAACACTCGAAACCACAATTAAATTTTTTCAACATGTACTCTGCTGGGATCGAACCTGGGCTGCTTGTGTTGTTATGCGTGTGCTGTAAACACTACATCACGCCACCCAAATCTATCCGTGGTCCATCCGTGAGTTTAAATTTTAACATTTTTTTTTTGGTATTTCGATTGACATCTCACTAAGGCAGCTCTAATGTTGTTTTCCAGGGCTGGAATTATTGTTGGATAAGAGAGAGACTTCACTTATCCTCACAAAAACTTATCAAGTTTGCTCAAATCACATGATCTTGTCGGCCAATGGAATGCTTCGAAATAATTTACGAAACAAATTTCTCACACAGCACGAACTTAATGATTTGCAGTCGTTGTTCGCCTGTTAGTCTATTCATGATGAAATAGCAAGCCTTACTGCGAAATTTTAGCACTGCCATATGTCAAAAATCTTTTCTTTAAACTGAAAAAATTTACACTAAAAACTCATTACTGTTCATCACTACACAATAGATTCCAATGGTAAAAAAGTCGTTTACGAAAATTCGTTGTGACCACATAAGCACGGAAGATGCTGAGCATTCTGAGGTCTCTGAATTTGAGTAATTTTAAAACCCATAGTCATCTCATATGGCTCAGTGGTTTTAATTTTTATTGATCACTCGGTTATGAAAATGGTTTCCGCTAAGAAGCTGTCGCTCACATTTGGCCATAAACCCAGTCGTGCAACAACTTCGCAGAAGTAATTGTTGTCAGTGACCAAACAGCAGTCAAACCAGGGGTTTCTAGGAGTAAATCGGAAAAAAATCATGGGAGTTGTTTTTGGGATACACTCAGTATAATCCACATTGACTGCTTTTAAAAGAGTAAAACAATCAGTAGCGAATATTATGCAAACTGATTGGGTCGATTTAATGAGGATTCGTATGAAGCCAAACACATTTGGCCAAGAAAAGGTTCTTTTTTGTTAGAACATTTGCACTTTCCATGGCAAAAACCCATGATTTAGGCTACAAATTGCTCACTTAGACCTCTATTTTCCGGTGACTGTTTCTTGTATCCTAATCTGTAGAAATGGTTCGGTACACCTTTGGCCAAGAAAGAGTTCTTTTTCATCAGGACAATGCAAGAGACTATACGTGTTAAGTTTCCATGGCAAAAACCCATGATTTAGGCTACAAATTACTCCCTTATTAGCCCTATTTTCTGTATTTAGCCTCGAATAATCTAACTATGAAATCATCGCCCAAACAAATATCTACACCAATTCGTAACTGTGGACTAAATGTGGATCCATTAAAACACACCAGAGACAAAACTGACTGCTGTTTATTGCAATAGATTTTTCGAGTTGAATTGGCATTAAAAAGGCCAAAGTCATGGTGATTGTTCTAACGATAATGAAAAGAATAAAGTAATTGAAGAATAGTTGAAAAAAGTGTATAAAACACAGAGGAGACTATGTTAAAACATAAAATGATTTCGTTTTCAAAAACCTGTGTTTCGTTTTAAAAGTCACAAACTTATTTACTCGCCATAACTAAAGATAGACTAAGAACTCATTTTACCACTGATTTTTTATAAGTACGAATAAATTGAGGTTTCAGTGCATAGTCTGGTTTAATATGTGTTTTGAAATGAGTTTAATAGGGTTATGCCTCTAATCTTTTTTTATTTTTGAATTTTTTTCTTAAGTTTTTTATTTTCTTATTATATATTCATTTAACTTCAAGAATACTTTAATTCTTAACATAAATTTCGTTTTTTGTTTTGGTGGACTTTAAAATTTTAAATTGAAAAAATTGGAACACATCGAGAAACGTATCAAATAAATGTAAAAAAATTTATAGAAAAGTAAAACAAAGTAAAGATAAACCAACAAAGTGAACCCTTGTTAAGCATTACGTTAATAGCCAAGAGGGACATGAGCTCAAAACAAATAACCCTTGAGGTCAGGTCAAAAAAAAAAAAAAAAAAAAAATTGAAACAGATTTCTTAGCTAATTTTTGTTTGACATGACACAAAAGTATGTAAAGACTTTATCACAAAATTATTGATTACAGGATGAAAAGATAAAAGGAAAAATTTAAATAATTTTTTTTAAACCAGAAATTTGTTACTATGCAACAGAAGGGGTAAAAGGTTTTAAGCTGCAACAAAATATGTCAAATATTATTCAAAATATGAAAAACAATGACAATAAGTTCCCTCCCTTAAGCATCGAAAGGATGTCAAGCACGTGTTATAAAAAGCTAGAAAATATCCTCTTTGGCCACAACCACTTGTTTATGACATTTCAGACTGATGTATCACTTTAAAGGGAAATGGAGTTACTTTTATCATTTTTAAAATATCAATTATGCCCAAAGCTATGCTTAATCATAGACAGGACATTTCTGTCATAAAATAATACAAATTTATCAATAGCGTTGTATGACAAAATGACGCCAATTTGTCAAAAGAGCTATTTTTGGGTAATAAAACAAATGCTGATTCTCTTTAAAACTTTTTGTCAATATTTTTAATTTAAATTTTTTTTGATTCCATCGTCGATATATGGGTGTTGTCGTATCAGGGCTGGGTATGTAATTTCCGCGAGTGTTTAAATTTATTGCAAATTAATTGTCATTTTTTTGTAAAAACAATAGCGCCAAAGCCACGCCGCATATTAAAATTTGCTTTTTATTTGTTTATTTTTTATTGCATTAGTCTGCAAAGTTTTAAATACAATTTCAATGCGTTATTTGTTTTTTTCTTCTGCGATTTTATTTCTTTGAATAATTTATGGCGACCATTAAACATGTGTAAAAGCAGCAAAAAGAAGCCGTTTTTGTCATTTTCGAGTGTTTTTTTTACAGTTAAACAAGTTTAATAAAGAAATATATTTTTAATATCAATATAACGGTCTTTGTGGCATTAATGTTTAAATATGATTTTGGCCAAATGAACGCCACATCTGGCGTATACAAAACGTAAACTGTAACACATAATTTCACTAAATTTTAGCAGCATATACGGACGTATTTCGCCAATAACTCTTAACTTATCTTAAATCATACGATCTGGGTGGCCAGCAAAAGTTTTCATGAGTTTATGGGTTATTCTCATTTGAAATGCAACAATTCTGCTTATTTACGTAGCCGTTCAAATGGGCTTCGTCGGAAAACAACATTTTAAACTTAGAAGTTTGACGAACAGAACCATTATTTTAAAAAACAATTTCAACAAATTGCAGGCGTTGCTAAGGTTGGTAACTAAACAAAAAGCAACTATCAGCTGTTAAATCAGTTGTAAAATAAAGCAGCGTTCCCTACTTAAAGTTGTGAACTCCTAAAAAAATACCTGATACGTATAAAGGGTACTAAGTAATTGCCTGTGGTTTATCAACATAGACAAGTGACTCTACATAACCCCAAAGAATGTAATCCAATGTGCTTAAATCAGTCGATCTTGGCGGCCAATTAATTGGATGCTTACGTGAAATTACTCATTCATCAATAGTTTATTTCAGTAAATCAATTCTAGCGAGCGCTGTATGACATGTGGCTACGTCCTAATGGAATCACATATCAGCAAGATTAATACCAGCTAATTGAGATACGTTAACATTTTTAATGTCCCTATACCATTCACCATTGACAGTAACATTCTCACTATCATCGTTTTTGAAAAAATATGAACTAATGACTCCGCTAGCCCTTAAAGTGCACTAAACAGTAATTTTTTTGGATGCAATGGTGTTTCGACAAAAGTTTGTGGATAATCTTATTTCAAATGTGACAACTCTGCTTATTTACGTACGTATTCCACAAAAAATGGGCTTCATCGGAAAACAATATTTCGAATAAAAGCGCAATATCAATATTAAATTAACTAATTTGTGCGTCAGACCATTCGCCTAATTGAAGGCGCACTGTTCGACGTCTCACAGGTAAGAGTAAACATGGTCCGAAAATGATCCATTGTTTTTCGAATTAGCCGCTCTGAAGAACGATTACGTACGTCATAAAGTGGAGGAAGTGCACAAGTTTAGCGAACAGAACCACAAGTTTGATAAACAAATTTCAATAGTTGCAAGCGTTGCTCTAATGTAAGTCTATTTATAATAACATGTCAAACCAAACTAAAGACCCAATTAGTTTAGAATTAACATAGACGGGACGTAAAAGTAACGTCTTCAAAACGACAAGTGAGGTTAGTTGGGGAAGTAAAAATATGTCAGCTGTTTTCTACTGTGTGTGTAAACAACTAAAGAAAAAAGAAAGAAAAAAAATTATAAAATAATTCATGCTCTTGCACCAACAATATTAATATTTTATCATCATTTTATTTAAGTTCATTATAATTTAATAATTATGATTTAAATTTTGCTTTATATGTGTATTTCATTTCAGTGCGAATTCTTTGTTTACAAATTTATGTCAGCTGATGTTGTGTGTGAAGTAAAAAAACATAGAAAAATTCTGCTGAAAATAGAAACCCACGTCTACGTTACGTTTGTTAGAGAACAACTAACCATTTGCATATATTCTCCATTTAGTTATCGTATCAGCTGACACGTCACGTCTACGTTACTTCTAGACAAATTGGGTTGTAAGCAAAAAGCTACTATCAGCCGTTAAAACGGCTATAAAATATATCAGTGTTGCCAACTCCAAAAAACACTCAATACTTCGGCAAATGGTGAATAATTCTTAATATCAAATTTAAAAAAATTGCCTGGTAATCTGACAGTTTACAGAACAAGGTCTCATAGCCGTGGTTATTAAAAACAGATGATCTCATGTTCATGTCTAGCATAGATGTTTACAAAAGTAGAGCATCAAAACAATATACGTTTTTGTGGACTTTAAAGCTGCTTTTACTTATTTTGTTCGGAGAAAATTTTTGTATATGTAGTTAAAAAATTCATTTCTTCCTCCTAAGGAGAGAAAACTGCTTATAAAAAAATAATATCCAGACAAAGCGCGTGAATCCAGCTTTAGCTCTGTCGAGAGAGAGTTAATTAACCAATTGTTTTCGCCAATTTTTTGTTAACTGGGTTATGTTTTCGCATTTATGTGTCTGTTTTTTTTTTTTTTTTTTTTTTTTTGTTATTCATTTGTTTGCAGTAATGAATGTGAAAATATTTGTTGCTCACATTGACTCTGACTCTGGCGGCCTAAAAAAAATCGTTGGCCCGTAAATGCTATTTTTTTCTTTTATTAAGAAAATTTCGCTTTTGTGAAAACAATTTCAAATTGTGCAAAACACATTTAATCTCTATTTAATACAAAATTCAACACCCCGCCTACCTAACAATAAAACGCACTCAGTCGTTTGAAATGAATAGAATGAAAGTGGAGATGAAATAAAATTACCATTTAAATTGAAAAGTGCATGACGCGTCTGATATTTTTTTTAGGCATATGAAATTGTATCTCAATTTCTGAAATATTTGTTGTTTTCAATAATAAATTAATAATGGGTTTGGGGGGCACACGAAATGCACGCAAATTATGCACAAAAGCATGTCAATTTATTGGTAAAATTCAGAGGCAGCAACAGCATTTGTCCATACACTCCTGCTGCTAAGACCTCATGCTACTTACACATACATTTAGTAGAGCTCTGATGACCATTAAATTGAAAAATCATTTAGAAAAGAATTTATGTTTTCGGTTCAATTTTTGTTTTTCATCGATATTTCGTAAGTGGATTTTGAATGATTTTTTTTTTTTTTGGGGGGGGGGGGGTGGAGTCCTGGTAGTTATAAATGATTAGGAGAGAGGCTGCAACACATGCTTTGTGCTGTGTGTACTGGCGCTTGATGGCTTTTAAATCACTTGATATTTTAAACAATTCATTTATGATTTAACACGTACTTTTGGAATTGTTGATGAAAATCATTCACATAATATTTGCTTTATGCATTTTGAAATGTATTTCCATGAAATTTTATATTTAATTTCAGTTTTTTTTTTTTTAATTTTATTATGAAAATTTCCATTTCATTTATTATTAGCTTTTGATGTTATGTTATTAGAATGGAATTAAACACTAATTTTCAATATTTATATATTTATGTATTGAAAGTACATTTTAGAAATTTGCAACTATATAACATAACAATGACTTGTGTTTTTCAATAAATTAATAGCCTTTTTACTACTTTAGCGATTTAATATTTGGTGAAAGAGACTCTTATCCTTTCACTTTCATTATATTCTTTACGCCTCATATAATCGCTTTAAATGCCTTTCTTTTTAATACATAATTATCCCTTTAACTTAAGCCTTCTTTCTTATTGTTATCGTCCTGCATATGAGACATCCATTTTCAAAAGCGCTTTAGCAAATAAGCCATTTGAACTCAAGTCGTTCATATGTAATAAAGGTTGATAAAGACAGAAGAAAAAAGCAAAACCCAAAAAAGACTTTTATTTGATTTAAGAATCCGTAACACTTTTAATCTCACCCTCATATATATTTTAATGCTTTTTTCTTAAAATGGTCTTAGAAATTGCGTTTCAAAAGAAGAATGGTATAGAAAAAAATGGTTTCCAATAAATCATTGACACACTTTCATAAATTAGACCAATAGACAGAGCACTTGGCTGGCTAAAAGAGCAAAGACCAAATATTTGCAATTAAATTTGTTGGCTTCAAAACAAAATTTAGTTTTTGTGCGAAAAGTTAAAAATTAATTATTGCTTTAGCAACCAGCACAGTAATATCTATTCGACTAGAACATCCCCACTGTCGTGATATTTAATTTTTCTTTATAAGTTTGGGAGCATATGGCTTTCCACCAAGCATCCATTGTCTTGTTCGAGATTCTGCTGAGGTGAAGCTGCTTACTTAGTGCTGATTGTGATCATTACTAAGTGCTGCCATTATCTCCCAGTAAGTGAAGTTTTACTTCTGATCATTCTTGTGTAGTTTGTCATCGTCGCCAGGGGTAAGCTAGAATGTCCTTTGAATGAATTCGTCTGGATGTGGTTTGAAGTACCTTAATTAAAAGCTTTAAAACCGTTATTAAATTTGTGTATTTATTGATAAAGCACTGTTAACAGTGTTCAAACAAAAGAAACTATTCCCTGGGACCGCCCTTACATTACTTCGGGTTGGGATTCAATAACTGTTTTGTGAAATTATTTTTTTTTATCAATTTCGATGTTTTTTTCCTTCACTCCATCAGGGAGCATACTGACTTTCCTCTCAGCATCCATTACTTTGTTACCAGTTTCAGTAATCAAGTTGATTTTATTTCAAGCAGAGTAGATGTTTAACATACTGCTACAAAAATCAGGGTGGGCACCCCTGCGTTTAGTACATCGCTAAAATAAAAAAAACAAAAGCCGCAAGAACAACAACGTGCTGTGTACAAATAACGATAATAAAGTAAATAAAAATAAAACGGCAACAACAAAAACTGACAGAAAAGAAAACAAATAACAGACAATAACAAACAACAACAAATAACAAGAGCTGAAAGAAGTAGATGCTTATATTCACATGACTACAAAAGAACTAAATAGAAAATAAAAGAAATAAATGGAATCTACCTGAAATATCGAGAGGTTCGAGAGCTTTCAAAGTATTGTTTACACAGCCATATAAAAAACACATCGGTGCGAACAGCAATCAGTTTATTTGGTGTAGCGAGTAGAGTTTCTGTGTTGTAAACTCAGGGCGAAGAGAGTTTATTGCTTTGAACGCGGTGTTTAGAGAGAGGTTATAAGGAGTAAGTTCGTGAAGTTAGTAGTGAAGTAAATACCAGTTTAGTTCGAGCTAACTCAGTAAAGAGAGCTAAGTGTGGATAACTTCTGGTTGAAAAGGTTGTGATGTGACCTAAGTTGTAGCAGTGATCGGGTTGGAAGATCTTTAGTTGTTGTTTACAAAATTGTAAACAGAAAGAATAATTATGACCAGAAAACGTTATTGATTGTGAAAAGGTTATAAACAGTGAAACACATAACTGTGTTTAATAAAAGATTTTAACTTAACACTGAACACAAGATTTATTTTATTTTAACTGCAATCTACTAACTTATAAATAAACGTTTTTAAAAAGATAACAATAGTTTAGCTTGCCTCCATATGATTGTTTGTGGTGGTGATCCTTTGTCATCATTATAATTTTTTATAATGATCATTTGTCTGATGTCATCATCGCTAGAAGTAAGCTGTTAGGTTAGGTTGGTTTCTTTAAATGGATTTGTCTGGAGGGAGATTGAAGTCTTTTTATTAAACACTCGAAACAGAAATTTAATTATCGTTGTATTGTGCTCTGCTGGAATTCGAACATGGGCCGTTTGTTTGTCTGTTATGTTTACACCATCTAACTTAATAGACCATGAAACTGTTCTCTTTGTATCATTTTTCGCTCTTTTTAACTTACCATATGTTGAAATTTTTTTATTTTATGGGCCAAAAAGAATACTGACTCGATTTAAAATTGTTTTACAACCAATGCTGCCCAGGGTAGCTGAGTTTTATGTATGCCTAAGAGATCACGAACAAAAAAGTACTTCACCCAAAAAGTACAATGAAGCCTATCGCTTAGGTAGGCGAGTAAAAGTGGCTGTCCCTAAAAAAGGGTATACAGGTAAAGTAGCCCTTTGTGATACCACAGTGGATCAGCATTCCCCTAGATCTACAGTCACTCAGAAGTCATAATAGTTAGTTTCCTTATGTATGCCATCGACGGCTCCGTAAGCTCAGTAGCATGGTAGAACTCTAGGTCCCTCTTTCTTCTGCCACATAACGCTGGGTATGTACGTAGTAATCATTGGCCAAACGGCCTGGCATTCGTACCACTTGCACTACAATGCCTAGTAATAAAACCAACAATTACGCTGAGTATGCTTCTTAGAATATTGAGCAGATTTTTCGTGCGCTTATGATCCTGCTTTGGTCAGATTTTACTGCGCCATCTTGCCAGTCTCTGAAGCTGCCTATGCAGCGTTAATGGAGTCTATTACTTCATTGTAAATTCTAAGCTGGCAAGTTATCAATACGATTCTCAATGCGGAAAATTTGCTCGAGAGTGGTGCCAGCTCTACAATCACTGTGACCCGGTAACCATATAATATTAATATTCAGCCATGTCGTTGAAAGATCTACTGCAGTCCATAACTGTTATTGGTCATCTTGTGAGATCTTAGAGCCTTTACAGCTGCCTGGTTATAAGAAAGCTTGCTAAAATCTCTCTTGGAGATGTTGCCCACTCCAATGATCATGAAAGCAGCTTTTATGGCCGATACTAAGGCAAAAAATAACGCTACAAAGGTTTGGTAACCATATTCTCTGGCTCTGAAAAGATACCCCCTCACATAGTTTCATTAAACTGGGAGCCGTTCATGAAGATTTGCTTTAAAATCGTTAGTAACAACATCATTCCGAAATCAATGTCCTAAACTTCATTGAGAAGTTATAGTTCGATTCTATGTAGTCAACTTTCCCAAAAATTACCAAATACATGAGGAACTTTAAGTGACCCATATTCGATCCACGCCACAGCCCAGTTTTTGTAAAAGCTGACTTGTACTAGTCGCTGGCCCCTTACAAAGCAGGTTCAGCCCAAAGAGATGTGAGATCATCTTTATCGCTGATGTTAGTAAAAGTGTACATTTGTAACACGCCTTGTAAAGGGATTTCCGCCATACAAGCTCTCTAGAGTTCAAAATATATCCGGGTCATCTTCGATCTGAGACCCTATTTTATCTACAGCACTTTGTTGCAAGTGTAAAGACCCTGTTGTGTATATTAGGCTTCCAGCACATCTTCCTATACAATATAAGGCCTAAAAAGTGAACCTCTTGGCTAAGTTCAAGGCTCGTAAACGTGAAGATTTGTTATTCTGGTTGAAAAGAACCGCCTTCATTCTTTGGACTAAATGTCATTCTTGGGACTAAATGTCCGCTTACTAAGTCTACGAAGAGCAAGTTGCATTCCGTCTCTAATATGATCCACAAAGCTGCCCAAAATTCTAAGAACAACCTCATCCGCATGGGCGATTGCCCCCTATCCGACTTGTTCCAGTTCATTCATCACAAGATTACATAGAAGGGAAAGGCGGTGTTCCCCTTCTAATCCTTCTAGTGATAAGTGAGCTTCCTATTGTCAGATAGATTATCCTTCCAGATTTCTTCTGTTACTTACTTTGTAAATAAAATTAAATACAAAGTCCATAGACACTGGTCCTTATTTTGAGCTTTCCAGAAACTATTGTTTAAGCTTCAAGACCATACACTTTATAAGAAGAAACCAATTACCTAAGTATTAGCAGCATTTAAAGAAAATTATGCTAAAATATCCATAGTTTAAAAGAAACTAACCATTAGCTATGCTCAATTGATTTCATCCTTTTTAATCTCTGCTTAAGCGTTTAACACACAATGCCTTCCAAACATAAAAATAATGAAAAAATTTAAAAGGAAGAAAAGAATTTTTCTGTCCAAAGAAGCCTTTAAATTGTTACGCAATTTAGGGAATTGTTGCTTAAATCTCTCTGGCCTTAGAAAATATTAACAAAAGATGGAAGAATTATGCCACTCAAACACCTCCCACAACTTAAATCCTTTCTCTTTTTCATTCCAGTTTTACATGTGTTTCCTTACAAAAAAAAGATATTTTTTTGCTTGCCAGGCAGGGGTTAGATATTTCTTCACTTATACACCATGCTTTCGACAATTTGTGGCAATTTTTATGACTCTATTACGTTTTCCGGCAAAAACTTTGCGTGTCTTTGCCTCTTAAACCCCTTTAAATATGTATGTATTGTGAGATGCTTTTGTTTATAAGTAAACCTTAAGAGAAAAAGTATGTAAAAGATGTGATAAAATGTAAAGTCTTAAGGGAGTCTGCAAACATTTTGTCTGTATGGCTAATATAAAAATGTAAAGACGGAGAGTCATAAAGGGCTTGGACGCCTTGATGTATGCAAACTTTTTTATATTTATTTATTTATTTATTTTTTCTACATTATATATTAACATAAATTTGACATAAATGTTTCATTGAGTGTAAGATATGCGCTTTTTTTTGCTAACTTTATTAAAAATTATGCAAAAAAATCATGAAAAAAGATATTTTTTATATCTGGGGGATATTAATAAAGCAAACCTCCCCTTTAGTTAACCAAAGGCAGCACAAAAAATAAAATAAAAAATTTGACATGTATAAACACTTTCTTTATCCCTAAAGATATGAATCACAATGGGTAGTCTGGGGATAAACAAAAAAAAAAAAAAAGAATAATAATAAAAAATAAAAAAATATTTTAGCTTAACACAATCAAAACAATGAAAGGGAAATATTGCCATAATTTATTTGAAATTTATCATTAATCTAAGACGGATAAGCTGAATAAAAGACATTTAAATATTTGTTGTCATATATCTTTAAGTATTTTTTTACGTATTTAATATATGAGGCCCATTTAAAGAATACGAATAATTCATATTGTGTATTGATTACACGGTGCAACAACAAAGAATGAAGTTTAAATACCTGGTAAATGTTATTAGTTTCTTGATAGACGCTATCGAGTAGAAAAAGGATCTGTTTTTAGAATTTTCGGAACACCTCCAATATTTCGGGTTATGGATAAAAACCCAGTGTGATCTTTGCCAAAAAGAAAACTTTGGATATTGTTTCTGGCCAAAATATTTTTGGAATGCGTGATTGAAGGCGGTTTTTAAATGCTTAAGTGGAATTGACATACTTCACAGTTGCTTTCTACGACTCGTAATCATGCAAAAGTGTGTACTTTACACACGATTTAAAGATGTTAATTTTTCGCAAACATTTTTTATTTACGAGATGTTTATCCACAAAACTGTACAGAATCCAGCCTTCCTCGCAAGTCGCACTGTCAATGAGCTAGAAGACAGATGTCGTCTGTGTAATGCAGGTCTTCTTCTTTTCTTATGTTAAGTCCCCAGCTTATACCTCTTGGAAGAAAACGTTGAATGGCAGTGGAGATAGAATACAACCTTGCGTAGATAATAGGGAGATCGAACGGTTATTATTCCACCGATTTTAACCGTTTTTTTGGTTTTGTCGGTTTTTTTAAAACGTCAATTTTTCGAATATAGAATAAACCGGTTATTTTACCACGAATAATCGATTAATTTAAATATGTATTTATTATATTTTATTTATTATATTTGTTAGTGCAAATATACGTTGCACAAATAACGTTAAAACCATGGTAGATCAAAATAGATATGCACACTTGAGCAACAATAACTTTTTCTCATTTTCTGAAAATAAATATTAATTTTTTATATATGGAAAATGATGATCAACTAGACTCATTGAAAGGGACCTACAAATGCCAGCAACGAATGGTAGATGTTACGGTTAGTAAAGTTTTTCAAACGACCAAAAGTCAAAGTCAGGCACTAGCAATGTTGTAAGGAGATATCGCTGTAAAAAATCTCCAGATGGCTTGGCCTATAACCGAACTAAGAACTTCCAGGTTGGTAAGCGGGTGTCTTACTTCACATACCACAGTGGCACATACTATTAAATACATGATGCATGCATTTATCTTTCAGCACATGTCCTCTGAAGTGTGAAAACATTTGGAAATGTATGGAAAGGATAACTTTAGATATATTGATGGTACTTAACTACAAATCTTGAAAAGCTCTTCGACACTAGAAATTATTAACCACCTTAATATGTTTATGAGATTGAACCTATTGTGCAGCAAGATAAACTTGATTCTATAACAAGTACTCTGTAGACGCTGGCAAGCAGAACTCTTACAAAACACGCTGTAAAAAAAGAATCACTGAATGAAACATTAGGACGTTCCGTAGTCGTGGAAATAATGTCCGTAAAGGCTCAAAAAAGCCGAACGTTGTTCTCGCATTCTTACTTGCTAGAAACTAAAACATGGGGCAAAAAATCATCAATTTATTTGCTAATGCAACTTGAATTGATAAAAATTCTATTTTAATAACAGAACCGGTTAACCGGTTATTTGATACATTTATAACCGAAAACTGGTTTTTTAAAATTGCAATTTTTTCGAATTATTCGAAAACCGGTTTTTGAAAAAAGTCGAATAATCGATCTGCCTAGTAGATAATTTCGGAAGTGCCTCTGCAAGCTAATACATTTCAAATAGCGATGTGATCAAGGGTGTCAAAAGCCCTGTCGAAGTCGATGAAAGCAAGTTAATATGATGTACGCAACTCAGTTGATTACTCAATGATGATCTGAAAACTGTTATTTGGGAAAAATCTAGCTTTTTCATTGCGAAGCACCGGATTAAAAGCTCCCAAGAGTCACTTATTTATAATTTGAACAATGACCAGCTTCCGCATTTTGCAAGCTTGCCCTTTTTTGGAATATTTATCTGGTGTTGTTGTTTTTTTTTTAGAGATATACAACTTTGAGTTGGCAATACTGTTTTATTTAACAACCGATTTAACAGCTGATAGTTGAATTTTGTTTAGTTTGGTTTCTCTTATACAAGAGCAGCGCTTGAAAATTGTTGACATTTTTGTCAAAATAATGGTTGTGCTCGTTCAAAATTGGTACGCAAATAAGCAGAATTGTCGCATCTGGAATGAAGATGGTCCACAAACCCTTGTCGACACATTATTACGTCTACAGAAAATTATTGTTTTATGCGTTTTATAGGGTGGCAGAGTCATTGGGCCATATGTCATCAAAAATGATGATGACCAGAATGTTACAGTCAATGAAACGGTATAGGAACCTGATTAGCGCCACATAGCACAATTGACTCAAAGAAACTTGTGCTAAAAGAGAAATTTTACGTTATGGTTCAATTCGATTTGAGTTCCCTTGTCTACGTGGATAGACCCGAGACAATTGAACACCTTTAAATCAACATTCGAAGAGTTATTAGCAAAATATAGCCGCATATGCAGCAAAATTTGTATGAAAATTGGTTTTCCATATTGCGCCTTCACCACAGCCCGTTTCATTTATATTAAAAACATATTTCTTTGTTTGTAAACCACCGATATAATCACTTTCTCTTTTAATTCATTGCATAGATAGTTCGTTTGCGAGAACTCTTAAATTTTGGCGCTGCCCTTAGTAGCTTGAAGTGAATTTGTTCCCGGAGTATCAGGTGTATCAGTTGTTGTATCCCCTCTAACCGATTGGGCTATGCAGTTACAAAAACTCACTCGTTCACTCGTCCTATTGGATGAAAGTAAGGAGTAGTGTTCCACCCAGTCCTTCAACTGATCTCTTTGGTAGTAGTTTACAACTTGTAAAGCTTCAGCTGGTGAGTTGTTTTGTGACCCGATAAAAGTTTCTTTTGTTATTATGTGCAGCACATATTTCCACATCTTTAGATAATTATCAAACCATTTTTTTTCATTCTTGGTGTTCTTCCTAACCTGCCTCTCACAAGTGTGATACTTCGTGCTGATTCTTGCTACGGCTGCACGTGTTTTGGCCATATTTATTCACTGTCTGAGATCCCTCCAATTTTGTAGTGAATTGAATAAAACTTTTGTAGTGAATATCCTATTAAATAGTTACAGGTTGACAGCTGCTAAAATGGCGGGCTATTGAAAATGAAGGATCTCTTAAAATTGTATTTTGACTTGTTTATGTTTAATATTAAAAAAATATATATATTTTTGTATATTTTGAATATGAATGAATTTAATTTTAATTTTTTATTTTTTCCACCCAACCACTGTGCTAGTCACTCACTGTCAATAGCAGATAAAAATTCTAAATTTAGTTTAAATTTTACATAATACCGGGAGCAGAAAAAAAAATCTATTTTTTGTTTCTTTTAAACAACCATTTTTTTATTAACTATTATCAGTATGAATGCATACAATTTTTATGGCTCATAAGTTGGCCGAAACAAAAACATAAAATGAGCTTTACTCGCACATTCAATATAATTTTTTTATGCGTCTGGCAGAAATTAAACTAAATTTTTAACTAAATTAAACTAAATTTTTTAAAAATATAGTTTGTTTTTTGTGTATTATATCTCTAGTTGAACATAATTTTTTAATAATAATAAAAAAATGAAAATATAAATTTGTTGTCTTTTCTTTTGTTGTTGTTAAAAACAAATTTTTGTTAAAATTGGCCAACGTATAGAACAAAAAAAGGGGTGTTTATTAGAGAGGCAAGAGCTCATATTTAGCAGCATGTGCTCTAAAAAAGTTTATATTGAAATAAAAATAAAAACTTTATTTTTATTAATTTTCAGTTTATTTTTTTATTTTAGATAATAGAACATTTTTAAAAATATATGTGTATTTGCTTTATTATTCAAGTTTAAAAACATTATGATGACACTCTGTTTTGTTAAAAATAGTTTAGTTTCATAATAATTTATTTGACTCTTATCGTCATTACCGCCAGCATCATCATCATTATCTCTGGATGATAATTTGTTAGTTTTTCCATTTTACCAAATATTTGTTTGAAAATTTCTTTTTTCTTTCCTTTTTTCGTTTTTGTTTTTGTTTTTATATCGTTTTCATGCTGATGAGTTTTTAATGAATTAATTAAAAAATGAAACTCAAACGCATAAATTAATACTTTTTCGTTCGTTTATTCATCACTTGCATTTGTGAGAGAGATAAGTATGATAGCTAGGTGAGGTCATAACCGATTACATGTACTTTACATGTACATTACATTATGCCAAGAAAGTTTTTTTTTTTAATTCGTTGTTCGTTTAAAAAGTTATCTTATTTTGTGTTCAGAAGTGTAAGTATAATATTAAGCTTCTGATTGGTTTATCTTCGTGAAACCAGGCTGATGCTAATCTCCTACATACCAAGTCGACTCACAGACCTCTACGTGGTTGAACCTGGCCGATATTCTTGATCCTTCGACGAGTTGTAAAAGGCGATTGCAGCGACAAGCTGTCGTCTATACTTAGGTTAAGCGAATCGCTATATATAGGGTCTGCCATCAAACGTTTTTTTTTCAACTAGTGCTTATTTCGTGAATGGTAACACTTAGCTCATGTCTGATTTGACAGATAATTAGTTTTAGGCTTCCGCTGAACGAATATGGTTGTGTATACGCTTGAACAACGCTGGGAAATATAGAGACATTACTTTGAAAATTTTGCCAAAAAATCATCTTTTCAGATGAAGCTCATTTTGATCTTGGCGGGTATGTAAACAAGCAAAATTGTCGCATTTGGGGCAGAGTAAACCCGCACGCATACATTGAAAAGCCGATACACCCAAGACAAGTCCCTGTTTGGTGCGGATTTTGGTCCAGAGGCATAATTGGGCCATTTTTCTTCGAAAATGAGCAAGGAGTGGCCGTTACAGTCAATGGCGATCGTTATCGGGCCATGCTGAACGAATTTTTGTTCACAAAAATTGAATAGGAGAATATTAGCAACATTTGGATGGCGCTACGTGCCACACAGCCGAAGCTACACTCGATTTTTGCGACCTGTTTCTGAAGATCGCATTATCAGTCGCAGAGCTGATGTCGTTTGGCCACTTCGGAGCTGCGATTTGACACCGTTGGACTATTATTTGTGGGGTGCCGTCAAAGATAAGTATTACGCCAACAAGCCAGAGACAATTGACGCCTTAAAGAACAATATTCGTGAAGACATTGGTGAAATACAGCTGCACACAATCGATAATGTGCTCAAAAATTGGACCAATCGTGTAGGCTACTGCATAGCCAGCCGAGGCAGCCATTTGAATGAAATTATTTTCCATTATTAACTGGAAGGATTGTACTTTCAAATAAAAAAGAAATTTGAGAAAATATTCAGTAGTTTTTTTATAGCATTTTCAAAAAAAAAAAAAAAAAAAAAAATTATTTGGCGGACCCTATACTAAATGTGGTATAAGATTAGTCTGCTGTTTTGGGTGAAATGTTGCTGTAGACTAATCAGCTGCCTATCCGTAACTTTATGTAATTATCCTAACCTCAGTATATACAAATTGTACATGGCCAAATAAACACTCAACTGCATAAAAATTATTTACTCCGTATATGTATACAACTGAATGAAAACGAAAATATTCAGCAGGGAATAACAAACAAACAACAATTTCATTCAGTTGAGTGATAGCTTTTGATGAAAGCAGACGTATGTCACTTTGTGTATTAAAATTGTTTTGTTTATTTATGTTGTTGTTAGTCTTTCTATATATACCTAAAGAAATTCTCCATATGATACTGAAAAAAGTACTGTGTACTTCGTGCTGGTCAAACTGTCGCTGAAAAAGTGGATAATATTTTGCAACTGGTATATCAAAAGTGACAGATAAGCTCCTAGCAGATAAGTGAGGTACTACACATAAATTTTCTTTGGGAGTATATGGCCACTGTTTGCCGCTGTTGGTTTCGCTTCCTCACAAGTAATATTGCAATGTCCTAAAATTTTGTATTTTACTCATGTATAATTATAATTCGATTAAATTTATGAAGTGGATGTTATCATTTAAAGATAGATGAACTTTGCTCTATGAAACTTTTTCTCGACCTGCTACAAACATCAGCTTAAACGTAATACACTTTCATATCCCCTATAATACAGCGTAGGATACTAAAACAGAAATAAAAAACTTTATAAATTTTCCCAAAAAGTTTTTTTTCCAGTCATTTCTAGTTTTATTTGTTTTTCAAACAGTAGAGTAGAGAGAGAAAAGTTGTTGACACACATTTTCTTATATTTGTCTAATAAATTCTTCAATTATTTAAATTATTTTTTATTTTTTTTTATTTTATTATTCATTCATTCACATTCCCTTTTAGAAGCATAAACTTTTTATTTGTTTGTTACACTTAATTGTCTCTGGTAATGAAATAAAGTTGTTGTCTGCCCCTTTTATGGCCAAAAATGTTAATTAAGCTGCATAATAATAAGAAAAAACGATAATAATTTTTAATACGTCTTGGCATTTAATAAATGTACCTATAAATTAGTGATTATTTAATTAAAAGACATTTTATTATTATCAAACATAATTACTCAATATTTTTTTTATTTATTTTTTTTTAAGAAAAATAACAAGAAACGGATGTCAAAATATTTGAATAAAGGGCAGATAAAAAAGAAAAAAATTAAGGCGTTTATTTGTCTAGAAAACTGTTAATACTAAACATTTGAATTATACTTTTAACTTGTTTTACTTAAATGTTTAATTAAAATTTATAAGTTCTAAACTAATTTGAAGTAATTTAAGATGGCTTTCCGGTTAAAAGGGCATCATAATAAATAACCATTTTTAGTGTAATACAATAACAAATTTAAAAAGGAGAATAATTGAAACGAACAGTTTGAGTTTTGAGCCAATAAAGCATCATTTACAGGAGAATCTACTTTACTTATTCAATTACAAAAAAAAAACTCAACTTACGCACATTGATTGCTTCACGTGCTAGAGATAGTTTGTGCAGCTCAGAAGTAATGACTTTGACACAGAAGACCAAGATCCGCCAAAAGAATACGAGGATGATTAATTGAAAGCATTGGTTGGTTGGTTAAGTATAGTCAAAATGATTATGTTTCATCAGATGTACTGTCATTTAAATCCTAATGTATACTGTTACGTTTTTACCTTTTAATAACGCTTATTAAACCAGTTCGTAGAGTGCAATTAAAATTAAAATAATTTTTGTTTGGTTTTAATTCAGTAATTCTTTATTAACTCAGTTCTCTCATCTACTGCTTATTTAGTACCAACCTTCAAACGATACGTGTATAAATTTGACAGCAATCTGAATATTGATTCGTGAGTTGTAGCATTTTGTATGAAGCAAATTTTGTTACTGAAAAAAAAAAAAAATAAATGGAAAAAACTGAATTTCGAGTCTTGATAAAACCTTGCTTTTTGATGGAAAAAATACAGCCAAGCAATAGCTTGATAAATATTATTCGAATTTTGCTCCATCGAGACAAATGGTAGAAAAGTGTTTTGCTGAATTTAACCGTGGTCGTACCAGCACAAATGATGCAGAGCGAAGTGGACGCTAAAATAAGGCTGTTAATCCAAAAAACGTCAAAAACTCCACAAATTGGTTATCAGCAATCCTAAATTGAAGGTGCAAGAGTTAGCTGCCATTGTAAAGATATCAGGTGGTAGTAATTTTTCCATTTTATACGAACATTTGGGTATTCAAAAGCTCTGTTCAGAATGGTTGCCACGTGAGCGCACAAAGTATTTCACAAATCGATGAAAACGATGACAAAATTGAATGAATTTGGCTTCGAATTGCTAACCCACACACCATATTCTCCAGATTTTTTCCTGTTTTCAGATCTCAATAGAATATTTACTGGAAAGAAATTTAAGTCCAATGATGAAGTAATCGCTGAAACTGAGGTCTATTTTGATGAGAAAGGGAAATCGTGCTATAAATGTGGAATCGAAAAGTTGGGAAATCGCTATACTCGTTGAATCGCCTTCTAAGGCAACTATGTTGAATACTAAAATCAAGTTTTGTCAAAACTCTGTTATTTTTTCTTACTTATCCTACGGACTTATTAAATGACTGGTTAATTGCTTTCTCTGTTTAAACTTTTTAAACAACAATAATAACTCAACAGACTTTTAGAGTTAAAGATCTTCAATCCGATTATTTTTTAACAGCGGTATCACCTCATAACATTAGCTAGTATCTCGTTATGAGTATTACTACCATTGAAAACTTCTTTAAATGCATTTGCCGTTCGGAGTCTGCGTTAAACTGTAGGTCCCTTTCAATGAGTTTAAAAATATAATGGGTGCAGCTCATTGCCTGAGAGAATCCCCCGTGTTCCTTCATGGAATGTTATGGGAATTATATATATAACAGATCTGATCTCCCTGGATTGCAAGTGTTCAATCTCTCATAATTAGCATGGTCTCAAAAAAAAGTTATCATCCAGGAGACGTAACCGGTTGATATTATATCTCACGCAAAATGGTCCCAATAGAAAACCCAATATACTACCAAAGTCAGCACAAACTTATCTATGCAGCAACCATTTTGCCTATCGCAATCCTCTTGCGCCCAACCAATATGTGACCCTAAGAGAGTGTTCCCATCTGTCCATCCCCAGCTTGACCTTCGCCAAGTTCATACTACAAAAAGGTTCTAAGTCGATAAAGTTTGGTGCGAGTCCTGGAGGTTTGAAATGACCTGGAACCTTGCAAAGCATGAGTTGTTAAAGAAAGTCAAAGCACCCCTTGACTATACTAAGGTTGGATATTATTTCTGCAAAGAAATATGTTTCTTTAGAAAATCTTCTCTCCACTGTCATTGCAACAGTGACAATAGTCGTTGAAAGGTACAACAATTCGACTCGCATGCTTATTTGCACCCAATGAAGGCACATTCAATAAGATTTGTTTTCAACTGGTATTGAAAAATGATGTCGAAAATGCTATGTGAGCAACATAAAGAGTTCTTTTGCATCGAATAATCGCGACCAAGACAAATTCTTCTATTGCAATAACCCGAAATGCAATAAATCTTAGTAAAGTTCGGCCAACCAGACAAATAAATTTTAATTACTAATATCCATACCCTGGTGTAATGCTCTGTACTAAAATCGGGCTAAACAACAACAAGCGAACCATACCGTACAAAATTGAGTTGTTTGACGCAAATATTAACAGAAAGGGTTTAAAAGCGTCAATATTCGATTAAGACGACGGTCAGCTAAATCTTACAAGCTGAGTTCCAAACTTATTAAAAAGTAGACTTTCAACTATGGTGGTTACGTCAACAAGCAAAATTATCGCATATGAGGTTCGAAGAACCCAAAGAAATTGTAAAATAACCATTTCATCCGGTAAAGTAGTTGTTGAGTGAGCATTGTAGTCTGAAGGTGTCATTGGGCCTTATTTTTTGGAAAATCACGGCGGAAGAATCGTTACCGTCAATTCAGAACGCAACGACTAGAGGCGGTCATTTAAATGACATTGTATTTCGTCCAAGCATTATAATGAATAAAATTGATGAATCGACTAAGTCTTACAAGCCGAGTTCAAAACTTATTAAAAAGTAGTAGTGGGTTTAAAAATCGCCAGTCTGGCAAGACTTTCAACTATGGTGGTTACATCAACAAGCAAAATTATCGCATATGAGGTTCGAAGAACCCAAAGATATCGTAAAATAAGCATTTCACACGGTAAAGTATTTATTTAGTAAGCATTGTAGTCTGCAGGTGTCATTGGGCCTTATTTTTTGGAAAATAACGCCGGAAGAATCGTTACCGCCAATTCAGAACGCAATGGCTAGAGGCGGTCATTTAAATGACATTGTATTTCGTCCAAGCATTATAATGAATAAAATTGATGAATGGATAACCTTGTATTATCATTTGTTTTGATCAATGTAAAATGTTCTCACTGTCATACGCTTAACTTCAGAAAGGAGTAACCGAAATCGACTTAATAAGTTCTTGGCTCCTAAAAAATGAGCAGTGCTTTAGGCATTGAATTTATATGTTGCCATGGTCAAGCTGGAAAAGGTCATAGCTAGTGTTGGCCAATACTTTTAATAAATTAATTTTCATTTATTCATTTAATTCTTTTTATTCAAAATACTTTTAAATTCTCTCATTTGTGACCATTGACCCTTTTCTAGAATTTCATTATTTTTCTATAGTCACATATTATTTTTTTGTATTTATAAACTATTACATTAAATATTTATTATTTTTATCTTCCGTAATATTGTATAGTTTAATATTTGTTTTAAAAATTTGTGTCAAATATTTCTGTATCTTTCTCATTGTAAAACTAAATTCGTAAAAACTAATTTTGCACAAATGCTCCTGCTGCTTCTGCCGCTGCTGCTACTATTATGATCCCAACACAAAAAACAAATTCATAATATTTTTATATTCCCCTTGAACGTGATAACTTGAGGGTTTTATGCAGTTATTTTTAATATTTGAATTTCAGCAGCAAAGAAAAAACAGAAAACTTTACGACATAATTTCATAAAAAATCATAACAAATAGGAATAGTTGTGAAAAGTCATGCTTAGATAGAGTGGGGAAAAAAATTGGTATTGGAACTGTTTTACAAAAACATCAAAATGAAATGGACTGAAAATTTAAAATATTTAAGGATTTGTAGTAGATTTGAATTATTTGCGTAGTTGTTAACCATGGCATTTTATATTATTTTGAAAATATTTATTTAATCATAATATGCAGTTTGGTTCCTGCAATATAGTGGATGAACAGTTACTTACTAAATTAGTAAACTTACCAATTAGCACTGCAAAACAGATACAAAGTCTTGCTAGATACAATTCACGCTTGCCTTGTCTCTCACGCGGAATCTGTCAACACAGTTTACAAAGCTTTTTAAAAGAACCAAAGGAACAATCCAGTGAAAAAAAGAACAGAATAACTCTAGAGCTACGCAGCCGTAAATAAAATACTATAGGTGTTCTTTTATTTATCAATCGTTTTTTTTTTTTTGAAAAAATGCTGCCTTTTAACGAAGTAACATTTTTAAGAGTTGCTCCCGTTATATCCAAATGTAGCCCTTTCTCTTGTCTAAAACGAACATTTTTCCATAAAATTTTTCATATAATGTTTCGTTTTACAAACATTACAAGAATTTCACCTCCAACAGATTTTTAAATTATAGTGGGGCGACAGTTTTCGTTTTAAATTTATTTTATTGAAATTTGAGGTTATGTACTCTATTTTGGATCTTAAACCATCAACGAGATACATAGAATTTGTTTAGAACTAAAATAAATATAATCGTCTTAACCTCCGAAGCGGTACCAAAGTTAGGATGGATATGAAGGACCAGGTCCCATTTAGGCCAGAAGTTGGACCCACTGTGATACCACAAGCATGGGAGCTTACTCAGAGATCAAACAGTCTGCATTGAAAACCATTTTGACACCAAAATAAATCCTGCCATTGCAGTAACTTTCGTTTTGGAGAATTCAGCCAAAGATAACAAGAAATAAGAGGACAAAAACCTGTAGACTAGATAATGACACATGAGGTGAAAGACAGTCCTCTCAGAACTACAGCTCCTGCCATATCAATAAAGTATCAGAAACTTTCGTTCGCCAAGATCAACTTAAGTGAGCCAAGGCTGCGCACTGACCAATGAAGTGAAAGACAGTCTTCTCTTTCTCAGAACCACAGTATCAAACTTGCGTCAGAAATTTCAGTTCAACTCGTCTAATTTTTGTGCTGGATTAAGTCAATCCAGACAGACAGTCATAGTTAATTAGATCAGTACTCCAAACAGGCATTGAAAGTGGTGGCTTACGATCTTAATCAGATCATTTTATCCAACAAGCTCCATGTTAACAAGCCTTTGCCAAAAAGGTAAAAAGCAAAATTATTTAAAACAACATTAACCATGCGAACAATTGACTTCTGGTTTATTTCAGGGAGAACGATCATTAACTATACGCTAAGAATTTACAACCTTCGATTACTGTTACTAAGGCTGTGAGTCTATATTAATAATCTAACAACTTTCTCAAATGTCGTACTTTCGTTGACTCGCATGTGCCTTGTCAGTATAAGCCACAAAAGAGGAGATTGGGGTTATCTACTTCAGAGTAGTAGGGTGCCCTTTTTTTCCATCACGTCCCTTAGAAGTACATGGCTCTTCACAAAGCATCCATTGCCTTGTTTCAGTTTAACCAATCAGTTGATTTCAAGCTAAGTAGATGATTAAGTGGCTTGCCTCTATGTGATTGTGTAGTGGTGAAGATCCTTGCTAAGTAATGTTGATTTTTTGCATATGGTTAAATACTCTTTAATTTTTCCAGGCGTAGGCTTAGGCATCTTCACTTGTGTTGTGGAATGTTTGAGGAGAAAATTAAAGGGTTTGAGTATTTATATGATTTCAGATAGTCAGGCAGCCTTGTGAGCTTTTTCATCCTGTGACGTTAGCTCAAGACTGCAACACATCTCTTAATGAACTTGGCGTTCATAATAGGTTTACTCTATATTAGGTCCCTAGTCATAAGGACTATTCTGGGAACAAAAGCCTGATTTTTTAGCGAACAAGGAAGCTCAACGGGATTCCATTTGGCCTGAGCTATTTTTCGGTCTTCCTGTAGGATACATAAGGGTGAGAATTGTCTCCTGGGCTGAAAGGGAACTCTAGCTATTGTAGCTCAATAAGCAAGCTCTGGGTAGTAAGGGGTATGTTTGTAAAGTATTTTGGTTTTAGATACCATCAGTGTATTTTGGGGAATTTCGAAAATGATTGGTGTAGGTTCTTCACGATACTTTGCGCGTCAAATTTTTCGGACGAGGTTCTTTGGAAATGATGTAGTGACTTTAAAAGGGATATTTCTTCTCTACCCACATACGATTACTGGCTTTATTCGCAGTCTCAAATTGATGAAGTGAACTTCGCAGTGCCTTTTTTCCATGACCAACATAGCAACCCAGTAAGTGGCAATTTTTCCTGATCGTTTGTATGATGTTTGTCATTGTCGCCAGAGGTCAGCTGAAATGAGGGGAGGTTACCTTGGATGGATTTGTCTGAACACTCGAAAATCGTGATTGAATATTTTTTGTCATGTGCTCTGCTGGGGATTCGAACTTGGGTTGCCTGTGTACTCCGCAAGCACTCTAACCACTACATAATACCAACCCATGATGCCCTAATGGAAATAAATAATTTTCGTGGTCTGACCAGAGACTTAGTTCTGGTGCCAAGGACACTGGTAAAGAAATACAGCTCTTCAGGAAGTACATACGTTTGTTGTTGTTTAAGTTTCATGTTTCCAGTGTCGGAATAACGCATTGCATATTAGCATTAGATCGATTATTTGAGCCAGAGCCAGAGGTGGCAAAAATTTAGTTTAAAAGTCAAGTGTGAATAGAGTAAAATTAATGTGCTACTACGACTGACTACGTGTGTCAGTTGTCGATTTTCGACAAAGTCTCTGGTGGCCTTTTACACTACACTAAGCATACATAGTACTCTTAATTACTCCACTCGTAATTAATTTGTAATTGTATTGTAATTTGAAATAAATAAATTAATGTATTAAAAATGAAATTTTTAGAACAATATTTTAACTCTGTAATTTGTTAAAGCCTTAAAGTGTAACATTTTTGCACTTTGGCAAGGCAACACTTTGAAAAAAATACAGTACTCTTCCTCAGTGCTCAAAATTTAAAAATACCCATTATAGGGATGATACATTGGCAAACGTTTGTTTGCAAACATCGCAAATAGCCAAGGAAAAGTACGTTATTCATGTATGCGATTGGCTGTTTGCGATGTTTGCCAATGTATGATCCCCTTTAGTGAACAAAATATTTTACATTTCTTTAGTATGGTATGTATTCTGTGGGAAATAAATTTCCAAATACACTTGACATTTTTATAAGAGTTTTTCAACACATGACGCCTTTTAAGCATTTAATAATACAATAGCATTTTCCAATTTAATCGTTTTAAAATCTCTTAAATCTCTAAAATTTTATTTAAATTCCTTCAATATTATCTTTATGAAATTTCGTTTATTCTCTTCCCCAACTATTTATTTCTATTCAGCCTTTATTGTATTTCAAATGGTTTTTGTTTTTCCATTTTTTTATTTGATTTTGACAATTTATTATTGTCGGCTGTTATATACATAAGTAGTTGTTGTTGTTGATTTCATTGACATTAATATTCTTGTAAATTATTATCATTTTGTTGTTGTTAGTGTTGTCAAGCTGACACTTTTATTTGTCATTTACTGTCATCTTAAAAACATGAAATAAGAACAAAAATGAACATGAGAAATCAAAAGAATAAAAAAAAAATCGAAAGGAAAAAAATGTTATTAAGGCTTAAGTTAGTGTAGTTATTAAATAAATGGTTATGTATTTATAAGCTTAAAAAGGTGAACCAAATGTAGGTTTTATTTTTAGAAAGTATATGTATATCAATATACAGGACCAGTATACCAAATCTATTCAACTGGCGTCAGAGTATTCATATTGGCAATAGAGTTAGTTAAGCGGGATGTCTCGTTTCTCTAGTTCCCCTGATGCTTGCACTTTTTTTTAATTAAGTGCTATGGAACAGAAGATGTGATTTTAGTATCCGCATTAATTTACTACCTTGAACCATCCAGCTTTGCCCGGAAATCTATGTATGTTCAGAAGTTGACAGTTATTTAAGGAAAACTATTGTTTATATACTTTTTCAGAGTGATTATTTACTAATTTAAAGCCTCTTTTAAAAAACTACTTATTATTATATATGAAAGATACCACGCCCACTTATCCCATTTTTAATCTGATGACTCGTATTGCCTTCCAAAGTCATTTAGGCCAAATTATAAAATAAAAAAATTCAATATTTATTTGTCGGAGAGATACGTATCATGCCCACAAATCCGATTATTATTTGACCACTTATTGGCTGATGATTTGTGTTAATTACGAAGTCATTTTTACCAAATACAGAAACATCTACTCTTACCGTACTCAAGATATACAAAATTTAATATTTATTTTTATTAGAGGCACCATGATCACTTATACAACCCCGTTTATATTTGCCGTACAACTGAAAATATGTGCACTGAATCGACGTGCTAAATCTTATTCAAATACCCTTAACAGAAGCAGTGATAAAGGAATAACTACCTACAGCGCCATCTGTTGATAATATTCGACTTTATTTTTTTTTTCTAAACCTTCGCGTAGCAATTATGAACAAAATCGCAGAAGGAAATATCCAGTTGGGTTCAGCCGAACACACCACAATCCATTTATATATGTAATTATTATCAAGCCTGGGTCATTTGTGATGTGTGCCTGCCCCTCTAAGAAAGAAGACGAGCTTATGGATAGCTAAACTTTATACTAAGATCGAAATATCCCCAAAAAGGCACAAAATGTTATGTGTTTAATAGCTGCGTGGAATCTATCACCCTTAATTACAAATCGATGCCTGAATATCTTCTTGGCCAATCACCATAAGCAACCATCCATTTTGAGAGGCAACACACCATACTCCCACTACTGTTGAAATCAAACGACGCAAGTGGAGATAGATTGACCATATGCTGCACAGACCGCAAGACGGCATAACTGAGAATGCCATCGACTGGAATTCTCAAGACAGCAGAAAGAGAGGACGCCAAAGCCAAACTTGGAATCGGCAACTCGGCAATGAAGCAGTCATGATGAAAAAATCATGGTTTGAGCTAAAGATACCGGCCTTGGTCAGTCGAGTGAAATAAATTTTTGTTGAGGTCAAATTTAGAAAGTAGTTCCTTAATTTCGTCAAAACACATTCCATTATGATACCGATAGAACAATGAAACACCGTCATATTGCCACTATGCTATAATAATGAAGCACCGGCCCATACATGTGAGTTTTATTCCAATTTGGGTCGGATATAGGTCTTGTAAATATTAAGAAGATCAGATGGAGTGAAGTAATTCCTGCACCGTCTTAAGAAACCGAGGCACTTGAATACTTCTTTTGACACTCGAAAAATGTGATCGTTCCCATGAACGTCATAGTGAATTGCCATGCTCGGAACATCACGATCTACATTGCCCATAGACATAGATGACAGCACACTTCCACGTCTGTGTGTTAGAAAACTATATTGGGTATTGCGTACTTTAAAGTCGAGCCTGTTGGCGCGACTACACTCAAATATTTTCCCCAGGTCGCTTGTAAGCATGTCGCTCATATTTCGCCTTTTAGCCCCAATATTCAAAACGCTCGGCCTACGATTAAAAGAATATGAATGACAAATGTTGTTGTCATCCGCAAAAGAGTAGATAGGATTAGAAGTGAGAAAAAGAAAGTCGTTAGGAAATATTGGAAATAGAGTAGGAGAATGAACAGAGCCTTGCGGATGAGGTCCCATCTATAACTACTCTTATATTGCGATTTCTGATATGAGTCGAAAGAAGTGACTACCGGCACCAAAAGCAGAAATTTAAGGCAATTCAACAAAACTAAAATTAATGACTATTTTAAGAGTTAATTAAGAGAAAATCATACCCCACTTTTGCAGAGGATCAGTAAAATTTTGAAACATTTTTATTGGATGATTTCATTTTCTGGATTGTACCTGTCTTGCCTGATTAAAACATTGAATAGCAGTTAGTTAAAAATTAGTATCTTTTTCGAAATAATTTCCTCTCATCGGCCCACCCTATATACAATATAATATATTTTCTATATAGTATTTCTAACACATTTCCTTTATCATTCATTTTCTAAGTTTATCTGTGTAAAGTATTATTGTGCCTGCCTTCTTATGCCTTGTCTTCAAGTGTTGAAAATCTTATGATCTCTCCTTTCTCCCTTAATATTTCTTTTTTTTCTTTTACTTCCGTCGTACGCCTCTATTTCCTTTTCATAATTTTTTTTTAATACAGATTAGGAAGATTATGGGAAACCGAAGGGCGATGGCGGTGCCTAAGAATGTTGTATTCTTTGTCGCAGTCGTTCAAAGCCACTTAACATTTTTATTGGCACTTGTCTTATAAACAATTTTCAGCTTGAAAATCTCAGAATTTTTATTTATTTTTTATAAAAACTGCCGCATTAGTCGCAGTAGCAGTGTAGTAGTATGGCAAAACAGCAATAAACAGACTTATCATCGATTGTATTTGTATAAAAAAAAACAATTGTAATGGCGACAGCAGCATCAACATCAGCATTGGCATCGTCAAAATCATCATCATTATTATCAATGACATTCCTCATCAATTGTCTGCTTTTACTTGTAAGCTTATGAAAGGAATAAAAATAAAATGAAGTGAAAAAAAATCTGCTTCTGCTTTTGTAAGTACTCGCAGTTGCTGGCAATTGTTTTCTCATTGCTAATGTGTTCATATGTATGTATATGGATATTTACAGTTTTTAATGTATTTACTGTCAGCAATAACTAGCACATACATTAGCGTTTTACAGATTTATGTCTCTCTAGTTGTACTGTAAACAGCTGTTGTTTTCTTTTACTAAAAATACAATATGTGTGAGCAGAACTCCTAAAACAACTTTTCCATGTATGTGTGTATGTGAGGAATTACTACAAAAATAAAAACAACAACAATTTTAAAGTAGTAAAGTTTTGAAAAAAAAAATATTAAGAATTTTTCTTCAATAGCTCTTGTATGGTTGTTTCCACTTCCAAGTTATAGTAGGAGTGTACTTGTTTTCTCACATAAGCCCTACTGGAGAGACCAAACAACACGAAAAACTGTAAAATTCTCTGATAGAAGTAAGTGACTTATAACTGATGTCTTAAGATCAAATATAAGGTCTTATATAAAATATTAGAGGTTTTCGGTCACAAGACAGAGTTGATGCCCCTATAGTAGTGTTCGGTAAACTAATATAAATGAATTTTACAATGTGGTAGTAATTTGAGAGTCTCCCACTCATGCCACTTTGCACTGTATTTTTCTTCTCTTTGTTTATTTTTTGCTCTTTTTTCTCCTATGCTTGTAAGTACGTACGTCTGAAAACAGAAGAGAGAACAACTGTTCTTTGCGTGAATCTGACCAATAGCGAGCAACTCTTATTCGATTGTGTGTTTTAGACTGATATGATTCGTATCCATATAAATAGTAGGGCAGATTTTACATTGAAGGTAAATATGCTTGATTTTGTCCTTGCCGATATAATCCTTGCTTTCTTTCCGTCACTACTCTAGGAAGTATATCGGTTTAATTAATAGAATTAATTTTCAAACTACGCAGATGACTAATCTCATATAGCTCGCCTTCGTCTGATTGTGTAGTGTTGAAGATCCTTGCTAAGTGGTGGTAGTGATCCTTACTTAGCGTTGTAAGTGTTTTTCCAGTAGGTGGTATTTTCTCCTGATTATTCGTCTGCTGTTTTGTCACTAATGCCAGAGAAAGCTGTATGGGCAGGGGAATGTATTTGTCTGGATGGAGGCTGAAATCTCCTTACTAAACACTCGAAATCACAATTGCACTTTTTCGTCATGTCTTCTGCTGAGGATTAGAACTTGGACCGCTTGTATTACATGAGTGCACCCTAACCACTACACCACGCTATCCACAAAATCCTTCCTAGCTTTGTCTATTCGGTTCATGATATCGTTTTTGGATAAACCATCGTTGTCTATTATGTCTATCGCAAAATTATTTGTGCACCTCCCAGATAGGATTATGTTTCCGGACTTAACTCAGTTTTCTTTGTATTTAAATAGTAGGGCAGGTTTCATGTTAAAGGCAAATATGCTTGATTTTGTCCTTCCGATATAGAGTGACAAATACTTATTTTTGTTTTTTCTTTTCTTCGTCACTTCTCTAGGTAGCATATTGGCTTTCCACAAAGCACCCATTGCTTTGTTTCATTTTTATTAATCAAGTTGATTTTTCAAGCAAAGTATATGATTAATCTACTGTAGCTTGACTCCATTTGATTGTGTAGTGGTGAAGATCCTTGCTAAATGGTGGTGGTGATCTTTATTTATTATTGTGGTTTTTTCCCAGTAGGTGGCGCTTTTTCCTGATCATCGTCTGATTTTTGTCAACATCACCAGAAATAAGGTGGAAAATTGGCTGAACGATATCAGGTTGATGTGGTTTAGTGGTTAAAGTGTTCGTATATAACTCCAGCAGCTGTGGTGCAAAACTCAATGACGATATACAATTTTAAATAATGAATAAATCTCTCTTCCTAGGGAAAAGACTTGAAACATCTTTGGAAGGGTCAGACATCACCACTTTTCGGGGAAAAAAAAGAATTAGAAAAAGGTACGAGTCTGTGATAAGCAGCAGCAAGACTCTGAACTACAAATACACAAAATATAGAGAAGGCGTTGTTTCTAGGCGACGACACCTGCTACAGTAAGCCGATTACTTGCTGGCAGATAAAAATGTTTACGTAGAAACTGAAACAAGACAAATATGCCTTGTGGAAGCCATAGGCATAGAGGATTTACGGGAAAAAAATTTATTGAAATTAAAGGATATTAAATTGAGAAATAAAAATGTTACGAACAAAAAAGGTTATGGTGTTTCCAAATTAAAGCAATTAGTTTAGATGTTAGACTGAGCCGACAGTAAGTGGCTACGCCGAAGGACTGGTTATGTCGGCGCTAGGATGGAAATGTGACCATACCAGAGCGAGTACATTCGACGGGTGCAAGGAGAGTGGTTAACTATAAACCCTACAAAGACAGTGTTTTTAAAATCTGCAACCCACTGAGCTGACAATAAGTGGCTATGCTGTCCTTCGCAGCGATGATAAAACCCATACTGATCTGTACTACTTTGACTTGGTGGCCAAGTAGGGTACTGCACGGTCTATTTTGGGTAAGGTCTAAAGCGCAACTGATGTTGCAATTACAGCTGCGATGAGGACTTATCACACACTTGCAATTAGGGCTATCCTGCCATTACACATGTCTGGTGTCTCCGGTTTGAGAGCTAACGACATGAGTATATTCTCCATGATAAATGATTACGTTACACCCACCCTCTCTGATACCGAGCAAGAACTTTAGGTTCTTAAAAGAAAGAAAATTATGCTTGTACAAAACGTGGTGGCATAACATCGCAGAAAAGGTGGTGCATCAAAGGATTAAACCAGACTGGCTGGTTGCTACCAATTTCCAAAACTACCCTTGATTTTTCAGGTGGAGGTTTAAGCTATTTTCACTTGTGGTAGGCAATGTTTGCCTATTTGCCTTGAGTATTTATGGAATGGATTTGAAGGTTTTGACATGCATTTGGAATGCATGACTACTCTGACATCATGAGGGCCATCCTGGAAACTAAAAGCTGACTGTTTGGCGAACAGAAGAGCCCGCTGGGTTTTTATTGGTCGTCAGACATTGGTCGGTGTATTTTTGGAATGTGCAAGGAAATAAATTGACTCTTTGGCGGAGGGGTAATTCACTTGCTTTCAGTGGAGTGACTCCGGGGAGATTTATTTCGTTTACTTTTAGTAGATGTAGATCTCTACTTAATAACAGTGAGCTCAGGGAGCTAGCGGGTCTACTTACAGAGAAATGTGGTTTCAGATATCATCAGCGCATTTCGGGAAATGTTAATGCCTAGAGATCTGAACACGTACTTTGTGGCTCCTAAAAAGATATTTCCTTCAACAAATAGGATGGGGCTGCACAAAAGATCTCTCGACTAAAGGCTATTATGTTGAAAAATAAAAATGTTGATAATCAAAAATGCCACGGTGTTATCAAATTAAAGCATTTAGTTTAGATGACAGCATTTGTTTTATATTTTTTGTTTTATTTTTAAATATAAGCAAAATTTCCGATTGGTTTTAATAATTCATATAGCCCATCCCTGCTAATATGCATAGATTTATCAAAAAAAAGAATAGAAAAGAAAAATTTAATATCATATACGAGCATGTAGTTTTTATTGTTGTACATTCGTTGCTCGTTATGTTCGCATAATTCAACATAAAGTCTTCTTCTACGTGTTGCAAGAACTTAAAAATGTTTAAGCATTTTTCTCTTTCAAAAAGAATAAAATTGTTTTATGCTTAGGACCAGGAAAACTAAGAAAAAAAAAAAATAGCAGGGAAAAACAAACTGTATGTTTGACATCTACATATGCATACATCTACAGTCGAATAGGTATATAACGAATATTTTTTATGAAAATACTTTTCAATGACTTCTTACTGAAATTAAAACGTTTATAACAAACTACTTCTATGACGAACTATATTATAAGGCCCTTTCGAGTTCGTTATAGCCGTGTTCTACAGTATTATAAACAGCTTTGGAAAATGCTCATGTTATGAAAAATGCATAACTTTACTGCTACTGCTGCTGCTGTTGCTGTTGCTGTTGATGTTGCTTAAGTTGAAGATGATGATGATGAAAGAGATGCTGATGCTGATGTTGATATCGATTCTATAAAAGCTATTGCTTTTGATTCAGTTGCCAGCGCTAAAGCACGAGTATAACAGAAAAACATGTAGATTTTCCTCTTCTTAGAGTTTTTCTTTTATTTTTCCACTTTTGCTAGCGACTTGGCGCTTATTATTGTATGTCAAGTCGTACACTTGTAATACTTCAAATACATTTTCTATAAAGAACTTGTTCATATTACAGCCAGCCAGCTCTTATACTATAAGTTGTGTAGCTGCTGTTGCTGCTGCTGCTGCTATTCATAGTGTGTGGCATTTAAGCCTTCATCACGTTCTTCGTTATACACTTTTTATGCCAATACTTCCAGCATCAGTTGAAGAAGAGAAGAGAAAAAAGGTGACTGAATATCCTTGTAATGTTCGTACATATTTTATGCCACACATGTATGTTTATGATACTTAAGTAGTACATACTATTAGATTCTGCTTTTTCCTCCCCTCTTGCTGTATTTATTTATGGGGGTTTTTCGTCAATAGCTTATCACACACATGCGAGTAGATTTTCATATCGGATAAATTCATACATTTTTCATTTTCGATTTGCTTGTTACTATTTTTCATTTTTTGTTGTAGCAAATGCCGCCAACGCCTTCAATTTCTTAGCATTTTTTTTAAATTTTATTTTCTTTAAATCCAATAATATGCACTTCTTGTCTTTTTAAAACAGGATTTTCGTTGTCGTTGTCGTTGTGGAAAAAATGAAATTCCATCAAATCATTTTTAAACTTCTTATAGGGAATTTATTAAAAAAAAGAAAAAAAGAAAACTGCGAGAAACATTACAACGGTTTTTTACACGTATTTTCTCCTACCTTTTCTCCATCTAACTATGAGAAGCCAAAAAAAAAAAAACAGGCAATCACCGCGCTTACTTTTTTATGTTATTTTACAGTATAAGGCTTAGATTTATGTACCGCATCTCCGTTCCTTTCTTGACAAGTATTTTTAATGCTTTTGTTTCTCTTCTGTAATATGTGGTGATATTGACTTGATTTAAAAGAATTATGATTTTAATACCAAAACGTGATGTTGTCAAGTTATTGCTGTTGTCGAACATCATCAGTAGCATTATCTTCATCATCATCATCAATTGCAGTGACAGGGATGGAAATATTATTACCAAATTATAAACACCAAGAAGCTAGAAGTACTTAACGAGCTTAGGATTATGAAATACACTCGCGAGTATTTGAAGAGGTAACTTATGAAATGTAATTTATGATATAACTACAGTTTAAGAAATTCGTTGAAATAATAGAGATGAAGTGGTGTATTGTTTAAAATGCTTGCATACACAGTGACGGTTTCGCATTTTAAACAATTACAAGCATCATAGAAAAATAAGACAAAGCTATCTCATGTGAAAATATGAAAGAAAAATAGGTAGGAGAGCATTCCAAATATGCAGAGGGCTTTGTCTCTAAGCAGCCTTAGTTCGGAGTAAGTTTGATCTAAACTGGTATACCGATGGCTTCAAACTGAATTACTCTGTCAGTGCTGGTGTTCGTGGACCCAACCGAGACTACTGAGAAGATCACTGAGTATCTTCCAGACTGAGATCATGGCCATTGCCATATATGCGTAGATCAACCTGGACGGTGGATACAAGGATAATACCATTAATATATGCTCTGCCTCAAGGGCACTTGGCTCTAATCGTATGACATCTAGACTTGTCAAATATTGCTACGATACGTTGCACAAGCTTTCGCTTGAAAATAAGGCCTAGTTCTTTATATATATAGCAAATGCATTGGCCAGAAACTATTTCACGACAGCCTCTATCGATCCAGAATTTTGCTGTGCAGCACCACTACCATTCTCAATCTAATCAAGGATTAGGAAATTGTCAGATGCTTAGAGCACTGGATTGCTCAAAAGAGCCTGTGGCATACTAGAGCGGCCATTAGTTCGCAATTTAGGCATCGCTCTGATGTTTTCACGTATGGCAGCATAAACTTGAAACTCCTTACGGAATATCTTACTGGCTACTGTAGCCTAAGAGCGCATCTGAAGACGATGGCGATCACAGATATGCATGTTTGCAGACTGTGCTTACAGACATCAGAAACAGCGGAACACATATTGTGTGAATGTGGTATTCTTGACAGGTTTTGATGGAAAGAGGGTCTCATTGGGTGACATATGGTTTAACATGTTCTGGTGTTCATTAGGAAGACAGCAGATCTGTTGAACAAACTAGACCAAAAGGGATGCAGTAGATCCCATGGGGCGCAGTGTCCTACAATACTGCCAGCGACAGATGGCTGCAGCTTTATCCATTCTAGATGGTGGAAGACAAAAACTGATTACAAATTAATTGAAACAAGGCTAAGATGCTTTGTGTAAACGATATGCTCCCAAGTAGAGTAACGAAAAACAACGAAAACAATAAATTTTTTCATTTTTCTATGTTTGCAACAACTTGCCACTTTTAGAAAAAGCTCGCCTCCGGTGGCTCCAATAGATCTTCGTAATTGAGGAGTAATTGATATCCTTTTTTAAATTACAGGGAGAGTTATACTGCAAATACAAAGGCGCAGCAACGATAAAGCCTTTGAGATTTAAGACAATATAGATCTGAATAACAACTCGTATGTTCATTGCAAAAGAGTCTGCAAGGGTTTTGGAACCCAACCTATATTTAAATTGATGCTGTGAGTAACCCCACTATTAAGTCTTGATGAAGAGGCGAAAAATTTAACCCTAAATTGTCAAATCCAAAAAATTATAAATTTTGTTTAAAATGTACGAAAAAGTTTGAAAAGCTATTGACTGTAATATAGAATTTAAATTTAGAGAAGGCTTCTGGACTCTTGTTTAGTTTTTTAATGCAGAGTTGTTAGCGAATCTAGTCTGGTATACTTTACTTCGATAGCTGACTGCAAGTAAGGCATTGGCTCCTATATTATTTTTCCGTTATGTTATGTTATGTTGGTCAGGGCTAAAGCGTATCGCTATCCGAGAGATCTTTTGTGCAGCCCCATCTCTCTTTTGGAGTCACCACAGCATTTCCCAGAAACCTCAAACTCTGATTGAAATAGTTGGGCAATCAAAAAGTACTGCATTAGATGTCTTGGAACAAGAACATATACCGATTATCCTTAACATTTCCAAAATTCACTGGTTGTATCTAAAACCACACTGCTCGGTAAATATACCCGCTGGTACCCTAAGCTCACTCTTGTTGAGAAGCAATAGCCTTCTACATCTAATGAAAGAAAGCAAAATAAAACAAACACCGACAAATGGCTCGCTTCTAATAAAAGAGCCCGGTGGGTTACTCTAATCGCAAAACATTCAGCACTTTCGTTTTCAGAATGGCCCTTATAACCAGGCACCCAACATAGAGTAACCCTATTGTGAACGTCAAGTTCATTTAGAGATATTATGCAGCCAAAAACAACTTTTGATCTAACTTCACAGTTGCCATCCTCCAAGATCGCTTGACTATCTAAGAAAATACATTAATACTCAAACGCTTCCATTTTCCCCTCTAACATTCCCTAACGTAAGTGAAGATATCGTAAACCTCTGCTTGAAACGTCGAAGGTTGTTTGCCCATAGGCAAAACCGGCTTCATTCCACCGCCAGTCTTTTGGTGAAAAAAACCACGGTGTTATGCCACCACGTTTTGTCCAAGCATAAATTTCTTTCGGGCACAACATCAGATTGGGTAAAATGTGACCATTTATCGTGAAGAAGGCGATTATCATCTCAATATCCTGATGTCGTTAGCTTTCAAACTGGGCGCACCAGGCAATTTTAGAGTACGTTTACATGCCTTTTACATCCTTTAAATGTGTTATGGCAGGATGGCCCTAATATCAAGTGTGGGATAAGTCCTCATCGCACCTGTAATTGTGACACTATAGACCCTACCCAAAATAGCCCTTGCAGTATTGGTTTAATTATCGTTGCGAAAAGTCAAAATATAATTTTGGGTTTTAGATCCCCATATTTTACCATTAAGGAGGACATAATCGCATTATTGGTAACATAAAACAAATAATAACAGTCTTATTTGGAATGATTCTCAGTTATTTAAGTTCATCTGTGAATTCAATGGTATAATCACCGTTTTCGTAGGGTTTATAGTTAATCATCCTGCTCGTACTAGTTGAACACATCCGCTCCGATATGGTTACTAGGGAGATCGATTATTCGACTTTTTTTAAAAAACCGGTTTTCGAATAACTCGTAAAGTAGCACTTTTAAAAAAACCGGTTTTCGGTTAATAATAATTCAAATAACCGGTTAACCCGTTTTAAGAATAAGCAGAAGCTGATGGAGAGCTTAAAATTAAAGTGGCAACCAATACTAACAATAATTCTAACAAATCTCTTAAAAACCATACCAAAATGCTACTCAAGGGGCTAATTTCGTTTTTTTGTATTACCTGGTAGAGAATGGAATTAAAGGTTCGTTATTATAGTTATAATGTTTGTGCCTAAGATAACAAAAATTAAATGTTTTACTTTGAATAAATCTATTAGTAATACACGAGCCCTTAAGTGCCTTGATAAGAAAATTCGCTTAGATTTCGAGCAGCACTGTATATGAATTTATGCACCACTTATTTAATAGTGTGTGTGTCACTGATGTATGTTAGGTAAGAACTCACCATCCAACCAAGAAATCGTCGGTTCCATCCCAGGCCACACCATTTGACAATTTTTAACAGCGATATCATCTCATAACATTACTAGCGACTGGTTATGTGTATCTACGCTGTGAAAAACTTCACTAACTAATAAAGGGTCCGCCATCTTTTTTTAACTAGTGCTTATTTCGTGAATGGTAACACTTAGCTCATGTCTGATTTGACAGATAATTAGTTTTATCCTTCCGGTTGTGTATACGCTTGAACAACGCTGGGAAATATTGCGACATTACTTTGAAAATCATGGTAATGTTGCAGAATGTGTGTTCATCTTTTCAGATGAAGCTCATTTTGATCTTGGCGGGTATGTAAACAAGCAAAATTGTCGCATTTGGGGCACAGAAAACCCGCACGCATACATTGAAAAGCCGATACACCAAAGACGAGTCACTGTTTGGTGCGGATTTTGGTCCAGAGGCATAATTGGGCCATTTGTCTTCGAAAATGAGCTAGGAGTGGCCGTTACAGTCAATAGCGATCGTTAACGTTGAACGAATTCTTGTTCACAAATATTGAAGAGGATGATATTAGCAACATTTGGTTGCAACAGGACGGCGCTGCGTGCCACACAGCCGAAGCTACACTCGATGTTTTGCGCCCTGCTTTTGAAGATCGCATTATCAGCCGCAGAGCTGATGTTGTTTGGCCACCTCGGAGCTGCGATTTGACACCGTTGGACTACTATTTGTGGGGTGCCGTCAAAGATAAGTGTTACGCCAACAAGCCAGAGACAATTGGCGCTTTAAAGTACAATATTCGTGAAGCCATTGGAGAAATACAGCTGCACACAATCGATAATGTGCTTAAATATTGGACCGATCGTTTAGTCTACTGCATGGCCAGCCGAGACAGCCATTTGAATGAAATTATTTTCCATTATTAACCGGAAAGATTGTACTTTCAAATAAAAAAGAAATTTGAGAAAATATTCAGTAGTTTTTTTTAAAGCATTTTCAAAAAAAAAAAAAAATTATTTGGCTGACCCTATATATATATATGTATCTGCCGTTCGGAACCGGCGTTTGTGGGTTTGTGAGCTTTCAATGAGTCTAGTTGATATATAAAAATCAATATTTATTTACAGAAGATGAGAAAGGATTATGTTTGCTCAAGAGTGCATATATTTTTATAATTATAATAATTATATAATTTTGTATAATTATTTAAATTAACTGGTTATTCCTGTGAAATTAACCGGATTATTCGGTATTCGAAAAATGGAGATTTTGAAACAATGAAACAACGATGCGATAAAACGCCAACTTACGGACAGCCCCTAGTGTCCCTCGATGAACCACACAGACTCAGCTTAACAACTCTGGCTGCCAGCATCTCCCTTATCCAGTCCCTTAAGATAATAAAAGTATGTTTACCTTGTAACTAGTGGTGGAAGTATTATTACAGCCGTCCTGAATTTATACGAAAACACACAAGATCACTTGCCTTATCTAAATAACTTGAAGTGCTTCTAATATTTTTCTACTGTTTTATTTTACAACTGAATTATAAATTTTTTATATTTATTTTTATTTGTTGCGTATCATAGTCATATACTTCTTTAATGTAAAAAATAAAAAATAATAGAAAAATCATAATCATGTTAAGATACTGTAGCCAGTTGCTTATTTTTTAATATATTTTGTGAAGCTTTAAAGAAGAAAAATTCTATTTAAATCTCATAAATAATTTAAAATTAAAAAAATCACTTATATATGCATAACAATTTGTATAAAATGGCATACAAAGTTACTATAATCCCTTAAAAAAGAGTAACGATAGAAAGACAATACGATTACGTACGAGCATTGCAAAAAGAAAAAAAAATACTTTTTATATAAAAAAAAAAATAAAATTTAAATTTAAAAAATAATATGTTGTCATAACAATTTAATAATTAAAAAGAAAAAAAGGAGAAACAAACTTGCAACAAAACGTTTCCATTTACATATATCTTAAGAATTATGATTTTTTATTTCTTGTTACAAAAGTTTTTCTCAAGAAATGTTCTCAAATGCACTTCAACTTTCTTGCTTGAAGAGAGAGATTAATATAAAGACACCTGAATTGCAGTTTTATGCAGAAAAACGTTTACATGGAACAGAGGTGGCGAAAGAGAGAGTTGCATTTTTAGTGGTAGTAATAGTAAATTTTTGCAATATGCGTTGAACAAATTAGTAATTTAAATACGTAAAGCGCCATACATGTGCTTTCATCAAAAGCTATCACACAACTAAATGAAACTGTTGTTTACTTCATATTCTCTGTTGAATATTTTGGTTTTTGTTCGAGAGTATACATACATATAGGGAGCCGATTATACTTCGGCCCTCAAGTGCCACTATGGTCACCTTTGATATTAAAGCACATACATGTATAGGTTACATACGAGGTTTGTTAAAAAATCAATTGGTAATCTTATCACAATGATGAACATACTTTTAATTGCAACCTTGATCAGTGTTGCCCATATTTCTTGTTAGAAAAACTGATTATTTAAAAGTAAAAAAACTGATTTTCAGGTGTAAAACTGCGCATACAGACTTAAAAAAGTAGAAAAGCATATACGAGTACGTTCAGGTTCTATACACCAAAAACAAGTGAAATTGAAATCGAGTAGATTTAAAAAAAAAAACCGGTATTACTATGTTTAAGGTGAAGTTGTTGATGCCAGGCAAGAACACAAAAATGTTCAAAGTGCTTATTTTCATTAGTTTGGTTTTTCGTTGTAGCATCAAGATAAAATGTGGGTTCCTTATATGATTTCTACAAATTGTAGGCTGATTCTTAGCTCCTAGTACACCGATAAAAAAGGATCTCTGAAGTTTGGTAAGCTATTGATTTACCAATGAACTGAAGATATTAAAAGTTTTAGGGATTTATTGAAAATTATTCCGATAGAGCAGGGTAGGACAGAGTATTCCCTATACTTTCTGAATCTAAATTAAAAGAAGGAGTATTAGTTGTCCTCAAATTAATAAAATTTCTAATGATTCGAAATTTGAGAATTTCTTAGTCAGCGATAAACGGCTGCTTAGAATCTTTTAAGCTTGTTGTTAACGAATTTGTAGGAAATAATAAAATTAAGATTTCAAAGCTATAGTTGCTGATTTACTGAAGAATTTGAAACGGATGGGTGTTAATATGTTCCTCAAAATTCATTTTTTTCATTCCCCTTTTAATTTATATCCAGAAAACTTTAGAAATATGAGTGACTAACAAGCATGGTGAATCAAGGTATAAAATTCTTTGAGACCAGCGTATACTAGGAGACTACTGTTGGAGTGTCCTAAGAGAAACAAATACGAACTTATACAAAAAATAAACCCTTAATTTTTTTTTTTCTAAACTGATGCTATTTTTGATTACTACGATTTTTTTTAGTATTTTTCCCATAGTTAGTGGGTCTAAGCTAACACCTCTATGCATGTTTTAACTTATGTACAAAAATCGTGTAAGCTATGTCATCAAATAAGTTATTTGAAAGGTGAATAATAAGAAAATATATCACAATCTTGTCTGATTCAAAAATTTAGCAAGTTGAGCTTCACTCGATTTCGCATAAAATCTCGTATTTCATAGTGTATTTTTAACACAACAATTTAAACGTGATATACTTAAATGATATGATATGATAATACTGTGTAATTTGACAGTTTTTATTCTCGACAAGCATGGCACCCGGCGTTTAAAGCTGATTTGAATACGCTGAATCTAGTAGTGCTAACAGCCTTTTTAGATCAGCTTTTGTTTTCACATTTCGAAAATAGAGCAGGTTGCACAACCTACTCGTAAATTGGCTCAAAAACAGTTTAGTTTATTGAATAAACTAAAAAAAGCCGAAATTCTTCAACGGCATTTTTTAAGACCTGTGAATTCTCTCCCTCTATCTCTCTCTTGTGATCAGTTGCAAATAAAAGGGATAATTACATTGTTGCATTAAAAAAGGTGCGCGTAAGCCTCATCACAGTTATTATTAAACAATTAAAAGAAAAAAATTTCTCACTTCACAGATGGTATATAAAATAGCAAAATTGAAAGTAAAAAACTAATTGTTTAAAACTACAAATTCTGCGCAATTTACAGAAAAAAAAAAACAAAAAACTTCAAAACTGCTCAATGTTCAAAAAAAGAGCAAAATGCAGATCAAAATGGCACTTTACTTAAGTCAATGCTCTGTCTGGTTTCAATTCTTTTACTGCGTGGAGTAGCAGTTTGTATCTTATTTTGTTGATCTTTGTAGTAGTAGTGTAGTATCCCTGGTTAAAGACATTTTAGCTTGAATTTAATACTGAATCTATCCAGAAAGTCTTGCTGTTAACCAACGAATTACAAATGTGCCTAATGAACAGTATAATTCGTAGATGTAATTCGAAGTCTCGTGTGGATATGCTATAAAATACTTCTCTAAATTATTATATTTATTTAGAAGAGAAGCAAAGAGAACAAAATGAATATTATGTGTCAATTAGCAAAAAGTCAACATATTTTTAGTACAAACTTCGTATACATAATCACATACATTTAAGAGTGAACTGCTTAAATTTATAATTTTTTTCTCCTTATTTTGAAACAAAATCCAAGTATTTCATAAATAATTCATGACATTTTTTAAACAAAAATGTATGCCATTCTTTTAATACCAGACTGACTGAGTGTATTTTTCAGTATTTTTTTTTCGTTACATTTTCATTTTCCAAAAAAGTAGCAAAAAAAAAGCGAAAAAGATTATGCTAAATTTTCCAAAAATAAAAGAGAAGGAAAATTGTTATTCAGTTTTGTTTTGATTTTAACTTTAAAGAGCGTTTTTTAAAATGAATTTTTTCATGCTTTAAATGCCAGATTTGCCACAATTGCTGAAAGTGGGCGTTTTAAAGCAAATGTTTGTTTTTTTTTCTCTGTTGATTTTTTTCTTATTTCAACTTGCAACACATTCAACATTTCGAACGTGATTTCTTTAGGCCAATAACTGTTAATATTTTATTTATCAGTTTTTCGTTTTTTGTTGTTGCTGTTGTTGTGCACATTTGAAAAATGCCTAAAACTTCGTTTAAAAGTTCGGTTTAAATTTAAAAGTTTAGTGAACTTTAAGCAAAAAGAATTTTTATTTCTGAGGGAAGTTTAAAATTTCAAATCAAACGAAGAATCTGTAGTTAAACAAAAACGAAAGAAAATAATTATTGTGAATTGAAATTTTACCATTGACTATCGGTGGCGAACGTCATAGTTAATCGTCACGACAAACGCTGACTGACGATGAATTTTCTTTGGTGTCATACGTGGCTTTTTCAAGTACGAGCGGTACTATTTATATTTCGGGAATAGCAAATAATAATAAATATTTTTAAATGAAAATGGTTTTATTGTGTTTCAAAATATTCCACTTGATCAATACACTTTTGGTTTCGTTCAAACCATTTCTCAAAGTGGTTTTTCCATTCCTCTTGAGACACCTGCAAAACATTGTTTTTGAATGCTTCAACTGCTTCTTTGGCGCTCGTAAATCATTAACCACGCAGTTTACCTTTGAGTTTCGGGAACAAGAAGAAGTCATTGTGTGCCAAATCAGGGGAGCTTGCATTATCATGATGGAAATGGTCGGCGGTTAATTTTACGAATTTCTCCGAAGACTTCCGGCAAACAAATGGTCGTTTACCACTCAGAATTAATCATCCTCAAGCGTAACATTGGTGACATGACCCATTCAGCCAAAGAAACAGATGACCATTTGCTTCCCTGTTCTATTTCCACGAACAATTTTCGTTGGATTTAGCCCGTTTTGGAATACCCACACTGTCGAGTGCTGTGTTATTTCCGGCTCATACGCATATATCCATGATTTGTCACCTGTCCAGATTTTATATATGTCTTTTGAAGCACCACGGTCGAGCTTTTCAATCCTTTTTTTAAGCGATTGATAAATTATGGGCTATCCGACGACAACAAATTTTTTTACAACTATGTGTTCATGCTAAATCGTTTGTATTGATGCTGAACTAATATGCAAGGATGCCTATATCTCACAATATGTCACATGACGATCTTGCATTATCAGTTCATGCACTGCATCGACGTTTTGTGGCACCACAACCGATATCAGACGACCTTCATGGAGTTTTTCGGTCACCGATCTACGGCCACGATTGAATTGAATCACTATACCATCGATATACTATGGTTTTTGATGGTGCTTTATCGCCATACAAAGAACTGTTGTTGAAATAATTTAAGTCGAAAGTTGTGAAAATTAATTCAACGAAAGCCTTCTGTTAAAATTTCAATTTTTAGCCAAATTGATTTTGATTGATTGAATTAAATCAAAACGTTGTTAGTACGTTTATGCTAAAAAAAATGTCAAACTTTATTATGGTGTTGTCAGATTTTAGCTATTGACATTAGTGTTGCCAATTACCGAAATAAAAATAGTACCCCTCGTAATTGTCAAATTTTCATAGATAATAGAACTTGATTTTGTTTTGCAGACGTCCGGTTATTAAAGAGTCCTAGCAGACAATATAATTAAAGAGCATTGGTGCTTTATTTGTTAACGAGGAGTTGCAGGAGAGAAAATCCTGTAGCGTTTAGCACATAGTTGACTTATATCCGTCAATGTCGCTTAATTTCAGCATGTGGTTGACTCATACCAGACAATGTCTCCAAATTTTAGTTTTCTTTAGTACAGTGACATTACAATGAATTTGTTGTTATTGTTTATGCCATTGTCACAAGGATTCATCAATTAAATTTTCATTTTACGACAATTTTATACAAATTTTGACTTGAAAATGATTCTGCGACGACGATTCATCGATGAAAATATCATAGTGAATTGTCGTTAGATGACTCTATAACGCAATATCGCTGGATTGGAATTGTACAGCATGGTCAAACGATTAATTCTGATCTTTTTCATTTTCATTATCTTTCTCAAACGCTTACTTATGAAGACTTGAAGTGCATTGAGAGCACGTGTGTATGCTTTGTACGTTTCGCATCCATACACCAAAGCCTGCTTTCCAGTTCGAATTGAGTGTCGGGTTGAAAGTTGATATTTGAGTCTACCGCGACATAATTGTTGAGTCCCGTATAAGGTTCAATAGGCGCTTAATAATATTGCTAACAAATTGCTTAAATTCGATCATGAGCACATCTCCTCTACTGTGTCTACCCTACGAGGCATTGCGTTATGGGTAGACACGCGCAAAGGCTGCGTTTACCGACGAATGATATCTGTCAAGGTTGTAGATCGATTGAGGAAGAGGAGAGTGAGGGCTACTTCATTTGCTACTGTCCGTCTCTAGCTTGACAGAGACTTTTACTAGCATTGATATCGGGATAATACCCAGTGTCAGTAGATTGTCGGGCTGGTTTCCGACTTTATTTGAGGGATTGTGTTTATATGTGTTGCGCTCAAAATATTTTTTGAACTTGTAGCAGTGACTTTATGTGAAAGTCTTTTCAAATTCATAATTTCTATCCATTCAAAAGTAGATTTTATGTCATTGACTACTTCCCCTAAAAAGTCCCAAATATGATAGGCACGTGCCATAATTCCTCAACTTTCAAAGCTTTAAATCAATAGGAGGTGGCAAGACAACAAGTAGGCCAAAGTTAAAACGCAAACCCTAATACAAAATATGCCACAGCATACATTATTAAAAATGATTTTCATGTCGTTACACTGTGCTAATCTATAATCGAACTAAACCAAAAGTATTGATTAAACCATATCGCACTAGAAACATTGCAAATAATGGAAAACATGTCATTAACCATCCTACAACGCCCATGTAAACAACAACACTTACACCCACAGCAACAACAACAATGACAACAGAGTTAATGGCATTATAACAATCAACACATGTTCGCGCATCAGCAATATTGAATACATACTTGCCATACATTGTTGTAAGTGTTTAATAAAACAGCGGCGGTAGCAGCTTTATAAAACATTACAAGTTTAGGTGAAAATAGCTCTCTCTTACGCACACACGCTCATAGACATCTACAGGTACATAAAGGAAACGGAAGTGAATGAATGACTTTAAACTTAAATCACATGATATCTATTCATATAGACACACCCATACTTAAGTAGAGCTTTCACTTGATTTTCCATTATACAGTCAAATATTTGCTATTCATGCTTAAAATATTTATTACTTTTGTTTTTAATACCCTACTTCACTATATTATGCTTGTGCTTTAGTTTGTAACAGTTAACAAACTCCTGGTTCTGGTTTTATATTCTATAACTCCGATGGATTGATCATGTAAGCCTAGTCAAAGATTAAATTTTAAGGACACAGTGAACAAATTTGGTAAATTGTCTTCTGGATGGACTCATTTGGTTACAAATCTTTGTATTGTCGTTTTACAGTTGAGATCACCGTCAGTTCAGCTATGTGCAGAACAAAACTCTAATGGCCTCCACTAACCTGAATGCTTTTACGTTAAGGCTCTAGTAGTCATGTATGACTCTAATTAATCCCAAGAGTACATTTCGGTATAGGGCATCACGTAGTCCACCTTGGTCGGTAACAATTTTCCCTGTTTTTCTTCCCCAACTTAACATGTTGTAACACAAGAACAGAAAAGGAAATGATAGAAAATGAAACTCTTTTTCTGTTTAACACAAACGACTTCAATTTAATGTCACATTCTCTAAAATATGTATGTACTACTGCTACTATAGTAAAAAACATGTTTGACAACAATAACAACAACAACAGCAATAACTAAATGTAAAAGATGTCTTCTTAAGAAAATAGATGAAGTAGAAGAAAATTTTCTTTAAATAAATGATAAACGAAGTCGTTAAAGTCAGAAAGAAAAAGAAGTGAAGCGGGGTCAGCAGGAAATAAAACGTTAGTCTAAACTACCTTGAACTGATATACTGTAACACAGAAGAAAGAACGCACACACATACATATGTACTTTCTATATGAAAAAAAGCCCTTTAGAAGGGCCTTATTAAGTTGATATGAGCACTTGAACTTAAAATTTCGAATTTTATGCGCCAACAACAAGCAATTTGGAAACCAATGTTCGCTGTTGCAATTGTAGGATATCTTTTGTTGGTTGGCTACAGGCCACACAAAGCTTAAAAGTATTTGATTTACTCAGCAAATTGCTATTGTCGAAAAACATATAAAAGATTTGCATCAAACTGTCTAGGTTAGTTTAGGGTCTATAAGAGGGGTCCAGCTGTTCTAAGTCTAAAAAATTTACAGCTGAAATGGGATGGTAGTATGCTACCGTATACCTAAAAAAACAAAAATTCCCGTTCAGCGAGAAAATGTGGGGAATACAAAAGTTTTTCTTTAATTACGGTTTTAGGTATTTAATAAAGGGACTTTAACCTCCCTTTAGACAAATCCATCTAAAGAAACTCCCTTGATCCCCCCACAGCTTATCTTTGACGATGATGACAAACAGCAAATGAATGTTCAAGAGAAAAACGCCACCTACTGGGAAAAAATAACAATGCTAAGTAAAAATCACCACCACCCCTACACAGTCATCTACTTAGCATGAAAATCAATCTGTTTAATTAAACTGGAAAAACTGTTAGCCTTCATAGGTCATATATTTTTCCTTATATACTTATGCCTGCCTTTACTTCCATCTGGAATCCGATCTCAGTCTCCCGTCGGTCCTGTTTTCTTCCTTAATGTAGACCCATCCGTATAGCCGTTTTTCCCCATGTGTGTCCGCTCAAGAGCCAGTCAGTATCTCTGTTACCCAATAGATTCGTCTCAGATATGTGGTCGGATTCTGTTATAAATAATGACGACTAAAGGCGGATCACATATCACTATCACATATCAACGGTTTTAAACCATGAATTGATGGCAAACAAGGTTATGTTGAGTGCTTGTTGCAATTGAAAAGGAATCATGCATTATGAGCTTCTAAAACCTGGCAAAACGTTCAACCCTGAAATATACTGCTGCTCACAATTTGGCCTTGTTAATGATAGAATTAAGAAAGAACAACAAAAATTGGCAACAGAAAACGTGTTGTGGCGTGTCATGACATTGACTCGACAAAAAATGTTTTGATTTCAAAAAGAAGCTTTGATACACAAACTGTATAGCTTGGATCTCGCACCATCTAATTACTGCCAGTTACTGTCAGTTTCAGTGTCTGAAGAACCCTCTTAATGGTACAAAATTGTCGAACCGAAGAGTTACTAAAACTTATTGTATCAAGTTTTTCCGCTATAAACCACAGAAGTGCCATAGCGATAGGATAATGAAGATTCGGTTGAAGATTAAAATTGATCCTCAATCAAGAAAATTTCATTTTTTTAACGAAATTACCGGAGAGATCGTGTGCATACAAAACTTAACAGCCTGAGTACGTATCCGGCGAAAATTCCCCGTCACTATATCAAATACACAGAGGGAATATTTGGTTGATAACGACAACGATGACAGCGTTATAACCAATCCTAAATCTGCTTCAGTAAACCGATCACCCACTAATCTGATTACATACAAATTAAAACTTGCTTTGCGGAAGCCATATGCACTCGCATTATTTTTTATTTATAATTTTAGCCATCGTATCATATCAGCGACTGGCAAACTAATACCAGTGCATTCTATAATTGTGGCAGTAATTGAGAGTTTCTTTATCAGACTACACTGTAAGAAAATTTTACACTTGGTTTCCTTTTTTGCCTACGCGTGTCAGTACGTTTGTGTGAGAAGAAAAGAAAAAAATTTCTCAGAGTCGAGCTATACCTCTGGATGCATCAATCAAATAATATCTTAAAACGCCTCTGAAATAGGCCTTAAAATTAAAAAGCCTTGATAAATATTTTTTTAGGTTTGTTTTTTCTCCCACACACGCTCACACAAACATACAGTAAGAGAAGTTACGGAGTTGATCAATAGCATCATAGTTAAAATATATTTATAATCATAAAAGAAATCCTTGTGAGAGAGAGAGAGAGTGGTGGTGGCGGTGTGGGCTGTTGAATGGGTGGGATGCGAAAAGGAAAAGTTATTTTAAATCAATCGGAAATTGTAATGGGAAATTACAACATGTTATTTTGTTCTTATTGTTGTTGCTATTGTCTATTACATTAACAATGGCATTGTCATGGTTGCTGCTATTGCTGCTGCTGCTCTCATTGCTGTTTTATCATATTCTTATATTCATGTTTTTGTTGCTGCTACTATTCTTACAGTTGCTGTTAACATGGTTTATTGTATTGTTTATTGTAGTCTTTGCTGATGTTGTGTTCTTACAATATTATAATGATATTTTACTTAAAGCCACCTGATACTTAAGTTTCTTAAATAAATAGATGTCTCGGTATAAATTTTATTGTTATTGTTGTTGTCATTGAATAGAAATTGTATTAAAATTGGATTCTATTAGTGCGTATTATTTTACAAAAGATAGTATTAAGATGAAAACAGAAAGTTTTAAGGCGATTAATAACGTAAATTTAAAAAAAAGTTATAGCGGACTCATCTTCATTATATACATAGTGACCCGTTTATATTGAAAGTGTGGCAAGTCCATTTTTTATTTCGTTGTATTTAAAGGTTTTCACTCTATTAAATTTCAAAATACATATTTGTAATTATTCATGGATATATTTTCAATACTATGTTATTTATCTAAAAATATCTACCTTTATCTCCATTTTTTCAAATATAAATTTACCCCACTTTCAAAATAAACGGTTTATATCATAATACACTTTTCTAATAAGAAGTGTTCGAAAAAGTTCTTTTAAAAATTTTAACAAAAATTAAACACATTTTTCCTATATTTGAAACGAGCTTTATTAAACCAAATGATAAAGTGTTAAAGCGCAAGCATACAATACAAACGGCCCAGATGCGAATCCAAGTAGAAGACATGACAAAAAATTTAACTGCTTTTTGCAGTGCTTAATAAAGAGTATTCAACCTCCCTCCAGACAATTCCATCCAAAGAAGCCTCCAAGACATCCATCAAGTATCAGACGAATTTTCAGAAGAAAACGCAGTCTAATATGAAAAAATTACAATGCACAGTAAGGGTCACCGCCACCACTTAGTATGAGACTTCACCACTATCGTCTAATTAGCCTGAAAATTCACTTGATTACTTAAACTGAAAGAAAATAATAAATGCTTTGTGAAAAGCCAATATGCTTCCTAGAGGAGTGACGGAGAAAAAAAATGTGCGTTTTTAATTCCATCATAGATTTTCTGAGCGTAAAACTGATCCAATGTGTGTGGTCTAGCATTGTCATAGTGGAATACAACACCTTGTGTGTTGACCAATTCTAGCCAATTTAATTAAATTGCTCGTTGATTGTTGGCAGTAGAGATCAGAATCAATCGCTTTACCAGGGTGTAGAAACTCGTAATAAACAATTATATTATCAATGCATTCTTCAATCTTGGGTTTACCACTGCCTTTTCATGATCCTTTTCACCCTATTCATCGTCCGTAATAATTTGCTTCAGAATTGGTTCGACTTCGTTTCGCGTGCAGCGTCAGACTGTGCTGGGGAATGAGACTAACGATGATATAGCTAGAGCAGCCGTGGCGAATTGTATTGAAGTGGCGGAGGTGTCTGTTAGATCTCCACTTGGTTTCTTTCTGAGCTTAGAAAGAGAGGAGAGGAGACTGCAGGGTCTCCAGTCTGCTTTGGCCTAAACTAGACTGTTCCACGATGGGATGGGTCTTAATCTATGAAGACAGTCCCTTAGGATAGGTTTTCTGACTGGGCACTACGCTCCAAGGAAAAAGACTGGGCTGTGCGAAGCGGGGATCTCTGATTTCTGTCGAGTGTGTGGCAATGATGTAGAACAAGAGACTGTGGAACATATTCCCTTGTCTTTGCCTGGCTTTCCACAGACGTATGCTCAGTTTGCTATGCCAGGGTTTCTTTAGTGGTCTACGTGAAATTGCGTTAGTCAGGATCTCTAAACTGGAGGGTTTTATATTAGGTGTCAGCTGGCTTACGAGGTGGCGCCAGGTTTGCGGGGTGTTTATACTTTTTAATTATGGTGTCCTGTTTGATCTACTTCTTCTTTCTCTTTTTTTTCCTTTTCGCCTTTATCTTTTACTTCCTATCTCTAAAAGGTTTTCCACAATGGACCTTTCTTGTCTCTGGGTGGAGTGCGGCATTTCGAATGCAACCTAACCTAATTCATGTGGCACCCAAACATGGAGTTTCTTTGTGTATTCAGCTTTCTTAAAATGGTTGACAACTGCTTGGTGATGAATGCCTAGTGCCCTAGCAACTTCCTCGCTGCTTTCTCAATTTTTTATTAATTTCATCGACTTTTTTAGTGATTGGTAGAGATGCATCTTTAACATCCAAATCGTGAGACAAAAATCGAGCAAACCATTTCGCTTCCATTTTCCTAGTTAAAGCCACGTCTCGCAATTTTTTTCAGCAGCCTGTGGCGCATATGTACCTGTAATATTCAGAATTTTCACTCACTTTTAAATGTAGATAACTTTTCACAGAATAATGCGATTTTGATAATAACTTCCAACTACTATAAGTGTAACTTCGAATGTCGCCTCTCCAGCAGGATTAATATTACCAGAGATATTACAATTTAGAGCCATTTACCAACAATATCTAACCGAAATTTTGTTAAATACATTTTTGTTTTTTTATTGAAAAAGAATTTGCTGTTATTTCAAAAAAGATTTCATACCTTTAAAGCCCTTATGTCTTTATATTAAATGAATGGTCCAATAACCTAAATAACAAAAACAAAAAGTGAAATTTGAAAACATTTTAGAGGTTCAAAGTTTCATGTCACACCATCCGACCATTATCCACATACAACAAGTATGTCTTCAGATAATTACTATTTCCACAGAATTCCCTGATATTTTTGGTATGCTTCACTAAAAATCGTATAAATAGCGCTGGTTTAATTAAGACCTTATAATATTTTCATTTTATTTTTCCCTTTCCCTTTTTGGCCCATTTATTCTGAAGTTAAGTTTTGTTAAACACGCACCCAGTTAAAATGTTCGAAACACTTACAGACAGAAGAGACAGTCTATTTGTAAAATTTAACACTTTTGTAAAGTGTATCTACGAGTGTGTATATCGTTTTGGTTTATTTTATTTTTGTTTACCTTTTAAATAGATTAGTTTGCGTGTATAAAACTTTACTCCCACCCCACTCTCCACTCTATTTTATGATGTACGATGATAGTATGAATGATAATTTTATTACTTTTATTAAAATATGAAATGATAGGGAGCCACCCCATTATAAGATGTCTTTATTATGACTTAATTATTATTATTATTGAGGTAATTAAAATATATATTTAAAGATAATAAATCGTAGTTTCAGCCCTTTCAATGTGAAAAATTAGGAAAATTTTTTAAAGTGGGTTGGATGGGAAAGTGGATTATTGCCTTTTATTTGTAATGAAAGTAATAAACATGCGCTTCACCCTTATATGAGTAACAAACAAAACAAAAAAACACCTTTAACAGAACGACATTGATACCCATGGATTGAATTTTTGTACGTATCCCTCTAAAACAGCATTATTCGTAATAAAAAACTAAGAGCTAAGTGTGACGTTAATTTCTATATAAACAGCAGAATATTTTTTGGGGTTACTCTTATACCCTGTGCAAAATAACAATTACTTTGTTGTGTCACTTTCAAAAAACTAGATTTACCGCCTACGATATAGTTATCAATTTTAGTAAATTTTAATAAGCAATATATCGTTACCTAAAATCTAAAAGGCCGTAAGCGATAAAAAAGTTCAAAATATACTTTTGATTGATTATGATGCATGGTATTTTGGATAATTGCGTCATAACCAATCAAAAAGTCGATTTTGAATGTTTTGTCTCTTACGGCCTTTTGGATTTTAGGTTTAAGTTTAGATTAACTTTTAACGTTAAAATTCGTACAACGCATTGTGGGTGAAATGCGAGTCCTTAATTAAAAATACAGCTACTTGGAAACATCAACATGAATCTTTACCACGGCTTTGAAAAACTGTGATAATTACCTATCCATAAACTAAGTGTAATCCAAAGGCCTATTTTTAAAATACATCATTGCCGCATAATGACCAGATATTGTACATTGGATTTGAAATAACTACCATTCCATTTAAATGTGCCTTCAGTCTACAATGCCTGGTTAATAGGCCGTTTATCATTTTCAAGCTGTTCTTAGATAGCCTGATACAAGATCGATATCTTTTTATAGTTGCTTTGCAAAAATTTAGACGGTCTCAAATCAATTTGGCTTCAAAAAGGTATACTTTATAGAAAGGTTATGGTACGATTAGCGGCATGTAAGCTGTCCTCTTAGCCATAACATCTGTCTATTTATTTTTCCGAATTCCTACATTATACGTAACCAAGCAGAGGCTGACTGTCCTGTCCTATGGCTTTCCATAGATTTTTAATACTTCATTATAGACCCAAATATTCCCTATACCACATCTCTACCGACCAATTTATTCACTCCTATTAAACTGAGTATCAGCGAATAGAATATATTCATGCATATCGAGCCGTTAGTTTCCTAAACTGTTCTGAATTTAGTGGGATTAAGTTGTAATTTTTTTTCTATATTCTATTTTTTGTCGTGAAGTACAATTATTCTGGTTAGAATTGAAATATTATTTCACTCATATGGCTGCCGCGACTGGCCTCATAGTACCCCATTCGATCGGACCAATTTTTGAGAACTATTTCGAGTGTATTGGGTCGTATTTTGGCAATAGCATCACGAGTGACTTTAGCGGCACCCCACAGAAAATAGTCCAAAGGTGTAAAATCTCAGCTTCTTTGCGGCCAACTGACATCACCATTTCGGTTAGTTAAAAGGCCCTCGAACGCTTAATGCAATAAGTCGATTGTGACATGAGATGTGTGACAAGTTACACCATTCTGTTGAAACCAAACATCGTTCACATCAATACCATGAAGAGCGGGCATGGTTCGATAGGTATCTCCATTGTCCGTAATGGTTGCGTCGTCCTCATTTTCAAAGAAATATAGGCCAATGATGTTTACGCTCCACAAGCCGCACCACACGGTCGCTCGTAGTGGGTGTATTGGCTTCTGCAAGACCACGTTTGGGTGTTTTGAGCCCCAAATAGGGCTTATTAACGTACCCACTAAGATGAAAATGAGCTTCATCCGGAAAGATGATTTTGCAATTTGTTTTTTTGTTTTATTTTTTTTTTTGCAATTTCCGACCGATTTTTTGTTTGTTTTGGAAATAAATTTCCAATAAATCTCAACGTTGCTCAAGCGTAAATCGATTGATTTCGTTCATTGGTTGGGTTTAATTGGGTTACTAAGTGGGTTGCCAATCCTGATTTTAGCACCTTCGCTGGAGTACGTCTATGTTGTCTTATTTCGCTTTTATTGTTCTTGATAGTTCTAAATGATGTCCTAACGCGTGGAATCCTACGGAACTTCCATCATCTTGTAGATCTAGCATATGCTGATAACATATGTCTATTATCATCAAGACACAGCGATATACAGAGAAAAATAGACGACATTATTACCTAATCGCGTACAGTTGGTTTAACGTTAAACTCCATGTGGACGAAAGGTCTGAAGATAAATTCGCTCGAACCAGACGATAATTTTAAAGTCTCTGATGGCATAATAGAGAATTTCGACTTCTTCAGCTGCCTTGGTAGTGTAGTCTCGACAGATGGTGGCGCTTTCAATGATATCCTGAACAGAATATCTAAGCTACAAGATGCATTTTTACAGATCTGGGAAATTTGTAGATCATCTTCTATATCAACCGGTATAAAAATTCGGTTGATTAATTCAAATATGAAACGGGTTCAGTTGTACAAGTGCGAAACGTGACTGATGACAAAATTCCAAACTTTTATCAACTAGTTTCTGAGAAGGATTCTCAAGATCTGGTGATCAAATCGTGCGACATCTGGTGATCAAAAAAATAAGGCGGAATTGGGTTGGGCACACTCTACGGAAACTACCAACAGAGACTTGTAGAACAAGCCCTCCAATAGAACCCACAAGGCACCAGAGCCCGAGGTAGGTATGATGATGATAATTTTCTGTGGAACTCCTTTATATCGTAGGGCTAATCAGATAGCCTTATGGTGTCAAAGGATTTAGAAAAATCTATAAATATACAATATAATGAGAAGTGCCATTAAACTGATTGTTCTACAACTATGCGAAGGATGTTAACATGTTCCTGTCTGAATTCAGATACAAGTGTAAACGACAGGCAATAGCAAATGAACAAATACACTTTAATACGTCACGGAGAGATAAGGGAGGAAGTTTGACGACAAATCAGTAGTGACTAAAATTTGTAATATTACAGTTGTGTTCTTTACATGGAGGCAGACAATATAGAAAGACATACAATAACTGGGATATTCTTTCATCGTAGTAAAGAGCACAGCGAAGGACCGAAGCAAATAGCGAAATTTTATTGAAAGCCGAAGAACATGAGAAGAAGAAGAAAATAGATAGGTACGACGGATTATCCAACGATAGCACATAGGCTTATTAAATGGTCTATAGCCGATTTGTGGGCGGAGATTTGTTTGTTCTGACCTCAATTATACAAGCTATGACCCCGCTAAGCATGCTTGATACGGTGATAATGAGCTATTATTGGTTGTCTAAGTATCTTTTCTTGGTTATATACACTGCTGCACCTTCCATCAGCTCGTCCAGTAATTTTCAGTTTCTCGGAAATTTCGCATGAAATAGTGTAATAAGTGAATCACCTTTTAGTATTTCAGCAGTGAAATTTTAAAAACAATCAGTATTGACGTTCATATAATCGTTCTGATATTGAAACAAAGGTTAAGTTTGGCTTGGCAGGCTTCAATTATTTACCTTTTATTTTATTCATAAAACTTACAAATATACTTTGCGATCCTACAATCTTAACAAATGTTTTCTTTTTTCAACATTTTGTTTCAAGTCTTCTTGCAGCTTCTCTTTTATTCGTATTATTTTTCTTATTTTCCATCTGCAATTCTGAATACCTTAAAAAGATTTCAATCAAAGAAAATGCAAAATAGTCTATTGCCACAAACACACATGTCAAAAGCCAAAAGGATAGGAGTTGCCAAGGGAAGTTGTAGAATAACAAAAATTCAATTTAAAATACAATTTTGCATTGTTACTCCTCAAAAGAATGGGAATTGAAGGAATAAACGACGGCCCATAATTAAACGGCCCATAATTATTTATATGGCAATAGCCTGGGGAAAGGCTGAGAAAAATAGGCCTTCCTCAGTGTAACCGTGGCAAAAAGACGTTTGGTTTGACGTTTCCTCACATTTATGTGATGAGGATGGCCGCTTATTTGGTAGCAAAGTCTTTCGACAAAGCACTCCAGAATGTGTCGATGATAAACAGCAACGAAACTGTGGATGCGTTGGCTTGTCAGGGACCAGTAAACACCCTATATTGATCCGTTTATTACTGTTCTCAATCTAATTAAGTATTGGGAAATTGGCAAATGCTTGAAACACTGGAATGCTTAAATGGGTCTTAGACACGCTCTGTAAGCGATCGGGGTCCACAATTTGGGCACCCTTCTGATTTTCTCAAGAATAGCAGACCAAATCTGAAACTCTTATGGGTCATTGTAGTTAGAGAGTCCATTTATAGAGAATGGCGATCACGGATATACAGTATATTTGCAAATTATGCTTCCAGATATCACATATTGTGAAGGTGGGGTTATGAAAGGATTCAGCTAAATGTGCCTTTCTAAGCTTAGGGTATCAAGGGGGGATATATTCACCACTCAACTTTTAGACCTACAACGATTTTACATACGGAAGGCAGTAGGTTTGCTGAACAATGAAATCGAAGGGACATAATAGATCTTATAGGTCGCAGTGTTCTGCAGCTGTGCTCGGTCTGAATCGATAATGATAATAGATCTGTTGATCTTCTTTCAACATCCACAAGATTTTTAAAATCGGTTAACATTTAACAAAGTTATGAGGTTATACATGGGAGAGTGAAGATGTGAAAAACCGGTTTTTTATCCGTAACTCTCAGTATGTATATATATGTAAAATAAAAACTATTTTTTAAAATTTTCTATAATTTTAAATTAAAAATATATCTTCTCCCCATTACTGAAATAACGTTTGACTTACTTTTATATTTAGACAATGAATTCCTTTAAGTTACTGTTTTTTGAAATTACTTACAACATTGACTGTATTTTATTTGGATTGATTGTCACTCCTTCTTTTCCGTCTCATTTCGTTTCGTTTCGTTTTATTTTATTTTTCTCTTTTTAATGATAAATACAATCCGTCGTTTATAGGCTTGACAAACTTCCTAAATTATTTGAAGAAAAAAATTCTTTTTTTTTTTCTCTTTGAGGAAATATTTACACAAAGATAATTCAAAATAATAATATTTGTGGAGTATCAATATAGCAAAAGACAGATAAAAAGTAATAAAAAAAACAATATTTTTTAAGAGTAGGTCTGTGTATATGCACAAGCAGTATTACAGATGAACTCGGTAACATGTTTAAACATGCAATTGGGTTAAAGCAAGAAAAATGAATGGAAACAAAATTATACAGGGGAGTGGTGTAAAAAGAGTAGATCAATAGATCGGATTACATATCAAATAAGAGTGAATTGATGTATGTATGTGTTTTCGTTTATATTTATTTAATTGCAGCAGGCAATTTCGTATATTTTTTATGCAAAATATTTACAGTTTTTTTCTTTTAGCAAAACTATGTCGAAACTAGTATCGAAATGTTTGCTTTTATTTTACAAAATATTTACAGAGTGTTTATGTTTTTAAATTTCTTTCTCTTTTTCTATATACAAAGCAAATGCATTTGCATTTTTTCAGAATTTGTTTTTTATCCGACTTACCCTCTTGCCTCGTTTGCCTCTTGGTCCTTTTTCACCTGGTGGTCCGGGTGGACCGGCTGGTCCTGTATCTCCTTTCTCGCCTGGTGTACCCGGTGGTCCTAAAATAGTTAAGAACAATTTTTATTTTATTTTCTTTTTTTAATTCAATTTTATTTGAAGTGTTTTGTTTTCTCGTTTTAATTTCATATGAAAAAAGAATAAAATTTATGTTTTATTGTCTCATTGTCATCAATTTTATCAAATATTATTACTATCTGGGGTATCATTAAGAGTTCAAAATGAAAAATTGTTTTTCCCATCTTATTTCTTCATATTATTTTGCTATAAAAATATTGTTGTAGAATTGTGGCAGAAAATATTTTCCTATTAAAAAAATAATTTATTTTATTGTGGCCATAGAGATACATAGATATTTGTTTTAAAGTTTTATTATGGAATAAGCATTCAAAAGCCATAAACGAAGGATAGGAGTACTATTGGCTATTCGAAAAACTTCGGTTACATATTGTTGGTGGATGGCTTTAAAATGTGATTTCTTTAGTAATATAAATTGCAACAGGCTACACTATAACTTAGTTGAAAAGTGACGTTTTAAATATCACTTTCTTGGAAGGCATTATTGATATCGCATTTTTTGTTAAAAATAGCTGAAATTTCGGAACAATACCGACTTATTCTTTTTTTCGATTATAGAAAAGGCAATAATGTTTTGTAGGTTACTGTAAGGAATTACGACGCTTTCGAATACATAGAGCTACGAAATCTTTTGCTCGCTTTCGATCTGATAATTTTTGTATTAAAATGCAATTCACTCTGGTCGATAAAAGGACGTTGCTAGAAATTAGGCATTCATCACCAAACAGTTATCAACCATTTGAAAAAAGCTGGATACACAAAGAAGCTCGATGTTTACGATAGAATAGGAGGGAATGGCAGTCTCGCTAAACAAGGCACACATAGCGGTTCGTTGCGATACCACTTAACGCGTTGACCATAAAAGCACTTCCCTAGACTAGATCGGAAATCAGCTCGAAAGTCTAATGAACCTGACTATTGACCTGATGTTAAGAATCGATAGCTCAGATAAGGGAGAGCCGAGTGTGAGTAGTCTCTGCCGTGCGAGAGACGGACACTGGCAGTTAAAGTGGACCACGGTCTCCTCCTCCTGAGACACACGACAAAAGTTATTTGCAGATACGAAAGAGGAGATATTCCGACGGTCCGGTGAAAACAGTTTGGTACGCTTTATATCCAACCTGGGCCAAGTGAGTCTAGTAATAAAGCGAGTGTCACCTTCCGTCCAGTCGTTTGACGTATACTTTCGCTTGATCGCAAGTTTAACGGAGGTAAGAGGTGCATCCACGTTTACGTCAAGGTGAATATCCTGAAAAAATGCATCCGACCAGCAGTACAGTTACCCGATATGTCCCTGTGACCAGGAACCCAGATGAGGTGTGCATATAAACGTCGTGAAAATGCCACAATGGTATCACGACCAACATACATTTGAAGGTCACAGCTGAAACAGATCTTATCACCACCTAGCTGTCAGAATAGATGTATATATCGTCGTTAGAAAAAATGGCTATTACTTCGGCCTAAAACACACTGCAGTAGTCCGGAAGGCGAAAATAAACACTAAGGTTGAGCTTGTTGTCTAGTCTGGATCCGTCAATATAGACATCCATTCTAATGAACATCAGCAGATCTGAAACCATAATGGTGGATGTGTCTCCTAATGAGACTTTATGTCTTGCTAAACATTTTCATATAAATCTATCAAGAACTACACATTTACACAATAAGTGTTCAGCTGTGTCTGATGCTTGTGCTCACAGTTTACAAACATCTACGTCTGTGATCGCCATCCTCTTCACATGTGCTCTTAGTAACCCGTAAGAAACTTCATTATGAGTTCAAGTCCGCCTCTCAATACTTAAAAATCTCAAAGCCACACCCAAATTTCGATGTGATCGTCGTGCTAGAGTGGCATTTCAGTGTCCAAACATTCGGCAATTTCCCAATCCTTGATTAAATTGAGAATGATAGTAAGTGGTGCTGCACAGCAAGATTCCGGGCCAACATAGGGTTTCATGGAACAATTTCTGGCCAATGCATCCGCTATATCATTATCATCTATCCCACAGTGTCCAGGTACCCAAAACTACTGGACTTTACTTATTTCCAAGTGAAAGCTTTTCAACGTATTTTAGCAATATTTGAAAAGTCTAGATGTCATGCTATTCGAACCAGGTGCCCTTAAGTCAGCTTATATAATGGTCTTATCCTTGAGCTCACTCTCCAAGTTAATCTCAGTACATATAGCAATGACCATGATCTCAGCAATTAGCGATCTTCCCAGTGGGATCGACAAGTCATAGTTCGGTCCATTAAAACCAGCACCGACATAGTAATTCATTTTGGAGCCATCGGTATACCGAACTAAGGCCCTAGTAGGACAACAATACCGCTTCGGGAATTCAAACCTGAATATCTTGACAAAGCACAGATCAAAAAGCATAACAGCCAATACTGAAGATGATTTTCCAACCTCTCTACGTAAATATGAATGGCGATATTATTTTTTTTCTATTTTTTTTTAATAGCCTGCCACAAAGCATTAATTGCTTTGTTTCAGTTTCATTAATCAAGTAGATTTTTCAAGCTACATAAGTAGAAGATTAATCCACTGTAGCCCCCTCCATATCGATTGTGTAGTGTTGGTGAATATTCTTGCTAATGGTGATCTTTACTTTAGCATTGTAATTTTCTCCCAGGAGATGGCATTTTTTCCTGATCATTCGTCTGATGTTTGTCATCGTTACCAGAGAAAAGCTGGAAGATCAGAGGGGCTTCTTACTTTTTATTTTTTGTCGGAGTTGTCTGTGGGGATAGTTCACACTCGCAACGAAACTAAAATTAAAATATTTCGTCGAAGGTCAAATAAGAAAAAATCGACTACAGGTGTTCCAAAAAGTAATACAAATAACTTATTTTTATTTCAGTACTCGTATATACTGACATAACTTACTTTATTTAGACCCTACTGTAATTATTCTCCCATATTTTATTGCCCATAGGTTTTATCTCTAATTCTTGCACCAATTATTTATTTATATTTGGTAGTCGTAGTAGTGGCAATACTAAGTTTATTGCAAGAAATTTATTTTCTTGTTCTAGTTTTATATAAAATGCATTTGTGTTAGTGTATGTATGTGTATGTGATATGCCTTACAAATTGCAAATATTCGCTTCAGTAACATATTCCCTATCTCTCTTTTTCTTTCTGTAAAATTATTTTGTAGAAATATTTGTGTGTTGCATGGAGAAATATTTCTCATATTTAAATAAGCCAACAGGTATGCATATTTGTATGTGCGTGTGTGTTTGAAAGTTGTTTTTGTAAACATTTATTGTCTTGCAATTTCTCTAGAATTCCTGTTTTTTTTTTCAAATAAATTTTAATAACATTTATTGAGGTGGCAGAAAAAGCGTAAGAGAAGGAGTAAGAGAGTGCAAGCAAGTGAGTGAGGTAGATAGTTAAGATGTTGTATTTCTGGTTTTCCAATTAATATTTAGCAAATGGCAATAAAAAACTAAACATTATTAGAGTCTTTTAACTCCTGTGCAAATGTGGTTGTGTTGGTTCTTGCTTATGCCACTAGAAGAACCAAAATATATTATTTTATCTCTAAAGGGGGTGGTACATTGGCAAACATTTGTTTGCAAACATCACAAATAGCCAATCGCATACATGGATAATTTACTTTTTCTTGAATGCGATTGCCTATTTGCGATGTTTGCCAATGTATCACCCCTTTAATACTGCTAGCAATATAGACATAAACTATTGGTCTCTTTAATGCACGAATATACATACACACATAGATACTGTGCGCGTCAAATATGTAAAATATGTTCATTTTATTTATAAGAAAATAGATAAATAAAAAGGTATAATTTCAAATTGATTGCTAATAAAGATAAAATTAATTTTGTTAAAACTAGTAACTAAAACGCAGCATTGTTCAAAAGATGACATGAAGTACCGTGTCCTCATCTCCAAAAAAAGGATCAGTTTTCATATGAAATAGCTAAAGAAAAATGACAATGGGAAAGAAAACAGCAACTGAAATCCGAAAAAACATTCTAGATTTGTCCAAGCAAGGGAAGTTCTTAAGTGAAATGGGAAAAATTTTAGGAAGAAACCATTGCATTATTAAAAAAAATTTAGAGAAGTAACTTACAGACTCAGAGGTGAGTGTTACACAACAACAAAGGTCTTCCTACAACTAAAGTTATACAACAAATACAAAATCTACTCTATTTTTTACCCATCAAAATAAAGTGTACAAGAAAAAACCTAAACTAAATGGTAGGTAAGACACCCGCCTACCAACCAGCAGGTCATCGGCCAGACTGTCTGAAAAAGAAAAAGTTTTTTCAACAGCGGTATCACCTCATAACATTAGCTACTTACTTGTTATGAGTATACTACCATTGAAAACTTCTCTAAATACATTTGCCGTTCGAAAGCGGCGTTAAGCTGTAAATTCTTTTCAATGAGTCTAAAAATAGAATCGGGTGCAGTTCATTCACTAAGAGAAGTTCCAGTGTTCTTTCATGAAATAGTATGGGAATTATTATTCTTATTATAAATACACTCTTAGCAAAATATAAATCGTATTTTAAAATACAGAAATAAAGTTTTCATTCTAGAGAATAAGACTGTACACTTTATTTTGACGCTGACAGCAGCTGGGAATATCTGGCAAACTTCAGGTAAGCCAGTAAGTACTAGCACTGTAAGAAAATCAATACCCAAACACGGATTACATAGTAGAGTACTACGAAAAAAGCCTTATATGTTGAAGGCCAACCAAAGAAAGAGTAAAAATTTCGCAAAAAAATATAAAATTCAGCCTCTAATCCTTTTGGAGAAATACCCTCCACACCGATAAAAGCAAACACGAAAAGATATGGCGAAGTAAGAAAGAAAAGTTTAGTGATAAATGCGTTATCAAAATTATAAAGCATGGTGGAGGCTCAGTGATGGTCTGTGGATCCATGGCAGCATTGGGAGTTGGCTTATTGAATAAACTATGAAAATAGAAGTCTACCTCAACATTTGGTAAAAAAATTGAATTTATCACATAACTGGGTATTTCAACAGGACAAATTGTAAAGGAGTGGTTGCTTTACCGTACCCCAAAAACAATCGACCTGAGCCCAATTAAGCACTTGTGGGAATATCTCTATAAGAAAATTAGAGAAAGAAAAATTGCTTGTAAAGTTGATCTAAATCAGCGTTAGGCAAACTAATATTAATGCATTTTACAATGTGGTAGTAATTTGAGAGTCTCTCACTCAGGCCATTTTGCACTGTATTTTTCCACTTGTTTTGTCTTTACTTTTTTTTTGTTTATTTTTTTGCCTATACATGTGACTACGTAGGTGTGAAATTAAAAGAGAAGAGCAGCTCCTAACTTGAATCTGAACTAAATTTCTTCAGAGTTTATTCAAGAATTTGTTGATTCGATGCCTAAAAGATTAGAAGCCGTATTAAAGTCAAAAGGAAGACAAATAAAATATTACATTTAAACTTTTCAACCCAATAGAGTTTTCTGTTTACTTAGATTTGACGCAAAAAAAAATGTTAATATTTTTATAAAAAGCCATCTATTTTCTAAGTGGCTAAGTTGTAGTTCCTAGTTTTAATAAAGTTAATTATACCTTTATTAACAACCAATTTATCCCTGTTCTTATAAATACAATAAACATGTTTTTCAAATAAGATGAAGTGTTTACTTTCATTTGACGCTCACAGTATATACACATAAATATGACGTATTTATTATGTTGAAGATTTATAAGAACTTCAATTAAAGCTCTTTGGGTTTTATTTTCTTATAAATTTTTTGATAGAAACGAAGTGTTAAAAATAGTATATATTTAAGAAATTTTTTATTTTTTAAATATTGAAAAGAATGCCCTTAAAAAACGATTATATGGTACCCTACCAAGCGATGTGCTTTTGAGAACTGCTAGCTTATGGATACAATTTTGCCTTCAATTATCTTAGATGTTTTAAAAAGTTTTAAAAAAGATGATATCTGATCAAAATTTAATTCTAACTCGTTTTTAGTAATGAAGGTAAAAACGTTTTTTTAAGATAAAAAGTTTATTTTCCTACACCATAGCATGCAAAAGATGTTAAATATCATCACAAACCCTCATCACCTATGCTAGTGTAGAGTACAAAAATGATTTTAATTTTTATTTTTAATATTTCTTTCAACAAATTTACAGAGAATTTAAAATTTCTTATGCTTTAATGCTTTCAAAAAAATTTTAATTGTTAAAATAAAAATGTTTTAAAATGAAAGTAAAAAAAAAATATTTTAAAATTAAAAACAAAATAAAACTTGGTTTTTAAATTTAAATAAATTTTTTTTCTTAAAATTTAAAATTCTATAAATCAAAACTGTTAAGACTATTTGAGCTTATGTCTGGCTTTATATTTCTTTTCAAATTTTTATAGTCCAGGCAGACTCTTTTGAATATCATTTAAAAATCTTAATGGCTCATAAAAAGCCCTAAAATCCTTATCTTTTCTTTTTATCAAAAATCTTCTTTTTGCTATAAAAATATTCAACTTTATAAATTTGTATTTTTTTTAATTTTTATTTATGCACTTCGGTTGTCATCTTTCTTTAACAATAAATTTAAAAACAAAAAATGCATTAATTTTTTTACATTTAAAAAGCAATACAAGCAACATCTCGCAGACAAAATATATAAAAAAAAAATAAAATTAATTCGAAATCAATTTATCAAAATTGTAAAATAAAACTTTAAATTGTGAATATGAACTTTAATTTATAGTCAGTCTACACTGCTGCTTTAATTTTGCTTTTTTCAATATTTATAGTATTGGTTGTTGCATTACACTCCTCTTAAGCTCTATTGAATATTTATTTATGACACTTGCTGCTCCTGCTGCTGCTGTAGATTATGGCTTTCAAATGTTTATTTTTATGGTTTTTTTATTTTTCTCTCATTTTTTTATTATCTTTGTTTAAATAAATGGAAACAAATCTGTTTATAAATAAACAATAGTATAAAGCAAATTATTCAAATGTTTAAATATTTAACAGAAATAAGTGTGAGAAAAAAAGAAATAAAAACTTTACTAAAGAAAACTTCAATTTGGTTTGTATTGATTGTATGCTTGAAATCACATCCGCTTTTATGATACAACAAAATTGTTTCAATATTTCAAATTTCATCATAGGTTGGGTATCTCACTGGCTATTTATTGAAAACTGGTTAATTATTTTACGACCAGTAATGCATCAGACCATTTATTGATTCGTTGCTCGGAAAGCATATTAACGCAAAATCACACTCAACACCGAACTTTGTAATATCAATCGTGCATCAATATGGAATATACTCTATAATACTAGGATACCGAACAAACTGATAACCTGCAGTTTTGTCGATATCTGTGTAATTACACAAATAAGGGACAACAATTATTTCTTGAACTAATTTTGAACCATCAAATTTTTGTGTAATTTTGTTTCAACAATATTTCATTGTAGAAAATTTTCAATCAAGAATTTTAATTCAAAATTAAAATTTTTAATAAATCAAATGTATGGTATGGTATATATGCCCAAATGTATAGGCTTATTTGCTTAAAAATCTATTCATTCTTGTTCTCAAGATGCTTAGCGACAAATGAACAAAAATTTGATAAACTTTCACATTAAAGTGATTGGTCAAATTAGAAAAAAATTCAACTTCAGCCAAAGGGAATATTGTCAAGTCATCAATACATTTTAAAAAAAGGATTCCTAATATAGAAATTGAGGATTAAAAGCTGGATTCTTTTTAGATTCTGAAGAGCCATGACTTGATGACAATTTTGACAATAAAAGTCATTGGGTAAAAGTTTTTAAAACAGTCTTGCTGGAACTCTGTTTCCTAACTTGAAAGCTGTAATAATTAGCGCAAGAAATTTTTTTAATTAATAAAAATTGTTACAAACGAGCACAAATATATTTTGTGAAATTTATAAAGTTTTGAATAATTTTGAGGCTTTTTTTTTATTAAAATTGAATTTGGCAACACTGTTACTCTGATACAAACTGATACCCATTACGATGGCTTTAAAATTTAAAGTTGAAATCAGTGGTGTGCAAAAGTAAAAATGTTGTTGTGTTAGTGAGAACATGGAGTATATTATTTTCTTAAAAAAATTAAGAAAAAATCAACATACATCCGCTGCACATGTGCACTTGTCGCTGTTTCAGTGACAACTAAAAGCAAAAGCGAAAGAAACTTTTTTATTAGTTGTCTGTGCCTTAAAAAAGTTTGCGTACATTACCATACATGGGCGTGGCATCACCCATAAAACATTAAAATTTGTATACTTTGAAAACAGAAGTTCAAACAGCGTAGTGAACAGTATACATTTACATTCATACTAAATATGGAATTTTTATATGCGGCTGTCCACATAAGCCAAAAGGGGAAAAGATTGAATTGACAGTACTTTCGTCACTGTCTCTTTGATGACTAAAGCAAGAGCGTAAGAATACGTATGAGTTGGTCGGGGACAAAAGTCCCATGACTTCTTTAAATGTAAAGTTCTTCACAATAGTCGCCTGTCTGATCCAATTGAAACTAACTGTGGAGTTCTACAGGGAAGCATACCCTCACTCATATTATTTTTAATGGTCTTAGTTGACATCCTCAAGAAATCTGTGGATGGACGAAACGGAGGCTTGCCATTAACATTTACGAAGCAGCTTGAAGATCTCGATTATGCCGAGAAGAAACTTAATGATCTGATAGAAGCAGAGAAATATGGCCTGAGATTTAATGTTGATAAGATTCTCAGATTTTTACATAAAAAACAGCCCCGATGTATCTGTGGACTCTTTCTCGTACCTTGAGCTGATGTGAACGCTATTATAACTAAGGCTAAAATGGCTTTTGCGCAGCTTGGAAAAATCTGGCGGTCCAACTATCTCTCAACAAATACGAAATTACAAATATTTCTATCAATGTGTTGCTCTACGGTTGTGAGACATGGTTGATTACAAATGCTATTTTGCAAAAACTTTAAACATTTCTCAACCGAAGCCTTCGATGCATTTTGAAAATCTTCTGGCCAATCGTCATCAGTAATACCGACTTGCTCCTTAGATGTTAAATGCGCCCAGTGTTCTATATGATTACTAATCACAACTGGGGTTAGATTGACCATACTTTTATAAACCACAGCATGAGGTCTGCAAGATCATGGCCGACTGGAAAACACAAGGTTCGAAGAAAAGAGGAAGGAGGAGGGCCGTATGCTACGTGACCTAGAACTGTGATGGAAAAAGTGGACGCTCTTGAAATGAGTTGAAGATATGATACTCAATCAGCACGGTGTTATACTGATCTTGACACTAAATTTTGCACTTACAATTATGTATATATCTATGAATTACAAGGGGAGGGTCCCATAATTAGCCGTCCTAGCAAAAAAAAAACGTATTAAATTTCGTAATAATTTCCTTTATTTCTAAACTTAATCTCCTTTCAACTCGATATACATTTCTTAGCGATTTTTAATAGCTGAGTAGCTAAATATTACGAATTATAGCCTTCAAACCCAAACTTCAACACTTTATTGTTAGAAAATCTCTTTCCATTGAGGAATTTATTGAAGTTTGAAAACAAAAACTTACCAAAATGGAACTTACCAAATGAAAAAAATTTTGGTGTTTGTACTAGATGTGTGGGTGGTGAACCTAGCCCAGCAATAACAAACAAAAGACAACAACCGTGTACAAGATAAGTAAAGATGTGAAGCGTTGTTATTGTGAAATTTGATATTAGTGTTGACAAAATATTTACAACAAAAAAAAAAAAAATCAGAAAATAAATCTTTTAATAGTTTAAAACAAAACAGTTGCCTTTTAGTATATATATTAATTCTCATAACATTCCATGAAGGAACATAGGGACTTCTCTCAGTCAATGAGCTGCACCCGATTCTATTTTTAAGGTCATTGAAAGGGACCTACAGTTTAACGCCGGCTCCGAACGGCAAATGCATTTAGAGAAGTTTTCAATAGTAGGTATCACTCATAACCAGTTACTAGCTAATGTTATGAGCTGATACCTCTGTCGAAAAACTTTAAAATTTTTTTTTAAGATGGTCTAGCCTGGTATTGAACCGATGACCTTCTGGTTGGTAGGCGGGTGTCTTACCGACCATACCACAACGGCACACTTTTGGTATAATTGATGTCAAAAATCATGAAATTACTTATCGGCTCAAAGTTACTTTTGGAGGAAATGTTGCCCATGTCCATATGTTCATCTTTGTACTCAATATATTGGTAGTAATATGTAAGTATATATAAAGGGTCCGCCATCTAACGTTTTTTTTTCAACTAGTGCTTATTTCGTGAATGGTAACACTTAGTTCATGTCTGATTTGGCAGATAATTAGTTTTATCCTTCCGCTGAACGAATATGGTTGTGCATACGCTTCGCTAAGTGGGCCTACGATCGACTTACAGAAGATGCCGATTTTGCAAAAAAATCATCTCTTCAGATGAGCTCATTTTGATCTTGGCGGGTATGTAAACAAGCAAAATTGTCGCATTTGGGGCACAGAAAACCCGCTCGCATACAATGAAAACCGATACACCCAAAACGAGTCACTTCTCGCATATATTGAAAACCGATACACCCAAGACGAGTCACTGTTTGGTGCGGATTTTGGTTCAGAGGCATAATTGAGCCATTTTTCTTCGAAAATGAGCAAGGAGTGGCAGTTACAGTCAATGGCGATCGTTATCGGGCCATGTTGAACGAATTTTTGTTCACAAAAATTGAAGAGGAGGATATTAGCAACATTTGGTTTCAACAGGACGGCGCTACGTGCTACACAGCCGAAGCTACACCCGATGTTTTGCGCCCTGTTTTTGAAGATCGCATTATTAGCCGCGGAGCTGATGTCGTTTGGCCATCCCTGAGCTGCGATTTGACACCTTCGGACTATTATTTGTGGGGTGCCGTCAAAGATAATTGTTACGCCAACAAGCCAGAGATAATTGACGCTTTAAAGGACAATATTCGTGAAGCCATTGGTGAAATACAGCTGCACTCAATCGATAATGAGCTTAAAAATTGGACCGATCGTGAGGCTACTGCATGGCAAGCCGAGGCAGCCATTTGAATGAAATTATTTTCCATTATTAACCGGAAGGATTGTACTTTCAAATAAAAAAAGAAATTTGAGGAAATATTCACTAGTTTTTTTTATAGCATTTAAAAAAAAATTATTTGGCAGACCCTTTATATAACTTTAAGGCGTGTACTTAATGTACTTGTTAATCATCACTAAAATCCAAAATACACATCGACCATATTAATGGAATATCGGTCAACAACTCCCACCGAAGTTGAGTCGTTATCGTTTGAAATACTACTACTGTAGAAATGCTTAGTTTACTTTCATTTTAAACCTTTGGTAGTTTTAGTTACTCATCAAACAAACCATATTTGATTTTAATTACGTCATCAAAACATTTAACATTTAAAAATTTCCTAAGAACAATTTATTGAAATAAAAACCATTAAATACCCATCTGTCTTGTATCATAGCAGTAAATGCAAACGGAGTGCTGGAATACAAAATTCGATTAAATTTTTTGAGCAATAAAAGCAGTAAAACAATATTTAATTAAGTGTTAAAACGCCAACCACACACACATATTTATAATGAAAATTTAAATTAAAAAAGAAAAAAGATACAGCCAAAGCAACCAAAAACAACAAAAGAAAAAATTATTTTAAAAACTTTTTTCCCCCAAACCGTAAAGTATGTTTTATATTCTTGCAACACTTGAACAGTTTGACACTTTTCTTACAAAAAAAATAAAATACAGAAGAAAAATAATTTAAATAGTATACACATGCATTCACACGCACACTTATATACAAAAAAAACGGCTAACAATAACAAAAATATCTTAAAAAATACAATATCTTTTAATGCAATTAATAGCAAACAAGAGTACTTGAAAACAATAACAACAACAGTCGTTTCACAAAAAGCGAGAAAAGAAAACACCACCAGAAACTACATATGTATAAATGTTGTAAACATTGAGAGTATAAAAGATACAATAACAAAAACATACTTCTTTAAAGATCATAAATTTTCTCTAAAAAAAATAAGTGAAATGCTCTTTAAATAAATAAACAAATAAACATTGTTTTAAAGCAAAAACAACAAGAAGAACAAATAGACAGCCATGAACAAACGGAAAAACTCGCGTGTATATCACATTTGTGTGCGTATTTGTTTTGTTTTTAATTTTTATTTATTTTTTAGATTTCCATTGTTGTTGTTTTCTATATGCAAACACATGCATTTCAAAACAAAATAAACAAATCATGTGGTACACACACACATACAAACATAAACATTTACTTGTGAACCCCAAACTGCCATATTTATCTGAGCAGTGAAAATAAAAAATAAAATAAATAAAACTCTTTCACACACTCTCTCACTAAAATAACCCCGGAGAGAAAAAGACCCAGAGTGAAAGAAAAGCCTAATAAACAGCTTTTTTCACCTTTGTTTTTATTGTTATTCGCTGTCTGTGGTTGTTTACTTTTTGTACTCAATACTATTACACGTTTGATTGATTGATTGATTGTTTGACTGACTAAGCATTGAGAATGGCACTTATTGGCTCAATTTAGAGAAAAAATAAAAAAGAGAGTCGAGTTAATAAACTTAATACACATAAAACACACACCGTAGTAAAAGGACCATATTTGGGATTGACTTAAGTATTAAGAGAAGATTTGTCTGTTAAAAGGGTAATGTTTGTAACTGAGAGTTTAGCGAATTATTGTTGCTCTTATAGATTAGAAAGAAACTGTTTATGTGGTTTATGTTTATGCCGACAAATTAACTTAAACAATGTTTAAAAAAGAGAGATATATCACTATAAATCAATATAAAACAAATCTATATAAGAGGTTTAATAAACTAATAAAGTAAGTGCGCTGATTATAATTGAGGCAGTTTGATAACGTTGTGCTTTATTAATATAATTTTGCCCTAAAAAGCCTGCTTTATTCAGTGTTTACAATTTTGTTTGTTACCAAGATTTTCAAAAATGGTATTGTTTTGACAATGATGCCCCCTTCTTCATTTGAACCAATTATCTTACCAGCCATGAGGCTGAAAAGTTTGCTGAGTTAGTTAACACTTTTACTATAACGACAACATATGTGACCACGTTTCTCTTTAACCCTTTATAGCACAAGACCCTTTGTTATGAAAATTTTTTATTTTTTTGTATAGAATTATTGCTTTTGATATAATTTAAGCTCCAAAAAAAGTTTTATATTTTTGCCAAGCCTGGAAGATATAAAATAGTCCTGGTACTCAGTATTTTCAAGGGCCAATGGATCTTGATTTTATTTGACTTTTTTAGAAACATAAGCGTTTGTATATGTATTAAAATAAAAAATTAAAATCCACACTTTTTCAATTCTAAACAATATTTAAATTAAAGCGAAAACTTGCAATCCAAAACACTAAACACTCCTCTAAATAGTAGAACTGTTGAAGGATAACTGATGTTATAAGCAACAGGTGTAAAAAAAGCAAAATGTTTTTTATTGTTATTGGAAGAAAATACGGTACTTTATAGAACTGATGATGATATATGGAAAAATTATACCAAAAATGATATAAAAGTAGTGGTAAAATATTAATAGATAAGATCTTTTTTGTTTTTAACTCATATTAAATCTATCGGAGAGATTCGAATATTATTCATAGAAAACTGTGACTGACAAACTCAGCTTAACATTCTTTGTTGTGGATCCACGCCAAGAAACACAATTATTTAATGGAGTGATTTGTTTGGCGGTTAAGAGACAATGAAGTGAGTAAATTACTGTAAGCGCTATGCTGAGTTTCCACCATTTGCGTTTAGTACGTCAGCTTACAAACGACAAGATTGCTGCCCAAAGCCTCGAAAAATGATAAGCTGATATATCGAAAGAGAGACAGATCAAAATCTTGCAAAATGTTTATCGAAAGCTTCCCTCAACACCGATGCCACATGCACGGATAACTGGCTTTTGCCGAGATCATTAGATAAAGAATAACATCAACTCACGCTGCCCAGATATACTCGAGATAATTCTCCCAATTTTACTTCTAATGCCTAATAAAGCTTCTAGTGTCGATATAAGGCTTGAACTACTGGGAGCGCAGAACTCTGAGTATTGGCGAAATATTACCTACATCCGAGCTCAGGTTTGGTCAGTTTGGGTTATGTGGAACTTTCGCAATTTACAAGTTCACCCGGAAGTTTTATGGCCCGTAGTGGTACTCTTTACAGGATAGATCTATTAAAGAGGCCAAAGGGCCCGATAAAAAAGATCCCCACCTAAAGAACCACGAATTATCAGTTCTCCCGCTCAACCCAACAGATATCCTTGACTAAGTCTATTAACTTCGACAGTTACACATCCATAAGACAGTCCAGATAATGAAGCGACATGCACGCAAGTATCTTAGTTTCAGCTCCCATAGAGCGGGACATTCACAGAGAATGTGTTGTACTGATTCCTCCTCCTCCTTGTCATGACCTATCATACAGTGCCCGGTATTTATGCCCGGAAGAACCACATCGACCACCTTCAAAACCTCGAAAGAAACTTAGTCCTCTCCATAGACAGAGAAGGCCACAGCGTTCTGTATATTCTTCAAACGTCGAACTTTGTGCCATGACAGAGTAGGTACCAATTCATCTAACAATTCGGCGGCGCAAATAGAAATGGATCGGCTACAAACTCAGAAAATCGCCTGATGGTATTATCAGAAAACAGCTACTGAGTGAAATTCGCATAGAAGTCTTTGAGGTAGACCGACAAACACCTGGTGAAGGCACATAGAGATGGAAGCAGGATGCACATGGGGAGAAAAATTCCTAGCTCTAGATAGATTGAAGTTGAACTTATTATGGACTAAACTGTCTTTTAAATGATTCCGAAGCAGAATACCAGCAGAGGACATGTAATTGCGGTTTCGAGTGTTTAATAAATAGACTCTAATCTCTCTCCAGACAAATCCATCTAAAGAAGCTCCCCTGACCTTCCAGCTTACCTCTGGTGATGATGACAAACATCAAAGGAATGATCAGAAGAAAACGTCAACTACTGGTTGAAAATTCCAATGCTAAGTAAGGATTACCATCACCACCACTTAGCAATGATCTTCGCCACTTCACACAATCATATGGAGGGGAGCTATATTGGATTAATCATCTACTTTGCTTGAAAAATCAACTTGATTACTGAAACTGAAACAAAGCAATGAATGCTTTGTGGAAAGCCAATATGTTTCCTCCGAGTTGCATCTTTTCTATCGAAATTCATTCATGTTTGGTGAAGATGCGGGTTGAAGCAATTCGTATTTAAATTCTTTGATTTTGGTTATCGCAATAACGTTGCTTGTCTTCAATGCAACCTTTTTTCCTTGATTTCATCACTTAAACACTGTTGATTTTGATTTTTTAGTGCCGTTTGAATATAATCAATAAAAAGTATTCCGCAGGCATTCCCACAAACAGACGACATGATCTTGTCTGCTGATTGAACTATCTTCTCCTTGTTTGGATATGATTCTTCAAATGCAGTTAATGCTTTGATCGTTTTTTGACTCAGATACAAAATGGTGGGTCTGTAGCCATTGACCATTAACCCTCCAAATATCCTATTAAAGCATTTGTTTGAATTCCTTTTTATTGTTTTGTAAGCGAACGCAACATGGCGTATAGCTTACTCACCGACAAATTTTTCATCTTTACGTCAGTTCGGCTAATTTTCAAACCGCTCTTGTAGCGTATTTCTTTAAATATTTTACTCATCACTTTCAAATGAATATAATTTCACATCATGGGCGATGAATTAGGCAACTTTGTGTTGTGTACGTAGTTTGTTTAAAAAATATCTCGTTTTACATAGTTTTGCTTATTTTTAGTACTTTCTAAATTTCATCAGGATAATATATTTTTAATTTAACACTTTCTGTGTTAAATTTATTTTATAGAAAATTACTTATTTCATTCATAGTAAATTACATGTCATTTGTTTAAAAAATAAGGTTTTTTTGTCATTATTCCCTTAAAGAAAAATTTAAAACAACTCAGCCTGTCGGACGGTAATTTTGTACACAAAAGTAAATTATTATTTTTTAATATGAAAGTTTTTTTTTTGTTAAAATTGCTAGTAATTTGTATTGTTTTTTTTTTAATTTTCCATGCTGTTGAAATGATTTCAAGCAAAAACGAAAAAAAAATCAGAAAAAAAGTTTGATCTTTTTTTTCGATTCTTTGTAATATTTTTTGTCATTTTATTGATTTTTTTGTGTTTTGTGTTTAATGATTAATTTCAATTTGTGTCTGGCATATTTAATGAATGAATATTTTATATAAAATAATACAAAAAATTAATATTAATAAATTATTAAACATTTTTATAAATGCAAACAAATTTGTTGTTTCTGTTTTACATTTTTCTTTCGTTTTCATTTTTTTTCTTTTATTATTTTTTGTCTCCCCTCAGTATCAATTTAAATTAAAGTGTGACATTCATTTTTATCTCTTCAATGACCAACCAACCACACAGTTCGTGTACATTACGAAAGCAACCCAAAAAAAAAAAAAAAAAAAAAAAAAAAAAACTGTTTCAACAAACAAGTTAGTAATATAAAAATCATTTAAAAAACATTTATTTGTATTTAAATGGTCATATTTTATTGGTATTTAATTATTGTTTTTTAGTCTGAAATTATAATAAAACGTGATTTGATTTATCGATTATGTTACAGTCGTGAACAAAATTAAATGTGAAAAATAAATGCTTATTAATAACCTTAGTAGGTTAGTTAAGGAGGGATGGGCAGCCTGTTGAGTTAAGGCACACTTGAACACTTGAAGCGAAGCTCCTGTGCTAGCCGCCAAGTCCGAATGTGGCTATTAACCTGATATCAATTGTCGATAGTTCTGATAAGCTATTAAGAAAAAGAGAGCCAAGTGGTAAGCAATCAAACGATCTACAGCCTCGACAGAAATCATTTGCCGGTTAGCTCAGCCTTTGCGAGTGACCCTAACGCAGTGCACAGTGACGATAGACAAAGTAGAGGAAATGCTCCCACGATTCAATTTTAAGCAACTGATTGATATGCTTACAGTCCAATCTAGGCCAGGTGAGTCTATCAATGAAGCAAGATTGCCCCTCTGCCCAGTATCTGTCAGCGTCCAATAAGTACTTCTGTCTAATAGACAGCTTAACGGAGGATACCTAGCACAGGGTGTAGGAAGAAGTGTGCTCGCCTTAGCAAGCTCATCTGATTCACAATTATCCGGAATGTTCCTGTGACCAGGGCCACAAATGAGATGGGCAACAAACTGCCGTGAGACTATCCCAAGGAAATCAATACAGTTCTTAACCAGCCTAGAACTAAAAGTTACACCTGAAAGAGATCTAATAGCAGCTTGGCTATCAGAGAAGATGCAAACTTCAGCAATGTGGGCTCCGGCCCTCCGTATCAATAATGCAGCATAGTAGTTAGCCATTACTTCGACCTGAAATACACTACAGTATGAGTAGTCATGAAGTTGGAGAGGCACTCTGAGGTTGAGCCTTTTGGAAAAAATTCTACTGCCAACCCTGTTTCCACATTTATAGCCGCCAGTATAGACCTCCACCGCTTCTCTGGGGATAACCGAGCCAGATACCCAGATACCCAGCCTCTACTAAGCATCATTTCAGTTTTTTTTCACCGGGAGCATATTGGCCTTCCACAAATCAACCATTGCTTTGATGCAGTTTCATTAATCAAGTTGATTTTTCAAGCAAAGTAGATGATTAATCCAATGTATCTCCACACCATATGATTGTGTAGTGGTGAAGATTCTTGCTAAGTGATGGTGGTAATCTTTAATTAGGATTGTATTTCTTTTCCATCAGGTAGTGTTTTTCTCCTGATCATTCGTCTGCTGTTTGTCGCCAGAGGTAAACTGGAAGGTCAAGAGACTTCTTCTTTATTTTTTTAAATGGAGTTGTTTGGAGGGTGGAGGACTGCTCTTTTTATTAAGCACTCGAGAAACCATAATTACATTTTTTTTGTCATGTCTTCCGCTGAAGCTCGAACCTGGGTCACTTGAGATGTTGTGCGTGTGCTCTAGGTGAAATTGAAATATTTTATAAAATATAAACTGTGTTCCTGTGTGTGTATATAAGCGAAATTGTTACTTAGATATTTTCATTGATGAATCATTGTCACGAAACTTATAAGAAATTATTGTAAATGAAAATTTTTATTGACTCGTGACAATATCACAAACAAAGTGATTTATGTCTGACAACTTCATTGTAATGTCACCGTACTAAAGAAAGCTAAAATTTAGCGACAGTGTCTGTTATAAGTCGACTACATGCTAAAGTTAAGCGACATTGTCTGTTGGTAGTCAACTACATGCTAAACGATGCAGGGTTTTGTCTGCTACACCCCCTCGTTAACAAAAAAAAAGTCATGTATGACAACAAAGAAAATTCATAGCCCGTCTTCGATGATTTACCATTGCCAGCGTTTGCCACGATGAATTACTCACCACCGGGTGTATTGCGGAAATAAATTTGAATTTTTTTTAACGCGTTGTTGCTTTTAAAACGAGTGTAGTAAAATTGAAAATAATATTTTATCAGAATGGTAACATAATGTTGGAAAATTGAAAACATTTGTTTAAATGTTCAACTGAAGTTGAGAAAACGACAAAGCTGGGGCCTTTCCTCATTTTCTTTTTAATCAAATTGTTAACGACAATAGCATAGTTAGATAAGTAGTAGTGGCTGTTTCGAAAGGAAGCAGATACCGTAGTCCCCTCTAAACTCGATTTGCCAATTTTCCCAATGTGTGTCCTCGACAGTCATAAGCTAAGTCGTATGGTAGAAGAAGCTTAGGTGCCCCTTTCTTCTGCTACATAACGCCCATGTTCTTGTTACAATGGAACAATTGCTGTCGTAACAATTTTTTTTTTTTTGTTGTTGAGAACGTCTGAGCTCTTTTTAATAGAGTCGACTGACGGTATCACGTTGGGGTCAGTTTGTGACGAATGAACTTGCTACAAGATTGAAGTATTGAAACTACCCATATTATAAGTGAGGAACCTTCTAGGACTTTAACTGTCTAATAAGCTGTTGGCAAACAAGCACAAAGTCTGGTTATCCAGTATAATGACTTCCATGGAAGCTGCAATGACGAAAAGGAACAGGAGACCGGGGAACATCTATTGTCGTCAAACATAACTTTAATAGATACAATCCTCGCTTACATTAGAGCGACCGCCTAACTTAAGGAGGCTAGACATGAGTCATTATAACTTTAGCACGAGTCAATGGATACATATTAACACAACAGTTATTGGCCCGCATGCACTTAAGCCAAAATCGTTCATGTTTTTTGGCTCATGGCAGCGTTTTATTGTTCATAAACTTCAATTACAGGTCTAAAAATGGTCGGTTATCATACGTCCATAACGCTCTGTACTGACGGTAACTTTTTTTCCTGTGGTATTTTTAAAAAAAATTCACCTCCAGACAACAGCCATCATTTTCTGCAATCAGTTCTGGTTTTTCCAAGCACCATATGCAACAACTTTGCTTGTTGATGTCACCACAGAGTGAGAAATAAACTTCATTGCGTGTAAACTACTTGCACCACTTTCGTAGTAAGTTTTAACTATTTTTACGCACTCTTCGATTGCGAAAACCTTCATATTCGTAAAGACAAAACCTTTCATTAAATAAATAGCACTTCAGATGACAGATATTTAAAGCTGACAGCCTTCCAGACCGTCGATTTTGAAGACAAATCAAAACTACTAGGAAAAATTTGAAAGTTTCACCTTTATCGTGAATAAAAGGCGAACAAAATTTTTACGTGAATTTTTCTCATGAACAAAAAAGTGCGTACAATTCTACAAAATAGTACACAAAGACAAAAACAATTTAAAATTCCCGATTAGAATTTGGTGAAAAGGGAACAAATTTCTCTTGATATTTTGTTCACGATAAGGGCCATTATTAATTAAAAAAAAAAAAGAAATAAGCAATATTATGAAAAAAAATATTACAAATTTTTTAAAAATAATTAACCGAAGAGAAAATAATTTAATGTTTTATTTAATAATATATTTAAGCACTGCACCTTGCACTACTAAAAAACATAATGTTTTATTAACAATTCTGAAGAAATTTTTGTAATTTGTCAAAAACTAAGTGTTCCCAAATTGTCATGGCTGCTTAGAATGGGCTAAATCTATTACCCGATATTTCTTCACATATTTCACTCGTTTTCAAATCAAATTAACTTTCTACACGTGCTATGGATTAAAGAACTGTTTTCATCCAAAAATGTAACCTAAAATGTGATCTTTCAAACAAGTGTTCGTTTGACACAATCAAATTTGGTTTACCCCACCTAAAAATAGTTGATACTTTTTATATATAGGGTGTCCGCCGGGAAGGTATACTATTTTGTTTGTTTATAATTTTTGATTATATGAAAGATAATGGATCTTATATTGATAAATGTTTTATTTAATGTCGTCAAATATGTATGGAATACAATATAAGATAAATGCCCGCCTCTGTTAGCCTCAAAAATCCCAGTCCTTTTGAGCACATTTTTCTTTATATTCTCACACATTCGTCATGAATATTTTGTTTGAATTGCTCCAGCGTTACTGGTTTGTTTGCATAAACCCTGCTTTTTAGATATCTCCACAAAAAGAAGTCCGGAGCAGGCCAATCAACATCACCATTCCTTGATATAATTTGTTGTGGAAAGAGGTCTCGCAGTAATTCCATTGTAATCCTGGCTGTATGCGATGTGGCACCCTCTTGTTGAAACCACATGTTACTCAAGACCAAAGCATGCAGTTGTGGCGTTAAAAAGTTTTCAATCTTATTACGATATCGCTCCACATTGACAGTTACTGTTACGCCGTTTTTAGTTTCACAGAAGTAAGGTCCAATGATTCCTCCTGACCAAATTACACACCAAACTGCCACTTTTAATGGATGCAAAGGTGACTGATGAATAATTGGAGGGTTTACCATTGCCCAGAACCGACTATTCTGTTTATTCACATAGCCATTCAAATGAAAATGTGCCTCGTCACTCATTATTATTTTTTTATGTAAATCGGGGTTGTCATGGGAGAGCTGTTTTAACGATTGAAACACGTTGGTTTACTGAATATTTTTCCATAATAAATTTGCCACGTCTCTACTTCACGACTGCTATGAACTGTCAAGACTAGTGTTCACCAAAATGGCGGCAAAACAAAGTAGTATACCTTTCCGGCGGACACCCTGTATTTACTTTTTATAACTAAAAAGTTTTTTAGCGTGCCGCTGTGGTATGATAGGTAAGATACCCGCTTACCAACCAGAAGGTCCTCGGTTCAATACCAGGCCAGACCATCTTTAAAAAGAAAAAGTTTTTTCGACAGCGGCATCATCTCATAACATTAGCTAGTAACTGGTTATGCGTATTACTACTATTGAAAACTTTTCTAAGTGTATTTGCCATTCGGAGCCGCCATTAAACTGTAGGTCCCTTGAAATTAATTCAAAAAATAGGATCGGGTACCGATCATTGACTGAGAAAAGTATCCATGTTCCGTAATGGAATGTTATTGGAATTGACATAATTAAAGAGCTTATATTTGGCTTAGGGTTGTCAGATTCAATACTACAAAATTCCTGCCATTCAAAAATGTTGGGTGCACGAAAAACTTTAGATACAAATTGTCGATAGATGGGTCTAAAATTTTTTATCTCTGGTCAAATCAATGATATCATTCAGTATTATAGCTTGTTTAATAGGTCCGCATGATTGCGGGCGATGAAACGTGGATCAGGTATAACAATAATATTGTTAAAAATTATCATAGACGGAGTAAGGTGAAGCTTCGCAGACGATAACAAAGCCAAGATTAACACCAAGAAAGGTAATGATACTGAGGGTTTTCCATTGCCCAGAACCGACTATTCTGTTTATTCACATAACCACGCAAATGAAAATGTGCCTCGTCACTTATTATGATTTCTCCATGAAAAGCGATGATTGGTTTTGACAAAATGTTTTAACGATTAAAACACGTTGGTTTACGGAATATTTTTCCAAAATAAATTTGCCATGTCTCTATTTCACGACTGCCAAATATGAACTGTCAAGACTAGTGTTTACCAAAATGGCGGCAAAAGAAAGTAGTATACCTTTCCGGCGGACACTTTGTACATATATGTATATGTACATAAGAATCTCATTCAAAATAAATCTTAAATTAAATTTATAAATTTTAAAATGATTTCATGACGCTTTTACCTTTAAACACACTGCATAAACATATATTTTTTTTATTTTTTAATATTATTTTAACTGTCGATGCTATCGACTGCGGTGCCATAATCTGTCATGTAGTTTTTATTTTTATTGTTATTATCGTTTTTATGATATTTTATTAAATATTTTATTAATTTAATTATCGCGTTTATATGTAAAGAGTAGATATTTATAAATATTTAATTATACGCATATCATATTCATATCATATTGTATTTTTCTCATTTAAAAAAATCATAATTTTGTTTAAATGGCATTTAAGAGATAATAGAGAAACGTTTAACAAAAAAAAATTATATTTTTAATTATCAAGGACAAAGTTTTAGACTAATTAAACAATTTAAAAAAAATCGTCGATAATTAATTGGGTATAAAAAAATAATATTATAAGTATGTATCGAAATATGCAAAGCTTTTAAATTATTTACATATACACATATGGTCAAAAAAATAGGTGTGAACCACTACATATTTTTGTCTATTATTTTAAAATAAATTTATTTATTTTGCGATTTAAAGGATTTAAAGAGTTAAAAAGTAGGGAAAATAACAGTAAAATAAAGTGAATTGAAGAAAAGTAGCGTTTTTGGGGGGAACAAGAAAATAAGTGTATACTAAACAACTTAAAATTTAATTAAAAATTTTAACTTACAAATTACGGTGCACGATTTTATTTAATACCCGGATGATTGCCATTGTTTTTTAAGACAGCCGCTATTCTTCTAGGCATAAAAGAAATTAAACTACGGTGAGTCTTTACCATAATATTGTACCACACATTTTGAATATTTTCCCATTACTGACAGGATATCACACATACATAAGTTTCGGAAAGACATTTTTATATCACTGCCACTCACTTATGCAACCAAATACTATCAAATATTCAGTTCAAAACCAATGCAATACAATTTATGTCCACAATTATAGCATACTTTTTACAGGCATAATATTAGTTAGTCAGTCTATTAGGTAATTACAAATGTTCTTCTTTTGAAAATCCTACTGCAAGGAGGCTTGAAAACGCGTCTCGTTAATTCTCCTCAGAGGTTCTCAAGCCGGTGGATCTAGATCATTCAATAACGTTTTTCTCTTGTTGACGAAACCATGCACTCACCAACTTTTATGAGTGTTTTGGATCGTTATCCTGTTGAAGTTTCCATATAGAAGCATATCTTCTTTGGCAAATGGTAGCCTGTCTTTCTATGCTTTGTATATAAGTTTGTCCATTGTTTGCTCTATTCGATGAATTAGACCTACTCCATACTAGGAAAAACTCCTCCATGCTGGATGGTTCTTTTGTGTACCGATTAGCAAATACTTTATCTTTTGGCCGATAAACATTTCTTTGTGCGTCGTTCCCAAATAAATTGTTTTTAGCTTTAGCGCCTCTCTGATCCACACCAATCTTTGTGAACTAAGGCAAAATTTTTCATCTTTTTTAAATTACTTTTTTAAACATATGGATTTTATGAATTATCCTACCTAATAGGCTTGGCTTCTACAGTCTTCTTCGCCATTTGTGATGACATTATATTTCCAATTTATCTAGCAATCGCCTTAAATGACTTGAAGGGACTCCGTTTGGCTATAATAACAATGCGTTTGTCTGTGGTTACTGAAGTCTTTTTTATCTACCATGTGTTTCACGTCATTTTTTTGTTTATAGGTTTTACCTTGCTCGCGAAGTTTAAACACAAGCCGTCTTACTTCATGACATACATAAATTATCTGACATAATGTTTAATTTATGTTCAACTAATCCTATTTCACTTACTTTCTTAATTTTTCAACAATAAATCACATAAATTTTAATTTTAAGAAGATTAAAATTCACACACCTCTTATTTTGTCCGAAATAAATTCGCACTTAAAAGGAAAATAATTATGCTATTTTTCTTAGACGAGTTTTTACCAGGGGAATTCCCCCTTGTTTCTTTTGAAAACAATAATTTCAGACTATTCATGTACATATGTATGTGGGAATTTTTGCATGGTTGTATTTTATAATATTTTCTAAGAAGTTAAAACAAGTTTTTACACCCATTTATAAATGGGTTTTCAATAAAAGTTTTGATGTTCAAAAAGAAAGATAGAGAGAAATATATATATAATTTACCAAATGTCTTTAAGCTTAAGTTTTATTTAATATTTTTTAATTTTTTTTTTTTTCTTTTACGAATTCACAATTATTTTCTAGCCAACTGCCACTGACTTTATTACTTTTCTAGCCTTAAAATTTTACTACTTTTAATCAAAGCGTGTGCAGCATCTGCTGGTATAAATTACACATCACCACCAGTCATCACCCGCTTCTCGAATACCACAAGTATCGTCATCATATTATCATTTAAATTTACTCAACAATTCTCAATAAGAATCTATGACACTCAAGTGACTTAATTAACGTTGAAAAAACAGCCCGCTGTAATAACAACTACAGCAATTACAATAGTGACATATAAAGGACACAGCAGGATAATAATAGCAAAACAACAACAACAACAACAGCAACAAAAACTAGCACAATACTATGCTATAATCATACAATCGAGTGTGTTTCTACTTAAAAAATCATTCTCTACGCAACAACAAACCAGAAACAATGTTGCAGGAAGGCAATTGAGCTGCAGTGAGTACTGGCATCATCATTATCAATTCGAGTACAGTAAGAAGAGATAATAAACAAATAATACACTAAGGCCTTCAGAGACGATCTCTTTGGCAATGAAACAAATATTTTTAAAATTTTTCAAACTAAGAACCCATATTATATGCGAAAAAAATGTCGATCCATATAAAGGCCTTACATACATACATTTTCTAAACGTACCGAATAGAGCAACGATAAAATTTTGTTTAATTTATTTAGACGATACGTGCTTGCAATAAGACTATGCCACGATCCACACAATACTACCGATTTTGGCTTTTTTGCATGATTTGGCGTCGTCAATTGGCTACCAAGATCATGCGATTTAATGCCATTAGACTTTTTTTTTTGTTGCTCTAAGTTAAACACCATATTCACGTGAAAAACCCGCTAAACTTGGATCATTTGAAAACCACATTCGTCCAATTATCGCCAAGGATCGACTGTTGCAGCAATCTAGAGTTTGTTATTTAAATGACATTGTATTTTGTATATAATGACAAGGTCCAAGCATTACAAATAAAAGCTTTGTCGAAATCATAGCTTTATGTGTGTTTTACTTAACTTTTGAAAGAAGTCTCCGTGTTCCTTCATGGAATGTTATGGGAATTAATATATTTAATATACTTACTTTCGAAGCCTCAGTGTTGGGCATCAACACTAATGTTCGTTTCACACTAATTTTGTATGTCTAGAGAATAAAAAACTGAAAATATTGTTTTATTTTACCAAAGGATGTTGTCCCTTATTTCCCAGCAAATAAAGGACGTTAGTTAATCAAATAAATACCAGCATTTGATAATATTTTCTTTTACTAATAAACTTACAAGCGGGGACCTTTACTTTATTTATTGTGTGCGTTCAAAAAGGTCATTTAATACTCGTTGTATGAAAACACAAAAGAGAAAAGAGGGTTTTTGTTTTAGGGACAACTATTGTCAGAAACTGTCCTAATGATTTTTTGTGTATGTTTGTCTATTTGCTATTCTTCTCTTAATCAAAATATTTATATTTGTTTTACAGTTTACCTGGTGGTCCTGCAGGTCCAGGTGGACCCTCAATAATGCCAGTTGGAAATTCATCGCCTTTGATTGTTGTGGTAAGTCCACGATCGCCACGGTCGCCTTTGTCACCCTTAATAATGAAAAATAGGATAAAGAAAAAAAGATAGTAAAACAAATAAAAAACAAGTCAATACCTTTTTGAAGGATTATTTAAACAAAAGGATATGTTGAGAGTTAAACAAAAGCACACATGCACACATATATACTCATAAGGACATACATATGTAAACAGAGAGAAAGTGTGTAAATACTTAATTATTGAAAAGAAAGGACACAATAAAGGGCCTGTAAGGCATTTCCTTTTGTTGTGTGAAAAGAAAAACAAAAGCGGTAAAAACAGAAAATGAATGTCCTTTTTTTTAAAAAGGAAATAAAAGAAAACACAAAAAACAATAGGAATACATGAGTACGAGTAGTTTGTCATAATGTTTATTTAAGATTTCATTCAACAGACAAAAGGACATTTCATATTATTTGTGTGAGTGTGTGTGCATTTTTTGGGATTTTGTAAATATTTTTTTGCTTTAGTTTTCCTTTCATTTTTTTTTTTTTTTTTTTGTTATGCTGACCGCTGTCTCTTGTAAGAAACATGTCATATTAAAAAAGAGTTACAATTGTTTTGTTTATTCTTGCTTTTTTTGGATTCATTTTATTTAGTTTTTGTTAAAAGATGTTCTTTTTCTTAAAAATATGTTTATTTAAAAGTAAAAAATTTACCTTTAAACCAGCTGGCCCTGGCGCACCCGGTGGTCCCATTGGGCCAGGTTCTCCTGCAGGTCCTGCTGGACCTGGTGGTCCTGTTTCTCCAGGTGGACCTCTCTCGCCATTTGTGCCAGGCTCACCCATTTCGCCGGGTGGTCCCGGTGGTCCTGGAGGTCCAGGCTCACCCGATTCGCCCTGTTTTAATAATAACAAAAATAGTTTTAAAAATCTTTACAAAAAATTATGCAAAGTATTTAATAAAATTCTTTTTTATTTTTATTTTTATTTCGGAAACAAACATGCTTTCAAACTACACCTAAACTCTTACCTTTAATTGTATTACAGTCGCCGTTGATATATTAACACCGGCTTCTTGTAAACCCTTTTCCGTTTTTGTTTAATAATTTTTATTTTTTATATTATGGGTTAAATTAAATATTTTTATATTATTGTTAAAAAAGAAAGCCACCAATATTGCAATTAAAACATTTCAACATAAAAATATAAGAAAAAGAATAAAAAGTTAAAGTAAATTAGAAAAAAATTCTTAACTAAAGAAATTGTTAAAAAATTATAAAATTATATGAAAAAGGTCAAAGGTCAAAGCAATGAAATATATTTTCAGCTAAATTATTCAAATTTTAGTAAAGTTAAGTTTGAATTTTGAAATATTACGTTTTAATCTAATTGTCTCAACGTAAAAATCCAAACACTATCCAAATATCAAACACTAAGGTCAAGGTTATAATAGAAGTTACATACGTCATTTAAAAATTTTATTAAAAAATGGCATAACATTAAACCATATAATGGGTATCCACTGTACATCAAAGTTTCCTAGCCACTTTCTATTATTATATATGACTTCAACGATCCACAAGTGAGAGGGCCATAACAAATTTCTTAAAGATGCGCCTTTTTAAAACAAATCTTTAAGCTGGCTTGTAGCCATCCTATGGGAAGCAAGTTCATTTCTTTTCCAGGTTTGTGCAAGTCTCCGATTCATCAGCTTCTTTGTAGGTTTTATTCTATTGTCACATTTGTTATGTTTTTTCACGGTGTGCCCAATCCATTTCTATTTCTTTCTCATATATATACTCGTACCTATATATTAATTCCCATAACGTTCCTTGAAGGAACACGGCGACTTCTCTCAGTTAATGAGCTGCACCCGATTCTGTTTTCAGACTCATTGAAAAAGACCTACAGTTTAACACCGGCTTCGAACGTCAAATACATTAGAGAAGTTTGCAGTAGTAGTAATATCCTTACCAGGTACAAGTTAATGTTATGTGATAACACCGCTGTTGAAAAAAATTTTTCTGTTTTCAGATGGTCTGGCCTAGTATTGAACCGAAGACCTTCTGGTTGGTAGGTTGTGTTTTACCTATCATACCACAGCGACACATTTCCTTCTCATACTCCCCGTTATTATTGTAACTTGGTATAGTCTTTTCAGCACATTGATGACATTTTTAACTTCTGCACTCCACTGTTACAACCGTGCAAAAGTGTACGCTTAATACACGTGCTTTCCATGGCGTGTGCTATCAGCAGACGGTTCCTGGGTTCGATGACCACTTTAGTCTGTGGTTACCACGTCGAACATATGTGTTTAGTTATCCTGTTTGTAATAGTCATAGTATTGGGTGTTCGGTTAGGTTCTCAGTAAGAAACTATGACACTCAAGAGACTTAATTAACGTTGAAAAAAGAGACCGCCGGACATAGCAGGCTAATAAAAGCATAACAAAAACAACAACTAGCACCATAATATTTAATCATACAATCGAGTGTGTTTCTACTTAAAAATCTTTACCGAACAACAAACCAGACACAGTGTGTCAGGAAAACGATTAAGCTGCAGTGATTACTTGCATCATCATTATCAATAGTATGCCAGTATACTGAGATGAGATAATAAGCAAATAATACACTAAAGCCTGGGCCTCCCTAGCAATTAAAAACCTTTTTTTTTGTAGTTGATTCGAACTTAGAACCCATGTTATATGCGATAAAAAATCCAAGCCGATCCGATATACATTTTCTAAACGTAACGAATTTAGTAATATCGCTTTTATTTAACTCACAGACAATATTTTGAAACAAACATGGGTAATGCATATCAACTGCGAATGTCATAGGAAGATCAAGAAATACTATCCCTGGGGAAAACGGAAGAAATGAACGCACTCAGTAGAGAAAGTCAAATAGTATAGGGTCCGCCAAACAAATTTCTTTTTTCTAAATGCTATAAAAAAAAACTACTGAATATTTTCTCAAACTTCTTTTTTATTTGAAAGTACAATCCTTCCGGTTAATAATGGAAAACAATTTCATTCAAATGGCTGCCTCGGCTGGCCATGCAGTAGCCTACATGATCGGGCCAATTTTTAAGCACATTATCGATTGTGTGCAGGTATATTTCACCAATGGCTTCACGAATACTGTCCTTTAAAGCGTCAATTGTCTCTGGCTTATTGGCGTAACACTTATCTTTGACCGCACCCCACAAATAACAGTCCAACGGTGTCAAATTGCAGCTCCGAGGTGGCCAAATGTCATCAGCTCTGCGGCTTATAACGGGATCTTCAAAAACAAGGCGCAAAAGATCGAGTGTAGCTTCTGCTGTGTAGCACGTAGCGCCGTCCTGTTGAAACCAATAATAATATCCTCCTCTTCAATTTTTGTGAACAGAAATTCATTTAACATGGCCCGATAACGATCGCCATTGACTGTAACGGCCACTCCTTGCTCATTTTCGAAGAAAAATGGCCCAATGCCTCTGGACCAAAATCCGCACCAAACTGTGACTCGTCTTGGGTGTATCGGCATTTCAATGTATGCGTGCGCGTTTTCTGTGCCCCAAATGCGACAATTTTGCTTGTTTACATACCCGCCAAGACCAAAATGAGCTTCATCTGAAAAGCTGATTTTTGATTCTGCAACATTACCACGATTTTCAAAGTAATGTCGCAATATTTCCCAGTGTTGTATACACAAACATATACGTTCAGCGGAAGGATAAAACTAATTATCTGTCAAATCAGACATGAGCTAAGTGTTACCATTCACGAAATAATCACTAGTTGAAAAAAACGTTAGATGGCGGACCCTTTAGTATGTAATATGCTATCAGCAGACGGGTTCTGGCTTCGATGCCCACTAGAGACTCTGGTTACCACACCAAACATATGGTCTAAGTTACCCAGGTTGTAAGTTAAAATATTAAGCGTTCGAACAAGTTCGGTTACGAATTGTAGGTAGATGACTCTAAAGGGTAATATCTCGGGTGATAGTATTCTTTGAAAAGTTATCTAGGCTTAAAAATCAGTACTTTTCTATTACAGAAAATGTAAGAATGTGTCGCAGACGACTGAAAAAATTTGTAAAACTTACGGAGACGCACTAGAAAAACAGCAACAAAATGGTTTTCTCTTTTGGATAATATTGATGTTAAAGAAAAAATTCGATGAGTTCATGGAAAAAATTGAGCAGCTTGGTCATGGCTAGGGAACTAGGCAGTAATAAAACCATTTAAAGAAAGCTGGATGCACAAAAAAGTTGGAATGCATGATCTTTTGCGTACCATGTTGTTGTACTTGATCTATTTGTCATCGCCCGTAATCATTCGCTTTGAAAATGGTTCGATTTTGTTTCGTTTTAGCAGTGGATTGCAAGTGATAAGTCGGTTCATTAAATTGTTCACTGCTAATTCATTTTTGACGCTGTGGTATGGTGGAAAAAACACCCGGCTACCAACCACTGGTTCAATTCCAGGTCAGACCTTCTGACAATTCTCAAGAGTGGTATGGTCTCATAACATTGCTAGGGACTGGTTTTATGGTTTGGTTTATGCTATGAAAAACTACTCTAATTAATCTGCCATTCAGAGCCAGCGTTAAATTGTAAACCACTTTCAATGAGTCTAAGCATGGAATCGTGTAAAGCCCCTTGTTCCACTTGGAATGTTGCGAGAATTATGAGTGTATTTATATATATTCTCTTATTTACCCATTTTCATCAGATGCAGTGTTCCGCTAAAAAATGTTCAATTTTGTTGTCAAGGTTCAGACGGTCAATCATTATTTTTTTGTCAAAGTGTATGTAGCACCCAATCATCGTGCTACTTTTCATAGTCAGTTGATTGATAAATTAGGCACATTCATTTAGTCGATAACTTCTACAATTTTACTTGAATTAAGTCGATCCGATATTTCTATGTACAACTCATAGGTACATATACCAAAAGCTGTTGCTTAATAATCCGTTTGTTGCAGAAATATGCACACTATCATTGTCGATAAATGCTTGACAACTTGGTATCCAAATGTTTATTCTCATGCAATTACTATATAAAAGGCAACTGAAACCTAAATTTCCTCTTTGTGTCATTAGAAAAAAAATTAACAGTATTTCTACCTTTTGAAAACTAATAACTATATAAACCATGTATTTGTTAATTTCTTTTGAAATTTTTGTTATAAAATTTTCTAAAATCACCCTCGTATTTTTGTAATTTTTATTATTCGCTTCTAAACATTTTTCATTTAATTCCAATTATTTATTTATTGTTCTAGGAAATAAGACTAAAAAATATTTACATTTTTATGTTTATACATAATATGTTTCCTAATAAATAATAAAAATGTGGAACATTTTTTTTATATTCTTGTTAATATTTGTTTCACATTTTATGATCGAGAGAATAAAACAAAAGTGAATATAAAAAATTGCTGTTTTGCGCCATAATTTCTTGACCACAAAATTACTTTGTTTACACACAGTTGTCTCGGAACAACAAACAAAGTAATAAATTTTTTAGTACATAATCGAATCGGGTGTTTTTTTGTAAGTTCATAACTTTTAGTTGGCAACGCTGCTTTATTTGACAACCGATTTAACAGCTGATAGTTGCTTTTTGTTTAGTTTAGTTTAACATTAACGCTGAAGTACAAACAGATATTGATATTGAATTTGCATTTAAAATTTGGTTCTTCGATGAAGACCATTTTGATTGAATGGGTACGTAAATAGGCAGAATTGTCGCTACGTGTTGGCGGAGTCAGTGGTCCATATGTCTTCAAATACGAAGATGTACAGAGTGTTACAGCCAATGATGAACGGTATAGAGACATGATTAGACATATTCTCGTACCATGCGTTGAACAATTGATTAAGGTTCGGTTAGGTTAGATTAGAAGGGTCCGCCGTACAAACGTCCATTACACTTAGGCTCGACAGAGGCCATTGTGATACCTTTGAATTCCCTCCGACAGCCTGATCAGTTATCCGATCAGTTCGCCTCCTCAATAAACTTGCGTATCCCTTAAGTCCAGCCAACGACGGGTATTCCAAGAGAAAATATTCCGTATTCTCCTTCTCTAAATAGCACCTACATAGCACAGACTTCCTTTGGCCAGCCTAAGAGCGTGTCTTCCCACTAAGCTGTGACCCGTAAGTCTCCTATTACCGCAGATATCCTGCCTCTTATTGTCCACCCTTGACAGAGGGTTCTGGTCTGTCTACAAGTTGTTGCCTGTCTTCACTTGTCATTAAATACTCCATCGGCCCTACAGTAGACGGTAGGTAGAGAACGGTATATCAAATATCTCTGCTGCCGAAATAATGCCAGGCAGAGTGCCCTGTCTAGTCAGCTCATTCGCTACACAGTTGCCCGCAATATCAGTATGACCCGATACCCAAATAAGATTGATATCAAAGCAATTAGCCATCACTCCTAGATATGAGTGACATTTACTCACCGTCAGAGGCTTACTATACATAGCCCCTAGGGATTTAATAGCAGATTGACTGTCCGTATAAATGCATATCTTCCCGACCGTCGTTACTCTATCCCTTAATAGGTCAGCAACCTCACAATTAGCGGCCACCTGAAATACACTGCAGTGATCCGGCAGCCTGTATGACCTATTGACATTAAGATCATGAGAATGAACGCCATAACCTACTCAACTATCCATGAAGTCCGTGAAGAAGCGTTTCCAGGTATTCCTACAATTGATTTACTTAAGAAAACTTTTCATTAAAGGTTTTACGTAATGATACGAGATCTTGTAATGATACGAGATCCCATTGTATTATTTCCTTTGGGATTGTCTACGTTGGTAAGCCAGAGGCAATTGAACACGTGGAAACCAATATTCGAAGAGCTAATAGCGAAATACGGTCGCATAAGCTCTGAAAAGTTTATGAAAATTGGTGATGCAGATTGCGCCGTGGCGGCCACATGGCCGAAATCATATTTAAACATTAATGTCATCAAATTTTCTATACAACAAAGCCGGTTTCACAACTCTCATATGGGTTTAGCGACACAGCGATATCGTATGGAATTGTGTTGTTGATGAGCTGGCTATGGCGTGAGTGCACGTGCGGTATCGCCAGGCTCTGCTGGAATGACCTCGTTAAAAAAAAACACTAAATGTCTTTTCCCGTTAGGTCATTCATCACACAAATTCGACCTCATGGGCCTGATTGAGATGCATTCCGATAGACTCGGCATCCATTCGCATGATTTTTGCAAGAGTTATGGTTCTGAAGAGGTGGAGGAGACTGTCTTTCTTATCATATGTCGGTGTGCAGTCCTTACTCAGACTACGGAAATTTTTAGCCTCCTATTTCTTGTCATCTTTGACTGAACCTTCCAAAATGAAGGTCACCGCAATTGCGACATTTATTTTCGATTCAAAATGGTTTCCTATGGAGATTGTTTGATCCACGGGTTAGTTTCTACGCCTGTGGTGTTACAATGGGCCAAATTTCTGACCTCTATACCTACTCTAAACAAATCTAAGCCCGTTTCATTGAAATTAAAATTATATTTCTTTGTTTTATTATGATTTTAACTTAAGTAACTGTCAAAGAAAAAGGAAAAAAAAACACCCGATATAAAAAACAACTAACATCTGTTGTACAAAATTACAAAAGAAAAAATTGTGAAAAAAAAATTTGTTAAGCCACGAGACGAAAAGCAATCAAAAATTATTAAAAACAAAAAAATTTTCATTATCTTTCAAAAACAAAGTAAGTACTGGAGGCATAGAAAGACAATACGATTTCTTAGAAACCCGTAATAAATATTTCATTTCCTTAAGAAATTTTTGAAAAGAATACCTTAATACTTTGTTGCCCCTATCACCTCATATTCAATTACCCTAGAGTGTTATTGTTCCGTTAAAAACTTGATAATTTACAGGCTTTTAAGTAAAACCATAAAAGAAAATTACTTAAAAACTTTCTTTTAAAATACTTTTAATTCTCAAACAAAAGTAAATGAAAGAAAATGAAATGAAAATCACATTAAATATACATTAAATATAACAAACTTGTTCATATAAATTACAAAATAGGCCATAAATAGCAACGAAAAAAAGACTTAAAATTGTGCTTATTAATAAACAACAACAACAGCAACAATAGGCAATAAATAATTTTTAGCCAACGACAACAAACTTTGCTTACCTTGACCTCAAATTACTTTAAAAGAAAATAAAAACAAAAAATAAACTTCAACTCATTAAGCACATCTATGTACTACTACTACTCTTTACTTGAAAATCAATTAAAAGCCAAAATGTGACTACTTCTACAAACAACAATAAAAAGGAATTCAAATTTTGTTTTCTAAATACCTTGACCGCAACAATTTCGGCATAACCTAAAGTGCCGCCATGTAATGTCGTTACTGATCTTTTCAAACCCTATGCAAGAGAAGGGAAAGAAATTTGTAAATTTTGTTTTAAGCAGATTATAAAAAACTTGCAGACATTAGTCTTGTTTTAGTTTAAAATTTTTAAAAATTAATTACCTTGACAGTTTGGAAAACATCTATACCGGGATGACCAACATCACCTTTGGAACCCTTATCACCGGGCCGCCCAGGAGCACCTTTCTCACCATTGATGCCATTAATGCCCTGAAAATATTTTATTAATGAAAGAAATTGCTTTAAGATATTTTTAATCCTAAGAAACTTACTGGATCGCCTTTTTCACCAGGATCACCTTTTTTACCGCGTTTCCCCCGTTTGCCTGGTGGACCAGGAGGTCCCGGAGGGCCTAAAATAAAAGAAAGACGATGAGAATTTTACGAATATGCTAAAACAATAATAAAGCTATCCTGTATAGAAGAAAAATTTAGGAATCGAACTTAAAACCTATTTTTTAACACATTTTAAAAATAAGACCCGACATTCCATGTCTCATTTATAGACTCTCTTGATTTTGTAAAAAAAAGGAACTAGAAACCTGAAAATTTTAGGTGATTAGTAAACTACATATATGAAAAATTTTAGAATACAAGCGGTTTAGACAAATAATGTCTAAAAATATGTCACCCTATAAATAACAACACATTTTGAAACATAACTCCGCTTATCTCGTCCATGCAGCTCCGAATTTTATCTTTTAGAGTGTTAACTGTTTGTTTCAAAACTTTTTGTCTGGAGGCATAATTGAACCATACTTTTTTAAAAATGATGCTGGTCAAGCAGTGTCTATTACTGGTGCTTCCCAGAATCATCATTTTAGTGTAGCTCTCCGCAATGTGAGTGTAGTGTAGTGGTGAAGATTGTTGTCAATTTTCTCCTGTAGGTGGCGCTCTCCTAATAACACTGGTCTACGGCAAAAAAAGCCTTTAAATAAAACTATATGGAATATAATGATTTTGATGCGCTGAATTCAAATCCGTTTTCAGTTTTTTCATCGGTCTCAAATTTTTTTTTATGGGCCTTGCAAATTTTTTACCCAAAATATGTCAATATATCTCATCATTTTAATTTTTTTTTGTTTTTTGTAGATCAGTGCACTTCGTATGATATTTGTTAGAAGGAAGGGAATATGTCAGAAGGGCTTTCTTTGGATAGATTTGTTTGGAGAGTGGATGAACTCTTTTAATTAAGCACTTGAAAACCGCAGTGGGGATTCGAACCAGGACCGGCACTTTGCTTTGACTTAAATTTTTTATTGTGGATCCATTTTAGTTCCCTTTTCCATAAGTTTCAGAGCGGAATCAATTATTCTTTGTAATTAAAATTCTTATTCTTTAGCTTCATATTTTCTTGAGGCACAAAAAAAATCAACTTATTCGCTGAAGAAATTTTCGAATGTTGGCCGCGACTGCGCTTAAGGTAGCTAGCTGATTAGAATGCCTAAATTTGCGATAACATTATCGAAAAAACTATTGACTTTAGATATGATAGCTCCTCATTAAATTAATTTTTTATTAAATGTAATATTCTTGAGTTTAACTTATATGATAATTATTGACTAATTTTAACCGAATTTTTTCAAATTTGGCACAATTAAAAAAGAAAAAATCAAGCTATGGATTGATGTTTAAGGAAACTAGTTGTTAAAATAGATTATCTGAGCTTAAGATGGCTAATTGTACGAAATAACTTATAATCGGAATTTATTTAAAAAGTCCACGGAAAGAATTAATTCTTTTACTTGCTATCATAAGCTTTGCCACTCTTAAATTCTTAAGGTCTCCTTGAGCAAAATCTTTTAATCACAGTTATGTGCGCAAGTTTCTAAAGGACTTTAGACAGCAACAATCTTAAATCCTAATAAAGTGCTCATCAATACAAAACAGTCAAAAATCCTAAAGCTTTATATTTCAAAACGGGCAACGAGCTAACGCAAAAAAAAAGACGAAAAAAAAACATCGAAATAAAGGAAAAGCCAAGAAAAGTTTGTAAAGTTTCTTGTAAAGTTGTTTGCAAAAAAACATAAACATCTGTTGGAGTGAATATATTTTGTTTTTTTCTTATCTTCATTTCCACTTTTGCTGTATGATTTTCTTAACTGGCAAGTAAAAGAAAAACTTGTATAAAAACTTAAAATAACAAGACATTCTTACTTTTACTGTCAGCATGAAAGGCAAAAAATTAAAAAAAAAAATATCCGAAACAGGAAAAAGCTAAACAAACGCAAAAGTTCAATTGCCATTGTGGCACGTTCTAAAAACGTGTTGATGCGTAACCAAAGAACTGAAGCTATTTATGGGTTGCCACCAACAAAATAATAAATAAAAAAAATAAAACCAAATTCTCTTATACACACACACACACACACACACACATACGTACACAGCCTTTACATACTAACATCCTCTTTAGATAGTAAAAAAGTTAAATAAATAGACAAGGACTTCTGCTATTACACTACTGCTGCCATAAAGATCAAGTTACTGTAGGAGCCATGTTACAACAACGACAGGAAACTGAAGTAGCAGTAGCAGCTGTAGCAGCAGCTGCAGTATTAGAACATGATAAACTCTAACCAAAGTAGTAAAAGGGCAACTGTGCAGAGCCAAATAAGAAAATGAAAAACAACGACAAACAACACACAAAAACCGCGTCGTCATCATCAAGTACCACAGAAACTTGACACAATTTTTGTGATTCTCAAAGCCAACAACATTATAAAATCCTTTGAAAGTTATGGACGAAATTGACTGACTGACTGACGATGATGAAAAGAAAACGGAAGGATACTTGGTAAAACTTTAGCTGAGAACGAGCAGCAGCACTTCTTGTCTATTCAGCTTGATTTTGTTTCACAAACATTTCTAAAGCATTTTGATTTGAGTGCAAATACTCGTATTTTCAAAGCTTACAATGTAACGAAATCTTTGGCGGCTTTTTGTTTACAATTTTAAAAGCAAAATTTGAGAAATTTATTTTCGATAGATTAATATTGGGTGCCCGGTTAAGTTAGGTTACAAATTTGGCCAAATAAAACATTTTTTTTTCGTTTATCGAACCAAATATTTGCCGTTATGATCGGAAACTTCTTGCCATTTTTGGGGTTAAGTCATTATTCCATCATGTGGAGAGCATCTGGGTTTTCTGAGCGAAAAAATCCAACCCACAGGGTTTTATGTGGTTTTATAACTGCTTTCAAATTTCGTTTAAGTAGACAATATTTTTTGTTTGTTCGTAAAAGTGAAATTTTGCACTCATGGTGGTGGATCAAGGCGGCATTGTATACTATGGGTTCTGAAAACTGCTGCTAATGAGAGCAGACTGTAATGACTTTGTTTGAACCGTGCATTATGAGAAAAACGGCTGAAATATAAAGAAAAACATGATTATGTTGTTGTTTTAGATAACAACGCTCGGCCTCAAGTCGTAAAAGTACTAAAAAGATTATTAGAAACGATCAAATGCCGCATCCGCTGTATTCTTCAAGCATTGCTCCTTCTGACTATAGGATGTTTCGTCGTATATAATACTTTTTGGGCATGTCGCGGAGTAACTTCTTTAAAAGCGGCTTCAAAGTTGGATCGCCTTAAAAGACGAGAAGTATTGCTAGAACGGTTTGATAAATTTTTATTGTTTTATTTTTTATCGTTCCCATTAAGCAGTGAATGGCAAATAAAAATTTGCTCCTTTTATTTTTTCACTGTTAACTAATGTGGCATGGAGCTTCTTTGCATATCCATCTTTCTTTAAATGTTTGATGACTGTTTAGCGATGAGTGCTTGTTCCCTAGCAACCTCCATGCTGCTTAATTCTTTCTCAATTTTTTCCATAATTTCATTGACTTTTTTAGTGGTTGGTCGATCAGAGAGTGGTGCATATTTAACGAACAAACCATTTAGTATCGGCTCCGGAAACTCTCCGCATTTTGTTCAGCAGCCTATTACGCATTCTTACCTTCCTTATAACAGAAAAGCCAAATATGATGCTTATGTTCTAAATTTTTATGAATTTTTAAACGTAGATAACTTTTTACAAAATACTGCGATTTGCTTAATGTCATCGAACAAAGTGAAACTTAAACTGTCACATTTTACATAAGGTACAGTGTTGCCAGATATATCACAATTTTTAGAGCCATCGAACTTTTTCGAATATCAATATTCCTCTTGTTTCTACAAAGGGGGCCTTAGCGGATAAAATCTATTTTTGTTTACCCACTACCACGATAAATACTTTGATACGCTAGGAAATGTGTCGAGACGTCGACACACATATTAAATAGCTGTCGACGACCAAATTAAATAACAATCAATATGAAAATAGGCATCAATAGCGTACGCCTAATTACGTCACCGTGTAGAATATGACAGTCAGCGTTCTCTTACAAGGCTTGCTTAATGCTTATAAGTCATTCCGATATTCCTTTACCCCAAAGTCCGCTCCAAATTGCAGAGTGATGTTCCGTGTCATACCCACGTGCTCTGTATCAAAACAATTCTGGCTCCTAAAAACTAATTATTCCTGGGCCTTGGGTATCCGGTGCGAATGCTAGGAGACTGGGTTTATTGTTTAATGATTACTGTAGAAGCTCTCAGGATGAAAAAGAGGAAAGTTTGTCGAACATTTCCTATGTCAGTGTCCGAATCTTTCGGATATTAATACTCTTTGGAGGTGTGTTTCTGCATACCATATCGGTCCGTACTGATGTAAAATCAACGGGATTTCTTCCTTTTTGTATGCGTCTGGTTGGTTCGGGGCCGGGACGCGGATGTAGGTACGCTTGGCCGCTAACTTCCATGGGTATCACAATGGGATCAGTATTGGATGCAAGTGAGCGGAATCAGTATCTGGCTACCCGTTAAAAATAACGAACTACCGTGTCAAAAATCTTATCGAAGTCGAAGGTAAAGTGGGCAGCGCCGCTTAAACGACTCTTTCGTTATTATTTTGAGCCTATCGACGTGGTCCAGGCTAGATTTACTGCAGTGATAGGCAAAAACCAGTGTATGTTAAATTTGTAGTAATTTGAAAGTCTGTCACTTATTGCAAGAAAAAATTGCATTTTATTCTTAAAAATGCTGCGTGAAATGCCTGTCACACTTTTTAAGCTCAATATTTTAAAGGAAAGAAAGGTATAACAAAAAAAAGGAAAAAAATATTAAAAACAACAACAAAACAACCAACTAAAAATAACCGAAAACAACATAAAACGCTTGAGAAAAATATCAAATTAAGAAAAAATAAAATGTATAATAATTTCGGCAATTAAAAATTTTTTCTTGCACTGTATGAGTACATACGTGTGACAGCAAACGAAAAAATTTGCTCAGAGTAATGTTATGCCGGACTCTGACTTATTGGAACGGAAACCGATATGTTCTTCATATATGTTATTGAACAGTACATCTAGCAGTCGTTTGTTTATAAAATTAGCTAACACCATACTAAGAAGGCGTATTGTAGTGTTTAGAGCGCAAGCAAACAATACCGCACTCAGTACAATAATAAATTTAATTGCGGTTTCAAGTGTTTAATGAAGGATTTCAACCTCCTTCCAGGCAAATTCATTTAAAGAAACCCACATGACCTTCAAGCTTACCTCTGGCGATGATGACAAACATCAGATGAATGATCAGGGGAAAACGCCATAAGGGTGAGAGAGACAAAATCATTACAGTTTGTGTGGTATTCAGCAGTTTCTCACAGTGGTCTACCAAGATATCCACCCGTTCTGTTAACGACGTAACGATCTCACCAAATCTGTTTTTAAGTGGCTGACGTATGTTGAATGAAAATTTACTTTTTTAAATTAAGGTGATACAAATTAGCAACTTGTGGTTCAAACTGAATGGTGTTACGTGTCATACAACTCAAGTAAACATCGAGTTATTAGAGCGTCATTATTTCGTGAGCAATTTGAACTCAAAACAATTTGTGTTATTAATAAAATGAAAACCATCTAATAGCTAATTAATTAATTTATTTCAGATTAATGGAGTTTTCTTTTCGGACAACAAATGCTGCACTTCGTATGTTTTTTGCCATAATACGTTGTCAAAAATTAAGAAACATCAACGATTTTTAAAGACAATATTTGTAGAGCTAAACGCAGCACACTTTCATTATAATAAATTTAAAAAAAATAGCATAAAAAGAGGAAGAGCAACAAAGTGCAACATTTTTTTTCCAGAAAAGAAAGCGCCATAAAATTCAAACGCCCTTAAATTAATACTTATATACCTCGAACGATTTCAAGTCATAAATTTCATCTAAAAAAATCTGAATTTTCCAAAAACATTGCAGTGGCCCGAAAGAGATTCATTTTATTAATTTTGTTGCTGCTATTAATGAAGAAGATAACTTTGAAGATTACTAATGGAACTGGTGTTGTTTGTGCACTGTGTGATGATGTTTGTGCACAATAATGGTAATTGAACGTTTTGTGTATTTATTCTCTATATACAAACACTTATACTTCATTCTTATACTCAATTCTTATACTTTATTTATTTATGTATAAATATAAATTATAATAAAGGCTTTGTGTGTACAGAAATAGATAGTAGTGCCTGTGTGTACTTACATACACTGCAAGAAATTATTGTTGGAGGCAATTTGTAGGAAATGAATTATTAGTGGGATTTGATTAGAAACATATATTATATTTTTGATTTTAATTCACGTTTAGCTAGTGCCCAAATAGTACAATTGGATTAATGAATACCTATTTGCATAGCGGAGTAAATTTGTGCTCGCACAAGAATTTTGCTGTATGTACTGGCATCTATTACTAAACGAGTACTATCAGGCAATTGTTGTCTTAAAGCTAAAGTACAAAAGCTTTATCTGCTTAAAGGTTTATTATATACATACTCATGTTTAGTATGTATTGCTACTGTACAAATATATTTATGTGTATTTGTGTATTTTTAAGTTATAATATATGGCATCACATAATAATCTCTTTATATTTTATAACTTTCATGTTCATGTGTTCATCTACTCTCGTATTTGTATACAAATTATGCAGAAAAAAATATTTTAAAAAAACAAAAACAAGACATCTAGACTAAATTATGGCATATTATAGTCGGGACAGACAGACAGACATGCATCTCTTCAAGGAATATAAATTGCTTGACTGGTATTTATGAGAACAGAGTCAGACAAACAAACAAACAGTCTTTATAACTTCTTTACTGCGTTTAAGGTTTTGTAATTTTAAATATTTTTTATAAATTATGCCATTTTTACAAGAAAGAGCGTAAGAGAATTTAAAACGATTTAGATTTAGAACCTGCTTTGAATTTTGAATCAAAATGATTAAGTGTTTGTTAGTGAGAAATCTTAATTCAAGTGATTTAAGTTTGTGGATTTATGATGGCAATGAACATATTACATACAGATATATAAAGACAACATTTTTAGGGTTCTCCGTGGAAAACATAAATAAAAAAGACTGAAGAAAAGCTGATGAAGAGAAACTTGGAAAAACTCCATCGCTTATATCCAGCCAGCAATATTCAGGAACTGCGCAATTCTTTCTTACTTAGCCTGAAACAAAAATGAGTTCCAATCACTTCAATGTTTTGTATTGCTCGCTTAACTTCGAATACTAATTTTTGAAAGTCAGCTTCCATCGAAATTTTGGTCTTCCTGTTCTGCGCAGCTTAAGCACTCTACACATATGCACGACGTTGCCAATTCACCGTAGTCGTTAGACCTTAAAGCGCATAACTACATTAATTTCAGCGTACAACTCAAGCAGCTCATGATTTATTCGGTGTCTGTACTTACCGCCAACGCAGACGGGCCCATAAATTCAACGGAGTATTCTTCTCTCTAAAACATGTAGCACAGCTTCATCTGTTTGTGCAAGTAACAATGCTTCTGGGCCAGCACGGGTGTCATTGACTTGTAAACTATTATGTTTGTCTGCCTAGAGCGAGCCCTGCTTGTGCAGACCATAGTAGCATCTTTTAGCAAATATGATTACACGCTGCGACAAAAAAGAACGAAGTTGAAATACTTGTTAAATGATGCAACTTTTCTGATAAGCGCTATCAAGGAAAACAAGGATCTGTTTTTGAAATTTTGGAAACACCTGCAAAATTTCGAGTGAAGGGTAAATAACCGGTTTTATAAACCTTCATTCACTGGTAAGCTAATAACTTAGCTGAATAGTAACCGATTTTAAGTTCCTTTTCTCATTTGAAAAGAAGAGAAATAGACCTTTTATATATGGCATTTAAGTAGCCTTGAAAAAATCTGGGTCTATTTCGCAAGCAAACATATTTTTCACATTTTTTTTTAATTTTTAATTTTAAATACGTTTTTGCGTATTATTTTATATAGACCATTTCTTGCCCGAAATGTAACAAGTAGATTATCTCTCCCTTCTAAATTTCACTTTCCTTAGAAACTACTGTCATAAACATCGTCTGATCTTTTGCATTGAAGTAAGAAGTAGTGCGTTAAAGGTGGAATAAAGCAGTACCCCTTCAATCTTCAGAAAACCAAAGCAGAGTTAGATAACCACTCCCATTAATGCGGCTTAAGGCCCCTCTTCCCAACTCTGTAGTCCTCGGGTTGTCATCTCGAGGTTAGGGCCCGTATCGACGCGACGCTGTCAACAAAGATTCAGATGTCATTGCTGATGTTCGGTCTTATCACCTACTTTGCAGCCATTTGTACTGCATAAACTTCCGCTTGAAAGATATGCGCGTGTTTCGGAAATCTGTGGAACATGCTGACTTTATATATATTTTAGAACCGCGTATAAAAAAGGGATTTCCGCACTTTTGTTCGCATTGAACTTCTTGAGGGTATTCGAGAGCTGCCGCAATCTTTTATATTTCTAGTGAACTTACTTTTAATAATCCTTTAACGGTTCTGTATTAATGAACTGCTTTTGGGCTTTGGGCAAGTTTCGTCTATGAGTTTCTTCTAAACAATCGACAAAACCAAATACACCCCTGCACCATAAGTTTCAGCAATTTCAGCACCAGCACAAATAATGTCAAGTGTTCAGGAAGCCCAAAAATAGTCGTCATGCCATAAAATAGTGGATTAAAATCTATGGAACGTTGTTGTTAGTGAGTTAGCTGACATTGTAGACATCTAAACTGAGCAGCCATGTCATATTCATCATGATTATTTGGATATAAAAAAGGTTATGATCTCACTCAACCATAAGCGAACCATGTTAACACCTTAGTAGAATGTTTGGCGAATTTTTGTGTAATATTTTTAATTAAAAATGAGACTTAAATTCATCAAATCACATCAGATATCAAATAAGACTCAAGTTTTATTCGGAACACGCAGTGCCATTCATATCAGTCGCCTTAAAAAGTGTAAAACGTATATCGGGTGTCAGAGTAAGCCCTCCCTAGATAATCTCTAGGTCTGAATGTCTTGCTATCTCGTTTAGAGTCGCCCGACATTCACATATCAGTAGCGATCTCGAGTAGACACCGGAGAGCGTCCTGATCCCAGTCTGACTGTCCGTTTAGATCTGGATATCAGCATCGAATAACCTGTACTACATCAACCAGTCCGTTGCCCTCTTTAATGCCGAGACATTTGCCTGTAGTCCGGAATTCTAAAGCATACTCTCACCCCATATGTGGGAATGAAGACACTGCCCCCGTCTCCATCCGAGGATTTCGAGCCGCCCGTGCCGCCCAATTCCCAATTCTGATTATACATATCTTAAAAAATCAAACTGATATTAAAATTTTGTTTCAAAATCGAAATTCTCTTAAATTTATTGTAATTCTGTAATTATGTCAGTTAAAACATATCTAGGAAATTTAATCAATTTAGCTCAACGGGTCTAATGGGTTACAAAATCTAGTAAGAACAAAACAACCGATTAAAATCCACAGCGTAATTTATTCTAAATTACTAAACATTTGGACGATTCTCTCTTAAAATTGTTCATGGGGACTTATGTAATTCGGATCGTAATTTGGGGCTGAATTAAATTATGAATGAGAAAGCAATTTACAAAAAAAGGATGTTCTGTGGCACTCAGTGGTTCCTAAAAGTTAATATATTTAAAATTTCTTTATCGAATTTTGTTATCATAAGAGTCCTTTTAAATTTTTTCCCTTAATAACCTTAAATTGCTTTCCATTAAACAAATAACTCCTTTCTCTACTACTGTCACTACTACCACTACGAAGAAGAAAAATTGGTAAAAAAAAAATTCTTTGAAATTGAAAAATTATTTTCAATTTAAATGTTAATGAGGGTGGAGTGTTAAAATATTTAATTAAATTAGTGAATGACTTACCATATAAAAAGGAAGAAGAAGAAAATATAAAATACAACGAATTATTAAAGAAAAACTGATGCCAACAAGCAACTAACTTGTTGGCAGGATTTAAAAGCGACTAGAAAGGGAGAAAAAAAATATAAAAAAATTACGAGAGTAATAAGGCCTAAGGACTTAAATAACAACAAACACGATGACTTTGACTATGACTATTAACAGGGACTATAATGAATAATCAAATAACTTTTTCAAGAAAACATGAAAAAGTGGAATTACAGACAAAAAAGTAAAGGTTTTTTTCAGATGTTTAAGCAACTCAAGTATAGAAGAGCCAGAAAACAAAGTAGAAAGCCAGTTATTTTCATTCTACTCTACTACACTCAATAACTTGGCCAGTATAATTGTTGTAATTAAGTAATTTTGCCCTGGGTTACCTGCCAGCCTGCCCTTACAAAGGCTCCAAAATATTTAAAAAGTTTAGTGTGAAATGTGATGGGGGAGGAATGCAAGAGGAAGTACAATTTAAAATAATTTATTTTACTACACCTGACTAGCAACTCAACATAACTATTATTTTGAAAAACGTAATTTAAACCTTAACGTACACACAAGCTGCCCTTTAATGATGTGCTAAAAACGTTTATTTTATAACTTTTGAGCTCCCAAATACGAAATTTCTTTAATAGAAGAAAAATTGAACCAACTATGTATTTAGGTTGAAGGTGGTTCACTTATAGTAAAACATGTGACAGGAATTATTTAAGTTGGAATATAATAAAGTTTATGAAATAACGCTTTGAAGATTATGGAATTTTAATAAATTTATTAATGATACACTATGGAAGGCTTTAGCTAACAAGGGAGTGCCAGACAAGATAACGACAATAGTCAAGAATATGTACGAAGATAGTGAAATACGAGTACTTCATAATGGGATGACAGGCGAGACATTTATAACTAATGCTAGCGTGAGACAAGGATGCCCTTTATTGCCGCTTCTATTTGCAATTATCGCTGACGAGGTCGTGCTTGAGTTATGCAAGAAGAAGAGGGAAATTCATTGGGGTACCGGCTGTCACATAGGAAATTTTGATTATATAACATTTGCCACACATCACCTAGGATGAGCGACATGCAAGATAATATCAATTATCTTGTCGACTTGGCTAGGAACATGGTCCTGGAAGTTAACATGTATTAAGAGCAGGAATTCGGGTATTATTACCATTGAAAATCAACGCATATAATACGTTAGCAGCTTTTGTTGCCTGGACTGCATAATGTCGGCAAACGGTGGCATAGACGATGATATATCTAACAGACTCGGTAAGGCAAGGTCAGCCTTTGGACAACTACGAACCCTTGGCGAACAAATGAGATATCGAGTAAAACTGTAATGCGAATTTTCAATGCATGAGTCACTATGGGTGTGTGACCTGGCTAATATCGAACGTACCTACCGAAAGCTACAGGTCTTTGTTAATAAATGCCTGTAAAATATTCTGAATTATTTTTGGCCGCGAACCATCAGCAACGCTAACTTATGGAAACTAGATTATGAAGAACCAATTAAAATTTGCTATCAGAATAAATTAAGATGGAAAAGATCACCTTGCATCACTTCGCTCCATGACGTCCACATAAGGGTCCTGTACGACCGACGCAAGAGTTTTACACTCGCTTATATCTATGATCGAAAATGCCTTCTCTGTTAGGGAAACAGCACTGTTGATGTTGAAATGGCTTCTGATAACACTGACGATCACTCAATCGAAAAAGCTATGGCGATACGGAAGATCGAATTGTGTACTATCGCCTGGATTCGAGGCATGCTGATTAGTGAGAGATCACCTCCACGCTGGATACTCAGCCGGTCTCGATTAAGGCAAGGGAGAGTTATCTCTCCGTTTCTTTGGTCCCTAGTTGTGAACGATCTTTAACCCAAACGACGCAAGTGTAGCTATGATACTATAGAATACGCCATACGCAGATGACCTAGCTGTCATCGTTGTTGGTAAGTACGATGATATGTTGTCGAATATCTTGCAACCTTTTTCTAACCTCATATCTGTCAATCAATCCGAGTAAAACAAGAATTGTTCCATTCACTAGATTTAAATTGAGCGTAGTGCCTACTTCACTGAAGGAAGGGTAAAATATTTGGGGGTTATCCTCGACAAGAGAACCAACTGGAATGGGCACCGAAATGCCGTTCTTGGTAAGGCTACTAGAGCAAAGTGTGCTTATTGGCAGGACGTGGGGTCTTTGCTCTATCATTTATTGGATGTAAACCATGATTGTTAGAACTGTCGTTATGGTTTATCCGCGAACAGTTTGGCCAAGTCACTTGCGGACACCTAAACAAATGGGGGTGATTTATTAGTTGGAGCGCATGCGTACAACACAAGCGACCCAGGTTCGAATCCCCAGCAGAAGACATGACGAAAAAAATTTAATTGTGGTTTCGAGTGTTTAATATAGAGACTTCAACTTCTTTCCAGACAAATCCCCTTCCCATAGCTCTTCTAGCTTACCTCTGGCAATGATGACAAGCAGTCAGACGAATAATCAGGAGTAAATGCCATCTACTGGGAAAGAATTACAATGTTAACTATGTAAAGATTATTACCACCACTTAGCAAAGATCTTAACCACTACACAAACATACAGAAACGATCTACAGTAGATTAATCATCTACTTAGCTTAAAAATCAACTTGATTACTGAAACCGAAACAAAACAATGAAAGCTTTGTGGAAAGCCAATATTCATCCTAGAGGAATGACGGAGAATAAAAAACAATAGATGATATTCAGATGCAACGCAAACATTGGACTATACGACAGTTACTATTTAGCAAGTTAATAACAATGCGTGAAATTTTATGTTTATTTTTTCGACAGCAAAAAATACTCAAGTGCATTGTTCAAATTATAACAAAAAAAAAAAAGTGAAACGTTAGAGTCTATTCTGAAAATTCAAAAGTTCTCCTTTTTTCTTGCAGTTTCTAGCAATATTTTTAATTCTACGTAAATTCCATAGTTGGTGCCATTTAAACAAATTTTACTAGAAACAAATTCATTTATGTTCCCACATTTTATTTTTCCCACATTAACTTCCATCTAATGTAGCATTTGAATATGCTTGTGTGTAAACCTGTAGGAAATATTTAATTAAAAAAATTAAAATAAAACACAACTACATTATATTTTAAATCAAAATTGTAGATTTTTGTGCACCCTTCAAATCTAAACACGCACAGGAAAAGAGGGAAATTCCCACTAAAAGCAGAGTAGCCAAGTAAAAAAATATCATTTAAATAAACTTCCATTAAAATTAATGAAAAACGGAAAAGAGACTTAAAAAAACTTAAAACTGAAAGTGGAAACAAATTGTGAGTTTAAACGAAGCGCTTAACAAAACAATAGAGTTGAATATGAAATTTAAAAAAAGGTTGAAAATACAAAACACATGCAACGTAAAGTGTAAAATATAGCACCCGTTTGGAAATGCTCTCATAGCAAACCAGACACAGACAGGCATTTACTCTACCGCATAAATTTGAGAAGAAAATAAAAGCGTAGAAATTCTGATATTGAAACTTATGTGGTATTTTAAAATATGATGATGCCTTAATAGGTAAATGTAATTTATCCGAAATACTGGAAAACTGTTTAAAGTACTTAAAAAAAGTACCAATCTTCACTGTCATGTCATGCATTTATTTTTTAAAGTATCGAGTACCAATTAGACCTTAATTACACTTAACAAATGTGGCTTAAACACAATAGCTTTTTAAGGTTACCTGCATACTTTTTTATTTTCGATTTTACACCTAAAAAATAATGATTGTTCTCGTCAGCACTCATGAGATTTTATCAACAGGAACAGGAGTAGCAGTATTATAAGCTGATTAACATTTTTGTTTAGCTTTTAAATGCTGTTCGTTATCTTATTGCATGAGAATGCAGACAACAGCTTAAATGTGTGAAAGAGATAGAGCCTGAAACGTGTAAATAAAAACTGTTCAAAAATTCTTATTGGTTTGTAACTTAAAAATTAGTTATATAACTTTAAAATGCGGAATTTTTCACAATTTATTGTGGAATATTGGTACGTAATAAATTTGTTCAATTTATTTCCAAAGGAACTGCTCATTTTGTGAGATAAAGAACGAATGAAGCAATGGACTAAAAGGCTGATGAGGCAGAACCTCCCAAGCACTGTTTTCTAAATAGGTTTCTACTGTTCTCGCAAATTACAAATCCATTGTTTTCGTTGCATGTGCTCCATTTTTATAAGCTCAGAATAAATACGACCCTTCTGGTCACGCCAAAAAAGACGCCAGAATATAAGGCTTTGGTGTTGATGCGTCTGGTTGTCTGGGCCTTACAACGATTTATAAAGTTTCGATTTGTAATGTAATGGATCTATTTTTCATCGCCAGCAATTAGTCAACGCACAAATTACTACAAAAGTCATCTTTCAGTGCCTCTCGGCTCGTATGGTATCTCATTTCCATGTTTTTGAATGAAATATTTTAAAAAGGATTTTGCGAGTTCTTCTTCAGTTTGACAACAATCTTTATGGACAAATATCCCCAATTCACCATATTCGGACACTTTTTCCTAAAGTGAGCACTTTATATTTCCGTGTCAAAGTCACCACTGCTCAAGCGATCTCACGTAGTTTAAAATTAGTGGAGGCTAAAAATAGACGGCATAAAAGTTATTAAAACGACAAATCTTTAGTAAAAGATAAGCTATCTGTTGTTTAATATGGGCTTAGAATACACTATGCGATTCTCCCATAGTTATTAAATACGGCCCTTTTACCGCACACACTCTTTTCATAGTTAGGATGAGAAGAATGGTTTGTCACTAGACCTAAAGTGCAACCACCCAATGCGAACGTCATAGCGAATCATCGTAATAAGCCCTGACAATAGTAAAACACTGATGACAGACAATGCATTTCCTTTGGTGTCATAAATGACTTTTTTGTCCAAATTTTCATGGATGGCAGCAGTTGATTTTGTAGGAGAGGTATTTCCGACAGAGTTCTACATCGTTCAGCATTTAGTCGACTCATAGTATACAATGTCGTTAAACTTCAACTTTATTTAGTATGGTGATATTTAATGAAGTTGTCATAGGTAACTCCATTTAGTTGTGTAATTGTCATTCATTAATGAAATTTATCATATACGATCGACCGACTCTGTGACGGTTATTTATCGATGAAAATGTCATACATAGTGACAATGTCGGTCAATATGCCACCGGGCACAAATTGCATCATAGCCGTTTTTTGTAGAAGGGCATTAGCAGAATTATTACATTAAAACCCTGTGTACAACGTCATTGTGATAGGTGAGCATATAAGCGAATAGGTCAGTATAAATGAATTCATCAGAGGGAAACTTTGATGATTTACTACAGAAGCTCAAGTCTGTCATCACCTTATTTGCTATACTCAACTGATTTCTTACTAATCTTCTTTGGAAGCAGCGGGCTAAGCTCGTGGCAGTAAGGCCTTGCCCACCTGGACTATGGAAACTCTGCGATACTTTGGAGACTACAGGCATAATCGAATCGACTACATGGTGCCTCATGATTTGCTCCTAGACACAAATTTGATTTCGAGATACCTACTAGACACTTCTGGTCAAACGAAGCAAAGGTTTCTCGAAATAAACATAGCGTCTTCTGAAATAAGACTGTCTTATAGATTGTCCTAACCAGTGCAGTAATTACAGATGGAGGTTATGACCATACTTAAGGCTGTGCAATGCTTATTAAGTGGCAGAATTTTTCCTGAAATCAAGTATCTTACAAATGTCACCTCAACAACTATTCTTATCCAAGAATGACGGAGGAAATCATGGAAATCTTGAATTCGAAGGTGGAGATCTCATATGGGTTCTGGGACACAGAGATATCACCGAAAATTGCGTTACTGACGAACTGCTTAGAGTGGGTACGGAACTCTCAATTTTCGCAAGCGAACTTAACATTAGTGTTCCGATTACATTGGTTAAGCTGATATCCTCCGGTCGATGCATGATAAGGCACAATTTTGTTGGCGGCATGAGGGCATGTGCGATAAGAAGAGGACTAAATGTACATGTCATGAACCTCATGGCCATTGCGGTTCTCACAGGTTATTAACTGATTATTTACTCGCATGATTTTTGCAGGAGTTATAGTTCTGAAGAGGAGAAGGAGACTGTCTTTCACCTAATGTGTCAGTGCCCAGCCCTAGTCATCGACGACGCTGATTTCTGGCCTTCTTGTTCTTATCGTCTTTGACTGAGCTCTCTAAGACGAAAATAACCTCAATTGCGGGAGTTATTTTTGATCAAAATGGTTACCCATGGAGACTGTTTAATTCCTGGATTAGCTTCTATGCTTGATGTATCACAATGGGCCCAACCTCTGATCTAAGTGGTACATCATTCCTCTGGGAGGGACCATTAATGATTATAGTCGGCTATAAAAAAATTTCCTTATAATTGTGGATTTGCAAATTCTTTTGTCTTTGCTTAAGCGCTCAATAAGCGGCAACAATAGAAAGAGCATATACACTTGCCTGTGTGTGTGTGTCTCTTTGCGTCGATGTATGCAAACGAAACCATAATTATATGCCTTCAGCATAAACAATAAAAACTTTTTCACCATCTCATTGTCACTTTAAAGAAATTTTAAGAAAATTATTTCAAAAATTATCAAAGATGTCTTTGTAGAAAGTTTCTCCTTCTGTGTACTCTCCTTTAAACACACATACAGAATAGCTTTTCATAATTACTTTTAAGCTAATTATGAGTTTATGATAATAATTGGCTCTATAAATATGATTTTATAGTAATTTGTGGCTTCTCTTTTGATTTTACTTCCATCCTTCCCTTTTCTCATTATTACATTTCATTTGAGATATATTTGAGCGTCTCCTGAGCTGCAGTATAATTGAGGATTAAAGCGTTTTTGTGTTTTCTTTGCTTTGGTATTTTGTATTACTACTTATTGAGTTATTTAATTTCGTTTTAATTTTTAAATAAAAACTTTATTTGTACATCTTGTACTATTTATAAAGGAGGTGTTTTTTGAATTTTAGGATTTAAAGATAATAAAAGATGTTTTTCGTGTAATTAAAATATTTACTTATTAAAAGTCTTTAATTAATATTTAAAGACTTTTATTATTATTACTCACTCAGACACTCACTCAGACACTCACTCAGTCATTCATTAAATCAATCAATATTTATTTATTATCTCGTTTTGTGTAAAACCAACAACATACCTGCAAGGATAATAAGAAAAGAAGAAAAACAGAGTAAAACTCAATTAATTATCATTTAATAGGAATGAAAAACAAAGAAGAAGAATGAAAAAAACATTATTATATAACTAATTGTAGAGAGATTAAAAGCAAATATTCGTTTTTCTAACAACTTCAAAACAAAAACAACAACAATAACACAATTTATATTAACGAAACAACAATAACAACAACAACAATTTATCCATAGACTATAGCCTTTAAGGGATTAACATTTAATAGCAAATAAGCCAATACGGTGCTATTGCTATTGCTGTTTGCTATATTGCTAATGCCTGTTGTGTTGCTATAGTTTTAGTCCAATTATCCCTTTTCGTTACATTTGTTGCTGTTGTTATCTGTCATCAACGACTTATTTATTTCTATTTGGCTTTTGACATTCGAAAATTTATTGCCAATATGAAATTTATTTTCTCACTTCTACTCTCTCGCCCTCTATATCACTATCTCCCTGTGGCCATAGCTTTTCTAAATATTTTGATTTTATTTATTTAATTCTAAGGCTTAGTAAAAGAGAAGGACTTAACTTTTAACAGCTAATTAAATGGCACAGTACGAGTATAAATTTTGCGAAATAATCGGAAATACATAAATAGAAAATCAAAAATAAATAAATATTTCAGATAATTTAGGCTTAGAGAGAGCGTAGCACGTCAATTTATAAAACCAAATTATTTCAAATATTTTACCTATACAGTATTGCAAAAAATTTAAGGTACACCATAACATTTTTACAATTTAGTAATTTATTTATAAATCAAGTGTAGCTTTTTGGGTGTTCAGAAAACGTGTTTTTCTTATACCGGGGGGTTCTCAGACCTTCTTAGAATTTTGAGTTGGCAACACTGCTTTATTTGAAAACCCATTTAACAGCTGATTATTACTTTTTGCTTAGTTTGGTTTGACATTTCAGTATAGATAGACTTACACCAGAACAACGCTTGCAAAATGTTGAAATTTTTTATTAAAGTAATGGTTTTGTTCGTCAAACTTCTTTTGCCGATGGAGTATATTATTTTGGTTGAATGGGTATGTAAATAAGCAGAATTGTCGCATTTGGAATGCTGATAATCCACAAGCCTTCATCGGAACACCATTAGATCCATTGGCCCTTTTGGCACTAAGCCACAGATATATTAGTAAGTATGTATAAATGTATGTTCGGATTACTTCGTTCTCTATTTGTACTGCTTAACTGAATTCTCCCGCTCACACGTCACCTTTAAATTGTGGCATATGAAGTCAATGTAGCGAGCGAACATTGTTTTGTTTTTTGTCTTAATTCGTTTATTTTATTTCTCATTTTCGTTTTAATACATTTGCAATGTGAAGTCTATAATAAAAACATTTAAATTAAATGCTTAAAAGTATGCCTAACTCTTTTGATATATGTTTAGTAAAAATTGGAGATGATACTGATTTTGAAGTAATACACAGGGTAATAGAAATAAAATTACTTACAATTTGCGTGTTTCTCTCTCAAGATTTTGTTTGTAATTAAGCTCATGATCGAGAGTTGTATTATGAATGAGAAAGCGAATGACGAAAAAATGTTGTGGTGCGAACAGAGCATAAGCCTTAACTGGCAATTAAAAGGTTTTAGGCAATTAAGGCTCAATTTACTACGCAATAATTCATTCATTGCATTATTAATTTACAATTCAATTCTATGTAAAGTATGTAGAATGAGGGGTGGCAACTCCGTATGAGGTGTGTTCAGTTAGAACTGACACCTATATACTGTATGAAAAATTCCTATTCAAACAAATTTTTAAACAGCAGTTTGAATTTTATTAATTTTTATTATAATAAATATTGAAAACATTTTTTTATAGTTTTATATAAAGAGGTTTTATTGATTAAAACAAATAAAAAACGGCACTTGACTTATATATTATGTATTAGAATTAAAAAAAAAAAATAATAATAAAATTTAATTAAATACTTGTTTGTGGTTGTATGAATACGAATGTGGAACACTGTACCATGTTATACGAAATATATATTGTCAAAATGAAAAAAGTACACAAAATTATTGTGTATTGACTTTTAATTTTTTTCTTTAAATCTTATACTCTTTTTTCATTATTTATTTTATTATTTTGTTTCAAAATCACAAATTTAGGTTTTGCGAACAAAATGGCATTTTCGGCTGTCAAATGTTAATTAAGTCAACTTAATTGCTCTATATGTGAACAGAAAATGCGATAGTTCAATTTCAAAATGAATTAAAATCTATTTATGTCTGAACATGGTGTAAGTTATGATTTTGGAGGTGATTCGAAAATTTCAAAAACAAATTCTTGTTGCACCCTGCTATTTTGTCGCATCGTGTAATTATTTTAAATTTACGACCCTGTGTTTATAGATTTAATACACAACAATTTTAATTGGTTGCAATAATAATGATAAAGAAGAATATTTAATACCACAATAGTGCGTTCAGCCATATTGAAAACAAATACAAACAATATTATATTGTACACTGCTCTACACACATATGAACACAAATTGTGTTGCATAACACTCCCTAGAGCTTAAGATATGAGGAATACGTATGTGCGAATGCTTGTTTTTGTCTCAGATCCTCGTTAATTGTGTTAATTTATTGTTATTTTATCGCACACACACACTTGGCATTACAAAATTTCAGTTTCTGAGTTTGTTTCCTCATCTCTTTCTGTTTTAAATAATCAAAAAGCCTATTTAAGGTCTTGCTTTTTAAAGCATAATACAATGTTAATAGTAGACGCTAAACTTTAGCCAGAAAAGTCTCTAAGACCGTTTAATTTTTTTAAAGTAACAGCACTGTTGGTATTAGAATTACAACTTTATGTACTAATCGGTATAAGCTGCTAAACAGTTTTTCTATTTAAAATTCTCTAATAATTTATTGCTATTTTGTTCCGACTAAATATTACAACAAACCATATAAGAAATAAATATAATTAAGTAAAGTTATATTAAATCTACCATAATAACTTAAAACCAAATATTTGTTAAGAGATAAGACATTAAATCTAATAAATCACTCATTCATTTTGAAAAAGATTTATAAAATTTCTAAGAAATTAAACTGAAACATAAAATGATTATGTTTCAGTGATTGCAGTAGTATTTTACAAGTAATCACATGCATATGCTCTCGTACTCTATCTCTAACTATCATTGACTGCATTTTCATACCTAAAAAGACTTACACACACACTAACAATAACAGTAATGAGAATAAAGAAAAATGTCTATCAATTTCTTATTTCCTGTCACTTGCTCTGGTTCAATTGTGTGTGTACTTCTTCCTCAAGTAGGCAATGTCATACTAACTCACACTCACACATTTACTATTCAATTCTCGATTGTAATCTTTTATACACGCATGCATGCATTCAATCATTCATGCACTCATTCGTTCATTAAAAATAATAAACCTAAAGAGGTTTTTCTATACCAGGCATTTAAAATAGTTATTAGTTTATATTTTGTACATATGTATGTATATGTGTGTATATATACATTTACACAAATTGCATATATCCTTTAACAACAACAATAACAATACCAATGACAAATAATAATAACAATAAACAATAACAATAATTAAGTATTTAAATCTCTTTATAGTTTACATACTCGTACAGTAACAATGTCACTTATACATTACAATTTACGCACACACACATTCATAGTATAATAGAGAGAGAGAGAGAGAGAGTAAGAGAGGCAGTCTATTGTGACATAATTACTTAATCAGCTGACTAATGAACGTCAATAACAATGGCTAATTAGAAGAGTACTTTTCTGGTTTTATTTTCCATAAACAATGTCGATATTCAAATGTCATTGAATTTAAAAAATTCTCTGGAAATTGTATTTTAAAACCAAAAACTAATGTACATTTTCCTGTTCCGTAGTTGGCTTGTAAAGTGGCACATTAAAAAAAAACAAAAAACTCAAAATGGCCACAGTTATTTTGCTCTACCCTACCATTAGTACTGGAAATGCAGTTTCATTTTTGCTCATGAAAGAAGTAGCTTATTAGTACTATGCAGTGCAAAAATAGCTCCACACTATTCAACAGAACTGCTTTTATTAATTAAATTGTTCAATGAACTAGTTTACTTAGTCGATTCAGTTCACAGATAATTTAAACCAGTTCAACAGATCTATTCTTTTTAATGTCCATCGAATATCAGTTCACTGATAGATAACAGCTAGTTCAGAAGACCTACTTTTTAATTCAAAATGACAAACGAACTACTGATAGATATAAACTGGCTCAAACAAATCTACCTTTTTTAATTAAAATGACAACCGAATGAGTTCACTTTATTGGTTCAGTTCACTGATAATAAAAAACTAGCTCAACATTTTTAATTAAGATTGCAAATTTAGTAGCTCACTTAAACGACTCAGCTCAGTCATAAATAATAATTAGTTCAGAAGAGCTGGTTTGTAAAATTAAAATGATAAACGAACTGATTCACATAAGAGGTTCAGTTTACTGATAGTAAAAACCGATTTTTAAGAACTACAGTAATTAAAAACTCAGTATTTAGGTATGAGCTATTTAAAAAGAAACCATTCTTAACTTTACCGACTTGTTGCTTTAGAAACAATAAGTTAACTTTGATGATGATCTAAAGACCTTAATTTATTAACTAGTGCACTTTAGTGAGCTGAACTAAAATTTGAGCTCACTTTAATGAGCTAACTTCATTAAGTCCATTAATTCAGAGTCATTACTCTGAATTAGATATAGAGTACTAACGCCTACATGTGTGATGCATTTCTCTCTCACAAACAACCAATGAACTGAAGGCTTACTCGCATGAGCTATCTAAGCCATCTGTAGTAACTACAATATACCCGTTAAAGTCTACGGAAAACATACGGACTCCTAACGCCTACATATGCGTTCCATGCTTCAATCAAAAACAACTAGTGAGCTGAACCAAAATATGCAGTCATTGCAATGTAGTATATAGATCTACCGCAATAACAACAGCCGTTAGGGTTTTCAAGACAGATCCAGAAACCTAAAGCCTACATGTACGTTTCATGCTTCACTCATAAATAAATTGGCTCTCAATATTCTGGAGCTTTTGAAATGAGCTATTTCCCAGATTCGTCATTTTAAGTTCTGTGTGAGATGATATCTCCACTGTTCAGCTACTTTTTCTTTCTTTTACAGTTTTCGTAAGAATCAATATCTGAGAACCTAAACCTATCATCTGTCTAATTACAAAGTTTCAATTATTGCATGACACTAACAGTAAGTGTCATGTCATACTTGCTAGGTTTCAGCAAAGTTTCAGTTTTCTGGCTGTTTTTGTCTTACCCAAAACGCCAATTTACATACTCATCATTTGGATAGAACATAAAGCACTGAATATTTCATACAGTACCCAGTTTTTGCCTTTATGCTAAAACCAGAACATACACTGTGGTGTAGCATATCAAAAAGTTGCATTTGGCCAACTTTAAATTTATTACTTGTTTTTAAATAAATTCACCACATTTGCCCTTAATTATTTAAATATTTTAAAATAAACAAAACAAAACAAAAATGTTTGTATGAACGAACTCTAAATATTTATAAAATTTTATGATTAGAACCACAGTGCGAACGAGGGTAATTGAGACAAAATAATTACGAAAAATGAAAACGAAAAATCATGTCCATTTATTTGGGCAATTAAAATAAATTATTTACGCATAAATGCAGTTAAATATTGAAATGTTATGCAAATTAAATAAATTATAGAAACAAATGTTGAAATTAATGTTTTATGTGCAACAACAACAATAAGAGCAATCATTTTAAATACAATTCATTATTACCAATACTTAGAAATATTTCAGTTAAATGGTTAAACACCCTATACGGATATAGAAGAAATAATATTTCTACATAAACCTTTAATTTATTGTAGCATATTAGTCATGCGGGTCATATTATTTGAATCGTTTACCTTTGATGGAAATCTTAAAATAATGAAAGACCAGAAGAAACATTGCTTTGAGGTTTAATCGCTCGATTTCGAACGTCTTCTTTAGAATACTTTTAATGAGAAAGGAAAATACCCCTAAAACGTTCAAATACATTAAATTTGAAGATATTTTTCAAACGGCTGACGGCTTAAATTATGTGCGAAGCGTTATAATATTGAAATAGCTGCCTAGCTACTGCTGTCTTTACAAAGAATAATTTAATAAATAGCCTATGGATAACCTCCTTCCATTATTCATTAAACCTATAATTTCCTCCGGAATTAGTAGAATTAGTACTTACTCAAATCTAACAGGTTTATAACGAATACAAAGGAACCACACGGGTTAGTTCTTTGGAGTCGTAGGTCATTAAAAACGTTGCTAATAAATAACGGGTAAAATATATAAAGGGTCCGTCATCTAACGTTTTTTTTCAACTAGTGCTTATTTCGTAAATGGTAACACTTAGTTCATGTCTGATTTGACAGATAATTAGTTTTATCCTTCCGCTGAACGAATATGGTTGTGTACGCTTAAACAACGCTGGAAATCTGGGCCGGCGATCGACTTACAGAAGATGCCAATTTTGCCAAAAAAAATCATCTTTTCAGATGAAGCTCATTTTGATCTTGCCGGGTATGTAAAAATGCAAAATTGTCGCATTTGGGGCACAGAAAATCCGCACGCATACATTGAAATGTCGATACACCCAAGACGAATCACTGTTTGGTGCGGATTTTGGTCCAGATGCATAATTGCGCCAATGGCGCTCGTTATCGGTCCATGTTCAACGAATTTTTGTTCACAATAATTGAAGAGGAGGATATTAGCAACATTTGGTTTCCACAGGACGGCGCTACGTGTCACACAGCTACACTCGATGTTTTGCGCCCTGTTTTTGAAGATCGCATTAGCAGCGGCGGAGCTGATGTCGTTTGGCCACCTCGGAGCTGCGATTTGACACCGTTGGACTATTAGTTGTAGTGTGCCGTCAAAGATAAGTGTTACGCCAACAAACCAGAGACAATTGAAGCATTAAAGGACAATATTCGTGAAGCCGTTGGTGAAATACAGTTGTACATTGATAATGTGCTTAAAAATTGGACCGATCGTGTAGGCTAGGAAGGATTGTATTTTCAAATAAAAAAAATATTTGAGAAAATATTCAGTAGATTTTTTTATACAAACAATTTCCTTCCATTCCCACCAAACACTCAGCATTACATTTCTTGATGCTAATTCTGACTAGTTACCCCAATAATGATATGATAAATATAACGCCATCACCAAAACAAAATTTAAACATTTTGCTCGGAAATGTGACGTCAAGCAATGCATATATTGGTTTATAATTTTCAGTTTTCAATTTATTTGTCATTATAGATAAAAATAACAGTGGGACAACTTATTATTTTTGTTCTACAAATTATTTGGTAACAACAACTTTTTTTAAAAAATTTCTTTCTTTATTGTATTTTCATTTTAGTTAATTTCATCCTTTTGTTATTGATATTTTGACACGTTTCAAGACCCAATAATCTCATTCATAAGTACATTCTACACCAAAAATACTTTTTTTTAATATAGCATTTGCTTCAATGGCCTTTAAATGTTTTTGCAAACATTATTTAATAATTTTAATTGCATAATAAATACATAAATTTGTACAAAAAAATTGTTATTACCAAACAGTTTGAGAAGTGAAATAATAAATTGTCCCACTGTAATGTTCATATAATTTTATTAGGTTCCCAAAACACACATTTTTTCTGAGTAATTGTAATTTCTAAACATAAAACAAATTTGACAACTCTTGCAAATTAAAAGCTACGTCATCTAATGAGATACTATGGGTTTGTCGTAATCTTTATATTATCATTCTTGAGTTACCCAATCTACCCGAAAAAAGGGACGCTTGTTTCGGGCAAAAGCATATTACTCGCTCAAATTGCTCTCATTTACCCAAGTTTTAAGTACGGGAACGCATTTCGGTAAGATTGGGATTCCGTGTGATCGGGATCGAACCTAATTACACTGGTCAACATCTTGATTTACAAGAATTTTTACAGCTTGTCAAGAACCAAGCAAAATATGGTCTGTCCACATTTTTTAAGTTAAATGTTAACAGTCGAGATCAGAATCAATCGTTTGACCAGGTTATAGAAGCTCATAATAAATAATTACTTTGCTTCGTCCATGATATTTTTCGCATACTTTTGTCGTAAGTGACCCACTTTTAATCGCTCGTTATCTTTCGCTTAAGAAACGGTTCGATATCGTACCGTTTTAGGAGTGAATTGCAAATGGAAAACATCCATCTTCTCTGTATATCCAACTTTCTTCATATGGTTGATAAATGTTTGGTTCCCTAGCAACGTCAATGTGTGTAGGTCTTTCTCAATTTTTCCACGACTTCATGGAGTTCTTTAGTGATTGGCCGACTAGAGCAAGGGGCAATTATAAAATCAAAATTTCCATGACTTCATGGAGTTCTTTAGTGATTGGTCGACTAGAGCGAGGGGCATATATAAAATCAAAATTATCAGATCAAAATCGAGCAAACCGTTTCGCTGCTGTTTTTGAAGTTACAGCGTCGTCTCCATAAACTTCACAAATTTTGTTAGCAGTCTTCGATGCATACTTACCCTATGAAGTGAAGCTTAAAATTTCACCTTTCAAACAAGCTATAGTGTTGCCTAATGTAATTAATATTAGAATGAAAGCCATCTATCGACAATTTCTAACCGAAATTAACCGAGGAGGCAATATAATACAGATTCTAAATTTATTGCTCCAGTGAACTTCAGCATGTTGGTTTGTACCAATAGTCTCAGCTTCCTACCCACTACTAAAATTCATTAATGTCGCACATACACCAAATATGTGCACTGCGCTATCAAAGTATGACTGCAACTGGATAATGACAGGGGTGACGGTGAACTTAAATGCTCACCCTATAATTTAGTTCGCTAAGTTTTTTCCGTAACTTACGATTTCTTCATTTTCATTTCAAGCAGAACATGTTATTAGCGTATCTCACCAAAAGATGTTTAGATTTTTCTAAATTTTTTTTTTCAAAACTTTGGTTAAATATAAAGGGTATGATGTTGAAAAGCGCCAAATTCCAAGACTTATTTATTAATTCGGGCCACGGACTCACGAGCCATGTCTTTCTGTTTTTGGAAAATTTATGACTTGATTTTTTTGATGACTTATTGTTTTTGAGTTAAATACGAACGGGCTGGCCGGGGCGTCTTTTATATTTCCAATCTTGTGACCACACTTAAGTGAACGGCGACTTTTAAAAATTCCAGAGTTGTTTTCATTTAACTCTTAAAAGGTTCTATAATCTAAACACTTTATGATAAAAGCCGACACAAGTTTGAATTCCCATTACAGACTAACTCTATATTTCATAAATCTTATGATAATAAAATTGTACCTTTAATGCTGCTATTATATGATAGAATTCTATGACTCTACTTCAAAAAGTAGTGCATCATATAAACGAACTTGGCCGTCAATAATTTTTTTCTTTCCTTTTTTTGTATTTTTCTAAGCGCTGCAGTTGTTCTGCAAACAAGCAAAAAAAATGCATGAATTGACTAATTTTGTAAAATGACCAAAAAACAATTGTTTTGTTAATTATTGTAAATAATACAACAATTTTTACAATTTTATTTTTTTATGTCTTTTTTTTACTAAAAACTTTGAGTGTTGTGGTTAGAAGTGGTAAATTGTTTTGGGCGATATTTTTTTGTAGACTTTAT